>OX375762.1:3599936-4940134 GCA_947359385.1 Chesias legatella | reverse complement strand
GGCCCTCCCTCCTGTCGATACTTCATAGTAGGCGATGTTAGAATTGGCAGGAAGTTCCAAAGCTGGTATTATAACGATACATTGTGATTATAACTCATGCCGGCAGGTTGTTATTAAAATTTAAACAGTTCACAGCACGGCTTTGACGGGTAAAGGAAATGTTTAGTTAAGTTAAAAGCTGTGCTATTTATATTCTTTTAACCAATAAATTAATATCAAATACGCAGTAAAAGGATTGATTTGCTGACCCCTGACGACATCTCACTGCAGCGCATTGTTTGTAAATTTGCACTTGTTTCTTTTTTCTTTTTTTTTTGGACTTAGAAATATAGCATGCTATATTTCTAAGTCCAAAAAAAAAAGAAGTAAGTTGAAAGTAAGTTGGGGAAATTCTACAGCTAAGGGGTCTAAATTTGTATGGTAGGTAAATCTTAGATACAACTTAATTCGAGTATTAATAAAGTATACTCTAAAGAACACAAATAAAAATATTTTGTATTAATCCCTCGTAAGCCGCTGCATTACCCAGCATCGTAATATATTTGCTTTCGTATTACCCGTTTCCGCAAATTCAAGTCTTCGTAGAACTGACTGCAACGTATGCCCCGACTTTTTATTTTGCACTCATTATACTAAACCTGTCAAATTCTGTCTGGTTAGTTCTTATGTGGCAAAGCAATTCATAGTAGTGTTAATATAGGTAAATAAATTCTATTAGCCTTATCAAATCTGTAATATTCAAAGCTTGTAATAATTATTATTATCAAGTTTTCGCAAATTAATTAATATAATAATAATAACAAATATTGGTGAACTTTTCACACGATACTATCTGGGAACTAGACTGAATGAAAACTTATACTTAGTTATTTTTTCGTAAATACATACATAAGATATAGATTAACACCGAAATCAGAATAAACATCTCACTACCACAGCACAGAAGGCAGGGATACTATCAACTGAGCTGTGTGGCCAGTCATCAATTAAATGTTCTCTATGGATTATAATCCAAAAACAAAACAAAGGATATCGCGCGTCGTACTCTATGTACTGCGAAAATATTTACAAATATATAGTATTTACCTACCATAGAAAAGATTAATATTACACATAGACTGCTTAAGACAAAAGTCTCTAGTTGGTCCTATGAGGTGAGGCGGCATATCGCACTTCCCAGCATGTCTCAATCGTATTCCGCACTGAAATGACAGCGTTTTGCCATTTGCATATTGATTCGCGTAATCGACTGAAACGCTAAATTGTATGAACAGCAAACATTGATACCACTCAGGATGTGTGCGTTCCTCGTAGTTTCTGATTTACTTATCCACACCGATTTCTAAAGCAATTTCGTATGAACTAGAATTTCTCAGTCCGCTTTCTGAGAAAATCATGTACTAAGTCACTTTATAGTAGACTTTATATAGACTGGCCTCGCAGCTCAGGTGGTTAGTAACCCTACCTTCTGCGCTGTAGGTCGTGGGTTCGATTCCCACCCAGGACAAACATATGTGTGAGAAACATAGTTGTGAACATGTTCGTTCTGTGCCTGGGTGTTAATATATGTATTATATGTATGTATTTACAAAAAAAAAATATAAGTATTGTATCAGTTGTCTGGTTCCCATGACGCAAGCTATGCTTAGCTTACTTTAGGGCTAGGCGCTGTGTGAAATGACCACCAATATCATTATTATTATTTTTACGTTTGCTCTCCGTACCTATGCTGAATACATGACCAGAGAATGCATAAACATTCACCTGCTGCTTACGTACCCTATAAAAGTTAGTAAATTTAATTTGGAAGAGAAAAGGTCTCCATAATTTTTTGCCTAACACTGATCATTCTCGAGATATCGAATTAAACGCGTTTCCATCGAAATGACCTTGAGCTGACCTCAGTACAACCCCTCAAATTGGAATTTATGCTCAGAATACACCCCCCTATCGATCCTCAAAATCCCCAAACTGTGTTCGCTCATGTTTATTTAACCCGTTTTTAGCCGTAATTTGACTGGACTACTAGAATGAAACTAAGAATAGAACAGTTTCTGCACAACATTATAAATTAATATTTTATTAGAAGCTTCTCCAATGTACTGTAATTGCACTTTTACAGTCAACATCCAAGTTAATTTAGAAGGCTGACATTTAACTTGTGGCAAGCAGACCAACTCTCCAAATGGTGCTTAGGTACCGAGTAGACTGAACAAAAGGGGCTTAGTACTACCTCTGTATTCATGGTAGTAGGACTCCCGTGGGGTCCAAGTTAATTTCAAGTTTAGCAAGAGACGCTTTACTTATTAAACCCACGTCTTAGAACTTAGGTTTTGGCCACAAAAGTTGATGGAAACTGGCTTTGTTCAAGACTGCATGAATCAGAATGCGTAATTTGATGTGCTTCAAAATTATTATTATTAGATATAATGATCTTTCAGTCTTAAATGATGTAGTAGTTTCAAGCTGACAATTTTGACGTTCAAGTAAATAACTGAAACGGAAAAGTTTTAGGTGGTTATAGGTTTCACAGCATATACTGGAAAGTTTTTAGTTATTTCATAGTACTCACTCACATTTGATCGCATATAAACTTTTGTTCCATATAAACACAAAATGGATAACAAGGCATCGTACAAGTTTTTGTGTCTGGTACGTTTTCTTTCTGCCTGTATATTCTCCAAAACTAGTGAATGCTGGCCATTCTTCATGTTCGAAACACGTACCCACTCTTACTGTCACGCCTGAAAAATCCACCTGTATATAGCTGTACATAGCTTGCATTCGGCACAGAATACTAGAATGTCACATTATCCCATGCGAGCCTACCCAAATTGAACTAGTTAAGTTTTTAGGCGATAACTAGTTTTATATCGTTTTAGAACACATACATCCAACAAATAAAGGCAAGAGAATGAGGGCATTATAATAGAGCAAAAGAAGATAAAAGTTAAAACCAGAATATTAAGATCATCTTGCTCTAAGATGTTTATTTTTCTTAAATAAAATATAGGCAACCTACCAATTAAGTTCAAAACCAGGTTCATCAACTATTAAGGCATTATAGAAGCGATCAGCTGGAATAATAAGCCATTGCAATCCTGATTCAAAGACTAAGCCGGCTTGATGGTAGTCCAGTGCTAGCCTCACTAGGAATGCTTAATGCAGTTTTTGCCTCACTGCTAGCGGAAAGCGATAAGGTAAGTGTGGGTTATCATTTGGACTTGTGGGTATTTTTTTTCGTGTAAGAATAGTACTGACTGACTGATTAATCAGGTATAATTAACTTGAAAAAAAAACTTAGTCCTACGATACTCTATATATACCATTTCGCTTTATTGAAGGTCTACCTAAGCCTGGGAAGCTTTGAATACACCAACTACAGTAGCGTGTGCAATAATTAGTTTTACACTCGGTAGCTTTCACTTCAACCACACCCTTACGTAAGTTATGACGCGTGAATCAGTCCATCAACCACTTAATCCAGTATCTACTCTATCTAGTTGAGTACGGTTTTTAGACGGATACATGTATGCTAGTAGCATACATGTATCACATACATGTCTTGTCACTACTTATAAAAGAGGCTCCTTTCATGAATTTACTGTCTATTACAAAAAAAATGTTTATTTTTTCATAGATAAGTATAAGAAAGCTTATCAGGCTACAATTTTGAAGTTTTTGGGATGCGATCTGCGACACTGAAATATTCCAAGTCGTAATTTAATATAATATTATATGATTGTTTATTAGATGATTATCTTATTGTGTAAGGTTAATTCTATTATTAATAGTCAATGAACTTCCTTCCTTTCATGTTACATCATATGATTGTCGGTCTCTCCCTGTTTAAAGTCTCAGTTCACCCGGAAGGATACAGATTTGAATGTATCGAGCAACGCCGGCGAGAATGAGTAATAAAATAAATTCAATTGAGTATTAACATTGAGCGCGTGAATAACACTGAGTGGAGGAAAAACTTAACCAGCAAAGTGTTTGAATATTTAGTCGGCAGTTAGCGGCGGTGTGCGGGTAGCCGACCACTGTGCAGTTAGCACATAATTGAGTATGTGTCGTTAAGCTACAAAATAGCGCCAGGCACGATTTTTATGTCGTACTACTTATAGTACTGTTGTCTACACAAAAAGCACCTCTCGTGGTGCACTTTGAGCTTTTCACCACACTGGTTCAAGAGAGCCAGTCTGGTGAAAATCTTGCGTTATAAGAGACTCCTTTCTCACTTGACATGTTCTTGCATGTGCAGGTTAGATTTTTCCCTGAACGATTTTTTACGGCTTTATTTATTTATTATTAATTATATTTATAATTGCATTACACGCAGCCAGACCGTGCAAATGTTTGGCGTGACAGAGGAAATTATTAGTGTTAAATTAAGCGATATGTATTGTATTTTCAAAATGTAACTAGGTGTTTGCGGAATTAATGTGATTCCTCCTTTATTAACGACACGTTGCATATTTCCGGCAATTGAGTACTGTAGGCGGACCTTTAAACTGAGACCTCTCCTACTGCGTGACAATGTTGCGAGTCGTGACAGACGGTTTTGAGCGGCGCATGCGTTCAGAGGTGACTGCGTTATCTGGTTAATTTATAACACACTCTAATTTGTTTACTTCCTTAAATATACTATTTAAAGGTATTTATTTCTTATTGACTTCAGAAGCGTGTGCCTTGCCTCAATCGAATGCACTAATACAACACAATGCTCCACCGAGGTCAGTCAACCTTTGAATCAACAAATGTATATTATGCAAGCCCTTCGTGAATTGCTTGAGTTGACCTATTTTCATACATTTTCCAAGGTTTGTCACGACTTTTTGATGAATTGTTAAGAAATTATTATTATTACTATTCTTTATTACCAATACATTTTGGAAAATTCTACTAATTGATTTCAGGTAGGTATTAATATGATAGGCTGTCGATATCACGTTAATTTGTCGTAATTTGAAGCCCGTCTCCAAAACTATGAGGCATGACTGGCGTCGCTAAATCCGGCCGTGACGCTCGCTATAATGGGAGCTTCGAGGCTACAATGGTAGTGAAGATGCCCGCAAACCGGATCCCAGCTTCTATTCCCGGTTGCGCCAAATATGTTTCAAATGATTATAAGTGTACGGGACGGCTCGACCGGGGTCTATAAGGTGGTAGTGGACTGTATGTTGGTGTTGTTATTCCGCCGGTGCGAGGGGTCTGTACACGCTATTACTGGGATTCTGTTAAGAAAACTTCAGATGGTGTTTCTATACTGGAGGGATGGGTTCCGGTTGTTCCGAGTGGTACTGCCGATCTGCTATCTATTTCTATTATTCCGCGATTAGCGCACTACTATTTAAGCCAACGTGTCGACTATTGCTCGACTTGACGCTGGACTATTAACGCACTGGTTGCGAAGAACTGTTACGTGACTATTTACGGAACGCGTGTCGCCTATAGCGCGACTACTAACGAACTGCGTGAACTATACGTATGAACTGTTACGCGACTATTAACCAACTACGTGAACTATACGTGTGTACTGTTACGCGACTATTAACCAACTACGTGAACTATACGTGTGTACTGTTACGCGACTATTAACCAACTACAACTTACGCCCGAAATGGCGTTATATTTATACCACTCGTCACAAAGATATTTCCGAACCCCTTTCCAGTTTCATTTATTGTACTATTCAATTCTATTTAATTCTATTTAACTATAACCGGCTTGTGCCGCAGCTGCCAATGGGAGCGGTACGACAATGCTGCGGCTTATCTTTTAGTATTTATTCTAAGAAGGAGATTTAACTATCTGTATTTTCACACGTAAACACCAGGTGTTATAACAAAAGATCTTACTTAGAACTATTCTATTGTCTTCTATGATGCTATTTCTAACTTATACATTTTTTACTATCTTAAACCTAAGGCGATGCCGTTTCTCGTACGGAACATCTCTCCCGCCGTGCAATGCCTCCTGGCATTGCAACCTATGGTGTGGAGTACGCCGGGTCCGATTCGGTGGGTAGAATTACTATTTTTCGTGTAGGTCGTTTCAGCACGCCACCTAGGGTTCAAATGTTGACTGCGCGTACTATTCCGTCGCCTCTCGTCTTACACGTGTGATTTTTCGTTTTCAGTCGTAGGCATCTGAAACACAATCTATGCTTCTTCGCTATATCCCATCTATCCGGAATTTCTGCCTTCGTGAACCTATTACAAACCGTTGTGAGATGGTTTTCACTATTGCAAATCAGGCAAACTTTCCCTTTTTTCTCCTCTACCCTCGCAGCATAACTTCTGTCCTTGAAGTTAGTTCTATTGTCGATTTCTGAACGTGGGACTATTTCTGGCTCTGCGTAGCGACCGCATCTGCTTGCTCCTCTATCCAGGAAACGAGAGAGTTTCAGAAGATCAGGCTCTCCCGCCGGTTGCTCCGTGCCAAAATCGTACCATCTATACCTTGGTTCCTCCCAACAAGTGTTTTCAGGTTTCGTAGGTCCTCCAGGCTGGCCCACAATCTGGTTCACTATCGCACTATTGTTCACTCTGGCACTGTTGTTTGCCAGGGCACTATTGTTTACCATGGCACTATTGTTTGCCAAGGCACTATTGTTTGCCAAGGCACTATTGTTTGCCGAGGCACTATTGTTTGCGAAGGCACTATTGTTCACGTTTCCAATATTTTTGGCATACGCGCTATTGTTTGCAGATGCACTATTGTCTCCAAAATCACTATTTTTCATGTTGGTTCTATTTAACACTGGAAGTTCATATCCGTTATTGGGTCTGGGCACATTAAAACTATTGAGTCCAGGTCCATCTACGAATTTGCTATTCGTCGGTCCGCGCTCCTCGTTCGCTGCTGGCAATTCCTGTTCTGTTTTTATAAGGACTGCAGGAACCGCAGCGGGTGCAGGGCGCGGTGCCGGTCTATCTTCAGTGGGCAGCTCCGTCCGTTGTTCCTCCGTTGGTAGCACGGAGGGTATTGTTTCCCTCTCTTTTCGTTGTGATTCGTTTGCTATATCTAACACTCTGGTTGTGTTTTTCACCCAATCGGATATCATTGACGTGTTTTCAGGGCCAGAGATTACTATTTCATCGTCGTTCTCAGACTCCTCCATGAGCTCAAGTTCGACGGCCGCTATTTCCTTCTGGATTTTCAGCAATTTTAGTCGGGCATTTGCTATTCTATTATTTCTTGCCTTTGCTGAAGTCGTCGACGTAGGCTTGGTGGTCGTAGTGTGCTCGTTGTGCAACGACGTTTCTCTATCGGGATCTCTCTGGTCCCTCCTGCCGGTGACTTCGGTGACATTCGACTCCATCGAATCACTCGCTATTTGGCTTGTCGCTATTATTGTGCTTTCTGTTCTAGCTCCGCCACTTGATGAGGCAGCGACAGCATCACTTGCCGGCACGAAGAAACTCGTCATTCCATGTAGGGTCTTCCTGCTGGCTGAAGAAGCCGTGAAGTCGGCAGGAACGCGCTTCCCGAACACAGATTCTAACGTCGGTGAGGCGCGCCTTGCAAACACTGTGTCAGCCAATGGTCTGGTTTTCGGTGGTGAATGCGCCACAGAATGGGTGCGTGGCGTGGCTATTAACGGCTCCATGTATGTTGACGGAGCGTGTGCCGTCGTAATCACTGGAGCTGTGGTGGTAGGCGCTGCGGTGGTGTTGGAGGTATTCGAAGGTTCGGTACGAGATGTGCTCGCAGGCCTGTTCCCTCCTCCTGATCTCGTGATAACCATCTTCTGTCTTCCAGTATCCGGCTCGAAGGACCAAAATGTACGGGACGGCTCGACCGGGGTCTATAAGGTGGTAGTGGACTGTATGTTGGTGTTGTTATTCCGCCGGTGCGAGGGGTCTGTACACGCTATTACTGGGATTCTGTTAAGAAAACTTCAGATGGTGTTTCTATACTGGAGGGATGGGTTCCGGTTGTTCCGAGTGGTACTGCCGATCTGCTATCTATTTCTATTATTCCGCGATTAGCGCACTACTATTTAAGCCAACGTGTCGACTATTGCTCGACTTGACGCTGGACTATTAACGCACTGGTTGCGAAGAACTGTTACGTGACTATTTACGGAACGCGTGTCGCCTATAGCGCGACTACTAACGAACTGCGTGAACTATACGTATGAACTGTTACGCGACTATTAACCAACTACGTGAACTATACGTGTGTACTGTTACGCGACTATTAACCAACTACGTGAACTATACGTGTGTACTGTTACGCGACTATTAACCAACTACAACTTACGCCCGAAATGGCGTTATATTTATACCACTCGTCACAAAGATATTTCCGAACCCCTTTCCAGTTTCATTTATTGTACTATTCAATTCTATTTAATTCTATTTAACTATAACCGGCTTGTGCCGCAGCTGCCAATGGGAGCGGTACGACAATGCTGCGGCTTATCTTTTAGTATTTATTCTAAGAAGGAGATTTAACTATTACTATTTTCACATGTAAACACCAGGTGTTATAACAATAGACCTTACTTAGAACTATTCGAAGAAGGGAATTAACTATCTGTATTTTCACACGTAAACACCAGGTGTTATAACAAAAGATCTTACTTAGAACTATTCTATTGTCTTCTATGATGCTATTTCTAACTTATACATTTTTTACTATCTTAAACCTAAGGCGATGCCGTTTCTCGTACGGAACAATAAGCATGTTTTCTCCCCTCTATTTTTGCATTTTGTAACTGTGTAAAACCTAGAGCACTTATTTAACTGTAAGTTAAATTTCAAGAGACGTTTATAGACGCTTTAGGGGTGATTTGTAGAGTGCCCAGAGGTTTTGTATATTGCCTGTCATGCTACCCAACTCAATTGTCAATTGTTGAACTCCAAAAATCGCATATGTGCCCTTTTACAAAAGTGTATGTCAAAAGACAGTGAAACCCGATTCATCGATGACTCACGTATATTTTGGTATTCGTAGTACATCAAGTATACAAATGTATGACATTATGATAGACTTTACGCATCTTAGGAAAACCCTAGTGTCTACGATGAGACAGTACAGAAACTGGCCTAATGAGGCTAAAGAGATTATTTTCTGAAGTTTATGATTGACACGTATAGATTTTTTTTTATTGTATGTTATCGTAATGCAAACGAACCAAAATGTTAATTATTTCTCTGCCTATATGTATATACATGATACTAAAGTATTTTATAACAAGTAGTTTTAAATAAGTAATTTAAGAAACTAAAATAGGCTTCTTTTAAGACATCTGAAACTTTCGAAAGAAAATTTTCCTACAACGAAAACAAACAAATGTTATGAATAATTCATGCACATAAAAATATTTTTACTTCTTCCCCTTTCAAAGAGCCATTTCGACTGGCTACCTCGCTATAAAGCTCAATATTGCTCACAGTTCATTGCGTATTCCGCATAGAGCACCCGCAGACTTGTAGTAGACGTATTTCACAGAATTCTCGACTCTACGTACCCACTAAAGACAATAGTGTGTAGACAAAGCCTCTTTGCCCGACGGGTAGGGTTATGTTTTCATTCCTGTGGTTATGCAATATTATACCGTTCGGATACGTAGTTAGAGTTCGGATAAGTTTGCAGGTTTCAATAAGTTTTGAATGTAGGTTCAACGTTTTGCGGGCACTTTTGTGTGTTGTACTTTATAATGTACAATCAATCTGATACACCCGCGATTTAGTACGTGTACCTATGATATATAAACTGAAATATCTCATTATCACTACAGAAACATCAGAGTCCCAGAAAGCGAGATTGCATGGTCTGTAATGTACCAAGTTATGAAATTTCGGATTTTGACCTGGTTTGGTTTGTTTTCCTTCATACACGTTTTCTTTCATTGTTTTGAGAACAAACAACAAATACATAGAAAAAAAAAGATAAATAATCTGTTCAAACAACAACTCATTAAAATTTCCGACATAATTGAAATAGAGAAATATAGGTAACAGAAGAAGATCATATTTCAATTTAAACTTGAACTGATGGTTAGGTAACAAAATTGTCCTTCAACTAAGACCGTGAATAAAGTTTTGCTTACAAAGAAAACATAAAAATGTTTAATTAAAAAGTTTCAACGAATTTCCACAAAAATAACAATAGTCCATTGTTACGTGCTTAACTCATCGTCGTAAATAAAAAGTACATTATATAATCTCACAAAACTAGTACCTAGTGTTAGTGTAGGAGTTAGCAATCAGTCGTTATGGTAAAATAATAAAAGCAGAATGAGAACGAATTGTGGAAATTGTTGGTGAATGGAAGGTTGCTACGCTGAGGGACATTGATTTTAAGATATATATACATAACACTCTTTAAAAATATACGTGTGATATTCATATCCAGTGTCCACGTTCAACAACGGCAACGTTATTCATGAGTGGGACACACTGATTGAAAACTTTATTTTTCTTTCATGTGCAACTAATAGATTCGACGTAAATTCCCGAATGCAGCACACCAAAACCGAATTCTTCTCTTAGCTTCTTTCTTGAAGTTGTGTAACCAACTGCATGTTATTTCCGAAGTGGACGCATTAGCTCTCTGATCAATGGCGCACCTTCTTAGTTCTGTATAAAACCTTCCAAGAGTTATTTCAACTTGTTCACTTTTTATATAGTTACGACCGAGGTAGTGAAGTCATTTCGTTATCGAAGAAAGATTGCAGAGTGGCGCAACACCGCTAAAACTTAAGTTAAAAATTAGTTTAAAAGTTGTGAAATGTACTTTAAAAGTTTTCTTTATTGAAATAGCAATATAAATGTAACTAGCTGTGCCGTGCATTTTGACTCGCGTAGAGGTTGTTGCAGTGTATACTAATTATTTTTGATATGAGAACATTTAGTTACTGACAAACAGCATGTTCATAGCTTGGTCTTTGCGAGGTGCAAGGATGACTCGGACGCTATTTCCCCGCTATGCTCCCGTACTCATAACCTTGTCTGTTTTTATACTTTACTATTGATAGTAGACAATAAAAGAATCCCTATTTCATTGTCAACGTTTATTTTTTCATTGTGTTTTAGTTAAAATTTTCATAACAATCTGTTTTTTTGCGTGTATTACAAACAAACAAACAAACAAAGTCTTCCAACTGATTTTAATGAATCCAGCTATTATATTATTTTCTGAACAGATTTTTAACAAAAAAGTCTAATGTACTTATCTCTGTTTTAAATTTTAACATTTTTTATGTTAAATGACGGATGGAACATTCACTAATGAGGTCTTCGTAATTGGTATGAGTACCTACTACGATTGGTTTTTTTAGGCTTCTGTATGGAAAACATGTTTAATGTTGCGAAGTCTTCCTTCCAACTTGTTTCATAACAGATATTAAACACAGTTTTCACAGTTACAGTTTTCTTTCTGTTCTTGACCTGATTTGAAGAAACGAAACATACTTTACTTGTTTACAAGTTTTTATAGAGCTTCTCTCGTAGCGGTCAAGTTTATCCTCCAGGGTCTTATTGTATTTGCGGTTGTTACGAGTATGCTGTTCTTCTACTAATTTGTCGATTTGTTATTGCAGTCATTTGAAACTGTTAGTTACAACGTTGATGGAAAATGTTGCATATTGTCAATATGGTTGTCTTTGTATGAGACAGTGGATTGTTTTGCTTCTAATTAAATTAAACTTGCAAATATTTTACTTAAATAAAGTTAAATTTACAGAGGTACAAGTTAAATACGTCCCAACTGGTCGCGGAGTTCAGGAGGCGAATCAATGTTACTAGTACTGGTTTAGTAGTGTTGTATAATGGACCTTGTGAGTTTACTATAGAGTTCGATTTAGCTAGAGATTATTCTGTTTAAAACTGATAGTAAGTTGGAAATGCTTGGAGCGCACCGTATGAACTGCCTGAATTATGTCTGAGGGTAAAATTTATTTGAACCCTACAATCATTTGGCCTTACAACTCGGTTGGTAGTAACGCTGCCTTCAGCGCTGTAGGTCGTGGGTTCGGTTCCCACCCAGGACAAATATTTGTGTGACGAATATAGATGTTTGTTCTGTATCTGGGTGTTAATATGTATTATATGTATTTATTTACAAAAAAGTATATAAGTATTATATCAGTTGTCTGGTTCCCATGATGCTTAGCTAGTACGGGGCTAGATGGCGCTGTGTGAAATGTCCACCAATATTTTTAATATTAATATTTGATTCACCTTCATGGCAGTTGTGTGAAAAAGCCTTATGTTTGACGCGATTCCATAAAATCAAAGTACTCTACCAAGATATTTGTTATTTTTTGTGTGCTTGCCTGAAGTCTGAGAAATGACAACTTATTTTTAGGTGTCGCAAATCTAATGGCTTTAATCCTAAGCGATAGTAGATTCCGGCAGGAGAGAACATTCGTAGATGGTTAGTTTGGTAATTGCCTGGTGAAGAAAAACAAACGTAGTAGATAAACATGACTAGGTAAAATTTTTGATAGGCTTACATTTACCTCAAGGTATTTATTCTGTCACCAGTCATATCTAGGGTTTATTAACTATCGGTCATAAACTCAACTTACGTCATTTATTCAGTACTATGTTAAAATATTGACTGGCCTCATAGCTCAGTTGGTAGTAACGCTGCCTTCTGCGCTGTAGGTCGTGGGTTCGATTCCCACCCAGGACAAACATATCTGTCTGATTGTTAATATGTAATATTATGAATGAAATTACAAAAAAAAAAAGTATTATATCAGTTGTATGGTTCCCATGAAACAAGCTATTTCATTAGCTTACTTTGGGGCTAGATGACGCAGTGTGAAATGTCCACCAACATTTAATATTTATATGTCCCCGCTACTAAGTTATTATAAATATGTAATAGTGGGTACGTACCGTAGTTCACCCCATCGTTCAAAAGTACGTTCGACACTTAGGTACTACCGGAACTCGACATCACAACATTCACATCGTTAAACGACTCGATAGATGCATTCCTCCTTTATTATTATTATTATTCTTCCTTTTATGATTGTAGATGCTACTATATAAGTGGAATAACAATCGTTGGTGCCCTCTCGCCCTCGTGCGTTTTGGTAGAAGTCAACCCCCAGAAATATCCTGCATCCCTGTCGCACCCACGAATTTTGGCATGCGTCCATCCCACGTTCACGGCCGCGCATGAATAAAATAAGATAGCAACCGTTGCCTCTACCTGTCCTGCTCCTGTGCCCTTATTTTATCCTAAGTTGAAAGGGGATGATGCTACACACACAGCTAAAATACAATAAAATTGAGCGCCTACCGGAAGATTTATTCTTATACGAGGTTATAGTTTTCAAGCGTTATTTGGTTGTTTTATTTGTTTGGTTGTAACGGCGCTAATTCGCGTTTAATTTTGTGAAATTATCCCGGTTAAAGGTGTTTGTAAACAAGCAGAGAAATGCACGCATACCTACATTTCGTACTACTTGGGCAAATAGCAGTTGGTTTGAGCAGCAATTTCAGGCAATTTTGCAAATATACTGAGATTGTCTATTGTAACTTAGGTACACATGTGATTTCAAATACTTTGTCACACTTTTTTTGTTTATGTGATACAGTTAGGTACGGAAAGAGCAGATGGCCCACCTCATGTTAAGTGGGGCCATAACAAGTGTTACAACTTGGGCCCTCTCCTACTTAGGTATGACACACTTATTTTTATTGGTGTTTGTTCCTTGAAACTGAAGAAAATGTAGCGCTATTTTTATTTATACCTAACATGTCTGTCTTAACGTAGGCAAATGTATAAAAATACATACTTTAATAACTCGAGGTGATAGAGGGTAGTTTTGTATAGGGTCTAACCATGACTTAGATTCTCGACAAATTATTGGTTCCATAAATATCAATAACGGCGAAGCCAAAATAAAATCAAAATATAAAAAATCATAGAACTCGTAACGGCATTATTTGGATACCTCAATTAATAGGGTAATATAGACAATCACGTCAGTAATGTGTAACTTTTAAATAGAATTCCTGCTCAAATCCCATCCGTTAGGTGATAAGTTATATAATATAATATATAGTTTTAGAGAGCACAGAAAAGAGGGGTTTTTTTAATGGGATACAGTTACGGAGGGAGCCGACAGCCCACCTGGTGTTAAGTGGTAACCTCTGTCCATAAAAACCGATGCGACTTGAGTCCTCTCCTACAAGGTAGGTACGACGAGACCCAAGTCGCATCGTATGCGCCCGTAACTCTGAGACGTGTAGGTGGAATGTCTCATGTGCCTGTAATTTCACCAGCAACCACACCTTTCAAACAAAACAACATTGGCAGCAGACATGGGCATGGTGGCAGTACTTCCCCTGACAAACTTGGCGTGAGTTCTACTGCTCTTAAAACAGATACACTTCTAACACGGGTTTTTCAACTTAAAAGGAGAGATTCCAAACGTTATTGTAAAACCTTGCTTTTTTTAATAAAGATACATAAGTAAAAAATAATAATTATAGGTGCAATGAAAATTCCGACAAATTATTATTATTATTAATAATAATAATAATTCCCACACACTACTAATATGTTGGTTGAGGTGGCAGACGGAAGTGCGTGAGTAGCGGGAAGATGATATATTTGCCTTCCGCTCTCTACCACAGGAGGAGGCCAAGTTATCTGGTTAACACTTAGCTGTATGTTTCCTTAAATAGCTTAATTACATTCAATTTACGAATATACGTTAGTGTGTTCAAGTTATACCAAAGCTATCATTAAGGAAAGCTCAGGTAATTTGAAATAATTTGGTTCGATTAACTACTATTACGCCATGCTGGGCAACCATAGGCCCAAGTAGCCATTTAAGTAATTTTGTCTACGAAGCATTGTCTAGATAATTCAGTAAGGAAATTGTAGGTATGATATTCGGTTGGCGTGGCTGTTCCCTGTAGTCGTTCGTTCTACCTTTAAGGATAGCTTCATACTGTTGAAAAGCAAAAATGAATTTTCATGCCGCAGCAGCTCAAGGAATAAGTAACGAATTAAATATAGATCTAAGTACTCAGATTGTTACACGGATCGTGCTCGCAAAACAAAAGGAAGCCCTCTTTCAGGGTTTTCTTCCTGTTCTTCCCCATGAAGGGTCGGATAGGGTTTGAACAAGCGTCAAACTTAGCGATAAGTACCTTCGCGTGACCTTATGTTTTGCATATTATTGAAGTTTCCAAGCCATTTCATTATGAATTCTATGGAATAAAGTTTATGACTTTGAAAAATCGAGAAGAATTTATTTTAGCATTTTATGATAGCAGGCTCGGTATTGCCAGTACCATATATAAATAATAAATACTGGTGGACATTTCACACAGCGCCATCTAGCCCCAAAGTAAGCTAAGTATAAATAGCTGTATCATGGGCACCAGACAACTGATATAATACTTAAATACTTTTATATATATATCGGCGCAAGCGTGATGAGTACCACAAAACGCTGTCAAGGCCATCTGCGGCCAACAGCACAATGTCCAGTCATAAAAAAAAAAAAAATGAGTAGGTACCACCGTCCGCGAGGCTGACGAAACTCCAGATCATTAGTTTTAAGGATAGTTATATAGTGGCATAGTTGATAACGTTTAAGTCAGCCTTATTTCACAATGTTTTTGTAAACGAACTAAGTCCAATGAATCATTGTTGTTTGTCGCTTGCTTTAAATACGGCCGCTCGGTCGGGGAGCGGGCATTCTTGCTCGAGCCGTCGGACCGTTCGGGCGTCTACGTAGTACTGTGCCTAGCTACAACTATCTGTGTATAGCGAGGTATATGTAATAAACACAGAGATAATCTGTATCGTCGTTTCACTGGAATCCACGGGTGATCAGAGCAAGGTTGAAGATACTGACGTCAGCAATGCTGACGTCACACTTTTTAAAAACAACCCTGGTGCTCTTCATCCGTCATATATATAATACATATGAACACCCGGACACAGAACAAATAACTATGTTCGTCACACAAATGTTTGTCCTGGGTCGGCATTGAACCCACGACGTACAGCGCAGAAGGCAGAGTTACTACCAACTGAGCTATGAGGCCTTATGAATGATCCTTTTGCCGAAGGTTCTATATTTTACGACGTCCTATATTAACAAATAGTGAGTGTGTTTCTGTTTGCACTGTACACTAGAAAACTCGACGTTAATAGAAAGTAGAACAACAATTTTACCTAGAACAACATCCAGCAGTAAACTGAAGGCTCTGGAAACTGCTTCTTTTTTAATTCCATTGCATGTAATATGTATGGGCGCGGTACCACCACGTCGTCCAACCTGAAAACGTTGGCTAAAACACACAACGAAATTACTTTGAACAGAGGTACCTGTGTAATGGGGAATCAATTCAGTAGCGAGACGGTCACGCCAATCGGCTGTTACTAGCCTAGTGGTCGCATTCCCATGATACAACACGGTACGACAAATTACTACAAAAATAATACATGTTGATTGATTTATTTACATTTACACATCAGTTTCTGTCTCGTATAATGACAGAACTGGTAAGCGAATCAATCGTTAAATAACGTTTTAAAGGAGCTTTAAGTTTTAGCAGATTGTGGATTTAATCTCTTCACTCACATACAAATTCATATGTTAAATTGTTTAGTTGCGAGACAAGCAATTTCATTTTAGATTAAATTATGACTGAATTTTATTAAAAATGGCCTGGATACACATTAACAATGAAATTAAAGTAAAGTTTTTTTAGTCACTTTATTTACCATTGCTTAAAACGGGATATATTTAAAAGAGGTATTTTTTTATTTTATTTTAGATATCTGTAAGAAAGCACTAGGAAAACGTAAGGAATGTGAAGCTAATTTAAAATGCGCAATTATAGGGATCTGGCACGCGAATGGAGAACCGTTCAATCGGTAAATAGAGGTCAATCGATTTCATGACGAGTAGGGGGCACTAAACTTTTATTTATACATATATACTTTATATGTATTACCTTCTAGTCATTCCCCGTTCTGCAATGATATTATAAAACCGAAAAGAATGAACTGAAGATGAGTGTTCTGGAGCATTTTTTTCCACAAAATGATGAAATAAAACTCTTGGCCCTTTACTTGTTAAGTTACTAGCTACGCCCCGCGATGGTACTCGCGATGAATAAGTTTGTCCAATCTATTTGATCATCCCACGGGGACACTGCGCTTTTCCGACATCAAAGTATATGCGTATTATATGTGTTAATTCGGGATATAAGCTGTCCTGTTACCAAATTTCATCCAAATCTGTTCAGCCGTTTGCCTTTCTTTCACTGGCAACTTTCGCCTCTTTAATATTAGTTTGATTTAATTGTACAGATGTTTAAATTTTCCTTAGTATTCATTTTAAAACTTATGATCATAATTTCATTCCCAATAAGATAGAAATTCACGCCATCCACATGAGAAATTTATATACTTAATATTTTATATTTATACTGTATATAAAATATTGTAGCAATTATGATGGTGCTATATTCGCATTACAAACTGTTACCAAAACAAATATACGTGTTACTCGTGAAAACTCATAGATAATCTCCTAAAGAGCCAAAAGTGGCAAGCAGTTCCGCGAATATTGAATGCACCAAACTTTTTCATACGTTAAACTAGTCCATATCGTATGTGGAATCTCTAGGACAATACTAGGGGAATATATATTCTGCACAGAAAAGTTTTTGTATCAGTTTTGTCAGGATTTGTTGAAGTGAAGCTAAGTTGATTATATATAATAGCTAAGTAAATAGTAGGATGGTGCGAATGGAGCAAACCAAAGTATCAGTAGAGTTTGTGCAAGTTAACCCGGAAAAGTACTGCCACCACACCTGATAATCTGCCGCCAAGTAGTGATGCACTCGTGTTGCTGTGTTCCGGTGGAAGGGAGTGGGTGCCGGTGAAATCGCAGGGGCATGAGACGTAACATTCCCGTCTCGTGGTGATGGACGTAATGCAGTGCGACTTGAGTCATCTCGTACTTTGATAGAGTACTTCAGCCGTATTGTTGTTATCTATGGGCGGCGGTTACCACTTAACATCAGGTGGGCCGTCAGCCCGCACCGTTACCAAAATGACTGAAATTATATTTGTGCAGTCGAAATTGTTACTATTCTGAGTAGGTACTCCAGAACCTAACTCTCCAACTTAATTGTTTCAACAATTGCTTGACTATGCAAATAGCTTCTAATATAGTAACCGTAATTTCACTCATAATACAGTTTGCTTAGAATGTTCTCGTCAAATTTCCGATAAGACAGCGAACGTTACTAAGTGAAGTGTCAATCATACGTCCCATATACGTGTCACCGCACACTTTAACGGAGCACCTCAGGAACGGTAAATAGCGGCTAATCGATTCTGCGACGATTATGCAGAGCTGAGTTTTTGTCTATATGAGCTTGGTTCATTTGCTGAGAGCCGTGTTTTATACGTTTCAAAGCTTATCCTACGTGTGTTTGTTTTACGTGTGTTAGGTTTTTAACCTGTATGCAGTCGTCACAAGGCTCCGTACATAAGAACGGAGACGTTAAGGCGGAACCTCTCATGTGCCTGTAATTTTGTAATTTCAACGGCAACCACACCTTTCAAACAAGAACACAGTAAAGCCAATGCATTACTGCTTAGCGGCAGTATGCCCCCGGACGAACTTGAAGAAGTTCTACTGCTAAGGATAATAAAGAGCTGTATACTGTAAAATGTGGTGTACTGCCAGAAACATATATATAAAAAATCGATATGAAACATATCATGAGTCAAGTAGACCTTTTAGTTACGTTTAAGTGTATCTAATAATTGTTAAGTATACATATCGATTTGCTATTTATAAAGAAATATTAGTGGACATTTCACACAGCGCCATCAAGCGACTACGTAATAACGCGTGGAACAAAATAAGTGGTTTAATACTTTAATTTACATTACATACTTTATTTTTACAAATATATTTAATACCATACACAGAACATATATCTAGATTCATCACACAAATGTTTGCCCTGCGTGGGAATCGAACCCACGATCGCATACAGTACAGAAGGTGCCAAATATGCTGTAAGGTCAAACATATTTAACAAAAAAGTAGACAGCCCATCCTTTCTATTCAAAGAATAATCCAAAGACTATATCAAAACGTGACTTTACCTGTGTGAATTCTGTCCATATGCTTTAACTTATAGACCGCTTCATCGATAATAACAGGCCATTTGATGGCACCATAATACAACACCTTTGAAGGCAATGAACTCCGCACAGTCACGGACAAACCGCTCGTGCACTTCAGTGTCATTTACAGTACTCTGCTTTGGTGTTGTAACGGACCTCCCCCTTTCATCCGTCATAAGACACTCAGATTGAAAATTTTCGAAAATATATTCTAAATCTTAATATTTATAATGGCCAATAATGTGATCGAATTAATGGTAGGACTGTACGTTGTGTTTCATAGTAACCCGTTAAGTAGAAGGTTCTTTAAGAGGTATGCTGGTAGTAGACATAAGACATGGTATTGGGTAGCGTAGTGAAGAAAGTCCCTAAGAATAAATATTAGATCTGGAGAATTATAAATGTACTATTACAAAAGTAGATTGTTATAATTTATTAAAAGTTTGAACTAATGGAATAGTACACACTCTAATTTAATAATGAAAAATGAATAACATAAATTTATTTAATACTGCTGTAAAAATAGCAGTTAATTATTTTATACCACGAACATAGTTTGTGGGCCAACGGCATCTTCACAAACTATGGCTCGACGCCCCTCCCCGCGCCATGCTATGAATTTCGACTCCTGACAACCCTAGGGTTTGTCGTCTAGGAAATCCTCTATTCGTGGCATAATAAAGTATTATCCCATCGAACCTGCGGAACTTAACCCTCCTTAATCAAAAGAAGAGGAAAGGTCCTATTATTCTCCGAAGAGATTTAGTTAACTCGTATAGCATACGAGCAAGAGTTAATGATGAAAAGAGTATAAAACTCTCCTATATCCACAATGATTTACTGTACTGTAACAGTAATTTAAATTAAATTATAAATAAGAGCTTGGCTCACTTATGCTAATGAATGTATTTCACATTCAGTAAGTTCCTAAACTCGTACTGAGATTGTAACTGAGGTATAATGCAATGATGCAGAACAAGCAGAGCACATTATCAATATATAAGATGATAATAAATGACAGTACTTAGCAATGTGTCTCAACCCTAACAATAATTCAAAACTGATCAATTGAGGTGGTTACAGATCTCACAAACCAATACGCTGACCATTTAGGTATTACAGCTAGGTGAGTCGTACCCCTTTTTGACCAGACCGCATAGCCTAACTAGCAATTCCGTGAGATATCTGGGTTTCTCAAACCAATATATCAGTACCGGTAAAATAAAGTAAGAGTAGGTGGTAGTTCGGCAACAGTGATAATAATGGATGATTACCAGTCTCACTTTGGAAAGCTATTACGAAAACTAGACACAGCTTAGTAATATCATAACATTGTTATTTGATAGCAATACTTATTCATAAACCTTTGTGCTCAACAAGCCGGCAAAAGCAAATTAAAAATAAATAGCATAGTAAGTGTTAATGTATCAACATCTGTGAACCAATTTCATCATTCAAATATAAATCAATTCATTAAATTAATACAAAGTGGATATTACATCTTCACTCTATCTTATACTAAAATATAAACTATGATAGGTTAAATGATCTGTTGTGCACATCAGATTGGTAACGTGGACCAAGTTGTTTCAATATAATAAATATAAAACATTTCCAACTAACATCTGTGAATGTATCGTCAGAAGGCATTAATCTATACAATGGAGCTCCTTTACAGATAATAGCGGATCTAGCCATTATTTGTATCGTCTATTAAATAAATACTTTATTTACGTCTGATCTCTAAAGATCTCTGAAGATACTCTTAATGTATTAGATAAGTGTAAAATTATTTATAAAATATTTGTTTATAACATAAAACATAAAACCAACACAACTATTCTTGGAATCATTGATTTAAGTCAGTAGAATCAGTATCAATAAATAAAAGGAACATCTGTATACAACCCTGAAATTATCAGTTGTGTACCTAAATACCTAAACTAGCTACAAATATGTGTGAGAGCAAAACAAGGAGTTGCGTCCTTACTCCGTATTTAATTCTAATTGTGCATGAAGGTACAAAACACAAGAGATTGTAAATGTGCACCTTTCTAACTATTCTGACTAATGTATGCGAGATTGGCTTTCTCGACTTTGTATTCCTAGTGCCAGCCCTAAGGTCTATCTCCTGCAAGCCGCAGCCAAAGACAGCAGAATTAAGACGTGTACCGCGAGATGTGTGAGGGACCACATCAAATGGATCCTGAAAATAGATTTATTATGGGTGCTGAAGGCATGACCCACTTCGACAAGTCCCCATTATCCAAGTTCAGGAAACAACCAATGTGGGAGCTTTGCTGAGCCCAACAAAGGGAAAACTCAACACCCAGTTCGCTCAAATTGCCTGGGCCTAACTAACAAGGGAATCCCTGACTCCTGGCTTTCGTTGACACCGTGAGGATCAGGCCAGCAGACCATAAACCATGTTATGGGTTTTGGTATTCATCGAACCGATATTGATAATATTCACAACAAAATAGTATAATGGTTAAGCCATAACAATTCTCTTTTATTTCCTTTTTTAGGAAAGAGAATCTTCAACATTTTGATATAATCCACACTAATTACGCACTTAACAAATTACGTTCTAAGACGTCATCACAGCAACTACGCATTACAAAATCCCGTATTCACGAAATATCACGGAAACTGGTTTATGGGTGGAAACAATTACACTATTAAATGTGTATCACAAAACTATGCACATTGATGCAAATTTCTATTATAATTACTTGCAAAATTAATAATATTTTAATAAAAATCTGTTCGATTCACACATCTAAGCTCGCTATTCCAATCCGAATCCCCTGTCAAAACCTTTTTCTTTTTCCTGTAGCCTTCTGTCATCTTTCTATGTGGAGTAAAAAGTATTTAATGCAAAGTAATGAAAAAGGTTTTAATAAAATACATTGATTTCAAATAAAATACTTGAATTGATTATTGATTAGAAATTTTGGTGGTACAACAGAGTTGGGATCGTTACAATCGCCCCCTGTATTATAACGTAACTTGTGAAGATATAATACACCATTAACAGAAGATCAAAACTCACCACCAAAATAAAATTAATAATAGATGATTATAAAATGAATGGAAAAAATGGCAATAGACAAAATATATGAAGAGGAACAGCAAGATAAAATGGACAAAATTGTAACAGTCGCAACCATTTGATAACAAAATAACATGAAATAAACAAATGAAAATATGAACAGATGATGTTAGAATAGCAAAGACAATCTAAACAAGAAAAGTTTGCACAAGAAAGGAATGAAAACAGTTGTAAAAAGCCTATGTGTCACAGAACTCTCTGATTATTAAACCAAGACGCATTGTGCTAGTTTATAAATTTAAACAATTTTGTTGCTATTTAATGTATTATTTTGTAAGTAATGTCAATATTTTATTTTTATGTTTAGTTTCATCTATTAAATATACAATTAAAAAATAACATAAATCAAACATTCCAAGAATCCTTATAAATATCTTTTTTATAGAAAATAAACTTCCATGACTATGGTATAAACTCCAAAATTTTAATACTCAAATGATAAAACTAAGAATTCCATGGAAAATAAAAATTTGACTATGTTAAATATCAAATTTTCAGTAAGTTAGTATAATTAGCTGAATACTTTTTTTTTAAATAAGTGGAAAGAGCACGTAACGCATTTTAAAATATTAAACCTTTGAGTAAACACCTAAAATAATCATGTAAATTTTAACTAAAAATGTAAATGCCATTTCTTCAGATCTAATCAATTCAATTGAATGTAATTAATAGAATATTAAATTCCAAAATTATGTAAGTATTGATTACACTTGGTAGTTTATTCAATAATCAATTTGTTAAAACACTTGTTATTTACATTATTAACAAAATTACGCAGAACTGATCGAAAATAGTGTCTGAAATTGGTAACCTAACCAAATCTGAATAAAATCCATCAAGATATTTTCCTTTCTTCAATTCTTGATGTTTACATAAACCCCAATAATATTCACTCAATGCTTCTCAATTTGATTTGTCTCTACTTTAGAAATTCATTAAAAGAACAAATCCTTTTTAGTATAGTACTGATATCATTGTAACTTCGTGTTACTTTATTAAACTTTATTGACTGAATATATTTATTTTAAAATAATTATTAATATTATTACTATTATTATATCAATTCAAACAGCAAACAGGGCTTTATTTATTCATCAATAAATGGTTTCAAACAGTATTGAGTAAAATGTCTGTATGTATGTGTGTGTTGATGAACGTAAGTGTTTTTAAACCGAACCACAAAGAAACACAATCCAAGCCATCATCCAAGTTTATAAAGTGACAAGCATAACCAACGAAAACAACTCACCAGTTTTGGCATTGACAAAGTAAGGGAATCTGGTTGTGAGGCAGATTAGTCCTAGTGACATCCGGTAAGTCCTTCCCGAGTGAACATTGGAAATGTGGGCCGGACTATTTCCGTTTACTGAGAAATCCTTACATGACGAACCCTCCAGTGTCTATCCTCCCTATGAGTGAGTGCATCATTTGCCATGCCCTATCACTCCCCACTCAGAATCAAAACTTGAACGGGGTCCCTCCATAATAAGGCGAGTGTGCAGTGTGGGGTCTAGTCTTAGCTTCCCGTATAGTATGAATCTTTTATAGAATCAGGCGGACCTGATGAACGTCTCTGGGTTGGCGCAAAATACAACCAGACCCATGCTGACTTATCCTAACACCAACTTCTCCACTATAAAAGACTCATTGAGTGTATTCTATAGTTTGTAACCAAATATTGACAAATCGCCTCAAGTTTTGGGCTCTGTTATTTCAATAGGGACCTTAAAGCTTTTTTTTATTTTTTTATTCTCCCATTTACTTCCATTGCACCTTTTCATTGCCTTTCACGCTTCCGTATTAATCAAACAGACCACTTAAACAAGAGGCCTACGTAAATTTGTTTTTTAAATATTTATAATGAATCACTTTCCTTTAATCCCACAAACCCAATTGTTTTTTTTTTTTAATAATAACAACCATTAAGTTTGCAAGCCTAGATTATTCATATTCAATCAAAACTTTACATTAAACAATTATAAGTATTAGCAAACTATAAATACTCTTTAATTAGGTTAGGTTCCAACTTCTGAACTTGAACATGAGTTATTATTGAATTAGAAATAACATGAATAATACTACCACCGTAAACAATTTCAAGTCATTCTTCAATACGCCCCCATATAGTTCTTAAAATTGAAAACACAAGACAAATTGCCTTGAAAATAAATTAAATAGACAAACACGAATCAATTGCAAATAAACAGTAATACATGCTTGCCTTTTCTAAAATGTAATATTTTTTTTATATTACACAAGAATTTAATTTTAATAACTTTCAATTTAGATAAACATTATCTTGAAACACAACCGATTTAAAACACTGAAACAAATCAATAAATGTATACAAAAAAATTAAAAGTCTAAATCAATAATTATTTTCACGCCCCCAATATTCTTAAACTTCTTTAACATTTTCTCATCAATTCTCAAGCTCATTTAACATTTGAATTCTCACCAATAAAAAGCTAAAATTATTATTAATGTGATCATTATTTATATTTATAAAAACATATTCACGCCCCCAAGGTTCTTAGCTACTTGCCAACATTTGAGACCCCTTTATCCTGGTCACGGCACCAATTGTAACGGACCTCCCCCTTCCATCCGTAATAAGACACTCAGATTGAAAATTTTCGAAAATATATTCTAAATCTTAATATTTATAATGGCCAATAATGTGATCGAATTAATGGTAGGACTGTACGTTGTGTTTCATAGTAACCCGTTAAGTAGAAGGTTCTTTAAGAGGTATGCTGGTAGTAGACATAAGACATGGTATTGGGTAGCGTAGTGAAGAAAGTCCCTAAGAATAAATATTAGATCTGGAGAATTATAAATGTACTATTACAAAAGTAGATTGTTATAATTTATTAAAAGTTTGAACTAATGGAATAGTACACACTCTAATTTAATAATGAAAAATGAATAACATAAATTTATTTAATACTGCTGTAAAAATAGCAGTTAATTATTTTATACCACGAACATAGTTTGTGGGCCAACGGCATCTTCACAAACTATGGCTCGACGCCCCTCCCCGCGCCATGCTATGAATTTCGACTCCTGACAACCCTAGGGTTTGTCGTCTAGGAAATCCTCTATTCGTGGCATAATAAAGTATTATCCCATCGAACCTGCGGAACTTAACCCTCCTTAATCAAAAGAAGAGGAAAGGTCCTATTATTCTCCGAAGAGATTTAGTTAACTCGTATAGCATACGAGCAAGAGTTAATGATGAAAAGAGTATAAAACTCTCCTATATCCACAATGATTTACTGTACTGTAACAGTAATTTAAATTAAATTATAAATAAGAGCTTGGCTCACTTATGCTAATGAATGTATTTCACATTCAGTAAGTTCCTAAACTCGTACTGAGATTGTAACTGAGGTATAATGCAATGATGCAGAACAAGCAGAGCACATTATCAATATATAAGATGATAATAAATGACAGTACTTAGCAATGTGTCTCAACCCTAACAATAATTCAAAACTGATCAATTGAGGTGGTTACAGATCTCACAAACCAATACGCTGACCATTTAGGTATTACAGCTAGGTGAGTCGTACCCCTTTTTGACCAGACCGCATAGCCTAACTAGCAATTCCGTGAGATATCTGGGTTTCTCAAACCAATATATCAGTACCGGTAAAATAAAGTAAGAGTAGGTGGTAGTTCGGCAACAGTGATAATAATGGATGATTACCAGTCTCACTTTGGAAAGCTATTACGAAAACTAGACACAGCTTAGTAATATCATAACATTGTTATTTGATAGCAATACTTATTCATAAACCTTTGTGCTCAACAAGCCGGCAAAAGCAAATTAAAAATAAATAGCATAGTAAGTGTTAATGTATCAACATCTGTGAACCAATTTCATCATTCAAATATAAATCAATTCATTAAATTAATACAAAGTGGATATTACATCTTCACTCTATCTTATACTAAAATATAAACTATGATAGGTTAAATGATCTGTTGTGCACATCAGATTGGTAACGTGGACCAAGTTGTTTCAATATAATAAATATAAAACATTTCCAACTAACATCTGTGAATGTATCGTCAGAAGGCATTAATCTATACAATGGAGCTCCTTTACAGATAATAGCGGATCTAGCCATTATTTGTATCGTCTATTAAATAAATACTTTATTTACGTCTGATCTCTAAAGATCTCTGAAGATACTCTTAATGTATTAGATAAGTGTAAAATTATTTATAAAATATTTGTTTATAACATAAAACATAAAACCAACACAACTATTCTTGGAATCATTGATTTAAGTCAGTAGAATCAGTATCAATAAATAAAAGGAACATCTGTATACAACCCTGAAATTATCAGTTGTGTACCTAAATACCTAAACTAGCTACAAATATGTGTGAGAGCAAAACAAGGAGTTGCGTCCTTACTCCGTATTTAATTCTAATTGTGCATGAAGGTACAAAACACAAGAGATTGTAAATGTGCACCTTTCTAACTATTCTGACTAATGTATGCGAGATTGGCTTTCTCGACTTTGTATTCCTAGTGCCAGCCCTAAGGTCTATCTCCTGCAAGCCGCAGCCAAAGACAGCAGAATTAAGACGTGTACCGCGAGATGTGTGAGGGACCACATCAAATGGATCCTGAAAATAGATTTATTATGGGTGCTGAAGGCATGACCCACTTCGACAAGTCCCCATTATCCAAGTTCAGGAAACAACCAATGTGGGAGCTTTGCTGAGCCCAACAAAGGGAAAACTCAACACCCAGTTCGCTCAAATTGCCTGGGCCTAACTAACAAGGGAATCCCTGACTCCTGGCTTTCGTTGACACCGTGAGGATCAGGCCAGCAGACCATAAACCATGTTATGGGTTTTGGTATTCATCGAACCGATATTGATAATATTCACAACAAAATAGTATAATGGTTAAGCCATAACAATTCTCTTTTATTTCCTTTTTTAGGAAAGAGAATCTTCAACATTTTGATATAATCCACACTAATTACGCACTTAACAAATTACGTTCTAAGACGTCATCACAGCAACTACGCATTACAAAATCCCGTATTCACGAAATATCACGGAAACTGGTTTATGGGTGGAAACAATTACACTATTAAATGTGTATCACAAAACTATGCACATTGATGCAAATTTCTATTATAATTACTTGCAAAATTAATAATATTTTAATAAAAATCTGTTCGATTCACACATCTAAGCTCGCTATTCCAATCCGAATCCCCTGTCAAAACCTTTTTCTTTTTCCTGTAGCCTTCTGTCATCTTTCTATGTGGAGTAAAAAGTATTTAATGCAAAGTAATGAAAAAGGTTTTAATAAAATACATTGATTTCAAATAAAATACTTGAATTGATTATTGATTAGAAATTTTGGTGGTACAACAGAGTTGGGATCGTTACAGTGTGAGTCCGCCACGATTAAGCTTATATTGATGATTTGCTATCAATTATAATGATAACAGACATCTGACAGCCCAATAGTCATACAACGTTGAGGTCATGAACCCGACACAGTCACGGGAAAATAGCTTGCTCACTCACACACGCCGCATGGATTGAGTAAATTCTAATTGTTTATATTGTAAATTATGATGTATTTATTGAGTAAATATTTATCACCCGGACGTTCTTGTAATATTGTTCTTAAATGATCTGTCCCTGCTGCCAAAAACTCCCTTGTCATGTCTACAATTCCACGTTGCGCTCATGAGAAAAGTCATCCATTGAGGCCCGCTTACTCCTTCAGGAAAAAAGGTATTATGTTTTATGTATGGTATCTATGTATGTTATATTTCATTATCACGCCACATGTGTGGATGTTCTATAAAAAAACCAGAGATTTTATGTAAAGATATTCAAACATACCTATAATATATACTCCATAACAAAAGCAAAGACTTCATAATTATATATTATGAACTGTTACAAGGACCCCGGTTGATCATGTATGCATTATTACAATATAATCAGAGAAAAAGGGTTCATAACACATTATTACAAGAAACTTGAATCGGTAGAGCTATTCATTCTTTACTTTAACTTCAAACACACTTCAAATTAGGAACACAAAATGTACTCCGTCCTAGGAGGTGGGCGTTGGTAACTGCGCCACAGTTTTATTTTTCTATAACTATTGCAGTTACCATCGTGTCACTATTTTTTATGTGTCTTCTTTTGTCTGTTCCCAATAAAGATTTTATTATTATTATTATTATTCATTAATATGTATCCTATATACATGGTTATTTATAGTTCTTCTGTTCAAGCAGTAGTAAAAAGGCGCTAGTAAAAAATACGGCGGCATAATTAACCATTGCTAAAGTTATTTTTTCAGGTGGCTTTGTTTCTTCGGCGACATAAGCTTCGCGGTAGTTTCAACACCTCACTAACTTAGCAGTTCTGGACTGTAACAACTTCGTACAAAATATTAGGATTATTTATCATAACTATATAATTGTTCGTGTATCATGTTTTACACAAACAAGTATGAGATTCGAATAGACTCATATCGAATCCATGACAAGAAGGCAGAAGTATATTTAATGAACATTTCCAAGTAACAAATGAAAAACATATGTTATAGTTTTTTCAGACAGGAAGACGATTTACTTATGAAACTTAAATCAGCTACTATTTTCCCACTGCGCCCATCAAAGGGAAATATTAATGATATTGTACTGAAATAGAAAATAATAGATTTCTGTTTTGTGAGTTATTTATACAGTTACGGGAATGATTCGGAAGTTTCCTATACTTTTAGACTGCATTTTTTATTTCGAAGAAACACCTTTAAAAGACATATTTGTTGTAAAATTTTGATTCCCTTATTTCTTTGCTATATTTTTAATTGTTACAATTTGAATTTTTACTTATTTATTGAATTATATTTTCTTTTATTATTTATTTGAAAAATTCATGTGTATTATTTATCCTGAACAAATGGATATCCATGTACGCCTCCGCAGAAATCCTGGAAAAGTATTCAGATATAGTTGCAACTGATATTTTATTATGAGAAAAGATGCAAATTTTTCAGTGACACTCAATGAACAGTTAATGTAACTATAGTTTTAAAGTAACCATAAACTTTATACGACAATCATTATTATATCTTGCGTTATGGGTATTTTATAATATTAAATGCGAGAAGTTGACAAGACGAAAATCTGTCCTTAAACTAGTTCTAAAAACAACGGCTTTTCTTTTACTTCCTCATTTTTTTTTATATTTATCTTTACACTTCGTTAAGGTCCGCGATTAATAAATCGTATTAAAAATAGTATTTTAGACAATTGACATAAGAGTTAACGAGAAGGAGCCTTAAGGTATGGTCTTGCTGTCATTTTTTGGCAATGCCTGATGTCTTTTACGACCTAAACTTAATTTTCTTCCTCTTTTCAAAGGTTTCATCTATGTAGTTTTTGTATTTTACAAAGCTTCTTTTTATAACCTACCTACCAAAATTTAAGTGGATAAAATATTTTTAATCACTATATGTGAAAATTAGTGTATTAGATTATATTATAATACGACACAAGAAATGCGAAAAACCGAGAGAAACCGACTGTGATTGCCGACGGTGCTATTTATCACGACTGCACATTACGCATGCACCGCTATTTACTAGGATAAATAAAAAAAAATTAAATGGCGTAAAATTAAAAGTTAGATTTGTCATTACGCGTTAAGTTTAAGTAGAAATGGTACACTCACATCCACTGATCACAGTGGCTTTTTAAAATTGCAAATCCGGCGGGCTTCGGTGGAGTTTAAGGTGAGACACGGCCAATTAATGTTATAACAGCTATAGTTTTTTTAACATGAACTTTTTAGGACCCGAAAAAAAAGCTACAGAAACTATGACATTTAAATCACCTGCACGCGTTTTCCGCTCTCTCCAGAAGACTGGCCGGTCACTCATGATAGGAACAGCAATTTATATCCCTATCATTTCACCTTCTACACTCTCTGTTAAATTTAACTTAAAGAAACAAAAGTTCATAAAACAAGTGCAAGTCCATTGATGAAGTTACTGATATTTCTAAACTATTAAATGCCCTATAGAGTTTAATAATTATCTTATTATCTTAATTTTATTGAATACCTAACAGATAAAACTTCAAAACGACTTATTTATGTTGAGACAGGTTTTTATTTCCGTTTTTGAAAAGTATTTAACGCAACGTAAAGTTTTAACGGCTCAATTCCGTCACTATACGCCGTATACCCGTACAGCCGTAGACCCGTAGCCCCGTAGCCCCGTAGCTCCGTAGCGGTTGCCGACGGCGGCTGTTGTCACAATTTTAGCCCAATGTTAAAATACAATATAACATAAATATTAATCCATAAAAGCATTAAAATAGAAATAAATTTCAAATAGTATAGGCTCGTTTTAATAAGTAAATGAAACATTTAATTAATGGAATGAAACTGATGGTTTTCGTTGTAAAACAAAACGCGCGATCATTGCGGAATTACTTCTAATAAAAGGGGAGCTTACAGGTAAAAATGAAAAATAACTGTTGAACAATTTAAACTGTAATCAGAGGGCGCCGACGGGTTTTATTGCGGCTTGCGGAACTCTGATAACGGGATCCAGAACTCTGTTATTAATGTTCCGAGCCATAACGCATAATATTTTGATCTAAGTATTTGTATTCGATTCAATATTACCACGAATAATTTAAAATAATTTGTGATATGAACTGAGCTAAAAATATTTTTTTGCGTGAATATTCCTGTTTTATTAATTTCTGATTAATCTGATTGATTTTTATTTAATTTGTATACTTCATATTTTATCGGATGTTATTTACAACGAAATTTTCTGATTTACTTATTTTAATTAGTAAATCGCCTTTTTTATTGTACTATATTTGAAACTTAACTTGGATATCATTCTTTTTGAATGTAAATAATAATTATTTATACGTAACGAATTATTTAATTATGTTCTTCATCAAAATAGTTAATTTCAAATACCCATAACTGACTGTTGACTAAATATTTAATTAGGAGTCGTATATTTAACAATTGGATATGTGTCACTGAAAATTAAGCAAGAACAATCTCCCAATCAATTTCGCCAAAAGAAATAAAAGTTATCCCCCCGGAGCTCCGTAAGCAATCGCTTGGCGCTCAGCACACAGGTAGTAGATGAAATCAATCGCATGGCTCAAAACTCTGAAATCTGGAAAAATTACAAACCTTAGTATAATTGTAATCCGCCTTTTTATCGTCGTTTATTGCGTTTCCGTTTGTATACCGTTTTTAAGTTCTCTGAAATTTTTGTCACCGACGTTGCCTAGGTTTCAACGTGAAAGCCTAACCACATTAAATATTAGGGACCGTAAACAACATCGACCGGTGCGACAACAACGTGGCACCTAACGTACGGTACGGAGTCATATTGTTTCATATGTGTAAACCTAAATACACCGGGATCAAGTGAGGGCTTCAGGCACACCGTCCGCCGCACCCACCACATGGCATTATATCGATCGGTTTGTTGACATGCCGAGCCGAGTGGTGATCGCAGTTCAGAGAGGCCGGCGCCGGCGGCGTACTGGTGTCAAGCGAGTACTCACAGATGGATTCGGCACGCACCGTCGCGGGTCCGCGCTCCGGTACGTGGGGCTGTACCGGCCCGGGAAGCAGCCGGGCGGCGCCATCAGCCCCCCGCCCGACTTCATCTTGTCGGGCGAGTACATGGCGCACGACCCCCAAGGGTCGTCCTCCAACTTCAACACCTTGGAAGGTGAGTGGTACTGGCGGTCGAAAATCTTGCCGACTTTATCGTACTATCGGGTGAAGAGAAAGGCGACGCGTCGCCGCGACCGCTCCGAGCGCCGGGTGTTGACCGACTGAGGCAGGCGGTGGCGTGACGTCACTCGCCACGCCCTCGCCCCTCCACCGAGCCTCCGCCCCCCCGCCCCTCACCCCCCTCACCCCCCCTCACCCCCACCCCTCCGCCGGCCGCTCCACCCCGCGTCTCACGCATGTTTACGTCGCCGCCGGCGGCTCCGAGAATTACTGAATTATTTAATTGGTCCATTCACTCCTCCTGGCTGTTACCTTTTCGCGGCCAAGCCGTGCCGCCTCGCTGACGGATCATGCGAATGCAATTGAAAACGCATTATCATCAAAAAGTTTTAGGAGCAGTTGCCAACTTGTCTGGAAGGAACACATTTTTATCCTGTCTGACGTTCCTAGAAAAATATATCTAAAACACGTCAAATTACAAAGGAAGATGTTTCAATTAAATACCACTATCTTTTACATAATAATATTACTATTTACACGTAACTGCGCATATCATACTGGATTCTAAGTCTTCCTTCTACGACGTAAAGTTATTGCCATAGGTACAATTTTATGTGATACAGTGGTAACCTCTGCCCATACCAACAGATGTGACTTGGGTTCCCCTACTATGTACGACAAGACCCAAGTTGCATCGAATTCGTCCGTACTCTGAGACGAAAATGGTGGAATGTCTTATGTGCCTGTAATTTCACCGGCAACCACACCTTTCAAGCCGGAAGTAAATGCGTTACTACTTAGTGGCAGAAATGGGCATGGGCATTAATTCTCACTACTTTGTGTATTTATAATAAATTAATGCATCTTCTTATATAGACCTCCCGACTCGCAACGCTCCAAGCCGAGGTCTGAACCTAAGTGGTGCCTTTGGTGACATTGTGTATAATTTTAAGTTTTACCGGTTGAGAGCCGTCTGCTCTCACCACCAGCCCGTGTAAACGCTGTCAAGGCCATCTGCGACCAAAAAGCATAAAGTCCAGTCAAAAAAAAACTTATATAGACATAAGAAGATGCATCAATACTTCCCGGATAATCTTAGCGAAGTGAATAGTATGTATGATGCGACTTGGGTGTTGTCTTACCTAAGTCACTACTTAAAAGACTTAATTCATATTGTTTGTAATAGGTAGAGGTAAATATTTAACACAAGGTTGGGCCATCGGCTCGTTGCGTAGCTTAATAACAAGTTTTTTAAGGATACACAAGTTAACATTTTGAGTCAGCGAACGAGATTTATTTTTATTGCCCATCATGTATCATAAAGTCAAAAGAAACGAATCTATTCAAACACATATCACGAAAAATTACATGCAACGCAGTTTGTGCGGACCAATCAACACATAACTTTATTCCTTCGTTATAAAGAGTAATAACAGTACGTGGGCGGAAAACACCCTTAAACAATCACCGTCCGGCGCATCCAATTTTCTCGTTCGGCGAACAACAAAGCGCATTCGAATTATCATTCATACTCGATTAGTCCCCCTTCGGACGATCTGCGAATAATTAGCGAGATGATGGCTTAGGGATGGAAGAATGCGTAAGCGTTGCCACAGTCTCAAACTCAGAGTGAATTGAGAATTTATATATAGTTTGTATACGCAAAAAAATAAAAGCCCTCCTGTAGGGTTTTCTTGAATGTTCTTCCCCATTGACAGAAGATATTATGCGTTTTGTTTCATAACTGATATTTGATGTATTTGTGATATTTGGTGGTAGTGATTGTACTCAAGATGTAAAATGCAAATCTAGTTAATGTATGAAAATATTCTGTTATCTTATATGTTTTTTTCCTTTGTTTTGTATAATATATATATGTAGTTGGATAGCATTTCCCTTCTTTTTAAATTTAAATTTTATGTTGACCGTGGCAATCGTTAAATATTCCTAGGTACAGTAAATCCAAAAGTGAGGTCTTCACGATACAGGCTTTGCCTAGTGTGAAGACCGCAGAATAAATGATAGTTTGTATGAACGTAACCAGCACAATAATGTGCATGCTTTAGGTATAACTACTTAATTATTGTTAACTCCAGGTTGTTTAATTCAGTTATAATTTTTTATTCTTTAAGCTAGTTTAAGTTATTATTGTGCTGCAAATAAAATATTTTTCATTTCATTTTCATTTTCATTTTTCATTTTCATTGAGGGTCGGATAGGGTTTGAACAGGCGTCAAAGTTAGCGATAAATATGCGTGACTTTATGGTTTGAATATTGTTGACGTTACCAAGCCATTTCTTTATGAATTCTATGGAAATAAAGCTTTTGATTTTGACTTTGTCTTTGCTATAATGTGGCTTGTAAGTATAACAAATTTTCGGTTGGATTCTCGATATTCGAATCTTGACAAGGCATTCATATTTATTAATACTTCATATTTAATGTTAATGTGGATTGATGACCATTTTGATGGATTTTATGTTCGTTAAACAAGTTGTCGCATATAAACATATTATATTTCTTTTGTTTAATGAGACTAGCCGTGTGTTCTAAAGTTAAATGGTCTGAGACAAGAAACTTGGTGTTATATTTGCGTGTGTAGCTTTAATTATGTGATGCTATGTCGCTTCGTTACTTTTTCAATAAAATAAGTTTTCTTATAATAGCACACACATACTTAAGAGCAGTAGAACTCACGCCCAGTTCGTCCGGGGAAGTACTGCCACCATGCCCATTTCTGCCGCCAAGCAGTAACGCATTTGCGTTATTGTGTTCCGGTTTGAAAGGTGTGGTTGCCGGTGAAAATACAGGCGCATGAGACATTACACCACGTCTCTGAGTTACGGGCGCATATGATGCGACTTGGGTCTTGGCGTACCTACTAGGGGAGGACCCAAGTCTCATCGGTTATTATGGGCAGAGGTTACTTAACACCAGGTGGGTCGTTGGCTCGTTCTATAAAATATCACATAAAAAAAGACATATGCCTTGAAATCGACATGAGTCGAACCTACTTATTATAAGCAAAATATATTTCATTTTTTCATTTCATTTATTTATTCCTTTTTGATACATTTATAGTACACTCGGAAACGTCACTAACAATATCACAATTTATATACATATAGATTTAAGCAATTTTCTTCCATCACATAACTACACTAAATTCGTCAGCAAGTGCTTCGTCAATATTATAATAAGACTTAAACAGTAATAATTTTCTGACCTTAAGACTAAATTCCCTAAAATTAAGATTTGTAATGTCACTAGGCAATTTATTATATAGTTTGATGCTTATGCATAAAAAACTTTTACCTACTTTGGTAAGTCTGTGTTTTGGGAGAACAAGTTTGGATTTATTTCTCGTATTGTAATTATGTATATCACTATTAGCTTTAAGATTATTAATATTTAATATTTAATTATTAATTTTTATTATTTTTAATATTTATTTATTATTATTTATATTTTATTTATTATTATTATTTATATTTTAATATTATTTATTAATTATTAATTTATATATTTCGAGTATGGTACAAAATGTGTTGTAATTTTTTTGTGTTTGATTCTTTTAATGTTTGATGGAACGCGTCTGGTGGTTGTAAAAGAAGCCGCTATTCGAGCGGATGGACCATGTCGTTTACATTTCTCGTCTCTCATTTTGGGTTTTTTACATATATTTAACAATGTTTTGTTACAGTGATAATTCGGTATAGCCTCCTCGTTGTTACAGCAACAGCCACTAAATAAGGCAAATGTTAATTATGCACATATAATGCGAATGATGAAACAGAAGAGAACAGCTGTAATTGGGCTTAGCGCTTGCTTTTAATGCCGAGTTAATTATAATTATAATTGGGGGATGCGTACGACCTACGCGCTCCATGGTACATGGTACTAGCTGCAAAACAATGCCAGTCAAACTCCGAATCACCGGAGATCGGAGCATTGGAAATTTTCAGTTTATTTTTATAGTGGTACAGTTTGCAAAACAATTAGTAAGCTATTAGTATATATAGTATTATATAGTATAATAGCAATACTTAAGTCTGGTGCAATTTTCAGTACCTAGCTAAGAGTACGGCACCGTACAGTTTGTAAAACAATTCCAGTAGAAACTCCGAAACACGGGAACTCTGAGCAATGTTACTTTTCAGTTTATCTGCATAGTTCAGTTTGCAAAAACACCGACACACTGACAGACAAAACAATATACATTTTCAGTATATTTTACAGACCAGTTTCCAAAACATAGCCAATTGAGACACCAATATATTGAAATACCGAGCAAAGGAAATTTTGAGCAAGTTTATATCAATGCTACAATTTGTAAAAAAAAACTATATCGAACGCAGTAGGACGTAATAATGAATAATAACATAAAAATAAATGAAAACAGCACTGCTTAAAATAAAAAAAATATCATCCCTCAATCTTTTTCACTATCTGTACCAGGTTCGGTGGAAGGGCTCGGCCGCTTCCGGCGTAGCGGGGGGGTTGGGAGATTGGCGTTGACGCCACATCCGGCGGAAGCTGCAACCCACCCCACCTGCTTGCTTCTTGCGTTCATATTCTGTGCGTACCCTACTTTCCAAAAGTAGGGACTTTCCAAAACGTATCAACAATTTTTTTCACGCTTTCGTGAGCGTGAAACAGCGCAGGGCAAGTTAATTATTTCATCATTTTTTTTTTGTTTTCCAGTATCTATGGCGAGGGGAGCCTTGTTAATTTTTTATCTATAACCCAATTTATAAAAATTAAAATATATATAAAATATTATTATGAATCCTATCATGGCTGACCTCATAATTCAGTGTAGTGACTCTGCCTTCTGCATTGTAGGTCGTAGGTTCGATTCCCACTCAGGATCAACATTTGCGTGACGAACAAATTTGTTTATTACATGTCTAAGTGTTCGTATGTATTTTATGTATATATATATATATATATATAAAGGGTATAAGTGTTATATCTGTTATCTTACTTACAAAGTACAATATATTATGCTCAGTGTGTGGATAGTTTGGCGCGTGATCTACCATTATTTATTTATTCATTTGCTTTTATCAATAATGATGCAAATCTTTTAGAGTAAATCAATAACTTACACCGTTTATTCTGTCTTAGCGGCAAACGTGGTTACAAACGCTAACTGGTCAATATTAATTTTGACTATAGAAAATCCCATATCTGTGTTAATTCAATTACTTTTTGTAAACAGGGGGCAGGCTTTGGAGGCGGTTTAGATATTCGCTTGTTTGATTTAACTAGTGCGCATAGGCATCTAAAAGATCAAAGAGTCGAGAAGACCACCTGATCACATTATATAATAAAACATAATTGTTCGTATTTTTTTTATGAAATAGTTGCCAAAAACTTCCTCAAATGGAGGATTTCAAAGTTTTAGTTACTGAGAAGGATGTGACATACATTTTTCTAACAAGATTCCTCTTCTCCTATAAACACTATCATGAATTTGGTTTAGCGGCTTAGAGGCTGAATTTCCCAAATCTCCTCTTAGCTTACGCCTACGTTCTGAAAAGAAGTAAAAAAATATATAATAACTCTTAGAGCTTATACCTTCAGAATGGTGACTCAGTGAGCCTCCTGTCCTTTTGTTTTATATATCAATATGAAAATTTATGGACATTTTCACATTCACAACACAACACAAATCATCGGTTGTTATGGGCCGAGGTTACCACTTAATACCAGGTGGGCCGTCGCGTCGGCTCGTTCCGTAACAGTATCACATAAATATATATATATATATATATATATATATCTTTTCATTCGTTGGAAACATTTGCTCACTATCACATCACATTAACCCTTACCACCCCAGAGGGAAAAGATTACCCCGATTCAATTCTTAAAAACAAAAATCAACAAATATTATAACCAAACAGAACAACTGCTCGAAACAACACATTTTCTGCACCATTCACTCCCCACGTTATACAATAAAAAGCCATTGGTGTACATTGCCCCTATAATTTGGCAACGCGTACAGTATGCACCTACAAGTGTATTGTGCACATCTCTGGCGTGGTTCCGTACGGTTTACGGACCCCTAAAAAGGGTACCGAGGCGGGTGTGGTGTGTGGCAGAAATGTAAAGCGGGACGCTTAGCCTGCTTGCTGTTTGTACGTAGACCACGTACTACGTAGTTTACAATGTACGGAGTTCGAATCGTAATACATTAAAATTTACCGTAGGTCTATATAACAAAGATTTTGTTATCAACACAGAGATTACGTCTAACAACAGACAGACTATTGTGTGACGTTATTTTGTCATAGATGAAAACATATTAGAAATATAAAAAAGAAACATTAAAACCTACCTTTTAAATTCGCCATACTATTTACAATGTTTTTAAGCTGTCACATTTTTTAATGGAGTTTGCCCTAAAATTATAATATATTAATGTTTTAAAAATACATTTATTTCAGACTTTAAAATAGACCTTAATACTTTTCTGCTTCTTAATCAGAGTATATATTATAATAGGTATGATCCTCAACGGGGTTAAATATTTATTGTGCTAAGAATAAGGAAAATGTTGAGTCTTAGATATTTCTGTGTCCATACCACCTGTGAAAGATCATACTAGTGCAGTAGAGGTCTAAGTGTGTAAAAATGAGTTCCTTATAAAGTCAAGTGAATAACCATCACCGTCTGAAGTTGCATAAATCCATTTACAGTTCATCCGTTTTAACTTGCTACACGATGCATCATTATTTTCATTCGGATATTTTCTTTTCTATGCTCTCCGTACTTATGCGCATTTGTATATAATGCGTATTAGTTTAGGGAACATGGTTCCAAGCGTCCGAGAGAAAGCCGAACAGCACCGTAAGCTTGTGGCTTGCACCACACACCGGCTACTCCCGAAGGAACCACAGCCCACGATAAAAGCTTCATGCATAATGTAAGCGCGTCCGAAATCGAAAAATTAAAAACAGCCGCCATCTGTTGGCCGCGCAATTACTTCGCTGTTTTGACGCGCCATGTCCATCGGTTCATGATCTCTGCTAATTATTCGGTTTATATTGCAGGGGTTCCGAAACTTTGGCGCTACATTATGAATGTTAATGTTTATGCAATTTTTACTTATGATGTAGTATTTTACGATAAGGGGAATAATATATTTTTCCGTTAGTATTTTTTTTTGTTATAGAAGGAGCTAATGGATTTATGGAGATGGGCCACCTGGTGTTAAGTGGTAATCTCTGCCCATAACAACTTAGGTACCACAAGACCCAAGTCACGTCTTATGTGCCCGTAACTCTGAGACATGAAAGTGGAATGTCTCAAGTGCCTGTAATTTCACCGGTAACCACACCTTTTGAACCGGAACGCAGTTATAGGAGTGCATTGAGAATGCTTGGCAGCAGAAATGGGTGTGGTGGCAGTACTTTTTTGGAACAATTTGGCGTAAATTCTATTGCTGCACTTTTTTCTCATGTGATAAAACGTGCTCACGGCCCACCTGATGTTAAGTTGTAACCGCCCGCCGCCCATAGACAATGTATTCTGCACTTGAAACATTCGTATTTTTTTTGTTGTTGGATATATTTTTTCTCATGATATTTTCCTTCACCATTTTGAAAACGTGGTACGGCGCACATAAATTTTTCAACTGAGTAATTCAAGTATTCTCAATTAAAAAACTCATTGGTCCACGTCAGGAAATGACGCAGCAACCTCCAGATAGAAACTGGTGGCACACTGGGGGTTGTACCACTTCGCCTTCACGCCCTTTTAGCTCGGATAAAATATATCTAATATCGAATGGTGAGTTAAATGTGATTGAAAATATTGACATAGTGACAGGATATGAATTAAATGTGGCTTACGACATTTTGCGGCGCCGACGCGTGCCGGAACCATGTCGCATCCGGGTCGGGTCTGTTCCGGAACTGCGCACAACCGTTGACATCACTATTAAAACTTATCAATTGGATATTTCAAAAAAGGTCCTTGTAACGATCATATTTTTACAACAAAAAAACAAAAACATATTTATTGCAGCAATAACAGGAACAATATTATACTGGTAAAATACATATTTGATTTAAGTTACTTATTATGCTGAGAGCTTACATCTAGAAGGAGTTAACGTTGGCTTCCTCACTAGGCTTAGATTACATTAAAAAAAAAAAAAACTAGGCTAAGCCTGTATCGAGGGAGCCAGAATACTAATGAAATATACATAAATTTTGAGCTCAGATTACAGTTTAACGATTGTATAGGTACATACCAACGATGATAATAAAAAATTTCATGATATACCTATTTAATAAATTGACACCTTTGCATTAAATACTAACTTACACATATATATAACATAAGTTGTTTACTATTAATAATAACTCTAAGCAACCATTTACTGACTACAACTACTCCCGGATCCCGGTCTCCATGGGAATACTTTTAACAGAGTAATATACAACCTATCTCCACGCTGAAGTTCTTTCTATTTTCTATACTTATAATAAAACTTACATGTCTAATACAGTACAGTGAAAATATTTTGAAAAATTATTTCGGGGGGCGTTCTATATTCAATGCTGGTCTGTATTTCTTCATTTTTTGTCTGTTTGTCTGTTTCCTGGGCTACTGAAAGGGTTCAAATGAAACATGCCGTGATTTGAGTTCATACTAAGAGGTAGGTAATAGGATACTTTTTATCTCAACATTCAGGGCGATTTCCTTGTAATAGGGGATAAAATGTTGTGTGGAAAATCAATTATTTCTCAAGTATCAGTCATTTTTTTTTATTTGATTCTGTTATGGAACGAGCCGATGCCTCACCTGGTGTTAAGTGGTAACCTCGGCCCATAAAAACTGAGGCGACTTGGGTTCTCCCCTACTAGGTATGATAAGACCCAAGTCGCATCGTATGCACCCGTAACTCTGAGATGTATATGTGGAATGTCTCATGTGCCTGTAATTTCACCGGAAACCACACCTTTCAAACCGGAACACAGTAAAGCGAATGCGTTACTGCTTGGCGGCAAAAATGGGCATGGTGGCAGTACTTTTGACTTAGGTTATTAGTAGTTTTGGAAATTACCTTCTACGTCCATACTTACAAACTTTACCTCTTCATAATATTAGTATAGATATTCAAGGACTTTCATAAAACATTAGGGCAGTTATAAAGGTGCATGACTCATGACACTGTGCCATTGATATTTCGACCGCGTTTGCATAGTAATGATGTTTAGGAAACGGACGTTCTGTTGGGCAAATCAGAAAATGCATTTCGATCCAATCATTACACTCTATTTTGGCAACTGCCACCGATTGTCTGCTGAATAAATTAGGGAGGTTATGACAATTAATATTAATTGACATTTTGAAGTGACTATAGTAGATAGAATATATGTATATAACAATATAAAAAGGCAATTTTTCAAAAAGTTTCTACTTGTTTGATACTCAATAATCACTAAACAAAAATACAGAATCTAAATAGTATTCTAAATAGAAATCTAATATCTAAGAGCAGTACAACTCATGCCAAGTTCGTCCAGGAAAGAACTGCAGTAACGCAAATGCGTTACGGTGTTCCGGTTTGAAAGGTGTGGTTGCCGGTGAAATTACATGCACATGAGACATTCCACCCACACGTCTCAGAGTTACGGGCACATATGATGTGTGTGCACATATGATCTTGGGTCTAGTCGTACCTAGTAGGGGAGGACCCAAGACGCATCGCTTGTTATGGGCAGAGGTTACCACTTAATACCAGGTGGGCCGTACGCTCGTTCCGAAACTGTACCACATAAAAAAACCTGAATATTCTAAAGATAATGTCAAAATAAAAAACCAAGTAGACGCCTCTCGGAATGCGAGAGGGTTGATGGGTAATCTGGTAATGCTCTATATTGTTTAGATATAATTTTCCTAGCATAAAAGTCAAAGTCTTCGCCTTGATTTCATTCAGTCGAATGGATGTCAAATTGGTTAGTGGCTGAAAGATACATACCTCCACCAAGCTCTTAATTGATTTAAGTGACGTAACTGGCCGGCTGATGTTTGAAATTGCGTGTTGATATTATTGTATTTCTGTGTATTCCGCAAATACAAACAAAAATATCTATATACAGGGTGTGGCGTAATGAGTGGATAATAGGGTACCTGCGGGTAGGGGCCATTGTGGCGGTTCAGAAAAATATTTGTTATGCTCAGTAAAAGTGCCTCGGTTTTCGAGATATTCGACATTTTCGAAATTTAAGAAATATTTCACCCTTCGTCACTATTTTTGGCGCCCAGACTGCAAATGAATTTTTTTTTTCTATCTGTTTTTTGGATAGTATTCTTGGATAGATGTGCTATCGAATGGAAACTATTATTTTTATAACACAAGCACAGTTATGTTTTTAAAATAAGATTTCACTAAAATTTTACTTGCTTTCGTTTGTTTTCCTGACCTTTACCCTTCTGTGGTGTAAAAAAAATGTATGGTCACTTGAATGCCAACGTTTAAAAAAATTAGCCTTTTTCATCGAGATTCCGAAATGGTATATCACAGTGTTTTTAAATCCCTTTAAATTCAATATTTTGGAGATTTATTATTGTGAAAAACACTGTTATTGTGTTTTTACGTTTCTCAAACAATCAAGATTATATATATAGATCACGATATCTTGAGCCTTGACAAAAAGTATTCATTAAATATTTAATTAATTGTTTAGTGCTAGCTAGCTAGGGTTACCAAATTGCTGAATACAAATAAACATATCAATGAAACAGTAAAAATAAATATTCACTTCGGAAATTATGTGTATTTCTAATTATGTCTTACAGCCCAGCATAAAAAAAAAATTGCATTTCCTTATATCTAATTTCAGCTGATCATCCTTGTCTAAAAGTCACTTCATCTCTTTTGGAAGTCATCAGTCAGAAATCCCTTTCTGAAGAAGACGGTATGATTATTTGCAACGCTTGAAACTGAAAATTATTTTCATTTTTTAAATATGCTTAATGAAACTAAGTTTTTCCTAGTGTTTTTATGTTACCTAGCTACGATACCAGCTCTAACAGCCTACGACGGTAATATCTACTGCAACGAAAAATGTAACGCTGAAGCAGATCCTATACAAATTCGTAGGAAGTTACATCGTTGAAACAAATGCCGCGTGCCCATGTAAAGTGTATCCTCAAACAGTGACGGTCATGTCTCGAATATTAAAAGGTGAATTTGTATTATATTCTACCTGCCTTGAAATACAACATAAATATCGCACGTTAACAACAATAATAACACACGGAATTTATGTAATATTTTTCTGCCACCGGAACATAAATTCTGTTACGTTTGAATGTACCGCCTCTATTCGAGAGAGCGCTGAGCTACTAAACTCCCTGCCGATGCACTCGCCGAAACAACTCCACAATTTGTAAGATTACTGGTCACGTGTCGCGCTTCTACGGCCCGATTGGGACACAACTTATTCAATTACAACTTAGTAATGCAATTCATGTGAAGTGGTATTTGATATATGCAGGAATTAACGTGTCAGGGGATTTGTGAAATTGTTTCGGGTGTGTGTAAAACGAGTGAAACTTGAGAAGAGAAATTTCGTATTGTTCAATCTGGATGATACTACTGCTACTGCTCTACGAACCACTCTACTAGAAACATTAAAGGTCACCTCCATGTGGCTGATTTCTTATATTGGTGGACAATTACACAGTACGATCTAGCCCCAAACTAAGCATAGCTTGTACTATGGGAACTAGACAACTGATAGTTTTTTTTTTGTGAATACATACATATAATACATATTATACCCAGACACAGAACAAACATCTCTATTCGTAACATAAATATTTGTGCTGGGTGGGATCAAACCCACGACCTACAGCGCAGAAGGCAGAGTTTTTACCAACTGAGCTGTGAGGCCCATAAGTACATAACCTAAGTACATAACATCATCAATAAATCGTCTCTTGGTGGCCATTTATTTATTAATAATAATAATAATATATATTTATTTTCTCTCACAAAAATAAAACTAATTTACAAATTATAGTGCAAAAAACGGGTTTTTATGAGAGACTGGTGCTAGTGGTAGGCTAAAAGCCTGTGTTACTAGTCACCAGGCCCCCACTCCACGAAAACACAACGGTAAGTAAAGGCTTAAAGCTATGAAAATAAAAATAAAACTATAAAAATAAAAATAAAAAAAGGAGACAAAGACAAAAATTAGATAAAGAAATAGGCCAGAAAAACTGAAATTAATTACAGACATATTGAGTGCATGTGTGTGTGTGTGTGTGTGTGTGCGTGTGTGTGTGTGTGAGTGGGTGGTGTGTGTGTGTGTGTGTGTGTGTGGGTGGTGTGTGTGTGTGTGTGTGGGTGAGTAGGTGCGAGAGTGTATGTGTGTGTGTGTTGTTTAGTGTGTGTGTATGTGTGTGTGTTTATGTTTGTGTGTGCGTGCATGTGTAAGTGTTTGATGTGCATGGGTCCGAACTGGATCCGAACTGGAGTGAGAAACGGGATGAGGAAAGATAATTGGACAAGAAGGAGATAATTTGAGTGGGGTTTATTCATAGTTTCTATCTCATATACTAAACGGCTCTTCTGCAATTTCAAAGTGAAGAGGCTCAAAGTAAAAACTAAAACACGAGAAGAGGATGGTTATATACATTTTGTATCACACTTTGATGTCTTGAGTATTTTAAATCGGTGTTACTAAATCCTGTCAATGATATGTAATTTAAGAATGAATTGATTATCAGTATTTATTTGAATACCTGGTACCCCCTTAGAGTGAAAAAGTTTTTTTTTGTTTAAATGGATTATTATAACACTGGCAGGAACAAAAAACCCAAACAAATGTTTAACATATAGACATTTATAGATAATATAATATTACTTATTAGTTTAAGAGTATATAGCGGCACGATAAACGGCATATCGCGGCCACATCAAATAAAACTTGTCTAAACTTCAGTGATCTCAGGAGAGATGTGAGATGCAGCGTGCATCTCACGTCTCGATAGATTCGATTAGGCTCACAAACTATTCGAATATATGATTATAGCTAAGCGTTTGCCAACAGAAACTAGTCGATATAAAGCGACTGCAGTATTTTGGTCTCATCAGACTGTTCCAAACACCAATGTTGTGACCAAACACTGCCTGTTACTAATAGAACTGTGCTTAAAGAGATTCTTTGAGGTGTTTTTCACTACGTAATTTGAGTGGAGCTGTGACAGGAGTAGTAGCAATAGTACGGCCTGATAAAAAGGAGTGATTCTCTAATTACTCATTTTACCCCCTTAGACAAGATTACCATTATCGCTGGGACGTAGATTTGAAAACGTGAACTCAACGTCGCAGTTGTTTTCCTCGATAACTTGACTAAGTTTTTTTTATGTGACGGCCCACCTGAGTGGTAACCGCTACCCATAGACAACAACAATACGACTCAAGTCCTCTCCACCAAAGTTTGAGATGACCATGTAACCAAGTATGATGATGATGATTTATAAGTCGCATTGCGTTGCGTCCATCACCCCGAGACGGGGATGTTACGTCTCATGTGTCTGCAATTTCACCAGCACCCACTCCATTCTACCGGAACACAGCAATACGAGTGATTATTATGAGTTATTGAGAATAATTGCAATAAAGTAACAACGTTCGATTTTACTTGTATTTAACAAAGTATTATTAAGAACTAAACAATTAGCTAACTCGTTTCTAATATAAGTTTCTTAAGCCTTCATTAGTTATTAACTAGGTAACTAATATTTACTTAGCACTACTATATTATCTAATGACTTGGCAGGTACTAGAAAGGTTGAGACCTTTGTTTTACAACAATATCATTTAAATTTTACTGGATCGCAAATTTAATTATTTATATATTTTTAATTTAACTTTGTTTGTATTGATATGGATTCTATGGTCTGAAATAAACAAATATTATTATTATTATTAAATCGGTCACTTGTAAACACCTATTTATATAACCTTTTAGATTTTACCTTGGCTTTGTCAATAGTGAAATTGATTAGTAAGCTATACAGAAACGTCAATTCCATGTGTATTAGATGGATATATTTTATTTAACGACGGTAAAGTACCGAATCAATAGATTACAAAATCAAGCGCAAAATGTAGCCCGTGTATAACGGAACATTTCAATGAAACGGAACCGAACTGTCAAACCGCTATCACCAATTAGTGAGTTGACATTAATTGTCATGTAAACTTAGGCCAACGGGCCGAGAGGCGCGTGTAAGGCACGTGGCAAATTCGAAGCTTTTACCCTACTCGACATGACCAATATATCCTGACCCCATATAAACTTAGGGGCTGTTCCCTTAAAGCGTTCAAGGAATAATGGAGGAAATTTTAGGTAAGAGCACTTATCTTATATTTCTTTATTGTTTAATTTTCGAGGGAGTTTCGAATGTTTATGGGAATGCGGATTTTTTATTACTTTCCCGATCGGACAAATTGTTTTTGTACGGGGCTTTTATTCGTGTGATTTTATAAACTGAGCTAATGTTTAGTTACTATATTCAATCTATATTATATAAAATACTTAAAATACGATTGCTAAAGTTAAGAATACTAACGCATGTAAAATAGTTTTACTTAAATTTGACGTAGATCAATGTTTCTTTGTACGAGTAAAGTTGACTTTATTTTAATAAATGTGCAAATAATTTGTAAGTTACTCTATGGTTCTTTTTATTCGTTTAAGAGGCAAGACGCGCCGCGCCTCGCCGCCTCCACCGCCTACCGCGTGAGACATTAGAGTACAACTGTATCCGAATCTGCTTGAATTCACCTGTTATTTTATTTATAAAGTTTATAACAAATTGCAAGGATCTCTGAATTCACGGCGTATAGAAGTTGCATGAAGCTCTCTCTCTCTCTCTCTCTCTGAAACGATATAGTAATTTTCATATATTCCTTCATATAAATTAATGGTCTAACAATACATTCCGCGCTTATGTTTTTTAGTAATTTTGTTATTACAAACAATTATTTTGTGGCCTTTAATCGAGAGCTAGTCAGCGGAACTGCCGTTTTCCGCACTTTTTTCAGTGGAAATTGTGTAATTGCATGTATTACGCTATTATGCTCATTCAGTGGGCAATTTGATGCATCACCTCGGGCTATGAAACTCATAATTGTCAAACTTCAAAACGTAAATCGGCTTTTCTCCCTTTCCTTTACAAATTACAAGGTTAAATTATTTACAATGATTTATTGAGTGGACGAAATTATCAGGTATGTTTCCGACGAGGCGCTATGCTAGGAATCGTTTGAAAGACTCTTGCGCATTAAAATTCACCGCGCTAATCTCCAAAGGGAATGCGGTATAATGCTGTTGAATTGTGATCCGCAGGGCTTAATTATGTCTTTGTCGTGGAAAAAATCTCGAGAATAATTCATGTCAATGTTGGGGAATGAATTGTTTGGCAACCGGACAGCCGTATTTATACGGCGATTCTACGAAGAAAAACGCTCTTTGAACGTACGGAGCTATTTAAATCGCTATCAGTTTCCGATATAGAGAAAGCAATAAATCTCATAAATCCAAAAGTCATAGAGAAAAAGAAAAATTAAATTTATAAATTTTATGATTCCATTAAAGAAGGACTTTAGAATACCTATTTTATATCGGGGTCAATTCCAAAGTGCTCTCCGTCATGTCTACATATTATCAGTCATCCGTTGCTTTGTACTTCAAACAAAGGTAACCTTTATATTATATTATATTATATATTACTTCTCCTTTTCTGGGGCGCGATCAAAGGCATGTTTCCGCTACACACGCCACCCCGTATCTTACAAAGTTTACACCCACGCGTAATTTTATATCAATGTCATCTGCGGTCGAGAAGTATCTTCAAATTAAAAACTCGTGCCATAAAATAAAAGCAAGTACTGAAATTGCTCATCTAGTTGGCAGACGTAAATATGTCCAATCTGCGCGCTATAAAGTCAGCCACCCGGATCCCAGTGATTTCTTCCTGATATTTTATTTAAAAGATTAAGCTCGGCTTGGCGGGCCATCTCGGGCATCTTGGCGTATCGTTAGAGCCTGTTTCCACCATTACGTCGCTTTATGGCTCCATTCTGGGAGTCGCCAGAGTGAATAAAACTGTTGACAGACCAGGTGCGCTTGCCTGCCCGCGATTACTCCATAGTTTATTATTTACTTTGTAAACACACGGTCCACAGCGTCTCAATCGTCTATTTATGTCTGTCTAGTCCTAACTATCGTGCTGAAATTTCATATTCATCATGTTCGATTTAAAGAAATTTATTCTCAAAAGAACATGTTGCAAATGTTAGATTCAGGTAGTGATTTTGGATTTAATTTGTTTTATGTTAATTGAAACAGCCTTTTTTTAATTACAGAAACGTTATATGTTTCTGTAAATAATAAAAAGGGCTGTTTAAACTTAAGTTACTAATCAAATTATACTACAATTAATTCCTTCTTTATACGTTACATACTTACTTTATATGTTCCACTCAACATCTCACAATAGTGTCCGAATAAAAAAGACATTCAATCCGGGGGATGCTGCTTCTAATCCATATGTGCAAAGATGCTCACTGGTTAAGGAGAGCTAGTGTGGTCCCAGAGACGAGTAATACTCGTATATCGAATCAATTTTGTCGTTAAATTACAGTACTTATGCGATATAAATTTGAGTTTCCTTTTTACTGGACTTACTCTACTTTGACATCTATCTACTAGCACATCACCAAAGTGTTTTTTCTCATATTTAGAGACAAGATGAAAAGTTTGTTCAATAAATTGTGATGATGTGCGAACCGCCCTGTTTGGTGTTATTATCTCAAAGTTTCCTGCTGTACACTAAAAGTTGCGAAGTTTCCCTCGGCTTAATGTCCTGGAAGAAAAAAATAAAATACATTTACCCTGTCATTTTTGGTAGTGGCAAGGGCGGTTGCACGATTTGGAAAGTTGTGCGATAAGGAACACTGTTCATAAACCATTGTTAGAAATTACGCACATAAAAGATTTTGAAGAAAGACTTGCCCATTTCTGTAATAATAATTAATTAAGTTCACTTTTTCTGTGGGCACAGATATTTTTAATTTTGATTCCATAACACAATAAATAATTGTTTTACATGAGACTCGTTATTTCAAGTGTTTATTTAATCTCTATCCTTTTATTTATACGCCATAAAAACAAATATATTGTTCAGTAATCATACTTCGTCGCAGAATTACATCTGCATGATACTAAGTCAAAATATCAAACTTCTAAGACACTGAATACATATTTCAACAATAGAAACTTAGGATGAAAGACCACCCCAAAATGTTATCACTAGATGTCATTTCTTCAGTATTGATTTAAAAAAACTTATATTAATAAAACTACATTTTTCTATAAGGCTTACAGCAGACACTTAATATTTTACAGCAAGACACTTAAAGCAGTCCAGTGATCTTTCCAACCATATTGAAAATAATATATTATTGAACAAAAGATTTTCAATGCAATTCGTCTGGTGCACTCCATACGTGAGGAATGATGATGAAAAACTCTAAGACGTGACTTTGTTTCACTTAGGTTAGGCTTAGCTTAGCTTAGCTCACTTACTTAGCTGTATATTCCACAAAACTGGCGAATACCTAGCCAATAATCAAATGCTTAAAAATATTTTAAATGGGTGAAATCACTAGACTTTGATAGACTTCCTCCGCGTTACATCTTAAGGTACCGTCTTCGTAGCAAAATCAAATGAATAAATAATATATTATTAAAGCTTTCGATAATCAAAAAGCTTCATGCGTCATTCGTTTGTGGGTAATATTCAAACAACAAACAGGCACAAGACACAAAATAAAAATTACAGTATTTTCTTATACTTGATTAATAAGAATAAGTAATTTATTTTTGATCGCTTTTAGTAAAGTGTTAACAGAATTTAGATACCTCAACCATACATTATGTATTAAAAAGAAGAACTTGATTTTGTAATACTATATACATTTTAAAACATGGTATTTCTAATTTTTGATAAAACAGAGCTTTATAGAGGTGACAAACATGTAATCATCGAGCGATAAACGTCAAATGCGAGATTAATGACTGCCAAAAAATGCACCCTTCATGTTGGGGTACAGTGTCACATAGGGTAGACTGAGTTTCAATAGAGTTTTGTGGGGCCCAACGGAATCGAAATAACAATAAAATTAGACGACACCAATAACATACCGCCCATGAATTTAGTGAATTAGAGTAGGTAGAGATAGTGTAAGAGACTGTACTTTTGTATGGGTCCATGATCTGATAAAGTTAAATGCTACCAATTTGTCCTTACCTAGTTTTTAATAAATACGTAGGGACAAAATTAATTTTGTGACCTGTTCAGTAGAACCTATGTCGCAAATTAATATGAATTATTGATTTCCCGTGTACATAACCGAAACTAAAATGTGGTGTCAAGAATAATTTGTTTTTCATACAATAGTACTGTCCAAAGCTTATTAAACACTTCTAAACCTAGCTAATGAGAAAAACGAAATGAGTATCGCAAATATTTTAGTTACTAGGAGAAGGTATCTTCCAAACGATAGCTTTGGATACCTCGCTACGCTGGATTCTATTTAAGAATCACGCGACAAATACCGTCTTTGTACACTTGTAGAAAAAACAATTTCAATGATTTCGTATCCAGTACAAACTATAACGCCAAATGGCTCAGCTAACCATATCGCAAAACAATCCTATTTACGCACAACATTTGGCGAAGCATTGAAAACTGAACTTTACCGCTACGATGTACGGACCAGATAAATTATTTTTCATGCGTAAGTACAGTGTTACAACAAGTATTGAAATAAGTTTTAGGGCGTATAATCGATTATGTTATACTATACGTTGTTACGATGAGATCAGAGGGGTGATCCGTTAAATCATGATTGTTCTTTTACGGCTGCGAGTTGATTTTAATTCAATTCTGAGGACTCTATATGACTTGTTGTATTATAAACGTGATAATTAAGTTGCGTGTTAGTAAATTTTGACTGGCCTCACAGCTCAGTTGGTAGTAACTCTGACTTCTGCGCTGTAGGTCGTGGGTTCGATTACCACCCAGCACAAACATATGTATTATATGAATGTAATTACAAAAAAGTATATACGTATGTATTCTATCAGTTGTCTGGTTCCCATAGTACAAACTATGCTTAGTTTGGGGCTAGATGGCGCTGTGTGAATTGTCCACCAATATTATTATTATTATCATTATATTATTATTATAAATAAAGTGCACCTGTCAAATTTAGATCCATCGGGTTTAATGGGGTGAGGAGCGCGATATGATATGACTAGGTTCTTCTCATAGCTACATGTAGAAATCAGGTGAAATCATCTTACTATCAGGTGGGCTAACTTTATCGTACCGTAACTTCTGAAGTCAAAATGATATTTAAAGGCCAGAAGAGACCGCTTAGCTTCAGGGTGGCAAATAGCGCGTTCCTTAAATATTGTCATATAAACAGTATGAAACACAATTTTATAGTAAATGGAAAAACTGCCGCTACCAATTAGCAAAGCATAAAATTATGATCAAAGCTAATTATGTATTGGTATATCCACGGTTTGTCATGACGTATATTCCAATTTTATTAAAGTTCAATAGTTTTTTAATATAAGCGGTATCTAAAGGTAAGTAAAGATAAATCGCTTATTATAGATTGCTTCATCCCGAAACCTAAAATTAATTAAATACTGTTCATAGATACTGTTTTCGTACAAAAACATAAATTTTACTTTGCAGGCGAAAGCAAAGCAATGCGTCTTAATAGGTAGATAAAACTACAGTGCCACTATGACCTAATATTATAGGATTTATTTTGACGTAAGTAACATCTAAAAATCACATCAAATTTACTTTAAAAAATGCAGTAGGTACCCATAAAATTACCAGCAGTAAGCAGTCGTCGGGCAGATCAAAGCAAACAAATAAAAATCCAGCTAAGTACATTATTATACCCGTGAAATGCATGCATCTGTTGGTTTTTTGCCATTAGACACGAATAACCATTGATGTTACTGGCCACCCTCCGCAAACCACTCACGGCAAACTAAGTTCTATTCATTTTGCGACAAAGTCAGTAATGCAACAAAAAGCACTCTGAAACGTTAACAGAGAATTTTATATTCTATTTCATAGCAATATAGGGTGTATTTTAAGTACAATGATAGGAATTACAAGTTTTCGAATGGGTCAACTCACCCTAATTCAATTTCCACTTGTACCCTGATCTGATTATGTTTGGTGCAATCCTATGACGTTTGGATTTGGCGTACAAGGTTATGCCCTTAGGCCGCCGGTGACGAGATGTTTTAGTTTTGAACTTTGACAACAATAAGGGGAAGTTTTGACAAAACCAATTTAGAAAAAAAGCCTTTTTCTTAAAATGCGGGTGTCATCGTTTTTCCGTATTATAAAACATACTTGCCGCATTTTTCTATGATTTATGTGTTTATTTCCATTAAGAAGTTTTAATTGTAATTCAAGCAATAATATTTGTGAAACATAGCTGTTCAAAAAGAAGTACAAAAAAGTCTTTCTTATGGGTAAGAATGCTTTTATAAATGGTAAAGTCTGTACGTATGGTATATTTTTCTTAAAAATAAAATGGTTTTTATTACAAAAATGAAACTAGGAAATAAAAGTAGGTCTGTAAAATTTTTCTATTGTACTTTGTTTTATGAAATATAAGTTCCCCAAAATTTCAACACAACACTACAAATTCAGACGTATTCTATTTACAAAAACTGACAAACTCTAAAACTATTCCCAATGCATGCCATATTTTAAGCTTTTAAGATTATAGAAAGTTTATTAGGAATAAGTCATTTCGCTTAAAAGTTAGTAGGAATATCAAATATTACCGGTCCTTTCTTTGTTTGATGAAGTTACGGAACGAGCGGATGATCCACTTTGTGTTAAGTGGTTACTTCTTCCCATAAAAATCAATCCGGCTTGGGCCCTTCCCTACTTAGTTACTACAAGATCCAAGTCGCACTGCATGCCGTAACTATGAAACGTGAAGGTGGAATGTCTCATGTGCCTGTAATATCACCGGCAACCACAACCTTCAAACCGAACACAGTGACGCGAATGTCTGGCGGCAGAAATGGGTATGGTGGCAGTACTTCCCCGAACGAACAGGGCATAAATTTAACTGGTGTTAAAATAAAAAAGCTTGTTAAAAATTCTCAGGAAAAACTCATCTTGAAGTAATTAGATAGTTAATTTTTTTTTTCTAAAATCAAATATATTTACCAAATTTCATGATAATTGGTGGATAAATGTTGTAGGAGTTTTCAACGATACAATTCCGATTTTTACCGAAACATACCCACAATGCCGATTATGATCCTCTATAAGTAAAAAGATGGCAAGTGAGGTCGTAAAAAAATACCTTCCACAACTATATTAATCTTATAAACTTTCCTTAAATTAATAGTTCACAGTTGATGTTACAAAAAATTTCAGTTACCACATCTATAATCAATAAAACACTCAATCTTCCTTCGGTATCAACTAATAGGTTTCTATAATACACCTACATATTGTTTCATTCGTGTGTAGCAGCATAATCATATTACTCTAAACTAAAAAGTAACATATTATATAGGGAGCATGGTTTTCTTGATGGAAATTAAAAACCAACGGTGTTCAGTTAGCTCCAGTGGGGAAAAAACATGGTAATATAGATATAAATAACACATAGATCTGTCTAATATAAAATAATACGAACTTAGTTAAGACTACACACTCTACCACAGTGCTGGGATTCATAGTGTCGCAGGTAACCTATACAAATTCAGATACACAACATAACCCAAGACCCAAAAACATACTTACCCTCAACCTGAACGACCCCTCGCTCGAAGGCAGGTAGTAAAACAGTAGCTGGTAATGTCCATGTAACAAACTAAATTTGTTTCGTAACCGGCATAAAAATTGCTGTCCGTATAAGGGTGGCACATCGGGCGGCCGGTGGACAATCACAAACGCAGTCCCCGGTGATTCAGCACAACACACACGACTACTTACAAATTCATCGCATCGCTGACCGTCAAAACGAAATTACACCTAACAAACCCACAAAATTAACAATGAAAATAATGTAACGTCTATTAATTCCCTCGACGCCATATTAACAAGGGGCACCGCACGTATTAAAATGATAAATGATTCTAATCATCATTTTCCTTAACCAGCACACTCTGGCCCGCCAACCCTCTCAACTGGAAGCGAAACTTCGCAATTATGCGACGCGAAGCGGTTAGCGAAAGCTCCAGTTAATTTGGTCGATTTTACCCCAACTTTGGTCTCTTCAGTGTGTTAACTTTAACAAATTACTGTGCCAATGTTGGCAGAGTTAAGCGACTGAGTCGGAGAGGTGGAAAATAAGATGAATCGTTGTTTTGACCCCTTTTTATAAAAAATATTATGCTCATTATCGCGGATGGTGGGTTGGTCATGACAGCGGAGGTGAATTAATTCAAAAGTTATTCTTTTGTTCTGTGGAAGGATATAGTTGAGCTACAATGTTTTGAGCACTTTTATAGGTCATTCACAGAACTTAATCCAGTTACATTAATATAATAAATGTGAAAGAGTATTTGTTTGTATGTATGGATGGATGTATGTTTGTTACTCATAATACTAAAATAACAGCGCTGAAATGACTGATTTGTTGATAGGAGAACTAAGGTAGCTGAAGACCTGGTATAACAAACAGGCTCTTTGACCCGGTTATAGACGGGTAGCGGCCAGAAGCTAACTTAATTTAGAGCCGAGATTATACCAATGTGTATCATGAAATCGACATACGTACTTAACCCTGAAAAGGAGCTCTGAGCTAAAACGGTCCTCTTTTTCAATACAACTATTTACATTTGTCTTGAGGAGGCTTAAGATTTAATGGTTGAGATCAGCACTGGTTTCTTGGCATAAATTTAAAGAAGCGAACCGTTTATGAAATTAGTTTATCGATGAGGGTAATATTTGGGATATCGACCTTGCTTTTGAAAAGCTTGTTTTCATAAAGTTCCAGTAGTCATACAACCACTTATTTTTCCATCCCAAATCGTAGCCATAAAGTATAGTGAAGCCCGTAAAATTATGTATCTTAAAATCTCTATTTTTGATTTAGTAAAGCAGTACGTCGTCCAGTTATATCTGGCAAAATCATACAGTTGAAGTAAATTAATTCAATAAAAAATATTGATCACAAATAATTTGACGGTGTAACCTAAACTCTTTGGTTTGTTTGTCTTGGGTTTGTTTACGAAGATTAATAAACATATTATAGTCGCAAAGATCATATTGGTACCGAAATGTTTACACAATAAAAGTATACACAGTTGAATCGTATATAAAATTAAATATATTTCATAACTCTTCATCGTAAACCCGCTTTAATCCTAGGCCATTTTACCCACTGTTATTAAAATTATAACTCTTTTTCGGTTAATCTTAGTAGGGAGGTGATTACATAGGGTAAGATAATGTACCAAAACTCAAAGAGGAGGAACATCCCTTTTATTCAAATGTAGGCTACGTAGCTTATAATAGATGCTACGTTGTGTCTACGCAATGTTCTGGGAAATTATTTTCATTTGAATAAGATTTTTTGTTGGAGTGTTTCTGTGTTTATATATTTCTATTTTAAATATTAACACGTTACATGTTATTCAGTCCAAAAAATGTGTTGTATTCTTTTAGGTTTTATATGTCTACGAATATTTTTATCACGATGTGATTTGTTTATGACTCATACTTAATTCAAAAACGTCAGATGTTATTTAAAATATTAGCCTCTTATTTAAAGCTCTTGAGCGTTTCCTGATATAAATATTTGCTTGACAAAAACGTACATTTTAAATGTTCAGCTTCAGTAAGACATAATAAACTGTGTTTAACAAATGGTCGGCTTATCTACAACAGTTGAGTCTCAGCATGGGCCTGAGATTAACGCAGCCAGCTTTAATTCGATAGCTTGTACAATATTAATAAGCGATCTCAACGAACCAGTTTTTGGTACGTTTTTGATTGCTGCTCCGTCCGGATGATAATTACTTTTGGGATAGGGTTGCGGCCCGCGGCTACAGGGTGTTGCATGAGTTTTTTTTTCAAAACAATGAATGGTTTTAAACGATCTGTTACTTGATTTTTGGGATTTAATGGTCATTGTTAAGACGTGGGATCCGTTGGACTACTACTACAATACATACTACTACTCGCAGCTATGTCGAACGAGTGTGGTGAAGAGCTTAAAGTTCTCCTCGAAGAGATTCGTTTCGTGCACTTGACATAACTTTGAATTTTCAGTTTTTATGTGATTTAGGTTACAGAACGAGCTGATCACCCATCAGAGCTTAAGTGGCAATCGCCGCCGATAGACAACAACAATACGACTCAAGACCAGTCCACAAAAATACGAAATGCCTCAAGTCACATTGCGTTGCGGCCATCACCCCGAGACTAGGATGTTACGTCTCATGCGCATGGAATTTCACCGGCACCCGCTCTCTTCCACCGGAATACAGCACCATGAGTGCATTGGTTACCAGATGTGATGGCAGTACTTCTAAGGGCGATCTAAGCACAAGTTCTACTGCTAATTGGTTACTTGTAGGGATTCAAAGGGTAATCACCTCCGGACGCGAGCAACAAGGGCCCTTGTAAAGTAAATGTAAAAAAATAAGTAGTTCTCAGATATGTCAATTTCCTCGCTATGTTTTTCCTCTTGTTATGAGAACTTTTTATTCCAAACAACTTTATTAAGTGAAGAAACTTAAGTTAAATTTCGTACTTTAAACCAGCATTCCAGGTTGAAACTTAGTGTCTGTACGAACCTGATCATTAAATTCTCAAAACCCTCGACGATATCGAATATTTTAATTTACATAACAAAGGTCATATAATCATAATTTATCAAAGGTCTACGAAGTGCTACGAAAAAGCTACGACGCCAGATTTAGACGGCTTAGCCCAATGTAGGCAGATAATTACGTGGTTATACTCAGACCTCATATTTTTGTACACGTGAAGTGGTGATTTAAACAGAAGGTCCACCTAATGGGAAGAAGCATCCTCTGCTTATAAAAACATCAAACATGAGTTTTCCTCTCCAAAAGTTAAAGAAAACAGACGTATTAAACACTCGTCATTTTGAAAAATAGGTTATGAACGTATAATTTGTCTATAAGTAACTCAGTATCCATAACATGTCAACAGGAAAACAATAAGTGCTTTACTACTATGACTCTATAAATTCATTTGATGCAGTGTTGTCCCCGATGATCTCTGCACATCTCTGACAGTAAGTTGTATTAATACAAAAATACAGAAAAAAATTAAATCATCACTGCTAAACGAAACATCCTGTACGTTCACTGTTATTGTTATTGTGATTAAGAACCCAACTTAACCAAGCAGTGACAGTATTCCGAAGTACATTAATAATGCACTTACTTATAACTTGGTAGCTACTTGCTAACATGGTTAAATTGGAACAGTGAAACTTTGTTCATTGGCGAGGTAAGGCGCGTAACTGATGATTAGATGATGTAATTTACTATATACAGTAGTAGTTTTTTTTGTTGTCAAACTTATATGCCATTATATGAAAAAAAACTCACGTAGATGACATCGATTTTTCACAAAAGAAACACCATTTATGTAGAGTAGATAGGTATTTAAAACTAAGTTATGTCAGTACTAGGAAAGTCGATTCCAGTTGTTTTCGTAAGGACAACAAAGTGTGAAATGGAAAAAAAAATATATCAGATAAGACATCAGTTTGCTGCGATAGAAACATATAAAAACTCATAGTCAACTTAAGTTAAATAAAACAAGTATTTTTGTAAGTCAATTGACCAAAAGACCTGCTGACGACTTCGTCAGCAAGGAAATTGGTACTCATTATTTTCCATACCAAATGAGACATCCCATTTTACATCTTACATGTGGAAATATTTCTCAAAAATATCAGATCAGATTGAAACAGCTGAAATTTCATTGGCAGTTTATATTTTATTTTGTCCATGGTGGCATTAATTAGGCATTGTTTCATTGCATTTTAAAACAATATGCTCTTCGAAACAATGACTTCTTCACACGAGACTTGGCTCTCGTGAAATAAGGCTGGCGTGCATCTGGTAATGAATTTCCTACTTAATGACTATTCAGTTCATAACTTTTATGTTTACTACGTTTATGCCTACGCAAAACATTATGTTTGTATCCAACTCGTATTCAAGATTATTCACCAAACATAAACTAAGGAAACAATCATACAAGAAAACAATTTGTTCACTTAACAAGATACGCACAGTAAATTATAACGTTAGATTAGGGTACCGCGGAATGGCCGGCGGGTTCCGTCCCCCAATAGTGTCGTCTAATCGCCATCCTATGGTCTCTATAAAATCACATTAGGCTTCCTGCGTACGCCCGGGGTGTTTGCAAAACACTTATATAGCTGTCCTGGATGTGGCAGTATTATTATAATACTTTGTCAAACTCCATCTAGTAGGTATGTTTATCTGTGGTTGCTGAAACGTTTTGTCGTATTTTCATCGTGATCATATCCCCTCCCATTCTTGTCTACCTTCTACGCCATAGTTCGTGGGTTCCATTCCCACCCAGGACTAGCATTTGTGTGATAAACATAGATGTTTGTTTTGTGTCTGGGTGCTGACTGTAGTGTGTGTTATACGTTCGTATTTACAAAAACATAAATAGTTGTCTATTTCCCATGATACCAGCTACGTTTAGTTTACTTTGGGACGAGACTGGGCATTATTTTTTTATAATTTTGGTTGCCATATGTGTCTAGCATCGTGATCAGTTTTTTCTTTCATTAAGATATAAATTTGAAATTTTAATTAAGGTTATTTAGTTTAAAATAGAATCACTTTACATTATTTATTCACACATTATTTGGTTTTAGTGTTATAATAATAACATTTCTATAGTATTGCAATGTTCCCAGTAAAGTGTTATTGGAAATTTCACAGTTTGCTATGTAAACAGTTATAAACAGTTTCACAGCATATAATGTGATAAAATTATTTTATATACGAAAACCTAAAAAGAAAATTATGGAAAACTTAAATGCACTTTGCTTTTTCACTGTGCAGATCTAATAAGTATACATTATGTTTATAAAAGTGTAATCCGCAAGTTACATTATGTGTTTTAAAATAAAATATTTTGTTATTCTTTTATCTGTTTTAAGAATAATTCCAAAGCTTATTTAAAAATAATATCCGACGACAATAGAATCTTAAATCATCTTAAAAATTGATTAATATTGTGAATGAATTTTATGAAAATGAAAATAACAAGGGAAGATGTATTAAATCATTATTTTTGTCGAGACTTCTCTTACAAAACATAAATTGTAGTATGGTTTATTATAAGTACAAAATTAAACACACTTTTAACATTTTTAAATACCTTACAATGCCTATGACTTAGGTTACATTGTCACTTCCGACGGGTAGACTTTATGTCCACGTAATCAACCTTCTGTTCACATTTTTGTAGATAAAAAACGTAATTAATTTTTTATTTCGTTTTCTCTATTGGCTAGAGTTGTTGTTTTTTAACCTTCAAACACCCCCTGGCAAGAATTAGAAAGTTTATTAAATAAATAGGTATCAATCTCGCTAAGTAGTTGTTTTTTTTTAATACTGTACCTAAAACGTATTTTAGTATAGTAATGAATGTACTTAATATTCACATAGAGTAAATGACAATTGTTTAATAAACTAGATTGAACTGAAACAAAATTGAGACTATTTAGGGAGACAGAGACACCCACTTGAAAGAAATGAATCAGGTTTTCTTTGTGAGAGAACTATTTACGCAACACTGGACTCAATCCAGACAGGCAGAATCACAGGTCTCAATTTATATTTCTTTTCCTATTAGGTACATGCCTGTTCATGAAGTTGCAATTAGAATACTGTTTTGGGATTTTTCAGATTAAAATTTAGTGCAGTACTCTTCTACCACACCCTCGAGCGCATCCAAAACACGTTACTGCGATATAAAACAGTAACATTTCCAGCCTAAACAATCGCAATGATTTATATCCCTAAGATATTCGTGGCCCGACGTGCCTAAGACATAACCGCCACGCCACTAAACACATATTTCTCTCGCATCAAACATGCATCAAGCATTCTCGCTGTATTTTACAAGTTTGTCATCTGGCCACCTCCGTGCGAAGCCTGCATTATAACCAGGCGAGACCTACCTATCTGATACTTTACATAACCGCGGGGCTGAAAATGCCACGCACATTTAGTTCTCGACTTTATGTCTGACGCTCGCCTTCGGGTTTACTGATAACTTTCCTTGACTTTTCGTAATATAATTGGTTTTTAGTGTATTATTCATAGAAAGAGACAGATTATAGCGAATTACCTAACAAATAATAACTAAGCAAATGTTGGTAAACATTTCACACGGTGCAATGTAGCCCCAAATAGGCCATTAACTAGATAACTGATATAAGACATATACTTTTAACGGAAACACATACCTGCGAATTCATAACACTCAGACACAGAACATACAACTATGTTAGATATACTAATGTTTGTCCTGGATGGGAATCAAACTCTCGACCTACACAGAGCAAACAGTATTACTACCAACTGAACTGTGAGGTCAGACATTGAATTAACCCTTCGTGCCTAAAAGCTACACCAAGTGGCATCTACCGTTACGTTTTACGGGGGCCGATAAGTGGCAATCCAGTCTGAATTTCGTTTCAATATTCGTTTCTTTATTTTCTAAACTGAACAACGCCACCCATTTAGAATATAACATGGAAAGCGACTTAGCAAACAAACGTACATAGGTAGCATTTAGATTTTTTGTGGTTATTGGGAGATAAAAGCTATTGTACAGTACATGAGCTTAGGGATTTCATCCCGAGTACTTAAGCGCATGAACTTTTGTTTTCCACATTGAAGAGTGTGGGAGCCGATGAAATAACAGGCACACGAGAATTTCATCTTTATGTCCAGGTTACGTGTTCAAATTATGTAGCGTTGTTGTAAGAAATAGTCTGCGATAAACAAGCTAATTGGTTCAAAAATATTTGAACTGTTGGTAAAGCTTTTTGACTTACTTTTAAGTTAAGTTGAGCTTAAGTTTAAGTTAATACCTACTTAAAATCTATTTTGGCCCGTTATCACCGTAACGTTAAAAGTGAGCGACGATTGGCTCACATCCTCCATTCGGTAGGTAATATTTATACATTCAATACCAATCCTGAAATTGCCTTGATTACAGAGTTATAGTAGGTATAATAGGGCTCTTACAGATGTACAGCACTTAATCGTCGGCTAAAACCCGCCCCAACCAACAAGTCTGCAATGGTATTGGTAATCGCCACTATTATGGTATCTTTATACGAAGTACTATTGAGATTTTATTGCAACTGATTCAGTCTTTATTGTTTTTGTAAGTTTTCATTACACCTGTGCTTGAAATACTTAACATATCTGTTTGGTAGATTCTTTTTTCCAGCTTTTGTTGTGCTGTGGAAGGTAAGCTGCAATTTTATCGAAAATGTATTTATTCATTAAAACGACGAAGTCAGTCCAGATTGGGCTCTGTGGTAGATTACAGCCCAAATTCACTCTTGCTCCTCGAGAATACACCGATGAAGCTGCAACGGAAACATTAAAAATGTTAAAGCAATTCGCACAAGTTTACAGCACCATAGAATGTAAAACGCAATCATTCCCACCAAATCGCGCAGTTACATTTTTGCATTCCATTGTAGGGAGGCGAATGATAACGCGCGGGTTTCTTCGCTTTTAAATTAAATAAATAATGCACACAATTTGGGCGCAATAAACTTGCGAGGTGTGCCTTGCCGGTGCCTTCTCTTTGCTTGAGCTGAAATTCGCGTCGGTCCAGCGGGAACAATAACGGTGCGGATAACGTAAAATGACGCTTATACCGACCTATTTTGAATACAAAACCGTGTAGCAGAGATAATTTTACCGTTTGGACACTACCTCTGTTACTAAGCACAGTAGGTATATACGTGATTTTTGTTTATATTAAGCTTAAAAGCCATTTCTAAGAATTCTATGGAAATAATGTTTTGACTTTTACCTACATAACCTACATAACATATTCAAGCGTAGGGAAAATAGGTATCTTCTAGTTAAACATTCGCACTTCACTTACCATCAAGAGACAAAGCTGGTAGCCGAAACTTTAAAAAAACTCTAGGACTATCCGAGTGTTATAGTATAAAGTGGACACATGAAGAACATTGGTGTATAAAACCGGAAATTAAACTTTATGCTTCATAAAACTTGCTCACATAAAATAAAACATATTTTATGTGAGCAAGCCCCGGCCGGCACACCAGCCTAAGGCTGAACCCGGGACCCGTCGCTCCAAAGGCCACCAGCTTATTTGGGGAGGCGTCAATGATGGTGTGTAACAGAAAAAAAGCGCACTGTGAAAATTAGGTGTTTGACGGATAGTTTGGGATTCATCATCATTAACCTAACATAAATTTTCAATGTCTTTTTGGCACAAGTATTTATATTTTAAACAATATTTATGCATCAAAATAATAAAACTTTCCGTTTTATTTTATAATACTTGCCAGTGAAATCTAATACGAGTGTGCCATTTTAGTGGCCCGGGGCCCGTTAAAGGTGTGCTCACATCGGCGTACACTAAAGCATTGTCATATTTCCGAGCTCGAGCCATTGAAAGGCCGCTACCTACTGTTTGCACTGCATGAATAGTAAATAGGTGGTCCTGTAAACCGCCTTGAAGTTTTATTATTAGGTCTATGCCGCCGACCGAGGGTAGCTGAAATTGAAAATAATTTATTCTCATCATGTCTTTGGCAAAATTTTCACCAATCAATTTAGATAGTGCGTTCTTTATTTTAAACTGACTTCAAAAAAGCAAGTCCTCAGGTGGATCTCACTTAGTACCTATTACCGATTTGGCTTGGCACCCACTTCAACAGAGATCAGTATGTACTTTTAAATTTAATCAACAGTTTTATTTAGTAGTTTATTTATTTTTTATTTAGTTAGTTTAGGCTTTTTAATATTATTTGACGAGGTTATTTTTTTATTTTATTAATTTCAATGTATACTCCTCCGTTGACACTAGTCTAAGTACCGTCGGTAGCCAAAACCACACTTAATAGGCAAACACTAGAAACTTACTGTTGAGCTTTATCTGCGTAGCTTTATCGCTATGACTGATTAGAGATTACCTATGCCTGATTGCCTATGTAGGGATATCATAGGGATTATTCAACGATTCGCTGTACATAAATATAGGGATAGGTAAACCGAAAGCTTATCGCAAGTTTCACATAAACCAAACAAATCTATTTGCTCAAGTTTATTTCAATGTCTAACGCCATCCGTTTAGTAAATGTTATTTCTGTGAACAATGTAGATATTTTCTACCGACACAATCTGCTGAAACTTATGGAGATAGCTCAGGACGTTTTAGAAAAATATAATTTAAGTTATTTATGTAGTTTGTGTTTTTGTACAGTTGTAAATTAATGTAGATTGTGTTTTTATACTGTTATTAATTAATGCAGATTGTATTTTTGTACTACTGTTAATTAATGTACTTAGATTGTGTTTTTTTTACATTATAACATCCCTTTGGTCAACTGCTAGGGTATTATAATTAATTATATTTTTTTATGTATGTTATAGATACCTACGAAACTAACATTACCTATAATTTACCAAAAAAAAATACCTATAATACTGCTGTTGTTGAAGTTTTGACGTATGGCCAGACAGACAGATATTCCCGGAACACAAAAGTTAAGGAATATTGTGAAAGGCAGAAAGAGACCCTGACAGAACCTATGGCGTACCTACAAGGTGCGCACTCTGACATTACCAAGCCTGATATATCCACTATGACGTGGAGTGCTGAATTTTAGTCTGCTGATCCGTGTAATTCTGTGTTCTTCAGAGAATAATAATAACTTATTTCAAAATAAGATACAACAGACCCCTGTGAACCCGCACAGTATACAAATATGAACACCCGAAAACACTAAAGTAAAAACTGTATCGCTATTTCCAGTGCCCGACCTAAGAAGTAAAAGAGGTTAAAAAAGAAACTATATTGAATTTTTTTACGCTTCAAGCACATAGAACGTTTGCAGGTAGAGGTCATTTTGTAGTATATGCATTAGGGCATGAGCAGTGTCTGATGATTTGTACTTCTAGTAACTAGGTTTTACTTTTAGTAGATTTTACTGTAATTTGAGTATTTTGGGAACCACCCAAAATACTCAAATTAGAGTAAAATCTCGGATATTTGGTATGGTACCTAGAAGAATTGGAAGTCGTTTACCATACCACTAGCGCCATCTTCTAGGAGAAAGAAATAATATTACACCAAACTCACTTAAGCGTCCTCTATTGACTTTCCCAGAGAGTATATCTCTGGCTACCATAGAGATAATATCTAATATCTTGTACGAAGTATATACTACCTCCATGCTGGCTACATTTCTATCTTCGAGTTGAAATGAATCGAGACAGTTTGAAGTTTTCTGTCTCGCTTCACTAGGGAGACCATAGTTTTGTACATCTGCCGAAATATACCGGTCGTGTGTATTTTTGAGGGATATAATAATTATAGTGACAATGACAACGCAGACATGTTACGTTGTTACGCTTATGGATGTATCATAATGCAATACTACTATTCTTCTATTCTATTCCAGTAACTGGTTCTGGCTCGAACCAGTGTGGTGAACGGATTTTAAGTGCACCTCTAAGATGCTCCTTTTGTGCAATTGACTCATGTCTTGGAATTTTTATTTTATTTTATTTATTCAAAGATTTTGTTTTCAGATTTTTGTTCGAAATATCATGGTTTAATGGTAAATGTTATAGAATTAGATATTATCTCTATGCAGAGAACATTTCATATAGTGTAGAATCGATCTTATTTCTAAACATACTTATTTTATCTCAAGCCACAGTTCTCGTGAACGCACTGCCAAACAAACTCCATTTGGTTTAACCCTTCTTTGCATGATGATGGAAATTTCAATCATAATATTTAGTCAACAAAAAAAGGTACTCAAAACCCTTGTACTGTAAATTTGTTGTTGCTGGCATCTTTTTAAGCGACTATTGCGTACAACAAAACGCAGTTGTCAAAAAATAGCAAACGTCACTGTGAATTACCAGGCCTAGAACTTGTCATTCCGCTGTTTGTTGTGACTGGAAGAAAGGAGCGAGATTTTAAATTGTTTTATGGAAATAAATGGAGATATAAAATACAATAAAAGTGAAAATGAGTCGCAAAAAGGTTTGTTTTCATGTTTTTGTTATTTTATGTACAATTTATATCAAAACACTGTGAATAAATTTCTCAAAATTATGTGATGGATATTTACATCACTATGCAGTAACTTCACTTGTAATGTATGGCAATCATTTTTTTGTAAATATTTATTTTGTGTTGTTTTTTAGGGAAACTTGAATGAAAGAGATATTGAAGATTATCTTAGTAAGTTAAAAGGTGGTTGGCTCTCAGAAGATGGCCTTGATGACCAAGATTCCGATGATGAAAACCGCAATGCTGGTGAAGTTATAAGAGTGTTGCAGGAGGAGAACGATGATGATGATGATGATGATGATGATGTGGATGAAACTGCTGACATTGATCCTCCTCTTATAGAACCAGAAGATCAAGAACCCTCTCACCCATCAACATCATCCAATTTGCAGTCTTCATCCAGTTTTCCATTTGACAAAAGAAGCTTGATTTGGAAAAAAAGGAATCTGGTGTATGACACAGATAAAATTACTTTCTTGGGGAGTTCTACTGCTTCAGGTGGTCTCTATCACACCTAGAAACTCCATATCAATGTTTTAACCATTTTATCACTGAAGATTTTATCAAAACATTAGTAGAGGAGACAAATTTATATATAAAATAGGGCATTTTTTAAAACAGTATCTGCCTAAGAAGCCCCATAAATGGGGCTTCAAATTATATGTTCTCTGTGATTTGATGGGATATATGCCCACAAGTTTGAGGTATATTCTGGACAAGAGAATATAGAGAAACTCCCAGATGAACCAGATCTTGGTGCAACAGGAAATGTTGTAGTTCGTTTGCTTCGAGGAGTGCCAAGAAAGCAAAACCACATCATATACTTTGATAATTTTTATACCTCTTTGCCATTGGTAGTTTTTTTAGCTAAATCAGGAATTCACACAGTGGGAACTGTGCAACAAAACAGGATACCAAATAATAAACTTCCAGAGAAGAACAATTTCATGAAAAAATCTGTGCCCAGAGGTAGTTTTGAGGAAAGAGTGTCTGTGCATGATGGTATAGATTTGAGTTGTGTGGCTTGGAAAGATAATAAGATAGTAAACCTGTTATCTTCTTATTCTGGAGCATTGCCTGTAACTAAAGTCAATAGATTTGACAGGATAACAAAAGGAAAAATTGATATTACTTGCCCGTTTATTGTCCAAGAGTACAATAAACATATGGGAGGAGTAGATCTCATGGATAGCATGGATTTTGGGCAGAAATCATATAAAAATGAGGTCAAAAAAGTGGTATTTGTGTATTTTTTTTCATCTATTTGATCTAGCTATTATAAACTCTTGGATTGTTTATAAAAAAAATGCTCAAGAAAGAGGTGAACCTAAAAAGAGTCTGCTTACAATAGGCCAATTCAGAAATGAATTGGCCTTTGTGCTATGCAACAGAGGAACCACCAAAGAAGCTAAAAGAGGGCGTCCTAGTACCAGTGTACTAGAAGAAAAATTACAATCAAAAAAAAGAAAAGGTTCTCCAGCTCCACCACCTCCAAAAGACATAAGAAAAGATGGTGCTCTCACTCCGGTGCAAATTTCCCAAATGTAAAGGCTATTCCACAATTTCGTGTAATAAATGTGGCATCAATTTGTGCTTAAATAAGAATAATAATTGTTTTTTAAATTATCATAAAGAATAAAGAAGATTGAGTAAACTATATTTTTTTATTTATTTAGTACTGAGCTAAATATGTGACAATGCATGATGATGTAAATTTCCATCATATTGTTTTTTACATAATACATATTTTTATTTACACTAGGATTTTTTTAAATATTTTTCCTTTAATATAGAGCATTAATTACATCACCCTGATTTATTTTAAAAAAATAGAAAAAGTCATGCAAAGAAGGGTTAAACCTGCCGAAAGACTGCACATATTACTGTCAATCTGAAATGTCAAACTCAGTCATAAGTGTCAATTCATTTTGATAGCTTAGATTTACGGAGATTTGATTTGTCATTTACTTCAATTTCAAATTTTCAATAGTTTGTGATTGGTAATGGATGTGTGGTTGAATTCAAATTGTGTAATATTATAATCAAGTTATTTAGCGTTTCACAGGCACTTGCACAATGCACTTTAAATTTGTATTTTTGGTGTTTAGTGCCGTCTTCGTATTCTCAGTATCGGTAAGATGTCTTTCATTTTAGTCTCATTTTATTTTTATCGAAAACATATAGACTACTTCTAATAATTGTGTCTACCAACGAAATTAAGCAAGTATCAGGACTTTAGCAATTTAGTTTTGTAAACATTATTTGCAATTCATTCGTAGGTTTGTTTTCTTTTAATATTTGCGCAATTTGCATTTGAAGAATGTACACGACTCTCAGTGGCAGGTATTGTAATAGATCAATATAAAATATATCTGAGGCATCCCGAAAACACTAGCCGAAGAAAAATACTATAATTCAGATATGGGTTTAATGCCAATGTAGTTACACATTGATTTTTGTTGCAGTATACATATAAACACATTTGCTAAATATATGCTACTGGTGCTGCTACCATTATTTTGCTGGGAAGAGTAAATTGACAGATGGGCGGGAGCATGGCTTCTTTACAGAGTAATATTTATTATTCTTGACCCTTGCTTCCCTAGCAGGTTTAGTACCAACTTAACTACAGAGCTGCCTTTGCACATCATCACATCTACAAGACTATTTCCAATAGATGGTGATGATTGCCTCTGGCCATAATGTTTATTTTTTTGGCGTGTGCAAAATGGTGAAGAAAAATATTGTAAGAAACTGGGATGTCTTAAAATCGAAAATTTGAATAAAACTGTCAAGTTCCTTAATCCACTCCCAACACTGGTTTGATATAGCCAGTGACAACAGACTAGTAGTAATAATATTAGATATATTTTTAAATTATAAACAAAGGCTAGTATAAGTTTAAACGAGTGCATTAATCCTGAGTACAGGAATATTCCAGTTATTCTGAACTCTGATGCCAATTTTCGCACATATTGTTCGCTTATCATATCATTGTAGTCTTGTTACTGTAATTGGTTACCGAGCCACATTGTAGCTGATTGAATGCAATATTTCTATTACCGACTGCATTCCTTGCACACCCTCTGGTTTGTTCTGGTTTGCCATTGTATGAGTATATTGGAGAATAGTTGCTTTATGCCAATATGAATTGGGTTTTGAATTTAGCTATGGAGTTAACGTGTAAGGAATAAATTTTAATTTAATTAATAAATTTATCACTTCAGGTTCTCGCCATTGGCGGTGCAATCGGCTGGGCTGTGTTATGCCGGGGTTCAAGATCCACATGTGCAATAGTTTTGAGATTAGAGTGAGATTTCATAAATTATGTCAAACTAAACTTAAGTTTGATTACATAGTTTAGTTGGCCATCCATTACTTGGTAGTGGAGTAATAGAAATAGAAGTTATTTTGTAATGATTAATATAGGTGTTTGCTAACAGGATCGAAACTAGTGCCCAACTTAATTGTCGCTTAATATTGCATTGAGGCAGTTTACGCCTTAATATCCCCAGAGTATTGCGAAATTTTAAATAATCACACAGATGTACTTATCCTTTATGAAACCAAATTTTTTAGGTAGATTATGCAATGTTTGCACATTTAAAAAAAAGTTAAACCATAATACCTGATGAAATTCTACTGAGTTTCTCATAACATTGTATGTATTCATTTATGTACACAGTATGTACATAAATGAATTCTCTAATTTATTTTTGTTATATATTTCATTAGGACATAGCTATAAAGTTTGGCTTCAATGTTTCTACTTGTATGTTTTAATAAAAGCATGTATGTACATCTCAGGCTCTGAATCTAAAAATATTTAAAAATTGATTCTAAATTATTTATAAGTGGTTAAACTCCAAATTTGCTTAACCGATCACCATGAAAATTGTCTTAAGTGTTATTGATGAAGAAGTTTTTTGAAAATGCATTAATTGGCTATACTATCCCTACCTACGGCAGAACAACATATACCAGGTTCGGCTAGTTAAATATAAAATAGATATTTTATTTTGTTTGCAGGGTCAGTATGAAGACAAGCGTTGCAAGTGTGTGTGTCCTTGCATATCTGCAGTGCTGAACAACACTGGGAGCACCGGTTGTGCACCGTACATCGAAAATGTACCCCCTAACAACTGGTACATATATAATTAAAATATTATACACTCAAATCCCTGCACTATAGATTTCCCCATGTCGCAGGTGGGCTATTTAGTTGACTTTCTGAATTATCAAGTAATTGGGCTATGGAAAAGTATGTAGGTGGTGACTCGCCACCCTCTAAACGGGTATCCACGAGTGTCGCCAGGGAAAGGGAGCGTAAGGGGCAACGTCGGTGTGGATGGCCCAAAGGTTGATAGCTGTGCTGCGTTTTCACTCAGCGCTACTCCGGCTTTGTGCCCTTCAACACTTCCACCTTCATAGCCCAGGCACTTGTGACTCCACTCACGACCTGCCAATTATGGCCAGCTGAGTGTCAGGGGCCTCTGTGGACCCTAGGGAGTATCGGGCTCCCCGGTATCGACATTACCCAACTCTCGCTACAAGCTCACTCTGCGTATCATCGTCGTATCATGTTATGTAATCCCATTCAGGCCTGATTTTGAGGAAACAAGGCTTAAGATGCTTTGGAGAAGTAATAAATGTCTAAAAAAATATGTCGAAACGAAAGTGAATTGTCGTTTACTTCCTACTATATTGCATTTTGATTATAATTACAGTCGTACAATTTTTTTTTTTATTAGTCAACCCGTCTACGAATTTATAGCATAGTGTCTGGTTATATCGGCTAAGAAAACTTGACACCCAATGTCACCCCTTAGAGCTGAAAATTCCCGTCTTAGCTACTGTTACTACTTAGCATCCCGTCAAAGCTACATCCTGAAACGCCCGTTCAAAATTTCATACTCGGTCTGTAGTGTAAGAGATTTCGTTTCCCTTGTGTTATTTGATTATTATTTTATTTTTCAGCAACTGCGTTGGAGTGATCCTGCCACGCGTCGGAGACAAGCTCAATGGAAGAGAACAGGAGTTCTGCCCGCACTGCGAGTGCAAATACGAGAACAGAAACACCACAGTCATCAAGGTATAGCTCCTCCAACAGGTGTAGCCTGGCTTTAGGATATTTCTCATAATGTTATTTGTTATTATAAGCAATTTGTATCATTTGCTTATAAATAACAGCAATACGAATCCAAACCTTGCAAGAGAAACCTCGGTTAGGAAGACCCATCTATGTAACAGGCATTGCGCACTTCACTTAAACGTCTCATGTAGAGACACGTGACTGGCTACAATTTCAGTTTCAAACAATTTCACCGATTTCTAGTAATGACGGTGAGCCTGAAATCATCGTTAAGTCCGTACTAACCTACTATCAGGAAGAAGCTTACTTTTGTAAATTATCTTTTTGAATACTTTTTAGGGTTTCGCGATAACAGCATGGCAAAAGAAACGGAATTCTCGAATTGTCATTCTGTCAGTCTTTCCTTCTGGAGTACTACATTTAGTTAAATATGTTGTCCTATTTATATATATAGCGACTCGCGCCGGCTTCGCACGGGTAGCAGAACATATGCGCCTAAAAAGAAAAATCGTAGTCTAATTTTATTTATTAAGGATATATAACCATTGGTTTACGTACGCCAGTAAAGCTCACAGTCGGCATGATTTTATCCGGGATCCTCAACGATCACTGTCATATTTCAGCCAATTTACACGAAACTTTAATGATAACAATAATTATACACCAAAACCTTCGTTATGAATAGCTCCGTTCGTTGGTGAAAACTGTATGAAAATCCGTTCTGTATATTTTGAGTTTTTGCGTTCAGACAGACGCGGCTGGGGCACTTTGTTTTAATATGTGTTATATCAAAATTTCAGGTGGTGGTGATAATAGTTATATGGGTGATAATGCTGCTTGTAGTCTACATGGGCTTCCTGCTCTGCCTGGACCCGCTCATCAACAAGCGTGCTATGACCTCCTACCAAGAGCACACCAACGAAGAAGTAAGCTGGGCTACCATTACAAAACCTGGCGATCGTATCTTCTCAAGGAAAAGAGGACCGCGGCAGCCCAGTTTGGAAAGTTCGATTAGTTTTAGAGCTTTGAGAGCTTGGGGCCCTATGGTATAGCCCCCACGCTGATTCTAATTAAAGCTATAATAAATAAAAAATTCGCTAGTGTAGCATGTCCTCCAAAGGGTAAAAGAAAATATTTTAGGAAACTGGCATACTCTAGAACAATAAAATTACACGCTATATCTATCCTATCGTGATATCCATCAAAGGTGTATTGGTGCCAACACATATGTATAGTATTGAGAGTTGGGTGTGGAAAAAGAGACGTAAGTAGAGTGAATGCCGTACAAATGTGGTTGACAAATATGAGTGCGTATGTATGTCTCTGCGGGATAGTGTGAAGAACAATGGGATTAGGAAATGTTGTGGAGTGCAATAAGATAATATTACTAGAGTGGAGAAGAGTATGTTGAGACGGTTTGATTTGTAGAGGGGGTCGAAAAAAGTGAACGTACCTTGACCAAATTGGCAAAGTACTCAAAAAGGCCAGGTTAAAAGTACCCGTAGGCATGACAAATTTGAAGTGAGTGAGCGAAGCAAAAGGGTAGAGGAATATAGAGATCGTAGCGTATGACAGTCCGTGATATCTGCCTATTTCATTGGTAAAGTTAGTTCACGAAAGCCTAGCCACTTAGAGGCGCACTTTGTTAACTTAACCACACTGGTTCGAGAGAGCCAATAACATGAGATGTAGAAGTAGTTTGGAAACAGGCATGATTATATGATATATGTATCTAACCATCTGGTTTGGAACCGAAATAGATTGAATGCCCATTGCGCATAGCTTGTTGAGAGAGGACACTGTAGTGGATTGTCAGAAGTTGGTATTTTATGCGTCGTAGTTCACTGAATAACCGCAATAAATTTGACTAATTAGATCTGAATAAGACTAACAACTTAGATATCACTCAAACCTCCCCAGCCTAATGTTGATAATTTGCGTCGTCTGGGATGTTAAGATGAAATATTTCATGTTCCATTGATTTCACCAGCACTTTACTTTGTTGAGCGGGCTCTCTTCCCAAGTAGGCCGCCACTGGGTCTCGTCGAGCCATCCGATGTCCTCCAGAAAATGCTGCAGGCTTCAGTCCTGCCGGTTTCAATTCTTCTTCTCATTGCCAGCGCGTCAACACCATTTCTTCCTATGGAGCCGCTATGGTTCCATGGTTCCAATGGACCAAGGAACAAAAATACTCTACAATTAGAGTAATTTTGTTTGACTTTATTCCAGCTTACACGCGGCACAAGCAACGAGTGGATGTTCAAACTCGTTTAAGATGGTACTACGAGTGGGCCTTGTATCTTGTTCTAGAAGTTTTAAAGCCCAGAATTTATAGGCAGCAGCTGCTGCTTCTTGTTGCACGTACATGTAACGGAGTTAGATATATAAGGACTTAAAGTGGAGCAGTCGGGACTGTTCTCTTGCTCCCAATTGTGGCCACAAATGTTAGTCTCTGGAACTTTAGTTAATTGGTGGTGGCCTATTTGCTTATGGGCCCTGAGGGTTGTATGGGATTTATCAGATTTTCTCGAGTTCGACATTGCAATGACTTTGTATTTATTTTAATTTCTCAGCTCTTCAACCACCACAGAGGCCATACTTTTGAGAATAAATTGGTACATTCACCAGGGCTTGATACAGAAGAGCTAATTGAGTTGCCCATGAGCCTAAACGCCACTGTACCTCGCTAAGACCACAGACTACCTCCTATTCGCGGCAGCTGATTGCTATGGTTAACCGGGATGGCAACACCGCGGTTCAAGTTAAAAAAAATGCACACCGATGCGTTGCGAAAGAGGCCATATGTCCGCTCACCCTCCAGGTATCTTGTACATCCTTCTTCATGAGCATCGTCATCATAATCATCATTGCATGTCGTCTTCACCTTTAATTATAACGGCACTTGTTTTGTTTTACCTTTTATTCTGTCTGATATAATTTTATTGGTGTTCATTGTGTTAGTGATCAGTTTTAAATAAATAAGTTGCGCTCCCTTCAATAACCGTTGCCGAATTTGCTCACCGAACAGGTAGACAGGTCAGGGTTGCCGCTGTTCTCTAGTGCGAATCGCAAATCGTCAAACCAGAACACAGCTATACATATGAAAGATTAAAGGCGTATTTCATTAAAAAAATAATGTTTTTCAGGATGACAGTACCTCGGTCGGCGGACAGGCAACACAGATGCATGTAACTGGCAACGTTCTGAACCGTGTCACCCATAAGCAGGACAAGTGGAAACGCCAAGTGCGCGAGCAGCGGCGCAATATCTACGACCGGCACACTATGCTCAACTAACCGGATACTATTATAGTGCATGTACACTCTTTCCTAGTCCAACCCTCAAACTGGTAGCTAACTGGTAGCGCTCAGTGAAACTGCAGCTCACCTCTAGACACCCTTTAGCTATGCTCACCAACGTCACTCCTTACACTTTTGCCTGTTCGTGGTGGCACTTATGGGGGCCAATTAGAGGGTGGCGACTTGTCACCGGCCTTAAACATTCTTGATCAGACAGAATTTGCAGTGCTTTGCAGCCTTGCAGTTTCATTCCAATAACCAGAAAATTTAATGATAGCCCAGTATTCTCCATAATATCTATAACAAGCTTTACCATCTACCTTTCCCTGATAAACACCTATATAAACGGGTATCTTAGATTTAGCTGCTCCACTTGCACCTTCTAAAGGACTGGGGTAGGATCAGTTATAAAATAATAACTACAGTTAATATGTTATCTTTATATTTATAATATGATGTTATTATTAAAGTATAAGAAATTATTATTATCATTTTATTTCATATAAAATTCATTAAGTATGTACAATTGTAAAAACTTAAAAAGATTTTTTTATTTAGTCTCCTATCCGTCCTATACTTGGATAAGGATTAATGAAAGCTACGTACGCACTTTTTTTCATTCTACAATTTGCCAAGAAACGGGGGTGCTCTGTGTTACAAAGCAGATGAAAAAGTAAGCATATACTAATGTGGCTAAAGACAACAAATGTCTGGTAAAAAAAAGCGTTTTTATATAAGCAAATGTCTAACGTTTGACATTGACATTCAGATAACTGTTGACAGTGATGGCATCAATCAGCTGTCTTTTGCTTTGTTTACTTCTCATTATTTTATGTGCAAGCGTGCGATACAAAATCAATGAAATGAAATTAAAACACTCGCTAAAATAATAAAATGCGTTTAGTAAATCTTCTAAGTTCATTGACACTCGACACTTACGTGCGTTACGGTCGTACCTACTGTAATTATGTGCCGAAAGCATTACGTAGCCTGAAGGCTAAATCGAGCAGAGATTCGGTGCAATATTACGTCGATACGTTTAGAATTAGAGCTGTGGCCGGTAGCGGGGGCGATGGCTGTATTTCGTTCCTCAGCGCTTGGTGCAAGGACCACGCAGGCCCGGACGGGGGCGACGGAGGAAGCGGTGGACATGTTATATTTCAGGTGACTTACCGTATTTTTAGGTTATGGTGACTTACCCAATCTGTATCATCTGAAAATAGTAAAATGATTTCTTTGTTATGACTTTACTAGCTTAATTGGACCTACCAGTCTGTCATGCATTTATTTCTACGTTATTCTGATATATTATTATATCTTTATGTGCATAATTGACTAGCCTCATAGCTCAGTTGGTAGTGACCCTGCCGTCGGCGCTGTAGGTCGTATGTTCGATTCCCACCCAGGACAAACATTTGTGTGATGAACATAAGTGTTTGTGTCTGGGTGTTGATATTATGTAATTATGAACGTATTTACAAAAAAATATTTCAGTATTATATCAGTTTTCTGGTTCCCATGATACAAGCTATTTACTTAGCTTACTTTGTGGCTCGATGGCGCTGTGTGAAATGTCTACCAATATTTATTATTATTATTATTATTATACAGTTTCAGTACATTTCAAATTTATATAGCTTGCATTCTGCATAGCTTGCTCTAAGTTGTAAAGCAGTAATAAAAAATACAATAAAATTTTCTGTATTTTCAGGCAACACATACTGTGAAAAGTCTTAACCACTGTAAGTCTGTGACGCAAGCGAAGCATGGGGAAAAAGGCTACAACAAGGAATGCAATGGAAAAAATGCTTCCCATATAATAGTACAAGTACCACTTGGTAAGTTATTAAGATAAATTCTCAACAAAAATTGGTGACACTTTAAAATTGGGTTTTAGTTCTTAAAGTTATATCTATCTAACTTTGTTCAACCATGCATAGTTATACATATGACTGTTATACTTATAGATTATAGTTCACTGACCATAACAATAGCTACACAAATTCAAAACTCTCAATTGATAAAAGGTCGAAAAATGTGTATAAAAAATATGGAATAACAGAAACAGAGTGATGGTACCTAGTTTCAATTGTAAATTTTTTTGGGATAAGCAACCCAGCAAAACTTATACTGCATATTGCACACTTTGACTTGTCGGTTGAGGGTGTGATTCCCACACAGAACAAACATTTGTGTGACATACTTAGATGTTGTACATTGATGTTGATGTTGTTGATGTGTCTGGGTGTCAATGTATTATATGTATGTATTTACTAAAAGTATGTAATTATTATATCAGTTGTCTGGTTCCCATGATACAGGCTATGCTTGGGATGCTTAGGATGGGGCTTGATGGCGGTGTGTGAAATGTACGCCAATATTTATTTATTCATATTAAGCAGAAAAAATATTTCAGAAGAGAGCTTTGTGAGGTCTCGTTTTGTATCTGTGCATGCCACCAATGTAAATGTGCATGTGTGGCTATTATTTTAAATAATCTTCTTGTTATGTTCCAGGTACAATAGTGAAGGACGGCACGGGCCAGGTGGTAGGTGACCTTAGTAAAGAGGGCGTGATGTTCGTGGCCGCGCGGGGTGGTGCAGGCGGTCGCGGGAACAAATTCTTCCTTACTGACACTGAACAGGTGCGTGTGCGTGCCTATAACGGGCCTATAATGATACTTTTCAATTTTACCACTCCCACCCAGCCCTACCAAATATATCATACATTATTTTAATTTACATGTCAAATCCAATAGCCCTATTGGATTGGACATGTTAATGAAAATAATGTAACACAATATTTTGCTTCACCAATTTGATAACATGATAATATGCATATGTATATTTGTGTGTAACAAGCTTTAGGGCTTACTTGATGATAATCCATTCTTCTTCTGTTCTTCTATGGATTTCGATTGCTGGATTTAAACACCAAGCTAAACCAGCCCAAACAGCCTGTATATATACTACTATATTTTATACTAACGAATTCCAGGCACCTGACATAGCTGAGATAGGCGCGCCAGGTGAAGCCCTCACGTATACACTAGAAGTGCGGTCTATGGCCCACGTGGGACTGCTGGGAATGCCCAACGCTGGGAAGAGTACATTGCTGCGGGCGTTGACCCGCGCCAGGCCCACTGTCGCACCATACCCCTTCACCACGCTCAAACCACATATCGGTATGTAGTCAAATTTAGTAGCTGTGTAACCCGGGGATGTACTTACGCTATACCTGTTTATGCAGCCAAAAGTTGTGCATTCGCATATTGAAAGGTTGCCATTGACGTGAAGTTGTTAAGTCTCCTGTGGTTATAATTTCTCCGAAACTGACTCTTCAGACAGTACGTACTACTGATTGGTATTTGCCCTGACGAACCAGTGGTGTAGACCTCGAGTTTTAAACCGGTTAAATGGCCCTACGTATAACAAAGAGTTTTTCACTTTAAAAATGTGTGTACGCAATACTAGGTTCTCAGTACGGTGAAGGAAAACATGACCTAGAATTAAATATTCGAAGAAACGTGGTAAGTGAACGAAAGGAGACTGTGTAAGGCGCACGTTCATCTTTCACCACAATAGTTCGAGAGAGCTACGCACGACTAGTAGCAGTACTGGATTATTGTATCTCGGACCCGTGTAATTTAACTATGCATTAAAAAATACAGAAGTACTCTAGAGAAACATATATTTAAGTTTAGTTTTGACATGCGGAGCTTTGACTGAGTCGTGGCGACATTTGTGGATACCTATTGCGGCCAATTTTTTTATTGCCGAAATTATATTTGACTAAGTGAAAGAGGAGTAAGCAGATGCCCCTCCTGACTAGCTATACGAAACCCAAGTAGCACCTTATTAAATCATGAAGATACGTGAAGATAGAAATATGTTTTGTCTTCTGGTTTTTTTTTTGTAAGTTTTTTGTATTCTTCTTTTTTAATAAATGATTATTCTATGTCTATGTTGGCATCAGAAATAGATGTGGTAGCTGTACTTCTCCGTGTCGCCGCATCTTGGGCGTGACTGCTTCGTCCCGATTGAAACGAGATGTTACCAACCATGATTTATCTGTTACAGGAATGGTGCTTTACGATGATTACGAGCAGGTGGCCATTGCTGATCTGCCTGGGCTGATTCCGGGCTCACACATGAATTACGGTCTTGGTGCGTATTCTTTGGGTGGGATAGAGCAGATGGCCTTCTTCACATATTTCAACAGAATAAATTATTTTATGGTTGCTTATTTACTGCCGATAGAAATTGTTTATTCACGTGTAACTAAACTGAATCATTAAAAATTCAAAATTCTTCTACCGGCGGAATAAAATCATGTAAACTGGTTATATGGGGAAACCAAAATGAACACAAATTATGAAACACTTATTTATTTGGCAAAAACGATTCAACTGCGGTCTGTAGTCGTGACGTGACATTAAAAAGACTAGAAATCAGACTACGTCCATTCAAAATTTGCATGGCTTTCCGAAAGAGAATGTATGTAACGTTTTTCAAATATAATTAATCATAGCTTTTCAATTAGAGAACTTTTAACTGATGGGAAATTTTGTTTCAGGCATACAATTTCTTCAACACGTGGAAAGATGCAGAGGCCTTATCTATCTACTGGACGGCACATCCGACCCCCACCACCAATATGAAACGCTAAAATATGAAATCTCACAGTACAACACAAGTCTTACAGACAGACAGGCGTTAATAGTTGTTAACAAAATAGACCTGCCTGAAGGCAGGAAGAACTACGAAAGTATGAGGAAGAAAGTCGAAGTTCTGGGCATTTCGGCGAAGACTGGCATGAATTTGAGCGAACTTTTGAAGGTAGTTAGGGAAATGTACAATACGGGCGAGAGTTGATGGAATTATAAGTATGTAGTTGTATTTTTGTTTATTAATTAGTATCGAGGAACAAGTCGATATTTACTATTTGACGATTGTATGCGAAGACTCGCTTTACCTCCCTGGACGAACTTGCACAATAAACTGACGATATGGATGCTAGCGATTTGTAGGTTAATTTTGATTATGGCATAAATTGATTGATTTTGTTTTATTTATGTAAGTGAAGTATTTGTTTTGAAACAACTTGAAGATACTGTATTTAGAAATTGTATGACACAATATTTTGTAAAAAATAAATGTGAATTAATAAAATCATAAATTGTTCTTTTTAGTGCCTTATAATTACGAGTTAATTGATGTTATTAAAAAATGATCGTGAGCAGAACACTGGCGAGATGAAAGAAATAGTAGTAGCTTGTGTTGCCGCCAACCATATACAGCCAGTATATAACATTACCATATTTTTAAAGCATTTTTTATAAGAATAAGCTCCACAATGCTGACTTTCCTCACAGCTCAGGTAGCCTTCTGCGCAGGCGATGTTGGGTTCAATTCCCACCCAGGACATACTTTTGTGTGTCAAACGTAGACATAGATGTACAACAAACATAGATGTTTGTTCTGAGTCTGATTTCAATTTATATAATACTAGTTCTAAGCCACAGCCTCGCTTGGCTTGATGAAAGTGGCTTAACAGCAAATGTTTGTAATTCTCATCATATATCAACTATCTTTTTTCCGTTTCCGTCCTTCGTAGTGTGAACGTCAAGCATGAATAAATTCGCGTGAAAAAAATTCTACGAATCATACATTCAAGAAGATTGCCGCATAACAACAAAATGGAGGCCTTAAAGTGTTCGAGATATTAATGAAGGCGAAACCTGCACATTACATCACAGGAAAGATGAAAGTGTCTTGGTACCAACAACATTTTAAAGTTAGATTATTTCACAGGTGATTTATCCCTTTGACTTTGATAGCTAGCGACTGACGTCTGACAAACATGCCATGGTTGCAAGTGTTGAAAAAATATTCTACTAGTTTCTCTCTAATGAGAGAAACTAGTAGAATTTTTAATGCTGCTTGAAACGAAACGTAATCGTTTCGTTTCAAGCAATCTTAATAAAACTAGGACGCTCAATTTCAACTTTTGCTCGTAAAAATGAAATTAGAAATTAAACATCACTCTGCAGAACTGAATCTAATCCAAATAACATAATGACCATAATGAATGAAAAATTAATCCCAAATATAGAGGAAAACAAAAGCTTAAAATTAAAAATAGAAACCCAGGAAGAAGAGAACAAGGCGTTCTCTTATAAACGGATGGAAAAAGAGAGGGATAATGAGAAATAAAAAGGATCTTATGAAGATATATGTCACTAAGGACTATCCAAGGGAAGTTCTGGCTAAACGGACAGCTTTCCAGGCGGAGTTGTTTGAAAAAAAGAAGAAGCGCACCAAAATCAAAATAACCTAGTATTTTGATTTTAATGTATTTTTGTTTTTGTTTTTTGTGTTGTTATTTGTATTATAATTGTGATTTTTATTTAAATAGTGATTTTAATGTTAATTTTAATATTGTATTTCATTTTTATTTACATGTAACCCTCAAATATGGACACTTTAAATATTTTTGTATCATAATTTATTGTTGTCTGAAATAAACGAAATTGAATTGAATTGAATAACTTTTTTGAAATATGACAAGCTTGTAGTGAAGGAAAACGAAAGAAGTAACGATAAAAGAAAACGGGAAACTTCTTTTTCACTGCATTCAACCTTGTTGGTGGTTTCACTAACAAGCCAATTCAACAAGTTGTGGTAAATAAATAAAACACGTTTAACATCCGTCTCTAGCGCTCACCAGTTAAGGATACGGTGTTGCTGATCCTCTGTCCTCATAAAAATAAGGGCCAATCACTTTTCACTACAAATTCCACACCAAATAGTTACTTAGACCCCTCGCGCATTTCATGGGTATTTCCGTTCTTCAGAAACGAATTTTTTTTTCGATTACAAGTTGATAAAATGAAAAAATATATACTAAAGTTGATAGGGCCTCGTCGCTCGTTACTATTTTGGCCACGATATCATTCTCTTCTTGCACTAGATTTATCGGAGCATGGGAGACGCGTTCCTCTGGTGTAATGCTCCATGGTTTAGTGTACCTGCCAATGTAACTGACTTGACTGGCCTCGCAGCTCAGTTGGTTAGTAACTCTGCCTTCTGAGCTGTAGGTCGTGGGTTCCCAGGATAAACATTTGTGTGACGAATATCGATGTTTGTTCTGTGTCTGGACGTTAATATGTATTATATGTACCTATGTATTTACAAAAAATAAAGTATATAAGTATTATATCAGTTGTCTGGTTCCCATGACACAAGCTATGGTTAGCTTACTTTGGGGCTAGATGGCGCTGTGTGAAATGTCCACCAATATTATTATTAATATTTTTATTAATGTCATATGACGCACTTTCCAGAATTTTTTAAGCGCAACTTTACCGTTAGGTTTCGCAAGTCGCGACTGACCTGGACCTAACTAGTATTACTGTAATATAGTCGTTTTGTGTTCACAAATTTAGCACTGATATCTGTGTAGGCTTATAAGAGGATTAAAGATTTCCAAGGAACATGGCGATGTCTTCGATCAATACTTTGCAAACCCCCCCGAACCAATAAAATTAGTATTCGTACCTGTCCATCCCAGCCTACAGCAGTATCAATCAAGTTGCTAGATAGAGAGGAGGCATCTAGGGGGTGCATAAACTTTCTCTGTTGCACAACCGGGGGTGCAGCCTGCAACGCGTGAAACGACAAATCAAGAGGGTGGAGGTGACATTTACACTTTCTGCGTAGTTCTGATGACCTGGTAGTCTCATTGGGAAATGTTACCTCAGCTCACCCATTTCTCGATAAATTTTAAACTATCTGCCCCTTTGTGAGTGTACAATCTCCATTTCTTACTACCGGCTTTACCACCCGGCGGTTTCACTCATGCAGAGGATTTTTACGTGATAAAATTACGAAAAGAGCATATGGCTCACCTGGTGAAGTGGTAACCTCTGTCAAGCAATACGACGTGGGGGTTCAGTAAAATGTACCTTTAATATTACCCCTAGCAACAGGTTACTCAAAACGTGACCGATTTGCTTGGAGCTACGAGGATTCCATGAAAGCTATGGCGATGGATTTTTCTTCTAGAGCACAGTACAGAAGTTTCGGGTGAAATTACAGGCTTGAAACAATACAACTTCACGTCTCGGAGTTACGGGATACAAAGCGACTTGGAATTATTTTAACTAAATAATGGTCCTCCATTATTTAGTTAAAATAATTCCAAGTCGCTTTGTATCCCGTAACTCCGAGACGTGAAGTTGTATTGTTTCAAGCCTGTAATTTCACCCGAAACTTCTGTACTGTGCTCTAGAAGAAAAATCCATCGCCATAGCTTTCATGGAATCCTCGTAGCTCCAAGCAAATCGGTCACGTTTTGAGTAACCTGTTGCTAGGGGTAATATTAAAGGTACATTTTACTGGAACACTCTGGAACATTAATTCAACTGTAAAATTTGCTTGCTCATGATGTGCTTAGTGTCGGTCAAATAAGCTCACTGTTAGTTACTCTCAGGTTCAGTAATGTGGCCGTGAAGAATTACCTGATAAATATTTATATTAGTGTGATGGATTTGGAATTAACCAGAGATCCAATTAACTTTACTGAACCGTTTTTACACATTTTGTAAAAAATACCTAGTTTAGGGAATTCGTAAAATCTTAATTTCTGAAGTACCTATAGTAGTTTTATTACCAGTTTTATTTCAAAGGCCACCAAAATAATCTGTTCCGAAGGAAAAATAAATACCCTGCTTTCAATTATAGATACTTTTAAGCGAATATCCATACTACCACTTAAAACATAGGTCATACTTTAGGGCACAGTGAAAATCTAAGGTAACTCCCACCATGGGGTAAGGCGCCGTGCATACCGTCTCGCTTAGACTGCCGGGATTTCGCAGTACACCAACGAAACATCAAATAGGGGGAGGAGCTCAGAAAGATCTAGACATCCTAACGATTTATGAACTCCTGGTGCGAAATATCGAACCTGACTCCATTTTGGATTTCAATCACATTATGATTTAAGCGTCAGTACGTACAGTCATGTAATAAATCAGTGGTGATGTCGATATTATTTTTGGAACCATCATTTCGAAATGACGTATTTGTGGTGTGGTTGTTACGATTGTTACGTCATAACTCATAACCGATACCGGCCTACTCTTGAAGAGCGAGAATGAAGGGCTGTACCTACTCTAGAGTAGGTCTCTCCCGCCTCGGCGTAATGATTCTTCACGTCGTTTGAATTCGCCTTTTTGGGTAAGTGGCATTGTGCTTTTAAGCAATAATATTGTTGGGTCTACTAGCCGGATTTGAACCATCGATGTTCATACTGAAGTCGAGAGCGTAGGTACAACTCATCATCTACGCTCTCGAACGGAATATTAGAAGCATAATTATCATAATTTTTCGTTGCCGAGGGTTGCTGCCCGCCCACGGTGGGCAACCACCCTCTGCACACCCTCAATACTCAAAACCGAGAATTTTCTTCAAGAAAAAATTAGAATAAAGAGTTGTTCATTAAACGTTTCTCAGAAATGTTTACTTGAAAAGGATAAACGTGAACTATAGTAAAATAAAAATATAGCTTTATTATTTCATATACTGCTGACGCGGTAGTAGAGAAGTAATGCCGAGTTCTTCCGGGGATGTACTCGTAGGTACTGCGACTTTAATTCTGTTACTCACATGTTTTACTGTGATCCGGATTGAAAGGTGTGATTGCTAGTAAAATTACAGGCACATGAGAAAATCCACCATCTCAGTCACGGACACAATACAATGTGACTTGGGTCTTCCCATATTTAAGTGGGGTAGGATCCAAGACGCATTGCTTCTGTTATCCGCAAAGGTTACTGTTTAACTACAGGTGGCGGGCCCCACCAGGCTCATTCAAAGCTTAGCTTTTTGACATCTATACAAATAAATAAAATTGGAGTGTCTGTTTGTAATATTAAAATAACCGCTTTTTACTAAGTGCATATAAATGTATACACGGTACATACACCAAAACAACATTTTTAAGCTATTGCATAGCTTCTATCGCGGGCCTTGAGCGTGGAGACCGAATCTAGAAATTCCGTAACGAAAAAAACCTAACACCCCCCACTCCGACCGGCACAGCGGTGATACTTTTTAGTTTTTCCATCTATCGATAAATACCAGAACTTTTAATGACTTTTTAAAATATCACGCGCAATAGCTTTACCGCGGCAGTCTCCGAGTGCCACACGTCTTTTTTTAATTTTTGTCTGCCTGTCTGTGTGTCTGTTTGTTTGTTCCGGCTAATCTCTGGAATGGGTGGACCAATTTTGACGGGACTTTCACTGGCAGATAACTGATGTAACAAGGAGTAACTTAGGCTACTTTTCCGAGGGGTAAAATAGGGGTACGTGGTAAAACTGAATTCCACGCGGACGAAGTCGCGAGCAACAGCTAGTAAGTTATAAAATTAGATCAACTTGTTACTCAGCCAAATGTCGACCTCGGAAGTATCAAGCCTTAGTCAACCATAAATAAAAAATAAAGAATTTGGGGGCCCACGTTGCTCGCGTCCGTAGATGATAACTCTGTGACGGACGTAAAACAATTAAAACAAGCAAAACTTGAGTCATCTCATAATTTGTTTGAGAGGAATTGAGTCGTATTGCTGTTTTCCATGGGCGGCGGTTACCACATAACATCAGGTGAGCCTACAGCTTGTTCTATCACCTACATCAACCACCAACTTCAGGGTAGAAAAAACCTTCATTGACTAACGTTTACTCCTGGGCTAATAGCGGACTTAAACTCAAACAGTGTGGTTTGACAAGTGGTGAACACATCAACGTCACTGATCCTCAATGAATAAGTTGGCTAGTTTTATTTTTCTGTGAATAATCATTCTTTAAACAGTATATCATATTTCAGTGTAGAAATAAAAATCACAAAACTGAGTGAAGGAATAATAATAAACAACTGATATGCGGCTATGAAGTGGTAAATAAAACGCAGCAGCCATCTTGGATTCGTCCATATCATCAGGACAAAGGACACAAAATCATTATAGGTAACATCAGTACAACTTGACATAAGAGTAATTAGTAGTAGAGTATTGCAGATCTCAGTTCAACGATGCCATGCTTAGCTGATAAAGTTACCGGTTCGATATAACTACTGACAAAATAAACTTTATCGCTACGTCATTCGCTTTGCGAATTTTATTTATGCAGAGAAGTTAGTCGCGTTGCGATCAGCGCTTGAGATCGTCACGTGCGCTTGCGCGTGAGTCATTGTTTGGGTTTTTACGTTCTTAACAGTAATGTGGAGCGACAGTGATACCGGGGAACTGAATGTCATGGATCAGGCCAGCCCCAGCTCCGAGGTGTGTGGTGTGGTGGTGGACGCCAGAGTTAGGGCGGCTGCGATAGACGAGATGCCGAACATAGCTCAGCTCAACGTCACGCAGAACTCTAGCCTTCACCTCGGGCCGCGGTTCGTGTCGGTCACCCAGAATGTACACAATGCTGAAATGGTCAAAAGTAAGTATACTCGAGGTGTCACCTTCGCAGCAACGTTCTCGCTGATAACATACTTACTTTTAGAGAGTAGTCTTAGTAACATCGTTCGCTACAAAGACGTATATCCATCCACGACAACACTGTTTGTTATTTATAAGTACTGTGCATGTGTATTGCTACAAGAATTGAGGAGGCACTATGCACGCCTTTTGGATTTTATCGGAGTTTAAGAATCGATTTCATTTAAAGCATCTGATACGACAATTTGAGCGGTACCTAATAAAATCAATACAACTATTAATGTTTTAAAAACGTAACACTTTTTGTTAACGATTGAATTTGTTTAATGACAATCGCAATTAAAGAGTAAACCGTAGTCGCGCGTCACAGCTCACATTTGTTTTTATTATGTAGAGTAGCTGAGCCTTATACTGGCGGCGATAGAATTTCGACTCAATCCAACTATTGCTGAGTGGTTTGCTTTGTGATTTTGTGTCGTCTGCGACTCATAATCGTATATATAAGGAGTACTGGTAGCTGAGCCTTATACTCGCGGCGATGGAATTTCGACTCAATCCAACTATTGCTGAGTGGTTTGCTTTGTGATTTTGTGTCGTCTGCGACTCATAATCGTATATATAAGGAGTACTGGTACTGGTGTGAAAGAAAGAAGAAAGCAAACTGGTGTGCGAGTAGTTAGTCCTACCTACATTATCATGGTAGAGCGTTGAGCTGTTTTGATTGCCCTGTCGAGCAGAATAATATTCATTATTTATGTCGGTGATAATTAGTTATTTATAGCACTAGTGTCCGTGATTTATTATTACTTCAATTTCTATTACGCGCTATTTGCCTTGCCTTTGATTCATTGTTAAGCAGCAATTAGTATTTTTTGGAGGGTATCATTTTTTTTTTACCTTCTCTGCTCACAGAATATAATCTAAAACTTTATTGTTCCCTCAATTTCCCCTTAATTGTTATCCGTGTCTAGCGTGGGATGAAAGCGGCTAGAGAGCTCAAGATGGTTATGCAAATTCTTTAGTTCATTGCTTAATAATAGATGATAATAAATAATAATAATAAGAAAAACTTTATTTGAGTGAACCACATTATAGAATAGATACCGCCGTAAACACTTGCATGGGCCATGTCATGGGCTCATTTTATTTTATAACAGTCGTTCCATCTTTTTTGCGAGCAGATTAATGTTAAGAGGTATCTTATATAATATTGAATCAAAGTGCAGACGGATTTTTGTAAACGGACGAAAACTGTAAAGTAAATAAAATAAATATTCGTTGGACACATTGGTGGTTTAAGAGCAGTAGAACTCAAGCCAAGTTTATCCGGGGAAGTACTGCCACCATGCCCATTTCTGCCGCCAAGCAGTTACACATTCGCGTTACTGAAAGCACGCTACACTGCTAAGGATTGTCTTTGTCTTTCAAACTAGGTTCTCACATCGGATTTCTATATATTCTCTAGATACTTATGTGGAGTCAGTGTGGAATGATTAATAATATTACTATCACTTTAATTTGATCATCAATTTGATTAAGATGAATTTTGATAAAGAAATAAATGGGGACCCTGGAGACGGATAGAAGGTAAAAAAATAATAACGAGTTTTTTCGGTTATGATCTGTATCGATCGACAACCAGGATTGGTTGACAAAATCAACATTAACGCGGGCGAAGCCGCGGGTAAAACCTAGTATATTAATATTAATATAACTGTACTGAACTGTGTGTTCATCTGTATGTTTGATATTTCGTGCATAATGCGAAAATAATAAATCCGATTTGGACGATATCGTTTCAAATATCAGCTAACAATAAGACTTCAAAATTGGTAATTAGGTGTAGGAAAGCTTAGAAGTTTTGGGTAAAAGCTCATGTAAAGTGAAATGGATACCAAGGTTTATTAACTATTTTAGGTGTAAAATCAATACAACAATATAAACGTAGATAGATCATTTACTTTAATAAATTAATGTTAAAATGTACAGTGGGTAATGTAGAAAATGGTATGTAAATCTGTTTGAAACATAGGCTGTGCTGTAATGTGGATTATGGGGTACTTACTTATATAGTGGTGATGGGTTTATGAAAACAGATTACAGACTACAGATATTCTATAAATCTATAAAACCTAACTGTACACTTGGTTGGCAAATAAATATTACGTTATATTGTATATGCAAAAGTTAGTATTTATTTATGGATGAAAAATTAAGTACTCATGCTAACGATTAATAATATTATAGCGTGCTTTTATTGCTTAATAAAAGCACGGTATACCTAATATTGTGTAGGTTAATATTGAGGGTCATTTATGTCAAGGTATAGTACTATTAATAGGTATAATATAGGTGTAGGTATGTAAGTATGTATATGTTATTTGTGGACCCAAAAACTATAGTAATTTACTTTAAGTTTACCCTAAAATCCCTGATAACTTTTCTTACATCAGATCCTGAACTCATACATATTCTCATTGTACAAACACACCTTTTATTCAAGTATTGGTAGAGGTTCGTATACAATCTAGTTTTCATTCTCTAATACGAGTATAAGTTGTTATAATATGGATAAATACCAGTCTGTAAATTAAGATAGCTAATAATATAACCAAATACCTAACAAATAGACTACGCCATTCTTTCACATCAGTTCCTTCACCTCAACTCCATCTGGTTAATTCCGGTTGAATCTTATCGAGCAATAAGCAATAATAAAAAGCACCAAGTCTAATCTGATGTGTATTTGCTAATTCTATGTACGTTGTTTTTATAATTGTTTGATAAGATACATAGTTAATATAGATAATACTTAATACATAGAAAAGTTTTCAAGAATCAATAAGAATAACTAAATAGAAGAAGAAGTAGAATCAGTGTTCCTATTCCAGCCTACTAGGGATTTACGAGCCTACGTAGTCTACCTTGTTGTAGGAGAAATCTAAATAATAAAATATAATAATTTACTATTTCGGATCAGGCCGACAACGGGGCAGAATGCCTTTAAAGGTTTTAAGGGCATAAAATACTCTTTATCTGAAAAATATATTTTTTTCTTTCGCATTTAGCGTAATCTGCTTTCGAGCTGCTCAGATAATTCCTTTATTTTGTTATTGGATTATGTTAATCGCTTTTCTTTACTTGTTGATCGGTTAACTGGAAGCATCGTCTTAGAAAATATTACAAATCTATACATATAATAAAATTGTAGAAAAGTGGTGTCTGTACAATGGAAATATATAAAAAAAAGTAGCAGGGGTTGTTATTATATCGATGCCGAACCCGAAATTGTATTTTTTTTTGTCTGTTTGTCTGTGTGTTTGTGCACGCTAATATCAGAAACGGCTTATTCGATTTAGATACAGTTTTCACTAAAATATTGTAGTAAGCTTCACTTAACATTTAGTGTTTATTTCATGTCAATCGGTTCATAAATAAAAAAGTTATGTCAATTTAAAGAATCACGGCGAACATTTTTAACGTACAGAGTACGTACTCTGTACGTTAAAAATGTTCGCCTCGCGCCTGAGCGTCCGTGGCTATATAAAGCGCGCTGAGAGCCGCGCCGCTGCCTTAAGGATTCAGTTATTCCACGCGAACGAAGTCGCGGGCACAGCTAGTAATTAATATGTATTGAAAATTTAACAACATTGAAGAGTTTTATAAATTATTGGATTAATAATAACTAATTAATTATTGAATCACGTCAAAAAATTATTCCCCAAAATTTATTAACTAAAAAGCATTATTAGTATATTAAAAAAGTTATACATTACCTAATAATATATATTACCTAATCCTTTGAATAGTTTAAGAGTACAAAAAGTCAAATGGATCAAATCAAGGTATCGGAAAATTACCAGGCTCTCATAGGAATTGAGAAGTTTCCGTCTTATGTACAGAATACTTCATAGTCAGGTTTTAATGATCCGATTCAATAATGCCCTATATTATGTTATATGTACCTACGTATTGTTAAATTAGTAACTAAGGTTTTTTTTTTTTTATATCGCTGTGTTAAAACATCAAAACAAGATTGAAATTATATATCATATGTAAGCATTACAAAAAATTTCGATCTCGTGGAATGCGTGAAATGGGCAGGTTTTAGAATAATAACTTGTATCTTATTTTAGTATACACATCAATAAAAAATTGCATAGATAAGACGATTTCAGGACAATCAGCTTTTTGGGACTCGACAATAACAACTTACAATTGGTCGTTCATCGTCTTGAAGAAATCATGAAGATACAATAAATACGGAAAACACATTCACAATAGTTCAAAGAAGTCAAATTGATCTTGAACACAATATATCCTTCTTACTTTTGGTTGCTTCTCTAGGTTCTTGACACAAGTCTAGAAAGAGATGAAGCGAGCTGAGAAACGTGAGATAGGTATGCTCAAGTTTCAAGTTAGTCTTCATCCTTATCTTTTAAGTATTGCCTTTATTTTAGGAACAAGGTTCTTGTTCGTTGTTGTCGGTCTTTGCGGCAAGATTCACAGCATCAACCAAAAGGATCTTGCATACATCTACTATATGTCCAAATACGTGTCTAAGTGTTTCCACCACCGATAGGTATAGGCATTAAGCAGGTATTAAGTAAACAGTACCTGGATGACCGAGCTTTGCTTGGTATTTTTTTTTTTTTGATAAATTTGTTTTTTTTAGAAAATATATTTAAGTACGAATTACATACTTTTTGTTATTTTCTTCAATAAAAAAAAATAAGTTGATTATCGATAAAGTTGAAACAACATTTTCTGAAAATGAATCCTAGCTAGATCGATTTATCGCCCCCGAAATCCCCTGTATACTAAATTTTATGAAAATCGTTGGAGCCGTTACCGAGATTCAGATTATATATATATTTATATACAAGAATTGCTCGTTTAAATATATATATATAAGATTAGTCTGCAGCGGCTACATAGCCACACAGCCTTACTAGAGGGACATCCCTGTAGTAAGGCTGTGTGGTGGTCAATATGTGGGCACAATCATTTTTCTTTTGTTTTACGTTCATGCATAACAAATAAACAGTGTTCTTTCTTTCTTCTTCCTTTTGTATTTCAGAAGCTTTGCTTCTTAATACACAAAAATTTTCATAACCAAAATATATTTTCTTATTCGTTTTAATCCTCCCTTCTTCGCCGAGTGTTCTAGTAGGCTTAAGTTTTATCGTTCCCCAGCCCTCCTCTGATGCCAACGAGTATTTAGCCGATGTATAACATGTAATGCGTAACAACAGATACGAACCAAATTGATTTGCCCTTTTGTAGGGAAATATCGCATATTCTTCGTATCGCAGCTAAATAATAACCAATTATATTACAAAATAATGAGTAAGTACTTGCTTAATTCCAAACACGTGTTGTTTGAGATGACCCGTGACCTGATTTCAAATAAAGGACATTGGTTCGATTACAAGGGAAGATGCGGAAGTATTACCTGAAATCATTTGTTTAAAATGTACTTTAAATGCGAATTAATTTTACTTCGTCAAGATCAACATGTGTTTCGCCTCTACACGACGCATCCACAGGAACGTTTACGAGATTTTCTCTTGCTGAAGACTCCTCTAGAAATGACCTCGATATCAAGAACAACTTAGGTTAATTGAAAACTAAACTTTATACATATATTTTACATACTTCGACATAACAATAAAATTCTTCAACTATCGTTGGAGAATTTTATGTTCTTTCTGCCTACCTAGAAATATACACATTAACATCGTGTTTAGTGTTCTGACAAATAACACCGTGGAAAAGTTCCAATGTAGAAAATATCCAATCCACGAGACGTAGCGGGTAGAGTAGTTGTAGCGTTGCACTGCTCGCCAGCGTAGCACATGCTGAGCTACGTAGCTATTCACGACCGGACAGTAGTTTATTACCTAATATTTAATTCTGTTTTTGTGCTTTTTCGTATTAGTTTGTTTTTTCTATTTACTGTTACATAATATAATTTGTAATTTTGTATTGTGCAGGCTATAACAACTTTTTCTTTCTTTCTTAGTGTGATTCATACATTCGTTTCACTGCCCTGTTGATTACGCTTATCACTTTCTCGAAACTTGGCCTGACCGTGACCTATATTGGATAAGGCAATTCGTGGCTAGATAAGCTGGCGTGAATTTGGGATTAATAGTATAAAACCGTCAATCAAGGCCTTATCAACAATCAACAATTTAGTCAATCTTTAAGTCTCGCTACTAAAATAGGTTGACATCATTCTACAAGTGACGGAACGAATCCATACCTCTACCTCATGAAGGTTTCGACCAATTCCTATCTCGTAAAAAGTTTCCTGCTGGTCCACAATATTTCCTGATGGAATGTTGAAGTGACAAACTGCCAATCAAATTCTTCAATATAAATTACATATGAGGCTGACTGATCACATTTTGCACTAATACCAAAATGAACGTAAGTTGGTATCTTATGCCTGCTGAAATATCTACAATGATTTCAAACTGATGCAGGAAGAAAGAGTAACAATCGATTAAATCATTTCAGTTACATAAGTCTTGCATCATTCTGTTATACCTACGAGTATTTTGATAGCTCAGTTGGTAGTAACTATGCCTTCGGCGCTGTAGGTCGTGGGTTCGATTCCCACCCAGGACAAACATTTGTGTGACAAATATAGATGTTTGTTCTGTGTCTGGGTGTTAATATGTATATATATATATACAAAAAAGTATATATGAACTCTATCAGTTGTCTGGTTCCCACAGTACAAGCTATGCTTAGTTTGGGGATAGATGGCGCTGTGCGAATTGTCCACAAATATTATTATCATTACTATATTGATCTGAACCGATGATAGACGTACTTTTATCTTTTACCTAATGCCTGTTTCAGCCCGCTTTCTGGGCCTTGAGCTGATATCGGTGACGAACACACTTCGCTGCAGCATCGCGGTGTTCATCTGCTGCGTGATAGTGGTGGCATCTGCTCTCGCCTTCATTCTCTTCAAGTACATCCTGGTTTCCTCTCAGATGCGTCTCGATTTAGGTAATTTCAATTCTTTTATTCAATTGCTCACATAGTTGACGAGTTAATGAACAAAAAATCGTGTACCACAGGCATTAGGTACCTATATCATATTCAATAGGAGGTATGTACTTACTAGCTGTTGCCCGCGACTTCGCCCGCATAGAATTTGGCTTTATCACGTACCCCTATTTTACCCCTCGGAAAAGTAGCCTAAGTTACTCCTTGTTACATCAGCTATCTGCCAGTGAAAGTCCCGTCAAAATCAGTCCAGCCATTTTAGAGATTAGCCGGAACAAACTGACAGACAGAAAGACAGACAAAAATATAAAAAAAAATGTTTTAGTATATGTACCGTGTATACATACCATCCATATGCACTTAGTAAAAAGCGGTTATATTAATATTACAAACAGACACTCCTATTTTATTTATTTGTATAGATAAATGGTAAAAATAATATTCACTAACTGATTTTGATGAGCTTCGATAATTCTGTTAATGATGCTAGGGTATGGTTTTACATCAAAACAAACTGTATTCTGATATAAATAAGGTCGCAGAAGTCTCTTTCAGTTCAGAGTCCTCTTCACTTTTAACATTTCTACAACATCGAAATTGCATTCCATAATTTTGAGATATTGTTCAAGTGGAGATTTCACGAAATATTTAATTGAGGGATCTTAAAACAAGCGTTCAGAGTTTTAAGTTTATCTTTATTATTATTATTTTTTTGTGGTTTTGTTACTACTCAAAAGTAATTTTTGCATAGATTATTTACATATTATAATACCTACTAATATGCTGTTGAAGTTGAAGTTTCTAAGTATGGACGCAGGAAGTTTGACGCAGTTTAAGAGCAGTAGAACTCTCGCCAAGTTCGTCCGGGGAAGTACTACCACCATGCCCATTTCTGCCGCCAAGCAGTGACGCATTCGCGTTACTGTGTTCCGGTTTGAAAGGCGGTACTGACCCCCGAGTTTCAATCCGGAGGTCGCCGGTTCAAATCTCGACGTGCACCTATGAGTTTTTCGATTGAAAGATTTATGTGCGCAATACCACGTTCTCAAAACGGTGAAGGAAAACATCGTGAGGAAACCGACATGTCCTAGAACTAAAAATTCGAAGACATGTGTCGAGTGCACGAAAGGAGCCTCTTTGAGGCGCACTTACAATCCTTTCACCACACTGGTTCGACAGAACCGGTGACTCGAAGAAAAAGGTTTGAAAGGTGTGGTTTCCGGTGAAATTACAGGCACATGAGACCTTCCACCTACATGTCTCAGGGTTACGGACGCATACGATGCGACTTGGGTCTTGTCTTACCTAGTAGGGGAAGACCCAAGTCACATCGGTTGTTATGGGCCGAGGTTACCACTTAACACCAGGTGGGCCGTCGGCTCGTTCCGTCACTATATCAAATAAAAAAAAAGTAAATGATTTCATAAATTTTACCTCCATTCTTTAGAATGGACAGACTTTATGTTGGACATACCTAGATGTACTATCTCGTTAGATATTTTAGATAGAATATTTTTCCTGGAAACCAATTTTGCATTGTAAGTTGACATACAATGGTGAGCAAATGGGGTTCTTAAGGACGCTGCGTTAACGGTAATTGAAATGTGAATGCTTTCTATAGACAAGATGTAGAGCTTAAAAAGGCTTATAAAACGTCCGCGGCGCATTAATAGGTTAGGCGACGGATTAAGTTTATTCTCAAAGTGATGAAATGTTACTTAAAGACATATTTGAAATTGTAACGTAATTTATTTAAGTAGATATTTTACCTGTACAAAATTTGTGTAGATTCACATGTATATAATAAATACTTATTTTATGTGATTTAGATGACAGAACTAGCTGACGGCCCACCTGATGTTAAGTATATTATATGTAGTATAGATCCTGTTTTTTTTATTGATTTATTAGTAATACCCATAAATCACTAACAGAATTCCCCGCTTGCGAAGTCACGGGAACAGCTAGTAGGACAATAATATATAACTATATTGCATAAAATTCTAAAGTGCTGAAGTATATTTTCTTATATCATTTTTAGCCAGCTCATTGCTTCCCAGTTTTTTTTATGAATAATGTAATTTTAAAGACTTCATACTGCGATATAGCCTTGGCCAAAAGTATTAGGCACCCCTCTGAAACACGGATATCTCAACACTTATTTAAAAAACAGTAAATGTTTTTAACAAAATTCCAAGCCGGTGCCTTCAAACGATTATTTAAACAATAGATAACCTTTTTCTATGGGCTATAAAACATCTGGTGACCTAAACCCAAATTATGGGTATTTTATAAAAAATATGCAAAAATTTTATCAGTCTCCTTTTGTCATTCATAGAGTGAAGAAGCTTCCGTGTGTGATTTAGTAGTGAAGTTGACTTTCTCCTTTTTCGAAAATGACGAAAAAAGTGAACTGTGCTACGTAAAACGTATTAAAATCCAGCTGTTACATGAACAAGGAAAGTCTCAAGTAGAGATTGCCAAACTGGTGAAATGTTCGCGGTGCGCTGTACAATCTGCTTTGAAAAGGCTTGCGGAGACTGGTTCCCACGCAAATAAAATACAGACTGGCAGAAAACGCGTGACTTCTGAGCGTCAGGACAGAAAACTCATCCGCGAGTCTCTGAAAGACCCAAAAAAACTTCTTCTGCTTTCGCTACCGCCCTATCCGATGAAATTGGATACCCTATTAGTGCTCAAACGGCAAGAAGAAGGCTTGGAGATGTAGGTTTGAAGGGGTGGAAAGCAAGAAACAAGCCATGGCTCTCGGAAAATAACAAAAAAAAAACGCTTAGAATGGGCTCTACGATACCAACACTTCACGGTGGAGGATTGGTCAAATGTTGTGTGGTCCGATGAATCAAACTTCGAGGTAAGCTTTTATACTACTCCTTAAAAACGATAACACTGGTCACTATTATTTTAGTCTGCTTTCTTAAGAATAATGAGCACACATTTTAACTCTACTTTTTTCCATTGTTACAGCTATTCGGAACTGCGGGTGTAACCTTCGTGAGGCGGCACCTGATGGTGTCCGCGAAATGAATGTTATAAAATCACCAACCAGTAAACAAAGCGGTAAACACATGTTTAGTGCATCTGCAGAAGTGGGCTGTAGTTCTCAGCCTGACTTATCGAAAATTGGCGTTAGTAACCTCGAGTCGATAAATAAATTTCAACGAAAACGAAGAGCACCTGACGATGATTACAGTAACCAGCTATGCGAATTTAAAAAAGTAATCGTAGGACTTCTAGAGGTCTTCGGGAAAAAACAAAATGATAGTGTCGACGCTATAAATCACAACATATCAACTATCAGAGACCAGTTATCTGACATTAAAGCTACAGCGAACCAACTGGTTGCAGAGAATAAAAGTTTTAAGTCACAAATTGCAAGTCTTACGAGCAGAGTCAATGAAACTCAAGATAAAATGAAAGTTCTTGAAACTGATATGCAGAAGTTAAAGGCAAAGCCAACTACTTCCTCAGTGGCATCTGGTCTGGCATCACACCCTACACCGACTGCAGCTGCCTATGAAGACGTCATTTCTGAACTACGTGAGCGAGCTGAACGTAGCAAAAACATAATAGTCACAGGAATTCCGGAACAAAATCTAGACGATATGGCTAAAAAACGTGAAATTGATGCATATGAACTTGATAAGATACTAACATGCATTATCCCGCTTTGTCCAAAACCAGAAAAGATTATCCGTTTAGGAAAATATGATCAGAATAAAACTCGCCCATTAAACATATGTTTCACCACCGAAGAAATAGCAAAGGCCATACTAAGAACAAAATCAAAACTCAATAGTAACAACAAAAAATTTATTCCGATCAAATACCTAATCACCAAAAGACAATGAACGATTTAAGAGAAGAATTGCGACAGCGAAAAGAGGAAGGAGAAGATAACATAATCATAAAATATGTGAAAGGGACTCCTAGAATTATAAAACAAGGGTCAAAAAACTAGACAACAGAGGAAATAAAATTAAACCAACAAAAGAATTTGTAAAAAATTATGTCTGCTACAGTTACAAAGACATAAAAATTAGTAATAAGACGCTGAAATTATTATACGCTAACATTCGAAGCATAGTTAAGCCAGAAAAATTGGATGAATTAAGATGCGTAATAGAGTCATTTCAAACAACTATTTATGCTATTATCTTAACCGAGACTTAGATTAAAGATGAGGATGAAGCACAAAGACAGAATTTGCCCAACTATACTCATTACTATAACTACAGACCTCAGTCCAGAGGAGGTGGAGTATCAATTTACGTACACAATAACTGGCAGCATAATATTTTAGATGAACTATACGAAGATGGGAATCATTTCCTATGGGTGAAACTCAATGCACTCTCAATTGATATTGGGGTGATATACAAACAACCCAATAGTCAAATAATTACACGTTCTTAGAAACTTACAATAGACATCTTTCCAAAAGAAAAAGTGTCCTTATATTTGGCGATTTCAACCTAAATCTATTAAATCATGACAAAACTATTAACGAGTACAAGCATGTTCTCAAGGAAAATAATCTTAGGATACTAAATAAAATCAGCAAAGAACACTGTACGCGAGCAACAGCAGCTACTAGGACACTTTTGGATCATGTGTGCACCAATCTAGAAGATATTTCATTCAATATGTCTATAGTTGAATCGGATATGTCTGACCACAAGCAAATATACCTTGAAGTTAACAGGCCTCCACGTGAAAAACTGAAACGAGTCGAATATACATTGGTTGATTATGGGAATTTAGCTGCCACCGTTGAAGATGCGTTAGCATCAAACCAGACCACTGACTATGATAAACTAGAAAAGACATTATTACAGGCTGTTGAAACTAACAAGATAAAGAAAACGAAGATTCTGAATCAGCTAAGAAAGGAATGGATCAACAAAAATTTACTATCTGAAATAAATGATAGGAACAACGTGTGGCACCAGTGGAAACAGACCCCTGAAGATGAATCACTAAAAGCGAATCTTGTACAGAAAAGAAATGCTGTTTTTACCAGTATTCAATCAGCAAAATCCCAAAACTATATCAAAGAATTTCAAAATTGTCAGAAGGATCCTTTTAAAATGTGGAAACTCATAAATCATCTATCCAATAATAAACAAAAATCCAGTTGTGCACCAATCAAACTGAACGTTTCTTCTGGTTCTATCCATGACACTGAAAAAGTTTGTCAATGTTTTAATTCATTTTTTTCTGGCGTTGGTTCTGAACTAGCTAACTCATGAACTCATGAACTCATGTTAATTTCAAAAATAGCAATGAAAAGTTAATATTCTCAAAACCAACCACTAGTAGTGAAATACAATCAATTATAAAAAACTTGGATGGTAACACCAGCTGCCAAGATTGTGAAATGTGTTAAAGATAACATAGCAATTAGTTTATCAAATTGTATCAACAAATGATTTGAAGAAGGGAATTTTCCTGATGCACTGAAAATTGCGAAAGTTAGTCCAATCTACAAATCGGGCGACAATACAGATCCTATTAATTACCGACCTATATCCGTGCTACCCACTCTGTCTAAGATTTTTGAAAAGGCAATTTATAATCGATTAGATACATTCCTAACATCTACCAAGTTTTTTTATGAAAAGCAATATGGATTTCGGCCTAAGTCAAACACGCTTGCTGCGACCATTGACTTAGCGACAAATATAAAAAATAATATTGATCTTAAAAAACTTACACTAGATATATTCATAGACCTGAAAAAGGCCTTCGATACGGTCAGCCATAAGATCCTCTTGAATAAGCTACAAAGCATTGGAGTTGAAGGCAAAGCGTACCAAATTTTTGAATCCTATCTCTAAAACAGGCGCCAATTTGTCAAAATCAATGATTTTAACAGTGACCAGCAGCTTATAACGTGTGGGGTCCCCCAAGGATCAGTATTGGGGCCCCTACTCTTCCTAATTTACATCAACAATCTGCAAGAAATTGGACTAAAAGGAGACGTCGCATTGTATGGCGATGATACTAGTCTATTCTATTCTGGTCACTCCATCGACTTCATAATCTTAATACGGCATATCGTATTACCATGTCCGCTACCTTATGTTTCATTACTTGTAACTCAAGCTTGTGAAAAATTGTTAGTTCCACCTACGCTATTTGGCATAATTATTTAAAAACCTGTATAAAATATATAAAATCACTTACAGAGTATGTAAGTGATTTTTGTAATCTTAAGAGTTAAATAAATTTCTTAAACCGTAAATGTTCGTTTGCGAAGGCGGTATGAACAGTGAAAAGTACATAAATGTGCTCGAAACTGCGCTATTGTCTTCACTTACACGCATTTTCGGCAACACAAACTTGAATGACGTCAAATTCCAATAAGGCAATGCTCCTTGTCATAAATCAGCAACCACCATGCGCTGGTTTAGAAACAACAGTATTGTCTTGTTAGAATGGCCGGCGCAATCCCCAGATCTGAACCCTATAGAGCATCTTTGGGGGTATTCCCGAAGCACAAGGTCAGAGAGCACAGCATTACATCCAAAACAACATAAAAAAATGCATTAATTCAAGAGTGGGACTCCATAAGTGCTGCCGAATGTAAAAAGCTTGTAAGCAGCATGCCCCAAAGAATTGCTTCTGTGATCAATGCAAGGGGGGGGGGCAACTAAATATTAGTGATTTTTGTAATTTAATGTTAATATAATAATTTAAAAACAAATTATTTTTATTTTTCACCTTAAACACGAAATTGACAATAAATTTTAGGGTACCTAATACTTTTGGCCAAGGCGTATATTTCTTCGGCTCAATAGGTATAATTATAATCATATATTAAGTTATAATTATATATTATTATAATTCATAGTATATACCTTGTTAGACAAATCTCGGAAGACCTTAATCATAATTATAATATAACAATAATATTGGTGGACATTGTCACACAGTGCCATCTAGCCCCAAAGTGAGCAAAGCATAGCTTTATCATGGGGATAACTGATAGAATACTCATGTACTTTTTTGTTGTAAATACATACATATAATACATATCAACACCCAGACACAGAACAAACATCAATGCACATCACATAAACGTTTGTCCTGAGTGGGAATCGAACCCACGACCTACAAGCTCAGAAGGCAGAGTTACTAACCAACTGAGCTGCGAGGCCAGTCTGATTAATCATAAATACCTTCCTAATCTTTCGTGACATGATTTGTAAATTACTTTTAATTTAACGTGTTTTTTGTGAGAGAATATAAATATATATATTATTATTATTATTAATCATTCGTGACATATCGTAAACAAATTCTTTCTTTCTCGGGTAAGGTATAAAGGAGAAGTGGTACCTTCGCCGAGATGAGTGGCAGGCGTTGCAGCCCTACAAGGTCACATTCCTCAATCTGCCGGTCGGGTACGTTCTCATCGGGCACAGCGTGACCGACTACTGCGACGAGCTATTCCCCTGCGTCGAACAAGTACTCGAGATTCAGAAACAGCACTTGAGCCGAGGCTGGGACGACATCGGCCCTAACTTTGTCGTCTCCGGAAACGGTTTGATATTCGAGGGCCGCGGGGCCAATGTCAACGGGGCAATGGTGCGGTGGTGGAACGCTAAAAGCATTACTATAATGTTCCTAGGGAACTACTCGAAAGACAAGACCCGACCGGAGCAGTTTGAGCACATCGGCGTCTTGCTGGAGGAGTTGGTGAAACAAAACGTGCTCACTGAAGACTATATCCTGTACGGTTACTGTCAAGTGGTGTCGCTGACCATCAGCCCCGGGAGAAACGTAGTCGATGAGCTGAAGTTCTTCCCACATTGGCAATCCACGAATATAACGTACTGTTTGTAAACAAGTTGTACGTGTCTATACTGGCCTGAGAAACCAATGCTCGTTTTAAAAAGTAGTGTTAAATTTTTAAATTATGTTGACAACTTATTAACGGAACTGAAATAGTAATCCTATGGGAGTACCATAAATACATGTGCCTCGGTGTGTGTGTATGTGTGTGTGTGTGTGAGTGCGTGGGTGTGTGTGAGTGCGTGGGTGTGTGTGTGGCTGTGTGTTGTGAATCGCTGATGTAATAATGTTTTTTATCTATTGGGTAAAAATGACATTATAACATTTAGAAAACCCAATTACGTTTGCCTTTATGCATTTAATATATTAATCAGTTTTATTATGATTTTTGTGGTGATATCCCTCTGCATATACAGGAAATATGCAAATAAGACTGATATTGACGACTTATTATAATAATAATCTATACATATTATAAAACAGTAGAACAGTGTCTGTCTGTACTTTGAATATATATATATGTGCTTAACTCTTTATTGTGCTTAAGTCATAGTATATGCCCTAATTTGAATTATTTGGATTGCGGTGACTCGTACCCGTAATAACAGCACTACAGTACTACTCCGGTCATTCCGTGGTAAAACATCATTAAAACATCATCATACCGCGTCAGTCATTGAGTGCAAGAAAGGAGCCTCTTTGAAACTTGAAGATGGAAATTCCAAGTCCAACCCTTCAAACCGGGACACATTTTGGGGGGCCACGTGGCTTGCGTCCGTAGGTGATGACCCATCAAATCCCAACACGTGTCCCCCGGGTGGTGCGAAAGGAGCAACCCAAAGTAGCAGTAGAACTTGGCTAATTTCGCCCGGAGAAGTACTGCCATCACACTGTGTGAAATGTTAGCTAATAATTTATTTTCCTAGCAATACTCATTTTGTGAAGGGGGATTGAATGGCGTCACAGCTCTGTTGGTAGTAGTAGCTCTGCCTTCTACGCTGTAGGTGTGAGTTTGATTCCACCCAGGACACATATATAGGTATGTGTGTGACGAAACTTAAAGATCTTTATTCTGTGGTTGAGTGTTACCTATTACATTTATTCATTAAATATGTTTATAGTTGAATACATAAGTTTTATTGATTCCGTTTATTTGTATTCGAATGAAAAAATGTATGGTTATGGCATTAAACTGATGGGTTTCAACTGAAACAAGAGTTGCGCAAATATCCCGCTGGTCTGCTTAGCTTTAGGCTAGACGGCGCTGTCAGAAACATCGATTGTGCTAGAGATTGCCATAGGTAATGAACGGTATAAGATATTGTGTACCGTGTAACGTGTCCTGAGGAATTCTTGAGGACACGACTGCTAGTTCTGCTGTTCCACCACTCGTGCTGGGTGATGATAATGATCCGCCAAAACCAAATTTACGGATAACATTTGCTGTTTTTCCTTGGCTGGGTGCAAAGTAAAATGATCCTTATTCCTCCGTCGTAGCGTTCACTTTTCAGTCGGAGTCAACATTGGGCGCCGGTGATTTTCAGGCGCATGAGACGTAACATCCCCGTCTCCAGGTGATGGACGCAACGCAATGCGACTTGAGTCATCTCATTCTCTGGTGGAGAGAGCTTGAGTCGTATTGTTGTTGTTTATGGGCGACGGTTACCACATAACATCAGGTGGGCCGTCAGCTCGTTCTATCACCTACATCACATAACAATAAAACACTGTGCTCATAGGGGTGAGCGCCTATGAATATGTATATGTTTATTAAAATATCTAATTCGCACAGTCGTCCGTTTATTATATCGTATATGATCAAATACTGATTAATCATAAGGTAGGCACAAGAGTTTGGAAAAAATATAAAAATTTTTGTTCAACATCTTTCTCTCTCATACAGAAAATGATTTTTCGAGTCTTCTTTCTTTCTTTTGAAGTCTATGTTGTGCCCACGCAAGTGGAATCATCATTTCCTTTTTTCTGGTTGTGATGTTGCTAGCATAGCGAAGCTACACGGAGTCCTTGTTCGCTGGTTTGGTTGCTTCTGGTTTGCATGGGTGTGCCATGCCACCTGCGACAGTGCTTCCCACACTAGGTGTACACATGTCTAATAAGAAGCTTTACGATTATCTTCCCCCAGAGTTTAATTCAAAATGTCTGACGCATTCAACCTAGCTTGAAAATGTATTTTCTCGTGGCATCCATATCCATAATGCAGCGGTCATACAATCAAATTTCAATAACAACGTTAGTCCTATTAGTTACAAGTACCAAGGGATGCACCCTTCCCAGTTAGTATCGATCGACGGCCGACGTCAAACATAGGTAGGTACATGACGCAAGCCGCTCTCAGATTTAGCCGGTCTGTATCAGGGCAGATAGATGTACCTACTCGTATCTAAGTGGAGCCTATGATATCCTACTTGTCTCGTATAGATACCAGATAGACATTGCTTCAGAAGCGATAATGGGACATTTGATAGAGACGCCACTTGCTTGGGATAGTCGTGGGTTATTTCCCTTTTTTTAGGAAATAAAGTATATAAACGTATAAATATTTGTATACGCGTTAACCTGCATCTACTTACAACAGTCCCAACTATTTCGATTGATACTTCACTACTATTTCGATTGATACTTGGTAGTTTGTAAATAGACTGTTTTCAACGCGAATATTTGAACTCTTTCGCGCATCTGGTGTTAAGTACCATTTCTGTCGCCAAGCAATAATGCGTCTGCGTTATTGGTCTGGTTTGAAAGATGTAGTTGCCGGTGAAATTACAGGCACATGAGAAATTCCACCTTCACGTCTCAGAGTTACAGGCGTGTACGATGCAACTTGAGTCTTGTCGTACCTAAGTAAAGGAGTAACCAAGTGGTATTGCTTGTTATGGGCAGATGTTACCTCTTAACACCAGGTGGGCCATCAGCTTATTCCGTAACATTTTCACATAAAACATATAGTTGGTTCTCTTGCTACATGTGATATACAGGTAATTCACCTGGTAACAGTACAATTAGTTGTAAAAGATATATTATGAAGTTATATTTTTCTCGGACTGATTACTAAGAAATGATTTACCCGGAGAGTGACGGCTAAGTTATTCCGTGAAAAGTTTCCTTGTAGCTCTGAATACCCGGGTTTACCAGGGTAAAACGTAAATCTATGAATTTTTGACCGACTTTTCACAGCTCATTCGGTAGTAACTCTGCCTTTAGCAGTATTTTGCACTACAGTTAGGTACTCGTAGTACTAATAAACTTAGTAAGATGTCGTATTTCGGTTGGTAGTAACCTTACCTTATACATACCTAAAATGATACGGCGGAGTAGAGTTCAATCTGACGAAAATAGATGTTTGTTCTGTGTCTGGGTGCTGATACAATTGTATTTACAAAAAATAAAGTATGTAAGTACGAGTATTATATCAGTTGTCTGGCTCCCATGATACAAGCTATGCTTAGCTTACTATGGGGCTAGATGGCGCAGGGTGATCACCACCAATATTTATTATTTATTATTAATAGATCGATGGCATATAATGGATAACATAACTTGTTATATTGAAATAAAAAAATAATAATAATAATAATGATGGCGTGAAATTATTAGACTATCTATAGACCATTTTTTTTACCGTGTCAAAGAAATCAATAAAATAATTCAGTATAGTAAAAATTTAGAGACAGAGAGTGAGAGTAGCTAGAAGGTAATATTTTGAAAAAATATAATAATAAAGGAGCTTTGTATTGTGGGGTATTGTGGCCACACCACTATGAAGCCATTTGAGTGGACAAAAGAAACGATTTAAGTTTTCATTTAAAGGTATACTTACAAACAGAATTACGTCAAGGAGGGGGTAGTTTGTTTCAATATTTCGTAGCTTGATTGAATAGAATAGAATAAATTTTATTTAACACACACAGTTTACATACAACATTAACAAAAACAAAAAAGAAAGATAAGAAGACAATTACACAATACAACATTCGATGAATAAATGCTCTAACCTAAAATATTGCCCTCTTGTTAGACTGCGTGGTCAAATAGGAACCTGTCTCAGCTTGGAGCTGATCCCAGGCATGAACATAGCATTCACACCGGGGACAGCGCTGGTTTTCAGACAGGGCCTGTGACGAGGGTGACATCTCGGACGGAAACTTTACACTGAACAAAATATATAAACAATAACAACGTATATGTAAAATAATAATGCATATGTATATAATAATAATAATATTAATAAAAACAACAACCTTATTACAGACAAATTACAACCATATTACAACTACAAACCGAAACCCGTTCTGGAGAACACCATGACTAAAATTTACTATGATCGCGCCATACTAACAGATAAAACTATTCATTACAATAGACCAGATATTACCCTTATAAACAAAACCACACAAACTGCATATTTAATAGACGTCACTATACCTAACACCCACAATCTTCAGAAAGCAATATCAGACAAAATTAACAAATACACCGAATTAAAAGAAGAAATAGTAAGAATATGGAACCTACAAAAAGTGTACATAGTGCCTCTGGTGATCTCCACAACGGGTGTCATACCGAAACATTTACACAACAGCTTAAAACTCCTCGATTTACCATCCTTTGCTTATTTCACAATGCAGAAAGCCGTGATCCTCAACACCTGCCGGATAGTTAGAAAATTCTTGTCCTCAGACGATGATAGCAACACGCAACAAAATAATTAGTCTCTCCAGTAACACTTGGCACAGCCCGTGTTTTTGAATAATCCCCTGAAAAGGGAGAAATAAAAATCTAGAACTAAAAATATTAATAATAATAATATTGGTGGACATTAATAACATACGAACTGGATTCCCTATTCCTTATTATGTTTATGCTAATATCTCTTTCGGCACTGTTGTAGAAGCTTCTAAGAGGGACTTTGAATCTCTAAAAGCTTATTTTTTAGTTGGTTACTGAAGCTATTTAAAGATTTTAGCGCACGGAGTGGAGGGGGTATGTCATTCCAACAACGAGTCGAAGCAAAACGGAAAGAACCACGAAACGCTACAGTTCTATGCTTTTGTGTGGACAACACATTCGTACATGACCTGCTAGTGTAACGAGAGTTCTCCTTCGCCCATTGCAACTTTTTGTATAGGTAAGATGGGGATTTATATTTTAAAACACCAAACAAAAGAGTTGCCAGGTGGAGATCCCTACGTGCTTTCATTTTTAACAAGTTTGATGCATTAAGGATTGGAGTTACATGTGAACGAGGTGGTACATGAAAGCAGAAACGTGCGCACGCATTTTGGACTCGCTGTATTAATTTTTCTGTACGACTCAATAGACAAGGCCCAATGACTATGTCACAATAATTTAATTTGGACAGTATAAGGGATTCACACAACATCATTCTGATCTCTTCACTAAGATATGGACGAATTTTATACAACAACTTTAGTCTATAAAAGCAGTTACGGATACATTCAGACACCTGTCTCTCAAAACGTAAATGACTGCCTAAAATTACACCGAGGCTTTTCGCCTCCGGAACAAACTCTACATTCTCTCCTCCAATTGTTATATTAATATCTTTATTTTTAACTTTAAGGAGATTTCTTTTTGTGCCAATCAACATGTATTTGGACTTCTTAGGATTCAATACCAGACAATTAGATTCTGACCAAACAGAAACACGAGCTAAGTCATTATTTATGTTTCTCACTGCAATATTAGTGTATGAAGGGAGAAATGAATAGTAAAGCTGTAGATCATCAGCATACATATGAAACTGGCAGTGAGATACTTCTTTAACGACTTCAGCCCCGTAGAGGATGAACAGGATCGGGCCCAGGATAGATCCTTGGGGAACACCACGAGATACAGGCCGGGAAGCGGATCTAACGCTCGTTCCATTTATCATAAGCTCCACATATTGTTGCCGGCCAACTAGATAGCTTTGAAACCAATTTATAGTGTTAAGGTCAAAACCATAATATTTTAGCTTAGAAAGAAGAGATACATTAATAGATTTAAAAGCACGAGAGTAATCAAGTAGAACCAAGATACTGCACATACCCTTGTCTTGTGCAGATAGCATATTATCAACCACACCGAGAAGAGCTGTCGTGGTACTGTGACCTTTGCGAAACCCTGACTGTAGCTCAGGAAATATATTGTTGTCTTCTAGATATTTGGTCAACTGCATAGATACAACTTTTTCTAGTATTTTAGATAGACAAGGTAATAAACTTATAGGTCTTAAATCACTCAGACTAGAGAGGTTGGTAACCTTTGGTATAGGCTTAACGACAGCCAGTTTCCAGCTATCGGGAAAACTACCAATAGTTATTGACTTATTGATAATTGAAGTTATTGAAGATAACGATTGCGGCAACGTAAGTAAGATCATATCCAATGAGATGCCATCTGTACCTTGTGCATTTGACTTTATATTCTGTATTACTTTCATTACTGTCTCCTCAGTTACAGGACATAAGGCGAATATCTCCGGCCCAAACCTGTGATGTTCATAAAAAGCCAGCCTTGAGATATCAACACAAGAACTACCAGGAATATTGAGGAAGTGAGAGTTGATCACGTCAGGATTATCAAATTGAATAGGAAGATCACTTGTACGCTTCTTATCTGATAAAATATTTTGTTTTAAGTTTTTCCAAAGATATTTTGAATTATTAAAGTTATTATTAATGTGTTGTTTAAAATAAGCTGATTTCTCACTCTCAATTGCCGCAATTACTACATGTTTCATTGTTTTATAATAGGTTTCAAGAGCTTCACTTTTAAGATCCTTATACTGCTTATGGGCATCATTTCTAATACCGATCAAAGCTTTCACAGTATCTGTGATCCAGGGGTGGGGAGGTCCTTTGAATCTTGTGGTTTTAGTTGGAGCGTGCAAATCGAAAAGGGATAAAATTATATTTGTTATTAGTGAGACTGAATGATTATTGTTTACTGAATTAAGAACAGAATCCCAGTTAATTGTGTTTAAACTAAGTGTAAATAAATCTACTTCTATACTTTTTATAGGCCTGTAGGTAACCAAGCGTGGCAACAGCTTCTCCATTTTTATATTAACCTCAACTAGTAACATGGCATGTGCCCCTAGTTCAGGAACGTGCTTCACCGTCACCTTACGTACTTGAGTATCTGTGCAGACGATATCGATTAACGTGTGACTATGATCAGTGTGATGCGTTGGCTCATTTATAATTTGCTTTAAATTCAAAGATTCTAGAAATTCATTAAGTAACTTGACTTTATTACTACTTAAGTTCAATAGATCTATGTTGAAGTCACCCAACAAAATGACATGATCACATTTAGTAAACGACACTACAGACTCAGTGATAGCGTCTAGAAAAACGTTGACATCCTGCCAAGGTGGCCGGTAAGCAGTTCCAATGATGATATTACAAGAATAGCCAGATGGAGACCTCTACAAGAAGTAATATTCTAAAACCAGCTTTATTTATGTAGAGCGACATATGATTACGTGGAGGGATGTTGAAACAAAAGCGACAGCAAGCATTTTGCACCCTTTGAATAAAGACGTTGACTTGTAGAAAGCAAACGTTGTCCGTAAACTAAACGCGTTAATTATGGAACGCAAACATAAGCGATTCCAGATATGCAGTGTTTTGCGATAATTTTTTTAAGGCGCTGTCCATAAGAAAGAAAAATCAAACTATCGGTATTTATAACGCGGGTGCGGCGTAGCGAGGATAGGACAGCCTGATGCCATGTGATGCCTTTCATTACGTAGGGTTGCTTTTTTTCCTACTTATTCCAAGTATCATGAAAAGCTAATGCAGACGAAAACAGATTGCCTAGTATAAAATTGATTTATTCAAATTAGAAAACCTCTCGAATGACAATTACTTGGTAGGTACTAGGCCCTATTAGGCCCCCTATTCGAAATAGGTACCTACCAAAGATTCGGCGTCAACGGAGAAAAAAAGAGATAAATGACTCGACCAAATGACAAAAACACTTTTTACTACAATTACTTACTATATTCTTACCTTCAGAGTTTTTCTAATACCTATATTTTTTTCTATTCCCCACGTATTAATAATAATTGTAATAATTTACCTCATTCTCGTATTGGACTAGTTTAGTAATAATTGCAATATAATAAAAACCGAATGTTGTTGTTTTTGACATAACAATCCAGACAATTAATAGCATACAGATTTTAATTCTTATATACTTAAAACTACTATAAAAATCATTTGTATTGTTTGTAACTCTAAGAATAAGACGACATTTTCGATGAAAGCTCTCAGTCGGCTTAATTTCTTCCGATATCTTCGTCAATTATTGACATATTTCAACAAATTTACAAAATACAATATTAAACTATACGTATAAACCTTCCTCTTGAATCACTTTATATATTGATGTAAACCGCATTAGAATCCATTGGGTAGTTTAGATCTAACCACACAGATCGACGGCAGCAAGCTACTTTGTTTTATCTATGTAAAGATGACTTTGCAGCGCACAGTAGGTCATATGTAATACTATAACCTAATACAAGATCTATAGGATTAATATTCAGTGTACATTTAAGCAAATTCAAATGAATAAATCTTGCACCTTTTTTATTTATGATGTTTTGCTAACTTGATTGGTTTTTTCCAGATTTACCCCTACCACGCTACATCTGGCACATAATTAAGAGCACGTCGAGGGCGGAGCGGTTGTGGTGCGCCACAGCGTTCCTGCTGCTCCTAATCGTCATTGCACTCATAGTTTTCTTCAACAAGAGGGTCAAGGAAGAACCTGTTGTTGACACGGGTATTTAACATGTCTTTTGGTTTGAACTAAGTGAGATCATAAATAGGAATATTCGATTGTTTTTAATGATAAGCTAGATCGATGGATTCTCTTAGTTGCTTCCCAGCTAAGAGAATCCATCCATCCTGTTTAATATAATAATTTTCGAATTGGCGATTGCTCATTACATCTCTTTGGTGACGTTCGCTTACTAACTTTAGGTCGTAAGATAGAATTCCATAATGAGCTTGAGCTTCCAGTAAAGGAGAACATAATGAGGAAACCATAACTTGGTGGTTGGGCAAATGACCAGCTGACTAACTGCCACCCTCAAGTTGCAATTCTTCCACCGAGCACCGATTTCTTATCCAGGCGTTGCGTCCAGGCTACAATAATCACACATATTACACAAGTACCTATAACGGGTCAAAACGCATAAAGAACTAAAATAAACTAATACTTAAAATGACACTAATTAGCGCAAGACGGGCGGGCGATCAATGTTTGGTAACCCTTTACGCATCAGGCGCACGACTGGTAGTCAATCAGATTGCATTAGCATTATATTCATGACCTGATAAGGGGAACAAAAACATGTTTGTCAATAAAGCATTAGAATGGAAATTTAAATTCGACCCAGTATCAAATCCTGGTTAAATTAAAATGTCCATTGTGACTTTCGCAACTTCGTAATGCGCTTATAGAGTTGAGAATCAATCTAAGAAATGATGACGCCAATGAGAAAACTGTCCGGTTGATCACAGCGCCTCACGAGTGGAACATCACGAGGGCGATGTGGCTTGCGAAGTCATTCGTGACGGAGGAGAACACCACAGCGTACGAGCCGCTCCGTCTGGTGATCATTCAGCACACGGTCAGTCAGCCGTGTCACGTGTTCAAGATATGCGCGGCAGAGATACGCCAACTACAGTCGTGGATAATACGTGAAAATGATTACGATATTCCGTAAGTTACCTTGCTCAGATTGGTATTTATGATGGAACGTGCAGATTGCCCGTCTGAACTCTAGCCGGTAACGAATAACAAGATCAAAACAACTAGAGTCCTCATATATAAGTACCTATGGAGATCCAAATCGAATCATGTTGCGTCCGTCGCTGTGAGATGCATTTGAAGATGGAATGTCTCATGTTCCTGTAATTTCACTGTTACCGACCTTTCAAACAGAGCCCATCAGAAAGTGAAACGAGAGATTAGGGCACTGCCTGAGTGGCTTGTCATAATAGACTGTCAGAGGAGCCTCTATGAGGTGCACTTAAATCCGTTCACCACACTTGTTCGAAAGAACCAGAGACTCAACTAGTAGTTAGGTAGTAGAATGTTCCTGCGTAGAACCTTTTTAACGGTTTAACTTTTAATGGTTAAGCAGTATATGGACTGTAAATTTATTTAATAATAATAACTCAACATGCTTTAAATTTTGCATGCTATTTGTATATCATCAATAATATAATGACACCAAATGTAACTACACACGGGAGTAAAAAAATCGACTCAGGCCTCACACTCACGTTCAAGTCTGCCGCAAAATTGAGCGTTCGTATTTTATTTATGTTTATAGTAACTGAAAGTTTATGGTCTTAACTTTAGAACGAGTATAAATTATTTTGATTGTTCTTATGTTTTTATGATAAAAACACAGTTTAAAATTAAGGCGCTTCGAATCGAGTAAAATCTTGAAAACATTGTAATAAGAATTCAAGCTTAAATCAAATAAAATTAGCCATTTATTGGAAAAAAATTCTTTTCAATATTTTGTGTTACTTTGTGTTATGTTATTTGTGTTTATGTTATTTTGTGTTTGTGCTTCTTCGATGGTTATGTCCATTTCCAGGTAATACTCTTGTTTGTTGATAAGAGAGAAGTGTACTGGTTAACTTTTGACGACTAACTGATAAGGGTTTTTTTTTTATGACTGGACATTATGCTGTTGGCCGCAGATGGCCTTGACAGCGTTAACTGATAAGGGTTAGTCAGGTGGGTAATCTTTTATAGGGCTTGGTAGCCGTTAATGAGCGCTATTGTAAACAAGCGCAATAAGGTTGTTTACAAATCATAGCACTATGTGGGTTTATTCATATGAGAATTGACACCATATTGTATATCATTTTGAAGCTTAGACTTTGAGGTTTACATTATTATAAACAAAAATAAAATGCGACTACAAAATTTTGCACCAGAGACTTTTGAACGCAAGCGTGTGCCCTGAGTCGATTTTTTTGCTCCCGAGTGTATTTCAAGCAAATAAAAATATTTCATTTCATTTAATTTCAATGAAATACATTGTTTCCAGCTACAACTTCTTGATCGGTAATGATGGAAGAGTATACGAAGGTCGCGGGTGGAGAAAAGTGGGTGCTCATACGCGGTTCTACAATAACTGCTCTCTCGGCATCGCATTCATTGGTAAGTTTCAAGTTTCAGTCATATCCATTTTTTTGTATGTTCGGAGTGAAAATCATGATTAATGCATAATTGTCAGTGCAGTGCCCTATAAAGCGATGATATAGATTTAAACGATTACTACTGCTACTATCGTGGGATCTAGACATGATGAGGGGTAAGCTCGCCGCCTTTGTTTTCAGTAATTCATTCCACAATAACCCGATAGCGAGAACAAATCTTATACCAAAAAACCTTGCCGGCGATCATTATTATCAGGAAATCCTTGGTAGGGACATCATACTATATATTTACGTATGGAGCTGGAAAGAAAGTGAATATTTTCTTTTTTTTTAGGTGACTATCGGGAAGAGGAGCCGGCACATTCAACAGTAACAGACCTCCAAATCAACAGGACCATGAAACTCCTTGAATACGGCGTGAAGGTTGGTTACCTCCACCCGGATTATCACGTGATGGGCGCCAAGGACCTGAAAGCGACTGCGAGTCCTGGGTCTAACCTCTATAACGCTATACAAAAGTGGGATCATTACAATAATGGCAGTAATTACCGAAACAAGACGTGTAAAGATATCTACGCAGACTTTTAGGATAGCATTTAAACTATCATAAGAGTGTATACACGTCTGTCTGTGTATTGGCATCGCTAAAATATGATAACTATGTTGGCCAATAACACTTAATTCGTGGAGTTTATTCCGGAAAAAATTGTCGTACAATATTGGTGTTAAGCTGTTATAGCTGGGTAATTGCTATATATGTAAGTATTTTGCCACTGACTCCTTAGCAAAAACTTGAAAAGAAATGATGTATTAATTTTTTAAGTGTTATAGTGTTCATGGATGACGTCAGCTGTAGACTAGCGGCGACGGCGTACTGCGATCGTGAATTGTATAATAATAGATAATAAATATAAATTGTGTGAATTGTATCCTTGATATAATACTCGTACATAAGTTATGTTAATAAAGAAAAAGTACAGTAAAATTTGTTTCCTGTCTTTCCATCTACCGTGCGGCGTTTCGAGATGGGCAGACGAGACGACAGCCACTATATACGGACGGACGGACCTGATGAGGCTGGCATTGGACCAACGAAACTGGCACAAGCATAGAGGCGGATACCCAGATGCGGCGAAGTTGGGCTGTGGATGATGATAATGATGAAATAATCTAAACAAGTAAATCAATCAATCATTTAAATAATAATCAAATTTGTGTTCGACATCTCTTGTTCAAGGTAATCAGAAAAGATACATCATACAGTTTTTTTTAATGACTGAGAACATTTTAATGATTTTTGTGAGCTCGTTATTTCTGACACCAATGAATTACTTCCTTTTCCGTTTAATAGGTTGCGGTTGGGATACCGGGCAGGCGGGACTAGCGTTCTCGTCGACCGCGCCCTGGGCTTGTAAGTGTAAGGCCTGAATGGCCTGAGGAGCCTCGGTATGCCCGGCCTGAAGGGGCTCAGCTTTTGTGGCCTGAGGAGCCTTGGTATGCCCGGCCTGAAAGAGGTCAGCCTTTGTGACATGAGGGGCCTGAGGAGCCTGAGTGGCCTGAGTGGCCTGAGCGGCCTGAGTGACCTCAGGAACCTTGTTCTGCCCGGCTTGAATGGGTTGTGTCTTTGTGGCCTGAGCGGCTTGAGGAGCCTTGGCATGCCTGGCCTGAGAGGGCATTCCATGCTCAGCCTTCTCACCAAGGGGTGTCTTCAAAGGCCTAGAGTGCGAGGCGTGATGGGCCCTTCTGTGCTCGGCTTGTGAAGAAGCTAACGCTAATGCTATTTGCGAAAGCCAAGACAGGGTTGTCTCAGGGGAATTTGAACGCACAGCCTGTGTAACTCGAACATTCGGTAAAGGCCTAGACGTTGAAGCGTCAGGGGCCTTTGTGTGCTCAGACTTTGCAGCAAAAGCGAGCGCTATGTCTGCAAGCCTAGACAGTGAGGAGTCAGGATCATTTTCGTGCCGGGCCTGTTTAGCAAAGCCACTTTCTGAAGGCTGAGAGACCAGAGAGGCTTTCGTAGGCTGCCCGGCTTGAGCGGACCGATCGGTCTTTGAGGGCCCAGCCTGTGTGGCATTAACGGCTTTTGAGGGCCCAGCCTGGGTGCCAAGAACGACTTTTGAGGGCCCAGTCTGTGGGGCACAAACGGCTTTTGCAGGCACAGCTTGTGTGGTATGAGCTGCTTTTGAGAGCCCAGCTTGTGTGACATGAGCGGCATTTGAAGGTCCAATCTCTGTGGCATGAACGGCTTTTGAGGGACTAGCACGTGGGGCATCGGCGGTTTTTGATGGCCCAACCTGTGTGGCATGAGAGGCTTTCTTGGAGGCCTCGGGCTTTGAGAACCCAGACTTAGAGTCCTGTGCAACCTTGTTGAACCGCAGTTCTGCGGAAAGATCTTCTTTCGGCGTTGCACGAGCCTCAGCTCGCCGCGTATCTGCGAGACAAACAATAATAGTATTTTGTGTGTTCGTGTTAAGTGTTGTGCCTTAGAGAAGGACATAGGAATTGAAGTTGGAAAGTTGATTAGGATTGATGATAGCTAATCAAAATGTTACAAAACAAATATTCAAACCGGTAAAGCCCGTGCAATGTTATATATCTCACTAGGGTGCGCTCAGCAAATTAAATTCATGCGACTTAGATTTTTCCCCGTTAATTGGGGAAATGCTGCAGTAGTTATGCTTTTGTTATCTGCAGAGGATACAGCTTATCATCAAGTTATCTTGCTCAGACATTCACGTTATCTGCAGAGGATACAGCTTATCATCAAGTTATCTTGCTCAGACATTCACGTTAATTAATAATAAAAAAACAGGAAGAAAAATATATTTGCCTCAAAAACTTAAACAAAATACTTACTTTTGCCTTTTCCCTTCTTACGTGGCTTCATTGACAAGACGTTTATCCAGCGAAGCACGCTGGATTTGAGGAAGACCCTGAATTCCTGAATTTCCAGAGAGCCGGCCGCTTCCTTAGAGAAGAGTAAAATTTTCAGTACCCGCGGAGAATCATCATAGTGTAGCTTTAAATAGAATGGCATATTTATGTTCGGTTGATCGCTGTTGTGGATTTTAGCGGTTATTTGAGTGTGTCGAACCAAGAAATCTTGTACAGTGTTGGCCCGCGCGTTGAAACGTTTCGCGCGCTTCCATATTGGGCGGGTGATAACCCCTGCATACACAAGGTCGTTCGGAAGCTTCGACAAATCTGCCCTGAAATCCTCGCTGACTAAATTCAGTTGGACGTCCAGCATGGTTCCAAAGATCGTTGTGACGATCAGGTTACTGGTATCAGCTATCCAGTCCATATCGAACCTTTCGAGAACAGTCGATGTGACATATATCGTCTGTAAAGGAGTCTGCAATGTGAACTTAACACTTGAGTCGGCCTCACTAAATGCGGCCGACCTGCTGTTTGCAGCGGCCGCGCTCGTGATAGGGGCGTCTACTTTTTCATAACCATGGGCGAAGGATATATGATCACAGCTAGCCGCGTAGGTAGCTAGGCCGAGGGTAATGTCGTCGCGGCAGGCCGCGTCGGTGCCTACGGTTTCGTTAGCCGCAACAGCGATGGATTCATCGATGGCAGATTCGTAGATCATAGCCAAATTAACAGCTTCATCGACTGAAGCGCCTTGTCCGATAGCGGCGCCTTCGTCGGGAGCGGCGGTCTTCGAGGTAGCGGTTGCTACATCCATATCGACAACAGCAATACCAGCGGCTTCACTAACTGTAGCGCCTTGACCGACAGCGGTGGCTTCGTCGCTACCGACAAAGCCGCAAGCTGCGACATCATCGGCAGCATTATCGACCTCGGCGGCTTCTTCAACAGCGCCGGCTTTAACAATCGCGGCGCCATCAGTGACAACGCCGGGTTCACCGGCGACATCTGCAGAGGTATCCGTGATATCAGAAATTGCTATACCGTGGATGGCCGCCATCCTTCGGTAAATACGGTTAAATTCTTCATCAGCCTCCATGATGCAGGAACTGGTGAACCTGAAAATGTATTATAGTGTCATTCGTGTCATATGATATCCGGTTATTTTTTGGAAATTGACGACTAGGTTCATCAAGCCTCGAACTGTTTGCTCAACCTTCAAGATTGTTGGTGCCGGTTCGACAACTTCCATTGAGTAGATTTACCCCACAGATAGTTCGCGAAGTTTCGGCTGAGTTGTAGAATTCCACGGTAAACTGGAAAGCTGGTTGTTTTTTACTCAATTAAGAAGGTTACGATGAGCTATGGGCAATAAGGTTAATTTAATTATTCACCTTATTTGAAATTTATACTTTATTATCTTTTTTTTATTACTCTAAAGAACTGAAAATGTTAAAATTAATATATAAACCACTGAACTGGCTTGCCTGAAATTATCTTCTATTTTGCATACCTAATTTTGGTAAAGTATGTTATAACGGAAATGACGAATTACTCTTACAATATGATTGATAGAATACGTATTAACAATGTTCGTGTACTAAAAAAATGTAACTAAAGTATTAGGCATATTATCCGAAAAAAAGCTTTACCAAAATATCAGCTGTGCTACTATCAGGGTTACTACAAACCCATTGTATCAGACAGTTTTTTTATAAATGTTCAAGTCAAATCCATGCATTGAAATAGAGACAAAATAATTTTCCTGACTAACATTTAAGTTAATGTAATGTTTATTTATATATGCCGTACCTAGGAATATTTGTCAAAATTTCAGTCACTCTTTCATGTTTTATATGACATTATCACAAAAGGGCACTGCCAGATCGGTAAGCTCAAAACAGCCTCTGAAGCCAACAAAACAAGAAGTTCTAGTAAAGTCAAACTTAGTGGTTTAAAAGTTGCGTAATCGAACCCAGGACTATTAACGTCTATCCACAGTCAAAATATTTTAGCTGTCCTGGTAACATGACAAAAAATAGGTTTTAAAGCTAAGCTCATAATATAAGAGCGACACAACAAACCGAATAAAATCATAAGAGCACACATCTTGAACATTGAAATGATCGGGTATCTCCTAATTTTAATTTTTGTACTGATTTCTGCCATATAATAAATACTGTAGGCATCAACATAAATGATTATTTTGGATGGAAGCATCCGTGAGTCTCCGCATCAAGATTAGACGACATATACGTGTTATCAATATAATCATTTGGCAACCGCAGTTTATTTAAAATACTTTATATTCAAGTTTGGTTTGATTAGGTTTGGGCATGACAGAGTTTGAGCCAAATAAAGGGAAGAGCGGTTCGCGATAACTGTGGCTTTAGCGCAACATATTGTTTTATTTACTACATACAACTTGTTTTTTATACATTTATGAATTTATATATTCGGCCTCGATTATTAAAATACGGCTAAGGCTATTTAAATACGCGTATCATACATAAGAAACAAAACACCCGCTATGAATTAACGAGTGCGTTAGTCAAAAATCTAATGTTTGAATGTCTTGAAAGTTTTTCATTCAAAGATGTAATTAAAGGCGGTAAAAAACAGCACAGAGAAATTCGCTGTATTTTTATTACTGTGAATAAACGCTTAGAGTTCATTTCGCAGTTACCAATCAAATTCAATTCGTAATAAAACAAATATCTCGACGGAAAATTTCGCGACATACTCCTTGGCTTTTAGCACTAAAGCATAACACCGACTGTTTTTAAAACAACCAAAGACATAAAATGCATGTCATTTGTTTGATTTTTTTTTTATGAATAGAAAATAGATTTTCATATAATTCAGCTCAAAAGAAACGCATAATTTAGACAATGCAAGCCGGTCCACGCCGGGTCGCGCCGGCCGGCTTCATTTGTTCAACTTCAGTTTCGTAATTTTTTTTTTATTTGCTTTCAAGTGCAGAAAGGTCTCGCCATAAAACACAAATCATAATTTGCAATAAGTTAATTTACTCACAAAAACGATGTAAGTCCCCGTTAGTGATACCCGGCAAGATGATGAACACTGGCACTAACTCACGACCGAACTGAACGAAGATCAGAACCTGTGTGATCCGATCCAGCATAAGGCCGCCCGCCCAGGTGCCGCCGGCGGTGTGGGGTAGCACAGAGCATGCAAACACGGGACACGACAAAATTGTTTACCATTCCACTTTGTGTAAACGTAACATGAACAAAATTTTCCTTGTACCTTCCAACATTTTAAATCAAATATGAGGGGATTTTGGTAGGTACGAGATTAAGTGAAATTGAGATAAAAAAAAATGTGAGCCGTCACGGGACGCCTGGCAGATGTGAAACATCGACATTATTTTGTAAGAAACTAAGTACCCCATCACTAATAATGTTTATGATTTGTCGTAACCTTGAACGGACCAATCAGCGCTCATGCCGTGGCGACGCGTCGCCAAGCCAGAAATCGGTTTTACGTGCGGCTATAGATGTTTCACATCAAAATGCTAAGAATCTAAGCTTTCACTAGACACTTGATGAGTGTTACGAACATATACGCAAAACTTCTACAGATCACCGAGTGAGTAATTATCTTTATATACCTATAATATTCTTCCGTATGTGTGTATGTCACTGAACACCTCAAAAACCGCTGGATTTTGGTTATTTGTCTGTGAGCGTGCGGACCTATCGGGTAAAATTGTGAATCTAAACCATCTAAGTGGCGCTGCAATCGGGTTTCAGGACGTCTGTCGGAATTTTTTTTTGGATAATTCACTCAGCGCCATCTAGCCCCAAACTAAACATAGCTTGTAATATGGGAATCAGACAAACTGATAGAATACATTATATACTTTTTTGTAAATGCATACATATTAATACATTTTACCCAGAGCCAGACACAGAACAAGCATCTATATTCGTCACACAAATGTTTGTCCTGGATGGGAATCAAACCCACGAGCCACAGCGCTGAAGGCAGAGTTGCTACCAACTGAGCTGTGAGGCCTGAAAGTTATACAGGCATTATATACATATTATTATAATAATGATCTATATGTATGAATGATTATTAAAGGGCGAAATAAAAATATATTTCATGACATAAACCTGTAATGCGATCGCGATCAGAATGTTGTCCAGGGGTTGCACGGCCCGTGTTCTGGGCGGCGAGGCAGGGCGGCGAGGCGCGGGGCGGCAGGAACGAACAAACAAATGCCGTTCGATGCATGATCAGTTTTAATAAACTTTTTATTTTATCCACAGTAAATGAACACGATCAAAGGCCCGGAATATTGACATGTCTGGACAAAGTAAACAAGATTTTTTAATTGTACCTCTGACATGAATCTATATTCTCATGAAAGTTCTTGAAAACAGAATGTTTTGATGAAAATTCTGAAATTAATTTAGTGAACCGAAGATAGTTTTATAACGTTGTTTACTACTTTGAAATGCGGGACGAGACCCTTCTACAGTACGTATCAACATAGCATTTTCAACGAAATTCTAAGTAAATGTAAGAGCGTTAATAATACCAAGATAAAGTGATACCATTGTTGAATAAATCACTAAGTGACACGTGTCACTGTAAGTATCTGTATACAGTGGTTATATCATCATTGATTATGGACACTCATATAATCATGATTCACTAGGTTGTGCCCGTAATTTCGTCCGCATTATTGTTATATTTCCGGCTTCTATCATCGTAGCGAGATTAAGCACACACCAATTTTTAAGTTACATGCTTTTAAAGAAAGCTTCATCAAAAATGTAAGAACCAACAAACAGTATCCCTTATTTAAATGATATAACGTTATTAAACGACCTTATATACCGATATTATAATGACCTTATGTTTTGAATATTGACGTTTCCAAGCCATTTCTATATGAATTCTATGGAAATAAAGTTTTTGACTTTGACTTTGACTTAAATACAAATTCATTACAACGATTTGTTTCATGTGTATTAATGTTTTTGTATCATTCTTGTACTTAAGTATGTAAACTTATCAGATTGATGCAATCAAAATTAAGCTAGAAGAATAAGAATTTAAAAACATTTAATTATAATGTAAATAATAGATAACGGAATTGTTTGGTCAGGGAATAAACTCTAATATGCGGATGATTTTCAACATCACATCTAGATTTTCACGCTCGACGGTTTCTGAACACAAAACCACACAACCATAAGGGGACAGATACGGAGAATGCAATTCCAATTAGTAAATGTAATGTGCTCTTTGAGAATAACTTCCCTCAGGGTGTACCGCCCATCTCGTATATTGGCGAAACTGCAACTGTTATTTCATTTAAGTTCGAATAGAAAATTGAGAAGCAGCACATATTTTTAACTCCATTGTTACGGCACCATTACGGGTACTAACAAAGGCACTATTGTTAGTTGTTACTTATTATCTGAGATGACATACGAGACATTTTATGCAATATATTTTCGTCTTATGTTTATGTATACATTTGTAGCTGTGTGGGTGTTGACTATAATATTTAACACTAGTTGAGCCCCCCGATATTATCCGCGGTTAATAAGTCATCCCACGGGAACCGTACATTTTTCCGAGTTAAAAAGCCTATGTGCTATTCCAGACTATAATCTATCTCTGTGCCGAATTTCATTCAGATTCGTTCAGCCGTTCTGGCGTGATTGTGTAACAAACATCCATTCATCCAAACTTTCGCATTTATAATAGTAGCAATTACTTGCTACTATTATAAATGCGATGAGCTCTTATTAAGATGGCTTACTGAGATGGCTCTTATTAACAAAAAAATGTTACATTTGTGAGTAAGAGCAAGTGTTTATTTGTAATTGACAATTAATTACAGGTTATTATAAATAGTAACTAAACAAGAAAGAGGAAACAGTGGGAACTTAGCAATAAGTACGTGGCACGTACATAATATTTTGAATATTACTTATTTACGTTTCTAGGCCATTTCTTTATGGCTTTTCATGTAACTTAATTTAATGTATGTATCTTACTTCAAAATATATATTCGATATAACGATTATAATAAATCGACGGTTTATGTGTATCGGACGAAGGCCATACAGACGGTAGGTCGAAACTAATTTTGCGAGGGAATTCACGAATCAACGTGCGTATGCAATGATGTTTATTACAAAAAGCGTCACGGACGTATCAGTATTGGAGTGTAAACTAAGAGCGGATGTCAAAAATTGTTCGGAAGCGGTGGGTATATTTCGTGGCGTTATAAAGTTCTAAGTTTCGATTTTAAGCTGTTTAAAGCTAAACTTACTAAACAAAGAAAAACACCTCAGAGTATTATGGAAGAAATCTTGCCTTGGGAAAACTATGATTTATAAGTGGCATGGTTTATTCAATCATGGTAGGGAGTCAGTTGAAGATGACCACCGCCCGGGCCAGCCGATTGAGGCCACCACCTCAGAGATCATCGAAAAAGTCGAAAAACTTGTAGTTGAAGATATCCGATTAAAGAAGAAACAACATACAGACATGGTTGGAGTATCGTCTACAACCATTTTGAACATTCTTCACGACCATCTTGGCATGTCTAAAGTCAGCGCAAGATGGGTGCCGAGAATGCTCTCAGCTGTTCAGAAGCAGCAGCGCGTCGCGTGATCACGCGAGTTTTTGGATCTCCATAGCGAAAAAGAGGAAGAAATTTTTACCAGATCGTTACTGGAGATGAAACATAGGCTCATCACTATGAACCTGAATCAAAACAGGAGTCTATGCAGTGGCAAGGGCAAAGCATGTGTCACAATCTGCCGGAAAGATCATGGCTACTGTTTTTGTGATTCAAAGGGGATTTTGTTAATCGACTACAAAGTAAAAGGATTGAATATCACAGTGGGATACTACACCCTCTACTGGAAAAATTAAAAGATGCCATCAAGATCAAAAGACGGGGGAAATGGAGTACTGCTTTTGCATGACAACGCTCCCGTACACCGCACAAGAGCCGTGTTGCAATGGCTGTCTTACAAAAATGTGGCTAAGAAACACTTAACCAACCTCCCTATAGTCCAGATCTAACTCTCTTTGATTATTATAATTCCTAAAATTAAAAAAATAACTTCGTGGAAAAAAGTTTACTGACGATAAAGAATTTAAGTCGGCAATTTCGGCTTATTTTCAAGGCCATGACGAAACATTTCTTTGAAGGTATAATAAGCAAGCTTTTTGAAATATCTCAAAAATGAATTAAGCTTAAGGGAGAATATATTGAAAATGAAAAACTAATATTAAACGCCTCTCCCCTTCCGCGAACTTGTTGATCTCCCCTCGTAGCACCCTACATTAAATATATTTTGAATAACCTTTTTTATCTGATTTACTTACTTATGGGCATATCTATTTTAATTTATGTTGCCATCTTCAAGTAAATTTTCTTGGAAATAGATAGATACTAAAAGTTTGTATTCACGACACCACAAGTAAAAAGGCTCAATTCCAGTGTATCACAAGGCAAGTGAATAATTTTTGTTTTAGTGCCCCGAGGACCAATTATGGAAAAAAGAACAAAATGTTTGGAGGTGCATAAATGTATAACAAACTGTTACAGTACATTAAAGAGATAAGATCATTTGAAATTTTCAAAAAACTGATTGACCACGTATTAAGGGATTCCTCTCTAGTTAGTAATAGACAATAATAAAACACGCAAATAATTTCAACTGAATATTTCGGTTCAATCGTCGTATATCACTGTGCACTAGGCCGTAACAAACAACTAGTACTAAAACGCTATCTGTAGCTATGATCCCCGGCTCGATGTAGCTACCCTCTTATATTCTATTATTTATTTTATTTCTTGTATCAATTTAAGCACAAATTTTCATGTAACATAATAGGATTGATTAACGTTGTAAACCAAATAATATATGTACTTATTGCTTAAACCGGCAAAGTTATTATTATAATTTTTACGTATTTTCTCTATAAGCGAATTCTGTAATTATTTTGGGAACTAAATTCTTAAACCATAAACCGTACAAATAACGATCATACCCTAGCACTACTATTCTCTGTGTCGCAATTGGATAAAACACACGGATAAAAATATATTCACAATGGTAGGTCCAGCCGGGTCGAACCCGGAACCCTCACTCTTCCGACTTTTTTATGAATGGACATTTAAGCTGTTTGCCGCAGATATCCTTGACAGCGTGTACGCGGGTTTTTGGCCCGAGCGGACGGCTCTCAACTGGGCTCTACAGATCAGACTTATACAAGACTACTCTACGATTCTGCTCTGCCACTTTGATACACTTCTAATACACTTAGGAAAAGCAAAATTACATTTCCTACCTGTCTACAAAATCGTGGATTAGTGGAGGAAAACGCAGTTAGTGGAGCATCCAAAAGTTGCACGTTCCATGACATATAGTCGGCACACGCGCTTCAAACGCCCAGACAGACCAAACAAACTCCAGGTATGCGCGATTGATGGGATATTATGAAAATGTTTATTCGAGAGGGCTTTATTTAACGTTGATAAGTTTATTTTGCTGAAATTACATTCGACATGTTTTGCTGATAGTAAACTAGTTTGATGAAATAACAATAGAAATCTTTTTTGTCATTTTGAAGCCTGTTCACGGCCGCAATATATTTTATTATTCATCAATTATCAGTTCTGTAAAGTATTGACTTTAAAGTAACAGAATATAAGTATCGACCGAGATATAAGGGGAAAATACGAGTAAACTACTTATTTCAAAATTCAAAAAATAGAGAGATGAAATTGAAATAAAATTTGATTTTCATAAGTTACATTCAAATAAATTTCTAAATAATGTAAAACAAAAAATGGTTTTTATTTTAAGCTTAAATGTGATTTGTTTTATTAAACTGCGGTGGTGTAGAACGTAACTTGAAAAAAAAGAGACCAAATAAGATTAATAACGAGGTAAAATATACCCTGACATTTTTTCGCAATCGAGTGATTAAAATTCTGTGCATTGTTTTATTTAATAACTAATACTAATCGCTTAATTAGTTTAGTTCAGTTTTTACAAAGTCACTTTAGTAAGAAAACTAAATCTCGTCAGGCTATAACGTCGAACTACTAGTAGGTATATATCGTTTCACTGGCTCTCTCGAAACCAGTGCGTTGAAAGGATTAAACTGCGCCTCAAAGAGGCACAATTCATACAATGTTGAACTAAAAGTTAAACAAAGAATCCATTAGACAATTTAAGACAATATGGAAAGTTCTACAATTACTCTACAAATCTCTGAAATAAAGGAGATATCTCCTTTATTTCATACATTCTCGTCAGGATAGTAGCAGGTGAGAAACCGTGCTCTCTGCCTACTCCACTGGGAAGCAGGCGTGATTCTGTGCGTGTATGAATGAACTTGAAATACACCCAATGGTGTCTGTATTCTAGCCTAAATGATTCGCGTTACTGTAGATGCCGTGATCGCAAGCTTATCGCCAATGTGTACATTCCGCCAAGGCTTGTATAGTAACTCGAAAAGGCAAAGGGCAGGTATTGTTAGCAAATTAGTGAATTCAAATTATATCGTTTTATATAACAATTGCGAGGCAGAGCTGCAGCAGCACAGGCGGCTATATTTAGTCACTTTATTTACGCACAGCCTAGTGTGGCATAATATAAACATGACAGGAAAAAAGCAACGAACTTGCCGGCGTGATACAAAAAAATAATAATTGCATAATTTTTTTTGAAATATGAGAAATGCAGTAGATATTTAGATTTGTTTTAATATTCAAGCAGAGCTAAAATTACCAGTTACCGCCAGATGAAAAGCTATCATTATTGTAATATATACAATATATATAAATAAAAACATATATAATACAGTGTCCGAAAATGTATCGAACTCCTTTTATTTTTTTTTGTTTAGAAACTTTAAAAACGATGATTATATTTATATCGAAGTTTTGTTTCGAAGTTTAATAAATGAACATCCTAAAACGCTTGACCAAGTATTTCGTGAAACGTCGTGCCTTTCGGAAACCGCAGATCAGGCTGTTGTAACTGTTACGCAGTGCACGGATTTCAATTCTCATTTGTTCATTGTTATAATATTATGTTACAATATTGTAAGTAAAGATACTTATCGCGTTGCGGGCTTGCTGATAGGCTGAAAATGGATTAAAAAAAACAGAACAAGATAACCGAAAATAAATTCAAAACAAAAGCGTAATAAAAACTTAATATTGACTGGACTCATTACTTCTCAAAGTGTATATTATTAAGAGAATCATTACGCATAAGTTTTTGGTGATGGATTTTGGCCACTCTCAAGTTGTAAAGGACTTAAATATATTATGTCTCGCCTCTCCTGCACGGTGGGAGACAAAGCCTTTTATGACTCAGAGTTTCCAAGATTTGTCGCCAGATATAAGAAATGTTTACATTTTATCGCTTCTTTTTCTTGGATTTGCCACCCTTCGTAGAGGCTTGTGCTGGTTCAGCAGGCCTGGAACAAAAATACTTAACTGTAACGAAGGCAGTATCAGTTCAGTATCGCGGCACGAGAGTGGACCAATGTCACTATTGTGGGAACAGTAATGCCTGGTTTCTGTAATGTATGTATATAACGAATGTAGCAGGATCCTCATAGCAAAGTTGTTACTCATCAAAAGTCCATAGATTCTAGATATAGAAGATCTAGATCTAGATATCTACATAACAATTTTTTAAGTAATCTTTAAACTATGTATTCTTATGCTTAAAATTAATACTTTTTTATGTGATACAGTTACGGAACAAGCCGACGGCCCACCTGGTGTTAAGTGGTAACCTCTGCCCATAACAACTGATGTGACCTGGTTCCTAACCTACTCGAAATCCAAGTCGCATCGTATGCGCTCGTAACTCTGAGACGTCTAGGTGGAATCTCTCATCTGCCTGTAATTTCACCGGCAACCAAACATTTCAAACGGAACACAGTAAAGCGAAGCGTTACTGATTTGGGGCAGATATGGGAATGGTGGCAGTACTTCCCGGGACGAACTTGGCGTGAATTCTACTGCTCTTATTACAGATAATACCTGTGAATAATTTATGGTATAATAGTTTGCTGGATTTTGAAGGTATGTTTCATGGGCAAGTGTTAGCTGACGAGTGTTAATAAATAAGATGGGATGACTAATGGTCATGCGTTTGCTCTCATAATATTGTAAGCCACAAGGTGAGAATTGGTACTGCCTGTTGCTTACGGGAATAAGACGTGATATACGTTGTACAGCGCCAGTATCATTGGATTCCCGGAACGTTGTGCGCATTTCTGCCCCATATGTTTTGAATTATTTAATTCTGAGGCACAAATACAAAAACAATTCGGAGATACTTAAGAGATAGCAAAGCTAAAAAGTATTTAAATGTCATTACTTCGGTTGCCGTGTCTTCAGCCTAGGAATGGCGTCTGCGATGTACTTCACTATAGCTTCCCTGGTCGGGTACTCGGGGTTGACAGGCGTGCCGTCATCATTCTTCAAGTGCACACGAATTCTACCCCGGTATATCATTTCCTGACGAGATATATAAAAATACAATTATAGACATGCGCAACTAACTCTTATTAATGGAGCAATTTTCATAAGGGCATCTTAATCAGTGACTACATCCGAAAACCTCTATACAAAATGTCATACTCATCACAGTCCTATGGTTAAGGGAGTCAACAGTGTCCCTTACCTACGGACATCCCGCAAGGCAAGGGACAGCCCAAGTTTTAATGCATTGCACTTATCAATATGAGACTTGAAGTTAGAATATCTCATGTATCTGTATTTACACCAACACCCACATTTTTAACCAGGACACAGCAACACGGATACATGGCACACTCACCAGAACACATTTAGGTTTGTGAATTGAATGCACACTCAAAACACTGATGCACGTGTTAACATGTCAAGTGCCTGCTATAATTTCAATTGAATTAAGCTTTACCTTACTCTTTTCTTTAGGGTATTGTTTATTTTCCACACCAATTTTAAAGCCAGCAGCAACTAAAACATCTCTAATTTCCTGGTGTGTTGGATTGTCCACACAGCGATCCTTTGGTAGTCGCCGCCCACCAGCTCTGGTCTTTTTGCTGTTTATGTAAGCTGGGTATATGCATATCCACCTGAAATAAAATATGTAATATTTAATTGCATTACTGGGTATATGCATTACAAGGTTAATTGCAATAAATATGTAAATACTCAGTTTTTCATTACAAAACATTCTTTCCCGAGCAATCTTCTGGTTATGACTGATGATATATGTCTAATCTTTTAGTACTAATAATATCCCGTAAGACATAAATTGCACCAACCACCATTTCTTTGGAACATTTCACACAGCATCATCTAGCGACAAACTAAGCACAGCTTCTACTATGGAAACTTGACAATCGAAAGAAAACTCATATATTTTTGTAACAAATTACAAATAAATTATACTTGTTTTGTAAATATACTTATAATACTTATTATATATACTTGTAATATAATGCAGTATAATAATATAATGTAGTAATATATACTTAAGTAGTAGTAATATATAATAATATATACTTATACCCTGACACATAGCAAACATCAATGTTTGTCACAAAAATGTTTGTCCTGGGTGGGAATTAAACCCACAACCTACAGTGCAGAAGATAGAGTTACTACCAACTGAGCACGAGGCCAATCATTATTGCCAAAGTGATTGAGGACTCAATGAAGAACTAAAGGAAACTTCACTTTTGAACTTTATAGTAAAGTGATTCACACACATCTGATACAGCGATATTATTGGGGATAATGGTAGGCTATGTCAGTATTTTTTGTTATTTTCTAGTCGGCAACATAAGAGTGATTATGTATGTTCCTATATTTGGGAAGACACTGCTTCCTGTAACAGTTTCTGTAAACTAAAACTGGAGGCAGAGCTTCCACAGTTATTTGTACACTTACTTTGTATTATTAAATATTTTTGTATATGGAGAGCAACTGAGTGCAGATAAGTGCTTATGCCGGTGTATTCGGCAAACACCTGAAACTGTGAACTGACGAACAGAGAGTCAGCCGCGGTAGTGTCATCGTACACGTCCTACCTATAGAAAATGAAGTGCAACAGCTCAAATGTTTTACTTATTTACCTATTTACCTTTCGTAATCGCTGTGTTTCTTATCAGGTGTCCATGAACCAACTGTAGCAGCCATGGTCGAAATAATATCAATAATGAAGAATTTTAGCAAAACCTATCCACCTTTAATTTTTAATTTAATTTAACATTTAACTCGGTCCAACACAATATACAAAATGTAAGAGCAGAATACGTTACGCTAGCTGTTGTCATTATTAGGGCTACCAACTGTACTCTAAATAAAATAGAGTATTGTACTCTATTTCATGTAGGTGTACTTCATAATCTGTAATACTCATAAGGTACGCTAAAATACTCTATTTTACACAACGAAATTTTACTATGCTAATACATTTTTTTTAATTTAAGAGCAGTAGAACTCACGCCAAGTTCGTCCGAGGAAATACTGCCACCATGCCCATATCTGCCGCGAAGCAGTAACGCATTCGCGTTACTGTGTTCCGGTTTGAAAGATGTGGTTGCCAGTGACATTACAGGCACATGAGACATATCACCTACATGTTTCAGAGTTACGGGTGCATACGATGTGACATGGGTCTTGTCGTACCTTGTAGATAGGGGAGGATCCAAGTCACATTGCTTGTTATGGGGAGAGGTTACCACTTAACACTGGGTGGGCCGTCACCTCGTTCTGTTAGTGATTCACGTAAAAATAAGTCTGCATTCTCAGAACCCTTAAGTTATACTGTTAATTGTTAATATGTTGGTATCCCCAAGCCAGGCAAGTCAAAATGCAATGTCAACCAATGTCACAAGTTGTTTTGAGGCACGTAAGTACTATTATATTGACGCGAGGAAAGTTAACGTGATTTTTTTTTCTCGATTTCTCTGTGCCATGAATGCGAATAAGAGACTGTCTTAATGAACTGAAAAAAAAATATCTCCTGATACTTTGAGGTTATCTCAATAAAAAGTAAGTGACAGTGTTGCCACTCTATAAAGAAAAGTAACTAAAATGGAAGGAAAATTTTAAATTCTTTTCTACGTTAATGAAAATGGAAAACAAATATTATAAATGTAAAAATGAATGAAAAGTTAGAACCCTTGATCGAGGATAACAAAATTATAAAAAACTAAATAGAAATATTAGAAAAGAACATTGAATATTTAGAGAAGGAAAAAGAAAGACCAACATTCTGTTTATTTTGGAAAAAAAAACAGTTTTATGTCCTTGGCAATTGTTTCAAACAGTGCATAAATTCTCTTTTTCTCTATTAGAAAATAGAAATGGCAACAATGTTATCATTGCTTTATTGCCTACATTATTGGCTATCAATTGAGTCATCTATCGTCTTCCTAGGACCTCTACATGTGTAGCTATAGCCAACGAATTCAGACGTAGGATAGAAGCGCATACCATAAGGATTTCGTGTGCCGATTCCAAGTGGGTTCCGCCCCCAGTTTAGTTTGTAGTTGTCGGCGCTGGCGTCGTTCTCTGTCTCTCTTGCTCTCGTGGTTAAGATAGACTAGGGGAACGTCCGTCTCTCTTGCTCTCGTCGTTAGGTTACACTGTGGGAACAGATTGTCCCATCTTTGACCTTAATTGTCAACATCAGCTTATATGACTGGTTATCCCCATAAACAGTCAGTTTTCAGCCGCCTGACGCGGTTGCCATAGCGGTTGACCGGTCGAAGGCGTGTTGGGACCCAATATATATATATATATAACGGCGAGGACGGCGGAAGCCGAAATCGGCTATAATCTATATCTATATCTACTAATTCTTCCCATTGTTTCCGTTTTAAATCTCTCTTCTTATATAGGTACTGCTCCTTTACAATTCCAAATAGCTTCTCATTGTTGCATTTCAAGAATGAATTTCTATGTGTCGAAGTTCACGGCTGCGCATTTCAAACGTACAAACTCATCGGCGCGGCGCCCGCCGGCGGCGGCGGCTTGCCGCAAATTGAACCGCCAGTGCGTATACAGAAGATGGCGGCTCTCCATTCAACCGCGGCGGTTGACATTGTTTGGCGGTAAAGTGCGTACGTAATCACAAGCGGAACAGGTTCCAACAAGTCCGAACACGGCCCAGCTAGTATAGAGCCGAAATATAGTAAAATAGGTACTATATAATATAGTACGGTTGGCAAACCTTTTTTTTTTTATTTATCCGAGGGGAATCCTCATTGGATACCCACTGTTGCAGAAGAGGGCAACAAGATCGGTTATGCCGGACTCCTACCGGCTAAACCCCTCGGGCCACCATCTCGCCTGCTTACGGGGCTCCGGGTGCGGATGAATAGTCCTCCGCAGCCCCGGCGGCGTTGGCTCTTTTCAAAGCCCCAAAACTATAAAATAGCTAGAGCTTAGGCCGCTCCTAGCTCTGATCTTTGAAAAGCGCACGGGAACACTCGTGCGCCTTCTCCTCGAGACGGTTGGCAACCCTAGGTTGCTACTAGCAATGAATGGGAAAGAAAAATACTAGACATTCCGGTTAGTCTAGGATATTTAAAGACTACTTACCTACTTGACGACCATGAACTAGGTGATAAAAAAAAATAAAAAAATATGGATCTTTAGTTGTTTCACTCAGAAATTAAATAAAAATACAAAAGCCTACAATTTGAACTGTTCATAATTTTACTTTACATTGATGACTCAGCTGGTTCGACCAAGCAAAAGTGTCAGCCTAAGAAACTGCTAGCCAAACTAATCATGGGTATGGACAGGGGAGTATATTCATGGGTCAGTCAGTAACGGCTCAGAGCTGAACTCATCACTACTAAAGATCATCAGTACTATGATAAAGTCAAATTATGGCTAAATAAAACTCAAAATAATTCATTACAAGTACAATATGATCGTGTACATCTCTTTAATCACAATTTTCAAAAATGTACAGCGCGTATAAATATTTGGCATAAACTTTTCTAATTATGAATACACTTGAACTTGAAACAACTAAAAAATAAGATAGACTCTTAAGGTAAAAAAAGAAGTAATCCAGAATGGCTTAAAACATTTAACATTTCGTTTGGTATTTATGTTCCGGAGGTTCTTTTAGGCACTATTAGTAATTTGATACGAAGTTTCGAAAAATTTACAAACATGCATTTCTTCGAAATGTTCATCTCACTTTTTTTCTCATAACAGCAACAATTAGCTTATACACATGCAAAATCAACATACGAATTAATTACAAAATATATAGGACTAGTTTATTTAGTTATAACTACGGCCGCGACGCTCTAGAGTTTCAACCAAAACATGCTATATAAATACATCCTACCACGGATATGTAAAGCACATTATTACGTTTGTTCAAAATTCCCATTTTCTTTGGGATAACATTAGTTTCTACAGTTTCCATTTTTAGCGACTTAAAATTTGACAGGCAAACTGTTTGAGTCTTGGCAACCAAATTATTTTTCATACGGTGGCTAAATTTACTACAAAAACACACTTAAATTTTTGGATTCGTAATCAATATGTCTCTACACTAAATTACTTTAATGTATTTATTATGGACATCAAGTTATATTTTGAACACATCATGTTGTACTATAAATATTAAAAAATAAAAAAGTTTATTACATATTGAGTCAGACAGTAATATTTCTTTTTTCAGTTCATGAATATCATAATAGATAAATGGGAGTAATAAATAAATAGAGGTAAATAGGGAGACAAGAAAATAATAGAATATAAATAGAGAACAATAACGAATTCGAAGTGAAAAAAATTGTAAATAGCCACTTAATTAAAAGTGATTGCGATAAGTAAAAGTTTTTGTTATAACTGTTAATATCTAAGTTTTTGAAACATACTTCCAAAATAAAAGTTATAGAGAAACATATAAAGTGGAAAGAGTAACTTTTACGTATACCACAATCTTATCTAGGTACATAAGAATATTGGTTTAATTTACATTTGGAAATGTTTAATAGTTAACCTATGGCATTATATTATACAAACCATGTTTTATTTTTAAGTTGTACTCACTTGTAATAATATTTTGTATATATATTTAGAATCAGATCTATATCTAATCATAATGAGTATGCAAGCAAATCTTAGCATAGTTTATATCTAACAATGTGTGCTGTATTATTGCTTTACGTGACATTTTATCATATGTGGATAAGTAGGACACTATAAGAGATGCGCATTGAAGACGACAAAAACTGAAAAATTTTACAACATTGACATATTTGTCACATTTTGAGAACGTAATTAAAGGCTTATTTATATGAAGAATGATTCAAATCCCGTGCTGCATCTGTATTAGATCTTCACTGGGCCAATCAATGTAAACACATCTCAATCCAGTTCTGGAATTAAATTAAATGTATTCATTGGGTGGGTCCAATGTTATAATGATGTATTATCCAACACACTGGGTGAAAACAAATCGTACTGTATACAAACGTATAGTACTGTTTACGTAATTATAAATTCAGTCTTTGGTTTATAGCCCAGTACATATGATGTTTCGGACGCTCGGATCGGTATTATCTGGATGATCCAAACGGCCGAATACGTAAGCACATCAGCTGGAAGTGGAGCTTACATACTAAGAATACACCCAACTCCCGATTACAAAACATCCGAGTTGCGTACAGGATTATTGTGATAAGTTTAGCTATATAAAGATACGTTCAGGCGACACATAGCAAATGAGGATAAATTAATAAACACGTTACACTAACATACTAGCACTGCCCTATAGGACCGATTGAATGATAATTTTTAAGTATTGCACATGTTTTTTTAATCACAGTTAATTCCAAATACAGAGATCAGCATTACAATAAATAATATCGACGTTAAAAATTTCAATCCCCATCGTCTATAATTAATTTAATTTAATAATTAACAAGTGTAATGTGGTATAATAAGTGTGCAACGAAAAAAAACCAACATTACATGTACGAGCACGTAGCTAAGTTAAATTTACAAGTTAGAAAACTGACTGACTGTTTATGGGGATAACCAGTCATATAAGCTGATGTTGACAATTAAGGTCAAAGATGGGACAGTCTGTTCACTTAAGCGAACCAAGTAAGAAAATAGAGACATGAATGTAAGAAATAGTTACTATTGTCCTAATCGGGTCGCGTTCATAATTTTTAGCCTCACTCGTCCTTAAGGACACACTATTCCGTGCCGAAGGAGATAAAATAACGATATTTTGCAAAAAACCTTACAAAACATATCTCGTAATTGTAATATAGCTTAAATGAAACTAGCTATCAAAACTAAAACTGGCAGCTGTTCGCAAATCTATCACATTATGAGTGAGTGGCCTCAGATAAATCTAGTCAATGAGATCTTTCACTTCTTTTAGTAAATAATTTATGTTTACAAATTATATTTTAAGACCAACGTTATTTCTGAATGTGAGCCATATTGAATGTACAATTACGAGCCATTATCTCATTACAAACGAACGTTTGCAACGGCAACACGTCATCAAACGAGCACAGCGGACAATCATTCGAAGCCAATGACATTCTAATACCCAGGACAAATCACGTCATACAAACTCAAAGCCAAAATGTGGCACACGCTTCTAATTTCACCATGCGAAGCATCGACTGTTGTTTCGATTGCTGTTTTGCATTGCCGCTTACGCTTTGGTCACATAAAATACTCTCGGTGCTTAAGCATTAATGTACAACAATTGTCTAGTCGAATCTTCGCATGGTGAATTTAGGAGCCGAGCCGAACAAAAAAGCAACAGAGTAGTATCGGGCAGTAAATTTTTTATTACCAATTTATACATTTCCATTAAACCAAAATTTTAATGTATTTGTATTATCTATTATTTATGGTACCTACCTATTATTTATTATTTAAATAGATAAATTATGTATGAGAATTTAAGTGACTTTTTATCATTGGACGATATTTTTATCATTCAGACGATTTAGAGTTCAAGTACCATTAGAGGTTTGATGTTTTGTATGGGGACAACATTTTTAACTATTTATGTTTTTCGCTATTCTCTATTTGTGTTTGTAAGAACTTGTTTTTCATCAGATTTTATAATTTTTGCTCAACCGCCAGTACACTTTAGGTTTTAGGACAGATAGACAGACAGACAGACGGATGGACAATCGAGTAATTCTATAAGGGTTCCGTTTTTTATCCGTTTTTTCCTATTATATTATCGCACCCTGTATTCTGTAAATTACATACTATACGGTATCTACTGTAGGAACGTGAAAACCATATTAAAATTAAATTGGATTCGAAAATTGTTCGAATAAATACATTTTGAACAAAGTAAGAAGTGACAAAATTACAAGTTCTTTTTCAAAACAGAATATTACACGAACACTAGAAAATAAACTTCTTAGCTAATTCATCAAAATCACTTTATAACAAACAATAGCCTAACCTAACTTAACCAGATAAAACAAAAAAAGGTAAAAATAATGTTTAACCAGTTCCAAAAGTAATAACAAAAAATAGCGTCTCCATTGTCTTCATAACTGACTATGTTCTGGTTGCGTTGTTTCGGCTGTTTCTTTCTGACGCGCGAGTTAGAAGGAGAAGAAAATATGTTTAGATGTTTGTGATAATTTAAACTGTTTTTTGATTGTTTTACTAAATAATTTACACATTTTCGTGTGTTATTTTACATAATTAAATTCAGCTTACCGGTGATAGGTCACACCATCTTTTTTTTGATTTGTTAATGTATTATTTCGGCACTTTTTTATTGCACACTTCGGCATCCTTACTGCTTAGTAGTCACGCGCGACTGAGGCAAAAGTGTGCTTAAAATTGATTTAAGCACAATTTTGCCGTGCCGGTTTCAACGCGCCGATGCGATGTCCTGGGTATATAGAATGTCATTGTCCGAAGCGGAAAAGTTGTGTTCACTTAACGCTTCATTTATTATGTGTCGTCCTCAATCGATTAAAAATGAACGTAATACGGTGTCACAAAAGACCTCATAACCTATTTGCCTAATTATGCATTAGTAGCTGTATTAATATTACGATGCAACAGCGCAAATAAAAGTAAACGGCAATAATACAGCGAATTCACAAGGAATGGTAAAACGGAATTTTGAACAAAGTGTTTATGCGAAAAAGAACCTCTTAGTATAGACGAATATAGATAAAGCAACTAAACAATCTGAATCAATATTGATATGTTCATCGCTCGTTGAAATGTCATTAATCGTAAGCACTTTATATTGTTCTATAATAGACGTTGAGAAGGCGTAATGATTAATGATAATTATATAATGAATTTAGTTTCCTACGAGTAAATAATAACAATACAATTTCTAAATGCTGCTAAAAAAAAGAGGATCAGTCAGTCTCTCAAGATTACAATGAAATAATTTGAATCCAAAAATCAAACAGTTACAATATTCATGCATAGCCGCTGAGTAGGTGTCCAGGCGTCCGTCTTGTGGCTTTGGCGAACTCTCACTCAGCCAGAGTATCTGAAAACAATACTCACGTTTATTTATTGTTTCCTTCAATAAAACATGATTTAACAGCAATATGTGTGGTACGTGCTGGTTTGAGAAATATTGTCCAGCGCCTTAAGCTAGTTTAGCAAGTATCGTCCAGCGTCATAATCTAGTTTGACAAGAATCGTCCAGCGCCTTAAGACACGAGCAGCAACAGTACATCGATAAACAGTAAACCGCGATATTACAAACGTGTGCTCGTCGTGATCGCAAGTTCGTATAACGCAGCCGAACATTGTCGATGCACATAGCTACTGTATTTTATTTTTACACGGTTTTAATTAAAAAATTAATTGGTTGGTACCTGGTAGGGGCCGCCTTGGGCGGAAGCCACGCGTGCCGTCGGGGCCGCGCGGCGGGCGCACGATCACGACGCGCGGCGCTGCTGCGTCCTCCAGCGAGACGGTGCGCAGCCGCGCGAGCAGCCGCTCCGGTCGCTCGAGGGTGCGCCTCGTGATCCCACCTGCCCTGTTCCTGTACAACGTACAACATGCTTCACACCTGTCTCCGAATACATTTAGGATACTACTGCTACTAGTACAGCCATCGGTTCCGTTCTATCGAGTCTGTGTGGTGAAAATATTTACACATGTCCTGAAATTATTAGTTCTAGGACACATCGGTTTCCTCACGATAATTTTCTTCACCGTTTGGAGAACGAGGTATTGCACACATAGATTTATCAACCGAGTATCAGGCGCCCCAGCCTAATTTTTCCACTTGATTCAGCGCAGGACAGTTCCTATTGTCGATGATTCAACAGACGACCTCGGGACAAGCTCACAGACGACCTACAGTCCTTAAGACTGCGGGAAGCCGTAGGTCCTGTGAGTGTGCTGTATCAACCTGAACATGACAACACTCACGAGATTTTGACGACGTTGCAGGCGGACGACTTGCCGTTGCGCGGGTTGGTCAACATGACGAATTCGACCGTGTCACCGGGCTGGAGCTCCGCAGGGTTGCCTCGAACCTCGGACATGTGGAAGAACAGCCGCCGCGAGTCCTCCATCTCCAGCGATAGGAAACCGAAGCCGCCTGTCACACAAAACCAAGCTTTATAACGCATATACCCCGCGCACCCTAGCGTACTGTGTCGCACGCACCATGTACACATAAAAATACAAAATTAATAACAACAAAACCAGTATAAAGAGTGGTGCATATCAGCACCAATGCGATACTTGAGTTTACTTCTTAGGAAAGTAACGTTCATTATAAGTTGCGCGGAGGAGATAATATTTAGGAGTTATCTCACCACATATTACCAGCAAGGAGGGGGTTTAAAAACTTGCTAAAAACATCACGTGACTAATGTACGACCTCTTCGCAACGTGTGCGGGGTCAGTATACACTTACAGTGCTAACAGCTCGAAGATATACGTTGCTGACCTTTGATAGCGTCGACGACGGCGCGGCGTTTCTTGCGGATGGGCACGATGTTGGTGGCTCGCCCCTCTACGTCCACTTGGAAGGTCACAGGGTCACCGACCAGCAGAATCTCCCGCTTGCACGCCAAACCCATAATGCCGTATTCATATGACACACCACCCTCCACTTGAATGAGACCTATCATTGAAAAGGTTTTTTTTACTATACTGTGTATGTACAGCTTTCCACTTGCCTGTTCCTATAGGATATATAGTATATCCTTTATATAGGCTCCGCGTCTAATTTGCCTCCAAAGTGAGGTGTTAGATCGAGACCTGGGGCCATCCGTTGTGTGGTAAGCATGAAGTTTGTTGTCGAAATGAAATCATGTGCGCATGTTATGTATGTGTTTTTTCGTGCCATATGTAACATATAGAACCTGATAGGGTAAGTGTATGAGTGATATACATTTATTCGACCACATGAAACTAATAAAAGACAACAAATCTATACAAGTAAGTACTTAAAGTCAATCCGTGGGTACTATTAGTGGGGCCTACTAAAGCTGCGCTGAAACCAGGTGTTAATTCGGCGCTGGTACTCTGAACGAACCTTATGAATGAACACACGGACGAGAAAAAAATCAAGCGTTTCACCTGAGTAGTTTGGCTGGTCTGGGTTTAGCGCTCGCAGCGTTCTAGTGACGGTTCCATTCAACGCGGGATCGAGGGACTTAGCGACGGGTATCGTGCCGCGGGGCAGCGTGCGCACGAACTCTGCGCTCGCGCACCCGCCGCCGCCGCCGCTGCAAGACCTGCCCACCATGTACTCCACCTCCGAGCCCAGTTCCAGATTGTCGGGATTGCCTTCCAAGTTACTGGAACGGTTAACAGTTTTGTCATGATAACGCTACATCTTATATTACCACTGGTAGTCTCTGGGTTGGTCGAACCAGTGTGGTGAGAGGATAAAGTGCGCCGCAAAGAGGCTCCTTTTGCGCACTTGACACATGTTTCCGAATTTTTGGTTTTACGACATGTAGTACTCGCGATGATTTGAGAACGTGCTATTGTGAACATAAATTATTCAAGCGAAAACTCATGCACACTCGGTGCACGTTGGGATTTGAACCAGCGAAATTCAGAATGAAACTCGGGGTCAGGACCATTGGGCCACCACGTTCTCAAAGAGAATGATCTAGTGAAAGAGAAAAATACCAAACAGCATAACCAACAATGACAACAAGAATATAATTATTAAGCAAATAAATCCAAAGCAGTATCACAAGCATTTTTTTTATGGTACTGTACTAGTATCACCCTAGTGGCCACTGTATCTAGGCCATAATTGATCTACGACTGAGACCGTTGCTATATAAAAAGAAAAATAAAAAGCCAGAATGGAGGAAAGCTTCGCGTACGAGTTACGAATATGAGGCTTTTTCGTACTTAATCAGCTTTCGCGAATAAATGCGTTCTAGATGATATTATTTTATGCACATTTTCTCGAACAGTGGTTGGTTGACATAATAAGATTTGTGCATTAAACTGACAAACAGTGATTTATTTATTACATTAAGTACATATTTTTTACATATATTAAGCATTAAGACTTCTGACAATTCTTAAATAAACTGCAAAAGTAACAGATCGCGACAGCAATATATTCGCAACATAAAAGTGTTTTTACATGGCAACGCTAGCTATTTAAGAGAACATATGGAAGCTGGGGAAATCTATTGATATGTAACGGCGAAACAACGCTTTACAGACATAATGATAAAGCTTAGCAAAACATGCTATAAAAGGCTATGGAATAGCCTTCCACATGTAATCCAAGACAGTCCATCACTTGGTATATTTAAAAGAAAAGTTAAAGAGCACTTTCTCAACATGTAACTTTACTTTATATATATATATATATAAAGTTATATATATATATATATATATATATATATATATATATATATATGTATATCGTTATTGTATTTATTTGTGTATAAAACATATGTTATTTCGTGTAAGTGTACACATCATACCCACCTTTCGTTAACAAACGATTTCTAGCTTCAAAGGTTTGCTGGAAGAAAACTCTTTTTAGGGTTAAGCTCGCCTTTGTACATATTTTTTTTATATATATTAATTTATTTTTCTGTGTACAATTAAGAATAAAGAATAAAGAAGAGTATATACTCGATGTGAAGAATACTGGTTTGGTGTGGTGTGAAGTCTCATTGGAACTAATGTGGTGTGAACGATCACTTTGTTTGGTGTAGTCTGAAGTCTGTGCAGTGTTCATGATACATTGGGCAAAAAAAAAAATGCAGGGTTGCTGTGTGCTAGATCTGGAGCGAGCCACGAGAGCCAAGCTCAAAGTTCTATTATTATAAGAAGTTTATCCATTCTCACCTAAAATGGAAGAACACTTCTTTGGTGTGGTCTGAAGTCTCGATGAATCCAAAGCCGTCCTTCAACGCGGCTATGAAGCCCGGCAGCACCGAGCGGTTGCTGGTGCTGGGGCCGTTGCTGACAACACCGTTCTGATGATGAATTTGAATGTGGATTGCGTACAGCTCTTTGGTGCGTCGTATCTGTTAATGTAAAAATATACATTAATGAGGTTTAGGATTACCTTTACCAATAAGTGTCAAGTGGTAACTGTGTTGGCAAAAAGCTAAAATAACTTTAAGGTAATGTACCTTTTTTTTTCTCCGGTGACAAATATAATGACAAATTAAAATTCTGATAGACATTCAAATTAAAATAAGTAGTAGAAGATGATGAAAATCGGTCCAGCCGTTCTTGAGTTGTACATGGTGTAACTAACCCGAATTTGTTTTATGTAGGTATATTAATATAAGAAAATAGTGTGAAGACAAAGATAAACGTAGGAAGTGAATAAATAACACGGCCAGTACCTGATAGATATCAAACGAGACTTTATCGCCCAAGCGAGGTTGTTTCGCATCTGTGCGCTTCTTTAGCTTGTAGGGCAGCGTTTTTTTCACTTGGTTGATTACGCAGGTGATCAATCCATTGTATTCCTGTTGAAATATATATAGTTTGGCATTGAACATATGACGGTAAATCATCACAGGTCTGCGACAGACATAAGCCATAAGCCTTCGAGCTTAGTGGTGGTATGAGACTGTATGAAAGCTTTGTATAGGTACTATATACACATATGTAGAAACATCTATGTTGGACACAGAAACGTTTGTCCTAGGTGGGAATCGAACCCAAGATCAACAGTGCAGATGGTAATGTCGCTAGGTACTTACGGCTAAAGCGCCGCCAAGATTGGAGGTGCTGGAGTACACGAACGGAGTGGCTTCCTTGGTGATGACGCCGCGTACATTAGCCTCAACCATCGTCTCAAACTTGACTGAGCCCGGCGGGACGTGCTTGACGCGGATGGCGGCCGGCCGGTTGTTCAGAGTGAAAGTACTCGGGTCCACCGTGAACTCGACCTGGGGACACATTACTCACACTCACTCTAACAATCTACATAGATAGATATATTGCACATTACACCAACAAAACAGAAAATACAAAACATATAGGTAAAAAAAAACAAAAGAAATGTACAATCGGCGGTCTTAGCGCTTATAGTGATTTCTACCAGAAAACCTAAGATCGAAAGAAATACCATATAAATATGTAGCTGGTGTTATAATCATACATAGTTCACAACATGTTTATAACTTATTGTTATATACTATAATTTATTGTATTGTATAATTGTAAATTTTAACTGACTTCAGAAAAAGGAGGTGGTTATCAATTCGGTTTCTTTATGTTTGTTATATCATATCTAGCGTCATTTATAAACCGATATAGAAATACCGATATAGGTTTATTAGAAAACTAATATACTTTCAGATTGTGTATATTCTATAATGTATGAAACTAACATGGTTAAGGATGGATATTGTTTAGAGAACCAACGAGATATAATAAACGGGAAATTATGGTAGATCCTATTATTTCCCTAATCACAACGATATCGAACTATCTACAGCCAACTAAACTCTATATACAGATTATATACGAAAATATATCATTAATGCTGCACACAACAATTTCAGATGCATCCTTTTTTTTCTTGTCTATATTATCGCAATTTGATCGTCAACTCGGATTGTAAAACGACTGATTCATAATATAAAGCAGAGGGCACTGAGTTGAGCACAGTGGAATTTGGAAATGGTTCAAACCATGTGGTGGTTTGACCAATGGTGGTTTGTGCTAATTATATCATTGTGAAACAAAGAAGATATTATATATCTCTCTCTTGTAAACAAGTCGACAATAGAGATTGTAAAGATAAGGGGAGATTCCCTCTTATTACCAGCTTCGTAAACAAAGGGATCAAGGTTCGATGGTAAAGCTAAATATATTTACGCCGCTTGTGCAATACGGATTGTGCGTATGTTTTTTTGCAACCGGTGGAAATTTGAAGCATTCATTTCGTCTATTCAAAACTATATGTGTGCTATTCATATAAATAATATAATAATGGTGACATATATGTATACATACTCGTAAATATATTATGCTTGGCGGCAGGAATGCGTATAGTGTCAGTACTTCACCGGACGAGGTTGACGTAAATCGTAATAAATAATATTTTATAAGTGTATATATACATATATTATTTAATGTAATTTTCTTTTTTTTATACCAAATTTTATTTGTAATTTACAAATAATAAAAAAAAAATGTTTTTTCTTTAATGTGAACAAATTGTCGGTGAACTGACCTCATCTCCTACGCTGAGCTCGTGGCCGATACGCAGTACCTCACAGAACCGGAATGTCATTGTCTGCTCGCGTTCCGCGCTCTTTATGAACCCGAAGGCTTCCTGCGCTCGCAGCGCGCACACCACTCCCTGCTCCCTCCTACAGTTCAAAACAGGTTCATTATAACGATTTCATTAAAGTTTATAATCTATAAGTATAATGCTGGCATCCAATTTAACTGGCCTCACAGCGCTGTAGGTCGTAGTTTAAATTCCCATCCGAGACAAACATTTGTGTGACGAACGCAGATGTTTGTAGTGTCTGGATGTTTAATATGTGTTACATATTTGTGGGTAAAAGTATATTGTGTATTATATCAGTTGTCTAATTCCCAACAAGCTATGCTAAGCTTAGCATATTAATAGATATTATTGTACAGTACACGTGAGAAAATAGGATCAAGGAAAAATAACTGACCTTTCACCGGAAACATTGAAGGACTCATCCAGCAAGGAGATATTGGTAGCTCGCTTCAACTGGTCCCGTCTATCTGTTGCCACTTGAAACTGCACCCAATCACCGTGCCGGAGGGTGAACTCGCCACACTGGTCTTTGTCTCCAAATGGAACCTGTTACATTTTTTTTATATTGCCACACTGATGCTAAGCAGTTACAACAAACAACAGTACTTCCATTCATAAGGGCATCAAATCGTCAACGTGAGACACGGAAGTGGAACTCAAACTTGAGGGTATAAATCTGTAACGCCTAAGCCACACAAACAGGCGCGCCAGAGACACACTTAGGCAATGTTACGCTAACGACCTCATTGACGTTACAAACGGCCGTAATACATTCGAATCATCGTTATAACCGTTTTAACCCATCTAGGGTGGAATTTGAAATAAACAAGCGGCAGAATTAATATATACACATCACAGTATCTGTATGAGTATTTTAAGTCCCCGGTCGTTATCAGTAAACAGATGACGAACAGGATGATATGCCGTACTGGAAAGTCATTGATCAAAGTCATAAAATATGATGTGACAGAAAAAAATGGAGAGAAAAGGAGAGAGAGAGAGAGAGACCTATATTATATGCTAATCACTGAAAATAAATTGTTAACTGGTCCAAAGGATCGCGCTCGCAATAAAATAGGTGTCTCTCCTTCAGAGGTTTCTTGGCTGTTCTTTCTCATGGAGGGTCCAAATAAGTTTTGAAAAGGCATCAAACTTAGCGATAAGTACGCGTGGCCTTATAATAATAATAATATTTTGACTTCGACTTTGAATGACATTGGCTGGACAAAATGCCAAGGTCATCGATTAAGGCAAGAAAGAAGCTGCTGCTTGAAAATACTTGACTAGATATATTACTTTCAGGCTAAAGATAGGTTTGATACATGCTCGATCGAAGTTGAGACACACCTTAGTTCGGAAAAGGAGCGCTCAGGGAGTACACACCTTAGTTCGGAAAACAAGGACCAATCAAGACGGTGTAGCCCCGAAGACCCACAGCTAAAACTGTGTGTTACCTTTGATAGTGAAACCTACCTCAACCTCCGAGTGGTCGGCAGCGCGGTACCGGATCCGTCCCGGCAGGGGGTCGGTTTGGGGCATTTTCACTGGGGTCCCTCGCTCCAGCGGCTTCAGAACCTGACCACGCATTATGTCAGGGCTGACATCTTCGAACACGACGGAACCACTCGGCAGCCTGGTTATATTGCACGCCACTTCTTTGCCCTACAACAATATTAATATTCGTACTTCGATTGTATGTATTGAGGCCCTTCACATAACGATACTTGCAGGTCATCCCACGCGAATGGCCGTTAGTCGACATCGGTAGCGAAATTCGCGAGTCACCATTCAAATGTATTAAATTACTTTATCTGCAAGTATCTCAATATTATATGAAAGGCTTTCGTGGCGGTTGAAAAGTAAAGAAGAAGAATGGTATCATGCGCGCACATTTCAGTGATTATAGGCATTCCAGCATTCCCTGTGACTATTCAAAATAGCAGAGGTAACAGTAAATATCCATTACATAATGGATTTGGTAATAACAGCGTCCTTGGAATGAAAAAATTAGACGGTAATGAGTAGAATGACTGAGCTAGAAAAACCGTGCATTAAAGATATCAATAATAAGTCAGTTGTGCATAACAAGAGAGAATAGAGGTAAGTTAGAGCAACGAAGTATATAACATTTCATAAGGCACGCGGTCTATAAGCTGTCTCGTATGTCATGCAAGTACATTCGGCTCTCAATCAGGCTAGCGGTTGCATCCTGCACAGTTTTGAGCAAGTGGTAGATGCGTACCTATGGTCGAAAACTTATCGATAGTAATAAGCTATATTTCAAATAGCCGCACCAGTCACAATACTAATACGGGTATAAAACGTAAATTTATAATACGATTCAATTAACCAAACATATTTTTATAAACGTTCCATGACAATAATTTCAGGATTGCAAAGATTCGCTTTAGAATGAAACACAGATTAACGCGGGCGTGATTTTATCTGTTTTACGCGAACAGGTCATAACACAATCAGTTTAAACGCAGGCATTCTTAGCTGATATCGGCGACCCGAAATTTTGCAATTATTGCAGAATATTTTTGAATTATCTTGCTGTACTTCAAAATAAATCAAAATTTTCCTCAAAATTACCTTTACCGTTAGAAAGTGGTATTATTAAAACTCATTGGTGAAGTTATTATTTGATTGAAACTCGGGGTCATTACCATGGGGCCAACATGCTTCCACCATTCTTTATGAGAATAGATTATTTATCAATGTTCATTCGTTAACATTCATGAACGATGTCGTTTGATTACCAAACCGACTGTGTCACCTGTTTATATTTATTGTCATTAACATTATAAAAATTATCAGCATAAGTTGGTATAAGTATTTACAACAGACGAACGGAAACTCTCAAATTTCCCTTATGAGCCGTATCGTACTGTGTACTATATTACGATTCTTCATCGCAAGGTAAGTACATATACATTCATAAAGGACAAGTTTATATACCCGGTAACATATGAGGACTATGGGACGAGTGCTAGTTGCTACCACTGCTCAATACACGTGTCTATCACTAACCGTCATAGAGTTGCTGTAGTCTACCTCCTCGCCTGGCTGCATCGGGGTAAAATGAACATTATTATTATTATCAAAGGAACTTATTTCTCTTCTAGGGGCAGTGTGTCAAATCTGCCATTTTGCGTAAAATGTTACAAAGCATTCTTATAAAAAGATGTGTTGAATTTAGGTATTTAGAGTCACATCAATTGCAATCACTTTGAAAAAAAATATCATGAATCATTTTTGAATTTTACCCAGTGCATATGAAACTAAGTGTATCGGCTTCGTAATTGTTTGGCAATTATCTATGCATCAATGTGTATAGAGAATTGCATATGCGTATTCGATGATGAGTTGCTAACAAATCACAATACTCATACATCAGAATTTGAAGTGGTGAATTTCAATTCAATAGAATACAATAGAAAATACAATTTTTTAGGCAGCAACAGTATGCACAGTACAATGATTCCAATTGACACTAACATTAGTATGAAAGCTATATGGATATTACTTACATTTTTAGTCTGGATAATGAATTCTACATCATCACCTAGAACCAGCTCTTCCTTAGTCTTTGCTTCGGAAAAATGAAAGAAAATTTCTTTCACAACATCAGCTCTCTCGATGAAACCATAACCTTCCTTCATGGAACACACCACTCCGTGATACTTCACTGGAGATTGGGGATTCTCAAAGCGTACATGGCAAGCACCCAGCGTACCCCTGTAACATAGATTCATTTGAAACTACCACCGTGTATGTATAACAAGTTGTAACATAATATTGGTATAACCTTTGGGGATAGACGCTGAGAATCAAATCTATAACCATCCAGTCAGCAAAAGTTAGCATGCCAATGTTATGTGAGTGGAGTGGGGAAAAGTGGGATCTTACCTCTGGTTGGTAGCGATCTGGAAACTGACAGCATCCCCAGTGTGCAGAACGACATTACCCTCGACATCATCTTTGGTGTATGGTAAGAAGAAACATTCGCCTCGGTTCTCGTAAGAGATACGTCCCGTGTTGTCACCGGAGCCTTCGCCTTTCACCTCTGTGGTGACCGTGCCAGTCACACGTGCTTCGCTCAGAACCTAAAAATGTGACATAGTTTGAGATATTGAATTAAAGTCTAAGTCAAACAAATATGGAATAATCATATCATACCACTTCTGGTGCTATTTTGGTGACAGTTGAAGCGATTGGCTTCCCCGTCCTGCGGTCGTAGGTCATTTCGAATTCTACAGGGTCACCAATTTTTAAATGCTCCGTATTGCCACTGAACTGGCTAAAGTGAAAAAACAGTCGGGCCTGCCTCTCACAGCATTGAATGAATCCATATGAGTGAAGCAATTTCTCGATTATCCCTGTCTCTCTTATAGGTGGGTGGTTGACAGAGTCATATTGCGATTGAGAATTGTTTGTAGAACTAGATGAATATACTGAGTCCCCCATTGGACAACCATCCATGTTGAAGGTTCCGACCGCAAAGCGGTTACCACTAGTTAACTTGATTCCGTTGCTGTAATTACTACTGTCCCTTCCTGAGCTAGAGTACTCACCACTGTAAGTACCTGAAATCATTCAAAATTCATCAAAATACAACTATCAGGTTTCTGGTGAAGAAGTAACATAATACAGGTTCAACAACTCAGTGGGTAGTAACTGTGGCCTCTGATCTGTAGGTTGCAGGTTCAATTTCCACTTATGATGAACATAAGTAAGATATATAATGAACACCAATAAGTTTTCATTCTTATATGCACAAGCATGAAAACAAAAAAATAAGCACCAAACATACACTGATTTATTTAAACAAGTGTTGCAGAAAGCTACAAGATACATACACTCACCATTCCTGTAAGCCTGTTTAGCCATTTGTGTACTGCCCTCCAGAATGTCTCGCAATGGGGATGAGTGGGATTCAGGCGGTTGGAACATTTTCCACTGAGGATTCGTACTCATTTTCTTTAGTTGCTTCTTCCTTGTATATTTTCCAAAAACTTGTATCACAGAATTTAGTGGTGTCTAATAAAGTTTATTACAATACAAAACAAATCACAGTTTCATTACTGTACTCGTGGGAACACCTTGGTAGTCCACATAGAAATAACACAAAAGTCAAGATGTACACCAAGATCACAATGTTGCAAATAAACTAAGTAGATACTTATAAATATAAATGTAGCTATGATATATCCTCAGATGTCTTCAATGCTCGCTGCGTCGGAGCTCCGAATTGCATTTAGTCGGTTGGAAGAAATATAGTATAGTCTGTTGCTATCTATACTTGTATATTTCTGTTTTCACAAGCTGCAAAAGACACTTTCTTTAGGACGTTTCGTAATTCCGTAATGTGCCGACAAGCCGACTCGTTGTGGTTAAACGCCGGATTGCAACAAAGCGTCACGTCGGAACATAATAAATACTACATTTATTATTGCTATCTAGAGATAGGTATCGCGCGAGATTGATACCTACACCGAAGTGCACGAATTACAGCGCCGTGAATGAGCTCTGGCGCTATCCACTACGTCCGGTAAGGCAGTTAGGTTATCACATATACATTTGACGACACTATACAGTTTTTGCCGACAGTAATCTACTATATTTGACAGCAAATAAACAGATATCCATGAAATTATCAAATCTCACCACGACACAGCACAGCACTGACGACATACCGCCATATTGAATGTCAACATTTTTCACTACTTGGATGCAGCCATACAAACTCGATAATATTTTCGTGGGACAAATAAAAATCCTTCTAAATTAAATAAATAGTAATTGCGATTTGGTAATCATAAATATATTAGGATTTTTTAATTTTGTGTGTTATTTTTTTGTCGAAAGGCATAATCTGTCATGTCATGGATGAGTTTATGTTAGTTTGTTTTAATTGTCAATTTGACTAGATGACAACTTGTGAAATACAAAGAAAGTAGTTTAAAGTACATTGGTAGAAGAAAATTTGTTAACCTTTTTAATTAACTGATAACGTTATATCATAAAAAATAATAACTACTATTGATATGTAACGTTGTTTTTAAAAATTTACCATTATGAGAACTTTTCGACGACTGGCAACACTATTTGTCAAGTGAGTCCAGAAGATGGGGTAGGTATGGTACACTATCATCTAAAAAAGACTAGATTTTCAAACATTTTCATCAATAATATAAATTGCTTTGTAGTACTGATGAAAAAAAAACCTGACCACCGACGCTTCCTTGCGGCTCATGTATGGAATTTCCCGTTCCCGTAGGCAATTACGCATAAAAATACTTAAGAACTCACAGCAAACAAAACTTTTAGTAATGAATAAGTGAAGAAACAGTTTCTAAGACTTTCTATTTCGTTATTTTCTTGAGGAATAACAAACTTTATACACTGTTAAAAATAGAATATTCATATACTGAGTACAGTTTTCCGACAATTGACTAGCGTAACTGCTTTGTCTTTCATGCACCGATAATGAAATTCAACTCATGTATGATGTAGGTATACACGGTACATTTTTTACAATTTTTGTCTGTCTGTCTGTCTGTTTCTTTTGGCTAATCTCTGAAATGGCTGGACCGATTTTGACGGGACTTTCACTGGCAGATAGCTGATGTAACAAGGAGTAACTTAGGCTACTTTTCCGAGAGGTAAAATAGGGGGTGCGTGGTAAAACGAATTACACGCGGACGAAGTTGCGGGCAACAGCTAGTATACCATATACATATATATATAATAGCTATGTTACAAATTTCAGCTAAACTGGTACGGTGGTATTCTTAAGAGTGAACAACTTTTTGAGCAGAGTTTCTTCGGGATAGTGAAACCCTTCTTTTATCGCCGGCGCTTTGTTGTTCAGTTGAAGTACTACTTATTGTGCTCTCTTAAATCATAATGGAGAAAGAATTAAAGTGCGTCTCGAAGTGGCTCCTTTCATGCACCGGACCATATCTTGGTTGGTTTTAAAACCAGCCGGTTTCCTCGCGATGTTTTCCTCACCCCTTTGAGAACGTCGCGCACACACGATAAGATTTGAACCAGCGACCTCCGGAAACAAACGCGGGGTCTGCACAACTGAGTTACCATACCACACTCCCACCTATTATGTTTTCGAGTGGTAATATAACGAGCCAGATGTACAAAGAAAATAATCATCATAGATTTGAAGTATTATATTGTAATCGTAGTTATTTGTAGCTAACAGACTTACAATTAATTCTCAAATGGTATATCGATCCGAATCAATCGTCCTCATCCATAGTTTGTTTTAACCAGTCCTTGAACGGTACTACAGCGAGGACTACCAGTGGATCACCGACTCCCGTCCGCTCGCCCCAAGAGAAGAATCCCACCGCGTGTGACTCGAGGAGCAGAGCTGCTCCGTGATCTAGACATCAATTAATAAATGAATAATAAATATTGGTGGACATTTTACACTGCGTCTAACCCCTAATTAAGCACAGCTTATGCTATGGGAACCAAACAACTGATAGAATACAATAAATAATAAAGATTCTATACGTGGATATTTTACACTTCGTGTAACCCAAATTAAGCATTACAAGCTACGGGAACTAGACAACTGATAGAATAATTCTTGTTTTTGTAAATAAATAACATAAAACGTATTAACATCGGGACACAGAACAAACATGAATTTCCATAATGAACAAAAATAAAATACATAAATAGCACGGAAACGTAATTTTTAAAATATAAGGTAAAGCGTTCTTATTGCAAAGTTTGACGCGTGTTAGAACCTTCCATAGGAGAATAGTCAAGAACCCCGTAAAGGAAGGATTTCTTTTTTCGCTAGTTTGTAGCGTGAATTGTAATAGAAGTAAGTACCAATGAATGTCATTGGTGATAAGAAATGACTTGAACTTGAACTTGAAGTATGTTTTTTCTTGACATCTAGCGCGATAAGCTTTTTGATAATAAATAGTAATTCGAATAAAGTAATAAATCTTTTCTTCTTTAGTAAGAACGTTTATTTGTATTGCCATCTACTTATGTGAAACAATACAGGTATATAGGAAGGTTTGACTACTTAATAATGCTTTGATATTTGGCATTGTATTGCCTTAATATTAACCTAAACTTATTGTATCAGTTTTACTATATAGCTTAAATAATAGCTCATTCAAGCTCAAAGGTTTTTTATCTTTTCCTCGGGCCATACTTCAACGGAAATTTTTCCTCCCCAAGGCATAGGATCCTGATATGGAAAGTATTTAAGGTATTTTTTTTGTCCATAACAAAATGCTACCTCTGCCTTGCTACCTCTGCCTATGTTTGTCCGGGGTGGTAGTCGAACCCACGACCTACAGCGCAGAAGGCAGAGTTACTACCAACAGATCTATTTTATTTGAAAAATTTCAAAATCATACATTTCTGCTGATTCTGCAGATCTGCTGATCTGCGTTCGGTTCTCAGATATAGACGTTGCCGAGGAACAATCAAATATCTATACTTGTACTTGTGTCCAAATTCAGTACATTGAATATATTTAGAAAAAAATTTTTTGGAGTAATTTCTATTATCCGTGCTGATGCCAAAACTATATTTTTTTCATTTATGTCTGTCTGTTTGTTACCTGTGGCCACGCATCACGCCGAAACTACTGAAAGGAGTCAAATGAAACTTGCCGTGATTTGAGTTCACACTACGAGGTAAGTAGTAGAGCATACTTTTTATCCCGAAATTAATTACGGTTTCCTTGAAATAGGGGACGAAATTTTGTGTGGGGAATCAATCATTTCTCAAGAGTTTTTGATGAGTTTTGGTATATAGATAAATTGGACCATTAGAAAAGAACATGGCCTACTTTTTTGTCGCGAAAATAATACTTGAAAGAGGCGAAATAGGAGATGAAAGTTTGTATGAGGAATCAATGATTTCTCAAATAAAGGATTTAAAACTCATCATAATTAAACATTTGGTAAGAAATAAATAATGATTTTGGGCAATCAAGTTAATTAGGGGATGATTTATTTGCAAGTACTTACCTACCTTTACTAACCACTGACAAGTAGGTACATAGTAATTATTTACCTCAGTAATTTTTTATATATGTGAAACAGTTACGGATCTGCCCATATAATGCGACTTCGGTCCCCCCCACTTCGATATGACAAGATACAAGTCACCTGTAACTCTGAGACTTGTAGGTGTCTCATGTGCGGAATACAGTAATGCGAATGCGTTACTGCTTGGCGGCGGAAATGGGCATTGTTGCAGTACTTCCCCGGACGAACTTGGCGAGAGTTCTGCTCTTGAAGACATGTTTGAAAAAGGAAAATTGACAATATTTCCTGTGTATTAATATATAATATGCGTGGCAAAAAAATACACTAACTACACTAACTTAACCCCGGGTAAAAATGCATTATATAGCCGTGCGTTATAATAGTAATTTATATACATAAACCTTTATAGCGAACGCTTTGTTCAATTTTGTTGCAAGTTCTGTATGAACAGGTAGCAATTGATGTTATCTATTATAGACAATTTAATGTGATCTTTCACTTTTCTCTTTACGGCTTCACTAGAGATCAAAGCGGAGGGCGGTAAGCTGGTCATTCTACGTATTAATAATCTTGTGCTATAATTTAATAACGACAACGTGATACCGAGATATTCGAGGTTTAATATTGGGTTCCGATGAGGTACGTATAAAGCTTCTGTCTGTTAGTAAAAAAACTTATGGCATCTTTTAACTCGGCTGCTCGAGGGAGGTTATGTTTTTCGAGTTTATGTGTCTATCTTACGTCTGTTCAGAACAAATTGATCGATATTGATCAGTGAAGGGTATTTAAGCTATCTACGAATCCAGCGTGGCAGCTATAAAAAACATATAAAAGAGTATACAGATTTCAGTTTCAATGTAGACGGGTTTTACTTTATTGTAATAATTAATACTATTACTACTATAATGTACTATTTAATACTATAATGTATGTTGGTACTCATAGCTACCAACTTAAAAGTAGTTCCAAACCATTGTAGGCACCCTATTCAAATAATGAATGTTTTATATTTTCAAAACAATAACACCTGACGCATATATTTGACACGAAATAAGGCATGGTTAGATTTTGTACTTGAATTTCAAAGTAGTTTCAGTATCGACTTCGTTAATGTTATGATGGCAGGGCACTTCGAAGGCTCACTTCTTTATGGTGGTGAATATATGGTACAAACCTATGATTATAGATTCATTAGGATCGCTATGCACCACGCACGACTCTGTATCTCGCGGCGCATCCACGATAGAGGAAACAAATTGCGCGCAACTTCTGGTCTCCAAAAAATTTACACGGTTCAAAAATATATCATCTGAAATTTGATACAACTATGCATTAGTTCCAATAAAAATAGCGATAGTGCACATACTCGACCGTGGATGTAAGTAGAATATTTTTCTATTGGGTGTTGTCTACTATTTTGTGGACTTCTGTGCTGGTTATGTTCAGGGCATATTATAATAGAATATGGGAGAAAATTAATATTCCTGAGTCAACCCCACTGTCATATTGAATTTGTGTTCGAACTATCAATTAATTTATTATGGAATCAGGACAAGAAAGCCCCTTGACGCAAGTCAAATCAGAATTGAAAGTGGCTTGACTTTTAACTCTTCAGGCAAGACGTGGCAACATATCTAGAAAAAGGTCAAAAGTCGATCCAGCCACCGATTTTAATTAATAGATTAATTAAGATCAATTTGATCTTAATCTTAATTCCGTTATGTCGCCTCACGGACCAGCTGGGTGTGATTTAATGAAATAACTAAGCTGCCGCGTCTCTCTACCAACATGGTGAGTACACTGGTAGGGAAACGAATACATCGCGCTCATGAGAAGAGCTTTATACGTCACGAATATTATATGTTATAAGAACAAACATTTACCTTTCGTAGAAAATATTAAGCCTAAATGAGAAATTGCGATCAAAACAGTATCCCGACGCACGTGTCGAAATCTACCAGCCACTTGCTTACATTTCCAATTTCTGGGAAACTTCAAGCTACTGCGCGTATAAAAATGTAACAGTATAATATCATAGAGGCCATAAAGATGTGAATTTATTCAAAGTTTCACAATAACTTGAAAATAAGTAAGATTTACCAACTGTATGTTTTTATACCTCGCTTAACTTTTTAACTAATTCTGTTTTGGTTTCTGTAATATTTTCATCCATTTCTATTATGATTCATTTATATTATGATATCTAGAAGTTACTCTACATCATGGTTACCCTTTGTTACCCTTGAGGTGTTGTATTTTATTGACGTGCGAGGTAAAACTTACCAATTTCATTCCATCCAACAATAATATTGTTTTCTGAATTGGATTTAAATAGCTTATTCACATTGAAGGTAACTGAAATAAAAATTATGTTTCATTATTCAGGTTTGAGAACTACTTATTACTAATTATGCTGAAAATATGTTACGGCTGGTATCGATAGATGTAGTACCTTGTTGTTTCTCTGATTGATGCCATTTTTATTATCTGTCATCAACTGAACATCGATCGTCAGATACCGAGTACATATAGATCTGGTATTGCCTTGGTTTAGTAAGATATTATCGTTGTAAACTGGTGATTTACTTACTAGGACTAGTGAGTAGTTCAGCCAATTTCAATCCTAGTTTTGCGTGGCGCTACCGTCGGCTATCACAATATTACCTGATGTTAAGTAACTAACATCAAGTGATATGTAACGTCAGAGCTCATAATTATGGACTATTTATAAGGGTATATACATGTATACTAGCTTTTACCCGCGGCTCGCGTTATTGTTCATTTGTCAACCAATTGGACGACGTAATAAAAAGTTTACCCCTACCTAACCCACCCTATAAGTTTTTAGTAAGAAAAAGTAGCCTATCACCGTCTCCAGGTCCCATCTACCTCATTATCATCCCATCTATCTCAATTCATTGTAACTGAATCAGCGGTTTAGGCGTGAAAGCTGCAACAAACAGACTCAGTTTTGCATTTATAATATTATATAGTTAGAATACTCGTGAACCGACAGAAATTGTCCTGGAACCAGAACGCAACGCTACCTATCGGGTCCAATTGTGAATCTAAATCATTCTGGGACCTAGTCAAATACTCACAAAAGAAATCATTATGTCCAGCGGTTTAGGAGTTCAGGGACGTACAGACGTACAGAATATTTATATATTATTTATATTGACATAACAAAAAAAATAAATTAATTGAATGTCGATCGAATAATTGGTGTGGTAACCCTTATTCATAATTTTTTTAAAGGAAACAGCCTTTTACTTACATAAAAACAGCTTTTCTACGCCTCGACACTAAATATTAGATTCAACTACAAAACACCTAGAAATAATCGCACCTAATCATTATTTTTCAATAATTTACTACATCGCTCTTACGTACGAGACATGTATACACATATGTGGCATATTACTCGTAAGACGAACAGCAATTTATTATTACATGTATTTCAAAAATCCAATCATTAAATGATCGATACGCACCCTTACATTTCACGAAATGATAATAATGTATATTTAGAAAGTAATGATCGAAAAAGTAATCGTGTAAGATAGCTCTTAACTTTCCGAACGCGCGGTTGCCTCAAACATACAGGTAAGCAACGAGGTTCAACGACGACTGCACGCAGCGGGACTGAGGCCGGCTGCACCCACGCGATACCATACAAAATTCAGTATTTCAATCGAAAATATTGCACACGAAGCTGCCTCCGCGGCAATCTGCAATTGCATTTTTTTATGTGTTAAATAAATATTCATGGACATTTGTCACCGCGCTATCTGGCTCTAAACTACGCATAGCCCTACACAAGGATAAATCCTTGTTTTTGTTCATGTGAATATGATACACATGTAGAAGTTCAAAAGTTCGCGGGCTGAATCAACGCGCGTATTGTCAGTTCGCGTGGCTAGTCGAGCGACTGTCTGTTGCACGCAACCTTCGGCTTACGCGCTACGATGGAGGTTATTTAAGCAATTTTACTGATTATTTTACTAAAGCGGGTAGGCGTGACCATCTAAACCTAGCCTAATTAATGATTTTCAATTCATTACCTATTTATACTCAGAGGTTGTACTGAAACATCAACCACTGTGACACATATGAATGCCAGACCAGCCTGCAGTAATCTTAGAGATGTAATGACATGTCTTCGACACAATGGCAGTTGCAGTATCATCTGTCATGTATTTAAACCAAATTGTCAAGCTGTGACTCGTCGCGATCGGTTCGTAAGTCGTGTGTTAGAATTTGGTTTGCAAGCGTGTTAACTTGAAAAAGTAAACAAAACGCCAGTTGATTAGAACTGAAGCCGTGTACATAGGCTGCAGTGGACAGGTTTAATTTCTTTGCACTTGACTAGCTGTGCGTGCGACTTCGCACCCGTGGAATTAAATATGGTAGCTAAGCTACATATTTAATTCTAGCTAATGCTTATTGATATTTTATCAATTTCTGAATTGACCATATAGATATACCATAACTACAGACCTTTTTATGCTCTATATATTTTCAAGGAAAGCTTTCTTATATGTCTTATTGTTATGGCAGCTTTTTACGAACCGCATTACTCGACCGCTCTTTCGTCACCATAAGTTGTTTATAAATGCTGGTTAAACGACGATGGGTCCATGATAAAATATAAGTCTATTTAATCTTGAATTGAAAACGTTGAGATCGTAGTGATCAGAGGCAGACGGTAAGATCGAATCCTGATAAAGGTAGAGTTGAATCGTTTTGTACGAATAGGTGGCATAACCACGCGAAAGCTCCACAAAAAATGTTTTTGCGTTGCCCTATTTTATCTCTGCGGATTTTGTTTTCAAGACCCTCATGGTCAGGGTCATGAATATAGTGGATTCAAAAACTGGTTTTTGAATACATTATTATTCATGAAAGTACTGAATTTGCTCTGGTTTTTATGATTTTGGCGTATTTTATATTTAATATGAGCGTAAAGTTACACTTTCTCCACAGTCACCTGGATAGATTTCCTGAGAATCTTGGATATTATAGTAAGGAAAAGGGAGAGCGCTTCCACCAAGATCTATAAGGCCATAGTATGTCTTCATGTGACCTTCACATGATGACAGGTTATTGCTGGACTTTAAAAAGAGATACTGCCACTAAAAAAAAGTTGAGCTTAATCAAAATGATTCTCTGAAGTATAACATTATTTTACAAATTTTCCTCGCGTTCAACTTCTGTGCAGATTAGTTAGCCTAAGGTACTCTTTAAAAATCAACTATCTGCCAGTAAAAGTTCCGCCAAAACGGTTTTTTAGGAGAATAGCCGGAAAAAACATACAGTCAAAAAATATATAACAAAAAAAAAGTTTTTTGTTAGGTGTACCATATATACTTTCATATGCATTTAGTATAAAGGTGTTATTTTGATATTAACCTAACCTAGGGTAGGTTAACCTTACCTTCTTATATTTATTAGTACGATGAGAAGTAACGTAGACACCGAAGTCACTAGCTGCGTAGCCACGACGTAGCCGCTACGGTTACGACTATGAATCGTAGCTGGCTACGCAAATGAGTTTGAAGGTACATATTACGAAAAGGGTGATGATTGATGAAGGAAATCATTTTCGTGGCAATTAAGAAGTTGTAGTTACTTAGTTTCAAGTTCACTACTCTTGTTTTTACGTATACAATTTCAAAATTACATTGAATCCCGCGTAGTCACAGTCAACAATAAAGAAAATAACCATAAGCATTGAAAAAATATTAGTCAATAACAGTTTCTGTATGGTCGGAGCAGACTGTTTTTATGATTGAGTTTTTTTTATATCTAAGTTTATGCTGTTTGAGCAAAACTAACCATTGACTCAAAGGACTATTTTAATATTCCTGTGAGGGGATGTCGGTAGTGTTTAGGGAACGCTGCCTCTGTTGATATGAGAAAACAGAGCTATTTTTATGTCATTCTCAATTTATTAAAGCTTATGTAAATAGCTATAGAAAATGTATAAAAAAATTGGTGCGTGTCAGCTCGAAGGCTCGCCTGGAGTTTACACGTGTGAAACACGCATTCAGTATAAGAAGCGAATATGTTGCGCGAAGGGGAAATATAACGACTTGAATTTTTATTTACGCTTGATTTTGCTCCCTGTCTACTTTGCATACCGCGGGCTTTATATGAAAATAGAATAGTTTCTTAAGAAGCAGACTCCAAAAATACTATACAATGTACTTACAATCGAATTCCGGCAAAATAATGTGATCCAAGTGTTCGAAGAGACCGATGTTGTTTTTTAAGTCGTCCTTATTGTAATTTGAATGAACTACGCCTCTATTGATGTCAGTTTCTGTCGACGATAATAATAAAGTTATTTTAAAGAGCACAAACTAACACTATGCAGTGTTAATCCAGCGAAATATAGTTACAGTACAAGCACTAATTTTTTGCACCTAATTCTGCTACCTTGCGTTTTTCAATTATATCGCAGTTTTGGAGAAGGGCATAGGCATATATATATATATATATATATATAAGTATGGTCACATAAAGTCTGATCTAAGTGAGATGCTTAACCAACAAAATTGTTTGAGGCGCTCTTTAATCATTTCAACACACTGGTTCGAGGTAGGACGGATATTTTATTTGCTAAATTTGTAGTCAGATATTGTTATTCCGAATTTGTTACCCTACTTACCTACTACTAAGGTAAATTTTAAATTCCCGGGAGATGTTAAAATTACAACCCTGTTCAGTGAGTTCCCTAAAGAAAGTATGTGATTTGAACAAATCCCTTAACCTAGTCTTCGCCTGAACTTTTGGTGATTTCGTTGGTATAAGATCTATCATGGATGTCAGATTATTAAGAAATGAGTTTTTGGAAGAAAGCCATGGCTGAGTTATTCGTAGGGTAACAATGGCGGCGATGAGCTCACCATTTGTCACGTTTACGTTCCTATGATATTAAACCCACACGATGAATGTAGCCCATTGAGGATCTTCTTACTTCTTCGGGGAAAAGGATAATCTATGTAATGTATGAGTTATACCTAGACCGACACAAAAAAAAAAACTAATCTTACTCCCATTTAATGTTGTTCATGCAAAGGTATTCGTAGCTTCGTAAGTAGGGTATCTATGATTACGCTGTTTATGAGATTGTCTTCTTCATTCTTCTCAATGTACCCGAGTATTAAAAAAAAAACAAAAAAAAACATAATATACGTACTTCTTATTTAGAGCACTCGTAAACGAAACTTCGGAAGTCTAACGAAGGTTAACGAATACGCAATGATATAAATTGACCCTGAAATTGTACTTAATACCTTTTATCTTGAGTTTATTTATACGAGCACTTGCATTAACGGTCGCTGCGTCACGGCGCGCAAACATAAGCGTTGCTGTGCGTTATATATATTGATCACTAGCTGTGCCCGCGACTTCGTTCGCGTGGAATAACTGAATCCTTATGGCAGTGGCGCGGCTCTCAGCGCGCTTTATATAGCCACGGACGCTCAGGCGCGAGGTGTGTACGTACGTACTTTGTACGTTAAAAATGTTCGCCGTGATTCTTTAAATTGACATAACTTTTTTATTTATGAACCGATTGACATGAAATAAACACTAAATGTTAAGTGAAGCTTACTACAATATATTAGTGAAAACCGTATCTAAATCGAATAAGCCGTTTCTGATATTAGCGTGCACAAACACACAGACAAACAGACAAACATACAAAAAAAAATTAATTACAATTTCGGGTTCGGCATCGATATAATAACAACCCCTGCTACTTTTTTTTTATATATTTCCATTGTACAGACACCACTTTTCTACAATTTTATTATATGTATAGATTGTGGCCATTGAATAGGCATTACCTATCATAAGGTATAGAAGTATAGGCCGAGGCTAGTGTTATGCCTGAGCAGAACAAAGGGCTCTACGGCCCTAAACTATAAATATTACTGTCTGCCATCACGTGGCAGCCCTTCGTGGTGGCAGACGGGAATAATTCACATGGATAACAGTAGCTTAAATATGGCCGTAGACCTTAAATTACGGTACGCTGTGCGTGTCCATATGGACTGATGAGCTAAACTTTTCTTATGTGATATACAGTTACGGAACGAGCCGACGGCTCACCTGGTGTTAAGTGGTAATTTCACCGGTATCCACACCTTTCAAACGGAACACAGTAACGAAACGAACGCGTTACTGTTTGGCGGCAGAAATGGGCATGGTGACAGTTCTTCCCTGGATGAACTTGACCAGTTTCTACTGCTCTTAAAACATATGTATAAAAGTAGAAACTAGCCGTATTTAGTAGGATATTGGCTGCTTTTTTTAGACCCATTCCTGTGTGACCAACCTTTATACTCGCCACCCACTTTGTACCTAATTTTCCATAGCGGTAAATATTCCGCTAGATCGGGTGTGGTGCGGATTGAGACACAGTGGGCGGGCACGAGCGACCACCGACGCTTCATGAGAATGGTATTGCACATGTTTCTCCGATGTTCACAGTTTATGTATACGATTCCGATTGATTCATAATTGGGAACATCCTGACGACGAGGGACGATATTGGAGGCTGTAATTTTTTTGAAGTGTTAGTAATGGATTATGGTCATTGCTCACTTCTGACCATAACAAAAGCAATACGAATTTGGCCCTTTAGAAGTAGGAAAACTCTAGTCACTTTGTGTCCGATATCATGACGATAGAACGTCTTATATACCTCTCGGAGTTAGCTAACTCGTACATGTTTTATGGAATGCGAAGTGGGTCTGACTGCACTCTTAGTCATCTTAGTCATTTTAGTGATAACTCCTGACCAAGGGCCCTATTCCCTGTCAGATGTAAGACCGGCGTTTGCCCGCAGAGACTTTTAATTCATTTTCTGGCAAAACATAATCATTAAATAAATAAACATAATCGCACGAGTAGACGGATTCGCGGCGATAATGCGCAAAAGATCTGCGTCCCTGATGCGCCGGGTGCGCGACAGCTCTAACACCTACCACAGCTCATTGCTCAGAGGCTGGACACTGACTGTCTCTTTATGGAACACTGGACAAGAGCGTATATTGTGCTCTCTTGACAAGTGTTTGTTAGATAGATTCACACTGGAATACATTAAAATCAAAATAACCTAGTATTTTGATTTTCATGTATTTTTGTCTTTGTTTTTTGTGTTGTTATTTGTATTATAATTGTGATTTTTATTTAAATAGTGATTTTAATGTTAATTTTAATATTGTATTTCATTTTTATTTACATGTAACCCTCAAATATGGACACTTTAAATATTTTTGTATCATAATTTATTGTTGTCAAATAAACGAAAATTGAATTGAATAATACTATTATTTCGCGTGTCGTGAGAAACGGTGACATCATTATTTAAATCAGCCAGATAGCGGAATATAAACAATTAAACACTGATGACTCGACGTTCACGGGAGGACCCTCCCCGAATGTTATATATTCGTGGATTCTGGTCGCTGAAAACACCCTGTACACCCGTAACTGTATGAACTCGGTAACGCAAGGTTCAGCTGGACAATCATTCCACCAAGAATGTTCAAACTCAATCCAAAATTCGTTCACAGGACGTAACCCAGCAACAAACAACGCTCCTGCTCTCACAGTTATTTCTATAAATATTGCGGGATTCTCAAATGTTAAAGCCATTATAGTCCGACATTCTGAGAATCCAGTAGTACAGTAGTACCGCGGACTACTGGATTCTTATTATTATTATCTTCTTATTCTGCTTCTCTGCTGGCGAATATGTATACCCAGAGTGGCATCGATCAGACCATGCAAGGAAAGTGGACAAAAAAAAACTAACTAACTGAACTTGTACTTGAGCTTTCACTAGTTACCTTATGTCAACACCGCTTAGCATGTGTATTAATAATAATATTAAACAGTAGTTTGATGACCGAGATCCACTTTTCGATGATCAATTGCCTAAACAAAGATTAAGGAGCGCCAATTTCCTAATATCAACTGTTACATTGTCGAGCAATCCATCCGAAGCATGCTGCAATCTGTGTTTGGGGAAACATCTACCCCCAGCAAGTTTCATTCAACCGGCAGAACATCTTCCTGTGGGCTATGACCTCCCCTGGTCCATGTGAATGTTGAATCGACTCCGGACACAAGTGTACTGCGGCAGGCTGAATGTGAGTAGATAGGGCTATATCGATGAGCCAGCTAATTGTGTGTGGACTAATCCTCAATCAATGCTCCACTTATTTACCTGCTCATTGTTACCTAATAGCTGTACTTTGACACTCATACTGCTAATGTAGACGCAGTGGCAGTGGCTAAGTATTGCCAACACGAAACTTAAAGAATAAAGAACCATCGACATTTCGTACGAGAGCATATTCCTAACATGTAGACGTAGGCTGCGTGAGAAATCAAACTCACATACGTACTAATATATTGGGTGTAAAAACTACTAGGCTACGGAGGTGGCTTTAAATCAAGCATAAGGCATAGGGCCAAATTAGCAATGCACTTACGTTGATAAGTATGGCGAGTTATTCTGAAAATATCGTTTCGTTGATGCATCACCATATAAAGGTGTGCGGAATAAATAATCATTACAATTAAAGTTAAAATGGCAGTTACTGCTATGTGAAAAACGATACATTTTTCTCCTCTCGTGCACTTTGGGTGGCGCTCCGAGGGTTGGAAAACAATATTATTCGACATTATGGAAAATAATCACACCACAAGTTATTGAAGTGCTTGACCATCTAGATTCGCTAGACGCGATTGTATATGTAATTTCAGTCATATATTTCTAAATTTGAAAGTAGGTAGCGAAAGCTTTGTGATGAGCTTATAATAAAATAAATAATAATAGTCATTAAAATTGTATCCAGGCAAGAATGAATCTCATGGTTAAAATTTGTTTCAAATTCTTGTATGCCTGTGATGTTTCAAAAACCAGTTAGGTACATATTCCTGTTGCAGTGACATTCTTATGGACCTTCAATATCTTCCCATTCGAAATCCAGGCATTACTGAAAAAGTTACTTGGCGACTGAGGAGCTTATTAAAAAACGTTTTATAAAAAAAAATTGTTACTGGTTAGCTAATCAGTGACTAGTTCTATTTATAACTGAAGAACGTGACCTTGGTGGTGTAGTGGTGAGAATGAATAACTGAGACTAGGTAAAAACCAAAAATCAGGTAATTACGTGGCTTATTTTTTCCAGTGACGTCAGCTACTACATCACTACTAAAAACCTAATATGAATATATGAAAATTGCCCAGGCCAAAAATGAACCCGATGCAAACGTTTTGGAGTCGCTCAAGTTTATTTAGTAAGATTTCAGTGAGATCGGGATAGCAGGCATCAGCATAGTGAAGTATGGGGAGGAAGAGAGATTATGCTAATGTAACTTTGGTGGTTGTTGGTAAAAACTCCTCAACCTTCTCAAGGATGCAGCAGTAGTAAAAAAAAACTATCCATAACTACTCCCAAGTTCTTCACTGTCTCACTAAAATGTCTACCATCCTACCAAAAGTCTACCATCGAACACAGTTGCTGATGAATAAGTCGCTCAAGTAGAGAGTAATGGAAGAATGGAAATGGGACGTGAATACCGTCCACTGTGACTATCACTGTCACTGAACATGCTTATCTATATAAAATTATAAAATGTTAGCCAATCGCAAATATAAAAAATATGAGTAAAACTAAATATATATAACATAAACAATTATATATCAATATTTATTCAATACCAGTCCAAGAGAAACAAAAACACAAATGACGCAACGCCAAAACTGTCATAGTCGGCCTATAATATAAAGAGAATGGTTGTTACACTTGACTTGTTGTTGACATGTTATGCGGAGGGATGAAAGTCATGCTACAAAGAGAGTCCTAGATATGGATGTGGATGGATGTAAGAGTAAAGGTAGGCCAAAGAAAAGATGGATGGATTGCGTGAAAGATGATATGAGTAAGAAAGGAGTGAGTGCTGAGATGACGTCTGACAGAGAGAAATGGAAGGAAAGTACATGTTGTGCCGACCCCACCTAGTTGGGATAAGGGCAAGAAAATGATGATGGTTGTTACACTTCTAATCATAACCAACCATGGAGGCAGTATGTACTTTTATCTCTATGTAACCAACAGATTAGCTGTCAAGTTATGCGAAAGAGTGAAAGAGTAAGAAAATCAAAACAAACACGTCAAATCACAGAACAGAGATACATACATCAAATTGAAATAAAATTTTACAGTAAGCCATTGTATTTGAAGTCACAAAATGTATAAAAATGCAGACGGGTTCACAATATACCTACCTCAAGACTTTCACTTCCTGGATGCAGTCGCACGTTTCGCTTTTGGTGCTATCGTCTCCTTGGTCACAACCAGCGGCTTCGGAGAAGCCACTGTAGGAGCCGATGCCCACGCCTTCGGATCCGACTGTGACTGCCCTGCGAGTGCCGTGAGGTCGCTCGCCTTCGGGTCCCATGACATACACGTTCCCCTTGCGAGTCCAGCATATCGTCACGCCTAACCTTTGTCTCGTCTTCATGAATACCTACCTCATGACGCGTCTTAGTCAGGAATTCAGACAGGGAGCCCATCTGGAACCCTTGAGGTTCGTCTTAGTGAACCACAGCTTGTCGCGCACGGCTACATCACGCAGCTTGAATAGAATGGGTCGCGGCTTATTAGATGTGCGGCCCATCCGATGACACCGACTGATATCAGTTCTAGAGAACGGGCAGAATTTCAGATCACCGGTAACCACTTTAGTGACCACAGTGGCAGTGTCCTCCTTCTGCACTTCGAGAACCATGAATAAGCAGAGCATCTCGAGCTGGTCAATAGGGTGAGCAGTCAGCTCTATTTTATCTCGGAGCGTTTTCATTGTAAATGCCTTGAAAGTGGCATATTCTGCAGCCAACAATGTGATGGTGTCTGGCTGGTTGGTGTTTCTGCAGATCTCTTCCTCAAACTATCCCATCCACTCGGCAATCATTTGCTGTAAAGAAATTGCCATTCCTTGTCGATAATTTACCAGTGTTGTAAAATATGAGGTTATTCAGTTGGTACCTACTAAAAGTGCTAGGTTGGAAATCATAGTAAACACTTGATGGTAGGCAGGATGTATCAAAGCAACATCACACAACCAAAAAAAAGTACTCAGAATTAGATTGTTACAAGGATCGTGCTCGCGAGAAAAAGGAATTCCTCCTTTCAGGGTTTCTCGCCTGTTCTGCCCACGGAGAATCGGATAGGGTTTGAACAGGCGTCAAACTTAGCGATAAGTACGCCTGACCAAGTTTTGACTTTAAGATTTGCGTCAAGAATTGTCATTTGTGATGGTGGTTGTGAGTTATGACGGTTGAATCATTTCATCAATCATTGGTTGTTTATCTTGGCAAAAATCAAAGCAAATGGAAACTATGTGGCTAATTTTTCCAGCTACATAACGACTCAAATCCGAACAAGATTAATAAATAGCGAATAAATGAAGCGTCTTCAGTTTAAGAAGCCAAAATAATCAGCCACATGGCATCATAATCGTAAAAATGAAACGTTAATTATCATTGCTAATTCATTTACTTCTAAAACATGAGAATGAACGAGTAATTACAATATCAATAATCACATTAGTGTCAAAACACAACAGTGTGGCAGTGTGTATCCTTAGTGAATAGTTGAGGACATCAAGAGTTGTTTAGAGCGCCAAACTGGGCAAAAGACAAATTGTTTATATTGCCATGTCTCATATAATGTATGAGACAACAAACTTCAGTAGTCAAATTCAGATAAGCCAAGTCGACCTGCTGTATTATTGTCATATTATATCCCAAACTAAGTAAAAGTAATGCTAAGATTATTGGCACTCTGATCGATTATCGGTTATTTCCGTAACAGTTCATTTCCGAAAAATTTCAGATATAAATATATTAAGAGCTTAGTAATCAATTGCTACTTTTGATAGCAGTTCAGTGTGCATTCGGAATAATAAGATCATTAACACGCCACAAAATTCACAGCAAAGGCGACTTCTGGAATTCATAGCAAACTGTAAATATACGTACAAACCTATCGTATATATAAGTAATAGTTAAATACTCATAAATCATCGACATCATATTTCGTAACAAAATAAGTTCTTCTAAACTATATCTGGATAACAAGCATCTTTAGACTTATTGCACTAGTTAAGCATATATGATTATTAGTTACGCCTTAAACACACAAAATTGTTTAAATGTATATTAAATCACTTAAGTACGTGAATAACACTGAAACGCTAAGCTGAATTTTTGGAAACGGGTTATGCCCACCGTCAGCAATACCATTGTCGTCACAACTGTGGAAACTACATGAAAATCTAAACCGGTCTTAAAGTAAAAGCTGTATAACAACATATTACTAACCTATTTATACAAAAAACGAACACAGCGAGACTTTATCAAAATAAATCCGGCATAAGCAGGCTTAAGAAAATCTATGTGAGAGTAAAAGTTGCGAATAAGAGGTAATACAGTCTTAACAACTAAAGCCAATATACAACAACAGTGATTATTACTCATTTACAATAGTAACGTAAAATGACTTCGTTCACTCTTAGATCATCTTATCGACTAATCAAAACCCCAGTAAACCTAATAACTAAAATAGTATAATACTCGTCGCATCGGTTGTTATGGGCCGAGGTTACCACTTAACACCAGGTGGGCCGTCGGCTCGTTACGTAACTGCATCACAAAAAAAAAACCTATAATATTTACGACTTATAATAAGCATTACGAACTGAAGACCATAATGAATGTTATCTGGGGGATTTCTTATTTTGAATTCCGGTAAAAAGTAATTTTGAACTGATTGCGTTACTAACTGTGGACTAATATAAACTACTTCCTTATGTAGCATTGTATCTGAAGACAAAAAATCTTAGCTTTTTTCTACTGCAGAACCCGTTTTGGTTACTATAGTAGAAGCGTATCAAAGATTACAATTATTTTGATCTTATTACAGTGTACTTAAGAGACATATTTTTTTTATGTCAACGTCTATGCAGGACTTACCTAATGCAATAGTGTTATCAACATGTCAATTACAAATCTAAATACTGTTCTTAGCACCTGTTGGTTACAATTCGAGGACAAAATCAAGTCTGATACAGTTTAATTTTATTGGTGTTAAGACAGTACATTACATATGTTATACTGCTACTGGTGTTCATCTCTCATACGTTACAATGTACCACAGCAGGAGTCTATGTTTACATCTGACAAAACTCAACATACCATAAACACATAAGAAAACGGAATAATTTGAAACTTATCCTAAACATACAGCAAACACACTAGGTCAAAACTTTGTCCAACACGTTCACATAGCACTGTTCGACGCACGCTACAATTTGACAGTTCAAAAGTTAATATTTTAGTAACGGTGCCTTCTAATAACACACACACACAAAACATATTTACGAAAAATAATAATGATAATGTTTTTTTGACTAATTATTATGGTACAAACATTTCTCACTTAAAATAGATACAACATCAAAAACTTCATACTGTAAATTTGAATTTTATACATTATAATTAAAGGGAGTAAAGGTGAATAAAGTCCTGAATTACAGCGAAATTGTAAGGCATACTCGTATTATACAGTACAGTGTATTATATACAGTATTAGATCATTAGCATTAATTAATGTGTTCATATTGATGTTCTCTATAAGTGATTCCATCTAGATTTATTTATTATATGATTATAAGCTGAAACTGTATTAAGTGTTTAATAAATTTATTTGCACATGTTATTCTGAGCACCACCACAGCACTTTTATTTATATTTCACAAAATATAAAAGGTTTTTTGTCGAATACCGTTATTTTGTGGTAATATATTACGTACGGATGTTTCTGTCTGAACGTATGTTATAGAAACAGAAGCGGCGGCCTTAGGCGGTGGCGAACAGGGCAATTGTCCGGGGTCTCGCCTTTCTTGTGTTGTTTCGCGATGTAATCCATAAAAGCAAGAGCAGGGGCACCGAGCAACAACACAAGCAAATTTAAAAAAATATGTGGTCATATAGACATACTCTAAGGACACTTTGCCATGACACGACAGTACATAAGTAAATTATGTTCTGTGCCAGAGCAGTGTTGGTGTCTCGAAATGTACGTAAGTGGACTAGGCCCTAGTCCAATTTACGTACATTTCGAGACACCCCGAGCCCCGCAATTATTAATAATTGCGGAGCTCAGCGAGGTGCGTACATTATCTAAGAGGCAATAATGCTTCATAAAATTCCCATATCAATACACATGCACACAGACAAGGAAGATTAATGTTTCCCTTAAAAATATAAAATTAATGTTGCCATAATTGCCAACTCACGCGCCATCACATTATCGCGTGCGCATTAAACAAAAACGATTATTCCTAAAACATTATTGGACAACAATTCTAAATGTGGTCGTTCTAATTTCCTCTAGTGGATAATATCACAAAATACTACTAATGAGAAAATTTATTCCGCCCACTATCTACGGCAAGAAATATTCTTTCTTCACCGCGATACTTTGTAACGTTCCAAATATTTCATTTTATCAATACATAAACACTTTACAGCAAAAGTAGCAATAGCAGACTGTTTAATTCATAAACCAATAAGATGATTTAGGAAATCACATCAGATTAGTAATTTATTATTTTAGATTAGTTAGTTATTAATTATTATTAACACGAAGCTAGGTGTTTACTATAAGATGACAGTTAAGATAAGTTAGGATTTCTGTCCTGGATGAAATTCAGCAGTTGGGCCATCACGAGCTGAAAACAAAAACAACATTCATACATTTAATATAATTAATATAATCAAAATATATAAAAAAAGTATATTCCGGGTTTTTTATACATCGTATGCTTTCACAACATCCGATACTTCAGCACTTGCAAGCGATAACAAAATAGTAGCTGCATTTATGGGAATTTCCGTATATACCTGACCGGTAAAGATACTTGTATAGTACAAGTGCATAGTAGTCTTGTCACAAGCGTTTGTATATCATTATTAATTTTTATTTATTATGCTACGGTCCGCGGTTGATAAGTCATCCCACGGGAACACAATTTTTCACACACACTTACAAACACACACCCATGCACGCACGCACGACGCACGCACGCGCACACACACACACACACACACGCACGCACACACTCAGACACACACACACACACCAAAACTAGATGACTTGGGATTAAAATATAAAGGAGATTACCGTATCGCTAACCCTCGAAGAATTCTCTGGCCCATTCACTCGGCTGTTAAGGTGCATTAATAACCTGACTTGCTCCACAAGCGCCTGAAACACAAAAAAAAAATCAATATGAAGTCCAATTTTTCATGACTGGTCAACTACGTCCATTTTTATAATATACAGTGTAAACTTCTTTTTTATTTAAAACTACTCCATTTAACTGGCAAACTTCCCAAAACGTCGACTTTACTTAAATTTGATTGGTTAGCCTAGTTGTCCATACAATGATAAATAAAGATAATAATAAGTCATTACAGTAACAAAAAACAGTACTTTCCAGGTTGCCGAAATGAATAACAACCTCATAACCAGGCCTAACAGGCCTCATAACTCAGTTGGTAGTAACCCTGCCTTCTGTTCTGTAGGTCGTGGGTTCGATTCCCACCCAGGACAAACATTTGTGTGACGAACATAGGTGTTTGTTCTTGTGTCTGGGTGTTGATATATATGTATTATATGTATGTATTTACAAAAAGTATTTAAGTATTATATCAGTTTTCTGGTTTCCATGATATAAGCTATTTACCTAGCTTACTTTGGGGCCAGAAGATTTTTATTTAAACAAAAAAGAAATGAAAAAGTAAATTATTATACAAAATAGATGTTTTTAAGGCGGGGCGGTCTTTCACCGCACCGCGCCGCCCCGCACGGCATTCAGTGCGTACCTCTCGAACGTCTGATTTATTTTTAACTTACGTTTCCCTTTTCGCTTCTAGAAGACAGTCCAAGTAACGACGATATGTCAATTCCGAATTTCTGGAAAGTAAAAATTCTCTCTGTAAGTATAAATGACAGCTGGTACGTACTGTAAGGAAGCCACTCCGTGGGTCCTTTTTCAAACACTTTTTACTTCTCTGAAACTTTACTCAACAGTCCAAGAACTTAGTATAGAATCAGAGAAAAATTATAATATATATCGACTGCTCTGGATGGAAACTTGTACGAATATATTGACTACCGGGCAGCACGTGCATTCGGCTATTTATAATCTACGGAAAACCGAATGATAGTTGGGGGCAATCGCTGACATTGCATTGGATTCGTATTAAAACATATTATAACGTTATACATGAAGGGTAATATGTAAAAAGCCTCCTAAACTCTAAAGGCCCTGTGCATCATGATCATTGCAAATACCGAGTTGGGGAAGATATTTGGAAAAAAATGATGTTATGTGCACGAATGAGCTTCTGCGCTTGATAATTTTATGTGCCTTGCTCTCAAAAAAGGCGAAGGAAAACATTGTGAGCCAACCGACGTATTCTAGAGCCTAAAATTCAAAGATACGATCATGTGCACAAAATGAGCATCCCCGAAGCACACTTCAATCCTTTCAACACACTGGTCTGGGAAAACCAGTGACTCGACTAGTAGCCGTAGAATGGCACAGGTCAATCCGACACTTTGTAGTAAAATGCTTGCCGAACCATTTTAAATGTATCTAAGATTATATAGTCCGGCTTTAGAATAGGCACACAGAACGTTACAAAAATGGTCACTCACCCGTTTTATCAGTTGTTCCAATACTACGTCAAGCTTGTTAGACCACTTCTGCAACTGAGCCTCTTTCTTGGCATACGCCTCCTTAGATTCCAATAGAGTCTGAATTTTAGATCGCTGGCACTGCAACCTGTCAAAAACGAAGACAGTAATACACATCGACTGGCCTCACAGCTCAGTTGGTAGTTCTTCTGCGCTGTAGGTCCGTGGGTTCGATTCCCACCCAAGACCAACTTTAGTGTAACGAGTATAACATTGTTAGAACTTACTTGAGTTCGTTTATGTTGCAATTACTGCATTTCCAAGGTACGGGCTCACTAAGATCATCGGAGGGGATTCCTGCGGGAAATACAACAGCCTGATTATGCGTCCTTCCATAACAGTGGGGCACTTTAGCGGTGTGATGATACTTTGGATGTCGAGCTTATTTTGTATGCAATTATAATCATTATTATTACTAATTCAATTTATATTTTTTTTAAAGGAAATATGGAAAATATGCAAGTATTTTTAGGTTTATGGGTCAGATTGTAATGAACAGAGAGAGGCGCATTAAAATCCTTTGTCATTCAAACTGAGTCAATTTATAGATAATAATGACATGAAATGTGTCAAATGCCTATGTTCCGTTAGGGGCTCGACGTATCACACCAGTGCCCCCGTTAATAAAGCAAGCGCAAATGTCGCAAAGCCAGTAGGCAAGCTAGGGACCACACTAAAACTTTTGATTAGGATTAATTTGCTTGGCAGCTAGGTGAAACTTGAGCTTATTGCACTTAAACAATAATCCTCACCTAAATTTTCTCAAAAGTTCTCAGCATTAGCGTAATAAAGCAAATGAAAAAAGCCTGGGCGCTAATGAACACTAAATAGTGACACAATCATACTACTAATAATAAACAATCATAACTCGCACGCACCACAATAATTAGATTAATTACTAATCCTATGTATGTGCATATATATTGTGTGCATGTTATTATTAGTGAATATTATAATATAAAAAAACTATTACAATAAACACTCGCATGATGTGAATATATTGTATATATATATATATTAATTATTATTATTTTATTTATTATTATCAGCCTGCATCGTCCCACTGCAGGGCAAAGGCCTCCCTGATCCCCTTCCACTCGTTACGGTCTTGCGCTTTTGAGGTCCAGTTGTGCATAAAGGTGTCAAGGTCATCTCGCCATCTCCGTCTGGATCGACCACGATGCCGCTTTCCGTTGTTAGGGGTCCACTCTGTTGTTGTTTTTGCCCAGAGTCCATCCGGCATGCGGCACACGTGGCCGGCCCAGTCCCACTTCAGTCTTGCTGCTTTTTGAGTGACGTCAGCGATCTGAGTTTTGGAGCGTATAGTTGTGTTGCGGATGCGGTCGGTAAGTTTAATGCCAAGAATACTACGCTCCATCGCTCGTTGGCTTACCTCTAGTGCAGACCTCTGCTGAACTGTCAAAGACCAAGTCTGAGCACCGTAGGTAAGGATAGGGAGAATGCACACGTCCATGAGTTTCCGTTTTAGGGATAGTGGTAATGACCCTTTCATTAGGTCTTTCATTAACTCTTCCAGGCGTTTTCCGTACGTGTAGAGATCTCCTTGTCTTGTCTCGCCTGGAAAGATATTATTTGGCCAAGGTATACGTACTCATGGACGTATTCAATTCCCACACCACCTACAGATATTTTTCGTTTTGTGCTATTGGTCATCAGCTTGGTCTTCGACATGTTCAAACTTAATCCTACCTCGAGGCTCGCCTTGCTAAGGTCTGTTATGGGCTGTGTGTCTGTTATGGTATATACATATATATATATATACTGGTATGGTGTTTCTAAAACGTGATTTTCACTTTAACAAACACGAAAAAATATTTCAATAAAGCCAGCCAGAAACATACATGCTCAAGAGTTGTGCCAAGATGTATAAAAACAGAACAATCCCCATGGCCCCTGCAGTTTCTCAGGAAGGTATAAAAAATACAGCGTGCCCCGTAATAAGGTCCAACACCGAAGGGCGGGTGGGATTAGACCAAAAAAAACTTGACAAATCATCTATCAGGGGCGTATTGTAATTCGGACACAAAGTGCACTTAATAACGGAATCACATTGGTCACGAGATTATTTTCTTACTTAAAAAATAATGGCACAATTACCAATTTAGCGCGGATTGACTTTGTTTTATTTATAAGCCTATATCTATATGTCCTATGTCTATATGACATATTTAATTAGCCTTTTTGGATAATATGACTGAAACTGCAAATGCACGAATGTGGCAAATGTTACACGAATTAATAGAAAATAAGTTCACGGGTTTATAATATTAATATTACTAACAAAACTAATATGCAGAAGCATACGAGAAAATTAGTAGATTGATTATTATCTGGTAGAAACATATCGCGTTTGTTTCAGAGTACTTTTGCTGCATGCCACATATGTATTAAGTGGTATAGTATGTATGGTGTACAATATGATTGTATTATTTATTACATATATTATTTATGATAGTATGACAGTAAAAGTTCATCTGCACAACAAAACGAAATCATTCATGACATCTAATTTGAATGAGCTATAACAATCACTATTTTAAGATGGATCATTGTAAAATTTTCGCAATATTGGGTGCCCATTACAGGCGGAAGTGGTTTTCGCATACCTATATTTAGATATAAATATGTCTTCTATCTTGTTTCGACTTCCGGTCCCCGAGCTGTGAAGACGTGTTTCACTTGACTGGCTTCACAGCTCAGTTGGTAGTAACTCTGTCTTCCACGCTATAGGTCATGGGTTCGATTCCCACCCATGAAAAACATTTGTGTGACGAACAGAGACAGTTGTTCTGTATCTGGGTGCTAATTGTATACAAACTGATGACCTGTAAACACTACACCAACATCCTGAACTGGATACCGAATGCAGTGAAGATACCTGAACAAGTGTTTCTGGCATGTCATAATGACGGTGTGCTTGTGTTTTTGCGAGAAGAGTGTGTGGCAATTGTTCTAAAAGAAACGCTACAATTATTTCTAATTATATATTTTTTTTTGTTCTGTTTGATTATATTTATTTATTTATATTAAGAAACGTAAATGAACCAAAAATATAAAAGAACCGTCTAAGCGTGTTATTTTTTTTTCATCCATCGCCAATTTGCCTTGAACTAAGCATAGCTTGTACTGCACTACTATTATACAAATTACTGATAAAATACTTTTTTTTTATTACATATTATTTTAACTTCTAGACACAAAACAAACATCAATGCTTGTCACACAAATATTTGTACTGGACAGAGTTACTGAGCTCTGAGGCCAGTCGAAGTAATTATTACATTACTTTTTGTTTTACATTTGTGAATTTAAGGAATATTCAATATCATTTATAATTTCCCATTTTTTTTTTTTATGTAATACTTTTACGGAACGAGCCGATGGCCCACCTGGTGTTAAGTGGTAACCTCGGCCCATAACAGCCGATGCGACTTGGGTCCTCCCATACTAGGTATGACAAGACCCAAGTCGCACGGTATGCGCCCGTAAATGTGAGCCGTGTAGGTGGAATGTAATAATAATAATAATAATAATAATAATTTTTATTTGCAACTTATACAATTAACATAGAAACTTAAATATAGTTGTGCTTAAGGTATATATAGTTACAATTTTAGTGAAAACAACTAGAACCTAAACTAAGACATTTAATTATCTTGTAATATAGGAACTAGTGCCCACCCTCAAATACAGTGAGGTTAGCAAATTTATCAGCGAATGGTTTCTTAAACAGTTATTGTTTTATGGATTGGTACAGTTAAAAATAAATTAAGAACAAATAAGAAATTATTTTTGTAAGATTGGTATGAAGTATGTTATTACGTGAGTTGGCGTGTGTGCGTGAGTATGTGTGTGTGTGTGCGTGTGTGTGTGTGCGTGCGTGTGTGTGTGTATGTGTGTGTGTGTGTGTGTATGTGTGTGTGTGTGTGTGTGAGTGAGTGTGTCAGTGTAAAGGCTTTCTCAAGATGTAGGTAGGCAGTTTATTTTTTTTTTACTTATTAGGATATAATAGTAATTAGTTTTTCAGTAAAATCATACGTGAGAGATAGTAGCCACGTTCTAAGAGCAATTTTTGAGGACCTTTTACACATTGGAAATATTTCTAACTCTTTATTACATGTCAATGTCTCATGTGCCTGTAATTTCACCGGCAACCACACCTTTCAAACCGGAACACAGTAACGCGAATGCGTTACTGCTTGGCGGCAGAAAAGGGCATGGTGGCAGTATTTCCCCGGACGAACTTGGCGAGAGTTCTACTGCTCTTAAAATTTTGTAATTAATTTGTGACGAAAATTTTGTATATTAGATTAGTAGATATTTAAGTGTAATAAGTTTGTCTTAATAGTCTAGTCAAATTTGTAATGATTTCCATATATTTTGACTAATTTGTGTAACTGGCAGAAGCCGTATAGGTTAATATTTATATATAAATAAATTATATGTATATAAATATATATATGAAAACCAGATGTTATATGCAGTGTACTACACTGTGTAAAACTTTTGAAATCAAAGATATTATACTAAAACGTATAATACATCAATTTAATAATTAATTGACGCAAGGCATCAAACATCGCATAAAGACTTCTAACTAAATAAAAACTAACTAAATACTACAACAACCAAAAATGGATTTAGCAAGAAAAAAATACACAACGCACGTGCTTTATAAAATTATCCATGGAAAGCGAGCATGATAAAGTAATTATATTATGTACCTGTGTTCACTATCTGTATATTATAATGTTGATTAATAATAATATTTTGCTGGTTAAAGAAAAATAATTGTGTGGGCACATAGAAGGGAGTTTGATCGTCAGGGTATTGTGGCGAATGGTAAGGATTTCGGGACACGTAGTGAGGATTTCGGGAAGCGTAGTGAGGATTTCGGGAAGCGTAGTGAGGATTTCGGGAAGCGTAGTGAGGATTTCGGGACGCATAGTGAGCTTTTCGGGACGCATTGTAAGCATGTGGTGACGTTGTAGGGAGATAATATGGTGACGGCGCACAGCAAGGATACGTATTCTTCGTATACGTAGAAGATATTTCTGCGCTCCAGCCTGTGAAATGGAAATTTATAAAGGGTTTTTTCTGATGAATATGTCGACGATGGCGCCACGCAACGCCTGGATCGGTAACTAGCACTCAAGTGAAGCCGAAACACACCTTCTAGTGCTTGGCAACTAATTGTTGAGGGTGATGTATGGACTACGAGCAGTGGAACCATACGATGATTCCCTCATGATATTCCCACAACAATTGCACTGGTCGTAGTCTAGGGTGGATTCGCACAAAAACATATTTACTAGAATACTATGTAAACCAACTAAAATAATATAGTAAATGTTACCAACACAATTTTAGCCGATTATAATAAGAAGTTTAATTTCGGCTACTTGTTAATCAGCTGTGAAATGTTAATTTTGCTTTTAAACTTTGTTTCCCATTTATTACACATTTAACATTTTATATTGACTGTACTAAGACGCGAGCGAGCAGCTTGTAGCTTGTACAATATTAATCGCAATGCAGAAACATAAGCTAGAAACGGACTACATGGTCTAACAATAAATCTAATCTCTTCAAAGCTATTGAGTCTTGTTTAATAATAATTAATACAGGGAACAGCTAAAATAGCATTGTTCGTAAATCACACACTTAGTGAGATTATGAGACTGCAGTTCGCAAATCTGCATAGTTTGAGTCGTTGCTTCGATATTGTGTATGCTAGGCTAATATTCGCTTTTTTTAATGGCGTCTATTTTCAGGTCGCGGGCGGCTGAAAATATGGTATATATTTCTCCAAGAACAATGCCCATCTACACTAAAGTTAGTACCTTAGGACCAGGAATAATTAATATTTTAGGTAGAAACATGAGTATCAGAGATACAAAAAGAACACCAGACGTTCTCAAGTTGTCTAGGCTAATTTATTTTAGTGTATATGGCCGTAAAATATTTATATTTTGTTATAATCTAAATGCACACAGAGCACAGACGGAAGTACGGTGAAATGTACCTATATCAATTTCGCTCCACTGGCGTTTGCCTGGCGACCCCAACTTGGCCACTGCCATGGAGTTGCAGTACAGTTCCGTGTTGTGTCGCGCATCGGGGGCGGGCGCGCATCCACTAGTGGGCAGCGCAGATACCCTGAAAACCGACCATAAATATATTATAAAACTAATACGGTTACTTAAATGACGAGACCAGGCAGTAAGCTTAAGGAAGCCAGTTACAATAATATGTAATTTAAAAAAACACAAGTTTTATTTTGTAACTGTCGCCGAATAGGTTACAGCGTTTCTCTTGAGAAAATGTACAACATCACATGTAGAACATCGTATTGCACACAAATTTATATTTTTTATTCCACTAAATTCGGTAGTGCATTTCGCGCGATCACCGAAAGGCGCGCTGACGTAGGCCACGATACAAATATGAGTGGTTAGGTGTCATGTTCACGCGGTGTATTTTGTCCATATCATTTTATCATACAATTAGTGAACGTACTTTCGGCTACGGGATCAACAAAAATAGTATACGACCCACGGCCCGAATGCTGGATGCCCTGGCGTGTGTCATACAAAGGCAGTTTATCACACCCGGCCAGGAAATCCAACTTTCGGGCTTAGGATCGTAATATACTATTTAAGTATGTATTTATAAAAGTATATAAGTCTCATATCAGTTGTCTGGTTCCCATGAGCAAGCTATGCTTAGCTTACTTTGGGGCTAGATGGCGCTGTGTGAAATGTCCACCAATATTTATTTATATATATTTTATTTACCCTGGATGCATGGAGGGTGGTGGATTGGAAAACACCGGGGCCGCTTCCGCCGGAGTTCCTGAAATATACAAAAACACTGAATGCAACCTTTTGCAGAGGTTTTAGCAAAAAACTCATTCCATCAATACAGTGAAACATTCATTGCAGCTCACTATAAATGTCTTTATGTAGTTTGTTTTGAGCAGAAAACAGTAGGGAATAATGGTTTTGTTATAAATAATAGAGTTTGATCATGATTCAAATAATAAGTTACCTTCCAACACATTTGGAGGCCCCAATGCACTGTTGGATTCTTTAAGATGTGCCAACGTGTGAAGTGGCAGATATCCAGTCCTGTAGAAATGCTCCTTCTCAAATACAGTAGCATGCACAAATTTGCACTTGGGCAGGGTGCAAACAGTATTCTGGAAATTCTTGCAGAAAGTATACACCCCAGGCAACTGAGACAGGATCAGCTCATGAGCATAAATGCAGGAGCTGCCGCGGTTGCACATGCCACGGACATATTGACGGCACATTACTTTCTCTGGTGGCTTCTCTGTAAGTTCATCTTTGGTTGGCTTGTACTCAGACACAGTGGTTCTCGACGAATCATTGTATTCCTCATCTACCACTTCCTGTTTGGGCACCACGAGAGGGCTATCTGGTGGGGGAGAGTTAGGTGGCAACGGTGGGTTCACCCGCTGGGCCATAGTCTGCGACTGCTTCCCACTTTCTTGCTCGTCGGAATTCGGAGTAGTGGAGGAATCTGACCCCTGGTTAGGTGAAGAATTAGACTCTTCAAACTTCGATTTCAAATACTTTCTCATGTGCTTGAAATTAGGTGATGGCCGAAAATTTATACATTCTTCGTCAGTTAATTTATTCTTTTTTTCTGAAAAGATGTATTTATAGAGATATATTTGAGCATACTATGTATTAATAACTTCATAATGAAAGAGCTGAAAACATGAGGTGTAACATAACTTATACAACACAACATGTGAGAGCAACCAACTTTATTTTTACTTATTATGATATGTCTAAGATTTTCATTCTTGAATTTACATTAAGTTTTTCCCCAGAAACACATTTGACAAAGCATAAGGCAGCCGGAACAGTTATTTACTGACTTATAAACGATAATTTACTGTTTATTTAATCATAATTGTTATTATTTTATTTCTATTGCATTATCATAAAAAAAGTGTAAAATAATAATTTTTATTATTTTCTGTTATGTATTTAGTATTTCTATTCCATTGATTTTTGTATGTAATCTCTAGCTAGAGTGAAGTAATAATAACAATAATAAACCTATATTGCAGACAACTTTCAGTCCATATTAAATTAACCATATTTCAATTATAACAGTCTTGACCCAGTGATGCAAAATAGGACAATCTAATTTGCCATAATTTTTAATGACAGATACAGTTTATGTTTTTCATAAAAGGTAAACAAAAGAGGTTGAGATAGTTTTTTTTTTTTTAAGAAGGCATTTGGTATGGATATCTTAATACAACATATCAGAATTTTATTTTAGTTAGCAATATTGAAGATAAAAGAAGGGGTACTGCTGCTTTCAAGTAGTTGGAATTGAACTACAAGTTTATGTTCTTTTATTAAGTTCGTAATAAAAGTAAATATATTATAACATTAACATTGATTATAACTATAACTAACTTTTAGAGTGATTTGTGTGTCTATGAAGGTTTACATCTTTGTATGTATGTATGATAAAAACACATTATTAGTTCAATATTTAAATGAAGTATCCATTCAATAAACATAAAAAAATTTGGTAATTGAATATTGCAAATGCACTGGAGAAGTCTTGTCGGCAACCATGGTATTTTATCAGACGCTGATAGCTTATTATCAGTCGCAATATGAGACAAACATTATTAGATGGAAAATACAGTCAATTGTAAAGGAATCTGATGGTTACTTCAACATTTCAGACAATAAAGGTTATTTGAAGATAAAAATCTCACCTAATTCCGAAGTCTGCATTTGTGTGGTTGGATAAAGTACTTCATAGGTGGAAAATTAATTCTTTCCCTTTAAATTCACGCTTACGTCTAAAGTAATCATCAATTCATAAAAAAGTAGTTATAATTTATTATAACATTAGTCCACAAGATAGCACAATACATCACACCACATCACATCACAAAAATGAAATAAACAATAACAAACTGCGCTCTAAAACACAAAATGGCTGACGTGTTGTGGCGAGCAACGTGAGTGCGATGAGAAGCAGGGTTGCCAACCCAAGAACTTTTCCCCGTACATAGACAGTTAGAATCTCGTATGTGGCTTTCAAACATCGTCAAGAAATTAAATGTTTACAAATCAAATATAAGGCACATTAAAGAGTGTGAATTTATAAGACATTTGTTAATATAAATAAACAGGAAATAGAAACTTCAGTATCATGTTTTTCTTTTAAATATTTTTATTATTATGGCAATATTAGACTTTCAGTATACGATTGTGTTACGTGATTCAAACCCGCTAAAACAAATATTAACTTCAACGTGGCTGCTGGGCACCTATGAGCATGAAACATCTAGATTGGGTCAGGGATGTATAGATGAATGGATGGATTGGGGGATCTTCTTTGAACAAGTTCAAACGAAGAGTTTTGGGAAGAAATAGGAAAAAATCAGGGGTCCCCAAACTTTGAAACCTTAGGGCCATAATGTTTACTTCAGTATGTTCCAAGGGCTAAAACAGTTTAAATTTTTCTGCCCTCAACTATATTAATAGACTAGTCGCAAAGTGCGCGACCTAATTAATTCGTTATATTCTGTCGAAAAAGACATGAGCGGACGCCACGAGCGGAAAAAGTTTTCCCGCGCCGCGCCGGCCGCTTGTCCCGCTGCGGATACCGCGCACCCGCGCCGCTCCCACTTTGTTTGTAACAAGTTTAGCTGAATGCTGTAAATTCTAGCCATCAGTTACCCAACTAGTACATTAGACACGGTATCTGCTGCACTCATTTACTTATCTGCGCAACGCTAGGTGAAAGGTTGTTGTTCTGAGAATACAGTCCCCCCCCAACCCCGCCCTGCCAATCAATACCAGCAAGGCTCCATGGCGCATGCACCATCGCCACTCATGGAAAACAGCGCTCCCAATATGGACGGAGTGTTTAAAGTTCCGTAAGTAAATTATTTACTCTAATTGTTAATTGTCTGTATTTCCCGAGAACTATAATCTGGAGGTCTTCAAGAGGAGAGTGTATAGGTACCCATCTTCTAGGCAAGCATGCTACATCGTAGACCGAATCGTCACTTAACATCAGGTGTGATTGCGGTCAAACGTTAGTCCATCGCAAATTAAAAAAAGTTTACTTGATCTGTTACCTACGTTTCAAATTTAAAGTTGGCATAATGTGATAGTGCGCCTGTGGGTATGAAACGTCGCGACAAGCGTCCGCTTTCGTCGCAGCCGTCGAAGTCGGCCATGTCCTGCGCTCCTTGCGCTCTCGAGGAAGAACCGACTCCAGTCGCGAGCCGGAACCAAAACGCTACGTCTGGACCGGATTCCTCGCTGGAATCTGTCAACTGTCACAACGACCAGGGCCTCTTCAAGTGAGTATTATGTGGTAAAGCGAATACTTAATCGGTATTGCTATAGTGCGGGTGGTTAGTCATTTAGAGAACTTAATTATATCTTAAATATACATGCCAGGCCTCACAGCTCAGTTGGTAGTAACTCTGCGCTGTAGGTCGTGGGTTCGATTCCTGGTTGAAATGTTTGTTCAGTTGTCTGGGTGTCAATATGTATTATATGTATGTGGTTACAAAAAGTATATAAGTAGCATATACCTAGTTGTTTTGTTCCCATGATACAAGCTATGCTTAGCTTACTTTGGGGCTTGATAGCGCTGTGTGAAATGTCCACCAATATTTATTATTATTTAGTTTAATAATATTATTATTATTAATTTAATGTTTATGGATGTTACTAATGTGAGAGCGTGATGGTCCAGTGGTCTGACCGACTGACCCCGAGTTTGGCGAGTTTGGCGAGGTCGCCAAATCATATCCTGACGCATCAATCAATTTTTTGTTTGATAAATTGTGCGCAATACTAAATTCTCATAACGGTGAAGGTAAACATCGTTAGGAACCAAAAATTCGAACACATGTGTCAAGAGGACTAAAGGAGCCTCTCTGAGGCGCACTTAAAAGTATATTTATAATCTTTATCATTAAAACAAAACTGTCATGGAGAAATAAATTGTCAACTTGTCAGGTATTTGAATATCTGTTCCTGTTTCAGTGAAATTGGACCTTTGCGGGGCCTCAAATTAGGCCGCCGTCGAGTTCGCTGGCGCAGACTTAATCGTAGGCTTCCCATTAATTTTATCCATAGGTGGCACATTGAATTAGTCCTCTCCTGAAGCATAATTTTCGCATCTTTAACTACTGCCCGCGTGCTCTTTTGCGTATTACCTCAGGAAAGGAAGAATTCTTTTTAGTTGATCTTATCTACTTATACTTAAATATTAATCCATTGCTTTGTAGTACTTGTGTTTAGACCGTAAAGAGCAGCAGGTCATAAGTGGTAAAAGCTTTTGATAGTTTGAAAAACGAAAGATGTATTGAGCCAAAGAATATCTGTAAATTCGTTTAACCCCTAACACCACTGTGTTGTACACTGTGTACCCACTGCTGTAGTGATGGGCAAAGTTCGCACATAACATAAGAGTAACTTGCTACTAAAGTAAAATAATCGCATCTAATAAATACGAGAAAGGACCGAAGGTGGCCTCGTTGATAGTAAAGTGTTTTTGGTAGTAACGGCGGATCGAGATTTGTAGGTCATGAGTTCAAATCCTACAATGGAAATGAGCTTTCTTCAAAGGATAACATCATACTTTGGTCGTCGCATTCAATTTTCTAACTACCAAGCGAGCAACTAGTGAGAGTATCCAAGCCAGGCTTCCTGGCAACACCATCGCTTATATATAGTCGCTTGACATAAAGTGGTATAGACAAACAGACGGACAGCGTAGTTTACGTAAGTTTCCAGCTTTTATGTACGGAAACCTAAAAACTAATAAATATTAAACTTACAGGGGCAAAACTCGAGCTGAACTACAGCGAAGCAATCAAGTGTCTGAAGCCTATGCTATTGGAGGAGCTGGTGAATCAGCAAAGCCACCATGTGCTCATTGCTTCTGCTCTTGAGCACTTCGCCAACACCGTCAACGGCATTGTCAACAAACCGGAGGGGAAACTCGAGCCTAATGAATACGTAAGTAATACTAGCGTACTTTTTTTATGTAATGTAGGGTATAAAACGAGCTGACGGCCCACCTGATGTTAAATGGTAACCGCCGCCCATAGATAACAGCAATACGACTCAAGTCCTCTCCACCAAAGTGCGAGATGACTCAGTCGCATTGCGTTGCGTCCATCACCCCGAGACGGGGATGTTACGTCTCATGCGCCTGATTTCAAAAGTGATTTGCAACCGCTACTTTCGTCGTATTGGGAATTGCTCGTAATGTGCCGAAAATAGGTTGATTTACATATTTTTCTTTAATAAGGTACGATTGTTAGAGCAAATTTCAGAAAATATAGAAACATTTAATTACAGACACTAACGCTGGAAGAATTCAAGAAGAAGGCAGTCGAGTTGGCCGAGGAGCGACGCCTTAAGGAGGCCTTAAGCACTGGCGATTGGAAGAAAGAACGCATTAGCAATGACTAAGCTTACATCCTTGACGTGTTCAAAACAAGCCACTAAACACAATATTACATCGTGCACCACTGTCGGTACTCTGTTCTGAATGTTTTTGTCTGAACCACCATATGAAAGTTTAAACGAGCGAGCTCAGCGTGGCATCTTCGTACATCACCGCCAGTTGTACTCATACCAGCAGCACCGTTCTTAGTTATTCTTCTGTAGACGCTACGTATCAAACCTGTCGAAATGTGCCCTCCCTGATACGCTTTCAATTCTTCGAATTCATCAACTCATCATCCCCTTAGCTGACTTTGTATCTCATGGTGGCCGTGTCCTCTATAGTTTTCGTCAATCTGACTATTATTTATATATACGAGAAATATGGGATTTGGAATAAAGGTATACTTGGTATAGGTTATTTTACTGAACTGTTGGTATTTTATTATAAGAGAACTTTTTAAGAGCGCGTGAGGCGTCGAGGTTGCGCCTTAATCAGAACCCTTTCTACACGAGGGCTCAACAGGGTCTTTCAAGCCGCAGAAAGACTACAAACGGCCTCGAATAAAATAAAATTTAATGCTAGGTAATATAAAATACCTAATGTTATACATAATCCATTTTCATATTCATTACAAAGACCATTATCAAAATTATAGTAGCACCATCACACGTAAACTTCGCCGCGTATGGAGCCGTCGGGTTTGCGGGTGAGTTCTGCGGGGGGGAGGCTGCGGTCGCTGTCGCGGTCCGAGGGGGGGTCGAAGGTGCGGGCCGCGAGGGGAGACCCGTCAGCGGGGCCGCGTTCCGCGCGCGGAGTGGCCGGGGCGGACCCCACCGGCGCGGGCGCACCCACAGGGGACAGAGTACCCGGCGCGAGGACCGCCCGCGCCAGCGCCGTCGTCCCCGGCTGACCCGCATGGAGCGTGTTGTTCACTGATCCCCCGTCCAACTCCTGTATCGGCGACAGCACCAAAGCCCCCAGCACAGGCACCTCGTTCTGGTACCCTTGGGCCATGATGACGCCCATGTTCTGCATTCCCATTGCGATGCGGTTCTCGCGATCTATTACGTCCGGCGTGGGTATGCGAGGACGATTTCGAAGCGTTATCGGAACCACTGAGCCGTTGCTCTTTTGTCCACCTGGAAAATAGAAATTCTAAACTATTTCGAGGGCGCCGCGTGATTTTAATTCCGGCTATGCTTAAGTTTAGGGCCTACCAAGCAATAAATGCCCATAGCGAATTTCTAAGTATTTACTACGTAGCTGTCATTTTTAAACGCAAAGCAGTGCGTGATATTTACAAGATGACGGTAACAAAGGAATATATTTCCATAATTACTAGTTACAATCTCTTTAGTAATATCACCACTGCGTCGGCATGTCGAGACAATGTTAACGCAAACCAAAACAGCGGTGACTGAAAATATTAATCGAAAAGGACATTGATTGTTTTTCGTGAAACTGCAGATCATGTAACCATGCATGTGACTTTACTAAAGCTCACCATGTCTAGAGTTTTGTCGATGCTGTCCTCGGCCAGATTTCCTCCCCACCAGTCTTTCGTAAAGCGACATTTTGTGATGCTGCGGCTGCATAGTGACGGGGGAGCCGGCTTCGGGGCTCGAGTACACCACAGAGTTGTGCCGGTTCCGGCCGAACAGCCCTCCGGACGAATAAGCCGTGGAGGCCGAACGCACCGAGCCCATCCTAGATATTTGTCTTTGGAACCAGTTCTTACGCCTTTCCACCAATGGTGTGTCCACACTTTCCTGTAACGATAAAATAATACCCATGGTAAATTCAGTCTGATAGACGTAAAGGTATTTAGCAATATGAAGACTGATGATTCGATAAACGATGTTTTTATTACAATCTACAGCGGGTTCAGACGCGACCCCAACTAGCTCAGCTCCTGGTGACTAGGAGCTGAGGTAGTTGGTGTTGGTCGTTTTGCGCGGTAAATATGCGACGTCTCTTATATTTAGTCACCATTCATAACTCAATATTAGCAGTTTTTATTATTGTGCACTTAATCAAATTTTACGTGTTCTCGATGTAGGGTGGATCCTCTGTAACTGGAGCTGCAATTTTATCTTTACCTGTGTGTTTAGTTTCAAATAAATAACACTCGTAGAAAGTTAAATGTTTTATTTTATTTCGATTTTCCTTAGTGTAGTATTAGAGAAACGATAACAGAGAGACCTTCATTGAGCCAAAAACGTAATTTTAAAGATGGCTCACCTGATGATAAGGTCGTAGTGGTAGATAATGGACCAGTTATTTCACCTGTAGGCCCCTATAGAGCCTTTTGAATGTGCGATGACAATTGAGTCGACAAGTGTACCTACTTACGCATCAGCATAAGTCACATCGTGGCTCTACCTAGGCGCATTCGTGCACACAGCGTTTCAGCAGTCACTTTGGAATGGTGGGCGGAAAAATCTTTCCTGAGTACAATAGAGTCCAAGGGCGCCGACTCCATGGATGCTCGGGAGCTACAACTCCCATGGGAGATTGAAGAGGGTGCTAAGCACCCATGAGCATGAAACATCAGAACTTCTTTGAATGCTCAAGATGTAGAGACATACATCCAATTTTTCTCTATTATGTTGGAAATTTGAAGACGAACGGCGCGAATTTTCAATTCTCATACTTCCGCAGTGCTTTGATATGTGTCATTAAACAAACCGAGCAACCATGGGGTTTTCTGAAAGTCGGTGCCTTTGGTTGAGTCGTCATGTGTACTTACGTAGTCAGCATAGGTTTCATCGTGACTCTTCCTAGGCAACTGTACATTCGCGTACACAGCGTCTTCAGCCTTCACTTTGTAGTGGTCGGCGGAGCAGGGCGGCTCGTGGCGTCTGTAATGCTCAGACGCTACCGTGTACGGGAGGTCTTTGGGCACCACTTCCTCCCAGTACTGATCTTTGAGGAGTTCCGGATGCTCTTCATGCATTTCGTCCACTATCATATAGGCTGCCTGAAAAGAGCGATACATTTCTTGAACAATTTTCTAAATTTACCACCGGTTTGGAACTCGGGCTCTGTACCAATGGTCGGTTAATAATGTTTTTTTTTTACTACCACTGGTAGTTATGTTGATTTCAAATATAGAGTAACAGGTGTCAAGTTGAAATAGACCGGTATGTCGCCGTGTGGTCTGACCTCGCCCGGGCCAAGGCGACGGCCAGACAACCTTCGGCCCATCAGAATATCAACCCAAACAGTTATACCTAATAGAGTTTATCGCTTGATTAGTTTGTCCCGACCGCTGTCTCTCTCGAATGGACTAATAAGCAGTATCATGTTGATGATATATAACTGAATTAGAGGAGATTCTCGAACACGAACCGACTACGTTATACCAAATGAAAATCATTCATTGTTGCATCATTATTTGGTTAGTGGAATTGGCTTTATTAATAATAAACGAAACGGGCACTTTTTTATAGTTTATTGACAGTAAAGCCCGTTTACTTGGTCAAGTATTTAGCGAAGTGGCGAGTATAAGTACAGTGGCCAGTGAATGCATTCACTGCAGCCAGCTATCATCCAGCATCCGAGCTCCGAACACTCGACTATTTAAAAGACGACTGTGAACAATCAGCCATCCCAGCACTTTCACATTCATGTTGAAAAGAGAGTAGTCTTTTTTTTATTAGATTAATTTACGGAACGTGCCGCGGCCCATCTGGTGTTAAATGGTAACCTCGGCCCATAACAACCAATGCGACTTGGGTCCTCCCCTACTAGGTACGAGAAGACCCAAGTCGCATCGTATGCGCCCGTAACTCTGATACATGTAGGTGGAATGTCTATGTGTCTGTAGTTTCTACGGCAACCACATCTTTTTTTAAATTTTTGTCTGTTTGTTCCGGCTAATCTCTGACATGGCTGGACCATTTTGACGGGACTTTCACTAGCAGCTGATGTGACAAGGAGTAACTTAGGCAACTTTTCCGAGGGGTAAAATAGGGGTGCGTGATAAAACCTAATTCCACGCGGACGAAGTCGCGGGCAAAAATTTGTTTACTAAAAATTTATTTGCAGCACATATACCAAATGCAAAAGAACGTTCTGTCAATTGTCGACAATAGGCCCGTAGTGGGAAAATAAGAGGTATATATACCTTTATATGTCGGTCTATAAGCCAATTGAGTTCTATGTCGTCATCGTCCTCGCCGAAAGGATTGATAAGCACTTCCGCCACTTTCAACCAACCCACGTAGAAGCAGAACTGAAATGTATCAATCGAGTCTGTTAGCAAACATTTTCATAATTTTAATTAATCCGGTGTTCTATGGAATGCCTAAAACGTTCAGGCAATGTATGAAATTATATTTGGCCTAAAAAATACCTATGTAATAAAGTATACTTTGTAAATAGTACACTTAAATACACAAACCTTTCAAACCGGAACACAGTAATGCAAATTGCGTTACTGCTTGGTGGCAGCAATACGTGTGATGGCAGTACCTCCTCAGATGAACTTGGTACAAGTTTGATTGCCAATAAAATGTGTAGAACATCTGTTAGGGTTGCCTCTGTTATGCAGCCATTAGAGGCTGTCATGGTAGGACTATCAGATACGCCATCTAGCCCCAAATTAAGCACAGGATGTACTACTTTTTTTTTGTAAATACATACATAAAAGTACATATTAACACCCAGATACAGAAATAAATATATACGTTCGTCACACAAATATTTTATCCTGACTGGGAACCATACGCATAAATAAAAAAACTATAAAGCTAAACCGAAAGACGAGTCAATAGGTCAATCTTATTTTTTTTTTTAAAGTGGCTTTCCCTTTTTTCGTTAGAAAGGGAAAATTTACAGGTAGTCAAACAAAGTCACGAAGTAATTTATTTGGTGTGATTGCGATCTCCATATATTTTGGAATTCGGATTTCTTATGGAAGTAATATGGCTGGGGTTACCTGCAGAGCTGTGAAAAGCGGGAAGTAGACGTCTGGTTCATACTTGAAGGTGCTCCCTGGCGCCGGCGGTACCAGCTGTCGTCCCATCAGTGCTGCCACGAAGTACGTATATAGGGCAAGCGTCACCACCTGAAACAAATAAATATAATTTAATTTTCTCCCGTAGCCAAAAGGAACGTACTGTGTAAAAAATCAATAAAAAACCTACAACAAATTTCCTGTGTGCCCTTTGACGACAAACGTGACCTTACGCTGTATCAAAAAAATACATAAATATTGAAACCTAGACACAGAACAAACATCGATATGCATCATACAAATATATGTCCTGGGTGGGAATCAAACCCACGACCTACAGCGCAGAAGGCAGCGTTATTACCAACTGAGCTGTGAGGTCAGTCAAGCCAATCTGAGCAACAAGTAATGAAAGAGTAGTAGGTAATGTAATGAAATAACATACCAGGTAACCAACATAGTAAATATCGTTCAAATACATTTATTTATAAATATGGAATTGATGTTTTCGCCTGAAATGATGAAACTTGATAGCATAATGATGAAAATTACACATAATAGCTGTCTTCGTATCTAGGCGGCCACAGGCGTTTGTTATAAGGAAGTCCGTGAGCGGCCCGCATCATTAGGCATACGAGAATGTTATCAGAATATTCGAACCTCGTTTATTTTGCAATGTTTATGAGTCCATCTGAATCTTCGTGTTCTATTCAATAGGCCTATAAAGGTAACTCATAGATGTATCAATGATATAATGAATGAATGATTTATATAATGTCATGAGGAAAGTTATTCTGAATAACTCATATTTTATTTGGATAACGGTCAACTAAACGTTTCCCTAAGGTAGAAGAGAGAAGAGGAAGTAAGTCGAAGGGCTTTTCACGGCCATGTCTTTGTACTTGACAACATATTTATGATGATGCTTTGTTTTTAATAAATACAATACAGACGAGCTTACGGATCACCTGATCGAAAGTGGTCCGTCTGACTGTCGCCCTTAGACATCTACAAAAGATGTTTAATACAATCTAAAATACCTAGTGTGCGAGAACCTTAATGATGAATTAAAGGATGGTGGAATGATTATAAGGACTTGTCATTTGAAAACAAGTAATCGCAATTATAAGTGATTAATTTACGGTAAGAGCAGGTAGCCCACCTGGTGATAAGTAGTATTTTCAGCCCACAAGAAGCAATAAGAATTTGGTCATCCCCTACTTAAGTTAGACAAGACCCAATATGCATCGTATGAGCTCGTAACCTATGACGTGAAATGGCATTTTTTAATGTACCTGTAATTTCACTGGAAACACGTCATTCAAACCAGAACACAATAACGTGAAAGCATTTACGGCTTGGTAGCAGAAATGAGTTTGGTGGCAGTATTTCCCCGGATTGACTTGGCACAAGTTCTACCGCTACTGTTCTAATTAGTTTAGGAATAGCTGTTAATATATGAGTAAATGTTTACACGGACACACATAAATATATAGAGAAATAGCTTAAAAAAAACGTAATTATAAAAAAAGTTTTTCGTAACTTTAGTTATTTTAAACTATATATTTTGACTGACTACCCTTTTTTATCACTCTTGCTTTATTCTTAGCCCTTCGCTTTATTCCTGTTGTATGTTGTTCAAACGAACGGAATCATACACGTAAAATTACGTAAAACCGAATTGAAACAATGAGGCCCTGTTTAGGATCTTCGCAATTGGCACCGCGTAACGGTAAATCCAAGTTAACAATGCATACAGTATGGATAATATTATTACATTAATAACAGCGGACACGGCCGGCCGTCAAACGTCAGCCGACATTAGTGCGAATAAATTAGCTCTGTACGGCGATTATTTTATAATAGTCAGAACTTTAATAGCTTATCATTTTTTCATCTCAAGGTGGAAGTTTTGTTTCCTACATTTTGGAGCGGATTTAAGGCATGATGAGCTGCAATAACTTAATTCAAAATGCATTATCATAATTTTGAACGGTACAGGTTTTACAAGTAGCTGCTTTATATGTTTTTGATTTGATGATTTTATTTAGTAGGGGCGTGTGCAATCAATTAAATAATATGTGTGCAGTTTGAGTAAACCACGTGTAATTTTATACTCATCTACTCATTATTGCGCTGGTTTAATGAATGTAATAACAACAAGTTTTTCAAACCTTGAGCGTAATAATTCTCAACTTGAGCGTGAAAAACAATTGTGGGTTCTATGTTGCTTATTTTTATCTATATATTTACCACGCCAGAGAAAACAGATCTAACAAAGATGATCACCCTGATTCTACGCAGCATGGTCTGCCAATAAAAACAGCAATATAGGATAAATTATGTTATGGCCCAGTGCAGATTGCATTGCTACCTGAATCATTAAAGTGTAACGTCTTGTGTGCCCGTTATTTTAAAGAAAGAAAGAAAGAGTATTTATTTATATATTTATTTTACTGGCACACCCTTCAAACACTGCTTTGAACACTGCTTGGAGCAGAAACAAAAAAAACAATTTTGATTTATTTATATTGTATGATATCTCTAAGCAGTTTTCTCGCGTATTTTACTCGCACCATTAAATAGTGTGTAATTTTTCAAGTGCATTTCCTCGTTTATTATTGACAAATAGTTTTCGGCATTCGCGGAGAATAAAATAAGAGTAAAACGTACCTACGTGATTATCTAATTATTAGCATTAGAAAATAAATTGTTTCAAGAGAGCTGGCGAACAAAGCTATTATTAAACATCTGGTAATCTATGTGCCAAAATAGGGCTTGACTGGAATGCAAAGGGCGTGAGTTCTTCCTGTATATTTACCTTTATCCATTCGTAGCCAGTTTCATTTGCTAACTGCACGTTATATCGCGCTAGTAATTACAAATTACCTGTATCTTCCTTTTTCTCTTACTTCTAGATCTTATCTTTCTTGGTGCATATATAGTGCAATAGTATCTAATTAGTATAAATAAATATTAGTACCTTATACATTCAATAATAAGTCGACGAGTTATCTCAACATTTTTTTATTTTGGAGAGCTTTCACATGTTATCTGTGATATGCTTACTATACTTAGGTACTTTGTTTCTACCAGCGTACAACTACAATTCCTTATCAGTCTTATACCATGAGCTGTACCTGATACGTGTAATTCTATACAGCGGTTAAATGGCTGACCATTACTGTGTTATCACACTTGTGTGGATTATAATTACGTACGTTGAAGAAACGTGACTTCGAACTGAGCGTACATATGAGTAGTTGTCTTTTTTACAAGTTAGGTGCCTACTTACTGCTTACAGAGTTATAATTATATTCAATTATCTTCATAATTTCCAGGTTTTAACGGTATAACTCACCTACTTGAGTAAAGAAAAAAAAACATGAAATTCACCTACCCTCTTACAAAAATAAAAGTAGAACAATTTAACGTGTTAACGTGCTTTATGTGACAATAAGTCATTGTTATAAAAATGCAAAACAACCAGAAGCGCCAAAGAGGGCAAAATAAGAACGAATACAATGTCGATATAGAAAGTTGGCTTAGTCGTAGAATAATATAAAATACTAGCTTTTACGGATTTAAGTGTACTTCAGTCTACTGTTTATCCAGAAAGTGTAATAGTCCATAAACAGTACAAATATAAATAGTCGTTTCTTTGCTGCGTGTAGGGAAGCATAACAGCAAACATATTCACATTTTGTAATAGGTGAGGGGATCTCAAAAATACTTTAAATTTATATTTATTTCAATCTAGGGCTGGCTCTAAATAACCTAAGAATCCATTGCCAAAATGTGACGTTCCAAGAACGTTTCGAAGCGGACAGCAAGGTAGCTAGGGCATGTCATGTGTACGCTTACCTGTGTGTAGACGAGGGGCACACATACTGTGTCGTATCCGATGAGTGCACCGAGGCGCCTCCTGATGTCAGAGAGCTCAACCAGTAGCGTCTGCACGATGTGGTCGCTCGTGATCAGACCTTCTTTCCGCGCTCGATTGATAATATTCGTCGCCCACACCAGCGGCATCCAGTACTTAGACATGGGGCTCTTCCCGTCCATTTTTTCGAATACCTTCCTCTCGCTCTCCAGCATCAGACCTGAAATACGAGGACATTGATTTCGGGTTTTGGATATCAGGCTTGGATCGTAACGCGCGGGCACTCACCTGAGTCAACAACATGCTGCCAAGTCGGGAATCTCCGCTTCACTCGGAGGGAAACCCGTTGGAGTGTGATCACGTACGCTAGGATAGCATACCTCACGATGTTCCGCCTCATTAGACGCCCGGTTTCATCCTAAAAAAGAATATATTAGGTGAAGCAATGTTTATTTTATCGACTGCGGCAAAGTTTGTGGTACAGTTTCACAGTTTATGTGAGTTTAATCTCAGTCGGTAGTAGGTTATCCTGCCTGTAAAGGTAGTGGTCAATCCGAGAGGTCGGTCTATGCTGTATTTTGGTGACCGTTAGGAGTATGTAAGCATTTAAGGAATACCTGGATACATTATTAGAATAAAAGCAGATTTTTACTCTCAGAGGAAAGATTGACGTTGTTAGCTTATTTTGAAAATTTCATTTTCTTCTGTTTTACAATTTTGCTAGCGTGGGATAAGGCAGAGAAGTGACTCTGAAAACTGAAAAATTTATGTAGTGCGTTTTTTTTTAATATTTATTACTTAGTTCATAATATCACAAAGAGGCCTTATAGGTTCAAACTCAAGTAAACTCATCGAGTGCAAATTTCCAAATATATTCGTAGCTTCAAAATCATTACATGCCATCCTTGCATCATGTTTTTCTCAGCAAAATCAGACAGCTAACGAGATGCAAGGACATTCATATTCATCAACATTTTGTGACCACTTAATGTGTGTGTCCATTCCACTAAGTGCAGGCAATAAGTGAGTGTGTAACCGTTTTTGTGTGTGATGCGGTCGTGCCAGCGTTTTTATGCTGTGGTCGCTACCTTTGAGGATGTACCCTCGAAGTTCATCTATACCTATAATAAAACTGTAGGTCCTATTCTGTACTTTAAAGATATTTCGCAAAGTTTTCGGTGGGCGGTCTATAATCGAAACTGTCGCCAAAAATATTTTTTTTCATTTTGGTCTGTCTGTCTGTTTCCTGGCCGCACACCCCGCCGAAACTATAGAATGGATTCAAATGAAAATTATCATGATTTGAGTTAATACTACGAGGTAGGAAATAGGATAGTTTTATCCCGAAATGCACCACGGTTCCCTTGAAATAGGGGATAAAAAATTGTATGGTTAATAAATAATATCTCAACTTATTTTGATTAGTTGTGGTAGAGTCAAATTGGACCTTGGAGATGGGAACAGTCTACTTTTTATCACCGCGGGTACCCACTTCGGATTAATAGGAATCTAATGACTTAAAAATTTTGGTCACTACTTTTTAAAACCGCGTGATTTTGCGCGTGCGCCTTGAGTTGTCAGTATATTATAACAAATGTTGTAAAGATGCTAAAAAGTGATAACCATCTGTAACCACAGATTTGAATGCAGATACAACCAGAACAACCTACTCGTATGTAACAAACCCAATTACTTGTATACCCATCACAACACAACCTACCGAAACTTATTGGCTTGTATATTTGTCGAAAAATTTGTAAAATAAAAACGCTTTATTATTGAAATTTGGTAATCTTACACCAAGATATTTCTTAGTGATAAATCGATAGCATGCCACTGTCTAGTACCTACCTAATCGTTTTGTAACCCGACGATCTGGTGTTACGAGCGTAAAGATACAGAAAATGTATTATGCGATTGGGACTAAGAACTGGAACGAATTTTACACTTTGTACGAGTCAATGGTTATTGAATTGGCTAAGTGCTTACCTACCTGTGCAGGAATTGTTTTTTCGAGAAATAATTTTACCAGCACAATTGTTATCCATTATTATTTTGTATATTATACATAACGCTTAAAAAAGTGTTTGAAAAGTGAATCTAAATTCAAGGAGGGTTGAGGCACAACTTTGAATAGAGGATAAATAAATATTTTCTCCGGAATAAATAAAATAATTAAGATGGCATTATTCATATTATTAGCACATTCATTAAGAAACTATTAACGACAAATTATTATCAATTATTTATTTTCAGTGAAATTATGGCTGTGATCAATTGAGAAGTAGTAGTTTACTGCACCTTTACAGACAAGGCATATTCAAACGTACACAAATTACCTCTATACACGGTGTAGAGACGCTAGACGGACGTAAAGATGTATGAAAAAAAGTAGAATTTCAAGTTAATTAAAGTTTTGTTGCCTCACCTTTCATGTGTAAGATTTTCGCTCTCAGAAAAGTGTTGCTTATTACGGTTGGCCTCGTACGTAAATAATTTGTTGCATTATATGTTAACGCAGTGAAATCGTACGCAAATAGGAAGTGCTCAGAGGTACGAAGAAATATAATAATAATAGTAATATAATATTGGTGGACAATTCAAACAGCACCATCTAGTTCAAAACTAAGCATAGCTTGTACTATGTTGGACAACTGTTACTAATACGTATATATTGTTATTTTGTAAATACATATTAACACTCAGACACAGAACAAACATCTATATTCGTCACATAAATGTTTGTCCTGGGTGGAAATCGAACCCACGACCTACAGCGCAGAAGCGTTACCACAAACTAAGCTACGAGGCCAGTCAATGCACATGAAATTCCGGTGCCTTATCGATTTTGGCATAATATGTAAATTCGCTACGGTGCGGTGACGCACATCCATTAAACATACCTCTACTTGTATGCAAACTGGTGATTTTATTTAAAACAACAGATTATATTAATGTTATTAAACGCGTTAGTTTCCTTAGCAGTTCCTTCTGAGAGAACTCTCGGGGTATGATATGGTAATTACAGAAAATAGTTTTTAGATTAACGTAAAATGATTGTACCTGAATTTTTCAAATCCACACATTTCATTTCAAAAACATTACTATTGTGTATTAATGTTTTTCTCGGGCAATACTATTATAGCGTGGTATGGATTTTGGGTGATATTATGTATTATATGTGTGTATTTAAAACAAAGTACATAAGTATTATATCAGTTGTCTGTGTCCCATAGTACAAGTTGTGTTAGTTTGGGACTAGATAGGGCAGTGTGAAATGTCCGCCAGTATTTAAAAAATAGACGAGATATTGCGCTAGAAGACGTTTATGGCTGGAGTGTCAAACGAACTGAAGACATAGGATTCGAATAAACATTATAGGTTAACTCAGTCTTAGATTACAGAGGTATCGAGAGTTTCTTTCACGCTCTACATAGGTACTTGCAGTAAGTGGTTTTGCACAGTAGTGTTTGTGTGGTTTGGTAGTGATGGGAATCAGATCTTCTGCCCATAAACAGCAATTAAAATCTATGATCTCTCAAACTGGAACGCAGTGATGTGAATGATGAATGATCAGTGATGTGACTGCTTAGCGGCAGAAACAGTTTGCCTCCTATTTGCTCTTTGCATAATTTCTTCGTAATATGCCTATTTTGGACAAAACGTCGTATACAGCGAGATTAAATCCTAAAATGTAATCGTGGTATACATAATGGTTGACGAGAACTTTTTGTTTCGTACAGAAACGGTGGATGTTTAACGACTGAGTATCATTGTTCATTCGCGGCGTGAAAATTATATACAGATGGTATCACACAGCGTTCAATGTCATATTATTAACCTTTGCAGATTTTTTCTAAATGCATGTTGCAGTTTAACTTAAGATGTTTTAAAATGGCGGTTTTCAGTTCGGATAAACCTATGCTTTATTATTTAAGATCAAATGAACTTTCCTTATATAATCGATCATTATTATATGAGTAGTTTTAACCGAAGATATAACTTGATTACATTCGAGATATATATAATATATATATATATATTTAATATATAATATACAGTTGATAACAACAAATGATAATAATATGTTGGTCTAGTCAAGTAAGTTTGCCGGATTTTAAAGCATATTTTCAATGTAGGCAAATTCTAGGCCATATTAATAGAATTTATCAAGATTAAGTGGTTCTATATTTAGCACTAACCAAGCATGGTTTGCACAATGGGAACTAAATAAGTGATAGAATATTTATATTTTTATTATTTACATACATATCCATTCACAAAATAAACATCTATGTTCGCCACACAAATGGTTGGCTTGGGTGGGAACCGAACCCACGACCTGCAGCGCAGAAGATGAGTCAGTCAGGCCAGTCGATGATATAAATATATATGACAAAATTATATATCAATACATTGTCGTAGATTGGCAGTGATAAGGGTAAAAAACCCCTTTAGATAAAACAGTGTCACGAATAGCAAAACACCTACATTTGAAAGCAGGTAGTGCAATGAGGTGGAAATGGTTGTTATTATATACTATTTTAATAAAATCCTTCCTTATTATAGAAAGTAGGAAATATTCGTAATGGTAATAGATAATTTAATTGGACAGTCTAGCCATGCATAGCACCAATTTATTTCCTTGTACTATTTAGCTCTGAAATTCTGAGGTTATTACCACTAGGGTTTTTTACTCGGTTTAATCGAAAAATTACTGCCATTATACTTCATTCTGTCGGTAAGCAGAAATGAATAGCATTATTGTGTTCGGATTTGAAAGGCAGTTACTGTCCACGCTATAAAACTCTAGTTTCCCATATTGAGTGCGCTCGAATAGCGAGAACTACAAAAAAACTAAGAAACAGAATGATTACCGATGTTAAATTAAAAGTGTGTTAAGGCCTTAAATTACTTTACTTAGTCAATGACGTCATAGAAAAATACAAGCTTAAAGATATGAATCAAATAATTGTAGGGTCGGATGACTAACTCAAGTACAATTAGGTGTACAGAATTGTAAACACATTGTTAAGTAGGATCAACCAACACAAAATAGAAGAAAAGTTAAAGAGCACTTTTTTAACATGTAATCTTTACTATATATAATTTATTTACATGTATGTATATCGTTATTGTATGTATGTATATATTTGTATACAATATATTATATGATATTTAAGTGTACACATGATACCTTTCGTTAACAAACGTTTTCTAGCCTCAAAGGTTTGCTGGAAGGAAATTCTTTTTAGGGTTAAGCTCGCCTTTGTACATATTTTTTATTTAAGATAATTTATGTATATCTTTTTTGTGTACAATTGTGACACTTTACCGCACTGATGTGTGATTTCAATACATCTAATAACAGAATATTTCATAGCAAATGATTGAAAAACTGATTTATTATTATTTATTATTTTACACTTGACAGAGCTACATTTTGTCCACCTACTATCTACTAAGGCGTATGAAGATCCAAGTCGCATTGCGCTCACATTTCAATGTCTCCGAGTGTACGCGAGAGTAAATAATAATGTAGCAATTTTTATAATGTGCGACTGCAACATTTGTTTTGATCTTATAATCTGTACGAAAACGTGACCTATCTATACATGTTTGGTTAAGTTGTCGTTTTAAATATGAAGGGCAAGTGAACAGAGAACTTTTGTTTGTTTCCTTAAGCCTCGAATTTATCGACACATCGAATTTATTTAAGACGCATTCGAAGTACTCGAAGATGAATACCTACCATTTAACCCTTTTTGGGTTGAACATGGAAGCACTCTCGAACGTACCAGATGCGTTATTCCGGGCCCGATGTGAAACTTAACATACAAAACACTCGGAAGTTTACATTGGTAAAGTCCATAAGCTTGGAACAGTGGTGCTTTTTGAAAATGCGCTTGTCGAAGAAGCTTTTGGACGAGGTGGAGCCGAAAGAGGAGTGTCGGATCACGAGGCAAAACTCTCCCTATCCTCTGCGTCCGTAGTGGCAGACTACGAAGCCACATACCTGACCAGTCGCAGGGGGAGTCAGGGCGTCTAGAGGGGGGGTGTCTGAACGCCCAGATGCTTTGAGGTCCCCGGGGAAGATAACGTGCCACGTGTCCAGCACGCCATTGACGGAGGCAGAAAGAGCTAGGTCACGAGCGATGGGGAGAAGGCGTGGAGGAAGAATACTGTAGGGCTTTAGCCAGTATGAGTCCGCCATAATCTGTTTGTCAACCCCGTGACGGGAGGAAGACAAGTTTGCCGTTTAGATGATAGATAGCACCATTAGGCTGCCAATTGACATAAGGTTAAATTCTCCATTCTATTTAAGGATGTATTCACACTAATAGAGATTTTTTTTTGCTTAATAAATCCATGGGTGAATGCACAGAAAACAATGACTGCGTTTGTTTCTTATACAGTAATTAATAATGACTCATTCTCGTTATCATTGGCATGAAATAATGACATGCCACGGAAATACGTTTCTGTTTCCGCAACTGAAGTCTATTCAGGCTGGTCGAGAGCAATGCCTGTCTAGCAGGTGGAATGATTACACAGCTGTACCAGGAGTCCAGAAGCATGTCCTAGTTAATCTGAACAACACGTGTTCTGTGATTGCGATCCTATTGGCTTCGAAGTAAACCTAATAATTAGGTTCATTGAAATATTTCTTTCCGTCGCAAAACAAAAAATGCAGACTACACAAATCATAGTGTACGAGTAAGAATGAAGAAAAGCATACCAAAATTCCGACAATTTTTTCATTTAATTAATTTAAATTAAATTTGACAGTTCTAAAATGTTTCTTTCATTATGAGGAAAACGAGATGGGTGGACTTGCAACTCTGTAACTACTAGCTTTGTTCATTTTTGCGCTGTTCACTCATGCCCGGGTCAGGGCCTTCATGAGTCCGGGCCACCGGCGGCCTCGGAGACGGGCACACATCAGTGGGAGCTTCGATACAGATGCCCACAAGACACAGAGCCATGTGAACGAGTTCATACAAAATGTTAATGGCATTGCCCAATTGGATAAATTATAGGAAACGTTGACGGCCACGTGGTCAACTGGTTGGGAGTGGCTAACCCTGACTTGAAAAGCAATGGAACCCAGGTATGATCCTCGGGAGGGTTCAATATTTTGGACATCATTAAGCTTATTCTCGGGTTTTGGATGTTTGTATTATGTAATGTATATCCATGCCACCATTGACACACGGAATCTTAATTAGCGGAATGAGTTCGGGTGGTTTTTTTTGTTTGTTTATTTGTTTGTAGGTCATACAAGTAAATCCATCCAGACACAGCCATCCGGAGAGTAAGACTAATCGTGTGTTTGCGCCTATGTCTGGTGAGAACAGAGGACTCTCAACCGGTAAAGTGGGGGGCTATTATTCAGTAACTACATTTTTATAGTAGTAACTAGTTGCATTATTGTCTGTCTGTCACTAGCTGTAGCCGGTGCAGGCGCGACACTGGGCAATATTTGGAATACCTATGCCCACGTTACGCGACTATTTAAACCTAGCCTTACTTTTTGTTTATACAATTTGAAATGTCTAATAATGATATGGGTGCACACAATTTTTAGGATCATATTTTACGTATTTTTTTTTCAGCTTATAAATACGGGCTTTAAATCGTTTCTATCACAATCTGAAAGGTTCGAACGATTAAGTTGTTTATTTATTAGCGTAGAAATGTTCATGCTTGCATTTTTAATAGTCTGTAATTACGCAGCCTTGACCACGATTACAGAATAAAACAGTGTACGCCACCAGGTTGGTGCATATTATTGATGTTAATACAAAATTAAAAGGGGGTTTTTAGTACCGAACGCTGCAAATATTCCCTGCCAATATATTAAGTACCTCGGTGCACCTCGGTAGGGTACAGAAAATGTATCTATCTATATATGTATCTGAAATATGGTGCTGATGAGCCATGTACAGTAGACAAAAAATCATTTCAATTTATTTCCATAAGAAACATTTCTTCCATGAGTTCTCGACAACCTCAATGGATCAAATTAATTATACCAAGGTCACGAGTTCTTTTTACTGTGTTTCGTCTGTTAATCCCTATCCGACCCTCCGTGGGGATCCTGTGTCCATGACAGAGATAACGCACCTTGCCCTACCAGAGTCCTGCGACGGGATGGGAATACCAAGTCATAACGCATCACACCCATCAATTGGAAGCACGAAGATGGAAAGTATATATTGACTGGACTGGCCTCATAGCTCAGTTGGTTAGTAACCCTACCTTCTGCGCTGTAGGTCGTGGGTTCGATCCCCACTCAGGACAAACATTTATGTGACATTTGTAACATTGATGTTTGTTCTGTGTCTGGGTGTTAATATGTATTATATGTATGTATATACAAAAGAAATGTATGTAAGTATTATATCAGTTGTCTGGTTCCCATGATACAAGCTATGCTTAGTTTACTTTGGGGCTAGATGGCACTGCGTGAAATGTCCACCATTATTTATTTATTATTATTTATTATATTACTTCTTGCGCTTTTCCGTCTTGGAAAAGAGAGAATCTCTTGTGCTTGTAATTTCACCGACTCTCTTCCGATTGGAACACAGCGATGCGATGCTAATGCACTGCCCGCTTGACGGTAAATAAACGTTTAATAGTAGTATTTCCCCGAACGAATCTGCATATACATACCTACTGTAATATTGTTGAATTTGTTGGAGCACAAACATATATGTACGTTTATTTATTCTGCAACTCGATCAAGACATTGAATGCAGAACTAAAATCATGCTCTAGATTCCAAAACCTACATACGACAGTGCATAATTGAAACGGATAATTTATTATATTATATTTCTATCAAGGTCAATGTAAATGAATTATTATTGGATGACTGAGTTAATTATTACTGAATGACGGAGGCGCATTTGTCATATGTAACTGAAAATCACACCTAATATATAATACTTAGACGCCAAGTAACTCAAGTGATGTGCAGTAGAGCAAAATGAAGTCCTAGAAATTAGGTACAAAGTGACATGAAAGTAACAAGGTACTAGACAAAAGGTGTGAATAGGGGCCAAGAGTAGTGGGCTATTTCCGCTTTAATTACAAACTTAGTAACCTACATTTTTAGGTAGATTAAGCTATGTAGGTAATGCTAAAAGTAGTAATAAATATCATCCCGGGCTCCTCTTTAGTTCCACAAAAAAGTCGTCAAAACGTGGTTAACTTACGGTTACCTAGGTTCGGGCCGTGATATAAATGCCAAATAAAATAGGTACCTATTACATATTTTTGGAACGTTAGTGTAGTTTGAAATAATAAATGTATTAGATGCACAACTGAAACGCGAGACGTGAAACAACAACCGTAACGGACAATTTTTTTGCCATTCCACTTGAAAACATTTACGATCAAAGACAACAAAATATTTGTTCCCATCCATTAAAATTTTGCCTCGCTTGCCTCATTTATATTCTAGATATTAATTAAGCAAAAAAATATGATAAAATAGTTAATTTAATCACAAGTCTTTATCTTGGCTTACTAATAAAAGTGTTTGTGGATAACTTAGGTACGCAATCACAATACAGAAAAAAGCTGTCTTAAAAAGTAAGAATAGGTACACTGGGAACGCCTTGCAGAATCCAAATCGCATCAGCAAATATATATCATAGAGAACTAAATCGCAAGCTAGAATAAAATACAGTAAAATAATAGGTGAAAGAAAAGGTATTTGTTATCAAACCGAGCATTGTTGCGAGTCGGTGAAACTAAGTGCATAATCAAAGTTTCAACACAGAGAATTGTATGAAGAAACAACTGTTCAGCTCACCCAACATTACTTACGGCAATTTATCTGCAACGCTGTTCTAGCTTATAGCTTAATCAACTAGTTTTAAATAAAGCTGTTTTGTCTATTAGCGTCATACTAAACTAAAATGGACTTTTACAAAGCTAGAAGATTCAGGGTCTCATTTATTGCATATAATGGTTGCCGTTTACTTAAGTTTAAAAAAAAATTCAAATAATATATACTATAATGTTTAAATTAATGTTTTCCATAATTGGTTTCGGTTATTACTTATCCGAACCAATGCATTTAATACAGACGCCTGAAGCGAATCCTACAATAATAATAATATCAAGTAATTGCCCTCTCAAAGATAAGCAAAAAGTTATTATCCCAACACTTTATTTCTTATTTGGAATTGGAAAAAACGATAATTTGCATATCAAGTCTGTGAAGTGCCTACATTAGTAGGTATTTATAATTGTTGTACGCATCATGAATGACGTCTTCTCTCAGATTTCAACAGCTTCCAGTGGTTTAGATCCTCGCGGTCAGCGAAAATGAAGCGAAAAACTGCACGTGCATTATTGCGTTTGAGTGCACGACGTATTTAAAACATTATTATTCTTTAGAAAACCTGTTTTGAAAATAAGGATAACTGGGATCCACACCGAAACTTTAGCCGTGTAAAGAGTTCATTATACTTAAAAATAATCATTATGACATTATAAACTTCAATTATTATATCTCAGGGCAATTGGGCAATGCAAAAAAGGTTGTCACACATTCGCAGAAATATAATAATGCAAAATAACAAATTTCCAATGACTGCATGTAGGATGAACAAGACTAGAAGAAATTATGAACGGAGTAACGGAAACGTACAAATAAGACAAACGAATACGGTATTAAAACTGATGTCAACTCAGAAGCCAGGTGTTGTCCAGTTTTAAGTAATGAAGCGAAGGCACTTGCAAGCAGTAGATGCCTGACAATCAGAACGTATGTTTCGGGCCATGCGCGCTCGCAAACAAGCAAAAGGTATAAAACAATACTTGTCTTTACTTTACTGACCGCTCCCGGTATCCCGGCGGAGATGAAGAGCGCCAGCGTGTCCGGCCACGGGAGCAGCTTGTATTGTTCCCACCAGCGCTTCACCACCAGGCTCACGTAGAAGCCGAGCACGAACGACATGGGGATCGACTCGCTCTGCGCGCCGAAATATTGCCGCACTCTCTCGAACACCCTGTGGATGAAACAATACTATGACAATGATGGGACAATTGAAAATTGAGAGCGTGGTGGTCTAGTGGTACTGACCCCGAGTTTCAATCCGGAGGTCGCTGGTTCAAATCCCGACGTGCAACTATGAGTTTTTCTGATTTTTATGATTGAAAGATACATGTGCGCAATACCACGTCTAAAAACGGTGAAGGAAAACGTAAGGAAACCGACATGTCCTAGAACTAAAAATTCGAAGACATGTGTCAAGTGCACGAAAGGAGCCTCTTTGAGGCGCACTTAAAATCCTTTCACCACACTGGTTCAAGAGAACCAGTGACTCGAATAGTAGTAGTAGTAGTATGGGACAATGGTCGTCTGGTACATTAGTTTGTACGACAAATATGCTGGCAAATTTGGGACTAGTCCCGACCTCATGTGTCTCATAACAGTATTAGTATTATAGCAACCAAAACAAATAGTATTAGATAGCGCCAACCTTTATTTCGTCCCATAACCTTGAACCTGTAGGTACCTACGTCCCAGACCTTTACATCTCGAATCGACTACATATAACTACATACTACATATATCGATACAACTCCACAGGTGGCCACGACTTTGGTTTTAAATATGTTTTAGAATATAAATAAAATGACGTAACTGCAGGCATTTTTTAATATTTTTAATTAAACTAGGTACATATCACGGGCGAGTGCTTCATTAAAGGGAGGTCTGCTCAGAGCACTACTTGTTATGGGACATTGACCCTTTCTTCAAGGGTTGAAAAGATAAACAGTTCCCTACGGAAGCACTTCTGGGGCGGGCTGAGGAAGACAATTAAAAAGTACCACAAAACTTTAAATTTGGCATGTAACGCTTGAAAATTCAACAGATATGCGGATAAACCAAACAATAGATTTTCAATGGATTTTATCGAGGACACGTTAAAATCGACCAACAATGGCAATGTACACAAATACTGAATGTTTGGCGCAGTGCCGCAATGAGGACCGTTAACAATCTGCGTTATACTTAACACATCGTGTATCTATCGTGTTTTGTGCTATCTAAACATACAAGTAAAAAAATTATATATAATAAATATATAACAATTATTTAATTATTATTGACGATATGTGTCTCTGTTTTAACATATAAGAGAAGGAAGCTATTAACTTTTATTTGTTTTTTTACATGAACAGTGTTAGGAAATATGCATATTATGATAGCATATCATAACTGTATTGTTTATACCTCGCGCTGACATGGCAATCAATGAGTACGAATTCATTCGACACTTTTATCATCTATCCTCCATTTATCTCCTTCATTTATCACATATTTTATAATAATAATATAATAATATTGGTGGACATTTCACACAGCGCCATCTAGCCTCAAAGTTAAGCATAGCTTGTCTCATGGGAACCAAACAACTGATATAATTACTTTTTTTGTAAATAAATACATATAATACTTATTAACACCTAAACACAGAATAAACACCTATGTTCATCACACAAATGTTTGTCCTGGGCGGGAATCGAACCTACGACCTACAGCGCAGGAGGTAAGGTTACTACCAAACTACCAACTGAGCTATGAGGCCTGCGAAGACCCGCTATTTAGGTTAAGGACCTGAGACATTCCAGCAATTTTTTAGATGAGATCTGGTGTTCATCTAAAACATCTTTGACTGGCCTCGCAGCTCAGTTGGTTAGTAACTCTAGCCTTCTGAGCAGTAGGTCGTGCGTTCGATTCCCACCCAGGACAAACATTTATGTGACGAGCATTGATGTTTGTTCTATGTCTGGGTGTGATTATGTATTTTTATGTATGTAAAAAAGTATATATATATTCTATCAGTCATCTGGTTCCCATAGTACAAGCTATGCTTAGTTTGGCGCTAGATGGCGATGTGTGAAATTTCCATCAATATTTATTATTTATTTATCATTAGACTCAGGATAGAATTCCTCAATCACACCTGAGTCCGTTATTGTGGAGCATATAAAACGGACCGTTGTCAATTATAGCGCCAACCCACGCCCCCAATGTCGGCGTCTCTATACGGAATGTTAGACACACAGAGAAGTGTCATGTAAACAAGTGTGGCTACTGTCACTGGCAGTGAACGTGGTGGCGCGACACCAGAAAAACTACATTTTTAACGTAATTGCCAACACACGTGAATAAAGATCGCCTTCTATGGTTCGTTACTAGGTTGAACGAATCGAACCAAGCCCATAGGACTAATGAGGCTATTTTTTACACTCATGACCCTGCTCTTGGTGACTCTCAAGACTCGAGAACAAATTTGGCCCGGACCGGGAATCGAACCCTTGATTCCCACAGCTTACCACATTAGCCACGGGACCGTCATTTTAGTAGTTTTATTATCAGTAGATGTTATGCCACTCAGTCTCTGCACACAAAATAAGGGTGCCTGATAGAACCAATTTCACGCAGACGAAGTAGCGGGCATGCGTATAGTAATGCAACGCCCATATAAAAACGTGCGCGTAACTGCCTTAGGGAGATTAATAAAATAAATTTAATGATACTACTAGGCTATATATAAATATATATTAAGTCATAGGAGGTACTTTAAAATTTTACGATTTCCGTGTTTCTTTATTGTCTATGGTACTACCGTAGTAATGGTGGGTTCGTATTGCAATGAAACCCAATAATTTTCATGGCATCAATAATATATACCAGCAGGATAAAGTTAACAAGAATTTCAATATTTAGTGTTTTTCTTTATTCTTTATTCTTTATTGTACACAGAGAATAATATATACAAAAAGTCATAAGAGATACATGTACAAAGGCGAGCTTAACCCTACAAAGAGTTCTCTTCCAGCAAACCTTTGAGGCTAGAGAGAGGCGATTTTATAGAGGTAGGATGTGTACATAATAAAGATAAATCAAAACTAAATTATTAAGGGCTTAAAAAAAAAAACCTACATACTTTAAACATATATATAAATACACCATAAATACAAAATACTATATATAAGTATATAAATATATATATATATATATATATATATAAATATATATAAATTGAATAAATATATAAAATATTTTTGAGAAGCACCGATTTATTGAAAGATACTATTACACTTGGAACTCCATTAATACTGCTGGGTAACTCAGTCATGCAACAGGTTACCTCTATAAATAAATAACAAGCTTAGCAAATGTTTTGGCTAATACACTGCTTCAAAATAAAACAATTATTAGATAATTGTTGAGTATTACGTACGCAGCTGGATATTTTTGTTAGCTATGCGTAGGCGAGAAACTAATTTAATTGATTAATAGATGGCTAAACTTTTTGTATATATAATAGATAGATAGATAATACTTAATTGACCACCATAAAATGGAAATTTCGTAAAGATTTATATTTAAGCTAAGGTAATACAATAGGCGGCCTTATCGCTAATGTCGATTTCTACTATGCAACCATATATATCTATACTCGTATGGTTGCCTGGTAGATATGTTATTGTGTTGTATATATGTTATTGTGTGTGAGTGTGCGTATATTTGTTTTTAAATGAAGTTCGTATGGGCACGGCATTTGTCAAGTGTGTAAGTCAAGGTAGGTATTTCTTTATTGTCTCTTTCTAATCTTGAAGCTAGTTACGTCAAGTCAAAGTCAATAACTTTATCTCCATAGAATTCATAAAGAAATGGCTTGGAAACGTCAATATTCAAAACATAAGGTCACGCGTACTTATCGATAAGTTTGATGCCTGTTCAAACCCTATCCGACCCTCCATGGGGAAGAACAGAAAAGAAACCCCTAATGGAAGGATTCCTTTTTTTTCGCGAGTACGATCCTTGTATCAATTGAGTACATTTATAACTACATAATATACTAAAATATGATATTACATGATGTTTTGTGTGTCGTTGAGCAGAGTGACATCTGACCATAGGGATTTATCATTTATATAATCATTTACAGTAAGCTTTACTTACCAGACCCTTCTATATGTATGACTTGAATTTTTGGGTCGGAAGCTTGGTTGCTTGTTCAGGAAGTTTATTATAAAAGTGTACACAATTTCCCATAAAAGATCCGTTGACTTTTTGCAATCGGAATCTTGGAATGTTTAATTTATTTTTATTTCTAGTGTTCTTGGTATGAACATCACTTTTTTTCTCATAACTAGATATGTTTTTATGAACATATAATAAATTTTCATATATATACTGTGACGACACTGTAAGGACATTTATTTCTTTGAATTTTTCTTTCAGAGAGTCTATTGATTTCATTTTATAAATTGAACGTATAGCTCTTTTGTAAAACAAATATGGCATGGATATCTGCTGCTTTCCCCCAAAGCAGGATACCGTATGTCATAACACTATGAAAATAACTAAAATAAACTAACCTAGCAGTAACTTCATCCGTTAGCTGTCTTATTCTACGTACCGCGAATGCGGCTGAACTAAGTCTGGAGGCAAGTGCTGCGATTTGTTCACCCCACTGTAGCTTTGCATCTATAGTTAAACCCAAAAACACAGTGGAACCAACAAGATTAAGCACTTCTCCATTTATTTGTATATTAGCCGACATTTGCTTCACATTTGGCAAAGTGAATTTAATACACTTAGTTTTGTTAGAATTGAGTAAAAGATTGTTCGATATGAACCAATCTAAAACTTTCGATAGTGACGCATTTACATCATCGTAATTATCTTTATATCTGTCAACTTTAAATAAAAGAGAAGTGTCATCAGCAAAAAGGACTATATCACACAAAGTATTCACAAAAAAAGGGAGGTCGTTGACATAAACTAGAAACAAAAACGGGCCCAGTATTGAACCTTGCGGCACACCCATGTCAATAGCGGAACCTGTAGACCTTTCACCGCCAATGGCAACTTTTTGGATTCTGTTTGATAGATATGACTGTACAAGGTCAATCGCTTTATTTTGGATGCCATAATGTTTGAGCTTGCAAATCAAGATAGAGTGATCTACACAATCAAAAGCTTTGGAAAGATCACAGAATACACCGATTGCATCTTGTGATTTCTCCCAAACTTCAAAGATGTGCTTTAAAAGCATTACACCAGCATCAACCGTGGACCAAACTTTGGTAAATCCAAACTGATTACTATGAAATAAGGTATTTCTATTAAAATGTGGTATTAATTGCTCTAAGATTATTTTTTCAAATATTTTACTCAACGTTGGTAATACCAATATCGGTTTATAATTAGCTGGGTCTTTGTGATTCCCAGATTTAAATAAAGGAATCAATTTACTGTGCTTCATCAGCTCAGGAAAGACTCCATCGTCAATACATTTATTAAATATGTAAGCTAGACATGGAGCAATATCAGTAACTACTGAACTTGGACCTTTTGTGGATATTCCCCAGAGGTCTTCGGTATTTTTGATATTAACTGATTTAAATGTTTTTGAAATCATGGCTGTGTTTATATGCCTAAAATTGAATATAACATCACTTTTTGTTACACAGGATTCTAATAAAGAACCAGCTCCACAAACAGAAGACTTCAATGACTGAGTAACTATCTTAGGTATGCTAGAGAAATAACTATTAAATGCCTCAGCAACATCAGTTTCATTTGTAAGAGTTTTACCATCAATAATTAAATTAATCTTATTGTCCCGTGTCTTAAATTTACCTGTTTCATTGTTTATAATTTTCCAGGTTGCTTTAATTTTATTTAATGAACTTTTAATTTTATTGTTTAAATATAAAGATTTGGCAACATGACAGACATTTTTGAAAATTTTTGAGTAATTTTTTACCATCAAAATGAAAGAATCGTCATGCAGCATGTACTGCTTTGCAGCATACAGTTCATATAATTTATTTCTACTTCTATATATACCAGATGTGGCCCAGTCATCGAAACTAACTCCCGATCCGAATTTACATGTTTTCATTTTAAATACCTCTTTATGCTCATTGTTTATCATATTTGACAAGGCGGTGAAAAGTTCGTTCGGGTCTTCAATGCACGGAAATTGTGTCATTCGTAGCTCAATGTAACCCTGGAACCGTTTGATGCGGTTCTCAGTGATAGGCCTGTATGTAAATTCTCTAGGATTCGTAACAAATTTTGAAGCAAACATAGCACTCCGGCCATAGTGGTCTGATTCATGATTATTGATTTACTGATGGAATTACAATTACAAAATATATTGTCTAGACAGATAGACGACGACAAAGTTACTCTCGTAGGTTCTCTAAAAATATTGTTTAAATTATAGCTTTTAAATAAATTTAGTAATCTCCCAGACAGAACAGAAGATTCATTCAACATATCTACATTAAAATCTCCACAGACAATTAAATTTTTACTAGTCACTGTCTTTATTAATATATCCTCCATGACAGATTCAAATACTGTAAAGTCAGCACCGGGGGGTCGGTAAACGCACACAACGATATGCCGCTCCAGCTCAACACACGACACCTCAATAGTTCTCTCTATCGAGAGATTTGCAATATCTTTTCGCTCCTTATTTTTGATAGTATTTTTAACAATAATCAGTGAACCTCCATGTATCGTTTTTTTTCTTTTGAAAGAACTGACAACATTATAATTTAAATAATAGGGGAGCAGATCCAAATATTTGACCCAATGTTCAGAAATACACATAATATCTACTTTGAATAATGTCAAAAGCAGTTCTAATTCTAATATTTTGCTGGAAAGACCCTGTATATTTTGGTGTACTACATGTAAGAGGGCACTGGGCTTTTCCGCTGTCGAATTAGTCAGTTTAAATTATTTACTGACTCATTTTCAATACCCTGATTAGTACTACTACTAACTACGGGGTCGTCACTAACTAACTGAGTTATAATATTTATAACCGAATTAAAAACATTATATGCTAACAATTTAGCAATCATCATTTTGCTACGCCTACTTAGATACATTGTATCTCTAGTCAAATAAAAATTACTAATAAAACTATTAGTATCAAAAAATAATACATTGCTATGACGGCATGTCATATTATACATTAACATATTTAATTTGTAAACCATTTCCAATGTCTCTTGACTTAGTGGTAAACTAGTTTAGTGGTAAACTCTATCCATAATTAGGGACGACAAGACCCAAGTCGCATCGTATGCGCATGTAATTCATAGATATGAAGGTGGAATGTCATATGGCCTCTAACTTCAGCGGCAACCGAACTTTTCAAACGGAACACAGAAACGCAAATGCATGATTGCTTGGCAGCAGAGATGGACATGGTGGCAGTACTAACCCAGACGAACTTGATATAAGTTCTACTACTGCTGGATATGAATAATCCTTTATTTTTTTTAAATACGACTTCATTATACAGTTATACAACATTTTCTGCGTTGGGAAACCGGATGACTACTTGTTAGCATAAATATTTGCAACCTGCTAATGTGCTGAAGACCAGACAGACAGTCAGAGTTATTAATGTTTTAAATGTTTCCAGCTCAAGGCTTCTACCGCTAATGTGTATCTAAAAGAGTGGATCGAAGTAGGCTAACTAACCCTATTTCCACGTAACATGTGTGTGTGTTCGTGTGTCCTAAGTGACACGTAGAATTTTATTAATTTTTAAGCACAATTAGAACGCCGTCAAATTTAATTAGTGCTATATCAATTAAGATATTTTATTTTCTTACATGTCTTTAAAAAATGTTGTTAGAGGTCGACAGAAAATTAATTATATTAATTAACGTCTCAAATTGGAACGAGGATAGAAAATGAACTAATAAGTACATATCATCTTTGAGTTTATTATAGGTATTGCAAATTAATAACATTAGAAACAATATATCTACAATCAAAATATCTAATGAATCTATCATAATTAACTGATACAACAATATTTCATTGAAACGAATCATAGCAGTTTTAAAACACCTCAGTTGGCAATACTGGTTCTTATAACTTCATTCATGATTCAAGTTGGTAAACATTGTTTGGAGAATAAATAAGTAAACAAGTCTCGAGTAAATAGTGGCGTCATGTGAAGCTAGTGAACGATGATACCTACTCGCTAGATAATATAATGTAATTATGTATAATGAAATTCATAGATTTTAATTAATTAGTGTATTTGTTAAGCCGATCGATAATCTCCCCTCCGGTCGGTCGGTGTCGGTGAACAGGTAGATGAACAGGTCGGTGGCCACTTGGTCTATGGTACAGAGAAAGTATTTTTTTTGCAATAATTAATTGTTTCTTTTTGCCTGCAATAAGTTTTATTACGTTAAACAGATTTGGAATATGATACGTATTTATAGGTATCCCAAATCAAATGAACTAATTTTAAAATTTTAGCTAGTAAAACATTAAATTATAACTAAGTTATTGTGATAAGAATAAAATTTTTAAAATCTTTACTTTATTTCTGTTTGCTTATTATATTTTATTATACGACGGTGAGGGAACTTGTTAGAATAATTCAATTTTTGTTAGCAAAATTAAGTTTTTTTTTTTATTACAAGTGAAAAACGATTACATATAATAAACAGAACAATAGTACTCTTTCATGCGCACGCAACCAATATAACTATATATATAAAGATTACGTAGAAGACTGCACGGAAACAACACCTCTTTACGAAAACATCCAACACGGTATTACAAATATGTCACAAATATCCCGGAGAGGTTTGAGCAGAGACTCGCTTTGCAAGCGGGGCTACCAACGTTTCAAATGGAAATCATCACTCAGACATCGAGTCAAGAATTAATTACAGAATACTATTAAATACAACATACTAGCGACCTGCCTCGGCTTCGCACGGGTGCAATTAATTTCCAAATGATATACAAAAACCACGTGTTTACGCTCTTTCTATTAGTAAAAACGGTATCATAATCCGTTGCGTGGCTTAGAAGAAACAAGCGGAGAAGAAAGACAGAGGAAGATGGCGACTTTGCGATTTGGTATTCCTAAATTTCAACTATGTACTACGTAAGTAAGTAAATAACTAAGTAATACATGTTCAACCAAAAAATGTGCCGACGTCAATGGTGTACCACTTGCTTGACTTATGGAGAGAAGCAACCTTGATCAAAAACCTATAACTTGTTATTAAGCTCATGCAGGTTTATAGCCAAAGAGTCAATGATGTAAAACTTACAATGTAACTACTTAATAAAATTAATAAATAAATAATTTATTTATTTAACTACTTAATGCACGTAACCTGCCCGTCTGATTACACTTAATTTTAAATCATTTGGCGGTCTATTTCAAAACTTTATCTGTAACACCGTAAATAAAAATGTATACATCAGATATGTATAAATTAATTCTTGTCCACTCAAGTTATTGAAACATAAATAATTTTATGGATTGAAATATTTGCAATTTGTTTAACTTAGATAGTATTTTTTTCAGTAAAGTTTTCATAGTGATCGTATAGCATAATACCTATATTCAGTATCTATACATTATGAATACTACGAATATTCATTTACATTATATGAATAGAGTCAAATAAAACAAAACAGAATAAAATATATAAAAAAAAAGAAAACCTTGGTTATATTATGTTTTGTAACTTGTTTCTGTCTCCTGGGCAACTGACGCCCCATTACCAACAGCAGTCTTGATGAATCACAAGGCAACGTTAGCTTCAACAATACAAGTAATATCTACAAGACGCGCGTTTTTATTCATTAAATTGTGATGGAGCTTACAAATGAACGGTTGTGATCTACTTCAAGGTAAACTACAAATGGCTGTTTTGTATACATTTAGAAGTCAAATGAATTTTATATTCACGTATTCACTTTTTTTTTATTCTGCAAAGTAACAATGTGGTATACATACATTGTACGTAAATGAAATATCCGATTAGCATGCAATTTGTTATGATTCATTGTCAATTATTCGTGTCATAAGGCTGTTATCTTGTATCCAAATAGATTAAGACTGTGGTTAGGACTCATCCATTTCCAATTTGTATTTACAAAAATACTTTATCAGCAGAACTAATCGTATGTGCACAGTTTGTCCGTAGAAATATTGCCACCGTCAAAGAAAATAAAGCAAAATTGTGTTTAGCTGATACTGTCATAAAGTAGTACCATGTTTCAGACGTAAAAAGAGCGCACCAAACCGAACACCGATGTGGGAGCAATTCGCATTAATGTTTTAATTGCATTGAGAACTTTGTTATTTCGTGTATTGTTTCGTTTCGCAGCTGCTTCCGCAGTGCATCGCTAATGAAGGCTGTACCGTACTAACTCGAACTAATCTGTGTACATAAACGCGGAAATACACCTAATTAATAAGTATTAAGAAGCATTTAGTCAAGTTTTAATCAATTATTTGATAGTCGTTTATATGGCCCACTTCGTATACCAATCAAATCAATCAAAATAAAAAAAACATTGTACCAACACGAAATACATAAAAAATTCTAATCCACTGGGGATTCGTGGACTGGTAATTGTTTGGCCTTGAAATTTGTATTAGTTCCACTCTAATGAGTTTAAAGAAGTTGGAGCATATCTATTTTATTTCTTCGTGAGAAGAATGCCGTGTATCGTTATCTACAAGACTTCTTAAAATAAAGAAAAGTCTTATCCGGTAATAACAAACACATGATCCTGCCGCAAAAGACGAAAGAATACTTGTTGTTCAAGCGTTACATATGAAGTAATAAAAAAAAATAACGAGAATTAAAGCTTACGATTAGACGACACATTATAAATAAATTGTGGTTTCGCAAATGGATTTTTTACCAAGAGGGATGATCATTATTATCATCATTATCTCGCTCCAATGATGGTAATCGGAATTATAAAAATATGTATATATGTATTACTGACTTATCTAAGTGCATATATTTATGTCAAAAGATGAATAAAAAAACAAAAAAAGCTAAAAATTTAACGTAGACGCTAAATCTTATAAAATGTTGTACGACACACAAAGACAGTTTGGCAGTTCAGAATTTCATAACAAGATTTATTTTAATGTGCGGAAACGGGAAAGTCCGACAGATTTTAAACTAGATTTCGGTGATTACGCAAGTTTTTGATAAGTAGCTTCTCAAGTTTTATATGTTTAATTAACTTTTATCTGAAGCTAAATTTTATTTATGTTTCTAGGCATGCAAAACAACAGCTTCCTGGTATTATGTCCTGGGTAAAGCCCGAACATAACGGATGGCAGTATATAAGTACAATACATTGAAAGCGTTGTTTTATATTTGAGTGGAGGCACTACCTACATACCTACCTACTTGCCCCTAATACAAAGAGAACAACTTAGGAACTCAGTTCTGCCCTGCTTTGAATATGAGAACACCCATTTTAAAATCACATTAGCTCGAAGCTTAAGAAATTAAAACAATTAAGTAAATACTTACTTGCAACTAACTCACACGATTATGACGTTAGTTGGAATTACGAGACGATTGAATGAAACATACTAGTAGTATCAAATGACATAAGTACGTGTATAAAAGTTAATTAATAAAGCTGATTTAGTTTTCCGTAGCGAATGTCTGGGTATAGCTATAGGCAATATCGTCGGACGGATTCATTATAAGAACATTTAGTATTTAGAGTGGCAGTAGGACATTTAGAAATAAACTGATACTGAAAATGAAGAGATCACTAAAATCTATTTTTCTTTATCGGAATAAGTAGTGTTCTGTCAATCAGAAGTAACATTTGAGTTATGCCGTTAGTGATTCGGAAAAAATATTCAATTCCCTACCATTCTGTATATACCTACTTATGTCTAAACACGTAAATTCGGAAATGTTCTGTTAATGAATCCGACCGACGATATTACAATGGAATTTAGTTTACTGAGAACAATACTGTACTTCTACTATTCGACTGGCCTGACAGCTCAGTTGGTCGTGGGTTCGATTCCCACCCTAGACATACTATTTGTATGGCAAATATGATGTTTGTTCTGTGTCTTGGTGTCACCAAAGAATACAAAAAAGAGTATAAGTATTATGTCAGTTGTCTGGTTCCCATGATACAAGCTAAGCTTAGCTTACTTTGGGGCTAGATGGCGCTGTGTGAAATGTCTACCAATTTTTTTTTGGAGCGGTCTTCATTGTTCCTAATTTCTTTTTTTAATTATTTCTAGAAAATATAATATTTTTATTTTTGTTTAAGAAATATAAAAAGAAATCTCCAGGGTAGGCAACGCCTCAGTAATGCTCCCGGTGTTGCTGACGTCTATAGGCTGCGGTGACCGCTTAACATCAAGCCCGTATGCCTGTTTGCCTAAACATCATATAAAAACACTGTGGTTCCCTTACCTTTGTTGTTGTTCTGTGAGGGCGAATCGGTATAGTAAATTTATCGTGTAGTATAGTGTAAGATATGCTAATAACTCCCGCCACACCAACTTGTATACACTGCCTCTCCATCTGCGAACAAAATAAATCACGTTAATACAACTAAAGCAAACTGTGGTGCCCTTAGCTCGATCCGATTTAACGATCGTCTTTGAAGCGATGTTGGTTCAGGTGGTACTGTTGTCGGCTTAGGATCTGTAAGTCGATCCGTAGGTCCGAACCGTGCAGTGAGGTAAAGCATCCAGTAAAGGAAAACTTCGTGAGGAAAGCAATCTGCCCGTAGCAAAAGCAATACGTCTCCAGTCACGTAAAGGCCCAAGTCCCATTTATTGCACGCGTAACTCTGAGAAATTAAGTCTTAATTTCTCGTGGGCCTGTAATTTCCCGCCAACCGACTTTTAAAACGGTACACAGTATTTCGTATGCGTTACTGCTTGGCAAAAATAGGTATGGTGTTATACTACCAGAGAAATGTCACCAACGAAAATAAATTTTGAAATAAAGTTATTTTAGTCCAATTGTAATCTCATCCCACATGTTAACAGAATAGGGCTTATAATTTTCGAGTACTTTTACAGACGCACCGATATCTGAACGTTCCTCCCAAATTACGAATGCACGGTAAGTAGTACCTAATGACCAAAGCGATGGCTCTTATTCAACATGCCTTAAACGATACATTTCTAAAATGTAGACAAATTATATTTTGCGATATCACTTGCTCTCTACTGCATGCGCTCACAATCCAGTTTGAAAGAGACTATAAAATACAGTTCGCGATGTGAAATCATAACTTTTAACTAAGCGTAAGATCAGCTAATACGATGATCTCAGAAATGAGATATCACTGGACATACATTATCTAAGATTTGCTAGCGTATAGCTATATAGTATAGCGTATAGCTAGCTCGCAGCTTTGTAAATGTAAAAAAAAAGTAAAATTATTGATTGGCAACAGTATACACAATCTATACAAATACAAACTTAAAATTAAATAAAAGTTCACATAACAGTACAGTGGATAATGTTGGAAGGATTTTTATACCAAGACGGTTCGGCTGTCTCCACACTAGGCTGAGCCTGTATGGTGGCAGGTGGAGGCCAAAACTTAAAGTTTGACGAGGTAATGTGTGGGTGTAATGTACTAAAATATATGATAGTAATAGTATAGCTTTACCATTTACCATTTATGTTAAGTTTCTTTAATATAAGATTTGTAGCTGTTCTATTTATGCCAGAATTAAGTCCAGTCGATAAACACAGATAGATATCCCGTCTGTTGACAAACATTATCAAGGTTGCTATGCACAGTATATACTAAAACTCGTTCTCGGACGGTATGGCAGGCCATCTACTGACGCTCTTTCCTGTCGGAAAGTGTAATCGTTGAGGTTGTGCGTCAGTGGATTCGCGACACCGAAAAGAATAACGGTATTTAACTTGTTGCAACAACTAGTTGTTATTTTATACTGTTGTGTTTCTAAACATGTTGTACATGAGGATACGGCATGAAGAACATTAGTGGTGTATCGCTACTGTCACTTTGACACAAGACGAATGTTACTGATATCTTGTTAACACTTTTCGCACTCTGAATCTGAATCACAGTAAAATAGGAACTTAGTATTAATTAAATAATAGACCTATGTTTGGTAATGGAACTTATGTCGCAGATCCAATTGCTCTGTATATACCTTAAGTTGGCTATTCGCAAGCGTTCATTTAACCGCTGCCCCTGACAATAAGTTCAATTCAGTATGAAAAATAACAGACCACAATACTTAAGATTATACGATCCGTTCCAAAAAAAATAATCCTAGTGTGCAATGTCCGAAACTGTAATCTTATCCAGAGTTACATCAACTTCTGAATGCAGGATACCCTTACTATAAACTCTAATAACATAATTGTTATTCTAATTTTAAAAGAGTTGTATATTATTAGGATACTCTAGTTACAAAACAATTTTTAATTGTCTTTGTTTAAGCTACCGCCCCAAATGTGGCAAAAGGTCGACTATCAGCAACCCTGGCGTGGCGTGGGAGCACTGCAGCGTGTCGGATACTATATCAATATCAATGTAGAGGAAAAAGCCTTCACATTAATTAAATTAATATGTAAAAATCCAATTCAAGTAGAAGTGGTTCTCATTGGAACAAGATTTGAGCACTGAACGGAATCACGAGGCAATTATGGAGGTCGTAATTCCGGCCCGACACGGGTTTTGAGATTAACTAATTGTTATTTCAAAACTAAACGTCCCAAATAATCAAACAATTTGCATTTCAGTGCTATGAACATTTTATGACATTCAAAAAAGTGTTTAATATGTCCAAGTGAACAATTAATTACAATCATTAATATAATAGCTAATATTTCATAATATATATTCATAAAAGCTAATATTCAAATCTAAATAATTAACTGCATGGTATGTAAATAAGCGAATGGTTTAGTTTGATGACCCGCCACAAGAACATCATACGACTGAGGTCCATCCCTATTGTTTGGCTGCTCCGCCGCCGCGCCGGCTCCGTGACAAAACAGAGTTTATCAATTATGATATTAACAAAAACCGAATTTTGCACTAAGAAACCAGCACGATTGCAAAACTGTTCAAGTTTGAAACAGTTTCCGAAATACGGCGATTTTTCGTTTCCAACTGTTACTATATTTTAGACACCCCTACGAATAAAATCTCTAAAATTACTTTCTCAATGTGTGTTGAAACGTGGTATATACAGGATACAGAATTATCTAAGTACTAGGCGGAATGTCTCATACAAACATAAAAATATATAAACATATACGAGTATGTTGATTAAGTATGAAGTTAAATTTCGTAAAAAGTATAATTATGGTTACATATTTTTGAGAGTTTCCACGAGGGGAGAAAGAAGAGAAATGACTGACGACATTCCAAAAAATTAGGGGTAACAGCTCGCTTCTTTCGGAAGCGAAAATATCTTAATGACCACTGAAGTCCATAAAGATAAAATAATGTATGACATACCACAGTGGTTGATGACGTACACGCCTTTAGCACTCTGATGTGCTATATTATAATACACGTGACACGGTAAACTTATCAGGTGACAAATTAAATAGATTTTGTAGCATTTCTTATTGAGTTCACTTTGAATTTAAGTATAATTATGAATAGTGTAAGTAGTTAGTTAAAGTGGTTTATATGAAAAAATATACATTTACATAGTATTGTGTTAAATAAACATAAAGATTCTTTAAAATCTGGAATTAAAGATAGTGAGTAAAAAAAACAGACTATAAGATGGACTGAGAATTTTAAATTTTCTTAGCGATCTATAATGATGATTTCTGTAGTGGTGTGTTGAAGCCGGGACTGACAATGTGTCTTGCTCTCGAAGATCAAAATTGCTTAATGTTAATGCAATAGTGAATAAAGTGCGAGTTATATTACTTGAGCAAAGAGATAAGTTTTTCAGGTGAGTTTATGATATATTACGTGTGATGATTACCATCCATCCGACACGCTACGCTGCGTAGCTTCTCTAAAAATGGTAATAAAGATTATGGTAATATTTAAAACTTATTTTACACCAGACGATATTCGGCAATAATCTTCAAATATGACTGTAATTATTCACTTGCTGTTTGATTATATAATTAAAAATACAGTGTAAACTCTATATAGCGGCACTTAAGGGAGTGCGTAAAGTTGAAGTTTTAGGGAGTTCGTCTTTAAACACAGTGACGTTAAATGGAGTTTACATTAGTTCATAAAAATTATACATGTATATTGTGGTGTAGCATTTATCCTGTAATATGAAATTTCCTTCGCGTAAATAGAAACTAAAATTACTTGCAAGGTCAATATGTTACATATTATATTAATAATATGAATGGAAAGGTACACAAAAAGATCATCTACCAAAACTATGAACGTTCTGAACGTGGTATAACTATTATTATAATCTACATAACTCGTAAAAGCGTGGTATTTAACTATAACCAGTATTTAATACAATGCGACGCACAAACATAATCAAATTCAAAGGACTATCAAATGTTATTCAAATTGCTGTTTGGTAGTGAATTCACGAGACAAGTTTTATAATTTTGAAAACAGCCGTCGTTCCATATAGTTCCATATAGTTACGTATATAGCGAAACAGAATCCACATTATTGACACTTTTTATCTGACAAAGTTCAAAAGATGATTCTTCGCAAGTACAAACAGACTGACTGAAAAACGTAGCTACTTTACGCAAGTTTAATTTAAAGTACGTAGTAATTGATACATTTCTTATTCTTAATGTATGTGTGCCAGAAAATCCTAACTTTTAATATTATAAATGCGAAAGTGAGTCTGTTTGTTTGTTACGCTTTAACGCCTAAAACACTCAATCGATTATTATGAATTTTGATAATGAGATAGATGGGACCCTTGAGACGGTTATAGGCTACTTTTTCTCGCTAAATATAGGGAGTGGGGTGAGGGGAGGGGTAAACTTTGTATGAAACTTTGGCGTCATCCGATTTACTTTAACTTTGCACAATTGTTTTGATGACAAATGCTGATGCTGATTTGCATATTTCTTTTTTCAAACTACTACTAAAAGGTGGTGAAATGGGGTAACAATTTAACCTCTATCTATATTGACCAATACCGAATTTAAATGAAAAAAGTATTTTATCGATAATGATTTCTTTAAATTATATTTACCTAAAGATTGTCAACTAGAATTACAGAAACAATAAAAGCACTCCTTTTACCAAATTATTAAGCAGAGTACCGACCGGCCCATAGACGAAGCAAATGTCATCAATATCCTGTATCTTATAATTAGTAAATAAACAATTCAATATTAAAAATAAAACTTCCAGTAGATCATCCATAACAAACATGGTTTTCCGGTATGACTGTTAGTTTTTATTCGTTCTTATTGGCGATTGATACAGCGTAGATTTCGACTTTCTCTGTTTATTCTAATAATCTCACGTCATAGGCCCAGTTTGAATCCACTTTCGAATTAGGGATGGATTATGCCTAGTGGTTCTTTAAATACACAACTTTCTTAGGTTGTTTATTTAAGATGGTATAGTAAAATGTAAATATCGTTTACTAGCTACCCGCCCCGGGTGCAATGTAGATACTAATATGGTGTGAGTGTGGAATGATTAATAATATTACTATTTTGATTAGACTTTACTACAGGATATCTTTATATACGATGTTTAAAGCTATTTTTTCATGAGACAATACAAACATGTTATATTATATATCGTGAGGTAACTCTCGAAAGTGCGACATATAACTGTCTATTTGAAAAACATTCAAAGCTCAACTTTAAGCCCGCAATGTTTAATGTTTGACTCTGTGACTTATTAATGTTCATTGCGAAATATAGCTTCACCGGAAATAGCAGACGCTTAAATAGGAACGGTAAATCTGATGGTATTAGACGAATACGGGGAAAAAAAGCCATAGACGCGAAAAAAAAGGAATCCCTCCATTAGGGGTTTCTTGTCTGTTCTTCCCCATGGAGGGTCGGATAGGGTTTGAACAGGCATCAAACTTATCGATAAGTACGCGTGACCTTATGTTTTGAATATTGACGTTTCCAAGCCATTTCTTTATGAATTCTATGGAAATAAAGTTTTTGACTTTGACTTTGAAACGCAATTATTTTGTACATAAAATACATAAGGTACTATATCGTATCCGTCTAAAGAGTTTTCCTACTTAACATAATTTTTCAATCAATTTAATTCATTATTTTGATGATTTCAAATGAATAAGACAGCATTTTCGATAAAAGCTCTCAGTCGGCTTGATTTCTTCCGATATCTTGAACAATTACCGTCATATTTCAATAAATTTACTTATAATATATAATATATTAAACTATACGTATAAATATTTCTCTTGAATCACTCTATCTATTGAGATCTAAGCTTACCTACAGAAGGACGGCGGAAGCGAATTTGTTTTATACTATATAGAGACGGTCCTACCCGTGTGCAATACAATTCCTGTGTAGTAGGTGGCATGACCGCAGAACAAACTTTATGCTCATCATAACTGCACTGGCCGGGGACCGAACACCAGTATTCCTTGTTGAGCAGGCGTTATTGCTTGACTTAATTTTTGACGTGTCAACGTCTTATAATTCGATAGAGCCGGCTGCACGCACGAAAAAACATGACTCATGCGGCGTTACCTCGCTCTGAGGCGTTCCATGTAAGGCTTGTGCAAGTGCAAGCGAGAGCGCGGAACGAGCGACAAAGAAGCACAATCGAACACAATTCTTAAGACGTTGTCACGTTCAACTATCGTCAGTAAACCGACTTTACAGACAACCATTTTTTTTTTTTAAACTCATTACCACAACGTTTAATAAGTAGGTACGAATAGAAGAGGTCAGTTTCATCATGATTTGTATTCAAAGTACCTACTTGGATTCCTTCATGAACGATAACAAATGGTACTTGTTGCATTGCTTTATTTAAACCAACATTAGTCACGTAATAAAACTGCGTTTATAATAAAGCTCTGATAAGCGCTTAACCTCGGCTTACAATTATGAAATCAACATAATCTGGAGCTAGCTTAAGTAGCTCTCACTACGTTTTACCCGCTGATTTGCCCTAGACTCACAGGATAGCATTCTATAGGAAACGTGCGTCTGTGGTCAAAATAAATATTTTTTCTTTCTTTTCTTTTTCTTTCATGTTTTATCAGGATAAAAGTTTGTTAGGTGGTTAGATCATTAGATCCCAAAAACTTAATACATAATGTAATTTGTTTTTGACGAGAGTTAGGTAGGCAAAGTCCAGGCAACTGAGTTTTCAAATACAAAAATAATAGTTATCCTAAATAGACTCAAAATATTCAGTAGGCCATTTTTGTAAAAGTTACCTACCAATAATACTGGGAATATTGAGAAACGTGAAAAATTACAACATCATTTCTTTGAAGGTTGGGATGTCTGTCTGTCTTATTGAGATGGCATTGGTCTCAATCTTGCCGGGTAGAAAGTAGTCACGCAAAATTCCGACAGAATAATAATATAAGTGTTGTTGAAAAGAATGGATCGTATTCTTCATAAGTAACGTATGAGTAATTTTTTATTCTGAACACGGTAGCACGCACAAGGATAAAGTGTAAGATTTTGGCGCACTTTATTAATAGCATAGAAATAATGCATCACAACATACCGTGTGCGTTTCCCTCTCATGGCCACTGTTCGAATACGTGACAGACAAGTTGTTAGAGTGCAACAGGGTATTTTAATTCACGTTGCGTAAATCAATAAGTAAATCAGGCATTTTTAAATGCTAGGCAATCTATCGCCTTCTAGTTCATAATCTAATGACAATAACTAACCGCATGACTGGGATTTAACTTGTCAAACAGTTCAAAATCCAGGCGCCTGCAAACTAATGGAATAGATATCTAAAAAAATATGATCATTAGTGACAATAAATCTCGGAGGATGGGTGTTGACCCGAAATTGCATACTTCATTTTTGTTTTTCCTGTGGGTGTTTTAAATCTTTGAAGATCCGTTGTGGCCATGACGAGTCACATGAGCGGGGAGAAAACTGTAAACAATGGAAGCCTGCAATGCCTCCCACACGCGGAATACTAAGTTAGACAGCGTCCATTTTTGTCGCATCGGCTTTCAACACTTCACCACTTAGCCGCTTACTAATTATTCTCTTATATCGTATACCAGGCCCTGTATCTTGAAATTTTCATCGATTTAGGACTCACATAAAAGTATTTTTTTTATTTGATATACGATAGTTACGAAACAAGTCATCAGCCCACCTGGTGTTAAGTGGTAACCTCGGCCCATAACAACCGATGCGACTTGGGTCCTCCCCAACTAGGTACGACAAGACCCAAGTCGCATCGTAACTCAGACGTCTAGAGGTCTAGTGCTGATAAATGTGGGCTTAATTGGATCAACACCGATTACGGTTGTTGTAAAATGAAAGGTAGATACGGGAGAGTAAAAACCTTCACGTCGCACTGACCACGTCTTCGAGTTTTCAGGACTCGAATAAAAGCTGCCAAGTCAACTGATAATTTGGCATATGTATCGGCTTTGAAAAATTACTCTTCTACTTACCTACACAAATGGACTTCTTGTATCTAAGCGAAACGCTAGCTTCTGTCGTCGCGCACTACCCCCACTTCTATAATCAAAATAATATTGGTGGACATATCACACAGCGCCATCTAGCCCCAGAGTAAACTAAGGATAGTTTGTATCATGGGAACCAGACAACTGATATAATATTTGTATACTTTTTTGTAAATACAAATGTATATGTAATACATATTAAACACGGAACAAACACACAGATACAGAACAAACATCTATATTCGTCACAAAAATGTTTATCCGAGGTGGAAATCGAACCCACGACCTAGAGCGCAGAAGGAAGGGTTACTACCAACTGAGCTGTGAGGCGTCACTTTTGCTGCGCGTCCGTCTGGTTTCAAGGTAGTCGGCTACTAATAGCCGTAGGAAGAATTACCCCAAGCTGATATGCACATTAAGCGCAGCGCCTGATGCATTTCACTGCTACATAAGGCTCTGGCTTAGAATGTTAATTTTTCTTGAGTAATTGTTTATCACTTTCGTTCTCACAAACTATGCAGGAGCGTTGATGGTTTTCTTGTCTTCAAGTGACCTCCTTTTTATTTTTTCATTCCGTTTTATTTTGTCTTAACTAATCTTATTTTTATTAATAGAGCTAATTTTTGTTAAAAAATAATTAATATCGTTATCACCGTAATTATAATTATGAATCAAGTCAGCTCTAGCTTTACTTTTCATATCTCACTTTCCAATGCTTTTACATATCGGTAACAAAATATAAAATCATCGTAACTGAAAATAATTCATGTAAGTAGTAGGTATTACTTAATATAAATATATAGTTCTACAAAATAACGGGCGCTAGAACGGGTTATAAGTCACATGTAGATAACTGCAAATGATTTCATTGTGACATACAAGTTTTCGATTACCGTTGAACAGGTAGGTAGGTACGTATTGTAAATTTAAGGAGAACTGAACATTATGATATGTAATATACGGTACCTATCTCGCAAATAGTATATCGCAATATAATATCTCGAATCGTAAAATAACTATTTGCGTCGTAAACATCGTAGATGAGGTGTAGTGTTGTATTCCAAGCACAATTTGCAATATTGGCTTTGCTTGCTCATAACTTGGTTTGATAACACGGAACCTATGTTATACCTAGTAAGGTATAGGCTGCTTCGATTATTTCCGTTTTACTGATTCGATAACCACTTATTACTCGGTAAATAACGACAGCGTTTCTTGTCACGTCTTTGTATTTGGCTAGTGATGGATTACATCTAGGTCTGTTATTCCAATATAGATGAGAAAATGAAAACGAATTCGATCTTAAAAGATACGCAGTCCTGGACTCACTTGGTTCCCTTTCACTGAGTGCATACATAATCTTTAAAACATTAAAGTACAAGGCGAGTGGCTAGATGCAATGAAAAGCAACAAGCTAGACACGAAGTCATTATAGAAGTATGTTTATTGCAATTATCTGGTGCAATTATGGAGGGATTTATTGTATCTGCTATCTCATCCGAGCCCTTAGTAAATGAGCTCAAATTAAGCGTACCTACCTAATTAGAATAAGGTAAAGTATTAAAATCCATTACATTAGGAGCGCAATCTACAAATTTAACAACCATTTAGGATTATTCTGAATACGTTTCGCAGCTTTGTCTGAGACGAATCATTATTATTTATATGTATAATATATATAGGTATGTAGTACTCGGAAACGGAAAAGTTGATCCACTTTAGTGATCTTGAGATTGATCAGTTATTGATCGCGCACGTCACAGTTACTTTCGCCACCTTTCGTCGGCACTGTGCCACTGAACCGATATTAGACCAATGAAGGTTTTTCTTTTCATTTTAATTAATTCTCTACGGCAGTGACGCCAAGGTCGCGGGTTCCGTCCAACCCTTCTCACAACAAACGGCCGATACTACCAATCAAAAAGAGGGCTTGTTTTCTAAATTGAACATACGTGCACGTCACAATAGACAGTCGGCAAGAGGTGCTATTGTTGTAGACAATGTGCGGTTACGGACGATTGGTGCTTGATTTCGTCACAACGCGAGCGAAACGCACAGACATCGGAACAGCTGTTCGGGCGAGCGCAGCGCGGAGTCCGCGCCGCGGTCAAAGCCTCGCAGGGGGCGCGGGCGCGGGCGCTCCAGCGCAGCGGCGCACCCGACACCACCACAACACTACTTACTTCAAAAGAATCCGCCAGAAACAACCGAAACTGCTGCCGTTTGGTACTTCCCCGGCGTAAGATATAGTCATGACTGATACGATTTAACACACTGTAAATTTATATAAACACACACGTTTTGTTGGCGAGACACACGCGGAAATATAAATACGTTTTAGAAAGTAATAAAAAGTATGTTGGTTTCGTAATAAGGGAAGGCGAAGTCATCGAGTCATTTAGGTAAAACGGTGCACTTGTTTTGTCACATTCTGGTTGTATTCGCACGTTGCCTCCCCCGGATGGATGCAAGACATGGAGGTGGGGCGCTCGGGAGCACCGTCCGCGGAGCAGCGTCAACTGTGACTGTGGCTGGTGGGTGGGTTCATCGCGTGTATAGTCCGAGCGACGCGTGCGCAGCGCAGCCTTGCAGGTTTCGCCGCACAGTTGTTCCTCCCAGAACCGATAGATGTCACTGTTATAAACAAACCGCCTCTCATCTATAAACGTGTATCAATCAATAGATATAAGCTTAGAAATACTACGGAATACGAAAAAGGTACTTTTGACGAAGTAACTAAAAAAAACTAAAACTCGGCAGTGATTATTTACCTAGTTTTAAGTTTTTATTACAGTTATTAATAGGATAATAGGAATATAGAAATATACATATATGATACTTATAGTCAACTGAAAAAATATATAGCCACTGCTCTTCATTTGTTTGAGGCCTCTTTTCTTGTTAAGCAATGATCCGAGTGCTGTTGGGGCTGTTGGACTAATGAATAACTAGCTTCTGCCCCGGACTCCATCCGCTTGGTACCGAGACAAAAATGTTTCAAGCTATCATTCTACCTCCTTCCAAGCTATCTGCTTAGTTCGAAATTTGAGCGTAATCGTTTCAGTAGTTCTGACTTGTAAGAGCAAACAAACATATCCAAACATTCATACGCTCGCATTTATACTTAGGCTTACCAGGGTCACCTATGAAATTGCCGTTTAATTACAGATCGGGACCGGGATCAAAAAGTCTTTAAAATGTTTTAAATAATTTCTAAGCGAAGTACGATCAGTGTTTTTTTGGCAAAATAAATAAAAAAAAATTGTTAAAAAGAAATCGATACATGGAGAAATAGGGAAACTTCAAAATAGGTATAGGGAAATGGGCAAATAGAGCAATAGGTGAGTGGAGAAGTTTGGAGAAAGAGAAACAACGAAATTGAGAAATAGGGTAATGCGAAAGAACACTAAGTGTGGATAAAACAACAATAGGACTTATAAATAGGGTAATTGAAAAACAGAGATACTAATAGCAAAATGAAGATATACGAGTAGGGCAAAAAGGAAATATGTAAAAATGGAAAACTGAAAAAAAGAATTAGGGAAATTGATAAATAGGGAATTAGAGAATCGGGGAAATAGGAAAATTTAGGAATAGGGAAAAGATAATACTTGTGTGAATGTAATCTCACCAACTGATGATGACGCTAATTCAACGTAATGCGAAATTGTCAAATCGCGAATATCGGTGTGGCATTGCCAGAAATGGATATATGGGCTGACAGTGTAGGCTAGTAATAGAGTCTCATCACTAGTACAGAACTCTATATTAAAACATCGATTTTAAGTTATACTTTATTCGATATCGCATAGTGCAAATTATTTAATTCTCTATATATCTACAGAGATAATGTAATACATAGATGGTACTTAGTTTAAGTTACTAAGATTTACAACAATTTCACCATATCATACAACCACACATCTTTAAACACAAACACCCACACTAATCTTTAAAGAAATGGGATAAAAAATAAATCGACCAGGCAATGAGCAATTCATAAAATTAGGTGATTTCACTGATAAATTATTACTTAGTATCGAATTGGTATCTATACAGGAACGGTAAGATACGTGCAGTCTAGCCACAGCAGCTTTGTTATATCTCAAAAATCCATATATTCCGGAACAGTAAACAAAGGTGTGGAAACTGTACAGAAATTGTACCAAATATTGACATAAATTACACAATATTTTAAATCATCGCTTGGTTATGTCTCCGAAATAGATAATATGATATACTAGTTAATTACATGTAGAGATTAAACACGCATTATAATAGGCCAGAGATCCATGTTTGCATTCAATTAATTCATTAGTTATGTCCACACGTGGGCGCTTTTATCTTCAACTTGCGTCTTCAATCCACGCAGACAATTACATAGTGCGTGAAACAGCTCATTAAAACTTATAAAGGACAGCTTTTTATGTCCAAAACTCCATTAATTATATAGAGAGAAGATAAAGCTGCGTCACAGGGCACGCGCTAGAATAAAACAAATTGTAAGCTTAACGCATAATCAAGATGGAAGCTGAGAATAGTGGAAATTATTTTGTTGGTAAACTAACATTAAAACATTTAATAAGAAATGGCTTGGAGACTTCATTAAGTATACATACATATTCTAAGTTACACAGAATATTAATCCACGTATTAAATAACACATCGATACATCGATACAAAGAACATCAAATACTATCAGTAAAATATTTACTTCCTTATCACACTATCGATTTATGGGAGGAGTAAGTAATTTTGGATCAGCGGTCACTCGTAAAATACACTTGATTTGAAGGTAGAAACAAAAGAATGCAGTGTTCACTCATTCTAATCTATATTATCATTCAAAACGCGGATTAAAAGCGACTTCGTCGCGCACACGTGGCGGCCGGCCGCGTTGACCGATCTGCTCGCTCAAAACACGAACACAAATCGCTAGTGTGATATCGCTCTTAAACATAAGTTGAGATATTTTACGACTTCTATATTTAGGGCTCGCTTACAATAAGCGGTTTGGTTTGTGTAACAATCTGCCAAGAAAATTTATTGTTCTAGATTTTTTAATCGAACGAATTTGGTTGACTTTCTAGTTAATTCATCAAAAATGAAGAGGTGACGATTTTTCTGAAAAAACCTAGTTATCTGAGGCGGATATTACCGTTACTGATGAAGTATCCGTAGCCCAAAATAACTGATGCAGACGTCCGTAGAATCTCGATTCTGTTCCCGTGAAAAAGAAAGAACAAAATGAAGCCGCCCCTTAACCGGCCCTTAACTTCGAAACACACATCTTAAGATCACCAAACGCATATTGGGACCAATACGCCGCGCCGCAGGGTCGAAATACTAACGCGTTGATGCGTAACGCTGGTGACGTAAATATATTTTCATAATTTTTCAATCATTTGTCTGACCCATCATTGGTTTCTAATAGAACATACTAGATATCCTATCATAGATCCTCTTCGATCTCAAATTCTTGATCTGACGGCCGCGTGTTCACCTCATTAGCTCACAATTTAGAAATCTCACGACGTAAGAAGGCATGGCAAGTACGTGTAAACAAACGATAAGCAAAATACATCGGTTAAGATGACCACCGATTAAGTTTTGTTGCCGTCTAAAAACTAGTGACAGCCTACTTTATATATACAAAACAAGACTACTCTCAGAGAACATAACATGTGAAACAGCACAAGCTTCAACTCAAGGCTATCGTGTATTTCCAACTCTCTATAATGAAACTGCTACTAGCTTACGTTACGGCCACAGTCTTGGAAAACAATACTTGAAACATGCTTGTTTGATCGTGCTTTAATGCTGTCAATACAGCCTTATAGGCGTCGTGAGATAACAAAAGGCTAACGATCAAAAGAAATCAATCAACAGAGTTAGCGTAACGCCGATTAATTGAAAAGATTCTCGGTGGCGCGTTCCATGTGCCAGTTGAAAGACGAGAGCGCCACTCTAGCCTGATGTTCTTCTATCCCCAAATCGGTGAGGCGCTGCACTTTAGCGTTGAACTCGCGGATGATCTAGAATAGAAGAACTTTGTTGAAACCTTTATTCTGAATAGCTGTACCAAACTAAACAATGTTTGCATAGCAACCAAATTAACCGTGACCAGGATAGGACGGGATTACAAGTAAATAATTTAAGAACAAATTCAAACCAGCGAGCAAATACAAATTGTGATTACTTTTAATTACATGTCTGCCGCCAAGCAGAAATGCATTCAGGTTACCTTGTTCCGGTTTGAAAGGAGTGGTTTCCGGTGAAATTATATGCAGTTGAGACAACTACTTCCACGTACCATAGTTCAACTAGACAAAAGCCAACTCGCGATCTAGATTTTTGCAGATGCAACGCCATACGCCATCGGAGTTTAAGTCAATTCAAAAACTGTATTTATAATAATGCTAAGGTTAAGAAAACACTAAAATTTGCAAGGGACAGAGATACGGGTATACATGACATATTAAACGCTAGCAAGACGGGAAAATCGTTTTGAATTTGAAATTGCAATGGAACGCACAGCAACCTCAAGCATTAGGATGCACCGCAGCATCGCTCAGCTGCAGGACTACTTTGGTTTCACAACTTAACTTCCCTGATCAGCTACCTCGCCCAACTTAAAAGGAAATGCTAAAATAAAACTCCTTGAATTTCAATTGTTCTTCAATTAACTCTCGGTTACTATACATTTTCAAATGGCCCAACTCTTGTTAAGTGGTAAGCGCTGCCCAAAACAAACAGTCCTCTTGGGTCCTGCCACATCCCTCCTCTCGATCTCGGAAAGCGACTATATAGCGGAATCAAGACCAGCATTTCCTCCTAAAAGTGACAGACAGTTGTTACCGATAGGATAATACGGTGACTCACCTCAGGCCCGCCGGCGTACACGTTCGTCCAGTGCCTGGCAGTCATATGATACAGATGATTGTTTTCCTTGAACTGCTTGGCGACAACGGCATCTTGAGGGTCGTCGGGTTCGGCGGCCGACAGCAGAGCTTGGATGGACAGCAGCACGGTGCGAAGAGTCAGCGCTGCAGCCCACTGGTCCTTCAGTATGTCGAGGCAAATAGCTCCGGTGACGGAAGACACGTTCGGGTGCCAGATTTTGGTTATGAAGCGGATCTGGGAATGCATAAACTAAAACTTTAGACTGAGACTCAGTAACTCATGTAAAACTAAGACTCATTTTAAGAAGATCGTATCGAAAGAGCCTCCTTTTGTGGCGTCACATTAGTTTCTGTCAACGCCCGGCGCTGGTAACTGTGGACTCAGTAACACAGTCTAGCTGATCATTCCTTCCTCCACAACTTTAAATCCCGATAAACAGCAAGAACTCATGAGCATCTAGATGCTCATTCACTGTTTTGAACTTTTAATGAATATACATCACTAAGTAATAAGTGGCAGGCATCACACGCAACGAACGCAATGGTGCAACAACTCACACTGTGAACATACATTTAAGTTACTTCAACCTGGGGCAGAGTAAAAGGCTCCCCCAGAAACACTCTTGAACACTAAATAGCTAAGAGCATGTGCTCTGAGCTATTTAGTGTGCAAGAGTGTTTCTGGGCCTCAAAAGAGTTCATAAAACGCGAAACATTACAAATTGGCGGCGAAGCAGAACCAGACGAATTCTGCACAAAAGTCATAGGTACTCTCTAAACTTACCTTTGGCGGATTGAACGGGTAAGTGTCCGGCACCTTTATTTCGAGCGCGAACCTGCCACCCTCATACGGCGTGTCAACCGGGCCGGTGATCTCTCCCTGCAACTCGGTCCACGAGTTGTCCACCAGCGCCAACTTAATGGAACCGCCAGCCACCTGAAAAAACATAAATCTCATGACGACGGACATTACTACACATGATGAGGCCCGAGCTCGACTGATGAGACCTGACGCTGAATTCGCATTATGGTTTGGCCGACTTCAATCCACTCCGCCGTTTGTGCCTTTGTTAGGTATGTAACAGTATATGTACGACCAGCTTCCGGTTCCTGTTATATCAAATATTGCTAATGATTTCCCTTTGTCGTGTATTTAGTCATTTTATCATATCAATCTAATCAATCAAAACTAAAAAATCAGTATAACCTGTATAATCTGGAAAGCAGTTTCGCAGAAATATCGGAGACTCCGATATTTCTGCGTGGGCGAAGGGTGCGTGGGCTGGACTAAAGCCCGCAAACTCTTCACGTCAACATTAATTTCTAGGGGCGATTTTATTTTTACTTCCATTAATCGTTACCATATACCTTACGAGTAGGATGATGACAAAACTGAACAAAAATATTGTGATTCCACTAACCAGTTTCGCCAGCTGACGTTTGGCCTCGTGTTTCTTCTGCCGCTTTGGTTTAGTATGATCACCAGTCTCGGAAGATTTTCTCTTTATTTGCTGTGTTTCATGATGCGCAGCCGGTGGAGTGGTACTTATCTCTTCATCAGACGACGCGCCTGAGCTCACACTCGAGTCATCGCTTTCGAAATACTAAAAAAAAAACAGTCAATTATCGAAAGCAAATAATTATTTAAACGCAAAAAAAAAAAACAAAACAAACATTTGGGTATAACCTGTTTATTTTCTTTTCTTGTCAAATCAAAATATGAACATAATATGAGAAAATTATAGTGAAGGTTGTAATGATGAGTGCAAGGTATGCAAGGCAATAAGCATCTGGCTTATGCCGGTGGCGGTTAAGGTGTCTTTCGTTTTTTCAAAAATATATTGTTAGTTTATATTTGTATTGGCCAATAATGTGATCGTTTAATGGAAGGACAGTACGTTGTGTTTCATAGTAACCAAAAAAGAAGTAGTAATAAGTTCTTTTTAAGAGGTATGTTAGAAGTAGACATAAGATATGGTATTGGGTAGTGCAGTGAACAAAGAGCTTAAGAATAAATATTAGAACTGAAGAAATAGACATGTTAAGTATAAGTACTTAGGAAGATCTATTGAGCTCAATAGATAGTAAAAGATAGGTAGGTCAATAATTTAATCCATGGTGTAAGCCTTAGATTGTCAAAGAATGGCAGATATCTGGCTGTCAGGTTATATCAGATCTTACTGAAATGCTGGAGATAAATGCTAGTTCAGTTATTTGTGGGAAAACAAATGGCGTCAGTCCAATCACTACTTGTCACGTCTGCACCCCCACAATAATATAACACAAAAGCTAAAAGATGGTGACGATTCCGGCTCCATCTCGCTTGAGGAAAAGGCAGACAAATGAGTATTATTAATAGCATGCGTTTAGTTAGGTCAATTAGGTCGACAGGATTATTTTCATATCTTCCTTTTTACGAAAGAGAGTTGTTAATACTTTAAAATATATATAGACCACATATGAAAAGCACTTCAATAACTTCACATAACTGCATTAATTTTAACAACTTATAATAGTCACCATGATTCTCTCAGCAGTCACCAATTGGTCAATCTTTTCCATAATGACGGTTGAAACAAAACAGTGCCATCTTTCTCTAACTTGTAAAAGCCACGCAATGCAGAGAGGAAGGGCAAATGACCTTCAAAATGTCAAAGGGAAATACTATTCACTCCAATAACAAGTTTAAGAATGTATCGCAGAATCAAAATTTACAGTTGTACCTGACATTAACTTCTTACAATAATTTTAGTCTTCATCTACACAGTTTTTATTGTATTTATACTAATATATATCACGTACTAGGCATGCTTTTTAAGTTCTGACGTTTCCATATTTCCGGGCAATTTTTAATTTTGAACTGTGCTATATTCGAATGTGTTTAAATTTTGAATCTCAAAATATTTGGAAGTATTAGGATTAATGCTATTGTTTAGTCACAGCGTCGATTGGAATCTGTCAGGTTACGTACGAAAACGAATCTTTCTAAGGAAAATGTTCGTGCAATAATTTTCTACAACTTTAGAAGAGGCCTGACACGGCTTCAGTGTTTTGAAGAGCTAACATCTGTGTTCAGTGATGAAGCCCCATGTCTGCGGACTGTCGAACGCTGGTATTTAGAATTCCAGCGTGGACATACTAGTGTTAGTGACAAATCTCGCGAAGGACGCCCAAAATCCGCCTTCACTGAAGATAACATCATTGCTGTGAGACAACTAATTCTCGAAGATCATCATGTGACGCATCGAGAGACAGAGGCTCTATTAGGCATCTCAGGGACAACCATTCAGAAGATCTTGCATGAAGCGCTTGGTGTGACAAAGCTAGTTTGCCGTTGGATACCGCATCTGCTTTCCGACGATCACAAGGCGGCCCGCGTCAGATGGTGTAAGAAAACTCTACAAAGGTTCAACCGAGGAGAGTCAAATCACGTCTACGACATCATCAGTGGTGACGAATCTTGGATCTATGCCTACGATCCTGATTCCAAACAACAATCTACAATCTGGGTCTTTCAAGACGAGCCTAAGCCGACTAAAATTGTTCGTTCTCGAAGCACTTCAAAGAAGATGGTGGCCACGTTCGTTGGAAAAACCGGCCATGTTGCGACTATTGCACTTGAAGATCGTAGAACGGTTAACGCAGAATGGTATACCACAGTTTGTTTACCACAAGTCATCGCCGAACTTCGAAAATCTAACTCAAAGCGACGCATCATCCTGCACCACGATAACGCAAGCTCACACAGCGCTCGTCAAACTATTGAGTATTTGAAGCAGGAAAAAGTAGAAATTCTTGACCATCCTCCATACAGTCCTGACCTAAGCCCTAACGATTTCTTTACATTTCCTAAAATTAAGAAAAGTCTTCGTGGTCAAAGGTTCCAGTCCGGTGAAGAAGCAGTCGACGCTTTCAAGTCAGCCATTTTGAACACCCCCACTTTAGAGTGGAATAAATGTTATAATAACTGGTTTGAGCGAATGGAAAAGTGTATTAAGCTACGTGGTGAATACTTTGAAATACAATAAAAAGTACTATAAGGTTCTAGTTGTGTTTTTTTCTTCAAACGACAAAACTTAAAAGGCATGCCTCGTAGTTACTAAATCGGGTCAATTTTTGAACTCCAGCTTCTATTCCTAGTTTCAAGAATTGGCATTCTCGTATACATTAAAAATTACCCTTTCAAGTTCCTATGTTTGAGTTGTTTGATATTTTCTTATATTTTAGAAACACAAATTTACCGTTAATTTAAAGTCAAGCTAACTGACAAGTTTGCATACATTCTTATCTGCAGATGTTATTGAATTTATGCTTGTTTACATCAAACAAAATTGAGAGGAAGTGATTTCAGTGAGCAACAGAGTTGGGATCGTCACAAGGTACTAAAAATAAATAAGTACAAGTCTTGGATGGTTTTAGTCATTAGTTTGAACAGTTTAAATATCCTAGTATATCATAAGTATCATAAGTACAGGATACAGCTTAACACAGTTAGCACAGTCCATCTCATTCACATATTAATAAAACAACAGTTCTTTGTTTTATTTTGTATTTGAATGAGATGGACTTACAACTTAAAAATGTAGAATACAAAACACTGCCACACAATAGGCATTTAAAATGGATGCTGCACTACACAACAGCCCAAGATCTGCAAGATTGATTCATTCATTTCAGCATCATGCTTCTAAGATCTATGGCCAATACAGATGATTTTCAAGTGACTTAGCTGAATCATATTTAGTTTTCAAAAATAGCAAAGGCGAGCCATAGGGCAGGTGACTCGCGATGTAAGTGAAAAAATACTGTATGTGGGTAATTCTAGAAGGTAGATAAAATAGCAAGAGTTCCCTGTTAGTACATTCATTTATTTTAGTAATCTGAGGCGCTAATTAAACACATTCAATTGAGCAGATTACAATTATCGCAAATAATATAAAAAGCGTCACGCCCCATGGAACGCGTTTGCTGTTAATAACTTGTACGTAAAATGTCGAGCAAAATATACAATATCGCATATACATTCTAAACCACTGAAACATGCTCTATTTAAGGCATCTAGACTACCCATGCCATGCGATAGATAGAATACACAACTGAATAACACTATGGCGCAGTTAGAACTCCATTCAGATAACGTCGAAAAATAAATACATACAAAAACGCAAATTACAGCGCAAATTTCCAGATATTAGTACTATTATCTTACCTCATCACTTTTCATCACCTCCCTGAACTCCCGTTTGATACGTTTAGCAGCTATATTCGCCATTCTGATGTTTTTTCACAACAAAACCGATATCAGGACGAAAATCGATGTGCACAAAAATTTTATGACAGAAAGCAACAACTTGCTCGCTCTGTGTGCTGCCAACTCTCACAACTCTGTCCAAGAGAAAGTAAACAAAACAATCATTCTTCCAAAAAAAATTTTTTTTTTTAACTGCATCTCAAAGATTTTGAATTATATCAGTTATTAATGATATTTTTCTCTAATAAATTGTATTACTTCGTCAATAACCAATATCCGTCGTCAGTTATTTGGAATAGCAGATATTGTTGTATTATGTACTCAATCTTCGCTATTTGTATGATGCTATCAATTACAATTACACATTCTTTTTGAGTCTTATATTTTTGATTTGTGCTTATGCATTTTAGTGATTATGGATAATATAGTAATAAAATGTGGCTAATATAACCAATTTATTTTCCTACTGAGCATTTTAGCAAATCAAGTTACATATATAAAGGCAGTTAGGTAGTACCTAAGCTATAATATCTAATGAGCGCGTGTACATCCATGTCAACCGATCGCAGAGCGGGCGGTAAGTCACAGCCGCGTGGCGTGCGTGTGAGACGGGAATGGTTTTCATTCATATGACGAGATGGCGGCCGCTAGAGTTTCGGAACGGCAACATCGCTGATTGGTGGATAACTATATCTTCTGAGATAGACAATGTAATTTGATGGTGTGGTTTCAATGCATGAATGGGCAGCAGTGTCTGAGAAGAAGAGATGATACTGGGTTTATGCTATTGGGTTGATTTAGTAGCAGTAGAACTTGTGCTAAGTTCGCCAGGCTGGGCGCAGCTAGTATCATATTTAACTAATACCCAACTCTGGAAAACATAAAACAAAAAATGAAGTACTAAATAAATTGCCAAAATTTGTATGTAATTGGTGATAGGAGAAAAGATTAAAATCCGTAATTAAACACTCGGACAATAGAATCCATATCAATATTAAAACTTACAATTTTAATCACACCAAACTAAAAAAATGAAAGGCAGAGGTGATATTAGACGTCCAGAAGTTATGTCAATAACTACTAGTTTTTTCCCAGAACTCTATGCAAACATAAATGTTGGTCAACTTAAAGACTTCACAGGCTCATATTACATTTTAGTAGTGTAGAAATATGTCTGAAATAAATGCTTACATTATTATTGATTACATTTAGTTTAACTTTGTTGCACTGAACTATTAACCGTATTGAAGTTCGTACTTTGTGCTAAAAGGATAATTTATCAAATTTATCGTGGTTTAGAAATAATATTCTTCGAAAATTAGCGTTCAAATCTCAGACGTGTGTCTCATAACTGTAGATCTTTACTTAAAATTGTAGAGCTGGCTACACTTCTGAAAGATGATAATTAATATCGTTCGGTCAATATCTTTTGTCTATTGTTTCTGACATTGACACACATAGATCACCATACTAAAAAAAAAGGTTGCCAGTAAAGAAATGTTTGTGGTTGGCTGCGATAAGGCGTGAGCTTCTATTGTAATCTGCGGCCTTATGTTCAATTCTACATTTATTCTTCAATTCATGCCCAAAAACCTATCCTAAACTTAAAGCAAAGGCAACGTAAGTGCTTGTGGGCAAAAGTTGAGGTCTATGGTAGGTACCTGATCTCTATTGTCTATGATATTAGTAACATTGATTCGATCCCGATCTTCACGCTCAACCATTCAATTGTATTTACCATAGACTGAAACATTCATTTCATTCACATTTCACAAACGCACCTCGAAGGGCTTTGCTATGGTCATTGGTCGATTAAATCGGAGGCGATCATATTTTACACGTACAACAGTCAGTGAACTGTATTATAACTAAACGTGTATGTAGAATGACGAATACATGTCTTTCGCGCGTTTGACTGAACATTTTGTGTAAATCAAGTTATGGCCCGTGTTTTATGCAGTGTTAAGACGAAGATATGTTAATTTCTTCGTATGTCACCGGGTTCCACCTATGTACCAGGTACCTGAAGGTGCGTTGCATGTTCATATTATTTCGTACTTTCAGTAAATATTATGGTAATTAGTTTAGTAATTTATCCCTACTCTTTGTTTCATTCAACACTTGTTCAAACATAAATAACTTTGTGTATGGACTATAAAGGGCTTCTGTGCCCTAATACAATCTCCTCTATGCTCGATGATTGATCAACTGCCGCAAGCAACTTGAAACTGATTCAATATCATTATTTATAATTGTTTTAGGAGCATTATATTTTGAAATTTACCACTAGGCATTTATTTGTTTATAAATAGGTAATAACAAACTACTTGATAATAAACTACACCAAACTACTTACCAATTTCGTAATTTTCAAAATTGAAGTTATTATTCATTCTTGTGCACCAATTTATGTATCTCAGAAAATAAAATTCTCCTGAATGTCATTTGTTTTTTTTTATTTACATGAGTCATACAAATATCCCTAGTGTAGAGCATTTCAAACTTTAATCATTTATATATTCTCTCATTTAGACAAGCCAAAAGTTACATTTGCACAAGCATACATTTTTGGTTAATTTAATGCATCAGAGGAAGTTTTGAGAACAAGACAACAAACATCAAACTTAGGCTTATTGCATTCACAGTGATATGTCAAAACACAAATCATTATCATAAATCAATTTGACTTACATGCTAGAACTTTTTTGTTATTTATTTATTATCTGCAATACATCTGTTTTCAAATAAAATACTAGTATTCATAATAAATGACCAGCCAAAGTGCTATTATTGGTAATACCAATGAAGCCCATGTTTCCTGCATCCATAGTTGAGTAACCTCTGAATCCCTACACATGTCCCCTGGGTGAAAGAATGAAGTTATTGCTCATATAATTCCATTCTCTTATTTAAATGTTAAATATCTATCACGCTTTTCTTTTGCTTCAAGGAATTTAAATTATTTTAAACCAATACCCAAATAAGTGATAACATGAATAAGTATAGGTAGAGTAAATGAATATTCTCTGTTATGGCATTCTCTCCTTTTTACTACCATTCTTTTGTTGTCCCAAGAAATTTCTAATGTGGTATGGTATGCCTATCACTATGTCATGAAGCAAAAGGTTGCTTTTTTTTTGGTATAATCGTCACTCATTCCTGCCAATACTGCTGGACAGATGTCGCTGTAATTTTGAACTAGGGATGATGGTCTGGCATGACATACTGATATTTTTATATCCCAATAACACTGGGGTAAAGCCGCGGCCAAAAGCCTTGGGCAGATTCTAGAATCAAGTAAAAAGGCGTGCATCTATGTATGTACGTTTTTACTTCAAGCAATCCCACTCACATTATAATAGCTTAAGTTTTGACAGTATTTGTTATTGCTTGCTGAAACTTGTGGAACCATTTGGCTGAAATTTTGAACATGGTTTTCAGTCACTGTTATCTCGATAGCTTGTAAACGAAAACGTGCAATTCTTCCATCTCAGCCTACTTTATTTTTTTCCCTTGTCATACATATTAACCCTCACATAATCTGACCTCTTGTTGCTTTAGTCTGAATCATTAACTTCAACCAGATGTTATCTTTGCAAAGAACGTATTGTGACTTTATATTTGTGTGTATAATTAGTGAAACGAAAGGGATCTGCACCCGATCATTTTCTGCTTAAACGTGTCCAATCCACTTGAATCATTATCTTCAACATCAGTGTAACAACACTGAAAATATCAATACTGGGTGCTATGTATGACAATACTTAAGTAATGGAATCTTTTGTATGTTACGGAATGAATAATTGCCAAAACTGGTGTCAACCAGCCTCCTCTGTCCATAATAATATCTAATATTTAGATCTTACGTACTTAGGTCTGGAAGATTCCACCTCGCACCGTATTGCGTTCTCTGACTTGGAGATGGAATGTCTCATGTGCCTGTAATTTCACCAGCACCTATATCTTTCCATCTGGAACACTGTGGATGTATTACTGCTAGGCACCAAAAATACGTATAGGGGCAGTACTACTCCGAACGCAGTAATTTGAATTTTATTGCTATCTGTCACCAGACGATAGCAAACACCGTATGTTTATAATAAAATAAAGAGATTGTAACCAATAATAGTTCAAAACGTAAATGTTTACAACCAACCTATTTTGTCACAAATCATTTAAGAGCGAAAGAACTTCGTCTATCCGTTATTTTGCTCTCATAGGACAAGCTTTGCTTAGTTTAGGACTAGAGGCAATGTGGGGAAAATCCACAGAAAAAATAAATTAAAAATAGACAGCTGTACTTAATTTTGCGCAATTTTTTGTAACGCGAATGCGTCACTGCTCGGCAGTACAAATGGGCACGACGGGAGTACTTCCCCGGACGAACTTGGCGTGAGTTCTACTGCTCAAAAAAGTAACTCAAAATAAACACACAGTGCGCGAGATGCGATGCCAATCGGTTTATTCCCATTCCTTAAGCCCTTAAGTCGTATTGTTGTTGTTATGGGCACACGATATCTCTTAATATAGGATGAGCCATTTGCTCCTTCCGCTTCCATCAGCTCACTTTACCGACTTGATTCGTGGGTTAACTTTAAGAAAATCATCATTGGCTTTTGGCCTAAGAAGCCTTGTTCAATAACGAATTTACATAACAAAGGACAAAATGATTGCTATCAGCAGATGCCTGAACAATATGGCATCTGAAATGTTATTCTTTCGTGCGCCACTTTGTTATGCATTGTCTGAGCATCCAGTGCTAATGCTATCACCAGACACGTACCTGATACTAGATAGGATAACTTACTAAGTCGATATTTCCTAAGGAAATTCCATTTTAGATTTACTAACATATTATTCTGTCGTCCTGCCCGTATGTAAAGGCTAAATATATATACTAAGTGCAATGCAAAGATTAATAAACTCGTCACATTTTATAATAATCTTAACCTATAGCGCATTGCGTTCACCAAGAGAAATACGAGTACATATTAGTTGTTGTTATCTTTTGTAGCTTGATTACAATGGTAACATCCGAAGTAATTGAAAAGTAGTGCACTTATTATGACTTTCTTCTTATTTAAATGTCATCCTTGTGGGGATGTGAAGGTTCTAAAATGTGTTTCCATATAAACTTCTCGCGGAACCTATGATTCGCATTACACCGACATTCTAAATATTATAATTTTCAGGGCGGAAATAATAAAATGCCGTTGTATTTGAGAATATCTGCGACCCGATTTATAGTTCAGCCATTTTGTACAAAATAATTCCAAATTAAATACAGAGAAACAGACTGATACAGATAGCGTCTTTGTTTTATACTATAAAGAGAGATTCAGAATCATATATGGAACAAAATCTACGAAACAAAAAATTCTTACTGAGATAAAGATATTTGACAAACCTGCCCGGACAGAAATCCGACAATACGTCGTCGATCATTCGCTCGCCGTAAACTCACACATAACAATCACCAATATAGAAGTTTCGCGCTATTTCAACATCGCATCACCCTTCATTTCCCCCCCTCAACATTTTCTCTTCACGCAATTATTTTCTCGTCGATTTTCCACACAGAACCGTCTATACTGTGTTGTGGTTGGCATCTCGTCGCGACTCTGAACTGCAAACTTGCACCTCTAGTTACGAACTTTGAAGAATTCGGAGTTGCAAACTACTGAGCTGTGAACTATATAAATGTTTGAAAACCGTAGACAGGCTCTTCGCACCTTATCGTTGCATTGATCAGATGTATGCAACTTTTGCAGAACTAACGCGATTTTATAATTGCATAGATTTCGTCGTTTAAGTACTAGGGTCGCATTAGGTAAGTCTTAAATTTTAGTTTTTTTATTTTTATTTATATTAAAAATTTTACGAAAACTTACAGCTTACAGATGCAACTGTTAAAGTAGTACGTATTAAATGAATTTACTGGCATAGATTCTTAGCATAGATATGTCACAGTATAGTAGCACCGTTAATTTCTGCAATTTAAGTGAAAAATAATAAGCAATGTTTACGTTTTGATTTAAAATAAAGCTGAAACTATATTTTTTCAGGAAAATGTATTAAATAAGCGATATAAAAATTATGGAACTTCTTGCTTGAATATATAAATTAGTTTCGAATTGCAAATTAAAAAATAATATATAAAATATATACTAAAATCGCGATAATATGACAGCGACGCACTAACATCGTTCAAATCGCCTTACCACTAAGTAGTGACTGTGATGTATGGTAGGTAAGGTTTCGCAAATGGTTAGGAATGAACATCATAGTTTATTCTTTCAAAGTTTATTCTTATATATATATATCTCTTTAGGTCGAAGGTTTCAAGTACAAAAATAAAATATAAGGAACGAAAACGGGGTTGAAATTTAAGAATTTAATTAGATGCTACCTAGTAGTAGTGACTCGTCCAACAACTGCACCTGCATCATACGAGTATTTTGCTCACCTTCCGAAATTCCAGCTTCGAAATGGCGAACCGCTGCGAAATAATTACATATTTGTGACTACCCGTTATTAATCTAAAACCGGAGCGCTATTCAGAAGAGTTTCTTTTCGACATAATGAAAATAATAAATAATATTGCTGGACATTCACACAGCACCATCTAGCTCCAAACTAAGCATATACACTATGAGAACCAGACAATTGATAAAATACATATATACTTTTTTCTACCTACATATATACATTTAGTACATATAAACAACCAGAGGCGGAAATAACATCTATGTATCTCACATAAATGTTTGTCCTGGGTGGGAATCAAACGCACTAATCACAGCGCAGAAGACTGAGTTTTCTTGTGATCAAGTTACGGAACGAGCAGATGGTCCATCTGGTGTTAAGTGGTAACTTCTGTCATACATAGTCATAAGCAATACTACTTAGGTACGACAAAACCCAAGTCGCATTGTATGCGCCCGTAATTTGAAGTCGTGGAATGTCTCATGCCTCAAATTTACTATCAACTCCGCTGTATAATGCCAGTCAAATACATGAAAAATAAAAAACAAGCTTATGTATTTAGAATAGCTATGAAGGGTGTGTTAGCTGTTGGGTAGTATTTATCAGTATTTGGTTTTTCCTGAATAGTTCTTATTGGATATAAATTTTTAGAAGTCCTAAGTTCGAGATAGTCGGGAATAGGTCCTGCTTTTAATTACTGAAATGGAAATAGTACATCCGATGTACTTCGCCGGGAAATATTGTGATAAACTTTCAGGTTGAGTTCGAAACATTTCAGATCATAGAATTAGTTGTAAAGCTCCACGGTACTAGATTTTCTCCCGGAACTTACATTGGAATTTAGTTTTGCTGTACGAGTATGTACGGCATCTAATAATTAAGTTATTTTGAGCTGCACGAAGTCGAATTTGAATAACTTGAATTAAGAGGAGAGGGAGTTTTTGAAATTATGAGTTTAATGTTTTGGTAGATATTAAAGGCCATGGGATATAAGACGATTTTTTTTGTGTAAAAATAATACAGTAATGTATTCCGGTTTCAAAAGTGTGGTTGCCGGTGAAATTACAGTCACATGAGACTTTCCACCCTGACGTCTCAGAGTAACGGGCGCATATGATGCGATTTGGGTCTTTGTCGTACTTAAGTAGGGGATGACCCAAGTTATACCTATTGCTTGTTATATATAGGTAGAGTTTTCACTAACACCAGGTGTGGGCTATCTTCACTACTCGGTAACTTAAGACATAAAAAAACATTCCATTCATTTTTAATTATAATTTCCATGTAACCTTAGAAATCGTTTCGAAAAAACCGAACCTAATTATGAACGCTCCCGTCGCCGGTATTGGTTCCCCCAAAACTTTGTAAAGAAAACTTTCATTGATCATCCACCATGAGTAAGTAATAAAAGAACTCATTAGCGCTCATTGAAAAACGTACATAATTTATATTCATCACATTTAAGGGACGCTATTCATCAACAAGAAAAACTAATAATGTAACACCTATGTAGTGGCTCAAACGACGTGCCTGCAATATTTAAGCCCTGAAATTTAATTTAATAACCCTTGTGATGTGAAGAAAAGTATTTGGTTTCAGAGTTTGAAAATGTTACATAGAATGTTATTAATGTCAGTCGGCGATTCGAATGTTTCATAAAAACGTAGTTTCACTTTAAAAACATAATTTCTAAATATGTCATTGGAAAATTAATTAGTCTTCGGATTGTAAACTGTATATTTATGGACATGAATCAGTCGGTGTTGTGGTATTTTTGCAGTACGCGCTCAGTTTCATTTCCTAATTGGTAACTCATACGGAAATTATGCATTCAGATTATTTACAGTCTGAGTGAGCTTTTAGCTGAAAATTCACGTTTAATTTTTGATTCACCTTATTCCACGAGTAGCTGTCACTAGAAATTGTATTACATGAGTCTATCTACCTGTAAAGTCACAGTAACAAAATTATCCTGACTAATGCACATCAATTAATCACAAATCCGTGTAAATCAATAACCATAGCCTAATAAGGCTCCCGCCTCATCTAGTCATAATATTCCCAATAAATTCAGGCCATTAAGACCTTCTAGAAAGTCTGGAAACTTCAACAACAGCGTTAGTTTCCTCTGTTTAATCGGACTTGCTTGCTTATTAAATTCGCGAAGGATAATTTCAATCTTCCCATTATTTGTGTAACTAGCGTAAGTGTAGTGTGAAGATAGAGCTACCACAAGACTGTGGAGCTGGTACCGGAGCTTCCAGTAAGTGAAAAGTACTGAGATTAATGACGGGACCCCAGGTACCTGGGTAAAAACTATCCAAAATATCTTCAGTTTAGATTTTTCGCTAAACGACGCTGGTATTTGATATATGCAAAGTGAACATGAAGGATTTTTGTGTGGGATTTCGAATTGATTTGAAGGATGGATGGCAAACTAACTTAGTTTGAGTTCCCAGAAAACTATTTCAGGCTAGAGAGCCTGGAGAGGGCAGAGGCCTCTGTATGCTACAACGTACATGTTTTGTTATGTTGCGAAGGTAACATGATTGTTCACAAGCCAGAGCAATTGCTTGACGCTGTCATACCATTCGAACGAAAGAACAATTGTAATGATTAACTGACCGAATGGGATTGCTTGAAATTTTAACGTCGCGTTAACCTTTAGATTAGTTAAGCTTCTTTCGTCATTCTTGGCATATTGATCTGGCCCAGTAAAGATTTTAATTTACAAACGAGTGCTTCAGAATTTAAGTGTTTATTATAAATCGTATACTTTAATATAATACTGACTAGATTAATTACTTTGCGCAGCAAAACAGAAAAACCCGACTTCATCGCAAATAAATGAGTATTATCCCCGTCTCGTTTGACTTGGGTGACATGTTTTTTCTAGTCATTTTGATGTAGAAACCAAACTACTAAATCGATTTTGACGAAATTTTGAGACCATTTCGGAATAAACCACTTTCGAACAAAAATAATTGTGCTAATCCGCATTATAAAGGAACTATGACCGAAAATACATAAAAAAACTGCAATGCGAACCTACTCCTTTTTTGAAGTCTTTTAAAAAAAACAGAATTAGTGGCATAGCAGCTCTATTGGTAGCAACTCTGTCTTCTGCGCTGTTGTAGATCGTGGGCTCGAATCTCAGCCGGGACAAACATTTGTGTGACGAAAACCGATGTTTGTTCTGTGTCTGAGTGTATGTACATTATTTTACAAAGTATATAAGTATTATAACAGTTGTCAGGCTATGATTATCTTGTTGTGGGGCTAGATGGCACTGTGTAAAATGTAAAAAAAATATACCTTTTAGTAACCTTAATAGTATTAGTTTGGAATCCAAAGCAACAAATAAGAATAAGAATACTAAGCTTGCTTCTACATAAAACAAGTTTGTATTTTCTTTTGAATGACAGACATGCTTCGTTAGTCATGTCCCTGTGTAGAAAATGTTGGTTAATGTAAAATACCCTACGATCGCGTTCCCTTCGCTTACCTTCGTATCACCTCCGTTCTGTTTTTCTGGACTGATACAGGTGCTTCACTGACGAAATCAATTCAATGCAATTAATAGACATCTGTCTATGTACGGTCTCATAGTTGCGCCTAACTCCGGTATAATTTGGCGCTTGGTGCGGGAATGCACTCAATGTATTAACTAGTCGATTCCCGTGTGGATATTGTGATCAGTTAATGCCAAACAGTGCCTTTGATTTGCCAATAAGACAGATCGACAGAAGGCTGTATGATGTTACGTTTTTTGATGTTCCTTTTTGACTTGTGGAATCAGTTTTACAAACTAGCTTCTGTCCGTGGCATAGCTCGCGTGGTACTCGGATCGAGACACCTGTGTTAATTTTGATCGTCATAATTATACCCATGTTAAAATTTCAGGTTAAGTAGTTTTGATGTGAAGGACATCAGAACATTCATACAAACGTTCGTATTTATTATATTAGCTCAGAGTAGTTGTCACTCTCGTTAAATTCGATACCATATTCGAGTCGTCGATTATAGCCATATTACCAATAAGTGTCGGTTTAGATGGTCGCACTTATTCTCGTCCTTTATTTGTCTTATTTAAAATACCGTGATCGATAAATGTTTTAAAAACTATTATTCCTACGCAAAAACCCACTTACTCCAATGACCATACAAGTAAATTGACAGTTATCCTTAAATTGTGTTGGTTGTGCAGATTTAAGATTTAATGTTGCGATTTACTTATACATTCGAAGTTATTGAAACAAGAAATATGGTTACGGAAATCAAGAAATCATTTCCTGTTCGTAAATCCAATTTAGGATTCCTCTTAGGTATTCTCTAAAGCTTGTGTAATTTCATCAACTAGGGCTATAGTGCAGATATAACTAATTCGTTTATCAATCCATTTGTTGTAGTGTGCTTGAGTGACAATAGCCAATAGCCATGCATGAAATACAGGCTGACTGAATTAACCTTTGCATCCAATTGTAAGACGCTTGCAGGATACTAGGATCACTATTCTATGTTTTAGTTTTAACAATAGCTATTGAATACAGAATATAATATTTTTCTAAAACGTGCTGTAGTGTGGTCGCGCTAGTTCTCTCTCGCTCGGCAAAATGCGTATTTATTACCTGCAAGTAATATAATTAAAACAATACCAATTTGAGTCATTTGAACATATCATAAATGAGCTTTTTCTATACTAATTCTTTCGCTATCGGCATGGGCTGAAAACACTCAAATTTATTACCACCCCAATTATACAACCCACTGACATGACTATTTATGTGCTAGTTGCTACTGAGTACGGTAAAAGAAACAGTTATAATTAAGACCTGCGAATTCATTGGTGTATTGAATGATATCAAATGCGTTTATACAATTATGTCTGAAAATAATAAATACTTCTGAAATATTATTATGGAAAAAAGCATTATTTACTTAATTATGTTTCTTTTTATTTTCATAATTTAAGTTGTTAAAAGTAAGTTTTTTTACTTTATAATTATAATTTATAATTTTGATTACCGGATATTTTATAACGGAATAGCGTCTGTCCGCGACGTCAACCGCATAGTATTGGATTAAGAAGTAGACTTGACTATGTACGATAAATAACTAATCCAATCAATATCTACCACCTGTATTCTAGTTGAGTTAGATTTTATGTGAGACTAGCGGCCCGTCCCGGGGCCGCACGGGTGGGTGGCTTCAGATATCTACGGCTGGAACTAATATCTCACAATTAAAAAGCATTGCTCAGGGATATAAAGGGGGTATATCCCCTTAGTCCCCAACTTACCGTTATCATCACCCCCCCCACACTTAATTAATTTATACAAACTGCGAGGTCGTCTAGCTTTCCTTTACAGTATGTGTACTTTTTATGATATTACACAGCTTTTCACCGTCTGGGTACGCTTTGTTTATGTTTCGTATCATGTGTTGTCGCGCGTCTCCGCAGATATTTACGCTCTTCTCCCGGTGTGGTAGGCAGAGCCTCAGCCCTGTGCGTTGAACTATCGTGAGAGTGTGGCCGTGACGTTCCGAGATTGAATCGACCGTTTGCGGCGCGTGTACTGTCAAAAGCGATGAGTGTCAATGTAGCAGACATCTAAAAAACAATAAAACAAAATCATAGACAGTTCTTTTATTACAAATAAAATAAAATGGCTGTCTGCTAAATTTAAATTCATCAATAGCGCGAACTGTCAAGCTCGCTTCAAATAGCCGGTAAGTTTTCTGAAATTTTCCAGTTTTCTGTGCAATTTGCTTTCCGTATGAACCTTCTACGAAGTAATAGAAAACATAAAAAAGGGAATGAAATCGGTAAAATCGTTCTCAAGTTATGGCGTGACCAAGGGAAACAGGGATTAATTTTATAAACATGTATTTATTGTGTTTTCTCTACAAGTGAAACGTAAATTCTAAAATGAATAATTATAATTATCCACTATGCAACAAAGTAATTTTTTTTTGAATTCACTGTGTTCACAGTATGTAATTATGTTTTGCCACCTTAAAACTATGTGAAATATCGAAATAAAATTGTTCTATCACATCAAGTTTAATAGTGAAACGCATTTATTGATTTGACTTAAAATTACCTACATAGTTAGTGACATAAATTGTTATTCTACATTAAAAAAACTTTTTTTCGAATGACGAGCTTTTCTCTTATAGTCAGTAGTGGCAGTATCCCTCTAGAGGGTCCAACAGTAGTCTGCAAGCATGGCTGGCTTCCATTTACCCTGATAACGCTTCTCGTATTTTGCAATTTCTTGATGAAATCTTTCACAGTGTTCATCACTTACTGAACCCATGTTATCAGGAGAGAAACTTAAATGGGAGTGTAAAAAATGAATTTTCAACGATATATTGCATCCTAGTTTCTGATACGCATCCAGCATCCGATTAATTTTTTCATGAAAATACGGTGATTTGTCATTGCCGAGAAAAATTTTTGTGACGTCGACAAAAGCCAACATTGCATTTTTTTCAATAGGTTTGAGGCTCGATAAAAAAACAGGATCATTGACCAATTTCCTTATGTCCGGGCCGATGACCTTCTTTAATTTTTGCCTCAGCATAAGAAATTGTGTTTTAAGAAATAAAAATCCAGGTCCGTCTTTGGGGAGTGCTTTTACAAAATTATTTATCAAACCAAGTTTGATGTGTAACGGCGGTAAAATGATTGTCTCAGATGGTAGTAATGGTTCGTTTTTTACATTTTTCTGACCAAGCACGAAACTTGATCTCAAAGGCCAGTTTTGTTTTATGAAGTGATTTGAACGCGCTCTGCTATCCCACTCACAGAGAAAACAACAATATTTCGTATAGATTATACCTTTAAATCTGTACATACATGCCATTTGTGTTCTTCGTAGTTGACCTTTTCCAGAATTTGTTTTAAAATATCGTAAGTTTCTTTTAAGTGAGCGCCGTAAGCTACAGGCAAAGATGGAAGTAAATACCGTTATTTTTGTTCTGAGACGTGATATCTAAATATAAATTTGTTTTCTGTTGTTTACTAATCATACCTAATACAAATCACCACCCGGGATATCAGTGATTTTTTTGATGTTGCATAGATTTATCGCAGCAAAACGAAAAACCGACTTCATCGCCAATGAACGAGAATATATCCTAATTTCAATAAGAATATCTTCATTTACCTAAATAATCTGTAAACATGAGGGTGAAAACAGGCTCATCAGTAGATTAACACTCCAGAGGACGATGGCCAGTATTTGTTATTTACTTTCGACCGATGGTGATGGTAACAAGAAATAATTCTTCATCTGTAATATATATATATCAGTTATATTTCTTATCTAATCCATTTATGTTTTCTCGGTTGACGAGGAACTTACTCCGAGCAAATTTCCCGTCACTGATGCTCAGAGATGATTTATCTTTAATCTTTTCTTAACAAAGAATATTCAATATCGGTTCTTTTCAATTTTTGAAATAAATTTTTCTTCGGTTTGTTCGTTTCAGTTATTGAAATCGTGACGGAAACTAGGTATTCGAGGGGCCGCAAAATCTAAATCTATTTTTTGAAATAAAACCTGAACCTACGATCTTATATTTTTGAGAGTGCGATTTTTCCTAGATTGTATTGTATTTTGATATGGGATACTGTTACCATTGAAGCAATATATTAAAGTAGACTATCTACTCGTTTCAAAATTAATTATGTACCGCTATGATAAGATCGATTGTAATTTTGTATTTCCTTTGAAATTATTTGAAGCGCTATACGACTCACGACTTGGCCTGACCAATAACAGGACTCAGGCAATTGTCTGATGAACTAATAAAATGCAGTACAATAACAATGGGTTCTTTGTTTAGTAAATGAAATGCGGACTTAAGATTCCATGCATATTTATTATCAGAGTTCCTAACTCTTGTGAACTTCTGAATTATTACACGCTAATTATCACGAATGCATTTCTTGCCAACTGGGCCAACATTTCTCATCATTTATGATGATAGAGAAATGATATCCAAAAAAAGGAATCCCTCCTTTAGGGGTTTCTTGGCTGTTCATTTCCATGGAGGGTCGGATAGGCGTCAAATTTAGCGATAAGTAAGCGTGACCTTATGTTTTCAATAATGTTGATGTTTCCAAGTCCTTTATGAATTTAATGTTTTTTTTTTTTTGCTATATAATATATAATAAATATATTTAATGGCACGGCAAAATAACTAATAACCCAAATATGAATACTCAGACACAGTTATAAATATGAAATGGTAATTTTCGCCTTATTTAGTGATATAATTCATACTCTAACTGTCTTATTTATACCTCGTAACTAACATGGTAGATGGTATTACCGAACATTATGGCGCCCTCTGTTGCACCTTGCGTCCTAGCGAAGCGCAGTCGCGAAATGTATCGTCAGACGGGAATACACCTGATATTTATCAAAAGCTCTTATTTCCAGATTGAATTTTCTTGCCTGTGGAGATTTTGAACAGCCAAAGTGACAGTCACTAAATAAATAAATAAAAACAATGCTCGGTATTTCACACGCTATCAAGACCCAACAAAGCTTGTACTATAAGAACTAGGTAACCAACAGAATACTTATATTTTTGTATAATAAATAGTTCCATACATATTAAATCCAGGACATAATAAACTTCTAGTTTCGTCACTCATATGTTTGTTCTGGGTGAGAATCGAACTCACGACCTACAGCGCAAAAGGTAGAGAAAGATAGGTAGAAAAAGAGTTACTACCAACTAACCTGTGAGGCCAGTCGCAAATGAACTGTCTGGTAACAATCTGGCACATTTGATTGATCGTTTCTTGGAAGAGGCGGAGCCGAACATTTCGAAGTCCAGAAAAAATGTCCCAAGATCTGGAAAATGGCGGAACTTGATCATAAATAGATGCTCCTCCTTCGAAGGCTATCTTTGTATGAGACATGTTATGTCCCTTATGGAAATAAACGGCCTTTATACCCCTCACTTACTTGTCGGCCAATCAGAGCGACATAACCTGTGAATGTGTACCTTCGCAGCCGACTGTACAGAATGCGCGCGCGGAACGTGGTACCTATGATATCATCGCAACATCACTACCATCTGATATCTAACATCTCGCAGGTTGATAAACGTCAGTGAGCGATCGCGTCTCGCCCGCGCCGGGGTAGCTCTGAAACTCGAATCAACCGCGGCGCTATACCGCCGCGAATGAAATTTACGCTTTTCTTAACTTGCCGCCGCGCCGCGCCGCTGCGCTGAGATAACACTGTACGAGTATGTTATTGTTTACGGGACTTCTTGAACTTTAGTTCCGTAGCTCGAAAAAGTGAACGGGAGTTTTTTGGGGAACCTAACTTAAAATAAGTGTAAGTATTTGGCGTTATACATTTTTCTTATTGCTACTTTGCTGTGGATTCTCAATCATGTCGATAATTTTATAGCTTTGTATTGCTCGTTTAAATATAAACATTTTTGATTTACAACACCACTTTATGTTCCTTCCAATATATTCTAAGAGACTATACAAAACACCGTTAACGAATCATACATTTAATAACGATCAAGAAACACCAGTTGCGTAGCACGTAACAGATGATATGAGATGATAAGTCGTGATCAGAAAGGTTTCGGTATTGGAATAGTGATCATTAGTGGCATTTCATACTGTTATCAACAGCTTAAGAATATGAAAAATGTATAAAATATTACTTAAGTAGTTTAGAAGGTTTTATTTGAAAATAATCTTGTGTTTATTTGTTGTTTTTATTCAATATCATTATTCCGTAAAGACTTTAAAGATTAAATATAAATAGTTCTTTTATATTATTAAACATTAACTTCGTTTAGCCTCTCGATAATTGTCTATTAATATTTTATTTTTATTTTATTTTATTTCGATTAAATTTACGACTACATTTTTTTTAAATTTTTATTTCGTTTTAGGCTGTATTTAATTTGAATTTATTATTATTTGAATTGCAACATTAATGTATACTTTTAAAATAATTATTTATATTATATTATTATTTTAAGTTCAGTTGTAAAATTAGAAAACTATGAAACAAAATATGATTGTAATTATTTATCCGTTCATCTGTTTGTCGACGCCCGCCCGCGCCGAGCGCGTACACATGCTATCACTGGGACTCCACAGGTGTTATAACTTTTAGGTTTATATTTATCTTGAATGTTGTATAGACATAATTTTTACTCTGTGCCAAGTTTATTGTCAAGAGTTATAGCGGAGTAAACGTCGAATTTGTCGATACTGAATAAATTCGGCAAAGCTAATTGGTTCAGCGTGTATTCTTCCCATAGTTATGTTCAAAATAATTATATCAAGATCCAATACAAGTGCTTCTATAAAATAAAAACTAGATTAAGAATGATTATTCAAAAATGTAGGAATACATTTTTCAACACTAATGCGGAAACCACGTCGAAGATAACTTTTCCAATAAACTTATATTAAAAGCCAGTCAGTGCAATCGAAATGAGACGCAATAAGAAGGGTCCTAACAGCAGATTCCCCAATACTGTTGCATGCGAACTCTCTTGCGGTGCCCGTATTACAGTGTAAATTGCTCTGCACTACAAAAGAACAAACTCACCCTGAAATAAATAAAAAAACACTTTCTGTTTAGTTTTAAAGCGGTATTTTGGAACTCTCCAAAACACTCACGATCAAACGTTTACGATGTCAAGGAATATTTATTTATTCTATTATGATAAAAATAAAAATCGTCAACTTCCCCGCAGAGATAAATTTTACGAAGTCGTAAGGTGTATGCCGATATACCAAAGATAAAAATTTACTTAAATTTATATCCGTGTGGTGGCCCTTCGATACAGACTGAATTTAAATCCGAATGTCGCTGAGAAGTGAAAGAAAAAGCTTTTGGCTTCTTATCTGCGCATTAAGACATTTTTAAAACTGTGAAGAAATCAACATAATTATCCTACAATCATAACTCAATAATTATTTTCAAAACGAAAAAACCGACCTCCTCTTAGCCAATAAACGAAATGATTCCTCGTTATATCGCACTTAGATTACATATATTTTCCAGTTATTTTGATTTAAAAACTAAACTAGTGAACTGATTATTATGAAGTTTCTATGGGACTCACCTGTAAGTATAAAACATTCGAATAAAAAAAAAAAAAAACTAATTCGGTGTAAAAATGACGGAGACAGTATTCCTTCTTTTATATTACAGTATAACGAGCACATGGCCCACATGGTGTTAAGGATCAGTTACCTCTGCTCATAAAAATGCAATACGATTTGGGTCCTCCCGTTCTTAGGTAAAAGAAGACCCAAGTCGCATCGTATGCGTCCGTAACTGAGGCATGAAGGTAGAATGTCTCAAATGCTTGTAATTTCACTGGTAACCACACCTTTCAGACCGAAACACAGTAACGAGATGCAGAAATGAATATAGTGGCAGTATTTCTTCGACTGACCTCACAGCTCAGTTGCTAGTGGTCTGCCTTCTGCGCTGTAGGTCGTGGGTTCGATTTCCACCCAGTACATACATTGTGTACAGTACATACATACATGTCTATGTCTTATATATATATATATTAATAAAAAAGTATATAAGTGTTCTATCAGTCATCTGGTTCCAATAGCACAAGCTATGCTTGGTTTGGGGTTTCACACACACACTTTTCCGAAAGAACTTGGCATAAACTAAAAATCCTATGTCCCACCGTAAAAATTCCATTACATTACCGTATAAGTTTTCAGTAAAAAATGCGAACCCATTTCGCGGGGTCAAAGTAAAAACAGCAGATTAACATTTTGAACTTTGAATTCGCTCTTTACATTGCCTTCTTTGGGTTGTTTGCGTTGTCTCCGCTCGGGTTGTTTACAAAACTGGGATAGGTCTCCGAGAATCGCTCCTGAGAGATAACCTGGGGGGGTAATCATGTCACAAACGGGTAGATACATTTGCACTGTGCAACTCACAGATATGTCTAACAGACTTATCTCCTTTTGTAGACCAGTATCTCTCTGGGCGCTCCTACACGACGTATGTAACATACGATACGAAATGCGCGTGTAAATCAATGTGTAATATGAGGCCATTTGGACCAGAGTGGCCTAATCAACAAATATTAAAATCACGTTTATTTATTTATTTGAGGAAGACTTACACAGCTTTACAGCTTTTAAAAATATATAAATCAAAACTTAATGAAAAACATAAGAGCTGTTGGTCTTATGCTCTTATGCCACTGTGGTTCAAGTACTTAGTTACACAATTACTGTCTACTAACAGTTTTAAACCTAATATTACATATGGTCTCATATTAGGTCTAGCGTTTTTTACTTGAGTCTTGCATGCGCGGTGACATAATTAATTTGTAAACCATTTCCAATGTCTCTTGACTTGAAGAGTAAGAGTATGGAAATGCACATAAAATTAATTTACCTAAACCTAAATCTGTCTTTTCTAATAGGGCGTCAACAAACTTCAACAAATCTGCTCGCTTGACAAAGGTACGAGTCATTATTTATGCCATTTAAATTTTTTTGAAGCGGAGCATTTGTATAGCATTTATTAGTTACCACCTGACCTAGCTGGTCACCAAGCAACAATCCCATTCCTATACCTATCTTGTCAGAATACAATATTGTTTTCCTAGTTGCCATATCATTTGTCAGTTTACTAATTTGGAGCCCCTCTTTGTGGAGCAGCTGTCTAGAATCAGCTGCAGCCACAACGTGGCTGCCCTCATCAGGGATAAGTAGAGGTGTTGCTGGTGTCAGTGAGTCAGGGGCGAAGGACTGCTGAGCTGAAGTTGGCTGGTCTGTCTGCGAACTAGTATTACGTACTTGAAGATATATACTACTGTTATTAGCATATAGTGACTCTATTTGCTTTACGCTATTAGCAAGGTCATGTTCAGCCCGCTTATACTTATGAGAAATGTCATGAAGTGACTTTTCAAGGTATAATATTTTATCAGACATGTATTCCATATCCTTCGTATTGCGTCCTAATAAATTAAAGCATGAATTTAATTGTTCATTTAAATTAATTTTCTCCTTAGTTAATTTTACATTACTAATAACATTTTTCTTTTGCTTCAGAGCCCTTTGCGTTTTCTTTATGTACTGATTAAGTTTTACATATTTTTTTATTCTGTTGCTACCCATTATTTGGGGATTTTTACAATTAGGTGTTGACAGATCTATTATTGGAATATTAAGCTCTGCACTCAAGGAAATATTATTAAATCTACAGTTACAATATGAGGCCTTGCTTGTTTCATTTAGTTCCAATTTGTTTTCACATTCAAAAAGCTCCTGCTTTAAATCCCTTATTTGTTGAAGTGCCAGTTCATAAACTTGGAAGCAGTTGTCAACGGAAGCTAGCTTTTGTTGAAGGTCATCCCGCTGAGTGCATACATTTTCATATTCTGTGTCCAGGTTAGCGAGATGACTCTTGAGTGTTGTGTTGGTATTGATGATCTTTAGCATCTCACACTCACTATCTTCCCTTTCTTGCAGTAGCTGACTTTGGAGCTCCTTGGCTTCTTTTAGGTCCCGGGTGGCTGCTTTCAGTTTAGCATCCAAATCACATGCTCTGCGGGACATCATCTTTATTGGTAAACTGAAACACGTTAAGTGAAGTTAAGTGTTGAAAGATAGTTAAGGTCACAATAGAAAAGGAGCAAAAATATTAAGCTAAAATTGGATGGAGACAGTTTAGAATAATAAGAATGATAAAAAAGTTAGAAAATGAAAAATAAAAACACTTCACTCAGTTGTTATTCAATAAGTAGTTAATTTCTTAGATTCAAAGTAATGGAGATAATTTATATTTATGTAATCCTAAGTTATCAGTGTGGTTTATTTTTTTAATAACAAATATAATTTAAACAAATTTTAACCAGTCAATATATGTGGAGTTGTATTTGTTATAGTTGTGTTTATTGTATAGGTTATGTGTGAGGCGATTTGTTTAGTCTGCAACCCTCATTTCCACATTTATTTGTCAAATGGAGAGAGACAATAACGGCACCTTTGTGTGATGTGTGACGTAGCTCAGCAAGTGAGCTTGGTGTAGTATTGGTGAAATTGTTTAGTTAGCGTATGAGTATTTTGTTAAATAATACAATACTCCCCTTGTTTTGATTGCAGTTGACGATAAGGCCACAATTACATCACATTAGCAGGGTTTATTTGATATCCGTTGATCAGTTATCGAACTCCTTTGAATCTGACAGTAAGCTGGCGCATCGGCGGCGTCATAAATTTCAGTGTTCTTTTTGTTACAAGTTCGTGTTATTTCACAAGTATTTTTAACCACACACTTTATTTATACTATTCTTACGCAAATTATAACTATCACTATATCAAACTACGCTTTTTTACATAAAAAATAAGAAAAGCTAAACGAGCAGTTAATTCACACGTCTGTCAGTCGGAGTTGCCACATGGCAAAAAAAAAAGAAAAATGGGAATGTCTAGTTTGCTCTTATTATCATATGTATACTCGCGAAATGTAGCTTATACATTAGACTCACCTGTATCTTCACATGAAATTTGTAAAATGAAACATGAAGGAATCATTCCTAATAGGTAGTTATAGTTTAATTTCTTTGCATAATAATACGATTATTCTCGCGAAACCAGACTGTTATTGATTGACTGGTTCGCATGCTACAATTTCCCTAGACAGTGTCTTTTGAATTAGTAATGAATAGCTTCTGAACCGCACTTGAAACAAATTTTTTTTGTGATACTTTTACGGAACTAGCTGACGGCCCACCTGGTGTTAAGTAGTAACCTCAGCCCATAACAACCGATGCGACTTGGCTTCTCCTCTACTGGGTACGACAAGACCCATGTCGCATCGTATGCGCTCGTAACTCTGAGACGTATAGGTGGAATATCTCTTGTGCCTGTAATTTCACCGGCAACCACACCTTTCAAACCGAAACACCACTTACTTAGGACTAAAGCTTTTTAATATACAACGTAGTTACGTAAGCCTTTTTTGAGTATCTAACTAACCTTGCTAACACTTGACCGCAGTCTCACCTGATGTTAAGCGACGATGCGGTCGACGATGTAGCAGGCTTGCATTTTTTTTTAAGTCATGTTACTTTTAGTACAGCCCCGCTCTTCTCCGCCTCAGTGGAAACGCCCCAATAATAATCATGAAGATGTTTCCATTAAGCCCGAATAAGCCATAAATAGTATTTTAAGTTTGTATGTTAACTATATAAGGTGCAAATAAATTATTAATATTAATATCAAAAATTGTGCATGCAAAATACACGATTTCTGTAGAAAGTACAGCGCGATTTTACTCCAAAAGAAAACACAGAAAAATAGTTAAAAATAGTTTGGATAATCGTGTTGCATTGTTATTAACATTATTATCATATTATTGAAGAGGAATAAAACGATCATTTAGAGTTTTTAGTTCTTTAGAGTAGTGTTAGTACTGTGAGTGGTGCGAAAGGAGCAACCCAAAGTAGCAGTAGAACTCGTGCTAAGTTCGCTCGGAGAGGTACTGACCACACACCTGGTAATCTGCCGCCAAGCAGTGATGCACTCGTGTTGCTGTGTTTCGGTGGAAGATAGTGGGTACCGGTAAAATTGCAACGCAATACGACTCGAGTCGTATTGCTGTTGTCTATGGGCGGCGGGCGGTTACCACTTAACATCAGGCGGGCCGTCAGCTAGTTCCGTCACCTAATTCGCATAAAAAAATGATTATAACAATTTCATAGCTTTGGGAATCATATTTATAAATTTCAAATACTGAACAATAAATAGGATGAAAATATTATATTAAATTGTTTTTTTATCAATCCTCCCCCTTAATTAATTTAATGTATAATAACCATGGCACCTATGTTTATATCTGTTAAATCAATGATCTTGATTACTTGAAAGATCGAACAATTTTTTAAGTTGCTTTATTTGAATTTTTTAAGCTTTATCTTTTTTGAGGTTCATTTTTACGATTTCAATGTTACAATGTATTTCTAGAGCGAAACGATATTTAGTGGAACTGAAAATAAAGAAAAAGAGATCTCTCGAGTTAAAGAACGCTGTGTTGAATCAGACGAATATAAAAGCATCGAGACAAATAAAACTAATACAAATAAATAAAATTGATCGGTTTGTGTCCAATAAACGGTGAAATTCTTCACACAATTCTTACAGCTTTTCTTATTATAGCCAACGTAAATGCACATATTTCGGAAACCAAGAATACAAGAAGTTTGCAATATTGCAATGAACTTTATTTTAACACATATTTACTACCTTAATATAAAATGGTTATAAAGATAGATTAACTAAATAAAGGTTGATTATCTAAGTAGTGTTTTGTCGTCTTTGACTGAATTCAAAACTACCCCTTGCAAAGAATAATAATAATACAAGAATTTTTTTATCATTCTGTGTAGGCTGAAGTCTCATGTAATTTGAAGCTAATCGCTTAGTAAATTATTTAAATAATCCCCATAATTCGCCAACGTTCGGACTAAGTAAGTATCACATGATTGAATTTGCAGCTTCCAGCTCTCAGCTTAAGAAGACACGCTAATTTGTCAGTCGAGACTGTTGAAGTCTTCGTAAGGACATTGGTCAAACATCACTCAAGTATATGAGCCTGCTTTCTAACAATACCTTAGTGTGCACACTAAAATGTAATGGCAAAACAAAGACCCACCTGGTTGAGTAAATATTTATAAACACTGTAGTGTAGTAAATTAGATTTGTCCGCCCTGAGAATAATACTAACTGAAATTAGTTTACTTTGCCACCGGCCCCGCTGGGATTGAAGGCGAAACACACCACTGCAACGTGTACTTGAGGTGTGGTTGTAAAATATCCCTCATATTACACCAGCCGATCGAACAGCTTTTATAGATTATTTGGCAGCTTTGAGATTCTGCGTAGCATATTGTGGTCTGCATAATATTTAACTTGAATCGTGTTAAACACAGGATATCTAAAAACTTGATTTACTTTCTGCTATATTCAGATTGAATCTGTTTGCATCAAAGCTCTCTTACTAATAAGTTTAAAAATAGTTCCTGTCTGGTATGAACTTCACTAAACTATCATCATTAATAAACTAACGGCCGGCTAAAACTTATTCAATCGTAAAATAGTAAGTTAATACAAAACTTAAATAACCGTGAGCAAGCTGTCATATTTAGTGGGATAGCTGCAGGTACATACTTACTTGTAACTTAAAGGAAGCTCCTAATTGGCTGCCGTAAGGTGTGATGGAGTGGACCTTATATGACCCACTAGAGCAGCCATTCTCAACCATGTTTTGAGCGAGGGTTACAATTTGCCGGCATCTTATCCTGTAAGACAAAATGGGAGTTAGAAGTTTTTGAATTTTGAATTCATAGTCCTTCGTTTTCGCTCACAAATTGCCATGATTTAAATCACTTGGGGTTATAAAATGCGTTTATTACTCGAGGCACGACATTTCCTCATCACTATTTTTTCCACTGGGAAAACCTGTACATGTTTGTACCTGTTCCTAGCAGAGAAGACGGGCAGGCTATTCCGGTCTCCTGCTGGCTAAAATCCCCTCATGCTCCTCCTGGATGTACGTTACCAAGAATGAAATTACAGGCACATGAGACATGAAACTGAGATGTCTCAGAGTTACGGGCGCATTCGATGCGACTTGGCTCTTGTTGAACCTAGTAGGGGAGGACCCAAGTCGCATCGGTTGTTATGGGCAGAGGTTACCACTTAGCACCAGGTGAGCCGTCATTTCATTCCGTAACAGTAACACATAAAAAATAGATTGAAAAAAACAACCTGCCATTTTCGTTCCAGTCCATTCAGCGCCAGTTCTCACAACGAATACATTTTATTTGATCTGTAGGTGCTGGGTACAAATTACCTCGACAAGCGGGCCGCATGTTAGCATGGCTGTGTGGCCAGAAACTTGTGGCATCATAAGTATCTATTAAGTACAAGCGCCTATCTCTAACGAGGAAAGTGCTTCGCAATCTAGGCCACAAACTTTAGGCGGTGAGGCGAGGTGCAGACTTTCACGAATACATTTCGTTGTAAGGCTTTTTATAGAGTATTATTTAAAGCGTAGAATTTTTCATCTTTTTGGAATTAGTTTTTAGTTAGTCATGGGTGTATTTTTTTTGTTTTAGGAGAAATACTGGACTGATTGGTCCGGCTTTCGATAAGCTGCGAATCTTGTTGTGTGATTTTGATCTTAAATTGTTAATGATTTTATTACGTTGTTGTTATTGTAGTTATTGTACTATTACGTAACAGAAAATGGAGCCGCAACGCTGTCAATTAATTTTGAACAACCTCAGCCACTTAAGGTATCTTTTTGTGGCGTAAAACTGTAAAAGAATTCCACAGGGAGCTTAAACATGATGGTGGTGGTAATTCCCATTCGTGCTTCTAAAAAGCGGCTCGATCACTCGAAGCATTTGCCCTTTCGAAGCCCTTGGCGTGCCTGCTTTACTATTAATGGCTATTTTAAAATATTCATAGGACATCAGCCTGGCGATAAACCTTGACACAAGTCTAGATCTGTAATGACATTCGTGCTATTGTTAGAACACCCAACACTCATTCTTTTGTTCGACCTGGAGGGCTCTGCACTCACAAGAGAGGGGACGACGTAAAGTAGCGAAAACTGAAGCATTGTATTAGTTCACTGTCTGAGTGTAAATTTCAGTGTTCGGCTAGTAGGTACTGATGTGGTTAAATGCGCCTCGATGAGGCTTTCTTCCCGCCCTTGACACGGTTACCTACATACCATTTGGTTAAACTTATAATCAAAATATGCGCTTAGTTTTTAGATTGAATATTTTCAAATAGTTTGCTAAGTTAATTTTATTTTGTTTCAGAGAGGTGTCGTCGGTAGAATGGTGAAATAAAAAAGCGAAATGGTGCCGTGTGTGGTTGCGCTGCTGCTTGTCGGGGCGGCAATCGCGCGAGCTCTCGACATTTGTAAGTAAATTGTAACTTATGATCCTACACTCTGAACTGAACCGACAGTAATTGCCTGGACGTATCACCGTCCCTATTACACTTCGCCTTAATAATTAGCTCGCTCGTAAGGTCAGCACACATTAAATTTAATTGGGCACTGGTTCCAGTGTAGCTTTTCATTTCTGCCGAACGATTCGTAAGGGCATACTGAATGTTTCATGCGCAATATGGGGCTATGAATCGGCAATAGATTTCCTAAAAGGAGCACGAAAAGTCGCCTGATTTTGAAATGACGATAGTGTCGTATGCGTTTGTTTATGATACTGTCTTCTTCTTCTTCGAGTCACCGGTTCTGTCGAACCAGTGTGGTGAAAGGATTGTAAGTGCGCCTCAAAGAGGCTGCTTTCGTGCACTCGACACATGTCTTCGAATTTTTAGTTCTAGGACATGTCGGTTTCCTCACGATGTTTTCCTTCACCGTTTTGAGAACGTGGTATTGCGCACATAAATCTTTCAATCGAAAAACTCATAGGTGCACGTCGGGATTTGAACCGGCGACCACCGGATTGAACTCGGGGGTCAGTACCGCTAGACCACCACGCTCTCATGATACGCTCTCATCTATGATACTGTGATAATGGAAGATGGCACAAAATTTATTTCGCCGTCGACGATGCCTATCGGTTAGTTAAAAGGGGTTACAGATCTGTCACAAGGTAAAGTGCTCCGGATCGTTTCGCCGAGATGCTAATGCAAATAATGTTGCAATTTCCTGACGTTGTAGGCAATAGAAGTAAGTGATATTTGTTTGAAACGAAACGCAGACGACTGAAAAAAGTAGCATGCTATTGAGAGTTTTATGTATTTCACCGGCTATAATACACATACATATACTAATGCTCTCTTTCTGTATTCTCTAAACATAAAGCGAAATTCACACCTTATTAACCAACTTTAAAACAAATACATTGAAAGTATGATAGCAATAGGTATAATTTTGTGTTCACATTTTTTTACGCGTTTTCTTACGTAACGAGCAGATAGCCCTAATGTCAAACGGTAACATCTGCCCATAACAAAATCAATAAGACTTGGGAGTTCCCATACGCGATGACCCGAGTCACATCGTATTGCACCCGTAACTCTGAGAAGTGAAGGTACAATGTATCACGTGCTTGTAATTTCACCGGGAATCACGTCTTTCAAATCGGATGCATTTGCATTGCTACATGGCGGCTGAAATAGCTGTGTTAATGTACAGGCCTTGAAAAAACATAATTCATTTTTGTAAGTCTTTGACATTTCTAGGTATACAGTTGTGGTTTTCATTCACTAGTAAGAGAAACATGTAAAGATGTGTGAACCTAAAATTAGTTAAGTAGATGAAGGTGGTTTTTCTGTTGGCAAAAACAACAGAAACACCGCCTTCATCTAGATAAACAGGCACAAAAACTTAAATAAAAACGAGGTACTTTTAAACCAACTCAACAGATAGGATTTAGAATAGGTACACCTAAGAGGGCTCCGTTTGCGTGTGTTTGACACAAAACTTAAAACTTCCATTTATTCAAATTTTTGTTTCCATGAACTAAGTCTAATGGCCTCAGATGTACGGGTGCAACATGTAGAGTAGGACCCAAGTCACATCGCTTTTTTAAGGGCAGAAGTTACCACTTAACATCAGGTGCACCATCTGATACACAAATTTATCACTCGAATGATAATACTAAAAGCAAATAAACTGGTCGATTCTCATGTCATTCTAAAATATAATCCAACTAATGAAGGTAAAATAATAGAGGCACTGACCAAGGCGAACTTTGCACAACCACCTCTGTATACTACCTACTAATACTACCATACTACCTTTAGTTTTCCTGGACAGTATTGTCGGCAACCTGGGTAGTTGGCAGTCGTCTGCTTTGACGTGTTTTAATATTTAATAAGAAAGTTGTCGGCTCCCAGAGGCAGCAGTGCCGTGGAACTCTGAGAATTATAAATTCCGCGACTCGCTGTTATCGTCATAATTATTTCAATTTTCAATTTGAGTTTGTAAGTTACCGAACTAATTTATGACTTCCGTTAGATTTGGCAATCGTTAGTATATATTTAGCTTCAATATTAAATACAGAACGGGGTTCGATTATTAATTTGATTGCCGTAGCAATATTTGAGCTGAATTGTGCGACTACAATGGCCATTAACAATTTGGTTACTTAATGGCAAACGCTATAGAGTAATCTGATTATTCCGACAAATGTGACTACTAGATGATACGAATCATTGTAATAGAGGTATCTTCTCTAAGCTTACGATAGGGGTTGCACATTCCCCAAACTTACAACAGTAAGTAAGCATGGTCTTGAAAATTATTTTATTGACATATTGGCGTCCATGCCATCCATATCTTTCAGAATCCATCAGAAATAAAGATTTATCTTTTGCACTCTTTAAGATGTCTATATAATATGTTAGCCTGAAGTTTTGATTTCTGAAATGGTAAACCATCTGCTCGTTCTGTAACTTTACCACATAAAATTATAAAATGAAAGCACGCCATGAGTGATATACAATCTTTGATTCTTGGGTTTTGAATATACGAACGGTCAAAACCATTTTTAGGTTCACAGTTACCGTAGGTACTGTACCAGCCTCATAATGCAAAGACACAACCTCTCGAGAAGCGAGATTATTCTGCAGCGGTGGCACATTGCATTAACAATACACGAAGTCAGTGGATGTAGCCTTAAGTGTTGAGTTTGGAACCGTTAAAGATCCAGCTATACATACATTAATACATACATGTACAAAATTAAATAAAGTTCATTTTGTACGTCTAATAAACAAGTTGGAATACCATTATTCATTGTATGATGGGAAACTACAAAAAGGTATGCGTGACATAAGTTTGCGTGAGGTCATTGGTCCGTAAACACGTGAGATTAAAAAAAAACGTTCGCGTCTATGAATGATGTTTTTACCAAAAGAAGGAGGATTTTTAAATAAGGTTTATTTTGGTAAGCTCATTGCCGCAGTAGTTCGCTGAGTTGTTGGGTTCAATCAGTGTGACAGTCATGATTCTATTAAGATTCATATTGGATAATGGTTCATGGTTCACTATATAGCATTAACTTTGATCATACCGCTAATGTTAAGTTTATTTGTACTACATATTTAATGCGAAGGAATCTGGGATACATTAAGTGTTCCGCGTTGATGATAATAACAAATAACGAACGTTGGCGGACATTACACACAACGCCATCAGCCCCGAACTAAATATAGCATATATAGCAATATGACAAAACAGGAAATAAATAATCTAGCCCCGAAATAATTATAGCATATATAGCAATATGAAAAAACAGGAAATAATTATATCTTTTTCGCAGAAGACTATATTTACGAGCCGAAAGAAAATACGGAACACTAACAAAAAATATGATTAAGTGCAATATCCATTATTAGTAGCCATTTGACAACTATCGAGTAACGATATCGTGTTATAACGAATATGCCACGTAACTTGCTAAAATAACAGTTGAATAGTGCCCATTTCAAGCTTATTAAATCAAAATTCTTCAAATTAAAAAAATGAATAAATTTTCTTGGCCCGAGCAACAAGTATTCTCGGAAATACCTTAGATATTATCTGAGCAAGTATTTATCTGAGTAAAACAAAAAGTCTTCATGACTAAATTCCTCTTTGATGTTAAAACCGTTTATGGCCGCTTGGGATTTCAGATTTTCAACTCTATTTCATAGATAGGTAACTTTATTTCGCTAGCAGCTTTTTGGGCAGCTTTTTACATTACAAAATTCTTATCAGTGGTACACTCTTATCAGCTTTATTTATGAGATTATTCGTATATTTAGGTACACGCTATAGTTTACAGCTCGACAACATCTAGAGGGAAATGACAACTATAACGAATATAAATAATATATAACCGTAACGTAACTTATAACGATTTGTAATCGTTCTTAACAAAAATTTGTGCTGGTTTCGAGTACCATCGTTGGTTTCACCCTTACTACCAATTATCCCATAGTACCTTTGTTCATAGGTCAAAAAAAGGAAAATGCCAAGCATTGGCGGCGGCGTGCGAGCGAAAACTATGTAGCTTTTTCTAATTTTCTTACAACAATTTTGCTGCTACAAAGTACCGTAATTATTTTTTTGCTTGAAAGAAGGAATAGCAATGCCACTGCCGAGACAGCAAGAAATTTGACAACCACGCAAACCCAGTTTAGGTAATAATACACGAAACATGCATCAGATTATTTGAGTGTGATAAGTAATGAAGTGTTAAGCTCATTTTGAATACCTACCACCATCATTCTGCAACTCGTACGTAGAGAAACTAGAGAAACTTCATGAAATATACGGGTGAGGATTTCAGCGGAAGTAAAATGAAACGAATGAAACGAAACCCCTGCCGACCGCATAGTTGCATTCCCGTCAAATTTTTCACGGTCTGTTACTTTTTTGAGTTCCGAACCACAATAAAGTGTGATTCGGGTTTTGTTTCTTTAAAATAAACGGACTCTTATGTGCCCTTCATAACATCCTTGGAAAATAAGGTAGTGCCTATAGAACAGCGTGAATTAAGGAGGTATGGCATGTTGTACAAGCAAACATACCTTCAAAATTAGCTTTGTTCGTATGCCGTTCCTGAATTCCATTTTTCTAGTTTTTGCTCGCATCTGTTGACTTGGCATTCTAGAGCGATGACAATGCGATAACATGGAACCATTGATCCCGTGGTGAATAGATAACCCTTTTGTATTTGGGCCACGTCGGGTTTGCAAAAGCACTTAGCTCTAGGTAGAGTCCAGGGTCTAATATATAGGATATATCTGATATAAAACTTCTTTAAGAAAAATTATCACAAGATTACATTGAGATCATTGTTTTGCCTACAATGAAAGTTTGTTAAAAATGTTCAACTCGTTACTTTGACCTATGTTAACCGCTATGATATGCTCTTACAATGAATCAATACTTCATAAATAAAATATTCATTTTGTAGATAACAATTATTAACAGTTATAAACAGTGTAGTTTCAAATCTCAGCTTAGAAATTTTTACAAAGTAAGCCCCAGTTATATAGTCTCACTTCCGTACAACAATATCGCTCATATGATTCTGAAAATTGTGTTGTTGTGTATTGTGTTGTACCGTACTTTATGCTCTCTCTAAGTAAAGGCAGGTGTATTGAACTCGTAATACAAACTTTGCGCGTTATTGTATTACGTTACTCAATGTGAATTTCAATGAATAGGTGGCAATATGTGATATTTTGGCATTTTTTGTGAAAAACAATCTTCGCTAGACTGCGCATTTTTTCACCATGGCTCCCGACTGTACTCGTATATTAAAATATCTGGACAGTGCTACAAGCGTAAGAACAGTATTCGAGTCATTACTCTCGAACAGTGATATACATATACATAGTACATGACAAGCTGTTAGGTAAATAACTTACTAAATTTGAGTTTAAAATTAGTAAATGGATAGTATCAAATAATCTGGAAAAAAAAATTGTAAGTATTTGAGATTTTTTACCTATAAACGATATTTACTATTAAACTTTTCAAATATATATAGTATTAGCTGCGCCCCGCGGTGAATAAGGCATCCCACAGGAATCGTACATATTCACGGAATAAAGTAGCGTATGTGCTATCCTAGACTATAATCTATCTCTTTGCCAAATTTCATTCAGATCCGTTCAGCCGTTCTGGCGTGATTGAGTAAGAACCATCCATCCATCCAAACTTTCGCATATATAATATTAGTAAGATATAGTACCATAAGTTATATAGTTCTATCCCTTGATGTTACGATTTGATTGGGCATGGTTGATGTAGCGGACGAATAAGAAGTTTAATTATAGCTACTTAACCATATGTTTATTAAACTATATGTAATGTATATTTAGGCAGAAGACGCTAATGTCCGAACATCGTTGATAGTATCGTAATTACAGAATACGCTCCGTTGGTTATAGAGTAATTACTATAATGGTTGCCGATTACAATAATTGGGTAATCATCGTTATATGGAAAAAGTACTCGATAATTGCGATAATGTAAAAATAAGTTGTATTTACGACATTCATTTCGAAGTTATGTATGTTAGGTAAATAATCTATCAATGTTATTATAAGCAGTTATTATTAGATTACAGTAATAAATGTTAAAAACAATATTATAGTGTGCAGCACACTTGAATACCTGAAATTTTATGATTATTATCATGATAAATCAAATAAACAGATAGTTATTGGGTCTGTCATAAACCATTGAGATCCAGTGGAACTTACTGGACTTTTGACACAAACATAAATTGAAATTAATATAATAATAATATGCAGAAGACATTTATAGTCTATAAGATTTCCCTTGAAACTCCTTCTTACTAAATATGAGTAATACTGAAAAAATATTTAATCGATCTTTCACGCAAACTGCCTTGAGTTTAAAACTTACTTTTCAATGGTCTGAGTACTAAATGAATGCTTCCGAGACTGGAAGTGCACGAAATATGAGTGAGAAGCTATCTCACGAGCCGAGAATTGCAACGGAGCCGTTTGAGCTGCTGATCCGTAGTAGCACTTTGAGCTAATGAACAATAGTAGCTCAAGCTACGTAGCTATGTTTGTAGCAACCCTATTTTTATTATGTTAGTACATAGATAGTAATTAGTAATAGTAATTTAATTAGTAATTATAAATAAAAAAAATAATGTTATAATGTTAATTGTTATTTACAATATCATTCAAAACTCATAATGTAAAATATTGTTCAATAGAATAGAACATAGTTCAATAAGTAGCAGATGTAAAAGTTACACAATTACCATCAGCTCCTTAACACTACTAGGTAACTTAATATACAACTTAACTGCCACGACATAACCGTTGCGGCCATATAATTGTGATTTCATGCTTGGTAAAGCTAATCGCTCATTAATCATTATCATTTGTCATTGTCATTATCATTATCTTGAACTAAATTGATAAACTTCTTTAAATGTTTGAAACAACTCGGGAGTGTGATCTCAGGAACTTACAGATCTCCAATATCTACATACATAGCAAAAGCCAATGTTTTTGAAATAATGGCATACATGGTGTCCATGGCGGCACGTCAAATATGCCCAATGATCATAGTATTGGCTTCAACTGCATTACCCCACAGTATAAGACCGTATCTAAGTAAGGAAATTGCGTGTGCGTAATAAGCTATGAGAGAAGTTTTATGGTGGGTGATACTTGAGATCTTCCATAGCGCATAAATAATTTATTAATCTTTGACTTAAGACATTCAAGAAGTTCGAAGATGTTTCAGTACCTGCCTACGAAGCCATGTCTCAGGTTAAATCCTCGGTTGAATTACATTGTGTGTTGCTCTTACCTTGCTCTCCGGTCTTGGATGTTTAAATTGTTTATAATGTGTATCCGTGTCACGAAAGGGAATAAATGTTAAAACCGAACGACATACTGCTCCTTTTGTATAACTTGAACTGTTCATTTCTCCATTATAATAGTACAGTGTGAAAATTGCCTTGTGTGACGGCATTTTCTCATCAAGTATGCACGGCGCGTGGTGTTTAAGCCACCTGCAGCTTATGACTTCACATGTTAAGGGCTGGTCATTTAATGAAACCTGATATTTAAAATAATAGACCAACACTGTTCACCACGTACTATAATCTATGAATATCGTAAACAACAACTGCGATTATTTTTGTTCTGACGTCACAAACGAAATTGCAACTGTAGCAGCTCATTCATATAATCTTCGACGTAACAAAGATCTCTGATCTCATTAGGTCTCGAATATTATTTCTTTTTAGAAGTTTAATCAATCAATCAATCAATCAATCAATCAATTTAAAAGACAACTATGTCGCAACCAGTAAAAAGAAATGCTGTGCCGTAGACTTATCAATCTAATTTCTAAAATTTGTCTAATTTCCGTCGAATCCCATTGGCTTATTCAAATAATTGACCTCCAGTATATTCCTGAAACAACACAACTACATGACTTAAAAAAAAAAATTCAAAACGTCGTCTCTCGTCGTCGTCTTTAGTAATCTGATCATTTAACTTATATTTATAGTGTGAATAAAGCCTCAAATTTAAGTTTCATTTATCAAATCCAAACGGGAAGTAGTGACCCTTGTACTTTCTACACAAATTAAATCATAATATCTTTGCCGTACGCTTGTTACAAACCTACCAATTAATAGAACAAAGACAATGTCTAGACAGTAGGAGTAAGTATTAAGCACTTACCAATAAAACAGAGCTGGAATAAATTTCCTTAAAATGTCCTTGAGTAGCTAGGAGTGCAGATATTAAATTTACTATAAAAATTTCCACGTTTTGATAAGAAGCTTACCGCTCGCAGTATATAACATCAATGCATGCTTAGTGTACCGGAGTAATTAGACGGCTATGAGTGATTCCATGTTTATGTGTGAATGGCCCTCAGAGCACTTCGTCTATCTATCTGTGTTTTACCTTCAAGTTTACCAAGTTTTGTTTTATGTGAAAAATAACTTTCTCTTGGTTGACTTTAGATTATTTTGTACTATGTTGATAAAGAGATGGACAGGAGTTTCGTGGGTTTTTGCTTGTTGTTGATTACAGAATCGTTTGTTTTACGTTCAATTTCACTGTTTAATATCCATTCATGACGTCTGTTATAGAGAAGCCATCATGTCTGAAATTATTGGTATTTATGACACTCCCTTTTGTGACCGATGTTATCAAGAAATCAAGTCCTAAATAGCTCCAATAATAGCCCTAATAACGTTTACCTGTGTGTATATGGGTGACCGAGCTTTGCCTATACTGCCTTATGTTTTGTGACGATAGTTGCCGCTAAAAATACAGACTCGATATTTTTGATCTTCGGCCGTAAAGTACGGATTCTCTGTCCTAATATAGCAGATTGGTGTTGTCGCGGACGGTAACGCTTAAAATTAAACGGTACAAATTTCTCGTCCCACAAGACATCTGCTGCGGGTCACTGAATGGTAGTGAAACGCACCGTCTATGTCATCTGAGAACTTAGAGCGTCATTGCACGGGTCCCTAATGAATGGCGAATAAAAGTGGTCGTCTATCTTATATTCAGATGAGCCTGTATGCTGAAATGATTATGAAAATACATTCAAGAACCTTATGAAAAATATGCATCACTAACGGCCTGCCTAATTGCCGCCTACGTCGACTGCGGTCGGCGCAGAATGTGATTACACCAATTACATTCTGATCAGACCAATATGTAGGTTTAATTTTCTTTTACTAGGTTTTCCAATCACTGGTTGCGTTCTAAGGTTTCACTTAGCGGCTCTGTGCCATATCAGAGCTTTAAAACTTTGTATAGCATGTTATATTTAGTTCGCAAGAATAAACGAACATTTGTCTATCGTAATGTAACTTATTATTGGCTTTTAAACATAAATAACAACGCCGTCTAGCCCCTAACTAAACATAGCGTATATACTTTTATTATATTATATTTGTAAATACGTATAAATATTTATTATCATTCAAATATAGAACAAAATTCTTTCTTCGTCACACACATGTTTCTTCTGGTGGGAATCAAACCTACAACCGATAAGGACAGCGCAGAATACATTACTACCGACTGAGCTGTGAGGTCAGCAATCTAATTCCTTATTATATGACATTCAACGGTTATAATATATAAATAAATAATAGGATGTTCCACAATTAAATAGTTGTTGTAAATTACATTTGCTAAGGAAACCAACATAATGAAAAACGGATATAGGATTATTTTTATTTCCATTGGTTAACATCGCCCGCGGTTAAATTGGTTTAATAATTTTATTCTCTTTGGTAATCAATTTAATGAAAATTTTAGTATTCAGAAACTTCCAACTAAATTCCCATTATCTAATCTAACTATACAATACGTAACATAAATAAAGAGTAATTTAGTACTGTGGTAAGCTATCATTAACCAGCACAAGTAAAAATCGACAACGGAATGTTACTGAACATATTTGAACACAAATAGTAAAATGATACAAATGGATTAATAGATAATGTAGATCGGAGAACATTACTTATTCATGCCTTGTTTTATCCATTCTTCTACTATTAAGATTATTTCAAGGTTCTTCTTTCTATTAAGATTATTACAAGGTATTGAAATATATCCTAACAGTTTATTTATAACAAAAAAAGGCAAGGGGAGGATTGTTGTTTTCATATATATTGGTATGTATGGACAAAAAGGTTTCAAATACGAGCACACGATAATATCAGAAAAAAACATTATTGTGTAGTGAAGACAAGCGATATGAGGTTTACCTCTCAAAAGGCAATTGTAGTGTCCTAATCCCTTTTTAACGTCAGCAAAGAGATGTCACGTGATGAACAGTTTGAGGCGTTAAGCGCACAGCGAGGTTTTACTTACTCGTAAGACAATTGCATACTATTTATTCGTTGGCTTCGTTTGAGCGGCCGTGCCCAATTTAATTTGAAATAAAATGGGAAGCCAAGCTTGCGTACTGTAACGGACCTCCCCCTTCCATCCGTCATAAAACACTCATATCGATAATTTTTCGAAAATATACTCTAAATCTTAATATTTATAATGGCCAATAGTGTGATCGAATTAGTGGTAGGACTGTACGTTGTGTTTCATAGTAACCCGTTAAGTAGAAGGTTCTTTAAGAGGTATGCTGGTAGTAGACATAAGACATGGTATTGGGTAGCGTAGTGAAGAAAGTCCCTAAGAATAAATATTAGATCTGGAGAATTATAAATGTACTATTACAAAAGTAGATTGTTATAATTAATCAAAAGTTTGAACTAAAGGAATAGTACATACTCTAATTTAGTAATGAAAAGTGAATAACAAGAATTTATTTAGTACTGCTGTAAAAATAGCAGTTAATTATTTTATACCACGAACATAGTTTGTGGGCCAACGGCATCTTCACAAACTATGGCTCGACGCCCCTCCCCGCGCCATGCTATGAATTTCGACTCCTGACAACCCTAGGATTTGTCATCTAGAAAATCCTCTATTCGTGGTATAATAAAGTATTATCCCATCGAACCTGCGGAACTTAACCCTCCTTAATCAAAAGAAGAGGAAAGGTCCTATTATTCTCCGAAGAGATTTAGTTAACTCGTATAGCATACGAGCAAGAGTTAATGATGAAAAGAGTATAAAACTCTCCTATATCCACAATGATTTACTGTACTGTAACAGTAATTTAAATTAAATTATAAATTAGAGCTTGGCTCACTTATGCTAATGAATGTATTTCACATTCAGTAAGTTTCTAAACTCGTACTGAGATTGTAACTGAGGTATAGTGCCATAATACAGAACAAGCAAAGCACATTATCAATATATAAGATGATAATAAATGACAGTACTTAGCAATGTGTCTCAACCCTATCAATAATTCAAAACTGATCAATTGAGATGGTTACAGATCTCACAAACCAATATGCTAACCATTTAGGTATTACAGCTAGGTGGAGTCGTACCCCTTTTTGACCAGACCGCATAGCCTAACTAGCAATTCCGTGAGATATCTGGGTTTCTCAAACCAATATATCAGTACCGGTAAAATAAAGTAAGAGTAGGTGGTAGGTTCGGCAACAGTGATAATAATGGATGATTACCAGTCTCACTTTGGAAAGCTATTACGAAAACTAGACACAGCTTAGTAATATCATAACATTGTAATTTGATAGAAATACTTATTCATAAACCTTTGTGCTCAACAAGCCGGCAAAAAGCAAATTAAAATAAATAGCATAGTAAGTGTTAATGTATCAACATCTGTGAACCAATTTCATCATTCAAATATAAATCAATTCATTAAATTAATACAAAGTGGATATTACATCTTCACTCTATCTTATACTAAAATATAAACTATGATAGGTTAAATGATCTGTTGTGCACATCAGATTGGTAACGTGGACCAAGTTGTTTCAATATAATAATTATAAAACATTTCCAACTAACATCTGTGAATGTATCGTCAGAAGGCATTAATCTATACAATGGAGCTCCTTTACAGATAATAGCGGATTTAGCCATTATTTGTATCATCTATTAAATAAATACTTTATTTACGTCTGATCTTTGAGATACTCTAATGTATTAGATAAGTGTAAAATTATTTATAAAATATTTGTTTATATCATAAAACATAAAACCAACACAACTATTCTTGGAATCATTGATTTAAGCCAGTAGAATCAGTATCAATAAATAAAAGGAACATCTGTATATAACTCTAAAAACATCAGTTGTGTACCTAAATACCTAAACTAGCTACAAACATGTGAGAGCAAAACAAGGAGTTGCATCCTTACTCCATATTTAATTCTAATTGTGCATGAAGGTACAAACAGCACAAGAGTTTGCAAATGTGTACCTTTCTAACTATTCTGACTAATGTATGCGAGATTGGCTTTCTCGACTTTGTATTCCTAGTGCCAGCCCTAAGGTCTATCTCCTGCAGGCCGTAGCCAAAGACAGCAGAATTAAGACGTGTACCGCGAGATGTGTGAGGGACCACATCAAATGGATCCTGAAAATAGATTTATTATGGGTGCTGAAGGCATGACCCACTTCGACAAGTCCCCATTATCCAAGTTCAGGAAACAGCCAATGTGAGAGCTTTGCTGAGCTCAACAAAGGGAAAACTCAACACCCAGTTCGCTCAAATTGCCTGGGCCTAACTAACAAGGGAATCCCTGACTCCTGGCTTTCGTTGACACCGTGAGGATCAGGCCAGCAGACCATAAACCATGTTATGGGTTTTGGTATTCATCGAACAGATATTGATAATATTCACAACAAAATAATATAATGGTTAAGCCATAACCATTCTCTTTTATTTCCTTTTTTAGGAAAGAGAATCTTCTACATTTTGATAAAATCCATACTAATTACGCACTTAACATAATACGTTCTAAGACGTCATCACAGCAACTACGCATTACAAAATCCCGTATTCACGAAATATCACGGAAACTGTTTATGAGTGGAAACAATTACACTATTAAACGTACATCACAAAACTATGCACATTGATGCAAATTTCTATTATAATTACTTGCAAAATCAATAATATTTTAATAAAATCTGTTCGATTCACACATCTAAGCTCGCTATTCCAATCCGAATCCCCTGTCAAAACCTTTTTCTTTTTCCTCTAGCCTTCTGTCATCTTTCTATGTGGAATAAAAAGTATTTAATGCAAATTAATGAAAAAGGTTTTAATAAAATTACATTGATTCCAAATAACTCGTATTGATTATTGATTAGAAATTTTGGTGGTACAACAGAGTTGGGATCGTTACAGTACTGATATATGATATATGCAAGAGTTTTTCTACTCACACTCCTAGACGTTTCGTTCTCCTATTTCGACGGAACCGCGGTTTTAAGCTAATCAAATGTTATGATATACTTTTAATAATAAATGATTATATGCAGCACACTAAATTTCAAATATTTTGACAGGAAAACAATAATGCTCATTTTAAATGCACTCTAAACACTTACCCAAATTAAGTCTACCCAAATGGTATACGGGAGCATTGTGGCTCAGGGTTACTGTACCTCGAATTTCGATCCGAAGTCGCGAGTTCAAACACAGGTGTGCACCAACGTTCGTTTAAATAAATGCATGTGCGTAATACAACATTATCTAAATGGTGAAGGGAAATATCTTTATGAAATCGGAATGGTCAGAAATTTTATTTAATTCTAGGACATTGTGAAATAGGTGTTTCTTGTTTGTTCTTCCTATAGAGGGTCGGGTATGGTTTGAACAGGCGTCAAACTTTTTTTATCTCATACAGTTACGGAACGAGCCGACGGCCCACCTGGTGTTAAGTGGTAACCTCTGCCCATAACAACCGATGCGACTTGGGTCCTCCCTTACTAGGTACGACAAGACCCAAGTCGCATCGTATGCGCCCGTAACTCTGAGACGTGTAGGTAGAATGTCTGTTGTGCCTGTAATTTCACCGGCAACCACACCTTTCAAACCGGAACACAGTAACGCGAACGCGTTACTGCTTGGCGGCAGAAATAGGCATGGTGGCAGTACTTTCCCGGACGAACTTGGCGAGAGTTCTACTGCTCTTAGTGATAAGTAGGCGTGACTATATATTTTATATATTACTTATTTACTTTTCCAAGGCATTTCTTTATGATTCCTGCGTAAATATAGCTTTTTGACTTTGATTTTGACACCCGTGTTATGTTAAAAGCCCTTTCACTTTCGCTTCTTGAAGATAGGCCTGTGTACCACAAATAAGTTTTTTTTTTTATTTATTTACCAATATGAAGTATCAAAAACAGAAAAGTATGGTTATTAGCTACTAAAAAACCACAGAGGTTTGTGCTAGTGCTACTTATTAGAGTCTACGTCACACAAAATACAAAATAAATTTACAATATAAGTGCACCACATTGTATGCACGAATGACAGGTCATTGATAAAACCAATTGAACGTTAGTCCATCCCATCAATTACACGAACTGAAACCGATACTCTTCATCACCACTATGATGACCCATCAACGTCGGCTGTAAAACCAATAACGGACAAGGCGATTAAATCAAGCCGGTCGATTTGTGTTTCTGTTGTCGTTATCTGTTCACATAATGATGATAGAAAATTAAGTTTTAAAATCATTGTATATTTTTGGGTGCCGAGATGATCAGGTGAAACACAAGAGTTGTGATTTAGGGTTATGTTGTTGACCGAAACCTGCTAAAATGCCGGAGCGTTTTCCACCTGAAACTAAATGTCTCTTAGTCTTACACAGTATTGATCGACATCCCACACCTGGGCTTATTATTTGGCGGAATATTCCACGACCGCTTCCTGCAGCTCTGAAAATTGTATAACTAAACGTATTTTCCTAAACAGCAAGCGCTTATGAACGTCAAAGACAACTTTGAAACACGAAATTTATAGAACTCCTGTAAACAATAACGCTACCTGCGTTGTTTTAATTGAAAATGCATTATTAAAGTTTATTTAATGAATTGAGTTAGTTTTTGCTTTTAATTTATGAATTGTATTTTGTTTATTTCTATGTGTTCGCGTACGCTTTTGCTGAGGCTTTGTAAACAATGATTTAAGCTATATGAACACTTAAGAAGGATGTACAGTAATGAGAAAGTGAGAAAGAAAGAAAATTATTTGTCTAGACAGCAGAGAACAAAGCAATATAAGAAGTTACAAAGCGAATAGAACTCAAATTCCACACCTCGTGCAATGAGCAAATGGGCTTTGTTTTGAGCCTACTACTACTAGTCGAGTCACTGGTTCCATCGAACCTTTTGGTGAAAGGATTTTAAGTGCGCCTCAAATAGGCTCATTCCATGCATTTCTTTCATTTTTGTGTCGCTTACGATGTCGATCGTTAGCGGTTACGATCGACAGAGATGCAATTATTCAATCAATTTTCTTTTTGCTAGAAGTTCCTCACTTCGCTTAAATATCTGATGGAATCTAAACGGATTAAAAGCAATTAAAATACATTTCAAATCAAGAGAAAAACCTTAAGTTGTCATATTAAAGCCATCTCAAATATGTCAGCATATTCTGGGGCCTCTTACCCCTGGGACGTCTTTGTACCGATAACAAATTTGAATACTTTGTCTTACTAAATAGAAAACAGTAGGTTTATCCGTGAATACATCTAAATAATTGAAGACTAAGACACTAAAACTTAATATGAACTATCTAAGTTCAGCATTCTAGTGTGCCAACTGCTCGTTTCATCATCCAGTAACACTAAAAATATACTGTTTCACACGAAATATACACTTCACCGAGAGAAAGGCCTAACAATACGATTGCAAGAGTTCACAAAAGCTCCCAATGTCCTTACTGTATTACTTGCGAGCATGTTCATAAGCAATTCACGTAGACACCGGTGTCTGTTACAATGGCGGATCGAGTCATGCCCTGTGATTTTAAAGAATGGAAACGGAAGCCGGGAACGCATCTTAGGACATGTCGTAGGAATAATAACATTCTAGACGCGAATTTCTCGTTTGTGAATCGCCGCCCGTACTATCTACAGTTCGCTATTCACACTTGCCGACTTTGTTGGTTTATGGGTTAATAAAATGATATCATTGTAACTATTCTTGATGATGGGGTCGTAAGAAAAACAATCACTTCCCAGCTTATTATGTTCCACTGTACAATTAAATTGAAAATCTATCTTTAAAGTATATTTCTTGGTTTTCTGTCCTAATGAATGATCCATAATAGTAGTGTCCGTTTATTGGTAGTTGCGAGACGGAAATGATAACTAGTAAACCGTATTTTATTTATATGTAGATTTATTATACACAAAACAGCGATGATACTGTCTGTTCTGTTTTCAGCCACCACCGCTAACACTTTGCTGTCCCCGACGTCTCGTTTCGCTAATAGCCTAGCTGGGCAGCGCGTGACTCTGACTCATGGTTCAGTCAGGATCAGGAAACACTGATGAACTTTAAGTTTCGCTTCTCTTTGTTCACTATTCCTGACACGTTTGGTCGTCGCCGGCGCTTCAATCTTTCATACAAACACTTCTCAGAATCGAATGTTATTTATCACTATTCCTTGAACTCACTAATTATTGTTCGTCATTAATACGGCGTATGAGAAGTGAAACATACATTTCATAATTAACAATAATATAGTTTCTTCCGAATAAGATTTTTGTTTGTTTTCCCTACACGAAACTAAAACTCTTATGTAGATGTATTTTATTGTGTTGCTCTCTCTGTTCAACTATCTTTGGCAGTCTTATAATTTCCATTATATACTTAATCCTTCGTTAAAGCTTGCAATAAATAAAAACGAGCCAATAGCCTTCCACCAGGCACCCATGTGAGTGATTGAAACCAATTCAATTTGGACATTACCGTGTGTCAATCAACGAAGCATTTATCCGTGGCATCTGTATATTGCCTGTGATTTCCCGTTCCTTGTAATATATTTTTTGACTGGTTCATCGAAGGCCCAGAGAATTAAATCGATGTGGAGCTAAGGTAGGGTTGCTTGGAAAATATGACTTGAAATTCTATATAGTGGGACGGGGTAAAATAAAGCGCTAGCTTGAGCTGTAGCATGAAGCGATTTTACGGCTTAAGGTCAGATATGAAATGTGCCTGCATTATTTACATTGTTTTATGACAGTCTAAGGCAGACTAATAGTACTCTACATATGCAGTTTTGCTACCGGACCCAGGTTTCTGCTTTGCATGCAGACCAAAGGCACGAAGGACCGCCGCACTATTCGAATACCTGATTCGTTTTTTTATTTCGGTTTTGTGGTTTTTGTTTGATCCGCCGATCGGGGAACTGAAATTGATAATCGAATCAGGTACTAAATATGCGGTGCCTCTAATTAATATAACTTTTGTCAACGAGCTTCGACCGTCATTAGGTGCCTATGCAATCTTGAGGTCTGTGTCAGCTTTATCCTAAACCAACAAACTGCTATCTTATTTCTCCTTAAAATTTACCATAACCCTAATTTAACCCTAATTTGGTATGTTCTACAAAGTTGACCATATTAATAGTTTTAATGTACTATGTATTGTTATATTTACAGCTTCTGCCTAAGGAATTTCTTATTTACTTTAGTATTATAATTGTACTTAAACATAAACTTAAACAACAACTTACGTTTGACCGTATCAAACTGAAACTTACCTGGCAAACTCTATTGATCAAAAACATTGGATAAACAAGATCTAAAGTAAGATTAGAATTTTGGAGCATAACCGTATTACAATACGATGTGGATTATTTTCCTCACTCCACGGACTACATAGGCTTACAGTTCAATAAGCGAGAGTAAATCGGTTATGTTATAAACTACCTCGAGAACCGATCTCGATTTATAGACGCCACATGTCTTTGAATTTTGGTTCTACAACAGGCTGCTTTCCTCTGTGCTCGTTTTTTTTTGAAAGTCACTTGGCTACTCAGCCAATACTCATAATATCTAAAGTTAATCATAGTTTTGATGTTACATGGAAATGGTTTAAACAACTGAGTTTGTTATTCGTTGTGTGAAATTGATTATTTTGTCTTTTATCTACTAGTACAACGCCCAGTGATACCGTCCTGAGGTATACGGATGTCGTTGGTTTAAATCAAAGTGTGCATGAAAGAGACATTCAATTGAAAAATGAATGTATGCCATAAACTACGGTCTCAAATCGGTGAATGACATCAAGACAAACCGGCATCATAGAACCTTAAAGTTCGAAGACAATTGTGCCGAGTTTAGGAAGAGGTCTGTTCCATTTAATATGTATGTCGCAGTCGGAATGCGTAATCCGCCGCTTTACAAAACGGCTGGCGCTTTTCAAAAAGACGCCTTATTCTAATCCGGTGTGACGTTCAGCCGGGACGTATTTGCGATATGTTTAACATGGCTGGCAATTTTCAGCCACATTGTTAAATGCAGCTTGACAATAGTTGACATACAGCTATAAAACATTACTTTTTTTAACATTTAGTTGGATCTGAACTGGCTCTAAAAGTCGATATTAACCATAATTATACTATGGTGACCAGATTTTTATTTATCTTTTTTACTGTCGCCGTTATAATTTAAAGACGTATATTATTAGTTAGTAACTATAACTACTATAAATGATGCTATCGACCTATATTCTTCCAGGATAGCGTCATTATTTCCCTCGTATTATAATCGTCCAATTCTGTTTTGAATAGTTTGGAGGGTGATTAGGGGAATCTATGCATTGGGACAGTGATTACGTGTATAATATACAAATATTGTAACCGCATAGTGCGATGCTTTTCTACACGCCATTGCTTTAGAAGTTGGTTCACATTAGCGCGAGCCGATACATGTATCGTCCCGGAATAATAAGGAGGTATCAGTGGCGAAGGGCACAGCAGAGTTCTTCGATTTAGTATTAACCTTTGAGAATAAATTAAATAAAGTACACGCTACTAATGTCCAGATACACCTTCGTAATGCCGCTCGAGATCGTCTTCCAACAATTTAAGTATGTTCCTACTTTATTTCGATGAGCTTAGAATTCATATAAATTCTAATTTACATTAAATTCTTAATCCTCTGCCATGTCGTCCGCCACGCCGCGCCGCGCCCGCCGCGCCGCGCCGGTCCGCTTGCTCTGCGGTACGATAAATACTTAGTGCTATTTTCACTGATTAAAGTATACGCCGCGACACGTTTTGAAGTCGTTTCTTAGCGATTTTCCACCGGGTTGATTTTGTTTAGATTTTCTTTCATTTCGTATTGTGCTATTAAAACTTGTCGGACCGTCTTGCACACCCGCGCGCGAGGCGAGTGCAGAGATGCCGGACAAGCTGGCTTCTGTCGGTCCAACATAATGTATGAAAATGAAAAGCTTGCAGCGGGTCACCTGTGATTACTCTGTGTGCGGCCCGATGTAAACCACGTCTAACGCGGTCGCTTCCGCACCCTCGGCTGCGGCCGGAACCCGGACTGCGGCTCCGGTGTTATACAGATTGGGACTGACAATTGTGTACCCTTACTATACCTACATATATTATATTTATATCATGTAAATGATTCTCTCATTTTCGTTTCGCTACTTGCATTTGCTTGCTTGCTGTTTGCTGTGAACTAATTGCCTTCACTAAAGAATGTGAAGAAATGTGCTTGCTTATTAATTCCCTTGTACATTCGAGACTCAGATTTTTCTTTGTATGTCATCGACCTTCAAATCCCTTGTGAAACGGTATACGGACAAATGGTGTCTCCTTGACACCTTAAAACCTTGATAGAGATTGACGAACATTTTCTGAAATTTAAGCATGTTCTTATGTTTCATTAGGTAGTAAACTACAAATAAAGCAGCAATAGATGATCCAACTGTATCGCTCTTACGGGCTTGATACCCTACTGCTTGCCGTCTCCGATTTTTTATGCTCTAAGTTTATACCTGACTTTTATCGATGTCCAGCATATTGCAGTCGTGAAAGCTACTGAACATATTAAAACTCAATATTAACGACCCCTCCGTACGATGAAAGTAATTAAAATAATAGTCCGACGGTGTCACGCAAGTGTTTATTGTGGTAAAGAAAAGTCAGTGACATAGCAGGCGTGACTCTCACTAGTGGCGAAATCGTTTTTAACCTGATAGAATAAAATGTAGTTATATAGTAATTTGTCTGAAAGCTTTGCTATTGAACGAATAAACACCATGTGAAAAAATTATATACTAGAATAATACGAATCGAATATTAGATAATTTTTCAGTAATCATCTAAATCAATCATCAAATCAGAATGTAAGTAGCATTGATCGAATAACTGAGCAATCACAATAAGGATCATGACGGTACATATTTCTGCATGTAGTAAGAAACACGAGCGTTTCATATGAATTACAAAACAGAGGCAGATGGCTCACCTGCTGTTAATCTGTAACCTTTGCCCATAACAACAGCAATACAACCTTACGAGCTTACTTTTGTTTTTAGCTCATCCGACCGTTACCAAGCGTATAACGCCTAGCCGTTATTTGCTCACGTTCGTGACACGTTAGATTTAATAACTAAATTCGCACGCACATTTTTTAATTGTGTTCGGCTGAAGCTTTCATATTATCGCGACTTCGGATAACTTTTACTCACCCTAGCAAGTCATATCGAAGTTATCGTATCCAAGTAACGACGAGCTTTGGCCTAGCCAGTTCAGATATTTATACGAACCAAAACCAATATTGTATGTGGTTTAAGCTGACGTTCAATCGTTATATGTTAAAAGAATATTGTTTTTCTTGGATGGATATGAATGAATAGCGAGTTGCCAGTATGCTGTTTATTATTCATTAGACGACTACGTGTCACGCAATCAAAGGCACGCACAAGCTCTGCGCCTCTGAAATGTTCCCTGTATGAAAAAGAACAATGCCGTTGGTTCTGAGAGTCAGGCGAGAATTTGTCGTAAAAAAATATTGTCCTGAGGTTTATTTGTTGCTGTTGTTATTTTTCCTCACCAGTGTCCAGTACTGAGTACAAGCCTGAAGGCTTGAGAAGATTTAAAAAAATTATTTTACTTTTGTAAAGGTAATTGAGTATAATATATATAAAGGAAATAGTGCTTGTCCCAGGGTCAGATTCAATCATGTTCAATTTTACGGTGATGGTTTTAAGTGACTGCAAGACACATTTTACTTAATTATATTTGGTCCACTTATATATATCTTAGATTGCTGCCTACATAAACAAATGTTACCTCTCTATAATAATAGTGTAGCTGTAGATAAGTGTACATTGGTATCACAAAGGGTGAAATAACAGTATATAATATAGTTCGCTAATTAATTACATGTCTTAATTGTTAAAGCTGACGTCTCGCTCTGTTTTCCGCTAAAGGAAGACGGAGCGATGCCATGTACTTACACTTATTAATACTTATTTTGACATGTAGATTTACTTTCGACATCTTTGGGTATATGCTAGGCTAGATTAGGATTATTTTAATTTATGTAGTACAGGTAGTATATGTTATGCCCCGGTTACACAAGGCTGGTTTTTGCAATAGCTTGAAACAAGCCTTGTGTCTCCCGGGTGGTTTTATAACGTGCGTAGTTTCTAAATAAAGTACTGTTACGTGACGTGACAAGCTTGCTTTTTTTTAAACAAACTTCATGTATTTGTTAATTAAAGGAGTTTAGACGAATTCGTGGTTAATCCCTCACCGCACTAAAGACAAGCGATTGTAGGGCAAATGCAAATACAATTCGCTTGTTGCGTGCGCGTTGTTTAAGCGCCTTGTTGCTCGCTTCTGACAAATTGAAAACGTCTCATAAAGCCACTTTTGAATATTAATCATCAAAATAAACGATCCGCGTTCGGGTCGGAGAATCGTGAAAATAGCGAAGCGAATCTTATTTCATATCTTAAGGGGGCTCACTAAAAGTCCAGTAAATCAATAAAGTGATTTATATGATTAGGAAAAATCTATTGGAAATGAAACTGTGCTCAGTGCTTGTACTATATTGTTTTCTGTTGCAGTATAAGTAATAAATAACTTCCGTCACATTATATCGCCATTGTATTTCGGCTTCCAGTTTAGTGGAAATGACTGATTTCATATTTCACTCAAACAAAAGAAAAAGTAATAATTAAGTAAATAAAGTAAATTAAGGGCTATCGAAAACTAGTATCATAGATTATAAGTAAAAGATTCGTTTCCTGTATAAGTTAAAGCTAGTCCGTTCCACGGTTAGTGTTCGAGCTGCGAGTGCCTTTGACGTCCGCTAAATTGGATACTTTTTCACATTAGCAACTCTTGCCGTCCAGCTTCCGTGGACCATTTAGTGAAACAAAGGGAAATGGCAATGGCAAAAGAACAAGCGGGGCCTTGAGAGAAATTAGTTTGAAATGTCTGTTGCAATAGTATGTGTGGTTGTCAATAGTCGCCGATAACAGCCGGCGGATAACATATTTTATGCTTTTCTTTGGTAATTTTTTATCTTTTTTTAAACAAGCGGATGGATGCTAAGCAGCAACGAAAAATCTTAGCATGTTGTTTTTTCTGTCAGCAATAATTTGTTGTGAGTAATCCTGGGTAACAAGGAACACTTTGTTGTTCGATTATAATTGTACTGAACCCCGAAAGTGTTGTACATGTTTTTTTTTCTCTCTGAAAGCTTCTCTGAGCTTCTTCTACTTGAAGTTTGCAACTAACTGAAAGCTAAGGGTTTTTTTACAACACATATTGCTTTATTTGCCAACATAAAAATGACATTTAAAATGTAATAGTTACGGGTTTTGGGTGGCTATTTTCAGCGATTCTGAAAAATAAAAAAGACGTGTGGCACTCGGAGACTGCCGCGGTAAAGCTATTGCGCGTGATATTTCAAAAAGTCATTAAAAGTTCTGGTATTTATCGATAGATGGAAAAACTAAAAAGTATCACCGCTGTGCCGGTCGGAGTGGGGGGTGTTAGGTTTTTTCCTTACGGAATTTCTGGATTCGGTCTCCACGCTCAAGGCCCGCGATAGAAGCTATGCAATAGCTTAATACATTGTTCTGTGTCAGTCATGCTTGTCAAATGTTAATAAAACAAAATCTATTCGCATCTAGCCGGAAACGACCTATTAATGGACATCAAGGCTGCTTACTGTACCGCGACAGCAGTCCTACTAATTAGATAGATATTAATAAGCTTCACGACAACGAAAAAGTATCAATCACAATTAATTATCTGCAATCTCGGGCGTACAATTAATACCTCATAATGAAAGCTATAAGCCCCTATTAATCCGACAGAGAGAGGCGTATCGTCTCGGTCTCCCAGAGGAATAGGAACAGTTAAAGAGCAGTAGAACTCTCGCCAAGTTCGTCCGGGGAAGTACTGCCACCATGCCCATTTCTGCCGCCAAGCAGTAACGCTTTCGCGTTACTGTGTTCCGGTTTGAAAGGTGTGGTTGCCGGTGAAATTACAGGCACACGAGACATTCCACCTATACGTCTCAGAGTTACGGGCGCATACGTTGCGACTTGGGTCTTGTCGTACCTAGTAGGGGAGGACCCAAGCCGCATCGCTTGTTATGGGCTGAGGTTACCACTTAACACCAGGTGGGCCGTCAGCTCGTTTTGTAACTGTATTACATAAAAAAAAAAAGTTAAATACCAGGCACATGTTTATTGTCAAGCGCTCGCAGCGTAACTTATCTGTTTGCTATTTATATACCTGGTGGTAGAAAATGATTCGACGTGTGATTTCAGTAACCTGGGATATGTATCATCACACAAACCATGAGATCATTTAATTTCCGGAAATTCTTAATTGCAAAATTAAATTTACCTCACATTTATTGTTATTATATTTATTTATTATTATTTTTTGTTATTGGATTATTGTTAACATAATACACAGAAGCTACCCATAAGTGATTGTTACCAATAATCTTGTTTAAATGATAATGATAATTTAAAGGGAATGAGGTAGAAATACACACATTTTCAATTATCAAATATGTTCGAATAAAGAAAGCCTGTAAACTTCCCACCTGCCCGATGGCATCCGCTGTCCCCTGCACGTTTCAGAACACTCGCTTCATCAGGTGTTGCTCCAATTTTTATTTCAATTTCAAACGTCTGGTACATAAATATCTGCATATAGATTTCCGTTGCGTATCAACTTACCCACTGTGGGTAAGTCCATCATGGTTGCGACGTCCAGCCTTAATTTATATTCACCGACAGCACTCCATACAAACATGGCACCGCTGAACGATTGTATCAATCAGCCGCGGGGCCAATGAATTTTTATCGACTATTGAAAGACGGCTGTCGAAATAGTTGTCAGAGCACATAAAAGGCAGCGCACGAGGTGGCCTGGTTGACGGAGCTTCTTCGTAAATTTACAACATTTAAGAAAAAGTAAATAGCAAGGGATTGGCAGTTATATAAGAAGCACGCTACTAGTCTACCACTGATTAGCTACTTTGTGGTTTGTCATGCTCTTTGACAGGTAGTTTTAAATTCTGTCTTGAAAGACAAAATTAAGTTTAGCACATCAATCGCTAATCTACATTTCTAAGTAACGCGCAAATAAATTACTGAAAATTGAGAAAAAAATATTCTCTCTCTGTACTGTTTATTTGTTTAGTCGATTTCTGAAATCTAATAACTACTTCTCGGCTGACCAGCGATGATTAACGGTTATAAGTAAAGCCGTGAATGACTAGATTGGTCTTCTGATACTAAGCGTATGCTCCATCAATTCAAAACTACATCGAGTAGTGATATAGTTGTCATCATGATCCATTACACTTATTACTTACGATCTAAGGGTGGACACACAAGGTAGCAGCGAATATACCCAAATTATATGTGACTGAAGGTCCTGAAGCAGTTGATGACCGGCTGATGTGAGCCTTATATATATCCAAACAACAGAATACCGACCCACAATGCGGCTGTCAAAATGAGTGTTGATGAAAGAGCATCTTATGTGTATGTAATTTTATTAACATCCAAACGCCACAATTCGGATAACAGCAATGCATGTGCACTACTGCTTGACGGCAAAGATATATACAGTGGCGTGTACCGCCACTGTATCCTGGGAAGATTTCCAAACATACATTTTCTGCGCTACACAAAATCCATCAAGAAAAACCTCGACAAGTATGAGCTTTCAACTTCCATTAGAGACAGAACCAGGTATCACGAAGGGAAATCCCTCAGATTGTTTGATTCCCGGGCATATTGGTTTAAAACGTAATGTGACTACCGGCATTTAATTTTTGTATAAAATGTAAATTGGCGCATCGATTATGCAGGTAGATTTAAAATTGAATTGTAATAATTCTTTCAGCTTTAATTAAATAGGCACCAATTACGAAAAAATGTTAGTAAGCCAGCGTTGCGAAGTTCACCCACTTGCTACCAGCAAAGCGAAGAGTTACAACATTTAGGGCGTCGTCATGTCACTTCCCATGTGGCACAGCACAAAACAAATGTTTGCCTAATTAGCGATAGTCTCAGTTGAACGTGCGACATTCCACGAACTACTTTGTCGTTGTTCCCATTTCATCGCAATCATTGTGTAATTTAACAATTTTGTATTTATATATTCGACTATCGCGTGGTAGATACTCGGGCCCAAATGATTGATGACTGTACACTGAGCGGTACTGTACATGAGTTTGATTTTAATTAAATGCTGCCGCCTGAAAGCGTTTAGCTGTTTGCGCCGTGGAGTGTACAATATCATTTGTTTTTTAAAAAACGGGGGTAGAGTTTATTTCAAAGGAAATAATTTCCTTTGTCCGGGAAGATAGAACACCTGGAAATTTCTGTTCCATTTTAATTTTTTATGTTGATATGAATTGTCGGGTTGAACTTTAACTTGCGTTTATAATGATTTATTTTTTTACTAATTCAGTTTTATTCCATTCCTTAAAATTCAATGTTGCTTTGATAAAATAACACTGCCTTGAATCTGCGTCAACCCAATAGCACTTTGCGATCTTTTTATTATATTTAATATATGTTATGTCTCTCTCCAGTTTCCAGTGAGATGATAATTACCTGACATATCATTCAAAATGACTTCATCGGAAGATTAAAAAAAAAATAGATATAAATTTGTGACCCAGCTCAATCATTCCTGCTAAATAAAAACTATCACAACTATATTAGATTAAATGTACGTGTTAGTGAAGCACACGGTATGTTTTAAAGTGTCAAAGTGTTACGCATTCTTTAGATTTGAACTAGCGACCTTTGGAAGGAGCCGATTTCATACATAACATTCCACCACTACTCCTTTCGTTGTTGCCTACTTGTACGTCGTGTATTATCGAGATGAGCAGCATTGACCTGTAATTCGATTAAAGACGAATTGTAAGGGATGGCGCATAATGGTGAATAGAATACGTGCAGCGCTTACGTCTAATGAAATAGTTACTATGGATGCACAAGTCCATTGTTACCGTAGACCGTGATATCGGTTATCAGGGCATTGGCAGTTGATTGACAAAACATACCTGGTATGCATCTATTATCTATTATTATGTATACTTGTTTGATGTCGCGCACGTAACGCACGCGATCCGTAGTGGCACGAACAATCGAACTAATAATTCTGTCAATTTCTATTGTTCATTTGTAACTGTTGTTGGAAATGCACAGATTTAACTGAAGCATTTTCTGATTTAACTTACTAGTTTGCTTCAGATAGTCTAAGTGATTTATAGCAGTATATAACTATGCTAAGGAGCTTTGTTATCTGTTCATTATTTATTTGTAAGCGTGTTATAATGTAGTTATTTTACTCTATAGGCACTATGCACATGTTTGCGCCTTTTTAAAGCGATACGGTTATTTGCGTGACGTGATTGACACCGAAAAGTTATTGATTTACATAAATTACAGCATTTAGAAATGGTTCTCTTATCAATAATCATAAGTTGACGGATACAGTCTGGCTGCTCCAATAGGAAATAGGAAAAAATTTGCCAATAGGAAAATTAGCTTCAAATGTTAAAAAAAGGCATCGGCAGTCCTGTGACGTAGATAATAATAATAATAATAAGAATAGCTTTATTTACATCTTACATACAAGAAACTTAACTGTTAACTTATTCTACATAATTAACATTTTATAAGTATAGGTAATTAGTAGTAATTAAATTTTTTCTCTATGTAAGGACCGGACCGCCTTAGCGGTAAAAGCCTCTCCTCCAGCTGGTTCCAACTCTCTCTGTCTCTAGCAGCTCTACTCCATGTTTTGCCTGCTACTCCAGCTACGTCATCACTCCATCGTTTGAATGGTCTTCCTCGTGTACGCTTTTTGTACATTGGATACTAGTTTGTTATGGTTTTGGAACATCTCTCATCCGTAGCTCTCTGGATGTGTCCGGCCCATTTCCACTTTAGTTGGAGAACTCTTCTGGCAGCATCTTTGGCTTTTGTCATTTTTCTTATAGAGCAATATTTTTTTTATCTTTTAATTTATTAATTTCAATATTCAATAATCGACTATACCTGTATGGAGAAACCAAAGACAGAAATGTGATGTAGATACTGGGAATTTAATTCAAGCCGTACTTTAAGGTCTTCAGTTACAGAATTCAACGTTTAATTAGATTAGAAATTAAGCATCCAAAGATATGGAATTTTATTCATACCATTTGAGAAGCTTCTAACACTGCTATATAAACTGTACAGAGAGGTATTTAATTAAAAATAAATAACGTTGTCATTTATTTGAATTTCCATACACTATATGTATAAATTCTAAATTTGTAATATTCATTTCAAACTATAGAATTTACATTCGTTTCATTAAGTATATTTTCTAAAACTTCTATTCGATTCCCACCCAGGACAAATATTTGTGTGACAAATATATATGTTTGTTCTGTGTCTGGATGTTAATTATATTACTTATATGTATGTATTTACAAAATAAAAAAATGTACACTATCAGCTGTCTGGTTCTCATGATACAAGCTGTGCTTAGCTTACTTTGGGGCTAGATGGCGTTGTGTGAAATGTCTACTAATATTTATTTATTTATTTTATCTGTAAATAAATTGTCGTTTTCGTCAATAACGACGTTACTATGGTAATCATACTACTTGTTCGTTTGTCGCTTATTGGATAAGGGGTAAGAGAATTACTGCACGAGCCCAATGAAATGTCTCGCTGTCAGCCCGCGCCACATGTATTATATGTATATTCGCGGTAACCTCGGCCCATTAAAACCGATGCGGCTTGGGTCCTCCCCTACTACGTACGACAAGACCCAAGTCGCATCGTATGCGCCCATAACTATGAGACGTAGAAGACGGTAGAATGTCTCATGTGCCTGTAATTTCACAGGCAACCACACCTTTCAAACCGGAACACAGTAACGCGAACGCGTTACTGCTTGGCGGCAGAAATGGGCATGGTGGCAGTACTTCCCCGGACGAATTTGGCGAGAGTTCTACTGCTGTTTAACATTCCTAGCTCATACTATTTTGTTTTATTGCTTGCATTTTATTCTTTATTCTATTATTGAAAAGCCACCCTGACGACTCTGGGATTAACAGTACTTACTTTTATTTGACTTCGAATTCTTCAAAATTTGTACCAGCAAATTAGACTCTCAATTTCCATGAAACTTGGCTTGTTAACAACATCCCACTTAATTTTCTCTTTTTCGAGATAAGAATTTCTAAATTTGAAACCTTTCATTGTGTTTGTACTCCAAAATTATTGAATCGAAATACAGCAACATAAATCGAATTTTTCAAAGGCGTCCTATTCTGTCAAAATATTCAGCATACACATTTTACAACGTTTTTCTAAATAATAACGTCATTTCGTTAACCGACATAAAATCACATGGATATTCTGGCTTACACAACGCATCGAGCTTTGTAGCCGTTTTTTCTCAGTATGATTCAAATTCGTCTTCTCGCTTTACTGTGCCGAATCGAAACGTTAAATGTGGTATTGCGCTCACAACGCTTATATGTAACGCATTTTCTAACCTTAGCCAAGTTGACCAAGGTGCTTAAGTTTTCTCTGAAAGAACCCGTTATCCTAATTCCTTGCATGTACGAAAGGTATAAAACCAAAATGGCCTTCATATTTATATCGTGCGATCCGCCTACCCGTCGTAAAACTCAACCACACGGTAACCACTATTTAATACATACATATTATACATCCACGCCTTTAACCCCGAACAGTTAGGCAGAGCTTCTGTGAGACACTTTTCATCTTGGTATTACGCTATCGTAGACACATAGGTTTGACAAGGGGTGAGCTCGTGACTGCCATTGGTTTTCTCACGAATAACTCGGCCTACACTTGCTTCCAGTAATTAATTCCTTAAAAATCTGACTACCAGGACAAATCTTTTATCAACGAAATAACCAACAAGTGTTGTGTAGCATTATCGAGTTTCCACCATTATTATACTAGATATACATCACCTAGTGCGTAATTCAGTGACAATGCAAGGAATTAATGACACTTATACTTATTTTTTAATATTCTGGAATACGACGTGAGCATAAAAACAATAATATATTGGTGAACATTTTACACAACAGTAATAATTTCAGTATAATTTAATATGTCTTAGCTTCCGTTAAAAATTGACATTGTCCACATCGTCCGTCCCTACACCTTCAATATATTTAATGAAACAAATCATATTTCTATTTAATGGCCGAAGAAGGCTTTCCTAGTGAGTAAATAATAATAATTAAATATTGTATTATATTGTACAGCAACGTTTTGTGTGGACAGCACCCTAAGCAAAGCTTTTACTATGGGAACCAGAGAACTTAGTATATTTTTCTTAATTACATAATAAAACAACTGAACACCCAGACAGACGAAACATCTATGTCAGTATCAAACAAAGTGTAAAGCGAGAGGAAGGGCTAATTATACAGGGTTACAGGAAAAGTCGTGCTAGATCCGTTAAGGGCGTGGAGTACCCATCATTTCTGACTTATTTCACTATGAAACACCCTACCCTAAACTTAACCCTTTTCGAGATATTCGACTTTTAATTTTTTATTGAATAATGCCGATTTTTAGGCTACGAAATTTATTTTTGTTTATTTTGTGTATCTTATTATTATTATTATTGCATTTTTACATGTGTAATAAGATGCTTTAGGACATCAATCATTAAAATAGTGCATAAGTTAATTGAATAGACCGTAGTAGACAAGTGAAAGTAAAAAAATAAAAAATATATTAGCAAGCTTATTTTTCTCTAAGGGATATCTAAAAAAAATATTATGACACTTGTTCGGCAGATATTTTTTAAAATATCTACGTTTCATCAGCTATCTAACGAGGTCTAACAATCTAGGGTTTGTATTACATTTCGTGGAAAAAAGTAGAGAAAGACCCAGATTTTCTAAGAAATATCTTGTGGACGGATGAGTCCAAATTTGATAAAGATGGCATAACCAACTATCACAACGTCCATTACTGGGCCCCAAAAGAACTAAGGAATCCCAATAAGAAAAGAGTGAAAGGGTCCCAACGAAGATTCAGCGTGAATGTGTGGATGGGCATTATCTCTAATCATTTGATTGGACCTTACTTTCTCCCGGATAATCTAAATGGGGAAAGCTACGAAAATTTCCTGAGAGCAGACTTGAGTGATTTGCTGGATGATCTGCCACTCAACCTGATCAGGGACATGTGGTTCCAACACGATGGCTGCCCTGCCCATTTCAGGAGAAGTGTCAGAGACTGGCTGGACACAAATTATCCAAACAAATGGATAGGACGAGGTGGGCCGTTGCCATGGCCAGCAAGAAGTCCGGACCTAACTCCCATGGATTTTCATGTATGGGGGTGCATGAAAAGTCTTGTGTACAGCGAGCCGAATCCAGTTTTGTCTGTGGAAGACTTAAGAGAAAGGATTGTGGATGCAGCAAATAAAATGAGGACCACGTTGACCACTGGAGTAGTGAAGACTGGTCTCCGTAGAAGGATGCGACAATGTTTCAGAAATAGAGGCGGCCATGTTGAACATGAACTGTAGAATAAGAAAAAGTTGTGTGAAAACCTTTAATAAATGACATTTCATGCATACCTAATGTTTTATTTTACTTTTTAGGGCTAAGTATAAATTTTCTTCTCCACTGTCGCCTATGAAACTAATTTTTTTCCAATGCATTTGAATAAAACCCTAGATTATTATACCTCGTTAGATAGCTGATGAAACGTAGATATTTTAAAAAATATCTGCCGAACAAGTGTCATAATATTTTTTTTAGATATCCCTTAGAGAAAAATAAGCTTGCTAATATATTTTTTATTTTTTTACTTTCACTTGTCTACTACGGTCTATTCAATTAACTTATGCACTATTTTAATGATTGATGTCCTAAAGCATCTTATTACACATGTAAAAATGCAATAATAATAATAATAAGATACACAAAATAAACAAAAATAAATTTCGTAGCCTAAAAATCGGCATTATTCAATAAAAAATTAAAAGTCGAATATCTCGAAAAGGGTTAAGTTTAGGGTAGGGTGTTTTATAGTGAAATAAGTCAGAAATGATGGGTACTCCACGCCCTTAACGGATCTAGCACGACTTTTCCTGTAACCCTGTATACGGTCGACTAGGGCGGCAGGCTGTTGTTTATATAACAAAATGGAATACCGCCCTCGGCAGTTGTACTAGTGTAAACGAGCCCTAACACAGTCATTGTAAGGTATTTTTCAAGGTGTCTAGACTGAAAATTTACTTGCTACTTTGTACAATATTTCCATTGAAACCCGCACCGAGTAGAAACCTATTTGATATGAAACAGAAACCGCGACGGCTGAGCGGTTACGCGGGTCGTTTGATTGCTACTAGTTAAGGTAACGAAGGTTTAAATCAAATACAAGTGGGGCGCAAGGCGCGGGGCGGTTGACAGAGCGCGGGAAGGGACAGTCATAGGCGGACTATTTAATAGAGTCCTCTCCTGTGTAGTACAGAGATGCATTGCGGATGAAAGAGGGGCGTGGGAATAACACTCACAGCTATATTTTATTATGTTAATATGAGTCTAATTTTAACAAGTCCAAATTTATGCGCTTATGTTTCCATATACAAAACTGATGCCCACTATCCATGTACACCACTCGATCGTCGCCCCAGTGCCCCTGTTGCGCCCCAAAAGAGGACTTGTTTAAATGGTCCACCTTTATGTATCCTTTATAATAAAATCCGGAAAATGATTATTCTATTGTCTTTTCGCATAATAACCAAGTTAACTATTATTTAAAAGGGCAAGAGTAATATAAGCAACCATAGACATGAGTAACAGCAGACGCAATTTATTCGTTCTTTGATAGGTATCAGGTAAATAATGTTTGTAGTTTTTGTATGATGTACACGCGAATAGACGGTACGAGACATGTATCTATGTTATCAAAGTACTGCAGTCTACAACCAACATGCATAATTAAGCAATCGTATCGGTACATCTCCGTTCCATCTTACGCAAACGTTGTTAGGTAAATAAGTTTATGGGTACACTAGGGAACATTTACATCTAAAAACATTAAAGTTAATATAGTCTGTCAAAAGAATAAATATATATTAGAACAAATAACAAAAATAGTCTTACACCTAACAGCTGATGTAGTAGGTATCTCAGATTATAGTGAGAGGTTAGACTGACTACGGTCAATAATAGTTGTCAAGAAACTCAGATAACCCAATATCTTCTTTTGGTCATTAAGGATATGTCGTGCGATACGCTTTGTGTCATCGTGTGAACAGTTTAAGGCGTTAATCATACTCAAAGCTCTCGCTTTATTCTCTGGTTTTGGCTTACGAAAATCGTTTACAATAGGCTTCTTAATCAGCTATTTACACATCTAAAAATTGCATACCATCAACCAAAATCATGAATTTATACATTTCGTAGAATCTTTCAGGACATTGGAAGTATTGTGCTGACACATAACAGAACGGCAGGCATTTAACTAATAAATAAATATTAGTGGACATTTCACATACCGCCATCTAGCCCCAAAGTAAGCTGAGCAAGGCTTGTATCATGGGAACCAAAAAAACGGCTATAGTATTTATATACTTTTTGTAAATACATACATATAATACATAATGATACCCTGAAACAGAATAAACATCTATATTCGTCATACAAATGTTTGTTTTAGATGGGAATCGAACCCACGACCTACAGCTTAGAAGGCAGGGTTACTACCAACTGAGCTGTAAGGCCAGTCAACTAGTTTAACTACTCTGTCACTACTATTTACGTTTATTACATAAACTATCTAAAACTGGCTTTTGTTTACGGAACAGCTTCCGTTAAGTTTCTTTGCGCTGCTGAAGTTAGATGACAACATACATTGTCGTCCCTTTCAATGGTTTTGATTTGGTGACAAAACATCTACGGCTAACTTCAGACTTTTGTTACAATTATACTACTCTGCATTTGGATGTTGTTACGACGTATAAACGGACCTACCCGTACCATGGACGGGGCTTTCCCGGTTCTATCTAGACTACTGCTTAAGTGAACATCGCTTCCCGACCCACAGTGCTCGATTATAACCTTTCGTATCTGAAGCAACGGCTAACAACGGTTACAATGTGAGCCCGTGCGGTTAATGGCCTGTCATCCACAGTGATTGCACCGGGCTAGGTTTAATAATTCCCCTTGTTCTGATGGAAGACGCGGCCGAGCGGTTTCAAAATCCACCTTAAAACAAAACTTACTACATCTCTTATGCAATTTTTCACTGTCCACTCAAAAAAGCGCGGTTCAAAACTTGCGCAATGATGTCTAGTAGTGACTTGGGTGTCTTTTACTTACTACGGACTTACTTAGATCGATAGAAACGATCAGACGTCTCTGATTTCCATGGCTTTGACATAAGCACAGACACATATATTGCGCTTAATACTGAAGCTTCCTTCGTATTTACCATTTGCCTATGAAACTCTATAGACCTTTCATTCTTCTATACCCAATGTAGTCAAAGTCAAAAACTTTATTTCCATAAATTTCTTTCAGGAATTCATAAATAAATGGCTTGGAAACGTCAACAATATTCAAAACATAAGGTCACGCGTACTTATCGCTAAGTTTGACGAATGGATATAAGTAATAATGTTGTGATGTTGTCAACAGCCCAGTGTATCGCGCCGCTTGGGATGGAAAGCGGCCTGATCCCCGACAAGGATATCAGCGCGAGCTCATGCTACAACGACGGCAACGTGGCGCCGCAGAACGGACGGTAAGAGTCCAGCCACACCTCGCACAGATAGTTGGTAGTAAATCTGCCTTCTGCGCTGTAGTCGTGGGTTCATTCCCACACGGGACAAACATTTATGTTTTTCTGTTTGCGTGTTAATTTGCGTCGTAAGTATTTATTTACCAAAAGTATATAAGTATTCTATAAGTTGTCTGGTACGCATAGTACAAGCTAGTGCTTAGTTTGGGGCTAGATAGCTGTGTGAAATGACTACCAATATTATTATTATAGGCACCGCACTGGCAACTCCTCGAGGTACGGTAGGGGACTTTCAGATTTGGTGCCTCATCCTTCACAGTAAAAGACTTTCTACATATGAGAGAAAGCCCTCCCTAAGTAGCAAAACGCAGTAACTATCCAAAGACCACCACGCACACACACACATACTTATTAATAAAAATTAGCTTATATAAGCTTTTATAATATTATGAGCGATTTTGACTTAGAAAGGTAAGTTTACACCTGTAACATATTTATAGTACACCTGCTGACTGCGAATTACATGTGCAGTGTTCTTACAAAAGTAAGCTAACCCCGCCCCGCCCAACAAGCATATTACGCGCTCCGCGATTATTCTACAAGTCAGTTTAGAGCAGTTATCAAATGCAATATTTTATTTGTATTGTGGGATAATTAAAAATATAATATTAAATGTATTCACTTGATATTATTGTCAGCTAGAGTAGTATGTACTGCGAAATTTCGGCTTATCAAACAAACGCAGTTTATGTTTTATAAAGTAACAAAACAATTTGATGCTACTATTTATATCAAAACCAAACTTTGTAGGTAGAATGAGCTTTTGGAAAAATAAGTCTTTCAAAGACAGGTGGGCACTTTGGTAATTACACTGAACAGTCATAATAATTATACCTTATGCTTGTTGTGAAGGGACGTCAAAAAGTAATTGTAAATAAATTGAAGCATGTCGCTATCCGTAAATACCAATTAAATTTACAAAATGGAGTCTATTTATAAAACAAGATATCGCTTGTTTCATTATGGTATATTACTAATAACGGGTATTTTCTTCAGTTTCCGTTTTTCACATTCACATATTAGCTGAGCTAAAATTACCTTTTAATCTCAAGTCGATTGTACTTAAGTCGGCAGCCGCGGTTAAGCTCGGTGAGTTTCGATGCATTATATCTTTTCAAGTAACCTAACTGTAAAGTACTCTGTAAGTAGCACTTAAAACTCGCCTTTTTAGCCTCAAACTACGGTCGGTGGCCGCACTTTGAACTGTTATTTTGTGAAGTGAAAATGTATGTTCGATGCGATGACTTGCGCCTGGCTACTTTAAGATTTTTAAAATTCGTTACTGAAAATACTAGATTTTCTGTAACTTATTTTAAAAGTCGTAGGTATACTCACAGCACAAGCTGTTTGCTGTGTCTTGGCAGCAAACTGTAGAGAAATAACGTAAAACGTTTCGAATTTGTTTAGAATAATTCATAGTCCTTTTAATAATATGACATAACGTCTTAATGTCGAGCTTACTCAATTTTTCTGATTAATCTTAGATCAATGAGTTTGATTCCAAACTGCAGTACAATAAAAAAATGACTTGTGAGCCAACATTTATGCTTTCATAACAGTTTGCTCACAAGTCATTTTCGGGCACCAGCATTTAACGTTTTAACAATAACTTACCCATCAAATATTAAAAATCATAGGTAGTCTTCACTGTGTAGATGAAATCACATGCGATATAATAGGCTTTGCCGTAAAACCTCTTGTACAAGACTCGATCACTACTGTACTTACCCTCAAAATAGGCTCCCATTGTCTGGTTATTTTATCCCGGACGACGATCCCACAAAGCCCACGTCAATAAATATGATCGATTTTAAACGAGATTTGATATAAAAATTGTTGCTTAGAAACGATTTAAACCGTTAACATTAGATCGAGATAAATCATTGTACTATTTTAAATGTAACAAGGTTCGAGTGTTGGGCAGTAGCAAAAATAAGTTGTTTAAAAATAAACACGACTGTTCGAATGAATACATGTATATCAATTTATGAAAGCATCTACGCCTCATTGATAACTGTAGCTCCGGTCGCGCGTGAGCAATGAGCTTAATGAGTGTCCATCTCGGAGTCTGATCGCTGCGCCCGATTACGGAGTCATCATAATTTGACGCGGAGTCAGCTTGATGCGGGCGGAATAGCTTTTATGTCAAGGGCATAAGAGCTTTACTAAACTGGCACAACAAGTCAGAGCCGCGCCCCTAATAATAATGAGAACAAAGAAATTGTACGTTTATAAATCGTGAAAGCCTGAAATATTTTGTATATTTGCCATCTTGTATGGATACTTTTTGAAACTATAAATTTGTTTATTATTTTGAACTGTTTTTACATACTGTCATAGATATGACTTACTGAGTGGAAACCTTTATACCTAATAACGGTATCTCTTTTAGTAAACATGATAGCTGAAAATAGTTTTTTTTATAGAATGAACAATAGAATAGAACTTAATAGTTTATCCGCCGCCGACTTGGGCCGCCCGGCGCGCTATCGCGCCATTGGGGTCGTCTAGTCGTCACACAATAATAACGTATAATAACCTAACTATGCACAGAACGAATTAATGGAAATAGCTTTCGCATTTATGAATTTTTACAGATGTATTTACTTTATAATTTTATATTTATTGAGTCGTCTAATAAACACCTTTTCTGATTCGGCTTTTGTGTACATACAAAAACAACTTTGTAATAACCTAATAACCTACCGGTAGAGATAAAATTCGCCGTCTACGCGTCGGCTGCGATTGGCCCGTCATTGTACATTACTTACATACTGGAAATTACTCCGTAGAGCGAGATATGCGAGATATTAACGCGTGATATTCTCATTTCAAATAATCAAATGAGTATAAGAATGTTTTTGACCAGCAGCAGCATTTGCCGACTGCGTTTTTTTTTCAACTGCGTCTCAATTTCAGTGGATGGGCAATACTTGTAACTGCGTATTTTAATCTCATATGTACCTGTAATATAATTAGTGATGATCATAAATCTTTAACTGGCAATGCGTTTATCTTTCGGGGTGAGTCAACCGATGCCAGGTTTTTATCGGCTTTAAGCCGATTTTGCGTCGACATATGTGGTTAGTCCTTTATTCACATTACTCACTGTTCTGGGCCACTTATGAATTGCTGTGTGACCTGGTGACACGCGGCATGTGAATGCGCTAATGACAGAATTATTGAATCCGATTGAGGTATTTGAATCAATCATGGATAGCGTATCGTCGTTTTATTCAAGCTTTTATTGGTATCTCGGTGGAAGCGTACGTAATGAAGTGATTCAAGTCGCAAGCGGGAAACCTCATCTTGAAGTGCAATAAGTTGCAAATAAATGCTTAAGAATATTTGTTTCTATTATTCGTTATATAGACAAGTTTTTAACAGTAAATTCTGTGATGAAGGATTTTGCATTATGGAGTTATATAGGTTTTAAATTGAAATTATATTTTGGATGTGGCTAAGCAAAAGCTTATAAACATGTCTTCAGGTTGATCAAAGTATTTCAACTGTACTAATCTCAAAAGTATTATAGAATTTTGATGTAAAACTATTTTGTGGTACATAGGTAGCCCTTAAACGATTGTAAATAGATTTATATGTGAGTCCTCAATCCGTCGGTTGTTGCCTCTGAACCCCTGTAGGTACTCTGCGTCGCAAGACAATGAAGGATTTTAATCGAGACACGGACAGAGCGTCTGCTCCATCAGCCTGTTGCGGCTTACAACTTGTATCCCGTTCAGGTTTACGAATAGTACAGTCAAGTTATTAATCCGCAGACCGGAACTGCAATATTGCATTACTCTCGCCATTATTCAACGTTTCCATGACACTGATATTGTTTTAAGCGCGTGCCTGGATAGTTTGAGCAGTTAATACTCTCAGTATTTATGTTCTCGTGATTGATTATTTGTCACCTGGTAAGTTTCTATGCGTTTGACTACTTCTACTCGTTCCAATGGGTCTACTGGATGAGTGTGGTGAAGCAATTAAGGTGCACCTCCAAGACACTCATTTCCGGGAATTGACACACCAAGAGACATTGACAGTCTTCGTATATTTGGTTTCTAGGACATGCCATTTCCTTACGAATGAACTTGTGAGCTTGAAAACAGTAAGCATCCGGCCTATATCCTAGAGTCTGAACTACGATATCAAAGCCAACTACTTCCGTCGTCGTAGGACAGCGTGTCGAATTGCAGCAAACCATGTTGTATTGTTTGAAACCTTGGACATGACACACATGTATACGTTAGTGACAAACGATCTCTACTTGCCTTGTATTAAACATCAGCGTTGTCATTCTCTGACATGGACCTCTCGAGCGGGGCTTTTGCGTTCGGGCCTATTACAGGTTGCTAATAGTTAAGTAATGCTCCAGCACTGTAAAATCCAGTGCCGATAAAATCTCTACGTCATATAGAGGAATGCGCAGTGCGAAGCGAATTGGCTCTTCTTGCATTGCTACTGTTATAAGTTAATTGCTAAACATCTGGCGAATTATCTTCACTTCACGTGCAGACATATGTGGCAATGAACTATTGAATCTCATTAAAAGAGAACGTTTTTCACAGGTTAAATCAGGACATAAAGGCCGGCGCGTGGTGTCCTCGGAACCCGATCACGACAGAATCCACTGAATGGCTTGAGATAGAGCTGCACAGTGTGCACGTGATATCGGGGGTCGGCACACAGGGACGGTTCGGAAACGGCCTGGGCCAGGAGTATACTGAGGCCTACGTTTTCGAGTACTGGAGGCCTAAGCTCGCCAAGTGGGTGCGCTATCGCAGTGTCGACGACCAAGAGGTGAGACCATTATACATATTTTCGGAGGGTTGTTTTTATCTGTACCTGTTATTCTGTGCCACTTCCACTTCCAGCTATATAATGAATTTTCAGGGTGGACTTAGGCTATATATAGTTTTATTAAATTAAAAGGGCTTTTCATAGAGTCCAGTTTTGCAACGCAAAACGACAAAAAATTTACGAATGAGCTTCTTACGATAGTGCCTTAACGGTAAGACAAATGATGCTACGTCATATACATATATGTTAAGGTCAATTCATTGATAACATATGACTTAACCAAGTAGCAACTCTTATAGATACCAACTGAATTACACGCGGGCGAAGGCGTGGGCACAGCTAGTATTAGCTTAAGCTTGTATTGTAATATATTATATTATATAAAACACATTTTAACGACCTCCAGCATGTCTTCAACGAGATTACGGGCTGACATGGCTTTACTGAAACTAACGAAGTAAAATAATAAATGTAACTTTGATGTTACGAGTTCCACCTCTATAATCGCTTCCTTACATCCCATTAACAAACAGCCGAGCAAATACGTATGTTCTTTCTCATTCTTCTTCATTGCTATGGATCGGAGATCTCTTATTCAGGTGGGCAAGGTTAGAAGTCCACTGACCTAAGTTAATCGTTTTCATAGGACTTCATTTTGAATTGCAACAAGTTACAAATAAATGTTACAAATAAATGTACTTGAGTTATGAATAGATACCCCATATGAATCTGCATTAGAGATCAAACAGGATAATTTTCTTTTTATGATTTGACGTTATCTTGCAATAAAATCTGCCACTTACATAGGTATATGGTAAATGCACCAAACATCTGTGTAACCCACTAGAGCCATGACTAGTGAAAATATGATTTTAATTCAGTCATAAAAATAATGTCTACACTTCTCCGTGGAGCGATCAAGGCCGAAATTCTATAATACGTTAAACAAAGCAATAAGTACGGTTAACTATGCGTGTTCTTACAAGTGTTCATTTTAGTAAGTAGCATTGTTCAGAGTAATTACGACTCCAAAGATAAGTTAGTAACCCAGCCTTAGAAGCTAGGGGTCCCGGGAACGATCCCCGGCCCAAGCAATGTTTGTTTGTTGAGCAAAGTTTGCTCTCTATTTGTTTCTCTGTGATTGTGCTGTGTGGCTGTTTTTCCATGCCTATACATGGAGTCCTAGTGCAGTTATATGAAATGAGTAAGCTTTTTATATATGTATTGTGTCCGTTTAAATTTCAATATCGATTTGACATATTAGTCTTTTTACTTACTAGTATAGAAATCAAGAGTATAAATTTCGGGGTCTGTAATCCGTGCTTTAAAACAAAACTGATATTCAATTGAAATAGATCATATTCCGGCGTCTATTGTTGGTTAGCAGCGCTACTCGATTGATTATGATTATCGGTGACGGCGCGGCGCGGCGGATGCAATACCACGTTGCCTCCGCCGCCGACCCCCTTTGGAGAGACAATTTCACATTGAAATCGATGTTGCGGAAACAGATGCCGGCTTTGTCCTTTGCATTAAACCTCACTCCAAACGATGTTGATTACGAATGAACATTGATCTGTGAGCATAAACATGACGACATACAAAATAAGCGATTAGCCTTTTTAGTCTTACTTATCCAACGGAATCCAAAAAGATTCTGGTGACGGTGAAAATTCCTCAGGGTCAGCCATCAGCCATAGCATGGATGTGTCTCGGTGCTACCGAGTGCCTGGTGCCTGTGGGTTTAATTTGCGGCCTGGCCTAGGTTATTTCTAGTTTATATCAATGACATATCTTTTTCGTTATTTGTATGTCTTATATCAGTCTCTGTTTTCGTAAACCTTTATTATTTATCTTTCCAAGATTAGAATAATTAGAAAAGGGCAAATTCCAATCTAAAAAGAAGCTAGAGAGCTGTCAGCTCGTTAACATAGATAAAAAAATCATATATTTGCATTATTACCTCACATGACGGAAGGATGTATGTCATGATCACAATGGCTGTCGCAGTTGTCGTGACTGCGTCCAATCGACAATCTCCGCACGCATCCTGTCTTGCAGCTATATGAAAGTTAGCTTCGGCTCCTTCTAAAGCCTTCCTTACTCGGCGGCGGTTTTGATTCCCGGAGGCGAAAATAATAACGGTTATATAGAAGAGTAACTTATTAATTTGAATTTTGTTTTGTACCGAGAATATGATTTTATGTTACGAAATACGCAACCAAATGATTGCGTTTCGTTTTAACTTTGCAATATATCGACTTATGCGCTTGTATACCTTTTGAATTTGTCTCGAGGCCGCGTTAAAGAAAGGCTGATTTAGACCAGGAAGATCTCGCATACAGGCCTCACAGCTCAGTTCGTAGTTCCATTTCCCACCCAGGACAAACATTTCTGTGACGAACATAGTTTTTTCTCCGTGTCATGATGTTAATATGTATTTATTTAGTAGTACAAAATATATTTTTCTTGCTCCCCTAGCCGAAAGTACGCACTTTCCGGCCGCATTTCAGGCCGGGAAGAGCATTTTTCGTGGCCGGCTGACGACCGCTCGCTCTGACAGGATTTTAGCGGCCGGCCATATTTACATATGCACGTTATGCTTTTGTCTTGTGCTCGCTCCTGTCAACGTCGTGTCGTAGTGTCGCGAAAAATCATTGATTATGTTCATGTTAGTAATATTGGTTTTATTTCATCTTGTTGATTTCAATGCCCGCCCCGACCAGCAAAACCTCGGTTTCGCCTCGGTCTTGCAAAAGTCGGGCGGTCATTCCCCCCCGCCCCCCGTCGCCCCCCGTCGCCCCCTTGCAAGCACTAAATTCGGTAGTGCATTTCGCGCGATCACCGAAAGGCGCGCTGACGTAGGCCACGATACAAATATGAGTGGTTAGCTGTCATGTTCATGCGGTGTATTTTGTCCATATCATTTTATCAATTAGTGAACGTACTTTCGGCTACGGGATCAACAAAAATAGTATACGACCCACGGCCCGATGCTGGATGCCCTGGCGTGTGTCATACAAAGGCAGTTTATCACACCCGGCCAGGAAATCCAACTTTCGGGCCTAGGATCGTAATATACTATAACTATTTTATCACTTGCCTGGTACCCATACTACAAGCTTAGGTTGGGGCTAGATAGCGCTGTGTGACATGTCCATCAATTATTTATCTATTTATAATACGAACAGACGAGAGTATCAGGAAAGAATATTCTCACATAGTTTATGCAAGCGTTGCTTGAACAGTCGATGGCGATAATCATACAGATCTCGCGTACGACAAATCTCCGAACCCTGCTTGTTCTTGTTGCATAATTCCTTATTGCACAGAGATAAATACGATGTAAGTACAAAAGGAGGACTTAATGCTAAACCATTTTCTACCAGTTAACCGTACAGGTATATAGTATAGGTTAGTAGTTAATAGGTAGTATTTGAGGAATGTTGTAATACATGTTTCTGTAGCGATTAGTGCCCCAGTGCCGAGCAAAGGTCTCTATTCGGTATTATTTAACAGTCATGAAGGTGGTTATTTTCTCTTCCACAAGTTCCCAATTTTTCTGTTTCTAGGCTTTAGCTGTAAATTATTCGAAGGTTTATAAAATATGTGAATGTGAGAAATAAATTAATCATCTATATGATATCTGCGGAAATAATGCATCAAAAAATTATAATAATACACATTAAAATAATGCATTATGTCGGATATATATTTTGTCGGAGTCGAGAAATCACTAAAGGAGACGGGGTAGTAAAAGCTTACTTTATATTGACTGTGTAATTGTAATTGAACCTATTAAACCATACATTATTCAATTCCTGAACGTAGTTACCGGATAAAAGCCTTTTTTAAGAACACTTGGCTTCCTTATTCGGTGTACATGTGTATCATATAAAATTCATAAATTCTCAATCGATGCTACTTCGCGTCCGAGAACCGGATTATTGTGATATGTTTACGTGCACTGGGGCATTTTATGCTGAAGTTATAGAATAGCATTGTAGACTACCTACTCGCTGGTTATCTGTCTATGCTATAAATAAAGTTGTTATTGTCTGTATATTCGAGCATCACGACAAAGCTACTGGATCGATTTTGTAGACTTTTTGTGTTTAAATGCTTACTATTTGACTTCAAAAGTGGTTATATATTTTATCTCTTGTTTAATCAGCCCCTGTGGGCAGATGTCAATACTACGTCAAAGAAAAGGCTGATTTAGACCAGGAGACTTTCTCGGAACAGGCTTCACAGCTCAGTTTGTAGTGACTTTGTCTCTTGCGCTATTAATCGTGGGTTCAATTCCCAGTCAGTACAAACATTTGTGTGACGAACATAATTTTTTGCTCTGTGTCATGATGTCAATATGTACCTATGTCTATGTATTATATTTATTTAGTACAAAAAATATTTAACTATTTTATCACTTGTCTGGTTCCCATACTACAAGATTAGGTTGGGGCTCGGCTATGCTGGAAGATGAGACGGCGTGGAAGGCGGTGGTCTCTTTCTGTGAGACCGTTATGGTCAAGAAAGAGACCGCTGAGCGGGATCGAGAAAGGTCCGATCCCACTCGGAGACGGCAGGGCCAGGTCGCTCGTCGATTGCGACCCGGACCGCAAGCTCCTTAGGGGGCACACCTCTCTTGCCCAAGGAGATAACATTTTGGATCCGAGGGCGGACATAGCTCGGGGGAATCCTGTGACTGCCCACCCAAATCTGGTCCAGGGATGGCTGCCTGAGCACCGTGGCGTACAAGGGCATGCGGAGTCTGGGAGGCTTCACAGCTTTCCCGGGATTGGGCCTCAAAGCAACGTGCGAGAGGAGCACCGGCGCGTTCCACCGGAGGACCCGGGCTCCTCGAATGCGCAGAGGTCGGCCACCATGGTGTTTTTTAGTTCGGGTAAAAATCCCACACACGCTCTTTGCATCCCCGAAGCAACGGGTAGGGTCATTTAAAGGTTTTCACACCATGTATAAAAAATATAAAAAAAAATATAATAATTTGGTTGGGGCTAGATAGCGCTATGTGAGTATTAAGTCAGTATTAAGTACCTCGTCATTCCTTAGATCCTGACCGGCAACACGAACACGTACTTGGAGAAGAAGAACATTCTGGACCCGCCGGTGTGGGCGTCTAAGATCCGCTTCATCCCGTACAGTTCGCATCTGCGCACCATCTGCATGAGGGTAGAGGTCTACGGCTGCTACTGGAACGGTGAGTAACCAAATCGTAGTATTGCAGGTCTTATTTTATGCGAATAAGTTACGGAACAATCGAGATGGCAACCACAACTCTGCCCATAGGAAAAACAAAACGTCTTCGGTCGTCCATTTTTGAGACGTGAACGTAGAATGTTTCAAGTGCCTGTAATACACACACCTTTCACACGGAACATAGTTACGCGAATGCTTTACTGCTTAGGGCAGTACTTATCTGGACGAACTTGAAGTACGTTTTGTTGCTACTAAAACGTGGTATGAAATATTTACAATACGGAACAAACGACAGAGTTTGTGCACGTTCACAAATATTTGTCTCGGGCGGGCATTGAACTTGATCGTCGTAATAGAAGCCATTTCTTTTTTTCATTCACTATGACCTTAGTCAGTTTACGAAAGTAACAGTAACTCATGACAAGACTCACTTATAGTATTTTTTTATATCATTTTAGTGACGAAACGAGATGACGGTCCACCTGATGTTAAGTGGTAACCGCCGCCCAAAAAAGTAAAAAAGTATGAGGCTTAGAAAAAATAAATTTGTGTATATCGAACGTTAAGACATCCCTCTAGCGAACGTCATACAGATTTTATTGATAGGTACTAGTGGTAAGTAGTTTTTAATTTTCAATCCATTGTTCCTTGCATCATTTTTGATATTAACACAACTTCAGAATATACGTATACTGGTCAGAAAATAAACACGTATATTATTAAACGGTTACAGGAAAACCGCATCCAATATTTACTCCTGTTCATAGATCACATCTTTAGAAAGTATAATGTCTAAGTGATTTAATATCAACGTTTGTCAAACATTTTATAAAATCAGTTGAAAAAGCTGACGGCCAACAAGAGCCATTCTACGATTAAAACAATTGAACTTCCATCGTATACGTTAATTTGTGTAGATTCTTACCGTTGTTTGGCAACGCCGCTTAAAATTACAGGTTTTCGGGGAATTTTTTGTCGGAATCGATTTCTTTTACATTGAGTAACGATGGAATAATTTTTCCCACGCCGTACACTGTTTCGAAGTGTTGAGTAATTCAAATACCAATGAAGCCTGTCCATTTCATAACTCATCATAAACACAAGCACGACGCATTAGGTGCAAAATATACGGTCGCAAATCGATACCATATATTTTACCACATTAGCATTATTTATAATAAGATTGACGTCGGCTTAATTTATTTTTTAATTTTACTCGTACTTAATGAAATCTTAGCATGAATAAGTTTTTATGCCGCGTCTCGACTTACTGAGTAAGTCACTAACTCTTACGAGCTTGCAGGCAACTTGCACCATGTCTTGACGCCACTGGATGAAAGTTCATCTTCATCGTTTTGTAATTGAAAAGTCTTAAACTTTTCTTTATATGTCTTGGTTGAAGAATAACTTTTTATAGTCACATTTTAGAAATAATTCATAATTTGCCAGTTTTCAATATCTGATACAGAGAGCATTATATATTGAAAAAAAAAACTAATCTAATTCTTTGAATGTCCGGACATTTCGCAACTTGTGCATTTACCTCCTTAGCCAACTTTGTGTAAATTACAGGGAACCTAAACATGCGACATCTTTTTCATTATTTTATGACGTGATCAAAAATCGTAGTAGACGCGATAAAGTACTATTAACGGCCACTAAATGGCGATTCCACGAAGAGCATACTCAACACAAAACGCTATGTTTATCGAACGTCTAATAGTTACAACACTGCGGGTCCCGACACGAACATCACTGGAAACAGGAAAATACAGGCTACATTGTTTGCGATCCTGTAAAAAAGAACCATTTAAAAGTAGAACGCCTTTCGTGTAAATTGGCCGGGGGATTCCCTCAGTTACTTTAATTCTATATGACGATGACGACATATTCGTTACGTGCTACAACGATCATAACATTCGTTCGAAATTCGTAACTATTATTTTTATCCACTTTTAGTCCGATATTATGCAGCGTTTATTATATCGTCGAATATAGACGAATAGGCAAAAGTAAAAACACACACAAACATATTTGTGTGTGTTCGATCAGGGCCTGCATGTTCATACTCGTTACCGAATTTATTATTCGGCTTCGGTTTATTAATTATTCGGCGTATTTCACCCGAGGAGCGTGGTGGTCTAGTGGTACTGACCCCGAGTTTCAATCCAGAGGTCGCCGGTTCAAATCCCGACGTGCACCTATGACTTTTTCGCTTGAAAGATTCATGTGCGCAGTACCACGTTCTCAAAACGGTGAAGGAAAACATCGTGAAAAAACCGACATGTCCTAGAATAAAAAATTTGAAGACATGTGTCAAGTGCACGAAAGGAAGGAAGGGACCAGTGACTCTAGTAGAATAGAATAGAACCCGAGTTTCATAACTTGTTACATTTTAATTTCGCGTATTTTCAGGGATACTGTCACGATTGTAAATTCGTCTACTTCGCGATTCTAACTCGCATGTCATTTTAGAGCATACTTTCATAAAAATATCGGCTTTACATTCACTTCCAAAACAGACAACATTGACTGAATCCTTTAAGGCTAACTTCAGAGTTAATAGAGTCTACCGCCAAGACGTAGGTACGAGTGCTTAAAGTTCACGTGACGCCCGATCTGAACAGGCGTGGCGTATGCCTGATCAGAAGTCAGATGTCAGTTTAGAAATATTTCATCTATATATATATATATATATATATATATATATATATAAAAGGGATGAGAATCTAGTAAAGCGGTCCTCAAGTTCAGTGATATTCCGTTTTAAATCTACTTTTACTGGTTATTTTAATTTTAAAACCAGACTAATGAATAGATGAAATTTAAATAGGACTATATCGGAATCAAACTCTTTCTAACCAAAAAGATTTTTACAAATCCGTCTGTATATGACGTAGTTATACAGTAAATTAAAAATATAAATTTACGAATTGAGTAGTTCCCCCTTTTTTTTTAAGTCTGTTTAAAGGCCTAGTATACCCACCAATAACGATACTTATAATTTACTCTCACATTGTAAAATAAACTGGTAAACCTCGATCAAGAGCAATTATTTCGATGAAGCTTTTTCCGTATCAAATATTCAAATTGATCACGGACAGTTAAAACAACTCCAATTTAGTATAGATGAGGGAAGTTTTAATCATCTGGTTGTTATTAAGTGCCTATCGATTTTGAGGGAACACATGGAGTCTTTGTTTGCCGTATCTACTCGTACATTTTCGATTATTCCCAGTTCGGGGCTATTTCAAACATTTTCTCAAACTGAGGTGACATACCATAATTAGGCACGAAATTCTCGAAAGGCAATCTCGGATGGAAGATAACTCATGCCATTGAATTTATGAATTTCCCATCATTTTCCTAAATGGCTTATGTCGGTTTTGAGAAATAACGTGATTTGTATTCGAACGAGCGACCTTTAAATTGAGAGCAGTTCCTTACCGACACGTCGTCTAGTATCTCAACTTTGTGTATATTTTACATCAAAGCGAAGTTTTCCCGTATTTTATAACAAGTTTTTGCACAGAAAATGTGACGGAGAGGTGTGGCGACAACTTTCTGCATTTGAATTTCACGCATAAAAGTCACATTAGCTCGTAACGGTATTTTAACCGAGCGTGCAGTGATGCAGTGTCGTGACCATTGAACCATTCACTATCTTGGCTTGAGTAGCTGAATCGCAGGTTTGATTCTTACAATCGGAAAATTGTTATTTCGTAAATAACTGTATCTATGGTAATGTGGATACATAATGACACAGGTTGTAGATAGATAATGACACTGGGTATTTTTTATTTCTTTTGTATATTAGTGTGTATATGTGTGCGTGTGTGTGCGCGTGTGTGTGTGTGTGTGTGTGTGTGTGTGTGTGTGTGTGTGTGTGTGTGTGTGTGTGTGTGTGTGGGTATGCGCGCGCGTGTACGAATGTATATTAAGGAGCATATATTTGAATTCTAGCATGTTTTGTATTATGCCGTTTGGGAATATTCGTAGTTCCATCACAGTTCCATGTCACAGGTGAAACTAAACGTGCATTACTTAATAATCTAGCGATATGAATTTTAGTTACCCCCACAATACATTAGTATTATATGGTCGGGCGCACCTATCTTCGACTAACATTAACATAAGAAAACTTTTCAAACGATGCTTCTGGGCAAGAAAGTCACATCACTTGACATCTCTTTGTTGACGTCAGAGATAAGAAGGTGTAAAATTCCCTTTGAAGCTGCTAAACTCGTAACGGGCGCTTACTCTAGCCGAGAATATTCTTATTTGTTTATGGAAGACTAACAGCTTTTCTAACTTCAGTAATCCGTTCCTGATATTCCCGCCGGCGCCGGCTCGTGTTCGTGAAACTTCTTGTCTAAATCAGCCTTCACGTAGTTGAACATCTTTCCTCGCACCGGAGCCGCAGCTACTGTGCTCGGCCTGACGCGAACTAAAATCAAAAGTTGGGATAACAATAGGTGCCCACAAGACGTCTACGTTCCTTAGAACACTTTTAAAAGTTCGAAAACTGCATGCAAACCAATCCGCTTTTGTACAGGTTGAATAATAATCCGTTCGGTAACTGTCAAAATGTTACGTAATAAATTTGTGAATATTTTTGGTTTGTCACGTAATCCTTGATATGTGACGTGAAGGATTGTAAAGGGCTTCGTCAATTAACACAAAAGTCTTTATTAAGCAGTACCATGAACATTATAAATATTATTCATACGGTTGTTGGCTACGTTATTAATTTTGAATAATATTGAAAGATAGCGAAATTTCAAGCCATTAGTTATTCAAATATCATTTTTACGGTTAAATAAAGAAATAGGAAAATGGTTGAAATAGGCAATTGTAATTGGCCAGCTACGGGTTAATTTGACCTGTAGATTGTGCGTGAACAAATAGATATCGACAAATCAGTAGACTAAACTCGACCTTAGATTGTCTTTAATACTTTGGAAATAGAATAAACATTCACAGTGGTTTTTTATGTTATATAAGTGACGGCACGAGCATACGGCCTATCTGATATTACGTAGTAATCGCCTCCCATAGACAACAGCAATGCGACACAAGTTCTCTCCACCAAAAGACGCGATGACTCAAGTCGCATTGCGTCCATAAAGACGGGGATGTTACGTCTCATGCGCCTGCAATTTCACCGGCACCCACTCCCTTCCTCCGGAACACAACAATACGAGTCCATCACTGCTTTGAAGCAGATTCCCAGGTGTGGTGGCAGTACTTCTCCGGGCGAACTCAGCGCAGTTCTACTGCTACTTTGGGTTGCTCATTGCCCTCTACCCGGGGGCCACGTGTAGGGATTCAAAGGGTGATCACCTACAGACGCGAGCAACGTGGCCCCTCTAATGTTTATGGCCAAATCAAACAAAAACCAGTATAGGTTCAGCCTCAACAAATTAGGGCCTTTAACAACCCTTAGTCAGCACTTACAAAGTTTGTAAATAATGGTAGGACGTACTGTGTAAGGTAAACTAAATGTAGGAAGTTAATCATACGTCTACATGTTCAGACTGCAGTAAGTTACCGTTTTTATGCGAACACCCTGTGCTTTGCATATTTTGTAATTACGATATCGTATGTATCGTGCGTGTAACGTACACGTCAATTTTGCATAATTTTAAGTAAATCATATTATTGTTTGGGTTCGCCTGAATTTTTGGGTGTGTTAAATAACCGTGTCCTATTTTAGTACGCTACGCCAAACTGATAAAGATGAGTTTCCTTAATAAAATTGTATTTGTATTTTATAGTTAGCTCACCACTGATCACGACTACGTTCACACGGCTGTATAACCGATAGAGCTGGCGTCTGGCCTATATTATTTCAGCTTAATATAACATGTTAAAATGTAAGTGTTCGTATAGTTATTACATCGATCCGAGTCGCGACCTCCGCTTGTATTTTTAGCAGACGCCCGCGCCGTAACGTAACGATACAATTTTTATGACAGGCAAGTCAGAGTGAAAAGAGGTTCATTGTGTTTTGTCTGTCCCTTCGCACATTGACATAACGTGGGAACACTCCCACAATATTTTGCAATCAGGAACAAATAATAATAGGATCCTTTTCCATAAAAAAGTGGGTTCTGGCGCGTTAACTACTCAGTCAAATATTGCATTTTCAATAAGCATACAAAGCGGGTAGAGCCTCCAACATTGAACACACTATAAAATGTTGATTGATAAATAAACATTTGTTATAACTATTATGTACCATAATCTTTGCCATATTATTATTATTATTTATTATTATTTATTTATTTGTATTTCGATAATACTTTCTGATTCCATTTATATATTCTACTAGCTCTTACCCGCGGTGAATAGGTAAGTCATCTCACGGGAGCACTATACTTTTCCGCGATATAGATTGTAAAGACTTCATAAAGACCTTCCTAAGAATCAAAGAATATAAAAAAAACGAATTTATTTATTTATGGTGGAATTAGTCCACCTATTCTCAATTTTTGCGCTTAGCTTAACAAATTTAGTCATTCATTTTTATTAAAACAGATTTTATTTATCAATTTTTTGTACTGAGATAATCACTTCAACTGTAATCTTCCCTGTAAGTTGACAATTAGCTTACAGTTGTCAAACTTCGGTCCATACAAGTTAGAGAACAGCATGCACCAAAATAGATTATTGCTGGTCCACATATGACGAACAGTCGTTCACTCGTGCTTGCGGAATGGTGGATTAACCAATCACGAGCATTATTAATTTCGTATGTTCACTCAGTCTTCTTTGCTGTCTTACTTCTGCCATGTTTGACTTGTGTAGACCGGCTAATGCCTGTCTACACAAGTAACCACCAACTAGTTTCACCCTACTGTCGTTTACAGCCTTAACAAAAATGACATCGATTATTCGTTGTCACTAGTTATTTAAATACGCATTCTAGATAAGCACATCTTATACTTTTATTATAGCATCTAAAAATGATTTGGCATTAATCATGAACTGGAAGACCTGCTGCTCAAGCGGGCTCTTTGCGCAACATTGAAAGGATCCGATCTCTTACATAATTTTGGGCCCACTCGGCTGCTTTAGTATTCCATAAAAATGTTATTTCTGTCGTCCCTCGGTGGCTGTTGAGGTAGGAAAGTGTGATTACCTTTATTTTATTAAAGTTGTAATACATAACCGCTCTGGTACACAAGCTTTAATATACGAGTACCTCATAAAAGCACGTCTGGCTATTAGTAGTGCCCGGTAGTACTTTAATACTACATGGACCTTTGCTATAAATCCTGGAGCTATTAGAAAGTAGATATATTACCTCCTGGGTGATGTTGGTTTAATTATAAGTCTGTTTAACACTGATATAGTGCTTTATCGAAGGCGGTTACTTCGCTCTATGAGCAGGCTCTTTAGGAATCCCAATATGGAGGCTATTCAAGGATGAATTCATAATAAATTTAGTTCTGTTCTGGCTCAGTGACATTTTCCATCTAAGTTCCACATACCAAAAAAGTTTACATTTAAAGTTGTATTTTAACGAAAAACTTGAGGCATATCATAACTTCGAATGTCAAAATAAAATCTAACCATGAACTCGTCCTTGATCGAAATTTTATCTCAGCATTGAATATTCACTTTGGAAAAAATAAAAACACTGCTTTTAAAAGAAAGAAAGAAATATATTTATTGTCTTTTAAATTTCAGTCCCTTGCTTCGATGACAGTGCCACGGAAAATATCACAGTTACTTCGTTTATCAGTTCCTCGAAGTTGGTACGCCATTCGAATACGATGTGCCAGCAACCTATTTGTGTTACAGTTTCAAGACGCATCGTAAATTATCCATTTGGTTTTGCAACGCGAGAACAGTTCCCATCATGAGAGATATGATAGTGCTTACGCATCGTGGCAAGTGTGTTCATTGCAATACATATGCCACTTGATGTAAGTGCCTGCCATCGCAATCACTCCATACCCTGCACGCTTCTTACACAAGGGTACATTTTTGGCGACTCTACCATGTCGCTACGTTTACGCATTTAGTGAGTTTTTGTGTGAAGTCACGGAACGAGCAGATGGCCTACCTGGTGTTGAATAATACACTCTGCCAATAACAAGCAAAATGACTTGGGTTCTCCCCTACCTAGCTACGAAAAAACCCACGTCCTATCGAATGCGCCCGTAACTGTGAGACGTGAAGGTGGAATGTCTCATGTGCCTTAAATTTCAATGCCAACCAGCTTTCAAACCAGAACACAGTAACGCAAAATCATATAATCTTTAATAAAAAACGTTATGTTTTTAAAAAGATAATGCTTTTTGGTAACGGTCAATTTTACTTCCCATCAAATTTTCGTACCTTTAATTGAAATCGGTTCTTAAGCTGCTTTAATATATGCTATGTATTTGCAGTTTACGTTGGCTTGGTCTATTGTCAATCAAGAGAGGACAATTTGTATTCATAGATGTCCCTTCTTTTCGAATTCTTTGTACCATTCCTATTCCAATATTATCTAAGTTTCCCAGCGTTGTTTATACGCTTTGTGCGGAATTAAGTTTTTGTTCGGTATTTCAAAATATTATTAGTTTAATGAAAGTTATTCAAATATTATCTATGTGCAGACGAATTAATGAAACACGGAGACGGCTTGCGCAGAATTCCACCCAGGTGCGCCAATGCGTGTTGAATATCAATCAATTGCAACGCATTTGACTCACACCTCGAGCACCATGAGTTGAGTTTTTATGAATACAAGGCATTTTAGTCGTGAAACGATATGGCTATGGCGTTTCTAAGTTCGCCGCCGCTCTTTATATTTCATCCGCCAAAAAGGTCGCTGTACTGTTTGAAATTACAGTTTAGCTGTTTGTTATACTTTTATTATGGAATTAATCAATTTTACAGCAGTTAGTTATAAATCATAATCTCTGTTTTGAATAAGTCAACTGGGATCACAAACCTCATGTCGTAAATGTAGAGTAGCAGGAAAATCAAAAGTTTAAGCGATTTCATATAAAGTAATCTCAACCAAATCGGTTGAGTAGTTTTGGCGGGATAAGTAACAGATCGTTCGTTACACAATAGTAAAAAATATTTCACTTTATTTTTATTAATATTTATATTTATTAATATTTCACGTTATTGGGAAGTGGGATATACAATAGAATGGAATAGAATATGTTTGTTGTCATAGATGAAACACAAAACACATTAAATCATAATAAATTAGGTGCATATATAGCTTATACGTGTTTTACAAATGAATAAAACTCATTAGTTTGCAATGAAACCCTAAAAACAGTTCGTATTTTTTCCGATTCCGTGAATGTTTTGCGTTTGAAAAGTACCTCACACTTGTTTGCCCTCCACAATTTATAGACCAGGTTCTCAAGAAACCCGTCTGCGAATTGCTAAGGTATCATTGTAGGCCAAGTGCGTTTGGTTTATGAAGGATTTCGTACGTACTTTGAAATGCAAATCCACTGGGAGCTACTTATTGTAACGTTGACTGCGAAGCTCTCAAACCTTCATGAAGCAGCAATACAAACGTTTAATTTCCGAACTAGCTTGATAAGACTGTTTTTTTTTTTTATAATAGTTAATGTTAACAAAAGATAATTATCTAATTAAGTATTATGTCTAGTTCCTATTCACGTAGATTCATCTGTGAATCTTAAGCTAAGCTTGTTATAAGCTTGTGTTTTCAGATTCAAATGCGAATTTATACAATCACTAGTGTAATATATTGATATCAGTAACGTTCATCTTGAGGCAAAGTATCTAATAAGATTAAGCATAAAAATTAACAAATATATATCGGGTGGTAAACTATTTAACTCTCCAGTGGGATGTTTAGGCAAAATTGTGTGTGTTTGTGTGTGTGTGTTTGTGTGTGTGTGTGTGTGTGTGTGTGTGTGTGTGTGTGTGTGTGTTCGTGTGTGTGTGTGTGTGTGTGTGTGTGCGTGCGTGTGCGCGGGGACTGTTAGTTTATGCTTTTGAATATTAATTGTTAGCCGTAATTAGTGAAGGGATAGCAATCACCTTTATATAAGGTTTTCGGTATCCCAATATGAGAGAGTGCATAGGCAATTTTTTACCTTACGTTTTCAAACGAAGAGAGTATGGTTTTTGATGTCACAGAATCTGATAACATTATTGTAAGTGTTGGGTAAAGAGAAGAACGGGCTCCTTCTAGCCATTATTTATTTGAAAGCTCTAATACCGACAAAGGGAGTCTCATGAGGACGAGACTTCGGTATAAGTTGTTTGTTGTCTCGCCACATTTTCATAAACATGTTTTATAAACATATTACACGTTAATATAATTCGTTGGACTGGCGACTGGCATGTACAGTACAAATAACAAAATATGTTTTGAAGAAATTCTAGTAGCCTTTTATGTCTCGGTGAACGCATGGAACACAGTAACGCGAAAGCATTACTTCTTGGCAGAAATTGGTATGGTGGCAGAACTTCCCAAGACTAACTTAGCATTAGTTCTACTGCTAATAAGTAAGAATAAGCTCGACACATGCAGTCGTGTATTTATTTGTGCCCTTTGACGTCAGACGTCAGAGCCATTAAATTTCGATTATTGACTTACCATTGTTCCCATATCCGTATGTAAAGTTAATTATTTTTAAGGAGCACATGTTACCGTAACGATGAAAACTTTATGAGTCATATATAACATAAAAATACGTATATCCTGTGCCGTATCAAACGTTATGGTCACTCGAGAGTCGTAAATCATACAACTTAGTAGCAACTGTTACTGAATACAGCAAATTTTTACTATTGTTTTAGGACGTTTTTAACCGTAACTTATTCTCATATGTCTGTTATTAATTAACTTAATACATGCCTCGCATACTTTGACAGCTGAGGTGCGCAACTCAATTGCAATTTTCCAATAAATCCTATATATATAAATACGTTAAAAAATACATTTTTCCACAGTTGGCATAGTATCATACTCGATACCGAAAGGCGACAAGCGGAGTAACGGGATGGAACTGACCGATATGACGTATGACGGCCAATGGGGTGAGGAACTGAGAGGCGGGCTGGGCCAGCTGGTTGACGGTGTCTTCGGAGGAGACGAGATCCGGGAGGCGGCGAAGAACTCCGCGTGGGTCGGGTGGCGGAACGACTCGCGGCCCAACCCACCCGTGCTTCTATTCGAGTTCGATAAAGTGAGGGAATTCAGCGCGGTGCATCTCTACTGCAATAACAAGTTCATGCGAGATGTCCAGGTGAGTTTACATTGGTTTCAGTTGCTACTTTTTTTTTGTGCATTTAGTTAGATCGTCCAATATGCAAACTCAGGCATAATTTACAAACACCATCTCTCTCTCCCCTCTCTCATTCCCCTCCCTCTCTTTCGCCTACCCTCTCTCTTTCCCCTCCCCTCTCTCTTTCCTCACCCCTCTTTCTTTTCCCTCCCCCTCACCCTTCACTCACTCCCTCCCCCTCTCACCTCTTTACTCACTCTCTCACTCCTCGCCACTCTCAGTCTGTCTAACTCGGGCAAAACTTCGCGTATCTTCCGCGGACTAAATGAAATGATGGTACGTGACCCTGCACGGGCCGGTAGGTTGGACGATAAAATAACCGCACTATTATGTTTGATAAAATGCTGTAACAGCGTTATTAACGAGACGTTTCCCTTCACTGGAAGCTCAATTACAGTGTAATTCAAACTCATGACCTGCACATCCAAAGCCTACGTCCGTTACAGCTAAATAATTGCAAAAACAGTCGCTGTAAACGTAATCTCAAGTGTGTGCTTTGTAGAGCCACCATATAAGTCTTTTGTGTTATGAGTAAAATTTGAAACGATTCTATTAGCTTTTAGTTTAGTTCAGTTTTTTATGTGACTTAGTGACGGAACGAGCTGACGGCCCACCTGATGTTAAGTGATTACCGCCGCCATGCCATAGGCAATAGAAATACGACTCAAGTCCTCTCCACCAAAGTGCGAAATGACTCAAGTCTCATTGCATCACCCCGAGACGGGGATATTACGTGTCATGCGCCTGCAATTTCACCGGCACCCACTCCCTTCCACCGGAACACAGAAACACGAGTGCATCACTGCTTGGCGGCAGATCAACAGGTGTGGTGGCAGAGTAGAATGTTAAACATTTTCCGGGCGAACTTGGCACAAGTTCTACTGCTACATTGGGTTGCTCCTTTCCACCACCCGGGGTACACGTGTATGGATTCAAAGAGTAATCGTCGAGTAATGAGGGTCGCGCGAATGCACGCGATTTGCTAATCGCCACTACGTGCATATCAAAATTACAAAGAGTAATACGGCAAATTGCTCGCTGTCGCGCGACTATCTGAAGCTTTTATACAATGACATCCCATTCTATCTCACACCAATTCTGCGTCAAGTGTGTTGTTGCCAACCCAGCGAAAACTTTTTCCTACTTAAACATTCCACCGAAATGTACGTTAAAAAGCAAATTGACTGGATGCCTCTTTGATATAATCATCCTTATGAACGAGTAACGAAATTTTTCTAGAAAACAATCTTATTTTTCTCGTCTCTTCACCCCCAACCCCATTGTCGAGGGCAATATATACCTTTGATGTTTTACAAGTAAGCCAGCCTATCAAGCCGATTTTCACAAGTATAAGTATCATAAGACCGGATAATTGGCATCGCGCTGCTTGCTTTGATATCTGACCGCATTGTCATATTCTGGTGTAAAAATACAAATACGAATACATTCTGAAGATTATTGATATTTTATTCCCAGTTATAAGACATGTAACACGATCTTTTGACAAGTGAAAATAGAGAGAGCCATTTATAAAATTTCATAAATACATAATTTTCTTACGGAGTATTGTGGTTATCTTATAAAATGAAAATAAATACAATAATAAGTTATTATTTCAAATACATGTAAACATTTGTTAATGGTACTAAATCTAATCTTTCTACTTATTTATCCCTAGTGACCTCATAATATTTTTAGACTTAGTTTTAAAAATATTTTTAGTTATTGAAGTATTGAAATAAAGTTGCCATCATTTAAGTTAATTTAAAATGTTCTTCGCGGCTCGAGGTTCAAACATCCAATTGAGACTTAAAGTATCGTGGCCTCTCTAAATATAACAAACATTTCTGCTGCGGTAAAAATGATGAGCGATATCTCAAAGCTCCTGTATTTGTATCTTTTGAGGTTTTCATATAAAAATAGTCTATAATCCAAATGGAACCCGTTTGAAGTCGGATCTCATTGTCCCGGAGAAGAATTGCGACTTCCTAATAGGCGGATTTGAATGTGGCATTATGAATTAAGTTGCTCGTTTGATGAAGCATCGTTAACTTATAATTTTATGTGTGTAACTTGAGTTTGGTTGCAAGGTACAGACCTACTTCGCAGGTGTTCTCCGAAGCGATAATATCGTTTTCCATCGGCGGGCGGCACTTCCAAGACGAGCCGATTCATTATTCGTACGTGGAGGACAACATATTCGAACATTCTCGTAATGTGACCATCAAGCTGCACCACCGGATAGGGCGGTGGGTGCGCATCGAGCTTCGCTTCTCCGCGCGATGGATTCTCATCAGTGAAATCGTTTTCGACTCCGGTAAATGTTTTACAAACAACCAAATAATAATAATAAGTAATAAATTCTTTATTGTTATTGCATTACACAGGACAATTATTTTGAAGCTTTGACTTCCCAACTAGCTATAAACTGTATTTCGGAAGCCAACGTCTTCTGTTATTAAAATGCATCACAAATATAATTCAATAGCTATCTAGTTCTAAAAATGGATATTAGAAAAATAAAAAAATAATAATTATTTTGACATAGACACATAAAATTCTTTACAACAATGGACACGTAATGAAAATTATACAAAAACAAGCAAACACAAACATAAGTAACTTTCTACGTATCCCAAACTATCAAAATTATAAAATTTATTGCGTAAAAAAGGCACCAGCCGTATTACTATACTAGGTATACAATATGTCATGCGTTAACATGGATTAGCCATCGGTAAGTCATCACTTGTCACTTGCAGACGTCGCCCAAGGGAACCACACGCCCGAAAGCCAAAAGCCTCCCGTCAGCAAGGACAAAGCGAAGCAGACGCCCAGCAAAGAGGTCCCTATCACAACGGCCCGCCAAGAAGACCCGCTATACGTAGCCATAGTTGTGGGCGTTCTCACAGCGCTCGTCATCCTACTAGCAGTAGCGATATTTCTGATCGTCCATCGGCACAGACACAGAAAGTGTTTCGCGTCTCCAATAGCGAAGTCCACTGCTTCTCACAAGAGAACGTTGGAAAGCTACAGCGGTTGTGGCACGTCAGTGTTGCCGGAAAACAAGATGGTTATCGATTGTCCTCTGGATGTTAAGTCCGATGAGTACCAGGAGCCGTACCAGGCGCTCAAGTGCGCTCCGTACTTCAGCTATAGCACGGTGCTGTTGGAGATGAAAGATTTTGTCAAGGACTCCACTGTTGCGATGTCTGGTAAGTTTATTTATCTGTACTTACCAAATGTATAGTCTAGTAATTATCTTCATATTTTGTTATCGAGTTAAAGTAAATTGACCTTTTTAATACAGCTCCTTAAATGGCTCCCAACGGGCCACAGTTTGGGTTGTCATCTGTTTTAGTTTAAAATTTATCATAGTTTATAACCAAATACTTATTACCATTAGTGCCAATATATAGAAAGTTTCAGATTCTGTTATCTACGGAGACTGAAGTTTTCAAAAGTTTAAGATGAAGTAAATTGTAGAGAATATTTCTTTAACCCTACTCGTAAGTTGAATTATTTAGTTTTTCAACTTTAAAATTACTGACCACTTAATTTCAAATGAGGAAGATTTCTGGTCGGTAAAGGGATAAAATATTTAATAGTTTGTTTTTGAGTTTGATTTCATTTGGCCGCGTAGAAACTCGAGATTCCATAGAGTCGATGTAATCGTTCACATGATCTGGTCGCGTGTAACTGTGACGTATGACCCTGCTGAAGTGGTTTATCTGTTCGCTGCCAACAGATAGCTCAAACTACGACTACGCGGTACCCGAGCTGAGTTCCGCACCGTTGCTGACGAAGCGTCGCCTCGTGGACTCCCTGTCGGACCGCGCGACCGAGATCATCGGTGACCGCTGCGACATGGACGCCCGACTGTCTGCTGCTGGGTCCCTTCGCTCCAAGCATAGCACCCGGGTCAGTCTTTACCACACTCTTTACCATTACGTGCATTTCGGGCAGTATTACTCGAACAAGAGGTACAGGTCAAGAGTACCCTAAACCGACGAGCATGCATGAAGAATGTGTTTTTTTTATTTTTTATTTTTATTTATTAAGGTTCGCTAAACTGGCTTAACACTGTTACAATCTTAATTAAGCATATTAATATTCTAAAATAATGTGTCAAACCTACTAGAAGCGAACACGGCTTGCCCAAAAGAACTATAAAACTATGGAATGTGTAGGTTAATAATATTTTTATAACAACAAAAGATGGAAAAGAAACTATGAAAATGTGATGAAAGTAGATGAAGCTAAGGAGGTATGTCAGGGTCGTAGCAGGTGGAAAACCATGATCTCTGCCTACTCTTCCGGGAAACAGGCGTGATTTGTATGTATTACTCGAACTGAAATTGTCAGGAAATACTGCCCGTTTCTGCCGCCAAGCAGTAAAGCGCTTGCGTTACTATTTCCAGTTGAAAAGGTTGCCGGTGAAATTACAGGCACTTGAGGCGTTCCACCTTCAAGCCTCAGAGTTATGGCAGATGCGACTTGGGTCTTCCTATAACTAACAGAGAAGGACCTAAGTTGTGTTGCTTTGTAATGAACAGAGGTTACCACTTAAAATACACTACATGGGAAAGCCCACGGCTTAGTACCGAGATAAAAAGCTATCTGTGTTTAATTTCGGTTGAGCCAATTTCAATTTTCAATTTCAAGTTCAATTATCGTGATGTGGAGGAGTACAAACATACAAACTTTCGTGGTATGACTGAAAAGCGCTCGTCGTAAAAATGACATCTTTGTTCTGGCATTATTTCCCATATCTTTGGGGTTGGGCCCTCCTTGCCTTCGTGCGACATAATGATAACTTGTAAATGAAAATTCTCGTAACACTTAAACAGACAATTACAAAATAATCTAACACAGTAATAAGAATGCTCTACATATTGTTGATAGAGATACTTATAGATATGCCAATCGGAGTCTGCACTAACAGCATTTACTACCTGTTCAAGATCTTAAATGAGACGAAAAAAATTGTTAAAAATAAGTATTACAAAACTGTCTATAGACAGTTTTGTATAGGACAGTTTGTATATCATCTAATTATCATTGCCAAGTAAGTTAAATATCTATATATATATAAGAATAATCTGATTAAGCAGGACCGCACTTTACATTAGCAGTTAAAACTTAGTGATTCACGTAGGTACAAGAGATGTGTGTCGATACAATAAGAAGCATAAGCAAGCGTGTTTATTTCAGTCGCCGAGCCAACAAGAGGTGCTGATTGATTTAAAGCGGCGACTGGAGACCACGAACGTCATAGAATTCCCCAGGCACAGGCTGCGGATGATCTCTAAGCTTGCCGAGGGCGCTTTCGGCACCGTGAGTATTACTTAATAAATAAATATGTACTATCTGCGCCCCGCGGTGTTACCCGCGGTGAATAAGTAATCCCACGGGAACACTGCACTTTCCGGGGTCAAAGTAGCCTATGATAGCTTATATCCTTAATCCAGGATATAAGCTATCTTGGTACCAAATTTCATCCAAATCCATTCAGCCGTTTGATCGTGAAAGAGAAACAAACATAATATATATATATATATATACATACCCAATGTACTGTTTTGGTTGTATTGAAATAACACACAGCTTCACGGAATAAGCCGTGTCAATATATAGACAAGTTGCTCTGATTTTCAACGCCTCTACAGTATTTCATCTGTAAATGTTTTATATAATGGTTAATCTTGCAACTATCAAACTAGATCCGCCAAACTGTTGAGAAAAGTTCTGCACATTTTACCAATTATTTATTAAAACATGTTTTTGAATATATCTTTTTATGCAAATAATTTACCGAACAAGCCAGTTACCTGATGTTAAGCGATAACCCCTACATACAAAAATTCTTGTTCTTCCCTTACTTAGGTATGGGACGACCCGAGTCACGTTGTCTCACGTAGCTTTGAGACATGACGTTGGAATGTATCCTCACCTTTCAAACCGGAACACAGTAACGCGAATGCATTACTGCTTGGCGGCAGGAATTCCCGAACTTGGCATACGTTGTACTGCTACTTCAGTGTTCAATTTCCAGGTGTATGTAGCGGAAGCGGACGGCGTCCCCGAGTACAGCGGCACAGTCACCTCGGAGAAGCGGCTGGTCGCAGTCAAGTTCCTCTGCCACGACGCCACGGTCAGCGAGAGGTACATGATGTATGCGCCGCGTTTACACCATATGTGTCGTACTTCCTTACTCGCACTTCGATTCGGCCGCTTGCCTCCGCCGCTGGATGAGCTGACGTACTCACAGCTGTACTGACACTCACTCCTTTACTAAGCCGGGTAACGTTTATGCGAAAGCTTCGCCCCCACAAATGCAGTCGACATGTGACGCTACCAAAACTTGCGAGATTGCGGTTTTGATAAACGTAAATTTTAATCATATCAGGGGATTCATTTAGTGCAAATTTCTGTTTAAACACGTGTACGTCGAAACATAAGTAGAACTCAGCTTTTTATAGCAATTTTAATTATCTCTTTAGAAATGATCAGAAGAAGATCAGCTCATACAGTCGGTGGAAGCCTTAAAAACCTTTTGAGAAATTAAATTCACACATTTTCGTCTTGGTCTGCGAGCCAATATTTATGTTTATCTTTGGAGGACGCCATCATTATTGAGCCTTTTCCCTTTAGTAGATAAATGAATAATTAATGTAATATTTGGGCTGTATTTTTGGGTCTGTCTTAAGAGAGAGTCTTTTAGCAATGACGGCACTGCTATTCTAGGGAACCACTGTTACATAACAATACAAAAAAAACAAATCAAACCCATATATACACATTATAAATTGTTCCTCTGTTAAACAGATTATAAAGAATTGTGCAGCTTCGACGCGCGACTGAAGCTTGGATGACATTTATCACAACGCTTTTTACTAAAGCTCCATTTTACTAATAACCCATATTTTTTTTATTTTCTTTTACCGGGGGCTTTAATTGAATTCGATTCTAAGGTTAATTTCTAAAAAGCCTGTCTGTTGGGGGCAAGATGCAGTATTTAGCTTAAACTCAAGTCATTCCCAGTTAACCCTCAACTATAACAAAATATATTCTCATTTGTCACCACGGCATTCTCGCTCGTGGAAACTTAACAAATTCGTTTTCTGAACACTAAAGTACTAATTTTACATAAGTGCTGGTATTATAAATTACTTAAAAATAAATTGCACAACTTAACATATGTGTTTGAAGAAATCGACGGAAATAAAAATAGTGTCTAAAACAATCTCTCATAGGTAAAAAAAACTCCTGAGGTTTTAAAACTTGTTGGTAATTCAACAGTCTCGAAACCAGGACAAGCTCTGGCTAAGCTGTTTGAATGTTAAAGAGATTTGCAGTCTTGCAGTGCTAGACAATGCCAGTGCAATTTTACGCCTTACAACGGAAGGCGAAAAGGTTCAATATTGTGTGACCGATGATTCGATTGATGTTACTCTCGGTTTGGCCGGAAAATTGCTATATCAAATTCTATGCTGCAAACTTTGCTTCCACGTTGTACATTGCTTATTGAAATCTGTGCTGGTTCAATGGACTTTGGATTCTTGCTGTACGAATGTGTAATTTATAATTGATAATACCTCTCTCACTTACTAATATTCTCTTATCTTTGGGTATCATTTATTTAGTATTTTATGTACTGCGTAATATTATGAAATCCTAATCATATGGATGATAAATGGATTTCTATATTCTAAGAAGAAATTAATATATATTCTAAATCGGTGAAATGAATTATCATATTTTTTTTGTCGGTACACAAGATACAGCGACGTCACCATTCTTCCTTTACCTATTTCTATTTACTGATTAGAAACCGCCGCGGACGTTACACTCTTAATGTGATTCGGAAAAGTTGAATTAGAAGGCAAATGATATATCTACCTAAAATACAACTTTCAAATTCATAAAGGAATCCTCAGTCGAATGTAATCAAAGAAAAAATAGTGAAGCTACCGTTTCCACCGTACTAATCAAATCCGACAACAAATTTCAGGGAAGAGTTTGAACGCGACGTGCGTATTCTAGCCGCACTGTCGTCCCCATATCTCGCTCGAGTGCTGGGCGCGTGCAGATCCCCGCCCCTTGCGGTCGTGCTGGAATACTTAGATATGGGTGATCTCTGCGCGTTTCTCCGCACCGGTCCGCCACCGTCTATGCCGACTCTGATGCACTTAGCGGAGCAGATTGCAGCTGGAATGCAGTATTTGGAGACTTTGAATTTCGTGCATCGAGATTTGGCTACAAGGTATGGAATGTGCTAATTAATTAATTTTGATTTGTAGCCTAATTTACCTGAGTACACAGTTCACAAATATACATAATATTTACAAAACACTAAATCTGGTAACTTACTACTAATTATATCACTGGCGCTATCGAACCAGATTGGTGCAGGGATTAAAGTGCGCCTCGAAGTGGCTTCTTTCGTTCACTACTACTACTACTACTACTTTCCTTATTGCAAGATATATATATATATATAAATATATATATATATATATATATATATAAATATAAATATATATATATATATATATATATATATATATAAATATATATATACAGGGTTACAGGAAAAGTCGTGCTAGATCCGTTAAGGGCGTGGAGTACCCATCATTTCTGACTTATTTCACTATGAAACACCCTACCCTAAACTTAACCCTTTTCGAGATATTCGACTTTTAATTTTTTATTGAATAATGCCGATTTTTAGGCTACGAAATTTATTTTTGTTTATTTTGTGTATCTTATTATTATTATTATTGCATTTTTACATGTGTAATAAGATGCTTTAGGACATCAATCATTAAAATAGTGCATAAGTTAATTGAATAGACCGTAGTAGACAAGTGAAAGTAAAAAAATAAAAAATATATTAGCAAGCTTATTTTTCTCTAAGGGATATCTAAAAAAAATATTATGACACTTGTTCGGCAGATATTTTTTAAAATATCTACGTTTCATCAGCTATCTAACGAGGTCTAACAATCTAGGGTTTGTATTACATTTCGTGGAAAAAAGTAGTTGTGTCTGCGCAAGCTCGTAACGAATACATAACTCGCTACCCCGGTCGTCGAGTGCCGGATGTGGCCTGTTTTGACAGAGTTTATCGAAGACTTAAAGAAACTGGCTCTGTTTTGAGACGAAATACAGACATGGGAAGACCACGAATTGACGACGAAGAACAGGACAATGAGATAGTGCAACGCTTTCGAGCGGATCCGACTACTTCCACTAATATTGTTGCCCGTGATCTGGGACTTTCGCAATGGAGAGTGTGGTTTACAGTGCATACTGCTGGCCTATACCCGTACCATTACACGCCGGTACACGTTATTGAAGAAGGAGACCCCGCGAGAAGATTGGACTTTTGCAGATTTATGCTAAATGCTGACGTAGAAGACCCAGATTTTCTAAGAAATATCTTGTGGACGGATGAGTCCAAATTTGATAAAGATGGCATAACCAACTATCACAACGTCCATTACTGGGCCCCAAAAGAACTAAGGAATCCCAATAAGAAAAGAGTGAAAGGGTCCCAACGAAGATTCAGCGTGAATGTGTGGATGGGCATTATCTCTAATCATTTGATTGGACCTTACTTTCTCCCGGATAATCTAAATGGGGAAAGCTACGAAAATTTCCTGAGAGCAGACTTGAGTGATTTGCTGGATGATCTGCCACTCAACCTGATCAGGGACATGTGGTTCCAACACGATGGCTGCCCTGCCCATTTCAGGAGAAGTGTCAGAGACTGGCTGGACACAAATTATCCAAACAAATGGATAGGACGAGGTGGGCCGTTGCCATGGCCAGCAAGAAGTCCGGACCTAACTCCCATGGATTTTCATGTATGGGGGTGCATGAAAAGTCTTGTGTACAGCGAGCCGAATCCAGTTTTGTCTGTGGAAGACTTAAGAGAAAGGATTGTGGATGCAGCAAATAAAATGAGGACCACGTTGACCACTGGAGTAGTGAAGACTGGTCTCCGTAGAAGGATGCGACAATGTTTCAGAAATAGAGGCGGCCATGTTGAACATGAACTGTAGAATAAGAAAAAGTTGTGTGAAAACCTTTAATAAATGACATTTCATGCATACCTAATGTTTTATTTTACTTTTTAGGGCTAAGTATAAATTTTCTTCTCCACTGTCGCCTATGAAACTAATTTTTTTCCAATGCATTTGAATAAAACCCTAGATTATTATACCTCGTTAGATAGCTGATGAAACGTAGATATTTTAAAAAATATCTGCCGAACAAGTGTCATAATATTTTTTTTAGATATCCCTTAGAGAAAAATAAGCTTGCTAATATATTTTTTATTTTTTTACTTTCACTTGTCTACTACGGTCTATTCAATTAACTTATGCACTATTTTAATGATTGATGTCCTAAAGCATCTTATTACACATGTAAAAATGCAATAATAATAATAATAAGATACACAAAATAAACAAAAATAAATTTCGTAGCCTAAAAATCGGCATTATTCAATAAAAAATTAAAAGTCGAATATCTCGAAAAGGGTTAAGTTTAGGGTAGGGTGTTTCATAGTGAAATAAGTCAGAAATGATGGGTACTCCACGCCCTTAACGGATCTAGCACGACTTTTCCTGTAACCCTGTATATATAAATATATATATATATATATAAATATATATATATATATATATATATATATATATATATATATATATATATATATATATATATATATATATATATCACATCTGATCCCAATAACTACCACGTGTAATTATGCAGGCTAGATGGATGTGATACTTATTCTCCATTGTAAGACGGTCATATGTCAAAGCTCTCATCTATACAAATAAACAAAATTGGAGTGTCTGTTTGTAATATTAAAATAACGGCTTTTTGCTAAGTGCATATTGATGTATACACGGTACATATACCAAAACAACTTTTTTTTACAATTTTTGTCTGTCCGTCTGTATGTTTGTTCCGGCTAATCTCTGAAATGGCTGGACTGATTTTGACGGGAGTTTCACTGGCAGATAGCTGATGTAACATGGAGTAACTTACTCTACTTTTCCGAGGGGTAAAATAAGGGTGCGTGATAAAACCCAATTCCACCCGGACGAAGTCGCGGGCAAAATCTAGTTGTCAATATAACTTTCCAGGAACTGCCTAATAGGCAAGTGTTTCCAAGTGAAGATAAGCGACTTCGGCACAGACAACGAGTCGTACGCGTGCGACTACTACAAGGCGGACGGTCGGGTTCCGCTGCCGTTGCGCTGGGCCGCCTGGGAGTCCGTGCTTCGCGGGAAATATACCACCAAGAGTGACGTTTGGGCCTACGCGGTCACATTGTACGAGATATTCACGCTGTGCCGCCGCCGGCCGTACGAGCATCTCACCGATAATGAGGTGAGAATACGCCCTTATGGCGCGTTTGATTTGTGCTATCTTTGTTTAGGTATCAATATTTTAAAGGTTCAGTTAAAAAAGCGGTCTAAACTCATTGGACTTTAGTAGGCAGGCACTTTGGTCAGTAAATATTTTTTTGTAATGAGGCTGAATGAGCAGATTTTCTTTCGCTTTGCCAAGCCAATACGGCCTGTCTGATGTTAAGCGTCAGTCAACCTAATTACTGCAACAATTATAGAGAAACCCAAGGAGCATCTCATTGCGACCGTCACCCTGAGGCAAAGTGGAACTTCTCATCCTCATTTATTTCACTGCCGAAATGGATATGGTGGCAGTACTGTTCCCGAAAAAACACTGACTAAGACGTTCTTCTACATAACCTCTTATCTTATGTAGGTGGTCTCTCTCTAACACGTCCGGTGAAAGGATTTAAGTGCGCCTCAAAGGGACTCCTTATGTTTAAATAATAAATAAATAAAATAAATAAATAATGGTGGACATTTCACCTATTCAACGTGGAGTACGCCAAGGGGACAACATCTCTCCATTGCTCTTCACGTGTGTACTGGAGGATTTAATGAAAAAATTGGACTGGGACGAGAAAGGCATAAGGTCTCATTTGCGCTTCGCTGATGATATAGTAATCATAGCCGAGACCGTAGAAGCACTCCAAAATATGCTAGCCGAACTTCATGAAGCCTCTGTGAGCGTCGGCCTTAAGATGAATATGTCCAAGACGAAGGTGATGACTAACAACCCGTCACGTACACCCTGTATCACTGTCAACAACCACAGGATAGAGGCAGTTGAGCACTACAAGTATCTTGGACATTATCTGTCTTTCGGTCGAGGCTCACAGATAAAGGAGATAGAGAGACGAATCCAACTGGAGTGGGCTGCTTTTGGGAAATTGGAAGATGTTTTTCAATCAAAAATCCCGCAATGCCTTAAGACCAAGGTGTACTGCCCATCCTCACTTATGGATCTGAAACATGGCCGCTCACAAGTGAGAACACCTACAGAATAAGCGTTGCTCAGCGAGCAATGGAACGAGCCATGCTAGATATTCACCTCGTGGACCGTGTACCTAACATCGAGATTCGGTGTCGAACCAAAGTCGAAGACGTGGTTACACGGATAGCAAGACTTAAGTGTCTCCACTTAAGTCTTGCTATCCGTGTAACATCCGTGGGCAGGATACTTGGCTAAGAGGGAAGACTACCGATGGACCAAGGCAGTCACTGAATGGTGGCCAAGGGATATGCGTCGGCCCCAGGGCAGACCACCAGCCCGATGGTCAGACGATATAGTGAAGGTAGCAGGAAAACAGTGGATGAGACTTGCCCAAGACCGGCAACAGTGGATGAGACTTGCCCAAGACCGGCAACAGTGGCGTATCAGAGAAGAGGCCTATACTCAGTGGGTGTTACGGGTTGAATAGATAAATAGATAGATAGATAGATTTCACACAGCGCCATCTAGCCCCAAAGTAGCTAAGCATAGCTTAGCTTACTTTTCTTTTGTAAATACATACATATAATACAAAAAAAGTACAGCACCGCAATAACTTTCTCCTTGAGAAAAAGCGAAATTATGTTGAGCGTAGAATATTAAATGCCAATAATCCAAAGAAAGAAGTTTGGAACATTATTAAAGAAGATACAAATCAAGTTACTTCGGAATGGAACTGGAATCTTATAGACAACACAACCAAACAAAAAATTCTAACCCAGTATATACCGGATCACAACATCATATTAATGAATATTTCATATCAATTGGTAAAGATATAAGTGAAGCCAATGCACCTAATTTTAATGAAACTATATTGTTTTTAAAAATCTTTGTACTTCAACAGCCAAAATTAAGCGTTCCCCACATATCTAATGATAATTTAATAAAACTTACTCGGAAAAAGATTAACAACTCTCATACTATTGACTTTTTTGATATTTCAGGGTCCTTCTTTTACAAAGTTTTGATGTCCATGGGTGATCATATTTGTTTTCTTGTTAATAACATTCTACAGTCCACAGATTACCCAATTTCATCAAAAAAGTTACGTCTAACTCCACTTTATAAAAATAAAGGTTTAACATCTGATGTCTAAAGTTACCGGCCAATAACTATTGTACCAACAATGTCAAAGTTAGTTGAATCTATCATGTCTGAAACCATATCGAAACATCTAAGTAGTAATAACGTTATGTCCAACTGCCAGCATGCATATAAACCTGGTAGATCGACTACAACAGCAACGCATACGTTTCTGAAGTGTATCATAGCTAATTTGGAAAGAAAAAAGAAGGTAGCTGCCATATTTTTAGACCTTTCAAAGGCTTTCGACTCAGTATGTCACGAGCTTCTCATCGAAAAGGTAGAAGTTTATGGACTGCAAGAGCAGAGCCGAGAGCTATTAAAATCGTTTTTAAAAGATAGGGAATAACCGTTGAAATTAAAGTGAATGACAAGAAAATAAGATCTAGGCCCCAGTCTGTCAAAATAGGAGTCCCACAAGGTTCTTCGCTGGGAAATGCCTTGTTTTTGATCTTTCTAAATGATGTTGCTAATGTAAAAGTCAAAGCAGAAATTATACAGTATGCTAACGATACGACGCGACGGTGGTAATCGCAGCGGACACTATACATGAATTACAACAAAATATTTAAGAAGCCCTAATATTGACACTGGTTTGTAGTGAATGAACTTAACCGAATGAAGATAAAACTAGTGTCATGGTTTTTAACGCCAAGTCTACTATTTCATGTGTGATTTCAATACCTTTGTTAAGTGGTACAAATCTGGAGTCCACAAATTCGACAAAATTACTTGGTTTTGAAATAGATCCAGCTCTCAGCTGGAAGAAACATATTGATAGTACATGTAAAAAAATGGCTAAAGGCATTTATGCTTTAAAACAGCTACGAACAATCACGTCGCAAAATACTTTAAAAGAAATATATTTTGCATACATACATTCAATTATGTCGTATGGCATAGTATTGTGGGGCAACTCGACGGACTGTGAACGTGTCCTAAAACTTCAGAAACGGGCAATAAGAGTTCTAGTAGGGGCAAAATATAAAGATTCATGTAGAATGCACTTCAAGTCCCAAAAGATATTAACTTCAGTATCGGTATATATATATTCGAAGTCGAAGTTCGAAGTCGACTTCAAAATCCGTGGAAATAACAGTAATCGTGTTGTTAGGCATAAAATGTGTCTCGAATCCGTACAAAAATGTGTCTCGAATCCGTACAACATAGATTAAAGCTATCAGAAAAATTACCTGAAGTTATTGGCCCGAAGTTGTTCAATAAACTGCCTTTAAATATCAGGATGATAAAGTGTGACTTTACATTTATTAATAAAATTAGAGAACTTTTACTAGCTAAAACAATTTATAAAGTAAGTGAGTATTTGGCCACAGACTACACTTGGTTTGAAAAAGAGGGCAGCGATTAAGTATGTTACCACAGTTACTATGCATGCCTATTAATTTATTTTACTTTTATTTTTAATTTTAGTCAAACACCTGAATAATATTATTATTCTTTTATATATATATATATATATATATAAATGTTTTTTTTTAACGAAGCCTCTTTACAGCTGATCTATTGTGTGTTATGATTTGAATTATATAATTTTTCTTAGGATGACCCTTCACACCGAATAATAATAAATGTTTTTTAATATTGTAAACCATGACGAGAAGAAGAAACAGACAATTTTTTTATTAGTTTACTTAAAGTAAATTATATTAAGTTTTTTTTTTGTAATCGTCTTTTTTAATAAATGATTATTCTATTATATTATATTCTATTCTATTCTACATATAAACACCCAGACACAGAAAAAACATCAATATTACAGATGTCACATAAATGTTTGTCCTGAGTGGGGATCGAACCCACGACAGCGACAGCGCAGAAGGTAGGGTTACTAACCAAATGAGCTATGAGGCCAGTCAAGTTAATTCCAATTTTTTTATTTTAGGTCATGTCGATTCCCCAACTATTTATTCCTTCACCGTTTGAGAACATTATTATGTATTATATAATATTGCGCATATAAATTGTTCATGCGAACTAATTCATTGGTGCACATCGGGATTTGAACCAATAACCTCTGGATTGAAACTCGGGGTCATTACCTATGGGTACACAACTTTCTGCCACTGTCATAGTCTACGCTCACAGTCGCTATACTAATACTGTAAAACTGTTGAACAGGTCCTGGAAAACCTGTCCCACCTGCAAGCATCAGACGATCTGTTCGAGTGTATCGAGCGCCCCGGCCCGTGTCCCCGCGACGTGTACGACGTGATGCTCGAGTGCTGGCGAGGCGACGAAATGTCGCGGCCCACCTTCGGCGAGATCTGCCGCTTCCTGCGACGTCGCAGCCTCCGCGGCTCGTGACGATGGGACTACCAGCTTAGACTAGGTTCTGATTATCTTATGCGAATCGCGTAGATTCTGGTCGATCCCAATGCAAATTCTATAGATTCTGATTATTCTCTACGCAAATCCCATAGATTCCGATAATTATCTGAGCAAATCCCGTGGATTCTGATAATTATCTGCGCAAATCCGGTAGATTCTGATAATTATCTGCGCAAATCCGGTAGATTCTGATAATTATCTGCGCAAATCCGGTAGATTCTGATAATTATCTGCGCAAATCCGGTAGATTCTGATAATTATCTGCGCAAATCTCGTAGATTCTGATAATTATCTGCGTAAATCTGAATATTGTCAATTCAAGTCTCAAACATAGCTTTAATTCTGATTATTGTCAATGTGAATCACATATATAAGTTCATATATTGACTATGTAACTTCCACGGATTGTCTGATAAATGGTCTATTTCGGGTTTTACAAATGGTTTACTTAGACTCTATTTTTACTGACTATTTTTAGTTACACATGCAGTTGGCCTGGCTTTAGATCTATGTAAATGATGTTAATGATTACTGGGCTTACAAAGCACGTCTCAGAATCGTTAAAAATGTATTACAAATATTGTAATGCCTCGAAATGTATATGGGATTTGTGTACGACAATTTGAAGATTTATCATCGCCCTATAAATATGGATTATTGTCTGAGGCAGGTTATATTTTGCTGTAATAGGCTTTTATCCAATACGTTTTTTATCAACTCTTACATATTTTTTTAAATAGTTTTACTTTTTGTTTAGGTAACTGTAATGTATTTATTTAGAAATAGTTCACCGTCTGTCACACTGGCAAAATATCATTTTAGAAGTTGGTATAACTAGTGTAGTATCGAAAAACTAGCGTTATAAAGAAATTACATACAATGGTAAATGTAATATCATAAAATAATGAAATTTTAGTATAATCGCCCTTAATACAGTAGTGGGAAGCAAAACTGCACATTTAAGTAACTTCTATATGAAATAATAAAAGTTGTTACTAGTTTTACCACCGGGCTTTACCTCCATTATACATAAGTAGAGTACACGCCACGAATGAAGTCCCACAGGTGGTAACAATTTTCTTAGGAAAACCATTATCTCTTTAACTAATCTTTCTTTACCGTGGGACTTGCATCATGGCACGGCGTCTATGTTAGACTTTCACGTTAAGAAAAAGACTGTCCGCTTTACGCAGTTACTAAGAAAATACAGCTCGATATGAAATGAGTGCGAAAAATACAAGACGGTCGGTCATTTTGTTTATTATAATGACGTTTTCTATAGCCAAATTTACTACAACTGTATTTGAGCCAAATCACCCATTTTCGAAAGATATCTTAGAAATTGATTGTACAGATCAACATTGATTAGCGATTTATATCATAGCATTAATTCCCCCACCTTTTACTTGGACCGGTTACAATTTGTTCTTTCGAAATTTATGGCAGCTTTAATCGAACACATTCTAAAATCTAAACGATTGAATGCTACTATTTTCTAGACTTGTATTATAGGTACAGTATATTAAGATTTAATCACGACAACTGGAGCGTTTTCAAACTATGACAATATGTTTCAAATGTATAAATGAACTTTTATTATATTTTTATCGACAAATTTATAGCGAAACTACTATACGATAATAATCCTAAATGTCTGATTTGTTTGTAAGAGTTCAATAGCTAGAAATTCTAAGCCTGCCTATACATATAGTTGTTTATATATACATATATAGATTTGTTTACTTTCCAGCTTCATAGCGCTGTCTGAGATGTACACAAATATAAGTTAAAAAAACGCTTGGTAATAGAGAACATTAATATTCTATTCTAAGAGTTTAAAATGGAGAAAACATACTTTTAAAGGCTCTCAAATACACTCATTGGGTATAACGGGGCGCGCTCTCGTTATACCGATTTTTCCGAATAAATTACGTCGTATCACAGATATAACGCAATTCTAATCTTAACCTTCCACACTTATCTTCGTACAAAAGAAAAAGAAAATAAACCGGAATTAAATTCGAACGACTCCAATTGCGTCTTGCTACTTGAAATATACAAAAAATGTTAGGATTTTTACGTATAACTTGTTAGGTTCTTAACTTTCTTAACGAAACATGTAACCAGTGTTGCTGAAAATTGTAATTAACTGAAGACAAAACACTGATATCCAGTACGGTTCCGGTACCTACATTCTTTGAAGCTAAAGCTAAATTAAAATAGTACATTAAAGGAAAAGCATTATATTAATTTAGCTATAGATTTGTAAAATATTGGCTAGTCTCACAATAACGTTTATTTAAGCACTGTTCGTTAATCAGATAGATTGAACAAAAACGTTACGCTGAATGAAATGTGTTAAACCAAAATCTATATTTATTTATTTTCGTATTTCCATAAACGAATTCTTATATTTAGCCAATAAAATATAATATTAAGTTAGGTGTAGCGTCTGAACAAATTATATTAGTGTTACTTATTAGACAGTTGTCTAGTCTCCGTAGATTGCTGTGTCAAACTTAAGCGTGTCTCCTGCGCATATTTACTGAACTAAAAAAGCAAGGCAAGGGTTTTCTCCAATTGATTTTTATTTTTTATGTATATATATTTTTCGTTTCGTATCAATCAACCCTTTGTCTGAAACTGCTTTTGATACATTCACTGTAGTCTAGATTTATAACCGTTTTTTTGTATTATTCTTTTTATTTTATTCCGTGCAGACTCACGGTGCATAGATTTACACAATGGCATATAAATATCCCATTTAGATGGTGTTTGAAATATGCGCAGGTTTACAGGCCTACGGCGCCGACGGGCAGAATTTGACAATATATTGCGACGAATAGTTAGTCAATCGTCGCATAGTGAGACGTCTGAATACACTCGGTACTGCCGAAATACATAAAGCAATGTCGAATGTATATACACGTCACTTAAATAAGTACTTAAGACAACGTTTTTAAATGTACTGTATAGTATTAGTGTATCTATATCGAGTGTAATCGCGTCACGTAGTATATCACTAGCTATATTTTCCCTTCTCGTGGACCGAAACGGCTTAATACAATGAGCCTAATTACTTAAGCACTTAGATTTAAGTAAACGATTATAGTTTGCAATGTAGAAAGTTTTCCACTAATCGTATCACAGCGTAGAGTCATTTGTACCCATTTTTAAATGAATATATTTTATAAAATCTGGATTTACTTAAGTACTTATTTATCGTTGTTAATTCTATATTCTATTATAGTTTTAAAAATGTATTAATCGATTTAAGGTTTAACAAATAATAAATAATATTATAAATTAGCCTATCGCCAGTGACTGATTGAAACGCACAATTTGAAGTATAATAAGGTATATCTATTGCAATAACAACGTTCGGGGTGGGTCGGGTTCTGATAATCATTCACATATAGGGTATAATTATACCAGTCTAGATAGAACAGAATGAAGAAATAGTGGTACAACCAAGCGGCATGCGAAAACTTTAATATTGTTGTTACAAACAATTGATTTAACATTATTTCATAGGGGCGTACTTCCGCCGTCCTAATTTTCAATCGTGCCTGGGGTTCCAATTATATTGTTAAGAATATCTGTGGAACTCTGCGAGTTATGTTATTTCGAAGGCAATTACGACCTTGAATATATAATACAATACAAATCCAGTCTTTATATTGAATATCCAAAAAAGAAACTAGTAGGTTTTTTTATTAATCGATCTGAAATTACTGTCTAGTGTTACTAATTATATTTTGCGGAAGTAATCGTACAAGCCTTATGTTATTTTTATTATTATTTGCTACGTGATAAAGTTACGGAATTAGCAGATGGCTCACCTGGTGTTAACTATTATAGTAATAATAGTAATACATATTTTTTTTAACTGATATGAAGTTCGTATAACTAGTATCTTTAAATGTTTGAATATAGTTTACTATCGAGCAACAACTGGCTGAGCCCGTCTCGCCCTATCTCGTTGTGAAATGGATATACCTTATGGCCTATGTTTTGAGAGTTACTGTCAACAACGAAATATATTTTAATAAATGCCCTTAACGTACTTCTTATGAGCTTTTGTAAACTGTGTATTGTTTATTCGGTCTGGATTAAATAACTTAATCTTATGGGAATATACTGTTGGGACTAAAAAAGCGATTATAAGGGATGTTTCTACAACACTCACTCGTACGCGATCCTATGAGGTGGGAATGAGTTGTAATATACTTATATAGATTTTAAATTTATTAAACTCTGAAATAGAACTTTCAATTTCTTATGAATTTTTGAGAGGTAACGTAATATTTGGGTACGATTTTTTTCGCAATCTTGGTGTAAGTATGCAAGAAGTATCAGAATCCATCAACACTCAAAAATGTCACGTTAATTCTAAAAACGATGTACTTAACATGTCGCAACGCAATGCGACTTGAGTTATCCCGTACTTTGGTGGAGAGGACTCGGGTCGTATTGCTGTTGTCTATGGGCGGCGGTTACCACTTAACATCAGGTGGGCCGTCAGCTCGTTCTGTCACTAATATGACAAAAAAAAACAGAACCATGCTATAACTTACATTATACTATATATGATTGTATCTAAAGTTATGTGTCACAGAGTAACTATTCAATCATATGAACTGTTGTTAATATTTAAATTGTGACTTTTATAATAGCTGGCGCGAATAGAAAGTGTTGTTTGTTTTGGAAACATCCTATAGAATGAGACTGAGGCTGGAGGGAAGTATTCGTAACGCTTTCGCTGTCCTATCCCGTACCGGTATGCTTTACGCTGTGATATCCTAACTTACACGACGGAACCAATGTTAATTAGGCTAAACGGACACATAGAGGTCTATTTACCTGTAAGTGAAGTAGTAATTGTCGTAAGCGTTTATTTTCCAATCACGCCTTATTTGTTCTCGTTAATTATTAATGAGTAGCTGATAGTGTAGAGTGGGAGTGTAGTTTTGTAATGAATCTCATTCCCTCGTTTTTGTAATTTAACATTAGCATATTATAATTAGGCACTAATTATAATAAAATAATGTACAATAAAACACCCTCTCTGCCTTAGTGACGCTATTCTTACCCCTGCGCGACGTCGGCGGAACCAAACGATGTCTTGTAAATACGATAGGTATCTATGCTGATATATATCGAGCACTATGGAAATCTTTAATTCCTAACAATGGTCCAAACTTCACTCGCTTTCTAATTTGTACTATACGAATATACATTTTCTATTATAGATAAAGAAATAAAATTAGTCTAGAAATACAAACAACTTTATGCTTTAATTTTTATTTTATAGATGTAACTACTATGTATTTGTCTAAATGCTTAATTTTCATAATGAAAGTTTTATGAAAAAGGTTGATACCAAATGCAGTATTTTTATTTTATACTCTAAATCTTTGTACCCAAATAAAGCAATAATCTAAAAGTGTCGTTTTATTTACTGAAAGCCTAGCCACACGTTTGAAAACAACATTTCAGTTGTTAACAACATTGTTAGTGCAGAGGAAAGTTTATAAATATGAACCTTATCAATCTGAGGGTATAACAACTTCCGCTGAATTTAGCGAACTAAGTGAAATCGATCGCAACTGGGATCATTTTGAAACTGCTTGAGCGATGGTTCAGTTCGCCTGCGTGGCGCTGTTGGCTATCCTGCACGCCGCTCTAGCGGTCAAAGTCAAAGTGGTGATGCACTCGGAACAAGACGACTCCAAAATAGAAGACGAAGAGCCCCGCACCGAGTCGTGGGGCCACAAACGAGTGGAGGTCACGATGCCGTTTCTGAAACGGTACAAACATGAGGAAAATAACGAATACGAGGAAGACAAACAGAACGAGGAACCGCGCACTGAGCCGTGGCGCCACAAGAAACGAACCGACAACACTCGGAACAAGCACGAAGACAAGGTAGAATTCGATGACGAGAAGCCAACTTCGCAGAAACCTCGGCCGTTGCACCCGAACGACATGATTTTCCCTCTGATTTACCGCCAGAGCCACATCAACAGCATTTTCAAATTCGGTGAGAATTGGTACACGTGGTCTACCGAGAAAAGAACAGACGGTTCGAAGGCTATCAACTATTACGTGTGCCACGATGACCCCAAACGGTGCGATGACGTCGGCTGGGTAATATACCAACTAGCTTATGTTAATTACCTTACCTGATTTCATGTAATTTATTTTTCTAGGAACCATCTACTCTGTGTAACAGATTTTTAAACAAATCTGTTCAAGTACGTTTTAAAACAAGTTCACGGACAGCATTTCGTGCCACCATGGAGGGAATTTATTATTACCTTACATTACCTTTTTAGTAGTACCATAGTAGCATTAGCATAATTAACATAATTTATTTATTATTAATTAGCATAACATTATTTAATGAAAGTGACTTTATGAGCCTGTGGGCTAATTTTCTTGGGTAATCCCTATTAAACTAGGATAATACCTAAGACTGTATCTGAGACATGAAGGCGATGCGATTTATGTGTCAGTAATTTCACCGCAAACCAAACGCTTCAAATAGAAACACAGCAACGCGTCAGAATTGAACATTTGGCGCAGATAACGTTATTGTGGACAAACACTGAGCATTATTACTTTGACCTAAGATTGCCAAAACTTTAGCATTCTGTTAAAATGTGATAGCCGCGTTATTATAGATACACCGACTCTTGACTTGGCATCTTGGGGCCGGTGTCTACTATCGCCCATACAATTTTTTCGACAGGAAAGGGCAGACGCTTTGCCCAAATGTGCTTTTGAAATCGACTCTGTCCTGGCTGACGACCGCGCCTGCATCAACAGCTTTGGTGTGGAGCCGCACCTTGGACCTTCCTGCGATGGAGCTGAGCAAATGAAAGTAAGCAGCTTCCACACGTGATATCGTGTATACCTATGCATATTCACGAGCTTTAACAAACAGATATACATTAGCGGAGCGTTCGGCGATTTGATAGCCTTAGAGCAACTAATAGTTACTCACTCACTGGTCACTCAGCTTTGGTATCTAATTAAATTGCAGTCGCATGAGACGTAAAATCCCCGCCTCGGGGTGATGGACGCAACGCAATGCAACTTTTGTCATCTTGTACTTTGGTGGGGAGGACTTGAGTCGTATTGCTGTTGTCTATGGGCTGCGGTTATCATTTAACATCTGGTGCGTCGTCAGCTCGTTTCGTAACATAAACCGCATAATTAATTTGCCGAAAGAAATAAGGAAAGTGATACACACGCAGTTTTAATTTCGTGAGTAGTCTGACGTAACAATAAATATCTACGCTACTATATACAGGTGAGTGAAATAGTTCGTGCGTGCGGTCCGAGAATACGTTCCCTATGGCGGTTCGTTCGCGTGGGGCGGCGCCCTGCCAACGCGGCCAAACCTGCGGACGTCAACTCTCTTATCTGCGAGGATGAAGAGGAGTGCTACCTATCGCTAGAATACAGAGTGAGTGCGCATTATCTAAGATTACATTCAACCTCAAAATCACGTCGGGGTCACCAATGAGGAAGTCGTTATGATGGGCTCCCCTTCTCCGCCAGAGAAAGATTTATAGTTTACCTATTTATTAAGACTTAATTAATTGTATTTCAAAATTAAGTGTATGATTGCCACATGTGAATGATGGAGTGAATGGTGACACAGATACAATATAACTGGGCACAAGTAGTGTCACAGACGATCTCTGCTGCAGCTCTGCAGACTTTCTCTTGTCACACTGGTGACGGATAGACACAATATATTTGAACAATTATCAGCTAAATTCAACTTCCAAGATCTATCGCTAGACTACTTAGCTACGGTGTCGTCAATCCTGCAAAATTGAGAACAAATATGGGACTTGAACCCGTAATTTCACTGTGACAGTGGGTGAGCCAATTACGCAGCCGCCAGCTTGTGAAAGCATTCCTTTCCAACAGAATAAACAGTGTTAACTCTATATAGCGACACTTCAGGGATTGCACATTTTATGGCGTTATTGAGAGTAGTCGTTAAAAGAAAATAAATAAAGTTTATTTTACTGTTATAATATGTGTAGGTGATACAATGAGAAACTACGATTTTAGGCAATATGAGAATGTTTGAAGGTGCGATTATTTGAACAATTTGTGAGCTTGAGATGCGTCTCGCGTTCGCTCGGTTGCGATACTGAATCTGAGAACTACCCGATTGTTGCGAGTAGAAAAATGTTGAAATGATCCGCACCCACCCTGAAATATTCTTAATCTTTATTGATTATACAAGTTGCCAACAGATGGCGTTACAGGTTGCAGTGCAAAGAAAATTAAACTATATCCTATAAAATAAAAATATTTATATAGTGTCGCTTACAATATGTATTTACTAATAAAGTACAAAGTTTTGTAAAGTTTGTGAGCAACTAAGAATATGATGACGTATAGACACTGTATCACAATCTAACGACAGTTTGGCAGCGTGTAAATGCGGGCGGGCATGGTAATCATAACAAACACAATAACGAATATCTTAGAATTCGGTACTTATGATGCCAACAGTCGAGATAAATACGTGCTACACAATAAAGCAACAAAAGAACGTACACAGCTGGATTTGTTATTCATTTAGCAACTAAAAAGTACCTACTGTTTATTGGTTAATAATGACGTATTGTTGTGGTTATTTAGAGTGGGTGTGATACTACACAAAGTGTATCATTGTATGGACAACTAGGTAAAAAACCGTCAAAAAGACGTTTTAGGGAGTTGGTAGTTAAATCGAGTGCCGTTAAATGGAGTTTACACTATATTTGCAGATACATCACGACAGAATAACATTTTCAATGCACGAGCCGACACGGGCGCAGACTTTCAAGAGCGTGTTAAAGCGCGAAACGGCAGAGGAAAGAGTGACGCCTTCGGAACCTCGCCACTATCGTAAAGGCAAGAAACGCGGGGAGAAATTCCACATCAGAAAGAATAAGACCGAAGGAAAGGGCAGCGTGAAGGAACGGACCGACTCCGTATACAACCGCCACACGGTTAAGAACAAGATCAAAATACGGGAGGATTTGTCTGATGATATGTCTGAATAAATAAATTATCACAAATAATTAACTGTTTGATATACTATCACGATGAGTTTGTATCATATGCTAATTCTCCTAGAGTCACTGGCTCTCTCGAACCAGTGTGCTGAAAGCATTAAGTGCGCCTCTTAGAGGCTCCTTTCGTGTACTTGACACAATCATGTCTCCATATTTTTAGTTCGAGGAAATTTCTCGGTTTCTTATAATTAAATATTTACTGGATTTGAAGCAGTGACCTGTGGTTTGAAAGGCATATGTAGCACTGGGCCACTATGCTCTCAATAATGTTAAGCGGTAACGTCAGCCATTAGATAAATAAATAATATAAATATCACACATCGCCATCCTAAAGTAAGCTAAGCATATCATGGAAACCAGACAACTGATATAATACCTATACTTTTTGTAAATAAATGTATATGTAATACATATTAAACACCCAGGAGAGAAGTAACATGTGTTTTTCACAAAAATGTTTGGTTTGTCCTGTGAGGGAATCGAACCTTACAGTGCAGAAGGCAGGGTTACTACAGACTAAGCTATGAGGCCTATCACTGCCAGAGAGATAAGACAGACTCATAGCATTTTACCTCTCGCTCTGAGACATTAAGATGGAATGCCTCATCCCACTGAGTATTATGTATCTACCTGAAGGAAAAATGGTAAGAACCATTTTCGGTAGTTTCACTGTGGGTCTGCGGGTTTCAATCTTACAGTGTGAACCATATCAAAATTAATTTGTGTCATAGGTGCACTTAGTATTTCTGTAGAAAATAAAACTTACTGAAGCTTCAAATCAACTTTATATAGACTACAAAAATGAAAACATTAATTATTTCACTTAAATAGAAACTTCACTTATTTTAACTTCTTCATAAATTGTTTTTTGACATTCACTGTTTAAGCCGTCTTCATATCGACTACAAACATGTAAACATTAATTATTTCACTTAAATAGAAACTTCACTTATTTCAACTTTTTTTATAAATTGTTCACTTTACTGGTTTATTGTTTATCATTACGAAAAACCAACCTAAGAGTGAATCGTTGTGTGTTTTTATACACTGGTGTAGAACTTATTGTAGTACACTTTCTTTTTGGGATATTTTTTGACGTTTGGTGGTTGAGCTCTGTTGTCGTCCAACACTGGCACGGCTGCGCACTGGTGAGCCTTTCTCTTTCGCTAATTTTTGTCACTCTCTCCGAGTCTGCTCGCTGCTGGAATGTCGTCTTCGAGACCAGTCGATGCAGTAACCTTTGCAAGCGTCGGGTTTTCTGGTTGTGTTGCAACCGCCTGCGCCATTCTCGCGTATTCCTCTGTGACGTGAATACTATCGAAGTGCATACTCAGTTGCTCATCACCGATGTGTACGACGCCTTTGTTAGAGGCACTAGCCTCCTTTTCATTGTCATCGACGACTTCGACAAGCTGAAATATATAATAAACATAACATATTTTATTAAAGTTATTGTTGAAGTTAAGGTAAGCACAGACGGAGGGATTGGCGGCGGCCCGACTAATGTGTTATGTACTATGTTCGGTTTCTATTGTCCGATTGAGGGTAGTTGGTAAAAGTCAGTGCCTTCTCTCGAATGGCAAATGAAACTGCGCTGAACGACCGGTTGCTATTAGGCGCTGCGAAGTTGAGAAGTTCTGTGCGTAACATCTTGTATTGACCGTGTCGAAAGTAGTATTCTACATTCCAGTTCTAGCTCCCGACTCCTCCGGAATGCTCGGTTTGTTAAAAAAAGGTAGGTGGTGTTCAATTACTCTTTTGCAGGCGTAGAATCGAACTACACACCGTGTAGTAATTATCTTTAAATCACAAGATCACCAGTATTATTGAATCTATAAGATTTGGTGATTAATGCCTAATTTAAATTCAACTTAAGTGGTTTCTGAATTCTGTAATTGGTGTAGCGAAAAAAATGAAACTGGGAGGCTGTTTCGGAGAACGCTATTTATATTATTATTATATATATATAGCGTTCACATTAGGGTAAACAGGTGGTCCATCCACCTAATGTTATACTAGGAAATAAATAAAACATAATGGGCCTAATATTGGCACAATATTGGACAGTTCAAACATAGGGACGCTTACATGTGCAAGAGTTTTGTACGAAGAGTAGCGATCATACGGAGGTGAGAACATCTCCGCTTCCGCGTTCAAAGTATCGCCCTGAAACAAAGAATTAAAAAAAATATATACTTTAGCGTGTATCCAAAACAATTTTACTACCGCTTTAAATGATGCGCTTGGTGACAATCTAAAGCACCTGACAGACTTCACAATATCGTCGGCTAACAGATAGGCGATGGCAGAAATTTCACCATAACGTGCATAATTATTATTATTAACATCCAATGCCCTATATCATCTGTCGAAGGTTGCCAGTAAAGAAACTGCACTGACAGCCTATCATGGTTCAGTATCACCGATACTGAGGTATGGTGTGATATTTTGGGGCAATAGCAAAAATAGGCAGGACGTTTTTATTTCACAGAAAAAGTGTTTAAGAGCAATATTTAAACTTAAAAATACTGACAGCTGTGTGCCTTACTTTAAAAATAATAAAATTTTGACATTGCCATGTTTATATATATATGAAGTAGCAATTTTCGTAAGGAATGACATGATGAAATATAATAAATTCTATGACATTAATAAGCACATTAATTTACGTAATAAAAACAAATTTTGTACTGTCCAATCAAGCACGTCACTTAAGTACAACAGTATTTTTTGTATGGCTCCCAGAATCTACAACAGGGTACCAGAGAGCATAAAATATGGCAACATTACAAGTTTCAAGAGTAAACTAAGGGCATTTCTCATAGATAAATGTTACTATTCCATTACGGAGTTCCTCGAAGAAAAACCTGACGCGTCTTAAATAATATTAATAGTTACTGAATTTTAAATTTAATATGTTTTGCTTAGTAAGGATTTGTATGCTTTAGTGGTAAGAATGTACATGGAACTAATATTTACAAATAGACCTATAATTATGTACCTACATTCCTGCAAATAAATATTATTATTATTATTATTATAATGCTTTCGGTTGGTTTCAAAATCTATCTATAAACTGACAGCCAATTTGTCAGGAGTGCCAATGTGGAGATCACTTGCTTCATTGTAAAAATAACTTTCTACACCAGTTGTTGTCGAAAACATCAACCGCACTCATGCTTCCATTTACAGCAAACTGGTGGTTGGATATTTTTGTTTATCGGCCAGTGCTGAGCACTTACAACCTGTTTTAACGACACTATGTTGTTCACAGTATGCGCCATATAGACGATAAGGCGCACTGTGAACAGTCTTTACAGAAAATATTGACAGCCCTTGAAACATAAATTAGCAATTCCACTGATAATTGTTGAATCGGCTCAGTCATGTAACTATATGATATACACATTTTACTATTCAGTTCTTTTGGTACTTTTAACTACAATTAGCATATTAGACCCATTTCGACCTAATAATGTACCATCTAAGCAAAGACACAAAAAAAACCTTATTTGGACCTAAAGTATTAACCTTATATTTTAATAGAATAGATCTTTATTGTACACCATAAGGACATACAAAAATACTGCTGAAGACATATTAAGTGGCACAATGGGCGGCCTTATCGGTAAAAGCGATCTCTTCCAGGCAACCGTTGTGTTGCCCAAGTGTAAGTGTTTGTTGTTTTGCATAAAGGTTAGGGAATGGTTTCCAAAACTCTCAAAGGCGAAAGTAAAAATTAGTTAATAACAACGGCCATACAAAAGGTAAAATCAAGTGTAATGACTTACTGCGTAGAAGAGGTTGGCAGCCATGAAATCCACTGATCGCGCATCTGGCTGTACGTTTAGTCCCACGCCGGTTCGTTTCACACAGCTCTCATCTATGAACGGCCAGGCCATGTCCAACTTTATCTGTTCCTCACTGTAAACAAACATAGTTCTTTTCGTGCCTTTTGAAGAGACAAACAGAAAACCAGCGCTATATGAAAAAATACCGCGAGGAAAAGCCGCCGAAAATCATGACATGGCTTTAATATTTTCCTTTACAAACTTAAAAGGTTGTTGGTTCAGTTCTCACCCAGACAACAATTATGTTTGCCGGACAAACATTGTTGTCGTTAGACTGGCTTCACAGCTCAGTTGGTCACAACTCTGCCTTCTGCGCTGCAGGTCGTGGGTTCCATTCCCAGCCAAGCCTATAGTGTGTGCTTAAAAATCTGTATAAACATATTGCATCAATAATCAAGTTCCCATACTTCAGGCTCTGATCGGTTTGGGGTATAGATCGCTGCATGAAAAGCACCAACTTTTATATTTCAAATTTATTTTATTGTATATTTCAATCGATATTACAAATTTAACGAATACAATACGTACGTAATTTCAGGTAGATGCGCTAAATCGTGCAGCTTGTATTTCTGCTGGGGCGTTTCGACCATGCCAATCGTGAAGCTCAATCCTTCCGTGACCTGGCGCACCAGAGGCTTCACAGGTATCCGGTGGCACTGCAACAGAAACAACACGATTCAACATTTAGGGCGTTCATAAACCAGCCGTATAAAAAGCAAGCACACTAAGTCGTATACAACAACACCTAAGTCGCATCGTATGCGTCCCCCTGAGACGTGAAGGGGGAATATCATCTCATGTGCCTGTAATTTTGCCGGCATTACAGCTGGGTGGCAGAAATGGGTATGGTGGCAATATCCCCCCTGACGAACTTGGTATAAGTTCTACTGCTACGCGCTAATCCCACGTAAGCGCGTTCGGGGGTAATTTAGATTCCCACCTGGGGAAAACCAACCTACGTACAAGTTCTTCTGTTACCAGCACTATGGACAGTGCCGTATGAATATTATCACACTTATACGGGCGAAAATGTGTACGCTTGTATGGGGTTGTGGGGGGATGGGTGTTGTGTGTGTGTGTGTGTGTGTGTGTGTATGTGTGTGTGTGTATGTGTGTGTGTATGTGTGTGCGTGTGTGTATGTGTGTGTGTATGTGTGTGTGTGTATGTGTGTGTGTGTGTATGTGTGTGTGTGTGTGTGTGTGTATGTGTGTGGGTGGGGGTTTGTGTGTGTGGGTGTGTGTGTGGGTGTGTGTGTGTGGGTGTGTGTGCGCGCGTGCGTGTGCATTTGTGCGTGTGTGTGTATGTGTATGTGTGTGTGTGTGTGTGTATGTGTATGTGCGTGTGTGTGTGTGTGTGGGTGGGGGTGGTGGTGCGTGTGTGTGTGGGTGGGGGTGGTGGTGTGAAGCTACCTTTGATCCCGAAATAGTGCAGTGTTCCTGTGGGATGATCAAATAGTCGGACAAACAGATGTATCCCCCCATGTACCAACTTAGTCACCGCGCGGTGCTGGTAGCATTGAATTATATAATACTCACAGATGAGACGAGAAGCTGTATGTTCTGCAAATTCATACTGACGAATGGCGGTATGGGCTCGCAACACCGGGCCAACGCAATTATGTCGAGCGGCATCTTCTCCGCGATCGAGATGAGCGTGCTGTTTGGAATCAGGTACCTGATGGATATTACCAACGTTTATTAATTCTAGTAGCAACCGTTAAAAATAAATTGCTTTAATATCTCAACTAGGACTATGTGATTGTCAGGATGAAACTTAGGTAATTTCCTGCGTAAAATAAAATGTGCAAACAAGATACGAGATATCTTGTTTGTACATTTCATTTTAAAATATTAAAGCAATTTATTTTTATGTTAGCTTATAATGCACGACATATATTCATATTTATCATAATTTTTCTTATTATTAAGATAATTACCAAGCAAAAAAGTCATTATGTTGGGTAGGTGTCCAGCAAACGTTTAGGTACAATTTTTAAGGAGACAGTTGGTTTCACTTTTCATTTTACAGGGTATATATATATATAGCTCTTCTCAGAACCTAAGTTGTAAAATATGATATCTGCGCGATTAAGATTAGTCTAATTCAAATAGCGGATAGCTCATCCTGAAGACAAAATTTAGCAGTGGGCTGTTCGCGAACTTAACTGTAGCTAAAGCATAAGTCACCAGAACTTAAGAGATAAGAGATTTGTTCGATTCGAAGACGCGTTTTTTTTTATGTTATGGAGCCAGAGGGAACGATCAGATGGCCCACCTGGTGTCCAATCTGACTCTCTACCAACTGTGCAACTGTGTACCGATAATACAATAAGTATACTAACGAGGGCCCCTCATCCAGATCGCGCGCGTGCTGGTCACGCCACTTGTACAACACCTCTAATGTTTGCAGCTGGAGCGGATTGAATGTCTTCATGGAACGAAGATAGACACCCATGTGGCACGGACCGTCCATTATCTCCTTGTTGTACGTCTGTGAACGAGTTTGGTACCATTTATATCAAGAACCGTTCACTAACAATATTTTATAATTACTTTGCGTGGCAAAACGAAATAACCCGCCTTCATCGCCAAATGAACGATAACGATTTCTCGTTATCTTGCACGTCGATTACATCTTTTTTCAGTTATTTTTATTGAAAATCCAATCTATTGAACCGTATTTTTACGAGAAAAAAATTACAAAGGTGTATAAATAACAGAGATCAGTTGAAACAAAAATTAACCTCCTTTTTATGAAGTCGGCTACAAACAGCCATTTCTGAACCATACTAGCTCCTAATGTTCAAACTGCAGAAACGCTGGCCATTGTCGAGAAGCAAGAGTGTATTAGCTTTAATCTATCACAGGAGCCCAATTCGGATTCGTAGTAATCAAGCTTGGAATCGTTTGTTTGAACATGACAGTTTCCTCGCGATATTTAAACTTATAAGAAAAGATATTAGCAGGGATTTCATAATTAAAAAATACTAGTATGTGACTTACGAGCAGGCATGTGTGACGGCTTCTATCGAAGGCTCTGATAAGCAGACTGGGGCGGCCTGAATCAAGCTGCAGCAGTTCGTGCTTCATCATGCGCCATATATACAAGAGGTAGTGGGTGTCAATACGTGCGTATGTGACCATTTCCTCAGGGAGCGGCCGTATGCGCCAGTCTGCCCCCTGGTACCTGCACCATAATATTATAGTTAAAACAATAAATAAAATGCGTGTGAAAACCACATGCACATAAATCACACAATTTAGCGAAACCTCATACAATGTATACTTCATTTATAATATACATATCCATCTAGATCACACCAATTTCCACGCCACGTTACCCTTACTATTTCCATGTGGTGTACATTTTACATTAGACACCCAATAACTATAGTGACAGAGCATCGGATAATAACGAAGTGTTAACGGAGACAAAGAAACCCCTTGTAGGTATATAAAATGGTAACCACATGCACACAAACTAAATAATATTATGTCGTTAGCCTTAGACCCCTCACAATTATTCACTTGACCTTCCCAAGAGGCAATTGCAACAATCTGCATAGCGCGTTATATAAGCGAGGATGGTGCTGATGACATAAGTGGAGCAGCAATCTATCAATGAATAATGTGTGTGTTTGCCCTGAACTGAGTGTGAAGGGGAGTGCGTATATCGCCTTGTTACGTGGTGTTATTATAATTTATCATATGCCTACGTTAACGAAGCATGTGAGCGCAGTTCGTCCCTATGGTAGTTTACCGTGATACATGGTCTGCTGGCCAGCAACGCATTTATGCTTTGCTGGCCAGCAGACCAGTCTTCTGCAGGCTTGAAATTTCATACACACGATATTTTCCATCATCATATTTTGAGCACACAGAGCTGATAAACACAAAAATAAAGCCGGAATTAGTTTACTAACAGTCAATCGTGGGAAAGCCGTGGCTGCGATTAGCTTACTCGCACTCACACTTCTCATCATGAATTCATCTTAGATAATGCGCGCATGCATCCATTTAAACAGTGAGGTGAACATACCGATGGCTCCTAAGTAAACTGAGTCAACTGTACTTTTGACAACTTTATAGGAAGGCGATAATAAAACCGAAAGGTTATATTTCAAATGTTAATGCGATCAAGAAAAAATAACTTATCCTAATGAATTAATTATAGTGGGGCCTTTCAACAGTGCAAAATAAAATTCGAAATTTTATTAATTTACGAGATAATGTAGATACATTGACTATTTGTATGTTAAAAATGGGCCTGTGTGTACTATGTGTAAAATAAAAAAGATATGTACTTGATCCAGTTTACGTCATTTTTTTCAGTTATTTATAGGGATATGAACTATTTTTTTACACAGACGGATAGGAAATGATTTAATTATTGTTAATATACGAAAAAGTACAATTGTCGAAATTTGTTAGTTGACTTAGTATACGTAGGACCCATCGATACTAAGAGCAGTACAACTTCGCCAAGTTCGTCCGGGGAAGTACTGCCACCATGCCCATTTCTGTTGCCAAGCAGTAATACATTCGCGTTACTGTGTTCCGGTTTGAAAGATGTGGTTGCCGGTGACACTAGGCACATGACACATTCCACCTTCCCGTCTCAGAGCTGGGGTGCATAGATGCGACTTGGGTCTTGTCCTATCTAAGAAGGGGAAGGCTTCCCAAGCGTATTGCTTGTTATGGGCAGAGGTTACGACTTAACACCAGGTGGACTATCTGCTCGTTCTGTATCCATATCACATAAAAACACAAGACTTTTAATATTAAAGATAAGGGATAACTTACTTCTTGTCTGTGTCAACTCCACAGTATTTGTAGAGCATATTCTTATACGAAAACGGGGCGTGATTGAGAAGCTTTGCCGCCTGGTAAGTATCGAACAGGCCGACAATGTACAATCCGAAGTCTCGCTGCAACCATTTCACGTCATTGTCTGCGCCGTGGAACACCTAAAGCGAATAATAATGTTTACAATTCTGGCGGTAACACTTGGCAACTCATCGACCGCGATCATCATAATTATAAACTACTAGCTGCGCCCCGCGGTATTACCCATGAATAAGTTTGTACACTCTATTTGATCACCCCACGGTAACTTTTTCGTAGTCAAAACAGTCTATGTATTAATCCAGGATATTAGCTATCCTGATATTAATTTCATCCAAATCCGTTCAGCCGTTTGAGCGTGAAGGAGTAACATACACACACAGATACATACAAACTTTCGTATTTATAATATTAGTGTGACTAAATGATACTTACCTTAATTTTATCAGGGTTAGTGAAGAAATGGTTCAGCTTGTGAATGTGCTCTCGGATCGCGAGCGTGTCTATGAGGAAGTCTCCACCTTCATACGTAGTTATCTGAATAAGGCATGTTATCCCTGTAAATAAGGTTCCAAATTAAATAACACGTTAAACATGACAGAACATTAAGACGAATTCGGGGCACGCGATGGGAAAAATGAGATACAACTCGTGTCTCCCATACTTAAGTAAAGGGGACTCAAGCTGTGTTGCTATTATGGGGACGCCACTTAACAACGGCGGGCGGGTCATCTCATCGTCGCTTATTTAAAATAAAACAAAGTTGTCATTTTAAAAATATAAATTAATTGAGAATATTTTTTGAGATTATATTCCTCTAATAGGATCATTAATATTCTGAAAATTTGCACCAAGTGCTCACACAACAAAAATTTCGCGGTACAAATGTAAAGATACATATGAATAAATGTTTCGGAAAGGGCAGGTGGCCCACCTGGGTTTTAAGTGCTAACCTCTATTCGCCATGTGTACTGCATAACAAGCAGTACGACTTAGGTCCTCCCCTACTTAGGTAGAACAAGACCCGAATCGCAATGTAATGCACCCTTAACTCTAAGACGTGAAGGTGGAATGAGACAAGTGTATGTAATTTCACCGGCAATCACACCTTTCCAACAGGAACACAGGCGAATGACTAGGCAGCAGAAATGAGTATGTGTAAGCCAATTAATTGAAATAGATCACAGCTAATGGTTTCCTAGGACGTACGTACGAACGCTTGCATTGGTATTCGCCATCGATACTTTTCGGGATCACCATCGCAATGAAACACAATAATAAAAGCGTTGCGCAACTGTTCTTTAATAATATTCGGTCAACGTGCAAGCCCTCATGTGCAATTAACTTAAATAGTATCCCTGATCCAGTTCAACGTACCACCTAAAACACGGAAGCGCGCAGCATACATGCCACTAACGGTCACCGATCCAAATATTGACCGCGGCAAAAGTGGCTTAACAATATATCAAAGACAACTGCAACACCCTGGCGGGGTTTTGTATCTTTACTGATTATATATATAAATAAAATATGTGCAATGCGTGATCTCAGACTTCATCTCATTCATTCTACAAATGTAATTACCATTCGGATACATATTCGAATTAGGGGCGATGAGACAAGCCACGCTGTTTTATTGCGAAAACTGTATATAAACGTTATCTAAATAACGGATTCGACCAAGTCAACGAGGAAGATGACAATAATATTAGCGAATATATTGGGGGTTTTACAACAGCCAAGCAGTACCTCACGATGCTGTGTTAACGTTTCAAGGGTTGGGTTGGTAATGAAGGCTAAATTACAAGCGGAGGCACATTAGATCATCATGTGTGGGAAAGACCTAAGTAGTCATTTATCATTGTCACAGGAAGAAGATACTCATTGAAAGTTAATTTGTATTGAATGAGCTAAGCGTTGAGCGTGGCGACTCTTAATACGGACCACGACTTTAAATACAAAGTTCGCAAGTTCAAAACCAAAGCAATAATGCACAATGCACGCCTATTTAAAGTGTGCGCAATCCAATTCCTCAATGCGGTGAAGGAATACATCCTTTAGGGAATGTCGTTAATTTTTTGCACATTATTTACAGGCCAAGAGACATGTTATATAAATCGCTGAAAATGCACAGTTGCTGTTTGACACATATGGAACGAACCACGCTTGCAGTCACAAATATTAGCAGTAGCAGCAGAACTCATGCCAAGTTCGTCCGGGGAAGTCGCCCATTGCCAAGCCGTAATATATTCGCGCAAGTGTTCCGATTTGAAAGGTATGGTTGACGGTGAAACTACAGGCACGTGAGACATTTCCACCTTCATGTCTCAAGAGTTACAGGAGCATACGATGCGACCTGAGTCTTACTGTACCTAACAGAGGAGGATCTAAGCTGTATTACTTGTTATGGGCAGATATTACCGCTTAACACCAGGTGGGCAATCACTTCTTTCCGGAACTCTATCATAAAAAAAATTACCAACACCAAGACCGGTAAGATAAAGTTTGACAAATATTACTTCAGCACTGAAGAGTATTTAAGATTAATCAATCAGGCGTTCCCACTAGTAATGAAACAAAGCCTGCTGACTAAACACTACTTTATATTCCACAGACAGTAGCTACCCTGAATCAGACGCCGCTTCTACCATCAATTTTTTATTATTTTTTTAAGTTGCAATTTGCTTTATGGCTTTTACTTGTACACTACACACTGTACAGTTTAATGATTACCTTGGTAGGTGCGGTAGGAATGATGCTCGACGTCGATGGCGATTTCATCGCACTCCTCTAGATGGTTGACGAGCCAGTCTAATTTCTCCACGGCGTCGATGAACGTCAGCGGCGTCTGGTCGAGCGGCGGCGGGAACGTCGGTAACGCGGGGTCCGGTTCGATGGCATGTAACGGCGGAGAGTAACGAGTCAGCTCCGCCAAGTAAGGGTGCTCAAATCTGAAACGGAAATCCCACGTATATTATGTGATACAGTTACGGAACGAGCAGATGGTCCACCAGACATGACAGATGGTTAGGTGGTAACCTCTGCCCGTGACAAGTAATATGACTGGATCCTCCCCTACTTAGGTACGATATGACCCAAGTCGCCTCGTAAGCACCCGTGACTCTCGAAACTTGAAAGTTCCATGTGCCTGCTTGGCGGCAGGAATAATCATGGTGGCAATACTTCCCCAGACGAACTTGGCGAAGTATAATGTATGTATATAACATGAAAATATTATACTGTGACAGTTGTTTATTTTATTTCTTTTTAGACAATATTGAAAAACATAAATACAATATATGCATACCACAAATAAACAATACAAAATTTTATAAAAATATGTATATAACAGCCATTAAAATTTACAACCACTTGCCCGTAGATTTAAAGCAACTAAATGGAAATATTTTAAAACAGAAATTAAAAAAATGGTTGATAAGTAAAGTGCACTATAATTTGAAGGAATATATACGAGTTAAGTTTAAGTTTAATTTAGTATGTTAAAAATACAATTGTATATTTTACCTTACTGATATTATTGAATGTCCGAGAGGAAAAACTGTTAATACTTTATATTAAAATAAGATCTTTTTGTACACAGTTTCACATAAACATTTCTAATATGTTTATTCCTTTAAAGTTAGCCAGCTCTTTGTTAGTATGAATAAACTAGCTATGCCCGCGGATTCGCCCGCGTTTAATTCATTTGTGACTAAAAGAGTACCTTAATAAGAGTAAATTAAGCTACTCCTTATAACATCAGCTATCTGCCAATAACAATCGCGCCAATATCGACCCAGCCGTTTCGGATATTAGCCAGAACAGACAGACAAAAAATGTATAGTTACCATTTATACTCTCATATGCATTTATTAAAATGCTGCTTTATTTTTATTACATACAATTACTTCAGTTGTATTTATTTCTTATAACAGATAATTATGAACATTCCCAATACATAGGACGTCTAATTACTACAGTACAAAATCAAATAGCTCCTTACCCAATAGCATCACCTGTATTCTTGTCATATAATACTTTCAGACACAGCGGCTCAACACTATTCGGTTTATGGGTTATCTTCGGCACCCATAGATTGTGTGAGTTGTCCACAGGGTCTTTGAAACTGAGCTGTGGACGTGGTATGTTTTTCGCACCGATGAATGTAGCAGACTTCCCCTAAACAAAAAAATATTTTATATTTTGTCTCACAAAATGGATACTAATCGATCAATATTTCTAGCATTTTAAATATTACATCATCGAATTGTAATTCTAGTGAATATTCTAAAGGAAATAAAATGTAATAATAATAATAGTATAGAATATAGAACTAATAATATCAAAATAGTAATAATAGTTCATAGTTCATAGTTTTTTTATTAATAATGATAATTACAGGTCAATATAAATGGCAACATAACATCACAGTCATATTCAAAATCTATTCGTCATTTATACAATTATAACTATGTTAACAATTAGTCAAAATTAAATCAAATCATAAAATTATAACAAAACAAAATTAAAAGATACGTAAATAAATGTAGGTAAAAATTACCTAGGTAACTTTTTGTTCAAAAATTCGTCAAAATTATAAAAATTTTCTTCGATATCTTCAATCGATTTCTTCTTGCGCTTCAGTCTTATTTTGAAGCAAGATATATTTAATATACAATATATTTAAATATACAAGTATTATATCAGTTGTATGGTACCCATATTAAACTTTTTTAATTTATTTATAACATTATATTATAACATATATTAATATTATATAATATTATAACATTATAACTTTTGCTTAGTTTAGGGCTAGATAGCGCTGTTTGAAATATCCACCAAAATTTATTGAATTTAGCCGATTGCCACGCAACTCTTGAGATTAGAATCGGATAGACTATTATCATTCCAAATCATGGAAAGCGAAAATTATCAATCGGTTTCAATATCAATTCTAATGTTACCCTAGGTTCTCTACGCTTACCTCAATCTTTGAAATTACAGGTGTATTGTTCAATGGTGACAAGTTGACCCCCGTGCCAATTTCCTTGTCAGATTTCAGATTTGGCTGCTTCACACCTTTTATAGTCTTTATGTGTTTACAGACTTTGTTTAGAGTACTATAAGTCGCGTCTGCTACGATTTCCGCATGAAACTCATGTGTTTGGCTATGAGGAATAAATCAGTAGTTACCTTTTGTTATTTGGAAGAAACGCCCTCATTAAACAGTCGCGTTTAGTTTTAGTTATAAAGTATATTAAACATAGAAAAATTGGAGAGTTGGCATGGGTTCTGGTTAAAGATGTTTTATTTCTCACACGTTACGTTCGATTAAAATGAGAAGATTTGAAAGTTGAGAACTTTTAAAAGGTATATGAAAAATATGTTACTGAAGAAGTGACTAAACTCAGTATACCATTAAAATAACTACATAGTTGAAACATTTATAACCCTCAGACAGGGCTAAGAATGAAAGAAGACACGTTTTATTAACACTATAACTGAATTACAAACATTGAATAAAAAATGAAAGTGAGGGTACTTACAAAATAATAACATCAATGAATAATGATTTTATTATTATTATTATTATCTGTCTTTCGGTCGAGGTTCACAGATAAAGGAGATAGAGAGACGAATCCAACTGGGGTGGGCTGCTTTTGGGAAATTGGAAGATGTATTTCAATCAAAAATCCCGCAATGCCTTAAGACCAAGGTGTACTGCCCATCCTCACTTATGGATCCGAGAAATGGCCGCTCACAAGTGAGAACACATACAGAATAAGCGTTGCTCAGCGAGCAATGGAACGAGCCATGCTAGGTATTCACCTCGTGGACCGTGTACCTAACGTCGAGATTCGGTGTCGAACCAAAGTCGAAGACGTGGTTACACGGATAGCAAGACTTAAGTGGAGATGGGCAGGACACTTGGCTAGGAGGGAAGACTTCCGATGGACCAAGGCAGTCACTGAATGGTGGCCAAGGGATATGCGTCGGCCCCAGGGCAGACCACCAGCCCGATGGTCAGACGATATAGTGAAGGCAGCAGGAAAACAATGGATGAGACTTGCCCAAGACCGGCAACAGTGGCGTACCAGAGAAGAGGCCTATACTCAGCAGTGGGTGTTACGGGCTGAATATATAGATAGATTGTGATAGGAAATATGGTACTACCTATTCATTTTCCTGCAGGGAGATTAATATTATACCAATACAGGAGAATTGCGTACCAGTTGTTAAGTTTTAGACAAAATCGAACACATTTAGTTGTCAAGGTCCATATTGCCGATCCAGTTACCAGTGCTCCGTCCACATCAAGAGATGGATTAAACCGACTGAATTAGAAAAATAACCCACCTCGTCACCTTCAATTTAGGAAGCTCGGCAACTACAATTGGGGTTGATTGTACAACAACATTTTTGCTTATCTCGTATGATACCACATTGAAATCTCTATACGTTTTGTATATTTCACGTGAGGGACCTGCTGGGTAGGATCTAGAATCTAATACGGTTTTGTTAGACTTCGAGTATCCATCCTGCAACAACCGTTGAGTAAGTTACTGTTTTACTACCCTAAATTACTGCTTAGTTATAAAATTAAGCAGTAATTTACGGTAAGTCTTTAGAGGAACTGTTAATATCTAATTCCATGATGCAATTTAAAATAAAATATCTATGGACTAGCATTTCCGCGGGTTAATGGTGATTTTATCAACCAATTCTGGCTGTCGATTGATACAAAAATCATAAACGGAAAAGCTATTAATTTATTTCAATTTCCGGAAAGCTTCAAGCAAATCGGACGACGCGATATAAATTTCTTACAAAGTTTACCCCTCCCCTCACCCCCTATAAGTTTGTAGCAAGTCCCGAATATCATAATTCATCATAACCGATTCAGCATTTTAGGCGTGAATGCGAAAAAAAACAAACAAACTCAATTTGCATTTATAATAGTAGTGAGAATAAGCCAGCGAGCCGCTCCACCTTCACAAGGATGCATTTCATTCGCACATTATATACACAAGCCCATTTATTGCTCTTTCGATTAATGAAAACAGAATCAAAATCCATTGCACAGTTAGTACAAACCAGAAAAACAAAGCGAGGCAGATAGCAACTTAGTTTTATACTATTTAGATAGAGAAGATATATTGGTGGTTTCACAATGCACCATCTAGCGCAATACTAAGCAAAGCATAATAATAATATAATTTTAGTAAATACAAACATAATAATAATATATATTTATTATTACACATATAACACCCAGATATAGAACACACATTTACACATAAACGTTTGTCGTAGAAGGCAGAGCTACTTGTAATACCAGTTGCTGAGCCACTTGTAGCTACTTGTAGTAGAGCTACTTGTAATACCAGTCGCTGAGCTGCGAGAGTGTGACACCAAGTTGTATAAAATAAGTAAAAAGCAGTATTTTTCTCTTATTACAGTTCAGGTTTAAAGAGTGTGGATTCATGCAGTGATGATACAGTCACAACATTCTATATTCAAATCTCAGTGTTATCAATGATTGTGAAATTTAAAACAGGTTACAACAGGTTAGGCATGCAACAATTTTATATAAAAAAAACGAATATACTTATGTATATTAGTTTATATTTTGTTACCTATGTAAACTTAAGCTACTACCTGAGATTTACACTCCATAAATTTGACAATAATAATTATTTGCTGAACTACTGACAAGCGAGCATTTCATTGGTTTTGAAACAGTACTAATCACAATTAAAGTTGTAGTTGCAAAAACTATTTGTTAAAACATTCATTTGAGCCTTTACCCTATATTCATATTTGTTTATACTATGATTATGAAAGTACTGGATTTCGAAATCAAGCCCATCGTGTTTATTTATTAAAAAAAACGTAAACGTCTGTAGCGCGTGTAGTAGTAGTAGTAGACTAAGCCCAAGAACAAATTATTAGGTAAAAATAAAAGCTCAATATTTGACTGTTCAAATTTAGTTCTTAGACTTTAATATGAGTGCCTAAAGTTAAACTAAGATTGCATGTATCTATCTAATTAACTAGTTTTTGAATGATTACAAACAATCCGAATGCAAGTTTTCAGTTTTCGAACGTAGCCTTCCGTTGTGAACCCCAAAAATAGAGGTCACGTGTTGATTCTTCAATAGTCTTGAAAGGTAACGCGGGGCCTTGTAATTGGATTCTAAAGAGTCTTTGGATTGTTATCGAGAAAATCTTGAAAATAATACGAATACACCGAAAACACATGCTAATTTTTGTATACTGATATATAAAAATTTGAATGCGTACCTGCATGAAAGAATTTCGTGGACGAAACTCTGGTGCATCGGGATTCAAGTCAGAACTCATTACGGAAAAAAAGCATAGAAAATAACGGAATACATCAATAAAAAGAATCTTGCCGTGCGCTGCAAACGGAAATGAAAGTTAGCTTTAGCTTCTTCCTGTCGCTTCGCACGGCACAGATAACAAAATACTTTACGCGGCAAACGCGAGTGAACGAACGAACGATGCAACAAGCTAGATAATGCACACACGAGTGTGTATGAAAATCGATTACTCTAATTTTGTTCGCTACAAATAATCGTTTAATCCTGAAGTCTCACAGATTATTTTATTTTTTTCAGTGTATATTATTATATACTGTACAATAGAACTTTTTGGCATCTTTTTATAACAAAAGAATTTATAATAGTAGTAAAAATGATGATGATGACGATGATTAGTTAATGACATAATTTGTTTATATATTCATCACCTACAGTAGGACAAAGGAATAACTTTGCGACAAACGTGATTACGTAGACAGTTAGGATGTCTGCATTCTCAGTATCTATTTTGGAGTTTACTCCTTAAGAAACGATTTCATTTTAAGCCCGATATGAAAAATAGACGGGTAGTAAAAAGTATATTTGAGCAAATTTGGATTGGGGTCTAAGGAAATTACACTAAATACAATTGTTTGCATATATATAATACACACCGTTTGGTTCTTGGCGACAGGTTTTAGCTGTCCTAATAATATAATTTCGTATGTTATTACCCTAACACTGTTTTTCTTAATCTTATGAAAACAAGTCATTTTTGGAATTATCATTTATTTTCAGTTTACTAGTTTTGTCTTTTGAATTTTTACCTAATTAGCTTAATTTAGCTTGTGTGTTGTGTAAGAGTGTGGTTCATATTATTTCAATTCTTTAAAATGAAATATTATTTAATTGTTTATCGTATTTTTTTATAATATAGTTAGTTATATATGTGTATGTGTACTTTAAAGTTTTTATATTATCACTTCAAAGTACCTTATTAATAATCTAATATTAATTTTGGCCATCTCGTTAATACCTATTTTTTATCATTATAGGCCCCTGTTGTTGTTTACCTGAATGTTGTTAATTACTTAATAAGACTGTAGCCTGTAAATTGACATTTATAATAATTCGGTTATAATTGTTTTTCTCTGTTGTCAGATATCAGCCAGAACATAATAAAAAACATATGATTATTCGGGTACATGTTCTAATAATTATAACACAATATAATTACAGCATCCAAGTAAAATAAACTGTGTTTTTGCTCTATACTAGGGTGCGTAGAAATTCTATTGAAACTATAAGGGCTATGTATAACTCAACTATATGGGTTTTAAATTCAGTCGAATAAAGACTCTAGGTACTTAGCTTGTCAACGACAAGTAAGACTTCTAAGGATAAAAATACGAGATTATCTTACTGTACCATCCCCAATTAAATTTTCCATCGTAGTTCTTTTTTGTATCGTTTCGTACGTCTGACCACAGAGTGAATTGTAAAAATGACAAACTATATCTGCAAAAAAAATACTTAATGTTAATGTCACAATGACAACGACACGTTTAACGTTGTCAATTTAACGGTGTAATGTAAACAAAGGTAGGTGTCCCAATTGTAGAGCAGTGTTTGTGGTGAGCACCGATGGAAGTGGTGGAAAAGGGGGTTTCGACGCCCGATATTTTGTATGCATCACATGGAGTGAGGGTGTGGTGGGTTGGGTGTCGCATCAACCCTGCTCTTGGCGTGTTGTGCGGCTGCGCATTGCAGCACTCTCTCGAACCTTTTCGATGGTCTCAGTTTGCTGTGAGTTGGTAAAGGACGGCTACACGCGAAACTCACCGAGTATAATGCGAAGTACTACGGGTATGTTTTACCATCGATATTTTGTGGGATAGGTGCGGGACCGTCTGGACACCGTCGCGTGTTTATTTCATGTCTCTATTTTCGGTGCTCGTAATCTTTATCACATGCATCTGCTTGGACTAATACGTTTCTGTTTCTGTTTGTCATGACTTTAGAAGATCCTTTCTACGTTGTAAAAGAGTAAGTTTCTGCCATTATCTTGATTACCATTATATTTCTGTCTTCGTTTTCAGTACAGAGGGATTCAATGAACTGACCTTATTCATGTTCAATTCATTAGCCTTGAATCAGACCTACTATGTTTCAAATGTCTCACTCAAAAACGTCTGAAAAATTAATCAATAATTCTCAACAGGTTGCCTTGACAATGCATTTTTTATGTCTTAACATGAACTTCAGTCATTCTAAATTACTTTGTGTACTTAATATAATATTTTCTTTCATTATTTACTAACTATGAATTTGCAACAAAACAGACATGTAAAATTGTGATACTTGCTCTATGAAAAATATTTCAAACTTGTTTTGACACATCCCCCATATCATCTATTTGCATTTCATCAAACAGGGTGTTCTTATGCAGATTTTGTTAACTCTGAATAGACATGTGATATAAAAAGTTCTAAAATTAGTTTATAGAACTTCTTCTCGATATTTATAACATTATGATTAACTGAATGCTTTCATTCATTTCACGTTTATTTAAAGTCTATGAAATATTTTGTCATCAAAGTGTGTCTCTATTTCATTAAGAAAACTCATGAATATTTGCAATGTTGCGAAATAAGTAAAGTTCTGTAATTGATGTATATGGAGTTATACCTGCTGACATACCAATCCTATGAAAAGAACAATATGTTGTGGTTCATTACAGTAAGAAGAGATGGAAAGATTTTGGTCATTTTGGTAGCTGACATTGTCATCAGTTCAAACCACAATTGCAGCAGGCAAACACCTTAAACCTGAAGTTGAATTCTGCTGTTTTGTCTTACTCTGAATGTTGTTATGATTTCTTTTGCTTTGGAGTATTGAAATAATAAAAATAAACATTTCTTTTATTTTTTGTTTAAAACGTATACTGGACTAGTTGGGTAAACAGCCACGCGTCAATGCACTAAAACATCAGTGTTCATTGCATCTGTGCAGGGCACATTTTGATGGGATTTGTTAGATACTGCTTATCATTTCAACTATATGCCCTTCCTGTTACTTAATCACTGAAAAGAAAATAATCTATAGGTACATTAAGAAGATCAAAATGCTTGGTTTCTGTTAACAGGCTAAGTCTTATTTGTTATTGAGACCAAGTCAACACATGGAATAGCTAAAATATTATATTGCAGTTACATATCTTTAAATATTTTGTCATATGTATAGTGTAATAGGTATTACGTAATTTCTTAGGAAACTATGATTCTAATTTAGTTTTAAAAATCTTTACTATTACTATAATAATATAATTATTGTTTTTTGCGTGACCTTTTCTTTTTGTTTGCAGTGAGGTGTTCAAGGCTTTGAATAAGACTCGAGGACTCTACCTCCGGTGGCAGGAGATCTCGAAGGCCCCCGTTGCCCCCAATAGTCCTGAGGTAGAGTGGACATCCACTGAGTTGAGGAATGCGCTACGAAGCATCGAATGGGATCTCGAAGACTTGGAAGATACAATCAGTATCCTTTTAAATATTAGTGAAGATGGGCATTCAAGAGCTGATTCCCCACACCAACCTGAGAAGCTTTTACTATGTATTTTTTTATTGTAAGGCTTGGTAACATCAGATATACTTTGTCGCCCGCCCGTATCAATGAATTGGAAGTCAAATCAGCTGTATACCTTCTTCATTACTTTTAAAGCATGGGGCCATAAGTTTGATCTCCGGTCTGAACATATGTATGACATTAAGTTTTTATTCAGACTGAATATTTGTATTATTTATCTTTGTTGTGTGAGACCTCCTAGAGCAGATGTTAGCGTGTAATCCTTATACCAGCCTTCTGTTGTCCTCACAAATGTGGAAGAGAATGGAGTGACCGGACTATTCTTGCAATACAGTCCGAGTCAAAAATCTGGTTTCATATGTGCCATGTATTAAAATCTAGAAGAGAGAAGACCTTTTATCTAGAACTAAATAATATGACGTTGAATTGAGCTCGCAAATGGAAATGCGCAGCTGGATTAACAATTTCATTATTTTATACTTGAATACTTAATTTTTTATAATTTCCTCGACAATATAATTATAGCAATCGTAGAGAAGAATTCCAACAAATTCAAGATCGACAATAAGGAAATCTGCGATCGACGGACTTTTATTGAAGCTACTAAGCAGGAAGTGAAGGTAATTATTATTATGAATTAATAAATGTTTCTGGTCATTTCACACTGCACCATTAAACACTAAACTAAGTATTATCACACATGTATATATAAACGAAGCTTCCAACCCAGAAATTCAAGTCATATAATAATATAGAGAAGGGCTAGACCCTTAAGTAAAGCTAATTTATACTGTAAATGATTATTTAAATGATAAATCCCTATGGTCTGATGTCGCTCTGCTCAACAACACAAAGCATCTTGTAATATCTAATTCCAGTATTTTCTGTAGTTATAAATGCAACATAGATTTACGTACTCAGATTTTACAAGGATCGTGCTCGTGAAAAAAGGGAGCCCTCCTTTAGGGGTTTTTATGTCCATTCTTCCCAGTTCTTCCCAGAGAGTCGGATAGGGTTTTAACAAGCGTCAAACTAAGCTATAGGTACGCATGACCTTATGTTTTGAATATTATTGACGTTGCCAAGCCACTTCTTTATGAATTCTATGGAAATAATGTTTTTGACTTTGACAACCAGATAACTGATAGAATATATATATGTAAGTAAATAGTAACAGTCACACACAAATATTTATCTTTGGCACACAAACGTTTGTCTTGTGTGGCAATCGAACCCACGACCTACAGCGCAGAAGGCAGAGTATCTCCTTATTGACTTGTGAGACCAGCCAACGTGAACTCGTTCGTTTCTTTCAGTATTATCGCTTTAAATCATGTAAGTATACCGGCCTGCGTTAGGCTAGCGCGCTTGATGCGGCAAAAACCGATATGTCAAGGAGATGCAAAAGAGTCTCGCAGAGGCGTCGCATCTCCCGAGCCGAGAGAAAAATAATCATAAATATTAGAAAGGATATAATGAAAGAGGGAGTGATTCGATACTGGACGAGAGAAGAGACTGTAGGTACTCTTTTTTATGTGATGTAGATGATAGATCGAGCTGACGGCCCATCTGATATTAAGTGTTAACCGCCGTCCATAGACAACAGCAATACGATTTAAGTCATCTCCATCAAAGTACTAAATAACTCAATTCGCATTGCGTTGCGTCCATCACCTCGAGACGGGGTTGATACGTCTCATGCGCCTGCAATTTCACCGGCATCCACACCCTTCTACCGGAACATAGTAACACGAGTGCATCACTGCTTGGCGGCAGATTACTAGGTGTGGTGGCAGTACTTTTCCGGGCGAACTTAGCACAAGTTCTACTGCTACTTTGGGTTGCTCCTTTCGCACTACCCGGGGGACATGTGTAGGGATTCAAAGGGTTATCACCTACAGACGCGAGCAACGTGGACCCCCAGAAAAATACGCATTTTACGTATATTACCGTGTGTTGTCCACAGGTAATGAAAGGCAAGATGAGCCTTAACCGTAACCGAGATAACGACGGAACCGCCCGGGAGCCCCTGTTAGGCGAAGACAGCCCGATGCACTTCGGGAACAACTGGACTTCCACCCCCAAGTACACAAAGTACTCGAAACTGGCCAGCCAGACCGACAGCCCGAACAGATTCGACGCTTACGACAGCGATATAATGTCAGTACAGGATAAGATGCTGATCAGCCAGAACGATCAGCTGCAGGTGATCAGCAACTCGGTCGGCTCGCTCAAGACTGTCTCTAAGCAGATCGGCATCGAATTAGATGAGCAGGCCGTGTGAGTTACAATGATAATTTTTTATGTCACTCAATTTTACCATGAAAATTCTATAACCTATAATTTCACCAGCGGTCACTCCTTTCAAACTTACAAACATACACATAATTTCCACGTTGGAATCGCTCAAGATGTTCCGTTGGAATTGAACTTGCTTATTAATGTTTCAGGATGTTGGACGACCTAAATTCAGAGCTCGAGAACGCCGACTCAAAGTTAGATTCGACCATCAAGAAAGTTGCTAAAGTTCTTCACATGAATAATGGTAAGTCTATTAACTGTTGTTCTCTGTTTCAGCGGCAGTCAACAATATTTAAGATTATGTTATGTTTTATGTCACTTAACAAACACATGGCTCGCCTGATGTTATGTGGTAACCTCTGCCCATAACAAAAGCAATACGTCTTTGGTCTTCTACTTTAGGTATGAAGAATTGTCATATTAGGATAAAATTTGAAATCAGCAGAAATCCTATTGTGGTGCGGTTATATTACTGTCCAAACTCCGAGCTGCTCCTCCAACTTCAGATAGTAAGTATGGAGCGAAAGGTACTTAAAGTTTTGCTCGAGTTGGAGAGAGAAGAGAAGAGGACTGAAGGTTTGCCTGAGTTCGGGTGTCGGTCGATCAGTGCATCTGCACTATGATACAAATATAATTATTATTCTATTAGTTAGTTAAGTTATTACTAACAATTTATTCAGTAAATTACCGTGATAAATTAATTTTTGTATTACTTCTCAGTGTATGTGAAAAAATAATACAGTTTATTATAGATTGTTGGAATGTGAATTAATTGATATGCACCTGTCCTCAGTCCGTATTATACAAATATTTTTAATATTCATAAACCTCTGTTGCTAATGTCTGTTATAAGTTACACTGTTGTAAATGTATTCTTTATCTAATGTTCGTTAATGTGTTCTAGGCAGCTGGAGTGTAATATAAATAAAATATAGTTTACTGGCACTGTCTTTATTTTACTTTACTTTATAATCGTATAGAACTAACTAAGTACCGAATTATTAAACTATATATTAATGAACTACCGAACGGGGCGTGTGACGGGAGACGACTGGTTCGCCTTTCCATTGCTCAAGCGGAATATGCTGCGCTCGCAAAATAATAATAGAATGTAAATATTGAAAACTCAGCCATAATATGTTTACTTTTTGCTTTCAGATCGACGTCAGTGGCTGGCCATAGGCATTCTTATAGGTCTATTATTTTTAACATTGATCCTGTTTGTTATCCTCTAAATCCTTAAGAAGTTTTCTTAAATTTTCTGACGTCGAAAACGTTACTTCGAGTAAAGATCAAGAGAAACTTCTCGCCGTTCTGCCGATGACCCTAAAATACTTAAGGTGGTACAATACCGACTAATTGTGGTCCACAATGTTATATATATATATATATATATATATATATATATATACACATATATGTTCTATATACGCTCAAATAATTCCGGTACACAAACGACATGCGAGAATTAAATGTCATGAAAAATGTAATAGTCGAAATGAAATAAAATATTGTTATATATAAAACAGTAATATATACTATTTATCAGTCTGTTCAAATGTGATAAATATACAGTAGGATCAGATTTGTGGGTTCAGGTGGGTATGTGAAACGCATTCACGTAGCGTTTTTGTTTTCGAGGCGACCGACGTCTAAATATAGCTGTTGTGCATTTTAAGTTTCTAAATCGATTTGATGTAATCGCATTAAATCTGTTTTCGCTTTCTTATGCAATGTAACTTTTTTTTTTTCAACTACAAAAACGATTAACAAGATCAAAGTTACATAATTCGCTTCTTTCTAGACGACAGAAAAGGTTTTTTTTTTATTTTATTTATTTACGGAACGAGCCGACGGCCCACCTGGTGGTAAGTGGTATCCTCGGCCCATAACAACCGATGCGACTTGGGTCCTCCCCTACTAAGTACGACAATACCCAAGTCGCATCGTATGCGCCCGTAACTATGAGACGTGTAGGTGGAATGTCTCATGTGCCTGTAATTTCACCGGCAACCACACCTTTCAAACCGGATCACAGTAACGCGTTCGCGTTACTGCTTGGCGGCAGAAATGGGCATGGTGGCAGTACTTCCCCGGACGAACTTCTGACTTCTGAGAAAGAGACTAATGATATGATATTTACAATGTCAATTTTATTCTACCTTCAAGTCTTCGTCATAGCCAAGTTAATTGTAAGCAGTTGTACTTACTTATTAGATATATTGGAGTTTAGTAGATTTAGTAGATTTTTTAGATTTTTTTAGAGAGTTTGTGTGTGTGTGTGTGTGTGTGTGTGTGTGTGTGTGTGTGCGCGTGTGTGTATGTGTGTGTGTGTGTGTGTGTGTGTGTGTGCGCGTGTGTGTATGTGTGTGTGTGTGTGTGTGTGTGTGTGTGTGTGTGTGTGTGTGTGTGTGGTGGTCTTCTATCGTTATTACAATATTTTCCTTGCTCCTTATTATATTGACGAGATAGATAGATATTAGTGGTTACTTATTCACATTGGAAGATGATATAGGACATAGAATATGATAGCATTTTTTTCACATTGAGAAAAGTTGCCAAATTAGCAAAATGTAGTTTCGCACAATGGGCAAAATCTGTAGAACGACTAAAGACCGCCACTTGACTTACATCTTATTTTAGATAACATCTTACTTTGAAACTGTATAATACGTATATTTTATAATGTGTAGCCAACTTTAACATTGCTTAGAATACAAGAACTAGGACATCATGCTTGCACTATAGAAATAAATATATTAATATTGATACGCACGCAATTTGTGTATTCAATTATTTAGGCTGTGGGCACACTGTGGGTGACAATGGTGTTCATACAACAACAAAAGGGTTTAGTCTGTTCGGGCGACATAAGTCCCGGGTGGCAGACTACGCCGACGCGACGCGACGTTAGCATTGACACGAGCGTCGCATTACAAATTGAAATGCCACCACGTGCACAAACACAATTTCAAAGTGTACAATGTATTAGGTCAGATTCTAGAGTGGTGAAGGATCGGTGATTTGCGTAGCCATATGAAGGAAATGTCTAACTAACTGTTGTGTTAATGTTGTTACTTGTCTCTGACTCGCACCATGATAGACAAACTTTTGTGACGCTCTGACACTTGTATACATTTTTGTTGATTATGCCTTATTTGTTGTGTGTATGGATTTGTATGAAACAAGTCAAAAATAGGCGATCACCGCAGTGCAAACATTTGCTTCTGGCTTGGGTACACGCAATGTGTTGACTTCATGCTGTCAGTCGCTACTAAATGTTATTATGAATTAGAGTAAAATGATGAATTATTTTAGAAATTTAGAATGATTATTAAAAAATTATGATTATTATTAAGTATTTATATTTAATGCTAAGTTGTACATTTTTTATTTCATTGTAACGTTTGATTGTGAAATAAACAATTGTCAGTCATTTTAAATTATAATACATTATGCCACATTTCATAAGTAATTAACACTTACCTATGTTCAGTTAGTGCTGGGTTTTTATAGTGTAAGTTCGGTTGCGACCATCCGTACGTTGCAGGATCACCTTAGCAACGTCAGTCAACAACAATTCCATACATTTTTTACATGGTGATAGTCTTGTTAAACTGTAGATTCATTAAAAATAATATTACCTAAAAGATTTCAAAGAAACACTGTATTTTCATAACACAAATAGTTTTGAAAAGAATCTATGGCTTAGAACTGAATTGGCAAAATCTGTATCCAGTCGTAAGTTATGTAATCGAATTGAAACCCAGTCACAAGTATGGTAAAAATGATTAACTATATATGTAGTATACTATGAATTCTATATTTCCAATAATGATTTTTATTGTTTTTGATAATATTATGAATTTTACCGATAATTATTAAAGTTTAATTCGTTGACGATTACATAATTTGTTATACACATACAAACATGGTTACTAGAATATGAAAGTGATATTTTAAATGCCCAATTTTATTTATTTATTTTTAATAAATTATGTTTTAACTCATTATTATTCAACTTATTTTGTATTCTGGTGAGGTTGAATCCATCTGTAAATACCTGTTGATATAGTTTAGAAAAGTGTGATGTTAGCTGTTTTGTTATTTAGCAGGGTTGATAGGTTTATCACCACAATAATGCATGAAGGAGCACGAAATATTTTCGCCAGCGAATTGCATTATGTTCTAAACGCTCATATTTGTTTAATTTTTAATTACTTAGAGTGGTGTAATTCTCTTTACAATATACTTTGCATTCAGCTGAAATAAGGCTTCTATTTATGAGGCCGCGTGTGGCATAACCGACTTTTATATGAAAGAGTTGCAATATAAATCACACAATTCATAACATAAAGCTCGCTTGGCTTCACCCTTAACCCACTCTAGTTCTCATACTCTAAACTGACTAGACGACCAAAAACGCTACATCCTGAATATGTTGTTCTCTGACCAACACTTGTTCATGCATTATTTGTCGTTATAATTAACGGTTAACGACCGGTTAGACTCTAATTAACTTTAGGCTAAGTAACGGGGCCTCTTTTATGTTATTAGTTAACTAAAAGTTTATTACAGAAAAATAAATGTATAGTTTAAATACTATGGCAGGCAAGGACCGTATTTCTGTTAGGGAAATTAATTGAATTAATAAATAAAGCCATTGCAATTTTTATCATTTGTTTTTTTTATATCATTCCTTTGTATCTATAATGTATAGTCAGCGACAAAGGTCGATGAAAACTTTCAAATAGTCACTCTATAATTATGTTCGATGTAACTGGATCGGGGGTGGCCACGCCAATTTAAGGAATGTGCACTCGACCGATACTGATGGAACCTTGGGCATCATAAAACACCGATTATAACGGAAAAGCTTCTCAATTATTGCTTATTGATTATCAATAATAATAATAAAGAATGAATAGGAGGAACAGTCATATTTCGATGCGTGTCGTCACCGAACCCGATACCCCTAGAATTAGTTTAGGTATCTGACGTTCGGCTTGCCTTAATTATGAATTTTAGGAGAAATAATAATAAAAATGCCCTAGAGACGAACATACGTATTAATCAAAACCAAACAACTGTGTCACAGATGACATGCGCGCGGTATCTCGTATCTGGCGTCCGATGAAACGCCGGAACACGCCACCTCTAGGTCAAAAACCGTCATCCATGAATGCAAAAAGATGATCGGCACTTTTAGATGTATTAAAATTCACATTACATAGAATCAGCGATAAATATATATATTTACTTTGAAGTTGATTCTGTTAATGGGAATAATTGTAATCAACATTTTATTATTACAGTTCATCAGAACTGCTCTCTGAGCCGCTGTAGAATTTATCGTATAGTTCGGGAACGAAGTCGAATGTTTTATCCGTGTAGTCATCGTAAACAGACTTCTTCAGTGTGTTCCAATCCATCCTGGTTTCAGCGTCGAATAAGCTGTAAGAAACAGAAAATATATTATAATCATTCAATGGAACGATAGAGATAGGTGACTTAGTTCCTTCGGGAAATTACCTCCGCCAAGCAATAACGAATTCGCATTACTGTATTCGTGTTACTGTTTTATAGTGTGGTTACCGGTGAAATTACTAGCATATCCATGAGATATTCCACCTTTACGTCACACTTCAGCACCATGTGACTAATTACCCTAAGTAGGGTAGCAGTAACAAATCAATAATATTTGGGTTTCTTACACAAATCTTGTTGATTTGGCAGTAAGTATGGGCGGGGGACATCAGACATCACGGGTCAAGTGCGAGTAGGAACTCGCAGTGAGGGCTCCACGCCGAAAATGGTTTTTTTTATTTAGTTCGGCCGGTTATTATAGTTTGATCTTTTAAGTACTTTAGAGTTTGCACTATAGTTACTTAGAGGTTGACGTTTGTACGAGTATACATTTGATAATTTTTTTAATAGAGCTCAAATAAATAGGGGTAAAGTAAGTTAACATTTGAATGTACATAATTTAATAATTTTTTATTTTTTGTTATCATTGCCGACTTGTTGGCGTAGTGGCCCATTGGTATCAGCCCAGAGGTTCAATCCGGAGGTCACTGGTTGAATCCGGAGCGCACGTTCTCAAAACAGTGAAGTAAAACATGTTGACGAAACCGGGATGTCCAAGAATCAAAATTTCGGTGATTTCGAGGGGCACTCTTTACCACACCGGTTCCAGAGAGCCACTGAAACTAGTAAATCTAGTACCTGCTGACACATGTCATGAATTTGCGAAGGTACCGCCCGGAGAACAGATGCATGACGTTGCTATAGCCTGTGCAGTTGGTCCATTGAGAGTCTGGGGCCATCATCATGCCGACGGCACGTCCTCGGCAGATTAGCGGTGCACCATACATTCCCTAGGAAAGTCAACATACTAACTAGTAACGCTGTCAAGGCCATCTGCGGCCAACAGCTTACTTGTTACAATAAAAAAAAAACAAGCATGACTTATAAACCATAAACGAAGTTTTTTATCTGTGAGTCTTTTATCCGTCAGCTACATGCTGATTCATTTCGAAATTGAAGTAGTAAAAGAGACTACTTAGCTAATCAAGTATAATGAAAGATTTTGATTAAAAAAAAAACGCGTTACTTTTAATAGTCACATTCAGCGTTAGGTAAAGAGCTAATGAGTGCAATCAACACTGAAATACTATATTCAGCTGTTGTTCTGTTATAAAATATTAAGGGCGGTGTACAAAATCCAATACCGTATTCCTTTGATGTTTGAAATTGATAAATGCTTCAAATACCATCCGTCTTTGCTTGACTGGATTTCATTTCATCTATTGCATCTTTTGTTCTCTTCCTTAAGTCTCTACTCTACATTTATTTTTGTTATTCTACCCCTCTTTCTTCCTAGTTTTTCATTTTTGATACAAGTATGACCACTTTTTGGTGTCAGTATTGTTTAGTATTTTCAATTTTTGGTGTCCTGTTTTCGCTATCATTATTTATGATATAAAAGTTTAATTATATTTCTGTTCTCCAAAGTTTCAAACATCAGTACATTAAAAATATATCAAACTTGCCAATCTAATGTTTAAGTGCATCTCTGGCCACACATATGTAGTAAAAGTTTCCTTTGTTTAACTGGCAGCTAATATGAGATTTTATTTAAAGTTATTCCTGCGACCGCGTCACTGAAAATAATGGCATGTATTGGCAAACATCACATACTCAAAAGCTCGTTGTAAAATTTTTCCTATTTGAGAATATGTTATCAACTTTTGACTTGTATAAAACAATTTGAAATCTCAAATATAATCCTTAAGTGCCCGTCTAAAGATAATCCACATGCTTACATCTTAGACTGGATATTGTTCTATTTCTCAATTACATAGACCATTATTAACGTAATTCCATCAAGCTACTATAAAGCGGTTAATAGTAGCTTGGTGGCAATTGAGCTACTTACTTCACCTACTTTCCGGTAGTTGTCAAATTTTTGCTGCTTACCAGACTCTAAAGTTTTCAGTCTTACCCTACACAATAAGTAATAAATTATTGACACGAATTTCACAAAAAATCCTAGTTCATTAAATGTATATATGATAAGATGGTTAATGCATACGGTAATGTTAACATCTAATTCTAAGTAAGTTAATTTGCTTTGAAAATGATCAAATTATCTCATCTTATATTATCATATCTTATCTTATCGTATCACATTCATACTCCTTAGGTACTCGTAGTAGTGTAATGGTTATTTCATAAGGATAGAAACGTATCCCAAAACGAGACTGATTGCAGATCTCGCCTGGTTTGATATTTGCAAATATCAGTAACGTACATACGGAATGATCAGTTTTGAATGAAGCTCAGGACTCCGATGGGATTGGATTGGAACCTCTCCCATCGGGTACCTAATATTGAGGCCTGGTCCAGCCAGTCAGTGTAATAAACGTCCAACTAGAATTCAATCACATATATTCACGCCTTTCCCCCGATAGTGTTGTCAGAGCTTCAATGGGTCACTTTTGACCATGTGGGTTACGCCATTGCTTAATAAGACAGTTAACACTTTCTTCCGATAATAATCACAGAGCCAGGAAACAAATTACCAATAGTCTCACCGAAAAATTCGATTAGCTGATAATAAAAGTTTGATAGTGGTCTGTTATGGATTTTCAGCTGAAATACTCGTAAATGTGTAGTGATTTAGTCATTTAACCTGAATCTACCCAACGAATAAAAATGAAAAATCGACTGGAATTTTCAAACTTTACTTACATGGCAAGGTTGTGCTGTTCTGTCTGGCTGAAAAATACATTCAAAACAATTTTATTATCTTTGATATTATTTATAATTTTTTATATTTATATTATATTTTATATTATTTATTATTTACAATTTTTTTCATCCTATCCTACCCTTATTAATTATTAAAATCAGGACCTGTGGAACGTGGCCGTACCAAAATCAATGGATTACATGACTGGCATCACCGCTCAGGTGGATGTACCTATACCGTAGAAGGTAGAGCACAGCACCTTCTACGGTATACATATTTATATTATATCCAATGATGCTTGGTTACAGCCAAGCGGATTTACCTCACAATCGTAATCATCATTATATATTTTTAACGCAAGGTTAACTTAGCTGAGTTTGGGATGGCCCAAAAATGTTAAACTTTATCCCCAGCAAAAACAACTTTATGTTATATAATAATTATAGCTCATAAAGCCACAAGATACCACATCTTCGTTATTAGTAGCATAGGTCCGGATGTTCAGTTGACCGAAACACGGAAAAAGTGATTTGCCCGTAGCGTCATTTTATGTGGGTTAACCGGACCACGGTTATTCAGTCTTTTTTTTACACCCTGTATGTATATAACCTAGTCTCACATCTCTGACGCAGATAGACGCGCTCTGGTCGATCATGCCGTGAAAACCCATACTGGTCAGCGCCTTCTGGAACTTGATAGACAGCGCTTCACAAAATAAGTTCTTCTTGACGATGTTGAGGAACTGAGCCCGTACGTTTCGCTGAAGAAGGAATTTGTTCACTGGGAACACTTTGTCCTGAAATACAAATAAATTAAAAAAATGTTTCGTGTAATACTGAATACGTTGATTTATTTAATTTTCAGTGCAGAGACACATTTGCTGATCTTGACGAAAGTTCCCTACAAATGGGTAAATGTCAAATGCCATTGTATTTGGGCGTTATCCACAACAAAGTATTACACACATTTTCAGGGGCAACGCATTGGTCCACCGCATGTGTCAAATGATAATGTTCTGGTATAAAATCGACCTGCACATAAAACTAAATTGTCATTATTGAAAAATATAAATATATTTGCTAATGGAGCTGGTATACACACTTCAAAGTTCGTACATGGGTAGATACGAACAAAGCGGTTAATTGTGTGTTAAATAATAAATGACAATTAACATGATTATTTGTGTGGTGAATAGCACAAGGGGGTGCGAAGAGTCGAAGACTGGGCTCAGCGGATTTGACTGGGAGAGAACTATTTCCAACAGTGGGCTGACGTAACCTGATGGTGATGAAGGCGTCCCTGACTGAGATGATGGAGACTCGAGTATTTAGTAGGCATTGTATGAATTACTTCCAATTTTAATGACAGTCATTCAAAACGCAGGTTTATGTTTGTATGTATCCTAGTGTCTGAACATTTTAACGTTACCTAAATAAATAAAATAGTTAAAGTTTTTCATATAAATAGGTTTATAGTTGAATTAATTACGAACATAGTATCGCCCCAGTAGAACGCCAGCAAGCGCGATTGCCCAGTAGTACAGACCCCAGGTTTAAATCCAGAGGTCGCTGGTTCTAATCTAGAAGCGATTCAATGAGTTGAAAAAATATATGCGCTATACCTCTTTCTCCGCCGTGAAGAATAAAATAAAGAGGCCATGTCTAGAACCAAGAATTCAAAGATATGTGTCTAATGCTCGAAAGGAGCCTGTATGAGGCGCACTTTATCCTATCACCACATCAGTTCGAGTCCAGCGTCAGTTGATAGCAGCGTAAACATAAATAAGCTTTTTTTAAACATGATTTCTAATAAAGGGACGATTGAAAAAAAAGACCACTGCAGACCCGCCGGAGACCACAACAAAACAATCAAACCACGTGCAGGGTTCCGCACATATGGCGACCATGTGGTACGCATGTGGGCTTCCTCTGAAGCGAAAGTGAGATTTAAATTTGTTTATGTAACTAAGGGTTTGTAATTAATGCCTTCTTCAAAGACTGCACTTGTCCCTTGCGGATACAGATTAAAATTGCTGCTAAGGTAGAAAAACTTGTTTAAAATTTTTCGTCTGCGAGGTACTGACACCATACCTGTTTCTGCCGCGTGGCAATAAGCGTTCGCATTAGTGTATCGGTTTGAAATTACAGGCACATGATAAATTTTATGTTCCTGGTGCGATACGATATCACTTGGATCTTCCTATATCTAAGGCAAGGCATATTGTTATCGATAGGGGATATCACTCAATAATGTATGTTATATAATAATGTTATATACTATCTTTACGTTCCGTAACTTATTCAACAAACAATTCTATGCTCACGGAATGGATTAAGAATAGTTTCAATTCTCTATTAAAAAAAAATCTACTATTAGGCTTGTCACTCTTGAACAATTGAGGTGAAATAATTAAACTGCGTCTCGAAGTCTCTTCTTTCGTGCACATGACACATGTCTTCGAATTTTTGGTCCTAGAACATGCCGGTGTCCCCAAGATGTTTTCCGTCACCGTTAATAGAACTTGGTATTGCGTAAATATATTTTTCAAGTATAAAAACTCATTGGTGCTCGTCAGGATTTGAACCCCCACATTTTAACTCGGTATCTGTTTCTATCGGGATATGTGTGTCATTGACCAACACTAAACATGCTAATCAGTCTGTCATTATTTAGCATTATGGTTTGTTAACTGCTTTTGTACCTAAACTATAACATAAAAATAGAAATAAGATATATAGTACTACTTTTGTCGTGCTACGCCCAAAATTGTGTATTAAATTAAATGTTTTTTTATGGCACCTGTTTGAGTGACAGGGACGCGAGTAGCAGCTTTTAATAATACTAGGAATGACTTGAGGCTAAATAGCAACTGCTTGTTCAAAACTATCTAAAATATCTAGGAGTAATGCATTGAAATTCCCGATAATGAAATCAGCATTGCAGTCACGCTCCATATTACGTATTAATGGGCAATATTTAGGGTCTCTATTCTCATATGTAGGTATTTTGCCCTTAGCAAATCGCTCATCAATTTTGATTAAGGAATTAAGCATGAATTTTAGCTGCATCTGCAAACAAATTAAAGTAAAAAACATTAGCGGGAGATAATGTTGTTAGTTTGGTTTCTGGATCTCTGTTATTTAACGATTGAAACTTATAAATAATAGATCTGTCAAAGCCACTTCATTTCATTGCTTACCCCACGCACATGATGGACTGTTATAGCAAAGAATAAGGGTTACCTCTTCTCGGTCTCTTGTGCAAGAAACTCGTGATCGAGATTACTGAAAATCGCCCCCAGTAGCGCGCTACAGCCAGCTTTAACCAGATAGTCCGTAACTTAATTACGATTGCAACCGCCTCGCTAACTAGCGGTAATAGGACACTTTATCATCATAAACTCCATATCGAATCCATTGTCAGTAAAAAAAGAAATTCAAGGATTGGACGGATTTGAAAAGTTTGGTTACTAATTCGAGGCACGCGAGAACTGGATCGCAACGCCACCTGTCGGGTCATATTGTGAAGCTAAACTATCCATTCGGTCCCACTCAAACACTCACAAAAAATTCATCAAATTTGTTTTGCCATAGATAAAATGGTTAGCCAAAAACCTTCTCCATAAGTAAACCACATAGATGTTTCAAGGCGATTTTTATAGTTTTGTAGTATTAACTAGATACATATTTTCAATTAATTTTATTTAGATTTTTTATAAATTACTTCACTACGCTTGTGGAAGGATGAAGGTATTTACGTCACGACTTAATAAAGGAAAAAACGTGCGGTATATGATAGAAAGGCTATTTAAAAAGTAGCTTTGAGCTTCCGTGGATGTCAACACATCCACGGAAGCTGAAAGCCACTTTTTATCAATATACATACGTTTGAAAACTTTTCAACCCGTCATATTTACTTCGAAGCGATGCGGTGGGTTTCCAATGGCCGAGATAGAGTTGTTATTTTCAATATAGCTAGAGTACCAGTATGTTTGATTGGAGTGTTCCGTTTATTCGAGAATGCTTTCTCGTAAATTGAAAAAAGCAATTGGTTTTATTTTTTCTAGTTGTAGCTGCGCGGTTTATCTGGCGTAGAAGTCACTTCATAGGTAAGTTTACGTGTTGTTTATAAAGTTATTTGAATGAAGGTTCGCGTAATTTTAATGTTTTATATTGGTAATCGCTGAACTTAGGTGGAGAGGATTTGAGTCGTATTGCATTTGTCTATAGACGACGGGTATGGGGTACCATATATCATCAGGTGGGCCGTCAGCTCATTCTGTCACTAAAATTACATAACAAAGGATTCCGTATTTGGCTTTAACTCTCTAAAATTTCATAAATAGCATGCCTTAGTATTTGGTGGGTTTCAAATATGCTAACCAGAAAATGAGGTTTAGTGATTAATCTAAAAGTAAATTTTAGAAGAATGAACATTATTGCATGTTATGCAAATCGTCTTTAAACTACAGCCTACACTTTCAACAAGATTACTAATACTGAAAATTTAAAAACTGAGAATTAAATTGCAGAGAAGTGGTTGCGGCTTTATAAAACATCCAGATAAACCGACTTTACAGAGAGACCAATGTAGATATTTTTGCTCTACTCTTTTGTTATATGTAAATATATTAATATTCCTTCGTACCTATGTCTCTCCGGTTCACAATATGAATTCATTTTGAAGCACTAACTGGCATCCGAATGAGGTCGCTATGGCATGCTTATGTAACTTCGATGGCAATTCATAACATGAAACATACCGCGGATCTGATGATCGATGTGAAAGATGGGGCTATAAGAACTTTTAACATAACAAGCACGTCATTACAGGTTTTTTTAGTAAAATTAATATAGTCTTTTGATGTTTCTTGAATTGTTTGTTTCTTTCTCTTCTCTTTCTTTCCAGTTTATGATTGTAGAAGCTTGTTTTAAAGACATATTTTTCTACACTCCACGAGCAGCCACGTTTTTGTACCAATTTTAAACGTGAGCAGTGGTGATTCCTCAAAGTGTTTAGCGTCCTATTAAATTTTAATAGTGTTAGGGTATGCATTGCATTTCTATTCGTTATTGTGCCTTTGTATGTTTTTTTTATAAACTGGTGAATAAACATCAGTCCCTAATACTAAACTAACGAAACTTTGATACATATCTTTCAATATACTGTACATAAGCCCCAGATGGCTCGTATACATTTTTGTCCTGCTTAAAATTCCGGGGGGAACCTTTCTTGATTGGTTTTTGAGGATAAAAACCAAAGATGAAATGACCATACCTACAACCTTGATCTACAAATAATTGCAGCTAAAGCAATGATTTTTTTTTCACAACTCTAAGCTATTCACTCTAGAAGAGTTAATATGCTACTTATACTACATATTCCGTTCTTTTCATAATCCAAAAATATATTCTTTTCTAAATTTAATGTCTTCTATTAAAGCAATGGACCTGCTCTTAAATTCAGTGGCTGCCTATTAAGTCGGTGTAAAATACAGCCAGTAACGAGGCTCGGATATGACGGGCTGTTGGTTCCGGTTATACAGAACAGAATAATTGCTCGTTGTCTAACGTTAATTACTCACAAACGGACGATTAATTGCGCAATATTTACACTCTTTACAACCATTGACGTGGAAGGGTTAAATACACCTAAAATAGGCTCTCTCAGTGCACTCATGAAAAAATTTGAATACTGAATAATCTGGTCTTCACGTCCTCAGATATTGTCGCATATATTGATTCAAGAGAAAATCTCATTGGTTTTCGTTAGAATTTGAACCAACGACATATGGATTGAATTTTGGACCCTGTTTTACTGAGCTATCCCGCTATCTACCATAAGTAGTTATTTAAATAAAGTATACAACATTTTACATCCTTATTTACACTGTTTTCTAAACAGTGTATTGTTATTTCAAGTATACAGACTTACCAAAGCTGGTAAAAGTTATTTATGCTATCGTATTATTTCTATTCAGAATATGAAATAAATACAGTTTAATTATTAACAAGAAATCTACTTTACCTAAATCGTACATATCATCGCACATTAGCGTAAGGCAAATTAGTGATTATTTATCGTCAAAATAAGATATTTACTGTCTTGATTTCAAATCTATGTATGATGATCTATGTATCTGTGCATCTATGTATTATGTTTACCTATTAATAGATGCAGAAGTATCGAATATCTACCTTACCTTACCTACCTTGCTACCTTATATATTATAAGGAATATTTAGCAATTTTGTTTTGCAGAAAATCGCGGTAGGTTGCCCGTTTAAGAATAAATAGGTACACAATGGATTCCATGGAAATGGAACGACTGCACCTAGTAACAAAGACAATCCTGAAAGCAATTTCCCGGCTTTTGTAGTTACAAAGCAATTTTGAAACAGATTCGGAAAGAAAGATTGCATGACATCATACAAATTGAAGAGATACCTACTCATTTCAAACATAAACTACATTCAGTAGTGTAGTATTTTATTTATAGCTAGCTGCGCCCCGCGGTGAACACTACCCGTTTCCGGGATAAAATTGCCTATGTGCTAATAAAATAATAAATATATCCTGGCTATCCTGGTACCAAATTTCATCCAAATCTGTTCAGCCGTTAGAGCGGAAACTACCATTAAACATACACACATATACGTAAAAATTTTCGCCTTTATTATATTAGTGTGATAAGAAATTAACGGAAAAAATTTTTTTTTAGTCATTGACATTTTCTCCTTCCCAGTATATATGCCACCCACGCCGCTATTATGTAAAAAAATGCACACAAAACGATTGTTAAACGATATCTCCTTTCCAATTAATTTTTACATCGTATATCCTATGCAACACAGCTCAGTCGCATATATAAATGCTTGAACTAATAAATCACGTAGACGCGTGCTCGAAACTGACTAAAGTACCTGTGTAAGTGTGTACTTACTAAGCTTACAGAATGACTTTTGAAAATTCGGCGTGTTTATAGTGTATTAATGCAAAGATACAGGCAGAAATGAAAGCTTATTTTCTTCCACATAGCAAGGTAACAAAAGAAATGCAGGTGCAACCCTCGAATTAGGATTGGACAATCTATCGAGAATATCTATCGGAAATCAGAGTAGGAATGACATAGAGGTAATTTCCGTTCACTTCCCCGGCAACATCTCTGACTGACGAAGTTATATAGGTAGCATCAAATAGATATCTTTTCAAGTCTATTTTAACTGTTAATAACTCTATGTATTTGACTTTTCCGAAACAGTGAAAATATAGCGAAATGAATAATGAAATTAGAACCTCCGAAAAATTTAAAATGTTCTCTATTAAGTCAACCGCAAAAGCAAATTATTTCGAAATCAAAACAGCCTCGGGGCAAATAGATGTTTTTTTTCATAATCTTCTCGGATGTTATTGTGCACTGTAGAACTTTCGATCGTTGCGATAGAGTTTTCATTAAGTAATCTCGACATTCAAAGCCAGACAGAGCTTGCTCACGCTGAGCTCAATATTAGTTTACCAAGTGGCAGTCTACGTGAAACTAATTTGACAGTTTAGTGACACTACCGCATACACTCGCCAAATCATCTAAGCTGGCGCTTGTCATGGGGTATAACAGACTTCCTGACGTTATTAGCACCGTGTCTCTCCGGATATATAGCCGGCTTAAAAAAAAATGCATTTTGAGCAGGCTTTTATAACCACGGTGAATTCATAGGCAATTTTTTTTTATTAGGTAAGTCAATTTTTATTCGAATTTTTCAGTACCAACCAGACTGAGCAGATATCTTGTTGTCCATATAAATGTTTGTCCTGGGAATTGAACCAACGACCTACAGTCCAGAAGGCATAGTTAGGTACTACCAACTAATTGTGTTATAATGCTACTATGATGGATTATCTCTACTGAACAGCTGAACAGATAGGTAATAATTAGAGCACTCTTAACATAATGGATTTCTACCTTAAGTAGTAGTGACTTCAAAGAAAATGCATTTCCAGAAAATAAAACCCATTTACTATACTTATTTTTTTCCCCTATTGTAAGCAAACTCTTATTTTATTTTAGTTTACGTAGCTTTTATATTTTCTAAGTGTGCTTGCAGAAGCGTGGAACAATGAGTTTTGTAATGAAATTTCCCACCGCTCAAATAAATGTAGACTTCAGACGTGGCTTATTGTTTGAAAATCTAGATATAAGTAAGAAGTTTTCTTTATATAACATTTTAATTAACTAATAAAGACCAAAAAACTTCCTTTTAGCCTGTGGTGTTAATAAAATTGTTAGATTTTATCATTAACGCTTCTATCGTGGACTTTTTATATTTGGAAATAACTTAATAACCAAATTACCATTTTACCACATTGGTTTGAGAGAGCCAAGTGACACGAGTAGTAGTAGTAGTAGTAGTGGCCTTTGTAATTAGAATTGTACTCACCCCTTTATGAAAGAAATGCCAGCCCGGCACAAGGCATTCCTCTTGCAGCGACAAAGCCTCTTCTCCCCTAAATAATTATTGATTATTTTAAGGGTTTAATAGCAAAATTAGTAATACCCTACCTGCACAGGGACAAGACAGTTACAGGCCGGAGAAAATATTTACACGGTGAGTATTGTTCATTCTGGAGTATCGAATTTGTATGCTGTGTAACTATGTTCCGTCGTGCCACCTGCGACACAGGAAAACGTAGTGCAGGATTATAAGCATTTTAGCGTTTCTTTGTTTCAATAGCCTCCTGCATTTAAATAAATATTTAAGTGTGACTAGTCAAAGGGCTGCCTGAGACCTTCCTGGCTCCGAGATAGAGCATGCACCAGCAGGACCGTCACTGTTTAAGACAAAGTTCCGAAAATCGGTGCATAACAACAAGTCACATAATTATCACTTTGCTAGATGAGTAATTCTTTATGGTGTTACCTCCAATCAATGTCCAGAGGATGCAACGGTATTTCAGTCAAGATGTCAGGAACTCTCCGCTTCAGCAGTAGAATGGCAGCTGATTTCTCCATCAGGTATCCGCGATTAGCAGTCAAGTTTGTTACTGAGGGTAAACTAGTATTTATTTATTGCTGTCACAACGTAGGCTTCGCCGTCAACCGCGCCTGCGCGATGTGCGAACACCTGATCTTAGCTAATATATGAACATAAAAGTTCGCTGTTTATAACACGTACGAATGTGAATGTGAATGAATAACAAATTTAATCATAATATTATAGTCACTTCTTTGAAAGCATTCCTGTCAAAGCTTTGTTACAATCAGTATGCTAAAATTCAAATAAATAACGGTTACTATTATATTTAGTAATAAGGTACTGAAAAACTTTATAAAGAGAGGTTAAGCTCTGTACAGAGCTGATTCAACAGAAAATAGTATTGCTGGTTGTAAAAGTCAAGTTACCTTGAGCACAAGCTCTCCAGCTACAAAGAATCCTAAGCTCCTTGAGCTAAATCAATCAAGTAGAAACCCGTTGATTCGAAAAGGTGACTTTTTATTCCCCTTCTCTTTAAGTTAATAAATTGAACGAAAGGTGATATAATAACGTCGTTATTGCAACGTTTAGTATGTGATAGAGTTGCTCTTTGTCAAATTGGCTTTGGTTTGTTTGAAACTCCTTGAAGTGGCTGCCATACATGATCAAGATATCGTCCAACTTTCATAATACGTCAGTTAACACCATAGCGTCATCGGAGGCGAAAAATTATAAACCTGAGCGATAAACAAACGAATTGACGTATAGGTTCAAGTACCAGCAAAAAGTTTGAAGAATGATCAAGAAGAGGTACATTCGAAATTAGATTGCATCTGAAAATATACATGACATACAAATTGATACCCTTTTTTTAAGTAACTTTGATCGTTTACGGCATTCAAAAAAAATATTAACTGGTTCAAAATTGCAGCGCTACAATAATTTCGTAGTTAATGAACATTTTGATCGTAAGAAGAAAGAAGAAAAAGAAAGAGAATAGATTTATTAGAAAATAGGTAAGAGCATGGTGGTCTAGTGGTGCAAACACCGGGTTTCAATCCGGAGGTTAGTGGTTCAAATCCTGACGTGCACCAATATTTTTTTCCAACGCACATAAATAATAGTTACTTACGATTCGGTACCAAAATCTTGGTTACTTGAACGCGGATCCCTCGTCTCGGATGTCGATACGTCGAACCTACAACCACGTTAATCGGTCTTAGGTCCCTTTGGGTGGCAATAGGGTTGGTCACACATACAGCCGCGGTGATGACAGCGGTTTTCGATACTAAAGTACCCACACAAAGTCCTCGGTAGCGCGAGGAGAAGTATGCCTGAAATAAGTCAGTTATATTTAATAAAAAAAATGCAACTGGATTCCAGCCCAAATACTCAAGAACAAGTCATCTATCTTCCGGAGTCATCATCACACCAGCACCATGCTGCAGTATCCATATCATTGCATCATCACCGAGGTACTTAAGTATGCCAAATTTCTGGGCATACGGATAAATAATATATTTTCAATGAAGGTAATGCTTGAAAAATTTATCACTCTTTAAACTTGCAAGATATAAGTTTTCCTGGCGATGTTAGTGATTTGTTAGTATAATATTTTGTTTTAGATATCAATTTAAGAATATGATTGCTCGAAATTAATGCTAACACTTTAATTAGCTGAATTATTAGTGGCAATAAAACAATGGCGGAAATGAGTTCGCGGCAGTGCTGGATCACGGGCGCTTAATAATCTTGAATTCACAGACGGTCTAATGAAACGTGATTGGAGCTTCCCGATTCGTGATAATCCATTAAATTTTAGGTAGGGTTGGCTAAATAACTGACCATACTCTGAACGTCGTTGAAAACTACTTTGAAATGCTTATGAAAGCAAGAGCTCAGAGCACTTTCCAACTGGATGTGCGACAGCAGTCTTACGTACCTACGGCAGTTGTTACGAATAGGGGGGTTGTCCATGACAGGCTGACGTCGAGTAATTTATAATCAAAAACTATTTGGCGCCCGAAGCATTGCAGTTGAAATTTAAATTGTTTTTTTTCGGTACAACGCGCAGAAATAGGTAGAGAACAAGAAAAACATGTGAATGTTATTGACTCCATTTTACTACAGTTGTACAGATGACAGCAAGTTACATCCTTGTAACAAGTAAAAAGTAATAAATATCAATAAATAGGAATAACGATCCACAAAATCGATGTTCAAAAACCTATAAATATGAAATTAAATTGTTTGCTAGATTTTAATGCCACTGCATGAAATTTGAGTTTACAAGGAACGACACTTCAACTAAAAACCTAACTCACTAAAAGATTCAACAAGATTTGCGCCGCGGGATCAATGCCGTGCCTATAAAGTTATTTTATTTTCTAGTTTATTTAGCATTATGGTTTGTTAACTGCTTTTGTACCTAAACTATAAAATAAAATAAAATAACTACAAACTTCTGGTAAATTATTGCAAATCAGCTTATTCACTCAATCTATATTATTCATCTTTATTCAAGAAAGCGACTTGGAAAGGTAATCTTATAGTTACATAACCGCAGCTGCTTAACCATATTTGTATTTGTAATTATGTATTCAATGCCTACACGTGCGCTGAATTCAAGATAAAATGTATGTTTTTTTTAAACAACTTTATTAAACAACAAATCAAGGTTGTATGGCAACCCTGTATTAAGTACCTATACGTTGCATTTGGAGTGGATTATTAAACATACATGAGAATCAAATCGTATGCGTCCGATGTGGGCTCAGATTCGACCATTACTTTTAGTCTAATTTACCAGCAAGAGAATGAAACTAATAACCAATACGTAAATGTATAAATTCTTAACTAAAAGTCTATATGGGCGCGCAATCAGCATCAGCTATATCAGTCTACTGTTGGGCATAGCTGATTGCCAGCGAGCACCATTGAGCCAATTAATTATTAATTATTCAATTATAATACGTCATATAAAAAGTTACAAAGCTTCATACCGAAATAACATAACTACAAAATGAAAAGGAAATGAGAGTTCCTTTGCAAACATTCGATATTATGATACACTATACAGTTTACCGCCACAATATCGAGAAACTTTCAATGCAAATAGTTCTATTTCCGAGAACTTTCTGGAACATATCAAATAGCCAATTGAAAGGCATATTCAATATTGATACAACTGATTCCCGTGTCAAAGGATCACAGGCCTTTGAATGCAGTATACTGTCTTATGGATACTCACCGGATTGCGATAAGACCAAAGGCTGCATTCGAAGGCAAAAAATAGATATTGTTGTGTGTTACAATAAAAATATCTTTAAACACATACCAATAGCTCAATTGGTTGCCTATTTATATAGGTAAGCGGCACTACCGAGGGGATTTAACGAAATCGAATATTAAGGGGTCATCATCATCATCATCATATCAGCCGGTAAAAGTCCACTGCTGAACATAGGCCTCCCCCAAAGATTTCCATTTTGAACGGTCTTGAGCCACCTGCATCCACCGATTTCCTGCGATCCTGACTATGTCATCAGTCCATCGGGTAGATGGCCGCCCTACACTGCGTCTGCCGGTTCGTGGTCACCATTCGAGAACCTTTATTCCCCAACGGTTGTCGGTTCTTCTAGCTATGTGGCCTGCCCATTGCCACTTCAGTTTGCTTATTCTGAGAGCTATGTCGATAACCTTGGTTCGTCTATGGATTTCCTCATTCCTGATTCTATCGCGTAGTGAAACTCCGAGCATAGCTCTCTCCATAGCTCTCTGAGCGACTTTGAGCTTATTAAGGGGTAAACTCCAAAAACATCTAGGACAGGTAATAAGCTTTTTGCTACTACTACTACTACTCATAACATTCACTGTCTTAAACCAATGTGGTGAAATTAAACTGTGCCTTAAATAGGCTCCTTTGGCAAACCAGACACATGACTTAAAATTTCTAACAATGTATACCTTTTAGATACACTTGACTTTTAAGTGTCTTTCTCAGTACCTTTTTCAGATATAAAAGCAAGCAATTATTTATTTTTGATCTCAGTATTTCAATGTAATTTTTATCTCGAATGATACGAAACTCTAATGTCGAGATCTTTTCAAATCAATTTTATTATTATTTACAGCCTTAGCTAATAAAAAAGACACGAATGAAAGGAAGGATACCTATTTGTAAATTTTTTGAAGGCACATACTATCTCATCTCAGACGACTTATTATTTATTGACGTAAAATCGTGCATACAAAAGAAGTAACTAAGTAATGTTTAATTCAGCAGAAGTTATTTCATGGTACGTGCTCTAAAGGAACAAATTTCATAATACACTTCCCGAAATATCTCTGTGTTGCACAATATCCCTGAACGCGCGTGAAACACCACACGTCACATAGTTGAAATGTGTATAATCCACACGACATGCAGCTCCACATCGCCTAACTTGTTGCACCTAACACCTAACGATGTTGTAATATGAAACACAAATAATGAGAGCGGCTTCATACATCACCAACAAAAATAACGACGCTGTCACTAAATCTTTATGACAGCTGCATTACATCCATTTCCAGATCAAAATTAAAAATAAGTTTTTGTTTCACGCAATATTTCGAAGCTGGAATTTCGTTTCTATTTGTATTCGCTTTACAAACAAAATGGCAAAAGGAATACCTAAATTGAATTTCTTGGGAAGACGGAATGAAAAGTGATCTGATTGAAAGCTCTTTGTAAAATTGCCGATGGTCTGAACGAGAGCGACGGTAAATTGATTAACTATTTACCTTTGTAATTGCTTGTTTAATAACACCGCCACAAAATTAATTTACAATCTTGTTGTGAAATCTGTACATTTCCTGGAGGTGCACAAGACTATAAGTATGGAAGAAGTGGAACACTGATGCCAAATAATATTAAAGAAGGACGTTCTAAACGAAAGGTGGTTCTAATTTGGGAATTGAAATGTGTGCTACGAATAATAAATTAGTTTGTTTTACTTATCTACATTACTAAAATATAATAATAAATCACTTATCTACTGATCTAAATTATCATTAGAATTGCGTCATTTCTCAAGAACATGGGCACATATTCAGTATATTTTAATAAAATTTCCACCACATCCTGCTTCTCAGGCGTGCAAATGTAAAATAAAATATAAGCTGATCACAACTATTAAATAACACAATTACATTAATGGATACGTATGGTCTACAAGGAAAAGGCTTGAGGATGTTATTCAGAGCATATAATTAGAACTTCTACCGCCTTCCTCATCAGCCCTACTCCCCTAGAATTCATGAGAAAACCTCCTCATTTGTTTCCCTTCTGTCATCAGTCATATAACCTTAGTGGCCAGTAACCCAAGTAAAAGAAGTCCGTGAGTCATCTTAGCGGCCGGTAAGTAGATTCAAAGGAGTCCGAAATAGATACCTATTTTAAATTCAAATAAATCAAATTCCAAATAACATATTGTTGTAATACCTAATTAGTAACTTTTTTAAATACTTTTTACTTGTATTGAATTAAGCCCCGCAGGTAAATTCCCTGTTTCAAAACTAATATTTAACTAAAGATTACTTTTTTATTTTTATATTATATTGTTCAATAACTAGTCACAAAAGAGCGTAGGTTAAATAAACATAATAAAAAATATATATTTGAGAATTTAGTGTGGGCAATATGAATAAATTGGATTCTCTAACTTTTCGAATAAAACTCAAACGTCACGACGCTGACGTTTTCGGTTGAGTCAACCGTTTGGAATTACCGCGTAAACGGCGGGAAAAATAGCACGCGTACCAACTAGAATTAATAATCAAGTGACTTGTTTTACTTTTAAAACAAATTATTTTTGGTATAAATACAAAATGAGATTCAAGGTGCATTTTTATGTTTGATCCTCTTCTAAAACATTAATTATTTTCCACAGCAAAAAGAAAAAACTTACTTCAACGCTAGTAAACGAGAATGATTCCTCGTTATCTCGCACATGGGTGACATAATTTTTCCAGTTATTTTGATTAAAAAAAAAACTACTCAACAATTTTTGTTTTTTTTGTTTTTTATTTTAACCTGAAAGTATATTCTTTCAAATAATAAAAAGTATTTATGCTAACATATGCTACTTTAAATCCGGTCTGCCTCCTTTTCGCGACACAGGTATGCGGTGGCCGAAACGTAAGTCTTCGTTACGTAATACAACCGCAGGATACAGACTATTCTCGATTAACGCGAGTGAAAAGGCCAGAATCATGACAATATATGTAATTACCAGAAATGGCAGCGATCCAGCTCTTGGCTTGAACGGCGCACGTCCTCTGCATTGCAAGAAACATAGACCTATAATGAAATTGAATAAGTATTATTCATTAAAAAATACAAAACCATTTGTAGGCATAAATAAAATTGAAAATTAAAGAAGTTAGGCAACATCTCGATTATCAAAATTTTGTTTGATATATTTTTGATGTATTTCAAAAGAAATATATTATGGCTGCTTAGAGTAGGTCCATTTTTGTTCACCAAAGCTGATGATTGCCGCAGCTGCACTTGGTAGACTACTTCCTAACTTAAAGGGAGCGGATGTAGGCTGCAGGCGTCTTTACACTGGGATCGTGCGCTCCATGGCGCTTTATGGAGCACCAGTGTGGGCCAATGCCCTGACCAGTCAGAATGTTATCCAACTGAGAAGACCGCAAAGGGTGATGGCAATTAAGGGTTATCAGGGGATACCGGACAATATCATTTGACGCAGCATGCGCCCTTGCGGGTACCATGCCATGGGACCTGGAGGCGGAAATCCTCGCGTCCCTGTACTTTTGGCGTGAGGAACAGTTGGGTCAAGGTCAACGGCCGGCGACGAGAGAGATCGAGATGCAACGAGCTGAGATCCAAGTCAAAAGGATGGGGATCTGTGATTCCAGACTGGCGAGTCCAACTGCGGGCCAAAATACTGTTGAGGCGGTCCGACCAGTGCTGCAGCAATGGTTGGAAAGAAACCACGGTGCACTAACCTTCCGGCTCACTCAGGTCGTCTCTGGACATGGGTGTTTCGGGAAATACCTGTGTCAAATTGCCGGTAGGGAGGTATCGGATAGATGCCATCATTGCAGCAGTCTTGAGGACACAGCCCAGCACACGCTGGATGCATGCCCTGCCTGGGATAAGCAGCGACAAATGTTGCGTGCTGTTATAGGATCGGGCCTCTCTCTGTCAGACGTAGTCAAAGCTATGGTCAGTGGAGAGGAGTAGTGGGAAGCAGTCTCAACCTTCTGCGAAGTAGTAGTTCAGCAGAAGGAAGCGGCGGAGAGGGAAAGGGAGGCTTCCTCCACCGATCCCATCCGCTTGAGGCGAACTGGTCGTCGGAGGAGACACTACGCCCTCCACCAACCACCATAACACAGGCCAGGGTGGCAACCACGGGGAGGTTCGCCACCCTAAACAAAGCCTTGAGGTGGCTCGCGCTGTGTCACGCGTGCCCCTTGGAGACGGATACTGGAAGATGGGGCTCAGTCGAGTCAACGCTGCCGGAACTGCGGAAGTTTAACGTTCCCGTAGCTCCGACATGTTACGTTCCGTGGGACACAATGTAGGTTTAGCCGGTAAAAATCCGGCATAACCTCTTCCATACCCCGCAAGGAAGAGGTATCTCCAAGAGGATTCCTACACGTAAAAAAAAAAGGTCCATTTTTGTTCATAAATTAAATATTTTCATTGTAAAAGTCACTTACACAATAGTGGTTCATGCCTCACTGAAGGTTTATATAGAAGTTAAAAAAAATCTAATCATTGCCGATTCTCTTAGGGATTCTAAAATTGATAAGGCTGTGATATAAATTACTTAAAATGTATTAATTTAATTGTAATAATATTAGTGATTTATATCTTACTTTACATTTGCATGCTTGAGAAGCAGGATATAGTGAGTATTATTATTAAGAATGTAAGAAGTGGCTCTGTACCCAAGTTCACATAAAGCACATAAAGCAATTCTAATTCTATTCTCCAAAGCATAGAATAATACAAGTTGCATCGCAATGCGTCCTTCACCAGATATGTAAGTAGAACATCTGTATATTCCCGTAATAACAAACTTTAAGACGAGTGTACAGTGTAGTGAAAGTTTATGATACGTAAAAATTTAATACAGTTTCTGTTAATCTGTAGCTACATAATATAAAATTTCTCTGCTATAACATAATCATTTTTTTAATTGTGTGTCGTTTTGACTTGATTAAAAACGAATTAAATGTGATATCTCACAATATGTAGGGAACCACAGGAACAATTATAATGACACTACTTCGCCGTAGAAATATTACAAAGCGTAATATTACAACAAAAATGGTAACTACAAAACACACTATAACTGTAAAATTTGCAATCTTTTTTGTACATTTGATCACTTGCCACTAACAGCCTCTACGTTGGCACCATACCATAAAGCAACTGTGAAACCAAAATAACATTGAAATAAATATACCGAACAAAAACACAGCAGTCCGTTTGTTCATCTCTCCGGTTTGGTGGCAGCGAAAAATGAAAAAGCCGAACTTTAATTAAGAGAACGCCACGGTCTGCTAAGCGTGATACAACAAAATGCCAGCTTAATCAACGGGGAAAATGGTGTGTTTGTTTAAAAGTATATTATACTTTTATACTGTAGGTATGCTCGCGGATGGCTGCCATCGCTCAAAAGATTATTTCACAGGGTTTTATTTATCCACATTTGACAGGTGACATAAGTAATATACACGTTCTCAAAACGGTGAAGGAAAAATCGTCAGTAAACCGATATGTCCTAGAACCAAAACTGGAAATACAAGTATGAGATACCCTGCTTTAGGGGAAAGCAGCAGATATCCAAGCTATATTTGTTTTATGTAAGAGAGCCCTGCGTGAAATTTATAAAATGAAATAACGGAATAAATACGATAATTTTTGTGAGAATTCCGAACACCCAGTACAAAAACTGATACTTAAAAGTCAATTTCAGAGAAGTGAAACATCGTGTTATAAAAGTCGTGGTTAACGTGAGCCTACACTTTTATCAACAAAGCTTTCGCTCGTTTCCCTGTTATGAAAACCTCGATCATGGACGAGTTTATATTTGAAAATTGAGTTTTTGTTACGATTTCTGTAGATTCTTTGTGCGAATTTTCGACTGTCGTCACTACTAGGTGTGTACTAGGTGTCACTATAGGTTATATAAAAAATATTACTACCTCATTATAATACTTGTTGTAATGTTCTTAAGATCACAAATATTTTAAGTGACATTCAATCTTTAATGTTTCCACTGCAAGCTCTGGGGCTAGGCCTCCACTAACGAGAATCAATGTACTTTTATCTACCCTTACGGGTGTAAGGGGCCACTGTCGTGTGCTCTGAATCTGGATCGATAAGGAATAATATCACACAATCAGCTTTTATACGTGACTTTGTCCGCATTATTGTTATATGTATATTGGAATATTTAATTATATCCTAAAAGGACCTATGCGCAGTTTCAGACTCGTAGTTTCAGAGATGTTTCGATGAATAAATGAGTGAGTGAACTCCTTTCTCTTTAATAATATAGATCACTTCCTTGGGGGGTGTAGCAAACATGTGCGCCCCAGTAGATAACCCCCCCCCCCAGTCGTGTAGGATTTGCAGCAGTCAGATTTGGTGATGTATCAGTGAAAACACTAAGAACTCAGTCAGTGAAAAGAATTAGTTTTTTTTTTTCCTTTATTTATAGATTCTGTGAAATATTTTCTTACCATAATACAAGTTTTGCTTAGTTGGATTTAGATGGGTAGCTATCTAGCATATCTAGTGAACTCATATACAGCAGGATCACGTTTAAATTGAAGGTTCTGTGTATAATCGATAAACTACAACCAGACCTAACTTCTGCTGATACTCATCGGATCTCTGGTCAAAGAGGCTGTTTACATTGTTTGGTTCTAGAAAATGCTTGCTTGCTTACAATATTTTACTTCGGCATTTACAGAACGTGGTTAAAGAGAAATCTCGTTATGCGTTCGTTGGGTTTGAATCTGCCACCTCTGGATTAAAACTCGGGCATGTACCACTGGGCAACTGAAATGGTCTGAAAATTAGAACGTCTGGGTTGGTTAGTAGCCCTATATGGATTTACTTGGATGTAAAGCATATTAATTACTAGAAAGGCTTAAATTCAATGATATTCACATGACGTTCAACTCAGAAATAGCATTAATGAAGTTTCAAATTTCAAACAGTTAAAAGCTTTTACCTCGTTAATTATACTTCAGTGCATTCAGTTCGGCTTGTTTTGAATGAACTCTACCGGAACGTGCTTTATTAGGGATCCTTAGTTTCAGTAGGTGTCTACATCCCTAGTTTGTTCACCCAATTAACTTACAGCATAGCGTATTCTGAAATTTTACACTCACTGGTGGCCAGTATTGTTTTGTAAAGTATATTCCAGGTTCAATTCATTGAAGGATGTAAATAGGTCTTACTGAAAATAGTAATATGAAAGTATCTGAATTTATAATAATCAGCATAAATTAAAATCTCTCTCCACATTTTTATCTAACTGTTTCTATGGCTAATCTCAGAATCTACTGCAGGGATTTTGAGACGATTCCCAATGGTAGATAGACATATTTGGGAGGAGCTTTGTGAGAAGATGGGAAGGGCTTTTTATATTAACATTCAGGCATTGTTCACATAATTCAATTATAGAAAACAACTTTGTTAAAGACAAGGCATCTAAGTTGAATATGAATTTTGAATTTATCGCGTCGAGCGAATACCGTTACGCCATCACTGCATAAAGATCCAGACGCTGCTAAGACGAAATCCGGTCATTCCCGGAAAAAGTAATAAATCCTGCCTAGCCGCAGATAGAGAGATGTGGCGGGATGGGAGGGGTGTGAATATGCGTACAGGAGCGAGCGACTCTCGGCTCAGGAAGCGTAGCGGTGTAGCCAACTTCACGACATACATTGTAGATTAATCTACCATCAAATTTCTTATATCTATAACCATATTTTTTTCATTAAATTGCAATCACTTCTGAGGTTACCTTCATACCCTACATCTTACCTTCGCTATATTACCCGATATTTTAGGAACAATATGAAATAACAGCTTTTTCATGTATTACAATAACCACTGAATTTACTTCATCATTGTGAGTATTCCCAAGATCTTGGGGCTCACCCATCGAATAAATTAAAATAATAGGCTATAAGAATGAAAGATGTATGATGGGGGAAGTTCTGCAAATTACTTAATTTTGAGGAGAATTTGTAGAAGGCATGCTCTATTATTTTAAAAAAAGTTAAAAGGGTTACTGCGAGTAATATTGCCATGCAAAACAGCTTAAGCTAACTATCATCATAGATATTTGAATATTAGTTAGATTTAGTTAGCGTTGTCGATGCTGGTACCACCGAGCGCGGAGTGGTCCCGGGTGCAAGCGGATCGATAGGCGTCCTTCCAGGAGCGCGGTAGAGCGGTGCCTATTCGACCCTCGCTCACCACCGCCCGCGCCCGCCACTCGCGCACTGACTCCCGACCGGTGACCACGTCTCGACCGCGAACCGAACTCCCGATTCACGCGCACTCCTGGGGCTACACCGACATGGAGGTAAATATTCCTTACTATTTTATACATTTATTTTTTGTAAGATCTTTGTTTGTTTGCGTGAAGTCGTTGTGCATCGATAGCGATCTTTTTTTATCTCCTTGTTGTCGTTAATATGCGAGTCGATTTGTGTGGCTGTACGTTAAGTATTGTTTTATCTTTAAGTATTTTTCTGTGGTTATAGTTTAGTTACGGAATAATAATTCAGTACGCAGTATTACGGGTAACGAATGGGTGTGGTGCTCAACGGAATTAATTCCACAGAGTTATTGTGCTTGTTTGCGTCTCGGTGCAATTTGGATAAACGCTCGGTTGACCTCTTTCGATATACGCGTCCATCCCCTAGGATCACAGTTTTTGAACGAGTCTTATAATATTTCGTTAAGATTCCGGCTATGTAGCAAACTGTCTTTATCTCTTCGTGTTTATTGGCAATTTGCTACGAGGGTTAACGTTTCATTATGTTTCTTGGAAATATTTCCACATAAAAACATTGAGTACTTTTTGCGATCTAATGTAATTTAACTCGTTTAACATCTATTAACCTTAAATAAAAATTACAGGCACTTAAAACTGAATCATTAACATGAAAATATGTAGTTACATAATAAAATAACTCTAAATTTATATGCTGAAATAAAGCCTAAAATATTTATGAAGTAAATCATATTCTCTAGGTTATTTGAGTTTCATCCGAACATATCTTGCAAAGCAAATGTAATTCACCGAACTCGAACTCCAATGCAGCCGAGATTGCTTACACACGTAGTTCCGGCGACGATGTAAATGTGAAGTCTTCGAATTTAGTCTAATTACGAACTGATAGTACAGAAAACGAAATTTGAAAAGGGTATTTTTATTCTTAAGTAAAGAAAATATTAAACCTTTATATAGAAATTTAATGAATCTCTTAAATCATATACATTTCGTTTGTGCGCAAATCGACCAATTACGCTCAATATATTATTCACTCGTAATATTACTATGTATAGTTTTCCGTGTTACAGATGATTTTCATGAATTTAAAAACCTTTGAAAAATATTTGGTTTAATAAAGTAGCCAGTTTCCATCTAAATTACTTAATCGTGATATTATAAGGTAGATAAATTATAATAACTATTTACGTAGTGGTCATAAAGTAATTTTAACGTGAATAATAAGAGGAAAAAGTGTTTTGTGTATTTTTTCGGCCATTCTCACTAATATTTAAATTAAGGAGAAGCTCTTAGACGGTATTAGAGTGCTTTGTATCATTTCCCGTGTAAACATCCAAAGTGATACAAATATTGACTTAGTAAATTAATTTCAAAAACCTTATATATAATTTAATCAATCAAAACAATAACACAAACAAAAGTACAATTTTTTGTAAATATATCAAGTATATTTTTCTATTTAACGAAACAACAACACGTGTTTTATTTCAATGAGAGTTCGAATTTTGAAACGAAGCTACCGAAAATTTAATTTATTTTTAATGGGCGTCGATGCCGATCGAGTTAATTGGCTATCATATCACATTTCCCACCAAAGGTAAATTTAATTAAATTACTAAGCCATTTTCTACCGTAATATTTTTCACAATAATTAATTTGGAAACGCAGACCAATTTAATTATTGGCTACCCAAATAAGTTATAACTACTTTTAAAGTAGGGTAATTGCAAATTAGCTTAGTGGGCAAACATACGAACTACTCAAATTATTTTCCTTGCGGCGGTGGCACGTGTTTGCGGGAAGTTAACTGCCAAACATCTCATGAAGGAATCTAACGTACAATAGGTTAAAGTAGGAAGCATTGGCTTCCCCCCCGGGGTTTCTGCCTTGTCGCGGCGGGGGGCTAAGTAACCGTGGACCTTGCCAACCCACGGAGAAGCTAAAGGAACCCGAGAGGGGCCGCTCCTCGGGCTTTGCCTCCAAGCCTCCGAAGGAGCGGCACTTGTAGGTGGCGGTGCCTTATGGGGGGCACCAAAACTGAGGAGGGCTGCGGTGTCGTATGGGCGGCACTGCAGCTGAGGGCAGGGCCCGCGGCGGGAGAGGAGTGCCGGTATTACGGTGCGCCGCTCTCCCTACCTTCCGCGGCCACGACGGGGCCGGCACCATTCGATGGCGGACGCGGTGGGGCCGCAGGGGAAGAGGAGTGTCGGTATAACGAGGCGCCGCTCTCCCTATCTTCTGCGGCCGCAGTGGCAGGCGATGGGGCCACAGAACTGACCCGTCGCAGGGGGACCTCGGGCGTCTTGACACGGGGTCGTCGGACGCCCTTTGGCTATTTGGTTCCCGAGGTGGTTGTGACGTGCCGTGTGTTCCGGCGCGTCGTACCCAGGAGGGTGGAGACACCGATGGAGAGTCTGGAAACAGACAGCCGCGGTGGGTTCACGGAAGAGTAACCGTCCCCGTGTTCCCGCCACTAAGCGGCAGAGGCGGACACCGTGGAGTTTTAGTGGGTATATACTCCTACTCCCACATAACCACTCAGTTTCCCCGTGGCTGGGTGGTATGCGAGTGCATTTCTCGACGGAAAAAAAAGGAAGCAACAAGCCAAAGCTTGTTTTCTAGCAAAATATTCATTATTAACCATCTTCTCTTCTCAATCTCTAGACTCTCGAAACGGTGAAGGAAAACATCGTGAGGAAACCGACATGTCCTAGAACTAAAAATTCAAAAACATGTGTAAAGTGCACAAAAGGATCCTCTTTGAGGCGCACTTAAAATCGTTTCACCACAATTCGAATATATAGATAGATGGAATCTTTTACAAAACAAATCAGCTTTCTGCCTTTGTCTGTTTCTCGGTTTACTTCTTTTTATACACATAGGTACAATGTGGTTTGATCTGGTTTCACTAATAGAAATAACGATAAACGTTGTGGGTAAAATTTGTAAATATTTTATATAAAATGACGGCTTACCGCTAATTATAAAGGTGTTTTGCCAAAAATCTAATAGGTATTAAATACTCGCTTGCTATAGCTCTTTTTATTTTCTTTATTAGTAAATTTCACCCCTGCGAAGCCGGGGCGTATCGCTAGTTAGGTATATATAATATTTTACTTCTATCAAATATTTAATCCTTACCGTACCAGCTTCTAATGATCTCGCTGCATGGTTCTTGAAATGCGAGAGTGAATACGTTTTTTGTATACCACTGGTGTCTAGTACGGATTGTTCAATGCGACACGTTTTTTTTTTAGTTACGGTTCGATCCAATTTTGCTTGGTAATGCTGCTTGGTAACTTCTTTATTCTTTATTCTTTATTGTACACAGAGAATAAAATATACAAAAAAGTCATAAGAGATACATGTACAAAGGCGAGCTTAATCCTACAAAGAGTTCTCTTCCAGCAAACCTTTGAGGCTAGAGAGAGGCGATTTTATAGAGGTAGGATGTGTACATAATAAAGATAAATCAAAACTAAATTATTAAGGGCTTAAAAAACCTACATACTTTAAACATATATACAAATACACCATAAATACAAAATACTATATATAAGTATATATATATATAATATATATATAAATTGAATAAATATATAAAATATGACGACAGATTAAAAAGAAAGGTAGTGCTCTTTTACTTTCTTCTTAAACACATAGTCCGTTTGACTCGCACGAATTTCGTGGGGGAGGCAGTTCCACAGCTGCACTGCATGGACTGTAAAAGATCCACTATAACAGCTGGAGGAGTGATTTGGAGTTTTGAGAAGAAGGGACATAATTGTTCTACAAGACTCACCACGAGGAACAAGATATTCGAAGCGTTCACGGAGGTATGGAGGGGAAAGAGGGTTTTTAAGAATCTTAAACAGAAATGTCAGAGCGTGAAGATCACGACGACGACGTATGGGGAGCCAATTCAATTGGGACCTGAAGGCAGAGACGTGATCAAACTTGCGCAATCCATAAATAAAACGGATACCCAAGTTTTGAAGACGCTCCAATTTATTAAGAAGTTCCTCCGTGAGATCAATAAAGCATGTATCAGCGTAGTCGAGAAGAGGTAGCAGCAAAGCTTGGGCAAGTGTGATTTTAGTCTCAAAGGGCAAGAACTTCTGGAGACGCTTGAGAGATTGAAACGTAAAATGAACCCTTTTACTGATGCTATTGACGTGGCTTGTCCAGGACAATGTACTGTCAAATATAACACCCAAGTTTTTTGCATTGTTAGTGTAAACAATAGGTATACCATCGTATATGACAGGAGGAGGTGCAGACTGACTAACAGCGTTAACCATGTATGGAGTACCAATGATCAATGCCTGAGATTTAGAGGGATTAACCAGGAGGCCAAACGCTTTAGCCCATGAGTGGATTTGATTAAGGTCAGCGTTGATGAGATTAATTCCCTCCGAGATCTCGTCAAATTTGAAATGGCGGTAAATTTGCAGATCGTCAGCATAAAGATGGTGGTGCGAAGAGGAAATCACTTTAGTGATAGAGTTTATGAAAACAGAGAAGAGAAGAGGGGAAAGAACGCCACCTTGAGGTACACCCGCAGTTATGTTACACCAGTCTGAGCAGGACTCATCCAAGCGGACACACTGTGAGCGTCCCGAAAGATATGAACTAAACCAGGATATTACTGAGTGGGAAACATTTAGTGAAGAAAGAATAGAAAGAAGGATATCGTAATCTACGGAATTAAACGCATTGCTAAAATCCAGGAGCACTAGAATAGTGAGTGACCGGTTGTCCATAGCCATTCTGATGTCATCGGAAACTTTGGCAAGGGCGCTCACAGTGCTGTGGCCGGGACGGAATCCAGATTGAAAGGGGCTTAGCAGGGAGTTCTGGAAGAGGAATAGGGAGAGTTGCTTTTGGACGATATTTTCTAAAATTTTAGATAGAACAGGAAACTTCTGCTCATAACAGCCCGTAATTTCAACGGCAACTACACCTTTCAAACCGGAACATAGTAAAGTGAATGCATTAGTGGTTGGCGGCAGAATTGTGTATGGTGTCAATCCGTCCCTAGACGAACTTAACATAAGTTCTGCTGCCTGTAAAACTCATAAAATAACGTCTTCGAAGTTTTAATTTTTCGTATATTATTAAGAAGCTAAGTAATCAATATCAAAGATCCATCAATTATCAAAATTAATCCTCATTTTATAGGTTACGCGTACTTGCGCGCTTGCTAAGGCTCTTTCATATCGATAAGATAAGCTTATTATTGGTAACGGACGATCTTGGCCCGAAACTTATTTAATTATATTGTAGTGAACATACTTTTTACGAGCTCTAGCCTTGATTAATAACTATTCGAACTTTGAAAATGAAGTTTGTCTTCACTACCGAACAATAATGATACTCATACAGGATACTCGACTTATGACGATTATATGAATAAAAGAATAGATTTTAACCTAAGCAGCAGTTTTCTAACTTCACCATAAGTTATTTTTGACAATCAATAATTTGTCACTTAAGGTTAAGGTTAACGTAAAGGTTCCTCATAATGTGCGTTTCATTTATGTTTTAAGTGGACATTGTAGATTTGGTTGCAGCTGGCCTTGACAGTAATAAATTCATATCGTTCCGGTCCTGACCAATGTATACATGTATAACTACAATATATTGTGCATGTATTTATTTTCGCAGTGCAGACCAAGGTGCACACTTACCTTTAAATCATATTTTAATTAAACTAAATGTTCAGACAAATATTTCTAAATAAAAGATATTTATAAAAAAATATTCGTGTATCTTCATTTGTTGTGCTTCGGCGGCAGGAGAAAATCTTAAATAATACTTCAACTTGATCTTGTAAACTCACATTTTATTTGAATACTAAATTAAAATAGACTTTCCGAATAATAATTTTTAGATTCAAAGAGGTAAATATTAAGTTTTAGGACTTGAGTGATTAAGAACATACATATATTGATCCGGTGGCTTTTCTGTTGGACTTGATTTCTTCTGTTGTATTAAGTAAGACGCCACATAAATTATAAACTGTAGTAATCATATCACGAAAATATGTTCGGGGTCATCAAATTGTGCCCATAACATAAAATAATTATATTGTGACACTGTGAAATAATCCACGTTGTTTGTGAAATATATGCCTACATTGAACTGCATGGCATTTTAACACAGACCAAACAATCAGAATGATTCTGTAAAAGAAAAAAAAACGTATATTTTCTTGTTGTCTTATCATTGTTAGTGTATTATAAAAGTTTTTCCCTGATTGACTGACAGATAACGTACCTACAGACCAATCAATTACCTAGTTCTAGAGAATGCAATTATTCAGATTATTTTCCATATAGACAGATCCTAAAAGGAACACATTCGCAAAATGGAGAAGGACATTGGCTCCTTTTTGTAGAAAGAAAACTTGAATGGGGTGAAATAGGAGATGAAAGTTTGTAAAGGGAATCAATCATTCCTTAAGTAATGTATATAGAACTCATCATAATTATAGTTTGGGTAAGAAATAAAGAATTTTTGACCAATTAAGTTCTATTGAAGTTATTTTTTTAAGTAGGTATTTACTTTTGCATGGAGATTGATGAAAGTAGAAAGAAGAAGCTACCCGAAGTAATAATTCTACGCAGACACAGATGTGGACACCAGCTAGTTAATTATAAATAAGTGACACATGGATAAAGTTCAAGTTCTTTAAAGTCGGTTTATGTTGTGGTTTGCGTTCTATTAATCAGTTATCACGCTGACCCGTCGAGCTAATTTTAGCGCTAGCCGAGAATAAGTCATTGACTGTACATTTATCTCTATGCGCTTGCGCCTCTATGTTAGTAAACACTCGTTGTTTTTGCAAATCGCTTAGGATTTACACACAAGTTGGGTTAAATGCTGCTGTGACATTCTAGCGGAAAATAATGCTACATTATTTTGTGGTTCAGGTCACTACTTATAAGCTTTCAAATATTCCATTTTACACCCTGGTCTACTCATAATATGGAAGATAATAGACTAATGTCAAATAAATATTATAGATAATAATAAACATTGATGGAAATTCCACACATCGCCGTCTAGTCCCAAACTAAGCCTAGCTTGTTCTATGGAATCCAGATGACTGATAGTTTTTTTTTAAATACATACATATAAATGCATATTCTATCTATCTATCTATTCGAGTCACTGATTCTCTCGAACCGGTGTTGGGAAAATATTTTAATTACGCCTCAAAGAGGCTCCTTTCGTGCACTAAAAAAAAAACAATAATAATAATATAAATGCATATTAACACCCAGACACAGAACAAACATCAATGCTCGTTACACAAATGTTTGTCCTGGGAGGGAATCGAAGCCACGAAGTACAGCTCAGAAGGCAGAGTTACTACCAACTGAGCTGTGAGGCCAGTCAAATAACACTAATGTGTTGTATGTAATGTGATAATATGTAAATATGAAAAATTGTTTGGATGTTTAGATGTTTTTTACACCTTTATGTTAATACTAGCCGACGTTAATAATCAATATTGATTATTCTGGACTTGTTATTGTTTTAAGCGTAAATTACGTGTTTTCGAGATTTTTCGTCACATAACGTTTATTTAGTTACGTTTTTGTATTAAAGTTACCTAAATTACGTAAACTTGTAGATATTAAATAAGTCTTTATGATGCTTCTTCTAAATTAATAATTGATTTCATTCATTCAGTAAATTATTACCTGAAGCCTTTCAGGTAATAATTTTGACGGGCTCAAATCTTAAATTAGACCTCCATTTAAATTAAATATTAACTTTCTGACCTGTCAATTAAGGCTAATTCATGAAATAGATCTCGACTGATAAATGCCTATTCAATCATTCAATTCTGTGGACAGCGCCGAATATTTGCAATAAACGAGTGAAGTAATTGAATAATATAGCTAAAATTATTTATAATAAAATCACCAGCGTTACGCATACCAAACATGATGGAACGTAACACAGTGACATCGCCGCCTCACAGTCGTAACACACATCGTGTTGCTTGTGTTCAGGTGGAAGGGAGTGGGTGCCGGTGAAATTGCAGGCGCATGAGACGTAACATCCCCGTCTCGGGGTGATGGCCGCAACGCAATGCGACTTGAGTCATCTCGTACTGTGGTGGAGAGGACTTGTGTCGTATTGCTGTTGTCTATGGGTGGCTGTTGCCACTAGGTGGGCCGTCGGCTCATTCCCTCACAAATATAAAGCAAAAAAAATATGTCGGTTACTGATTCGTCAAATTCGATTCCCTGAATGGTTGGGCACAAATTGCATGGGCAGGGTTCGGTCGACTCGATGCATCCCCGTGTTTTCAAACCTGACGTTACATTGTCAACCGTACCTACAACAGAATCGGACGTGTGCGGCGAACTGTCCTCTCCTATGATATTGACACCTTCAAATGCCGTATATAATTCGATAACCGACTGTAACTGGAATGGAATGCAGATATTTGGAAACGAGGAATTTCTGTCGCTTCGGGTCCGGTCTTTTGTCTTCTTTCTTTTCTTTCTTGGAGAGCAGACTAGGTGATAGGTGATACCTACGCATGTTCACGAAAGTTGTGTTTTCAGAACAAGCACTGGTTCCGCCTGGCTGCGTGCCTGCTTCTGGCATTCATTGCCGTGGTGGCTGCTGATGGAGAAGTATGGGAGGAAGGTGGGGCTGGTGACCACGAGATCCTCATTCGCACCGAGAGAGGCGCCAAGAATAGAGGTCAGTACCCTCAAATTACCAGCAACTCATATTGTCCTGAGTCCGTCAGGAAACCTACTGACAAGAACTGAGGTCAGTACCACAACAAAACAACAAAAAGTGTAATGATATCAGTTATCTGGGTAGGACTAGGTGACGCCGTGTGGAGATAATTAGAAGATATTATGATTCCATAAATGTGAAAATTTGTTAATGGCATTAATGGAAATTACTAAATAATCTACTTGACTGAAATTGTAAACATAGATAGATAATGACCAAGAAGAATACACAGTTTTATATGATGAGTACCATGTATGCGAAGCTGCGGGCAGAAGCTAGTACTTCATAAATGAAAAAAAGTAAAAACCTACGTTAATTCATTTTCAAGGCGATATCTGACGTGAAGATTCTAACAAAAACAAAGTAATAGAATAGAAATTTAATTTAAACTTTTGCGTAGTCGAGTTTATAACTCCACTTCATAAGATCGGTATTTGCTGACTCTGCAGTATGAGCTAGCCTTTTTTAAATAACATGAAACAAAAATTTATATTTTAAAATTTCGTTTACTTTAATACTATCAACTGTTACTTTATGAGACGGTGGATGTGTTGCATTAACAATTATGAATGAAGCCTTTGAACGAAACTAATCATAGTTAATGTTGCTAAGACGAAAGCTTGTGATATTGTGAATGATGGATAGAAAGTGTGGAACAAGTGAATGAGTTTGCATATTTGAATGCTGGAAATTGAGGGATGTATGGAATGAGATACTGCGCGCCTCAGATGCGCAGAGGTGTCTTGATGCCAACTTATACATAGTTAGAAAGTTGGGTATGGCAGAACAGACATGAAAGTTGAGTGAATGCAAATTAAATAGCTAGTATGTGTGGTGTGTCTCTGATAGAGTGAAGAACAATGTGATAAGGGGATTTTCTAGAGAATACGTAAATACTAGCAACCGGAAACCTATTAATTTTCGCTAAACTAATGCCCCACTTAAATGATAGCCCAATACCTTTGTAAACACGCCTTAGAGTTATGCCATCTACCACACAGTTACCTGTCTATGTGTGGTAGTGTACACAATGGCAACAATATACTTACTTATAGTTTGAGAGAACTTTAGCCCGACCTATGGGTGCGCACCTGACTTATGATGATTATGATTTATAATGTTATGTTCGTTAGACATAATCCCGACCTGTTCTGTCGGCTGCCTGATATCGTCCCGCGCAGGCGCGACCAATATAGAGTCTGTATCTGCAACTCTAAAACCACATTAATGCGCAAAAGCATCTTTTGTACGGCTCCGTTAGTTTACAACAAATTACCGCTAACATTGCGGGAATTACCCACATCGTTGTTTCAGAGAAAGCTGAGAAGCATACTAGTTAATAAATGTTATTATACAATCAATGACTTCGTGTCAGATAATGCGTTCGCTTGATTCCCACTCATTTTGTATAATTGTATTCGGACGCTTGAAAGTAGCTTATTCCCTTATCACTCTTACGATACTTACTTATATATACAATTTACTGTAACGGTTACGGTACGAGCCGACGGCCTGTGTTAAGTGTTGTCTGCCGATGCGACTTGGGTCCTTCCCCTACTAGGTACGACAAGACCGAAGTCGCATCGTTTGCGCCCGTAACTCTGACACGTGTAGGTGAGATGTCTTATGTGCCTGTCATTTTACCGGCAACCACACCTTTCAAACACAGTAACACAGTAACGCGAATGCGTTACTGCTTGGCGGCAGATATGGGCATAGTGGCACTTATGGTGTACAATAAAGATATATTCTATTCTATTGCTCCGCAGTGATTGATATTGGTTGTTATTGTGATTTTCTCAGCGAAAACAACTGGTTTGCCTGCTGTTTTACTTAATACTCGATATTGATTCCGGATAAAAAAACTTGTACTTATTTTATATTCAATAACAAAATTATTTCCAACATGCTTGATAGATGTAGTTGTCTGGTATGGTTCTAATAAAAAAAGGCAATGTAATATAAAAGTACAAAAAAAACGAGAACAACCAATACTTAGTAGCAACACCATCAAAATATTCGCCATAAACGCGGTAAACTTAGACTTGGATTTGGGTGTGTGGGACTTAAATTATGAACTCTATGTATATATATTATACGTAAATTCAGTTCTCAGCCTTTTAGCTGCATTTTATCTTTATACTGGTTTTATGCACTCGAGATAGATCGTACGGTTACAACAAAATTCGCTTCATAAAGCATGTGTGCCACAGAACGGCGCGGGCGGGCGGAGTGCTTAACTTTTAAGATGTCTTACGTAACGGCAACTTCGAAAATAACCGTTGCCAGCATTTCACAAATAGTCTTTATATTGTTTGAGATCAGCTTGAGGAAGGAAAATTGTTTCGCCGAAAGCAAGATATCGTAAATATGGGATTATACTTGAAAAATATAAAGGTAAACTGTTTTTTATAGAGATCTTTTCGACTTGCGGGTTGTTTTTCAGTCCATCAGCTACTGAGAAATGAAAAAATATTTCAAGACAACATAATATTGTTATCCTGCATAAAGGTCCCTTCTGTACATACCTGTATATTTTGGCAAAAACAATAGGCATTTTGAGAAATTAACAATCCGGAGATTTATTTAATTAGTTGTTTTGATTAATATTTTTCAGAACACGACACTTTTACACTTTCAAACTTTAATAATAGACCATAAGAATTAAAATGTCACCTTTATTATTTCGAAAGTCTAGAAGTAAATTAATATTTAGATATATATCAATTATTTCGGAATAGTCCATTCAGACACACTAGTTCAAGTTGATTTACTGTATTGGCTATCCGAGATATCTCAAGTTGGACCGCAGATAATGTTCAAGCTATCTGTATTATAAACTAGGCTCTAAACTGAGGCAGTAAAGTCTACTTTGTTCTGAGCGGTCACATCAGCCATCTAATATGAATAAGCTCGATGCGCTGAACGCTCAATAATGCACCGGTCAGCATCCGACAGACTAACCACCTGACTTTGATGGGTTGATTTAATAATGATGCTATTAGGTAATTCATTTGACCTATAATTGGGTTGACGGTGGAATGATAGTGAAAAGATTTTTATTTAGAATTGTAAATCTCTACTATGCCTGCTTCGTCACATTACTTTTAATAAAAACTGAAATAATTTGTAGGACTATCTACATCCTGATGGAAGTCTATTCAAAAGCTTTATTAAGTGGTTATAAGTTGCATTTTATGTTCATATATTTTAGTTTTAAGATATATGATTCTATGTATGTATATTATTTACTACTATGTTGTCTGTTAACAAATTTAAAAAAGATATAAAACTGTCCGTCGTCACTCAGATAATATAGTAATGTAAATTAATTACTGTATGAAAAATACGAATGGAGGTGGTAGTAGGTAACACTACCCCGTACGAATTCATTAAATAGCTTAAACATTCAAACAATTAATAAAAAAGTTAACATTTTCGACATCAACATTCATTTCGTTACTGTAAGATAACCAAAATAAATTATTAATATTAATTGAAAATATATAATTGTAAAATAAATACTCTTTCTTTCTTCTTTCAAAATAAAAATTTAAAAATAAAAATACTTAATAATCAATATTGCCATATTTCTCAAACAGAATCTGAAATATTATTTGATACTCCATAGCACTCAGTTCTATAAAATACTTGTATAATCATGCCACAAGAAAAAGTTATCAATTCATACAATAGCCCTTTGATAGGTACACCACAGCAATGAATCGAATACTGTTCTTATCTCATGTATATGTATGGATATAAATATATAGGATATATTTCATTTACAAACGAGAAAGATAATACCGAAACTTACTTGTTACCGAGAGTAACAGTCAGTGCAAGTAAAAACAGTATTAGCAAAGAATTCTTAATAAATAGCTTGGAAGAGTCGATAAGTAAAGATGGGGTCACACGTGTTTACTCTAGATAGGTATTACATTAGGCTTGCTCAAATCTCAACCGACCTTCCATGGGAAAGAGCAGACGAGAGGAACAATTCACTTCACTTCATAAGCACTATATTATATTTCACTTTGATAACATAATACAGAATAAATACGTACAGGCGGAGGAAACTGACTTTTATAAATGTGTTGTGCACGTGAAAGGCGCAGATAATGCTCGCACTGAAGTATGTAAGCAGACAGTTATAATATTCATGTATTAATATTCTTCTTTCTATCACGTCTCTTTACTAGAAATGAGAAACAGTACAATTTTTCAGCACTCCTTTTCAGCTTGTTTCGCCACTCTACATATCTGTTTTTATTGAGTGTAGATTCGTTATCTACAGCTATTTTATTAATGTTTAATTTATGTTCTATGTTCTTTATTTTAATGTTGTTGTTGTCGATTGTGTTAAATGAATACTTTTTCTTTCTTTCTTCTTAGTACAAACATTGCTGCTGAAATTCTGGTCATGCGTCAAGTGAACTAGCTCAATTTTACTTAGACAATCCTCATGTTTACGGTGCCGTAGGCTGATGATAAATCCACTAATACAGCACTTGTAATTTTTCCTCAAAGCCATCCTCAGCTACTTGAATTCGTGCACGATTTACAATACAATAAATTCTATTTCAGCTTTCACACACAGTGAAGTATTACAGTTATATAATTAAAAAACGTATAAAATCAACATCAAAATCACAAGGATTTACCAGGTCTGAATTCAACCTGATGTGGGTTGAGACACGGTATCATTTTATTGTGTTAGGTATATGGACATAAATCTATATCAAGAGCGGCACTTTGAATGTATAAATAACTCATCTGCCCTTTTGTTTTCATATAATAGTCGCTGGATCGAGACCGTCTTAAAATAAACCACACCGCGCTGTGCACATGCCCCGATGGAATCTGTCGTGTCGTCTCGGCGCTAACCATTATTTGTACCAGATTACAGAGAGACGGACGCGATGGGAATGGTATTGAGGCGAGCTACGCATTAAATTTATCTAAGAAGATATATATCTCTCTTTGTATATGAAATTACATACAATTACTTATAATTTTGACACAACTTAGCATTCCATTTTATATACTTTTTATCCCGAAGATTCAAAGGGAACGGGTAATTTCAAGCTAATAAATATCGGACTGAGCCACAGTGAAGCGTGGTCGGGTTTAGCTAATATGAGTAGTATCTATGAGGAGTGACATAAGGAGACGAGTTTAAGAGCAGTAGAACTCATGCAACGTTTGTCCGGGAAAGTACAACCATGCCCGTTTCTGCCGCCAAGCAGTAATGCATTCGCGTTACTGTGTTGTGGTTTGAAAGGCGTGGTTGCCGGTGAAATTACAGGCACATAAGACATTCCATCTTCACGTCTCAGAGTTATGGGCGCATACGAGAAACTACAAGATAACGTGTCATCTGGGTCAATCATTGTTATCTTAGCATATCTATACATATAATAAAATCGTACATATGCCATGAGTGTACATTAAATATTTTTGCAAATAATAAACTGGGCTACGTTGGGAATAAGTAACATAATTAAAATAACAATCAGATTTATTTTTGTATGTTTGTTTGTGCGCGCATCACGCTCAAACGACTGAATGGATTTGGATGAAATTTGGTACCAGGATGGCTTATATCACGGCATATGGAATAACACGTAGGTTTCTTTGATCCTAAAAGGGAATTGTTCCCGTGGGATGATTTATTCACCGCGGGTAACACCGCGGGGAGCAGTTAGTCTGTAACGTGAGAAACGGCGTAGTGGATAAAACCGGCAAACAAATGCAGCATTGTGGAAAAGTATCACTATTGTTAATGACCATCACGAATACCACGAAATACATGAATGAGGGTTTTGAATAACAATTGCGGTTATGAATTCGCAGATAGAGAATGTACTCAGCATGTCAAACGTATCCTCATCAGGGCATAATCGAAGAGAAGTCATTTTGGTAAAATTATATACGAATTAAGCTAAGTTCAATTTAAATATTGTTTTTTTTTTTTTAAATATTTTTTTATATATTTTTTTTACCTTATAATAGTAGTCCTATAGATATTATGTTAGAATTATATGTATTATCCAGTAAAATAAAACTATAGGCACATGTTCCACTTTCATGTATCAGAGTTCGGAGCGCAATTCGATGCGACTTGGGCCTTTCCGTAACTAAGATGGGGAGGACGTGAGTTATATAGCTTTTGTTATTATCAAGCTATATTACTTCGGATCGAGACTTAGACACCGAGGGTGAGCTGCATGATATTTGCTCCGTAAATTAGTGAAAGGATAAATTGGAAATAAACAATATTCAAGGATAGGCTTATTTAAATTTTTCCCTCACAACATGAGTACGCAAATATACCTAATCGTAAACGTACTTAGATTATTTTTCTGTGTTGACGGTACCTCAAACGCTTTGAGTTTCGCGGGTACATGGAAAATATTAAAATGCCACGGCGTTGGTTGCAAACGAATTTATCACTACATAGTATAAAACAATGTTGCTTCCAGCTGTCTGTCTGTCTGTCTGTCTGTCCCTATGTATGCTTACATCTTTAAAACTAGGCAACGGATTTTGAAGCGGTTTTTTTAATAGATAGAGGTAGGTCAACAGGTAGGTTTATACGTATAATACATGCATAATATAGTAGAGAAACGCTAATAATTTTAGAGGTTTCTAATGTGATGTCGTAAATAAACACATTTTTTTGCGCTTACATTGCAATCGCTGGCTGAATCCTACGAGATAGATCAAAATAATGTACTACAGTATTGTACACCTTAAATAGGTCTACAAAAAGTCCACGATGGCATATGTCTATCTCTTAGGGATAACCCACAATAACCATTTTTTATTCTTTACTTTTTACGAGAAATAATGGCTTATTTACGAAGCGATTTTAAGCAATACAGCATTAATCCTTATCCATTTAAGTACCTTAAATACATTGTGCATTTAATATAAATAAATATTCAGATTTTTTATTAACCAGCCTGCACCTGTGCGAAGCCGGAACGGGTCGCTAGTACAGTTATATTTTAGAGTACTACAAGAGGGCAAACGTCGGCGTCGTAGCACGCCCGGCCGTCCCAGACGAACTTTTCAAGGTCTTTATCGTTTAACCGGCAGCTAATTGAAATTGATTGAATAAGTGCTATACGTCAAATTGCCTACCAAATACAAAATAAATCCAAAGTCCTCATAAAAAAGAAAGTGTCATTCCACGTCTTTGTTTTTGCTCTATCGCAAAAAAAAAGTACAATATTCGAGCGTCTAAGTAGATGTGATTAGTGCATGCTAGAATTTGCGGCAAGTATGTATGTTAGAATTCTCGTTCAATTCTCAAAATGTCTCGCTAGGGTTTCTTCACCTTTAGCTACGAAAATCACATAAATAAAAATTATAGGGACGGAGAAATATTTTGGATTATTTTTCTTATAGTTTCAGTTTCTTCCAGATATTCATTTATTTTTTCATATTTTCCACGACATTGGCAATGACGCTAATAGTAAAATGGCATTTGAATTGAAGTTTTTGTTCAGAGCATTTTCATTTTATTTGTATGTTTAAAACGAGCATGCTTAACTCAAGCAAATGTATACTGTTAAAAAGCATGATCCGTTTAAGCATGATCCTAGCATACTTTTTAGGAGTGTGTGTATTACGCTTTAATACAAATATTTGGCCTAAATTAATAATTAATACTAACATTGTCATATTACCAAACACATGCACACTCGCTAATGAGCATTCCACTTCCCCCCCACCTCAGTCAGCATACCTACACAAAAATGTTTGGTATTAGGAATGTTTTCAACACATATCCACTTGATAGATATACATATAAATAAATATTGGTGGAAATCCAATTCTAGCCCCAAACTAATCGTAGCTTGTAGTATAGGAACCAGATGAGTGATGAGTACTTTTAAATACTTTTTTAATATAAGTGAAACACGCAGACACAACAATTATTATCTATGTTATCACAAAAATGTGCTGGGTGTGCCTGGGTGCTAATCGAACCCACAAACTACAGCGGAGAAGGCAGAATTTCTGCCATCTGAGCTGTGAAGCCAGTCATAGAACGGTTTCTGGTGTACCTTGTAACTAAGCTTGTCATTATTTGTTAACATTGGTGATGATTCGACAGAAGCGTGCCGCTACGTGCGCGGCTCTTGGAGCGAGTGCGACTCCAAGACCAACATCCGCTCGCGGAAGCTGACGCTGAAGAAGGGCGACCCAAACAACTGCGAGAGCATCAAGACCATCCAGAAGAAGTGCAAGAAGCGTGAGTACATTTCTTTGTTTCAGTTTAAGTTTGTGCTTGCTGTCGGTCACGACGCGGGTAAACGTCGTGACCGAGTGAAATGTATTCGTGTTATTCCATTGCACCCTGTCACTTTAAGAGCAGTAGAACTCACGCCAAGTTCGTCCAGGGAAGTACTGCCACCATGCCCATTTCTGCCGCCAAGCAGTAACGCATTCGCATTACTGTTCCGGTTTGTGGTTGCCGGTGAAATTACAGGGACATGAGACATTCCACCTATACGTCTCAGAGTTACGGATGGGGTCTCGTCGTACCTACTAAGGGAGGACCCAAGTCACGTCGGTTGTTATGGGCAGAGGTTATCACTTAACACCAGGTGGGCCGTCGGCAGGTTCCGTAACTGTATCACATAAAAAAAAACTGTGTCAGTCATTCTGAGATTTGAAGACGCAATTATTTATTTGTTATGTGCACTGTGCACTGTGCACTTCATGTCGAAAGTTATCCACTCCTTGATTATCTGCTACGCTGATCTAACTTTTGCAGTAGTCATCGTTAATTATTGTTTAATGTGTTTCGTTCCAATTAACTATTTGTATTTATATTTAGCCTGAATTGATACTTTGTGCTCAGCTTGCCGCTACGAGAAATCATCCTGGAGCGAGTGCAGCCCCAACGGAGAAATGTCCCGGACTGATATATTGAAGCCTAACAGCGACCAGACTTGCGACAAGAGTCGACGCGTCGTCAAGAAATGCAACAAAAACAAGCAGACTAAGGCCGCCAAAGACAAGGGTAAACATGTTTCTTTTAAACTATTTGCAGAAAAAGTCATCGAGATAAGGCATCTGTCCCACCGCCCGCCGTTGGCTACCGAGGCGCGTGTTAGCGCTGAGCGAAGTATTTCTAAAGATTTTTTTTGCGCACGCCACACTAAACTGAAATATGGTTTTTAGAGAGTTTAAGCCTGCATTGTGAACCAGCAGCGATTAACGATTTGAGGGCTAGTTATTGCTTAGCATAATTTTCTTAGGTAGCTTTTTCGCGTCGTCAAAATCTAACATGACAGAGAGGGAAATTCGACAGTAAATTTGATTACATATTTATTTGTTCTCTTTAATTTACGTGGAATGAAGACTCGAGATTTTTGAGCGAAAACATATTCGATCTCCACTCGTGCCACTCATGCGGTGACTGTATCAAACTATTGAATACTAAATGAATCAACGAGTTACTCAAGAAACGTCTAATCATTTTACAAGTTTTACAAGTAAACAAAATAGAAATACTAATCTACTGTTTACATTACACAGTTTGTAACAAAAAGTTTTTGTTGACAACAGCCGTCGACAAAAGATCAAGGAAATAATAAAATATAATATAATTAAAATATTTTACTACACAGTCGCTCATTTTTATGGGTCACTGTGACGCGCGCCGCAGGGACAGTTATTTTGGTTTCGTATAGACTCCAGCTCGCCTAGATCCTCGATATGTTTCGCCGTAGGACAGGTGCCTAAAGCTGGAATAAAATAATGAATAGTCTCTGGACTTTAAACGTACCCAGTAGGCACCAGAATGTTCGTTCTTTTTCTCTAGCTTTTGGCTCTACCACCAGTCAGATGAGGAACGTGATATTTAAAGAATTTTCTGCAAAGCGGGGAAGAATAGAATAGAATATATCTTCTCTTGTACACCATAAGTAAAAACAAGCAAAACAGATACTGCTGTAGAAATAAAAGTGGTACCGTGGGCGGCCTTATCGCTAAAAGCGATCTCTTCCAGGCAACCTTTGGATGTACAGGATATATGCGGACAACTGCTAACGGTGGCGTACATCAAACTATATTTATACATATACGTACACGTAAATAAAATAAGATATTTAATTAGGTTATAATTATTCTCAGTTTTGGCAACTATTTGATCGAATAACTGCTACTTTTATTGGTATTAATAACACTAATCGGAAATATGCTCAATTTGCGATCTGTAATATCAATATCATTAAAAGATTTGTTTATATGGATTAATTGATAAAGGTGTGATGCGACTCCATCTAGTTAGAGCGAAAAAGGAAATCATAGTGTATTTTTCAGAAACAGCAATTTGTGATTGATATAATTTGTATTTACTAACCAGAGACACGTTTTAAATCTAATCTAAAAAAGCGAAAGTGCAATGCGATGGGCTATTTATATGTTGTACATACATTGTAAACAACAGCAAACAACAGTACAGAAAACAAACTGGTTGGTTGATAGTGCTAGATACGAGCGGTTATGAGCCTATAATCGAGTATGCGCTCTTACGAGATATGAATGTCCCCAAGCGCTTTTGTATTTATAAGCGTCAAAAGAACGCCTGGTTTGTTAATGCCCAGCGGTTCTACTCAGCTCGTAATTCCCAAACAACGACGGTTGTGCTCAAGATAATAAAATTGTATTTAAATTTCTTGTTTACTCGAAGTTTGGTAAATACTTCGTTGGCTGCAACGCGATTGCTATTCTTCTGCGCGATGTAACTTAACCTACGCGGCTATAGGCGTAGGTTTAGCTAGGCTGATCAAATTTTTTCCTGTTTTTCTCAAACGTGAAAACTAGGTAAAGAAACGATAATTATTTAAAACAGAACAACATACATCAAACTCAGTGCAGGGTTTCAATTCATTCGGTAACCAAGGTTGCCGAACTTTTAACACATCTCTTTATACGAGTTTTACTCGAGTGTCGTACACCAATGAGTTTATATCTCTTGAAACAGAGAACAGAGAAACTTATGCTTAATAGGAAGTTCTCAAAACGGTGAAGGATAATATCGTAAAGAACAACATGTACAGGAACCAAAAAATTTAAGACTCGTCACCTGCACGAAAGGAGAGTCCAAATACTCTCTTTCGTGCAGAGTTTAATCCTTTCACCATACATAGTGAAAGACTAGTAGACTGGTAGTAGATAAGTAGATGACTCTCTATATTCCTTTGTTCAAACGGTCATCAAGTCTTCGAGACTAGGATTTATGTTAAAAACTATTAATGTATATTTCGTGTACTAATTAGACGTTTTGTTTCAGGTCGCCGAAATCGCCAGTAGTGATGCCTACGTTATATTTAGAATGAAGTTTTAATCTTAACATAGTTGGTTCCAATTTATGTATCTAATAGTGCCAAATAGCCACCACATGAATTGATTCTCTAAATGTTTTATTAAAATATTCCATTTATTATCAGTAGGTACAGTTGATAACACTACAGTTGCGTCTTTGTATTAGGTGATGTAGTATTCATTTTATTATCACTGGTAATTTGATCTTTGATATTAAAATAAATAAATAAGTACTTAATTGACCGTTTGTTTTATTTTCTATACCTTTTACCAACCTATAATAACATTTCCATACCCTAAAACGACATTAATTTAGAAGTAGTCTACATTTATTGAGATTATAAAAGTGACAAACGATATACAATAAAAATAAAATAATAATAACACACCATACGTCTGAATTCACTGTCTCTGGTAGCGTGGGCAAACAACGACAAATAATTACATCCAAAATCTGAAAGCGAAAGAGTGTGGCGGACATGAATCGAATCTTACTCTTTCTAGGTGGGGTATAGAAACCACGGAGACGTTGGATCTTAAAAAATTCTATCTTTTAAGTTACCTTTTCTGTTATTTTATATCAGAATCAGAATCAGAGTTTCCTTGCCCTCAGTTGGAATGCATGGCGTTGAAAAAACAAAGCCAAATTACTGTTTTAAGATAAAATTCATAGTTATAATTTAGTAAAGCATATGACGTTTTTTATAAGGGCCAGATTTCAATATAACAGAATGAGAATTATTTTAGAAGCCATAATATTTCTATCCAATACACATATAATTTCTATCATTTTTTTGGTGCCTATTTATAACTTCAATTATGATAAAAAATTTAATATATTTTCACATTTATTTAGTCTATCTTACGCATGTTGACCTGATAATATTACTATATCGATTATTACAAGCTTTTTATTTTCAAGTGGTCATTTAGTTTGATGATATTTGACCACTAATATTACTTAGAAACGCGAAGAAAATAATTAAATAATTTGTATCTGGATCAACCGCGACTAGCAACAATGCCAGAAACGAAGCTAAAAATAAATAAATAAAAACACACATTATTGCTAAGCAGTGTTTATTGAATAATTTAACACCACCATCAGACAAATCATTTGTGCCTCATCCAATTTCTCGAATAAGTGCACCTATATTCATACGTCTCCCATAAACATTGAATGAGACTCAAAGGATCGCCGATAGGGGGCAAATAAATAAATAAATAATTTAATCTTAAGACAATAATAAATAGAAAAATCGTAAAAAATTGACTGTCGCCTGTCCGGGACATTTCGTCGTGGTAATATCACAGGTTTGAGTGTCCGCATGTAAGCGATCACTTGAACAGTTGTTTGGCGTAGTGCCATATTCTAAAGAAGTATTCGTCTCGCCTGAGGAGGGAGCCCCGCGCGTACGACCTGATGTCCGCGTCCATGTTGTTGTCGCGGAGCCACGAGGACGTCGGCTGGCTGAACGAAGTCGGTTCAGTTGCCTCCGTCGCCTCGCCGTGCTCCTCATCGCCGTGACAATCTGGAAGGTGACAGGTGTCATTCGAGCTCAATCACAACAACAACAACAACACAACACAACCACTGACACCTTACGGCTCAGCTGGTAGTAACTCTGACTTCTGCACTGTAGGTCGTGGGTTCGATTCCCATGACAAACATTTGTGTGACGAATACAATGTTTGTTCTGTGTCTGGGCGTTAATATTACATTTTTTTATTTTATTTATATGTTGTACTAAAATCTCTAATGCATGCTATGACTACCTGTAAGTGAAATTATGTGTTTTCAAAAACTTTAAACTTGCTATTGGCTTCTTATTTACATGTAATTTTGTTGGTGATCTTAAATAAATAAATGTATGTATTTACGAAAAAAGGTATATATGTATTCAATCAGTTGTCTATAGCTTTGCTTAGTTTGGGGCTAGATGGCGCTGTGTGAATTGTCCACCAATATTATAATAATAATAATTATTAACTAGATCTTCGCTTACTAATCGAATCCCATCGCACCTGTCACTCTGAGACACGGAGAAGAAACGTGTGCTTGTAATTTTACGGGTAGCGTCGATCATCTCATCACACTGGTAGCAGGAACAAAGAGTGCTAAAACGGCTAGACCTGACAAGAACGCGTTTGCTAAACAAACGTGTTTACTTTATGGCACCGTAATATTATTCAAACGATATAATGAGAACGGAACGAGCCACAATTGAGTAATTTAAAAAAAACTGAGCATTTGAATATTTGCAAGAATTAGCATACATTTTTGTATAAGTCGTAATTTTCACCGATCCTTCAAAATACTCGATATGGTATGCTTCTGTTAAAAATTATCGTTTAAATTAATTCTACATAAAATGTAGCATTCATTTTAACAATTCTTTAAAATATAACTTTGCGCAGCAAAACGAAAATTTCGACTTCATTGCAAATACACAAGAATGATTTGTCCCTATCTCGACTTAGATGACGTATTGTTTCCATTTATTTTTATTTTAAAACTAAACTACTCAACCGATTTCAATCTAACTTCTACGAGACCAATCTGAAAAGTATATCCTTACAAATAAAAAAAAGAATTTTCCAAATCGGTTTAAAATTAAAGATTTCTACGGATCCAAACCAAAAAAAAACGACCGAATTGAGATACCACTCCTTTTTCAGAATTTTTTTTACTAACATTTCACTGCTTGTTATTAAAACATGATGACACTGAAGTAGAAATAAAAGGTGAAAAACGAATGGGTTCTCAGTCGCTCCGACAGTGACCTACTTTTCTAATAGGTGTTTAGTTTACGCCGTTGTCTAGAGAAAATTGTCTGTTACCTCAACGTTAATACTAGAGAGATTAAAGTGAAATAATATTTTTTTCACTTTACTTACAAATTTGCGTTTACCACGTATCTACATCAAGTGTCTATGTAGCTGGATAGTCGCGCTATGTAACGCCTGGATTGGGAACTAGCTCTCAAGTGAAGCTACCGGAACACAGCGTGGTTGTAGATTTACACTTGAGAGGGGGGGGGAGCCCGCCGGGTATTTGCCCTATCACCATGGTTTCCTGACGAAGTTTTTCTTCACCGGAAGTTAAGATTTAAGTTCATCTTAGTTTTCCAGCACACGACCTAATTAAGCCGATCTCACTTACCACTGAGCCGTCGCTTCAAATATATATATATATATTTTTTTCAACTTTGATTAATACTCTATTGAAAATACTTTCTTCAATTTTCTACAATCTTCAAAAGGTCCTGCTGGTTTAAATAATTTACCTAATTTAAAAAACAAACTCACCTTCTCCAGGTATAACTTTGAAGGGTTCATCAGATTCGAGAGGCTCGCTGAGTCCTATTTCGTTCCTCGCGTATATCCTAATCATATACGTGTGGTTCTCGTTGAGGTCTCGTATGTTGAACTTCAGCGTGTGAGCGTCTACTTTGCCGACCTCCATCCACATGGTCTTCGTGACGTCACGGATGGCAATGTTGTACCCCAGCAGCGGGGCACCGCCATCCCACTCCGGAGTTCCCCATGACGTCATCACGATGTTGTTGCCGACAGTACGGATCTCGAGAGGCGCTGTCGGCGGCGATGGTACCGCTGTAACAAAAACAATAACGTTAACTAGAGAAAACACAACAATAAATTATAACAAAGATATTTGGAATTGGTACAGCATTTATTTTCCCACTGCAGGCAAACAGGCGTACTCCCTCAATGGATATTAAACATATGAAATCTCACGATGTTTTCATTCATAATATTGAGAACGTGGTATTGCGCACATACATATATCTAGTGAAAAGTTGTTTGTGCAAGCTTGGATTAGAACAGAGGCCCACTAGGTGTTAAGTGTAAACTGCTACCCATTACGAGCAATACGACTTGGGTCCTGTCCGACTTAGTTACAACAAGACCCAAGTTACATCGTTTATGCCCGTTTGATACGTGAATGTGACACGTCTCATGTGGTTGTAATTTCACCGGAAACCACAACACAGTAGAGCGAATGCATTACTGCTTGGCGGCAGAAATGGTTATGGTAACTGAGTCTCCGGATGAACTTGTCATCGTAGTTCCACTACCTGTGTACCTTCTGCCCATATTGGCAATCTGCCGCCAAGCATTTAACGGTGTGTTCCGGTAGGCTCACATGAAATATATTCTTAATCCAGGAGTTGCAACCATCGGCTACATAGTTACTTAACTTCAGATGTAGTCAAATCATATTAGTCATAAAAAAGTCATCACAACTTACTGGCATGCTTCTCCAACCGGACAGCCTTAGATTCGGTCGGCAGGCTGATTCCAACGGCGTTCTCTGCCGATATCCTGAAGATAATCTCATCCTTCTCCTTTATGTTTTCAATGCAGTGTTCGTACACGGAACCACTGACCGTGATTATCTTGATCCATGACTTGCTGCGTACAGTCTTGTATTCTATGATGTAATCTGGAAGATGGACCATCATGTTTAATTCGCTTTGTATTCCAATATCAATTTCGAAAAAAATATATGACGAAAGGTAAACCTCAGGAAGAAACATGTTTGAGTTTTATTTGACATACACAGTTTACATATGGCATTAATGAAAAGACCAAAAGAAAATTATACAATATGACACTACTAGACACTGTCTAGGAGTTCTACTTTAAATCTATACAAATAAATAAAATTGGAGTGTCTGATTGTAATATTAAAATAACCGCTTTTTACGAAGTGCATATGGATGTATTACGTGGTACATATACCAAAACAACATTTTTTGCATATTTTGTCTGTCTGTCTGTATGTATGTCTGTCTGTCTGTTTGTTCCGGCTAATCTCTGAAATGGCTGGACCGATTTTGACGCGACTTTCACTGGCAGATACCTGATGTAACAAGGAGTAACTTAGGTTACTTTTCCGTGGGGTAAAATAGAGGTGCGTAATAAGACCGAATTTCACGCGAACGAAGTCGCGGGCAACAGCTAGTTTTATATATACGTCATCTCGATGAAATTGTCATGGTTTTTGGTCCTGTGATATGGCAGACTCAGCGCACCTTTCGGATCACAAATTGTACTAAAAACATTTTCCGTTCGCATTATTGCAAAATAGTGAGTGATTAGTGACGTGGCTTGGGTAGCAGGCGACTGACGCATAGGTAATTCCCGACACCTGCGCGCATCTCTCTCTCATTACGCGCTGCGGCTCTTTCAGAAGCCAGGAGTGTTATCCATGATACGCTATGAACCTATATTGACTTGTTCAAAATTAAATCAACTACTAGTAAAATTGTGATCTGTGGCAGAGCTTTCCTATGCGAATCTAAAATATATCTGTGCCAACAAAATACTGCCGGTATAATCGTGGATAGAGCTAATGAAAGTTTGTATCAATTTAATTTACTATCTTATAGAGTCAATAGCACAATAAAATAAAATAAGGAATAATATTATAAAATGAAAATGACATGTCAATAATATGATACCCTAATTGAAATGTCAGCTATGATTCATTTCGTCTCAGACTTGTCTCTGGAAATTGCTCCACTCAGCAATCAGGGTTGGCTTTGAAAATATCATAGAGACCATCATGAGTGCGGGCCGAGTTGAGTTGTGTGAACACGTACAACGGTGCGGCAGAAGGGAACAGTATTATACAGGTACCTACTACTCTGCGAGTAGTTGTCAAGAGTGTAGAATAGAGTCAGCTCTTTATATAGAACAGCAGCGCCAATCTTCTTCTTCTTCTTTCGTGTCAATGGTCCAGATTAAACAAAATTAGCATAAAATTTGGCCACCTCAAATGCGTTATTGGTGGCTTTCATGAGATCGTCCCTTGTGCATGAGAAAGGGCACATAGGGCAGAATGGTAAGTGGGGCATGTTTTGGATGGACTCTCCGCAGTCACAAGCCGTTAGGGTGCGCCAATAACAATCCACGAAAAGTTTTAATACCGTAATTGTTATTTAGGAGTTGTATTCAACTTACTTGTGACTACGCTTCCGCCATCGCTTTCCGGTGCCTTCCACTGAAGTGTGACGGATCTTGATGTCATTTCCTTCACTAGGACTTCTCTGGGAGGCGAGGGAGCGGCTACAAGTAAAACACCAATATGAACACTCAAACGGTTGAACTGACATTTAATTTAACTAGGTTGTCACTACAAAGTGTTATTTTTCTTTTCATCTCCGTCAGCCGTCAGTCAACTAGTAAAAATAAATTGGTGGTAAATGGGAGAAGGAGCTTCTCTTGCGAAACATGTACTTCCTGCTGAAGTTTGCAGTAGGTGTGTAATAGTAACAAGTTCTGAATTTTCAGACAGACTTTAGAAACTCGTATTTTTGACCTTAGATTACCACCATGACTTAGGCTCAGTGAACAAGGTAAATATACTCACAAAGTGTCTTTCCTATGGTGATTTTCTCATCCGACTCATACGGTAAGCTGACACCAATCTCATTCCTAGCAAATATTCTGAATTGGTAAGTAGTGTTGATCGTCAGCTTTTGTATCTTGGCTTGCGTTGTAGTCTCCATGGCGACGGTGTTCCACTTCTTGCCTTCCTCCCTCATTTCTACTCTGTAGTCGAGGATAGGCGAGCCACCGTTCTTTTCGGAAGGATACCATGTGATCGTTAGGGAGTCTTTGTTGATTCCGTATAGACCAAGTGGACCCAAAGGCGGCGACGGTACGTCTAAAATAAATAACCATAGAGTAATAATTGGGCAATAATTTCGACGTGTCTGTAGGCTATTTCAATAGCACCGCACGTAACTTAAATATCAAACTTCTATAGAAGAGCGACAATGAAAACTTACAAAAAAAAACAAAAAAATATTACAGTATCTATTAAAGTTAATGGAGAAAATATGATTGTTATATGTGAATAGTAAATTAATACCAAGAGCAGTCTTTATGACGATCGGCTCGCTCTCCAAAGCTTCAGAGAGTCCAATCGGATTCTGTGCCATAACACGGAACATGTATTGACAGTTTTCGTTCAGTCTCTGAATGCAGTAGGTTTCGACGTCTTTTTCCACGTCGGCCACTTTAACCCACTGTTGAATTTCTGGCTCGTGCCTTTCAATGGCGTATTTTGTGAGCTCTAGACCACCGTCATCGACAGGTGGTTTCCACTCTATGGTGACCGATTCTCGGCTGATTTCACGCATCACAACGGGGCCTTCAGGTTTGCTGGGCTTGTCTGAAAAAACATTGAGTTGAATTATAATGCGGTATTACCAAAAAATAAACTCATAGTACCTAAACATTTTCAGAAAGCTTCACTGCTTGATAAATACAATCATAGTGAATCATAGATATGTTGAAAGATACGGAAAAAAAAACATTTTTTTTATCGACAATAGTGAGGGCTTACCATATACTTTGAGTGATAAATCAACAGTCTTTGTTGCAGCCTTGTTGGACGCTTCAATAGTGTATTTATTTGTGTGCGACCGTTTCAACTTCTTTATCCTTATCGTACTGACATTTTCTTCCGTTATAATATCTATTTCTTTAGATTTTTCTATCTTCGTACCATTTTTATACCAAGTAACTAGAGGGTTTGGAATACCCCGAATGACGGCAGAAACCGACCATTCTTCGCCCACCTTACGTTTCTGGTTAATTTCTTCTTCAGTTACTATTATAACGGGTTTCTCTTGTATCTCCAGATTGCACGACGTCTCGACTTCACCATATTCATTTGAAGCTACGCATTTGTACGTTCCCTCCGAACTAGTTGTAGCCGTCACTATGAGAGTGGCAATACGATTGACGTAAGAAGCCTTAGCAGTCTTGAGAGCTTTTCCGTTCTTGAACCAGGCAACCTTAGGTTGCGGTAATCCTCCAAATATACAACTAAGCTCTATTTCCTCATCTGGAGAACCAACGACATCTCTTAGTGGCTTTTCTACAGACGGTGGCTGAGATTTTGAGACCTTATCGATCTTAATGTAATCTGATACTTCTGAAGATTCACTGACGCCTACTTCGTTAACCGCGAAAACTCTAAATCTATAAGACGATTTCGGCTTAAGATTTTTCACGTAGCATTGAGTTTTGACAATTCTATCAATAGACGTCCATCTGCAAAGAAATAATAATTATCTACTATCCAATATTGTAGTAGAAATGTAGTAGTAATACATTATCTACTATAGTAATAATCTTGAAATGGTACTCCATTTACAAATTATGACTATAGTAGATAATGTATTACTACTAGTAACTACGTAATAATGAGTTATTACACAACTCATTCTGAAATTAAAAACGTGATCAGACGAAACACAAAACGACTCAGTGATCAAATGAAAAATTATCATTAACGTACTCTGTGGTGTTAATTTCTTGGTATTCCAAAATGTAGGAGTCAATGGTCGAGTTTCCGGTGTCCTTCGGTTCATCCCAGCAGACGTTAGCAGTATTATCGTCTGTTTCAAGAACAGAAGGCTTTCCAGGAGGAGATGTAATATCTGAAATTAAAAATAAAAGTTAACCCAAATATAATTTTTTTCATTATATGTCTACAGATTTGATTTAACTTTTAATGATCGAATCATGGCAATTGTTGTGGATAAATTTACAAAATCAATGAAAATATCATCACATCATTTAAAAAGTAAATAATGAGTATAGATGAACAGTCCCTACAACGAATAGGCTTTGGCTTGCTTACTTTACATAAATATATAAATAAATAAAAAAACTTGTATACTAGCTGTGACTCGCGCCGTCGGCCACGTGTATTTCGCTATTTTACTCCTCGTAAAAGTAGCTTAAGATAATCCTTAGAACATCAGCTATCTGCCAGTTAAATTCCCGTCAAACAAACAGACAGGCAGAGAGACAATTTTTTATGCTATTTTTACTTGCTTGCTTTAATTACCTTACGTACTTTCATATGATGTTTACCTTATTTTGAAATGTTTTATTTATGTTTTTAGTCTTAATATACATTTATCTGTAAGGTATAGTTCGTGAGGTCATGCATTACAGGCTCTGCCTGAAAACCAGCGCCGCTACCGGCATGTTGGGTTATCTATCATGTTTGGGAGCGGCATCTTGCTGAGAAGGAAACCCATTTGACCACACCATGAACAAAAGCATAATTTATTGTATGGACGGGTCAAATAAAAAATATCTATTCCATATTTGACATTACAAATAGACACCTCAAACTTATTTATTTTTTAATATATTTTTTTTTATTGGAGAAATAACTCAAACGACACCAAAAAATAATAAAGTACCAAGCAAAGTACAAAAACCAAGTAAATAATACCCTCGTCAGACGAAAGTCGTTACAGCGGAAAATTTTTGATATCGCATACATCTGACGACGTCGCCTACCCTCATATGGCTGCCCGCGCGGGTATGTGTAGTTAGTGATCTACACTCCCCAACTGCCACGCATATTTACTACGCAGGAAATGTTCTGTACATTTCCTCTTTCAGACATGTATTCAAGAGCAGTAGAACTCTCGCCGAATTCGTCCGGGGAAGTACTGTCACCATGCCCATATCTGTCGCCAAGGAGTAACGCATTCGCGTTACTGTGTTCCGCACATGCACGCACATGATATATCTCACATACACGTTCCAGAGTTACTGGCGCATAAGCTGCGACTTGGGTCTTGTCATACCTAAGTAAGTGAGGAGCCAAGTCACATTGCTCGTTATGGGCAGAGGCTACCACTTACCACCAGGTTGGCCATCGGTTCGTTCCGCAACTGTATCACATATATGAAAAAAGAATACTCTGTGGTAACAATTCAAAATATCTTCAATGTTCAGAATTGAACCTCTTACAGTTTTATTATAAGTATAGATTGAAACATTTCTTGGTACCTATTTTGATTATAGAGTGCCACCCCAAAAATAAATTCAAAATATCTTCAATGTTCAGAATTGAACTTCTTACAGTTTTATTATAAGTATAGAATGAAAAATTTTTTGGTACCTATTAGGTTCGTGTTAATTGAGACACCATATCAAAGATGAAGGGACAATTTAGACGTTTACCTAAAACAACAACGTTGATATCCGTGATTGCTTCTCCGCAATTGTTCTCCAGCTTCAGTCTGTATGAACCGGCGTCGACATGCTCCACTTTCTTGATGGTTAGACTTGCTGACTTGGAGTCTATTGTAGTTTTAGTATGCTTAGATTTCTTTATGATCTTAGAGTTTACGACCCACTCGTCATTTGGTTGAGGAACTGCCTCATACTGAACAGTTATCGTTACATCATTGCCTCTTCTTATCCTGTACTCGCTGTCAAAATTAATGATTCTCGGCGCAAATTCAAGCACTGGAAAATATAATAAAGTTATTAAGATAATATTTATTTATTAAGAACTTATTATAAACTTATTAATGAAATAAGTGTACACTTACTTTCCACCTTTAGTTTTGTCGAGCATTTAGCATCGAGCAGACACACCGAATACTCAGTCTGATCCTCTTCGTTGCATTTTCTTATAATAAGCGTACGTTTTGTTAAATCTGAGATCAGTGTGAACTTTTCGGTGTCTTGAATTAGCATCTTCTTTTTGTACCAGGTAACATCTAGGGTTTCATCTGGTATCTCAACAGTAAGGTATGCATCAGAATTGGCAGGTACAATGATAACCTCCGGAAGTCTCAATGTGAAACTGATTGATGGCTCTTCGACAATGAGTTTGGCCGTGCATCTATCGTTGCCAACTTCGCAAGCGTATTCACCCCCATCATCAACATCACAGTCATAAATCTTTAGCTTTTGTTTTTTGCCATCTATAGTGAGTTGTATATGATTGGAGAACTGAATTTCTTCGCCGTCTTTGAACCATTGTACCAAGGCATCACCCTTTGTAAGTTCAATATCAAATGTAGCTTTACTTCCCTTTGGAACTTTTTGGTCTCTTAGCCTTGATATGATTTCTGGTGGCAGCTCAACGACAGTGACCTCTGCTGTACAAGCATCATCACGCAATGTGCAAGTGTATTCTCCCTCATCGTGTACTGAAGTATTTCTAATGTAAAGCTTTCGGATATGACCGCGTTTCTCAATTTCAAACTTATTCTTCTTAGGCTTGATTTGCTCTCCATCTTTCTCCCAAGATACGTCGGCAGTTTCTGAATTCACTTCTACCTCGAGTATAGCCACGTCGCGTTCCTTAACTTCAAAGTCTTGTAGCTTTCTAACGAATTCTGGAATCGTTTCATGTACAACAAGTTTTGTGGTGGTTTCTTGGTCCTTTACCACACATTTTATTCCACCAACGTCAGTTAACTTAGTCTGTTTAATTCGAAGCTTGTGTACCTTACCTTCTTGGATTATTTCCCTGTGATCCATTCCACTTACTTCTTTGTTATTATGATACCATTTTGTGGAGACTGTGTGAGATGTTTGACATTGTAAAGTTACTGTTTTACCTTCCTCAGTCTCGTACACTTTATTCAGTTTTTTTGTGAAAGTTACTCTGTCGACATCTATAGTCACCTTGGCTCCATGAGAAGATTTACCTGCGCTATTGGCAGCCACACACTTATAATCACCAGAATCTATTTCAGAATCGACTTCCTTTATTATCAACTCTATGTTTTCTCCGTCAAAATTTTGAATTACGGCTTCTGATGGTATTATTACTACATTATTTCTGTACCATGTAATTGTTGGAACAGGATTGCCTGTTACCTTAGCTGTCAATTTAATAGTTCCCTTTTCTTTGACAGTAATTTCTTGGAATCTGTGTATAAAAAGTGGTGGCTCAGCATTTTCTTCAGTTGGTTCTGCAAAAAAGTGTGTTTGTGTTACTTCATTATTCGAGTTCATAAATTTAAGTATAATTATCATTGAAGAATAAGAAATATCTGAATCAATGAGTATGTGGTGTTTTGTCCGGACATCCTAATTTCACATGAGATGAAGATGGAGCTTTTAAATTGAAGCACATAAATATTATTAATATATAACTATATATATTAACAATTATTATTAAACATTACTAGCTTAGCGACATAAACATGTATAATGCTAGTATTTACTCTACATAAAGTTCTTATAATACAAAGATCCAAAAACCAGCTTCTGAAAAAATGATTACAGGTCTGAGGACACTCAATTATTAACTGAAAGTTGTAGGTTGTATGAAAATATAAATATACAATATATTTTTTCTCTTCGGGAATTGAAACCATGAGCACTGGTCATCAGCCCTCTAATTATTATGCCATTGATGTTTCTTTATTTCTTACCTTCAATTGTGATTAGGGCGCTTGTTTCAGTCGAACCCTCCGAATTAACAGCCTTCAGAGTGTACACACCGTCATCTTTTCCTTTCTTCGGCTTGACGATCGTTATCGTATGCATATCACCATCCGATTTAGTAGGCATTAATTTAACAGGCTTATTATTCATAAACCATGCAACGGTTGGCGTGGGATTACCAACAACTTGCGTGGAGAGGACAATACTCTCTCCTTCTCTGATAATCATACTCTTTAATGGTTCGATCACTTGCGGCTTCTCTTTTTCCCCAGTTTTTATCTTCAGTACGATAGGCAGACTCGCTTCGCCCTCCCTATTTACAGCTAAAACAGTATATGTGCCTTCCTGGAACTTTTTCACTTTCGATATTTTGAGAACACTACAATACATGTGCATGTCAGATTCAGTAGCTATAGAAATATTTTCATCAGGGGTTATCTCTTCACCTTTGAAGAACCATACAATATCAGGCTCCGGAATCGCTACAAGTCTGCATTCCAGGAATATTTGGGAGCCCTCGTCCACATATTGTGCTTTGGGACGTTTTGAGAATGTTGGAGGAATACCTTCGAGTATATCGGCCAATGAAGATTCTCTCGAGAGACTCTTTCTGGAAAGGATCGTCATTTCAGAGCCGTGGTCTGAAAGTGGAGCTTCGACAATAAGCTCGGTTGTGCTGGATGCAAAACCTGCTGCATTCTTGGCCACACAAGTGAAAGTGCCTGCATCTTCTGGGAAAACTTCGCGGATTATAAGAGTAGCCACATTGTCATCGTCGTAGTACATTTGAAAATCTTGTGAAGGTTTAATAATGGCTGTTTGCCTAAACCATGTTATTTGTGGTCTAGGGTGTCCCTCCACCTGGCATTCAAACTGCACTGTTGATCCATCTGGAGTGTGTTTGGGTCTTAATTTCTCAACGAATATAGGAGCAACAGCCTGTTCTTCAGATGATGGTTCTGAAAGGAAAACAAGTGATTGAAGCTCGAGGGTCAATTAAAATTGATAAGTTACTAAATGACCTTAACATAGTAATAAACCAAATGCTATATAAATTCGGTTTATATATTACTGTCACAGGTGGTAATATTAAAAAAAAACTTTTAAGAGATTTGAAAGAAAGAAAAAAAAAAATTTATTTGTGGAACTAAGCTAACAGACTACACAGCTACACAGAACATAAACAGAAGACACAGTTACCTAACTAAATATCAATCATATACATATATTAAAAAAAACATTTGAATAAGCCTAGTTGCCACAAAAAGGACTCGGTCTCAGCATAAAGTTAGTTGGATTGCAACTAACGCTGGTCTTCCGACAGAGCCGTTTGGTGAAGCCACGGAACGATAACAAAAACTACACTTTTTACACAGAATACAAAAAACTACAATAAAAATATACATATTAAATCAATAAGAAATGTGGCCTGAAACGAAGTGAATCATTAACAGAGCGGTACAATTCATCTGAAGAAAATAAACTGGTTTATGCCGTATTCCATATTATACTAAAAATAAATAAATAATAATAAGATAAAATAATAATAATAACTTGCTAAATTAGTACAATTAATTCATGTGTTATATATCTATATGATGCTTGATTCGTGTACAAGACCCTCCTGCTTCTTTTGACATTCAAAAATAAATTTCTTTAGATGATTTCTGAAATTGTTTATATTATGCAAATTCCTCGTCGGTGGGGGGATATTATTCCAGCACTTCGATGCTGCATAGCGGAAACTACCTCTGAAAGAGGCTGAACTGTGCCGCTGTATCGTGAGCTGCATCGAGCACTGTCTAATTTTGATAAGATTTGACTTGTTTAACTGACATCTATCTATCTGACGCTTGCAGAAAGTATTGAGAAGTTAAGAATCAAATGGAATATATATATATGATGACACTCACTCTCAAAAACGGGCAGTTTATCAATCTTCTCGTTGAGTTTCTTTTGCAGGTAGAGAGTGTAGTTGACTTCGTCCATCAAATACTGGGCAGGAACCCATCCTTTCTCTTCAGTCAAGTGTTTGCGGACAAACCACCAATCTTGATTTGTTGTTTCTAAATGGCAATTGACAATTAAAGAACTGCATGTGGTTTTTTTTAATAAACGATATTCAGCGTTGCTATTGCAAAATTCTGCATTAAAATGTTTTCAGGAAGACATACATCCTACTCATTCATAAAAATTTAAATGATATCAATATGCACATGATACCAATATGAGGCCAAGGTGTTACAAATAAATCATTAATCTCATCATGTTAAAGAATTTAAGGTTCTATGTCGTTTGAGACTTCAGTTTCCTTATTCGTTAATATACTCTTAAGGTTTCCTCCACAAAGCGAGAGGCAGACCTACAACAACTGTTTTGATTTTAAAATTCTAGACAAAATAACAATAGATCATCTCGGGGTAATTAATGTTCAAGTGTATATCTTTAAGTAAAATCTGAGAGACTGTTTATTATAAAAATATGTGGAATAAGCAGCCTTACCTAGAATGTATAAGCGTTCACCCTCGACGAGATTTATAGCTTCGTCAGTCTCTGCTACGTACGAATATACGGCAAACACAGTGTCACCGCTTCGTACGTCAAGAGGAGTTTCTGAAAACGTAACAATTTTTCTAAGCAGGAAAAATAAAACGAGGCAGCCGTGAAGGGTTATGTCAAAGTTTAAGTCTGTCCACATTTAAACTATTCGAAGTTCAGCCTTTTAACGTTGATCAGCATCATTCGAACGCCGTTGCTATACTCAATTAAACTTAGTCTTGAGTAATAGTAGGTAAAGAAAGTTAAAGCAAATAATGATGACGTATATTGGTTCCTACCTGGAAATTCTTGTTCTCGGGAAATGCTCATTGACACATCAGCTTCTGTAATATGTAATAAAAAAAAAAATATAGTTGTTTATTTAAACCAGCAATATTTTTCTAAGCCAAAAAGCTAATATCAGATTCCGAATATAATCTTTTAAACGTCAGTCCACCTTGAGATCTTGCGCCAATCTTACCATATAAGAAAACTAGATTGATGTCAAAACATTTTTAATTTTAGTAGTGTATTAATTTATTTTTGATAGGTTTCTATGGAATATACCTAGTCTGGCCATAAATACTGTTACAATTAAAAATAAAAAAATATTACATTTGTATTTGGATTTTTATAAGATTGTTCATTGTTTTCTCGTTTTGGCGCCAATACATTGTACAATATTTTGCGATATTAAAAAGGAGTGGGGTGATAAAGAGAACCGAATCGCTGTGATTGCAATTGCAATTTTTAAAACTCTCCATACACTTGGTATTAGTCAAATGTTTGTGTCTATTAATAGGTACAATGTGACCTCCTCTGTTTGTGACAGAAAAAGACCTGGCCGTCCACGTAGTGTTCGTACGAAAAAGGTGGTCAAAGCAGTAAGGGAAAGAATTCGAAGAAATCCTGTCCGAAAGCAAAAGATTTTATCTCGGGAGATGAAGATAGCACCTAGAACCATGTCGCGTATTTTAAAAGATGACTTAGGACTTGCAGCCTATAAGAGACGCACTGGTGATTTCTTAACTGATAATTTAAATAAGAATAGGGTGGTAAAATCGAAACAACTACTGAAGCGGTACGCAAAGGGAGGTCACAGAAAAATTTTGTTTACGGATGTTTTTTTTTTTACAATTGAGCAACATTTTATCAAACAAATTGACCGTATTTATGCTCAAAGCTCTAAGGAAGCTTCCCAATTAGTTGACAGAGTGCAAAGTAGGCAATATCCGACTTCAGTGATGGTTTGGTGGGGTGTTAGCTATGAAGCAGTGACTGAGCTATATTTTTGTGAAAAAGGTATCACAAAGGTATCGGCACAAGTGTATCAAGATACCATTCTTGAGAAGGTAGTTAAGCCCCTCAACAACACCATGTTTAATATCTATCATAACCAAGTATGGTCCTTCCAGCAAGACTCGGCGCCGGGTCATAAAGCTCGGTCCACGCAGTCTTGGTTGGAAGCGAACGTTTCGGACTTCATCAGAGCTGAAGACTGGCCGTCGTCTAGTCCCGATCTTAATCCGCTGGATTATGATTTATGGTCAGTTGTAGAGAGTACGGCTTGCTCTAAACGCCATGATAATTTGGAGTTCCTAAAACAATCCATACGATTGGCAGTGAAGAATTTTCCCATGGAAAGAGTGCGTGCTTTTATTGATAACTGGCCTTAACGTTTAAAGGTCAGTATTGCAGCCTATGGAGACCACTTCGAATAAGCTTTTTATATTTTAAATTGTTTTATATTTATGTATTAAACTAACACACTGTAAAAGTAATAAATGTTATTTGCAATTAAAAAAATATTTTTTTCTTTGTTACAATATTTATGGCAAGACTAGGTATATATTTCTTTCTATAGAACTCATAGTAAACGTATATATTTTTTTTTTACAAAGGAAGCAAAAGTAATACCTTATAAATACATGTATGTGTCAGTTAAATGATTCCCTCCCAAATGACAGCATCGTTGTTATTCTTTTATTTAACCGACTTCAAAAATAGGCTTTTAATTCAGTCGTATTTTTTGTTCTCATATCTCCGTCATTTATAAACTGATTTGAAAAAATATGTCCGACCAAATGTTTATTTGATTATATTTTCGGAAAGTGACAATAAAATTAAGCTAATTAATAAAAAACAAAAACCATTTATGTATCTATAATATTTTTTTATAATTCATGCTTTGGTTTTACTTGGAGTTATAGATGTGTTAAACTAAACATTTTACTTCATTCCATCTAAGTTATTATTAATAAAGTAAAAGTTATTATTATAATTCATAAAAAATGAATTATCAAATTATCAATCATATGTTTCTTTATAAGTCCGCATTTAATGGATGGCAATTATAAGTTTATGTACGAGTAGGTAGGTGTTATAAATGTAGACAACATATCACGCACGAAACGTACTGCTAACTTATGCGGGTCCAGAATATAGATTAATTACTATCATTAACATATTATAATGTTATGAGGAAATCATGACTGACTGACTGTCTGAAAGATATACTGATTGACTGATAGATAACGTACAGTTTAAACCACTGGTAACCGACTTAAAAATTGTAGGTATTTTCTTGTAGGCGTACACTAAGAAAGTAATTTTGTAAGTTCGGCCTCTAAGGGTCCAAGAACAAGTTTTAGTGTGATACGAAAGTTTCCGTATTCCCGAAACTGTTGTAACTAATTGCCTACGAGTTAATATTTTACTAATCAGATTTGTATCTAAATTAGACCAATATTAGTGTAGTTTTCATATACTTAGTATATTTTCGTAAACTTGAAAATGCATGTTAAAACTATTTCTAAATGTTATAAAAAAATATGAATGCAACGAAGCAGAGTTCTTCACTTTAGGCAGATGCAGATGAGCGATACGATCGATACGGAACAGCGACAATACCTTGTAGTTGCGAAGGTTTTCTTGGTTTTCGCTTTGCTGATATTGTAAGCTGTTCTTCGTGATAACTGTCATCTTTTTTAGTTTTGGGTTTGAACTCGACACTTAATTCTTCAACTTCACTGACTTCGTAAACGGGTTTCTTAGGTTTACGCTTTATAACCAATTCAACATTTTCTTCAGATTCAGCTTCACTTATTATAATTTCCTCAGGCTCGTCGGAACCTTCAACTTCTTGAGTTATTTGTATAGATGTTTCATCAGTTGCTTCAGAAACCGTTACCTTTTTCTTGGGCTTTAGTTTGATCTTGCTAGACAGTGATAATTCTTCCGTAGAGTACTGTTCCGTTTGTGGTTTTACTTCAAAAACGACTTCTTCTTGATCATCAGTAGTATATTTAGGTTTTCTGTCTAGTTTTATACTAACGTCTTGTATCATTTCTGTTGGCTGATCAAGTATTTTAGGTCTGGCAATAGTAACACTGGACGAAATATCTTGATTTATAACATTTTTCTTCCGAGGCATCATAACCTGAGTAGTTTCTTCATTATCATCAAAATCACTTTCAATTATTTCAACAATATCCGGACCATCTTCTTCTTCGTAGAATTTAATAGAAGCTTCGTTCGCTTCTTCACTAAATGTTGGCTGCCTCTGAGGTTTGAGCTTAACTTTGCTTGACATGGAAATTTCTTCTTCCGCGTAAGAATCTAAATGGATGTTGAATTCCTGTTCCACATCTTCTTTCGTTTTCGTACTTTTTGGTCTGAAAGTCACAGTCTCTGGTTCAGTGACCTCAGGCAAATTTATAGATGATTTTCTTAATGGTTTAAGCATCTTTTTAATTGTTATTTCTTCAGATATTTCTTCAGTCTTTTTGACACTGGGACGCCTTTGTTTTATAGTAAACTGTTCAGGTATTTCAGCATCAGAACTTTCTTCTCTTTGAAGTTTGGATTCATTTGGTTTCGCAGCTTCAATTATGTCTTCACGGCCAAACATTGGTTTCTCCAGTTCTGTTTTCTCAGCTTCTGGTAAATTAGGCTGTTTATATATGATTTTCTTTATTTTAGCTGCTTCTTTGACGTTTCTTGATAAAACACCATTTTGCCTTACACTTCCCAAGGTAGTTACAAGTGGTATTACTATTTCAGGAGGCCAGTCATTTACAAATGTAATGCGGCTCTTCAGTTGAAATTTAGGCAATACAGGTAGCGTAGTCTCAGATTTAGGTTTTGGTGCTGCTTTTTTTAGTTTCAGTTTACTAAATTGCGGTGCTTCTTTATTCTCTGCATGTTGCGCTATACCAAGCTCAAGAACTTTTCTTTCGATTTTCATTGGAGTTAATTTTAATTTTACCTTTTCCTTTGGTTGAGAGACTATTTCAGATTCTACGTGAGTAGTTGGTTGTATTATATTTTCAGAGGGAATTTCATCAATTTTTTTTATTTCTGGGATTGTATCTTCCATAGTCACTGGCAAGATGTTCATTTCTGTAATGTCACACATTTCACGCTCATCGTGTATAATATCATCTTGTATAGGTAATATTTCACTAACCATTGGCTGTGATATGTGATCATCAGGTTGGATTTCATTACTTGGTTGATTTTCTAGCTGCTTTTTAAAACCTTTTTTAGTTTTAGGAGCTTTTTTTACTTCTTTCTGGTCTTGATTTAGTACACATTTTTCGGTTTCTTGATCCAAAGGAATAACAAAACCATCGCTATTTTGCTCCTCTTTTAAATTTGTTACTTGTGGTGATTCAGGTGCTTTCTGTGAAGTATCAACTTGTTCGGGAATATTATCTTCCGGAGTTTGTTTTGATAGTTTTGGTGTTTTGATAGTTTTGTGCTTCAATTTTACAGGTTTCTCATCTTCTTTCGTATATTGCGGAATAGTGAGGTTTAAATTTTCATCCTGCACAATAGGTTCAATTTCTTTAACAGTTGGATTTTCTGGTGAAAACGTAACTGATTTCCTTTTTTCTTTATTAAAGTCATTAGTGGTCGTCTCATTATCTTCTTCATAAGGTTTGATTTCGTCTGTATCAGCAGTTTCATGTTTTGGCTCAACGTCTTGGGTAAGAAGAATTTGTTTACTAGGCATTTCTTTAGTAGGAGAAAGTACTTGAGCAGGAATAATTTCTTTATTTGAAATATCTTTTATCTCAACTGGAAGTGACTTATCGTTATGAGCGCTTATTTCTTTATTATCAATAGATTCTTCGACAGCTTTGGAGAAGTCAAATTGTTCCGGTTTTTCCAACTCAACTTTTTCCGTGTCACCTATTATTGGAATACGCATTTTTTTTTTCTTCAGCTTCATAGCCTCTTTAACGTTTCGCGATAGCTCACCATTTTGCCGCACGCTTCCTAATAACGTAATACTTGGTTTGATAATTTTTGGAGGCCAGTCATCGATATAACGAATACGACTTTTTAATTGAATTTTAGGTACAGCAGTTGGCATTTTTTCTTGTATCGGTTTTTGTATAGACTTCTTTAATTTAATTTTGGTAAATTGAGGACCTTCTACTTTTTGAGAGTGTTGAGGTGCTTTTTCATCCAAAGTTTTCACTTCAATCTTCATTAGTTTGAGTTTTTCTTTTGAGTACTTCTTCTTTGGTGTTTCTGTTTTGGAGGGTTTCTCTTCTTTTTCGTCTTCCTTCGGTAGTTGCTTGTCATCTGCGGTACTAGGCATCGAATCTGAAAAATAAAATTTTAAAGTCAGACACGCAGATACGGTATTCAAGATTATGTATTAGGTTAGATTATATAATTTTGCGCTCCTTGCTCTATATTTTTTTATAAGGAGTAATATAATATTATAATATCTTATAATATAATCTTATGTTGTCCGTTGTTTACATGGTGTCCCCCACTGAGAAACAGAATAATTATATGACGAATTCATAATAGAAAAAAAATATGTAAGCACTGCCCGTTTTTGCCTTTATGACCGAATTTGTTTTTACTAATAGATTGAGTTCTGTGACACACTAATATTTGCGGATTATGTATTAATTTAGAGAGAGAAAAATGCATGTCGCAACATCACCCCATCACTTCGCAATACCGCCATAAGCCGCTACTTCTTTTCTGCTTTCTACATAGACTAATCTTTATAACATATTTTTAGTAAAACAACAGAGTAATATCGAAAAGTAAGTTAATTAGCAATGTTTTTATAACAACTACTTCGAACTAAAAAACATTAAGAAAAGAAGATATGACCGTTTTTGGGTTTCTTGTCTTTCTGTATGTATGTATGTACGCAAAGTACAAATATCGCAATTAAAAAATAAGGGTTGGTGGTAGACTGGTGAAAATTTAGGGTAGTATGTATTTGTTAATGATGAATAATAAAAAAAAAATTGCCAACAAAAAAATAATTGGTGTGGACCACCCTTGTCACTTAGTTGTATGAAAAATAGTTTACGTTCTATTCTCAGACCTACCGAATATACACAAAAATTTCATAAAAATCGGTCAAGCCGTTTCGGAGGAGTTTTGTTACAAACACTGACACGAGAATTTAATATAGTAATAATCGCGTAAAGCTATTATGCTGTCGCCATGTAGAGATTTCATTCGTATATTTTATATTGAATTTCATGGCTCAGCAAGACTATCGCTGAGATATACTTGCCCGTGAAGATGGTACTTTAGTGATGTCTTTTGCTATATTATATCTATCTATCTATCTTATATTTATTTCTTATACCACCGATAAACAATTAAAAAGAAAAAATATAATCGGCTTACCTTTAAAATGCACATCTTGTCTCGTTGTGGCAGGTTCTTCTATTTCAATAATTTGTTTCATTATACCTGTCAAATGTTCAGGATGATTTTCTGAGTGTGGTGCTTGTTCATCAACAAGTTGTTCGGTCGATTCAATTTGATTTTTGGTAGTGAAATTGAGTTGTTTGACCTGCGGTTGTTGTGTACTCAAATCTGTTTCGTGTTGAAAGGATTTTCTATCTATGAGTGGTGTAATGCTTGTTTGTGTAATTTTTGATGTTACGATATGTACTGTTGGTGTTTCTAAATCTGTTTGAGATTCTGAGACAGTTTTAGAGCATTGTGACTGTAATAATGGTGAAATAGATTGTTCTGCTGTTACCGGTTGAACTAATGTTGGAGTGAAATAATCTTTTACGGCCTCTTGCGTTTCGTTTTCTATTTGTACTGTTGTGATAGGTATTGTTTGGGGTTTTAAATCGAGTTTCTGTTCAATCTCGCGCCTCGTTTTTTTATCTTTCCTAATATAATCTTCTAATGTCGTATTTTCAGCAACTGTTTTTTCAGGAAGTTCAATAACTTCTATAGGCGCTCCTTCAAATGTAGGTATTACTTTGTCAACCGTTGTTTCTGCAGGAAATTCTATGGTTTCTGTGGGCTGAACTTCAACAGGCTCGGAAATATTCCCTTCTAAAACGGTAACTGTTGTGATAGGTGATTCGTGATCCTGTTGGACTGCTGTGATTTCAGTAACCTCTGTTTTTGGTCCCTTTATTTTCTTGATGACTGGTTTGGTTTGCTTGACTGTTTTAATATCACCACTTTCAGAACGTACTTGGGTAATTCGCACTTCCTCTGGTTTCCCTTCAAGAACTGTAGCCATGTCAGATGTTTGTATATCAGAGAGTGGTAGAGTTTCATCATCAGTGTATTCTTCTGTTGTGTACACCTTAACGATTGGAGTTTCCTCATCTTTTTGTTCAGTCGTAATATGAGTTGTTTGAATTATTGGACCAACTTTCTTTTTTATCACCGGCTTTGTTATTTTTGTAAGTTTAGGCCTTCCTTCAGACGTTTGTATTTCGCTAACCGTTATTTCTTCGGGAAGTTCGGTGATTTCTGTAGGCTGAATTTCAAGAGACTCGGGAATATTTTCCTCTAAAACAGTGACAGTCATAATTGGTGATTCATCATCCTGTTGGACTGTTGTGACTTCAGTGACCTCTTCCTTTGGCCCCCTTATATTCTTGATGACTCGTTTTCTTTTCATAATGGCTTGAATATCACTATTTTCGCTTTGTATTTGAGAAACTTGAATTTCTGCCTGTGAGTCTTCAATTTTTATAGCCCTATCTGGTTTGTGTAAATCAGAAATTGGTATTGTTGTTTCGTCAGTGTATTCGTGTACGATTGGTGTTTTGTCAACTTCTTGTGTGTTTGTGATATTGTTTAAATGGAGTTCTGAACCGACTTTGTGTTTGATCTGGTGTTTTATAACTTTTGTGTTCCTAACCTTACCTTCTGAGTTCGTTGAATCTTCAAAAGCCGTTGCTCCTTGAAGTTCTTTGATTTCTGAGGTCTGAACTTCAACAGACTCGGGAATATTCCCTTCGAAAACGGTAACTGTTGTGATAGGTGATTCGTCATCCTGTTGAACTGTTGTGATTTCAGTGACTTCTTCTTTTGGTCCCTTCATTTTCTTGATAATTCTTTTGGTTTTCTTTACGGTTTTAATATCGCCACTTTCAGTTCTTACTTGAGTAACTTGCACTTCCGGTTTTTCTTCAAGCACTGTTGCGTTGTCTGTTTTTATTAAATCTGAGAGTGGTTTGGTTACATCATCAATGATTTCCTCTGTATTGTACACGTTTACAATTGGGGTTTCGTCATCCTCTTGTTCAGTCATAATAATAGTTATTGGTTGCAATTTGCAATTTTTTTTTGCAATTGCAATTTTATCTGGTCTGTTTTCTGGTAGTTCATTTATTTCTTTGGGTTGAATATCTTCAATCAACTCGGGAATATTTTCTTCGGAAATAGCTTCCGTTAATATGGTCGTTTCGTCATTCTGTTGGACTTTTGTTATTTTGGTGACATCTTTCTTTTTTCTCTCCGTTTTTTTGCTGGTCCACTTGGTTGTCTTGATAATTTCATCTATAGCAGTTGCAGTCTCTTCTTGATTCACTGTCTCATGATCTTCACTGTCTTTTTTGCTATAAAATTTATCGATTTTCTTTGGTAGTGCTTGACTATTTTCTTCCTGAATTTCCACAATTTCAACGTTTTCATTTTCAGATTGCGCAGTATTTTTTACAATATTATCTATTAGTCTCCCATCTTCAATCATTTCTTCTATTTCAAGTTTATTTTCTGATTTGGGTTTAAATAAATATTCATCAGGCATTTCGATAGTACTTTTATCCATATCATTCATAGCAGGGAAGTCATCGCCTACATACTCTTCAATTTGAACATCATGTCGAGTCTCTTCTTCAGGTTTATGTTGTTCATCATCCAAAGTTTCTTCAATTACTACATCACCTCCATCTGTTTCTTGAGTTTGATGTGTTTTCTTTTTTCTCATTATAGTTCTTTTTGTTTTCACTTGAATTGGTGCTGCATTTCCTGGTGCTTGAATGAATTTAGTTACTATTTCTTCTGTTTCTTTTATATCTGAAGACTTTCTTCTTAATACGTGTTCTGAAATAAAATGTATGTTTTGTTTAAGTATGGAGCTGTTTTTTGTTTTATAGTGTTGGAAATAAATTGTATTTCATGTTATAGATTCATGTGAAATGTTATGAAAGAATATTGTACTGTTGTTGTTTTTCTATGCCACTCTGGATAAAATAAGTTACATGAGTAACATGAGTAAGAGAGAAAAATGCATGTCGCAACATCACCCCATCACTTCGCAATACCGCCATAAGCCGCTACTTCTTTTCTGCTTTCTACATAGACTAATCTTTATAACATATTTTTAGTAAAACAACAGAGTAATATCGAAAAGTAAGTTAATTAGCAATGTTTTTATAACAACTACTTCGAACTAAAAAACATTAAGAAAAGAAGATATGACCGTTTTTGGGTTTCTTGTCTTTCTGTATGTATGTATGTACGCAAAGTACAAATATCGCAATTAAAAAATAAGGGTTGGTGGTAGACTGGTGAAAATTTAGGGTAGTATGTATTTGTTAATGATGAATAATAAAAAAAAAATTGCCAACAAAAAAATAATTGGTGTGGACCACCCTTGTCACTTAGTTGTATGAAAAATAGTTTACGTTCTATTCTCAGACCTACCGAATATACACAAAAATTTCATAAAAATCGGTCAAGCCGTTTCGGAGGAGTTTTGTTACAAACACTGACACGAGAATTTAATATAGTAATAATCGCGTAAAGCTATTATGCTGTCGCCATGTAGAGATTTCATTCGTATATTTTATATTGAATTTCATGGCTCAGCAAGACTATCGCTGAGATATACTTGCCCGTGAAGATGGTACTTTAGTGATGTCTTTTGCTATATTATATCTATCTATCTATCTTATATTTATTTCTTATACCACCGATAAACAATTAAAAAGAAAAAATATAATCGGCTTACCTTTAAAATGCACATCTTGTCTCGTTGTGGCAGGTTCTTCTATTTCAATAATTTGTTTCATTATACCTGTCAAATGTTCAGGATGATTTTCTGAGTGTGGTGCTTGTTCATCAACAAGTTGTTCGGTCGATTCAATTTGATTTTTGGTAGTGAAATTGAGTTGTTTGACCTGCGGTTGTTGTGTACTCAAATCTGTTTCGTGTTGAAAGGATTTTCTATCTATGAGTGGTGTAATGCTTGTTTGTGTAATTTTTGATGTTACGATATGTACTGTTGGTGTTTCTAAATCTGTTTGAGATTCTGAGACAGTTTTAGAGCATTGTGACTGTAATAATGGTGAAATAGATTGTTCTGCTGTTACCGGTTGAACTAATGTTGGAGTGAAATAATCTTTTACGGCCTCTTGCGTTTCGTTTTCTATTTGTACTGTTGTGATAGGTATTGTTTGGGGTTTTAAATCGAGTTTCTGTTCAATCTCGCGCCTCGTTTTTTTATCTTTCCTAATATAATCTTCTAATGTCGTATTTTCAGCAACTGTTTTTTCAGGAAGTTCAATAACTTCTATAGGCGCTCCTTCAAATGTAGGTATTACTTTGTCAACCGTTGTTTCTGCAGGAAATTCTATGGTTTCTGTGGGCTGAACTTCAACAGGCTCGGAAATATTCCCTTCTAAAACGGTAACTGTTGTGATAGGTGATTCGTGATCCTGTTGGACTGCTGTGATTTCAGTAACCTCTGTTTTTGGTCCCTTTATTTTCTTGATGACTGGTTTGGTTTGCTTGACTGTTTTAATATCACCACTTTCAGAACGTACTTGGGTAATTCGCACTTCCTCTGGTTTCCCTTCAAGAACTGTAGCCATGTCAGATGTTTGTATATCAGAGAGTGGTAGAGTTTCATCATCAGTGTATTCTTCTGTTGTGTACACCTTAACGATTGGAGTTTCCTCATCTTTTTGTTCAGTCGTAATATGAGTTGTTTGAATTATTGGACCAACTTTCTTTTTTATCACCGGCTTTGTTATTTTTGTAAGTTTAGGCCTTCCTTCAGACGTTTGTATTTCGCTAACCGTTATTTCTTCGGGAAGTTCGGTGATTTCTGTAGGCTGAATTTCAAGAGACTCGGGAATATTTTCCTCTAAAACAGTGACAGTCATAATTGGTGATTCATCATCCTGTTGGACTGTTGTGACTTCAGTGACCTCTTCCTTTGGCCCCCTTATATTCTTGATGACTCGTTTTCTTTTCATAATGGCTTGAATATCACTATTTTCGCTTTGTATTTGAGAAACTTGAATTTCTGCCTGTGAGTCTTCAATTTTTATAGCCCTATCTGGTTTGTGTAAATCAGAAATTGGTATTGTTGTTTCGTCAGTGTATTCGTGTACGATTGGTGTTTTGTCAACTTCTTGTGTGTTTGTGATATTGTTTAAATGGAGTTCTGAACCGACTTTGTGTTTGATCTGGTGTTTTATAACTTTTGTGTTCCTAACCTTACCTTCTGAGTTCGTTGAATCTTCAAAAGCCGTTGCTCCTTGAAGTTCTTTGATTTCTGAGGTCTGAACTTCAACAGACTCGGGAATATTCCCTTCGAAAACGGTAACTGTTGTGATAGGTGATTCGTCATCCTGTTGAACTGTTGTGATTTCAGTGACTTCTTCTTTTGGTCCCTTCATTTTCTTGATAATTCTTTTGGTTTTCTTTACGGTTTTAATATCGCCACTTTCAGTTCTTACTTGAGTAACTTGCACTTCCGGTTTTTCTTCAAGCACTGTTGCGTTGTCTGTTTTTATTAAATCTGAGAGTGGTTTGGTTACATCATCAATGATTTCCTCTGTATTGTACACGTTTACAATTGGGGTTTCGTCATCCTCTTGTTCAGTCATAATAATAGTTATTGGTTGCAATTTGCAATTTTTTTTTGCAATTGCAATTTTATCTGGTCTGTTTTCTGGTAGTTCATTTATTTCTTTGGGTTGAATATCTTCAATCAACTCGGGAATATTTTCTTCGGAAATAGCTTCCGTTAATATGGTCGTTTCGTCATTCTGTTGGACTTTTGTTATTTTGGTGACATCTTTCTTTTTTCTCTCCGTTTTTTTGCTGGTCCACTTGGTTGTCTTGATAATTTCATCTATAGCAGTTGCAGTCTCTTCTTGATTCACTGTCTCATGATCTTCACTGTCTTTTTTGCTATAAAATTTATCGATTTTCTTTGGTAGTGCTTGACTATTTTCTTCCTGAATTTCCACAATTTCAACGTTTTCATTTTCAGATTGCGCAGTATTTTTTACAATATTATCTATTAGTCTCCCATCTTCAATCATTTCTTCTATTTCAAGTTTATTTTCTGATTTGGGTTTAAATAAATATTCATCAGGCATTTCGATAGTACTTTTATCCATATCATTCATAGCAGGGAAGTCATCGCCTACATACTCTTCAATTTGAACATCATGTCGAGTCTCTTCTTCAGGTTTATGTTGTTCATCATCCAAAGTTTCTTCAATTACTACATCACCTCCATCTGTTTCTTGAGTTTGATGTGTTTTCTTTTTTCTCATTATAGTTCTTTTTGTTTTCACTTGAATTGGTGCTGCATTTCCTGGTGCTTGAATGAATTTAGTTACTATTTCTTCTGTTTCTTTTATATCTGAAGACTTTCTTCTTAATACGTGTTCTGAAATAAAATGTATGTTTTGTTTAAGTATGGAGCTGTTTTTTGTTTTATAGTGTTGGAAATAAATTGTATTTCATGTTATAGATTCATGTGAAATGTTATGAAAGAATATTGTACTGTTGTTGTTTTTCTATGCCACTCTGGATAAAATAAGTTACATGAGTAACATGAGTAAGAGAGAAAAATGCATGTCGCAACATCACCCCATCACTTCGCAATACCGCCATAAGCCGCTACTTCTTTTCTGCTTTCTACATAGACTAATCTTTATAACATATTTTTAGTAAAACAACAGAGTAATATCGAAAAGTAAGTTAATTAGCAATGTTTTTATAACAACTACTTCGAACTAAAAAACATTAAGAAAAGAAGATATGACCGTTTTTGGGTTTCTTGTCTTTCTGTATGTATGTATGTACGCAAAGTACAAATATCGCAATTAAAAAATAAGGGTTGGTGGTAGACTGGTGAAAATTTAGGGTAGTATGTATTTGTTAATGATGAATAATAAAAAAAAAATTGCCAACAAAAAAATAATTGGTGTGGACCACCCTTGTCACTTAGTTGTATGAAAAATAGTTTACGTTCTATTCTCAGACCTACCGAATATACACAAAAATTTCATAAAAATCGGTCAAGCCGTTTCGGAGGAGTTTTGTTACAAACACTGACACGAGAATTTAATATAGTAATAATCGCGTAAAGCTATTATGCTGTCGCCATGTAGAGATTTCATTCGTATATTTTATATTGAATTTCATGGCTCAGCAAGACTATCGCTGAGATATACTTGCCCGTGAAGATGGTACTTTAGTGATGTCTTTTGCTATATTATATCTATCTATCTATCTTATATTTATTTCTTATACCACCGATAAACAATTAAAAAGAAAAAATATAATCGGCTTACCTTTAAAATGCACATCTTGTCTCGTTGTGGCAGGTTCTTCTATTTCAATAATTTGTTTCATTATACCTGTCAAATGTTCAGGATGATTTTCTGAGTGTGGTGCTTGTTCATCAACAAGTTGTTCGGTCGATTCAATTTGATTTTTGGTAGTGAAATTGAGTTGTTTGACCTGCGGTTGTTGTGTACTCAAATCTGTTTCGTGTTGAAAGGATTTTCTATCTATGAGTGGTGTAATGCTTGTTTGTGTAATTTTTGATGTTACGATATGTACTGTTGGTGTTTCTAAATCTGTTTGAGATTCTGAGACAGTTTTAGAGCATTGTGACTGTAATAATGGTGAAATAGATTGTTCTGCTGTTACCGGTTGAACTAATGTTGGAGTGAAATAATCTTTTACGGCCTCTTGCGTTTCGTTTTCTATTTGTACTGTTGTGATAGGTATTGTTTGGGGTTTTAAATCGAGTTTCTGTTCAATCTCGCGCCTCGTTTTTTTATCTTTCCTAATATAATCTTCTAATGTCGTATTTTCAGCAACTGTTTTTTCAGGAAGTTCAATAACTTCTATAGGCGCTCCTTCAAATGTAGGTATTACTTTGTCAACCGTTGTTTCTGCAGGAAATTCTATGGTTTCTGTGGGCTGAACTTCAACAGGCTCGGAAATATTCCCTTCTAAAACGGTAACTGTTGTGATAGGTGATTCGTGATCCTGTTGGACTGCTGTGATTTCAGTAACCTCTGTTTTTGGTCCCTTTATTTTCTTGATGACTGGTTTGGTTTGCTTGACTGTTTTAATATCACCACTTTCAGAACGTACTTGGGTAATTCGCACTTCCTCTGGTTTCCCTTCAAGAACTGTAGCCATGTCAGATGTTTGTATATCAGAGAGTGGTAGAGTTTCATCATCAGTGTATTCTTCTGTTGTGTACACCTTAACGATTGGAGTTTCCTCATCTTTTTGTTCAGTCGTAATATGAGTTGTTTGAATTATTGGACCAACTTTCTTTTTTATCACCGGCTTTGTTATTTTTGTAAGTTTAGGCCTTCCTTCAGACGTTTGTATTTCGCTAACCGTTATTTCTTCGGGAAGTTCGGTGATTTCTGTAGGCTGAATTTCAAGAGACTCGGGAATATTTTCCTCTAAAACAGTGACAGTCATAATTGGTGATTCATCATCCTGTTGGACTGTTGTGACTTCAGTGACCTCTTCCTTTGGCCCCCTTATATTCTTGATGACTCGTTTTCTTTTCATAATGGCTTGAATATCACTATTTTCGCTTTGTATTTGAGAAACTTGAATTTCTGCCTGTGAGTCTTCAATTTTTATAGCCCTATCTGGTTTGTGTAAATCAGAAATTGGTATTGTTGTTTCGTCAGTGTATTCGTGTACGATTGGTGTTTTGTCAACTTCTTGTGTGTTTGTGATATTGTTTAAATGGAGTTCTGAACCGACTTTGTGTTTGATCTGGTGTTTTATAACTTTTGTGTTCCTAACCTTACCTTCTGAGTTCGTTGAATCTTCAAAAGCCGTTGCTCCTTGAAGTTCTTTGATTTCTGAGGTCTGAACTTCAACAGACTCGGGAATATTCCCTTCGAAAACGGTAACTGTTGTGATAGGTGATTCGTCATCCTGTTGAACTGTTGTGATTTCAGTGACTTCTTCTTTTGGTCCCTTCATTTTCTTGATAATTCTTTTGGTTTTCTTTACGGTTTTAATATCGCCACTTTCAGTTCTTACTTGAGTAACTTGCACTTCCGGTTTTTCTTCAAGCACTGTTGCGTTGTCTGTTTTTATTAAATCTGAGAGTGGTTTGGTTACATCATCAATGATTTCCTCTGTATTGTACACGTTTACAATTGGGGTTTCGTCATCCTCTTGTTCAGTCATAATAATAGTTATTGGTTGCAATTTGCAATTTTTTTTTGCAATTGCAATTTTATCTGGTCTGTTTTCTGGTAGTTCATTTATTTCTTTGGGTTGAATATCTTCAATCAACTCGGGAATATTTTCTTCGGAAATAGCTTCCGTTAATATGGTCGTTTCGTCATTCTGTTGGACTTTTGTTATTTTGGTGACATCTTTCTTTTTTCTCTCCGTTTTTTTGCTGGTCCACTTGGTTGTCTTGATAATTTCATCTATAGCAGTTGCAGTCTCTTCTTGATTCACTGTCTCATGATCTTCACTGTCTTTTTTGCTATAAAATTTATCGATTTTCTTTGGTAGTGCTTGACTATTTTCTTCCTGAATTTCCACAATTTCAACGTTTTCATTTTCAGATTGCGCAGTATTTTTTACAATATTATCTATTAGTCTCCCATCTTCAATCATTTCTTCTATTTCAAGTTTATTTTCTGATTTGGGTTTAAATAAATATTCATCAGGCATTTCGATAGTACTTTTATCCATATCATTCATAGCAGGGAAGTCATCGCCTACATACTCTTCAATTTGAACATCATGTCGAGTCTCTTCTTCAGGTTTATGTTGTTCATCATCCAAAGTTTCTTCAATTACTACATCACCTCCATCTGTTTCTTGAGTTTGATGTGTTTTCTTTTTTCTCATTATAGTTCTTTTTGTTTTCACTTGAATTGGTGCTGCATTTCCTGGTGCTTGAATGAATTTAGTTACTATTTCTTCTGTTTCTTTTATATCTGAAGACTTTCTTCTTAATACGTGTTCTGAAATAAAATGTATGTTTTGTTTAAGTATGGAGCTGTTTTTTGTTTTATAGTGTTGGAAATAAATTGTATTTCATGTTATAGATTCATGTGAAATGTTATGAAAGAATATTGTACTGTTGTTGTTTTTCTATGCCACTCTGGATAAAATAAGTTACATGAGTAATCCTCTTTAATCAATGTAATCTAGTATCTAATGATCACTTACGCATAATCACGACTTGTTTGCACGTTTCAATTCATAATTAATACAATAATAAAATAAGCACTGCCTGTTTTTTATTATGAATAATAAAGTCGTTAATTTTCTGTGACTAGCTAATATTTGCCAAAATTAAAAATCCGCAAATATTTCCAAGTTTATGAATATTTCATTAGGGAGAGACAGCTGCTAAGAAAAAATGGTACATATAGTAATCACCTATAGTAGTTATGATGTCCACTGAGATTTCATTCATTTTGGTATTGATTTTCATAGCACAGCAAGACTTTCACCGCAATAAACTTGCCATTTGAGATGATCCTCAGTGATGTGTTTACTTCTTACACCACAGGTAATTAAAATAAAAGCAATATATAATTCGCTTACCTTTGAAATGCAATTCTGAAGTTGTTATAGCAGGTTCCTCCTCTTCATTAATTTGGTTCATTATACCTGTCAAATATTCAGGATGTTTTTCTGAGTAAGGTAGTGTCTGTTCATCAACAAATTGTTCGGTGACTTTGATTTCATTTTTGATTGTGAGATTCAGTTTTTTGACTTGTGGTTCTTGTAGTATCAATTCTGTTTCATGTTGCAAGGATTCTCTATCTGTTATTATCAGTGGTGTAATGCTTGTTTGTGTGGTTTTAGATGTTACAGTATTAACTATAGGTATTGATAATTCATCTGTTTTTGTTTCTGATACACTTTCTGAGCATTGTATATATAATAATGGTGAAATAGATTGTTCCGCTTGTACAGATTTACCTGAAGTTGGGGTGAAATAATCTTGTGAGTCCTCTTGAATTATTTCTTGCATGATTATTCCTTCGGTTGTGGTTAACGTCATGGATGCATTTTCTTTTGGTCTGACCTTGTCGAATGTTGTGTACACTTCATTTTCGTGAACAAGTACGTCACTATGATTAACAGGTTCCATCGCTATATGTTTTGGTTGCACAGATGTTTCTTCATGTTTAGGCAAATACATGTCAACAACATTTTCTCCTACAATTACTTCAGTCTGCTCTACAGGATTCAATTCTAAAACTTGTTGAGAAATTTGTTTTACAGTTCTCATGTCTGTTATTATATCATTTGAAGATTCATGAACTATATTTTTATCTACCAAATAACTCTTGTGTGTTTCAAGATTAATATTTGCTGTGATTTTATCTAGTTCTTTTGAATCTGGTATATTTTCCACATTTTCTAATGTTTGAGTCTTTAAACTGGATATTTCTTGTAAAATTATTTGACTTTCAGAAGCTTTGTCTTCTTTATTAATAAATATGTCATCAATTCGTCTTGGAGTTTCACCAACAACTACTTCAGTTTGTTGAATTGATTTCATTTCCGACATTTGTTCTTGGGCAATTTTATGTTCAATATCATAACCGATAATCTTTTCTGAATCTTCGTGAAGAATGTTCTCAGTAGTAGTGTAGCTTTTATGCAGTTCATGTTCTAGCTTGATTGTACCTTCCTCGGGTTTATATTTACTTTCAAATGGGCCCAAACATTCAAGAGTATTAGGTTGACTGCTAACAATTTCTTTCAATATTTCTGGCTGGGTAATTGCTTTTTCATCCCTAGCAGTGATTTCACCTAAAATATCGAATCCTTCGATAGGAACAGTTTCGATAGTTGTGACGTGGATATTAGAATCCACGTCACATTTTAGTTTTGATGGTATAGGAATAGAATCAGGAACAAAATGGGTTTCTTTTTCTCTTAATTCTGTACTTGTCACTGTAACATGTTGCTTTGAATCAATCATCACATTTGTCTTCTCTTGCGAGGGCATCTTTTTGTGTAATAAATCTGCTTCCGATTCCTTAGATAGCATTTCTTGGATTTGGAGTGGAAAGTTCATTTCAAAGGATATTTCGGGTTTTCGTGTTGATTCTTCTTTCTTAACGCTTATCAAATCTGCTTTTTCATGTAAACCTACTTCAGTAATAGTTATGTGTTCGCCACTTTCAATATCTATCGATGAAGTAAAAGATTTCACTTTACTTGAAGGTAATAATTCCGTGTGTGTTTCGTGAGTTTCTATGTTTGTGATTTGAAGTGATTTAATCGGTTCAATGGAAAATTCACTAACTTCTGCTTTAATTCTGTCATCAACAGCCATTGTTTTTTCGTTTTCAGATGTTTCATAAACTTCAATATTAATATGTTTTAATGTATTTACAGAGACACCACCTGTTGTAGCTTTAGGTATTTTATAATTTTTCAATTCTTCTTCCTTTTCAACTAATACATTTTCCGAAACATTCACGTAATCAGCTGGTTGTAAACTTGATTCAAGTGTGAACGACTTATACTTACTGCTGTCCAAAGGCTTTTCCTGTTCTCCAACTACGGTTTCAGCTATAGTTATTCCGGTTTTGAATAATATATCAGTTGTGGGTTTGATGTTCTTAGTTTCTGATTTGAAATTTGTTGCGTTCAAATATTCTTCTTTGTCTGATGACAAAACCTCAGATACGTTAACATAATTTTTACCTTGAAGTGATGTGTTTGGAATTTCCGTTTTGATTGTAGGTTTCTCATCAAATGCCATTTCAGAATCGTTTAATATTACTTCAGTCATTCCTACATATTTGTGTTCTTCAATACTGGGTTGTGACCTTTTCTGACTAGGAATATCACTTGTAAATATATTCTCAACTTCTCCGATAAATGGTACAGATTCATAAAAAGCTTCTTTTGTACCCTGAGTTTTCATAGCCGTTGAAATACCTGTTTCAGACACTTCAAACTCTTGAACGTCTTGATTAACTATTACTTCAGTATTCATTAATGATTGTTGTTCGTTATATGTAGGATGAGCTTGAGTTACATTTTTTCCAAATGATTTATTAATAGATGTTTCATTTTCCATCGTTTGAATTTCTATGATCTCTTTAGCTGATGTTTCAACAATATTAGGAGATGCTTTGTGCATATCATTCTTCATATTCAATAAATTTTCTTCCTTTTCGTTATGTAACACTTCAAATCCTTGAAGATGTTTTTTAGTTTCATCTTGTGTGATTGTAGCTACTGTTTTTTTTATTGCGTCGTCACTAAAGGTGGCATAGTTTCCAGTTACAACCACTTCTGTATTTATAGTGCTATTAAAAGGTATAAAGCCAACTAAAGCATCACGTTGAGATACATCAATTGGTTTTTCGAAAGAATTCTCCTTATCAGCTGTCTCAACGTAGCTTGAAGTAGCTATTTCTATTTCATTGAACTTTTGTGTAACTTTAGACATTTTTGGAATATCTTCCGCAATCAAACTTTCTTTTTCTGCTGGCACAATCTCTAATTGCTCACATGTAGTAGAAGCAACCGAAGTAACATCTAATTTTTGAAAGGTAATTTTATCTTTTTCAAAGTTTTCAACAGTTTGATTTGGAATGATTTCCTGTGTGTTGGCTGTTTTACCGTAAATTTCATCAATTTTAGTAAAGGCTTGTTTGAAATTAACTATAAAATCTGCATCATATTTCAAATTTTCAGCCTGTGATAAAACTTCTGTTGTTTCTATACCATATTGACTAGTAACAGAAATGCCAACCTTTTGTTCATCTGGTAATGAAATCGATTTTAGTATGTCTTCAGATTCAACAATTACATCTTGACCACACTCAGGAGCTTGCAAGCCTGTAAATAATATAGACGTTTTTTCTGCTTTTGCTGTAGGTTTGGTATTTAAAATATCTTCAGATGAATGGATGAAAACTTCTTGTTGTGAAACAGCTTCTGAAATATTGGCACCTTTCCTAGCCTTAGCTTGTTGTAAATTAGATTTAGAATCTAAAGGTGATGGTTCTGTTAATGCACTACTTTCTGTTATAACAATTGCTTGGTTCGTATCTAGGTTGAATGATGCTGTAACAGTATTTGATACAGTTGGCTTTTCAAAAATACTTTCTTTTTCATTGGAGTCAGTTGCAATAACAATAATTTCCTTGAAGGGTATATTACCAACGCTTGCTTTTTTGGTTTCATCAGTTACAATGTGTTTTGTATAGCCCACACTAGAATCTAGTGTTACTTCAGAAAAAACTGCCACAGGTCTTCCAACGATATTTGTTGAAGCTTTAAAAGATTCTGGTGATGTGGATTTTTTGTACTCACTTTCTTTTTCATTTTGTGTTACTTCTGTAACGCTCACTGTATCTTCTAATGGAATAAGCTTGGGAAACACAGATTTCAAATCAGGTTTGATATCATTTTGTAGAGGGGCTTGGCTCTCGTAACTTTTATTTTCTTGTATTTGTAGTGATACTAATAAACTAGAACTAATTTGTCCTTCTTCAAACCGAGGTTTTATGTTCTCAATGCTCATGACTGTATCATCCACGTTTACTTCTGAAACCAAAGCAGCTTTATGACTTGCATTAACATCAACTGTAGCAACTGATGTTGGTTTGTGGAGATTAATATCTAATTCTTTTTCTGTATAAGATGGTACAGTCTCGATAACATTCAAAGATTCCTGTCCAATGTAACTAGTATTAGCTATGACATGACTCGATTCTTGTTCATTCAGATTTTCGATTTGTTCTTCTAATGTTGTTTGAAGAACTGTGATTTCTTTTTGTAAGTCTCTGTGTTCGGAAGCAGTTTCTGCAATATTTTGAGTAATTTTTAGAAGGTCGGTTTGTTCTGATGTATTTACTTCTTCCGACAAAGGTGTCTTTAGATGATGCGATGATGATTTTTGTGCCTGAATAAGATCTGGTTTTATTTGTATCTGAAGATTATGTTCACGTTCTGACGTCTCTGTTTCAGATACAGAGAGTGGTATTTGAGGTATCATAGACGATAAAATGACTTCAGATTTGTTAATAGGAAATTCTTCCATTTTCTCCTTATCATGGGCTATTGTTGTTGATACCATTTTAGCTATACTTGTAATAATGGTTTCTGTAGCCTGTTCGGTAGCATATTTATCTTGAAGCTTAATGTTATCAATTGATGTCATTTGCATAGTCTCTGATGTAATAAGGGGCTCAATAGTTTTCATGTCAACATCAGCAGTAGCGGTATGCTTGTCATCTTTTATAATAAGATCTGTTTCACTTTCATGGACATTGACTTCTTCAACGATATTTTTATCCAAGGCCAAAACACTAATTCCAGCTTGAGAGCGTACCGTAGATTTGGCATGTTCAAAACTACTTTCAGATTCATGAATATTAGTTTCAATATTTACCTTGTGCTGAAGTTCATTGATACCAACGGTAGCTTTTTTACCTGGAATGTTCACTGGTGTGAACTCTAGCTCCCTCAAATGTGCAGTTGTTTCTATGTTTGTTAAACTGGAATGCACTACGAGCTCTTTCTCTAGTTTAATATGTGCAGGTGATTCTTTAACAAATAGTTCTGTTTCTTTTTCGCGTAAATCACTAACTGATACTAAAATGCTGTCTTTAGAAGTGAAATCTACGTTTGCTTCTTGTAAAGGTGGTAATTTGTGTGCGGAAAATGATCTTTCACACTCTTGCACGTCGTGCACTTCTGTAACTATTTGATTAGACACCAATACATCTTTTCGAGCTGATTCTGTGGGCACAATTAATTCAGGGTAGTATTTCCCTGATTTATCTTCAACAAATACTTCACCTACCTGTAAAGATTCGTGTAAATTGAAGTTGAGTATTGATGTGGCCTCTTTTTCAAATTTCACGTTAGCGACATCACCTTCCTTGATATCTTCATTTACTTCTAGAACGCTTACACTCAATAATGGAGAAAATGTTACAGATGCGTTCGATTTTTTCGGTTCAGTTGAGTGTAATGGTTCTTCATTAATAGTTGTATATTGTTCTGATATATTAACAGCATCAGAAACAGTCACTGCACGTTTTGCATTTTCAAAATGCTTTACATTTTTCTCTAAGTTTGAAACCGAAATATGAGCTTCAGTTTCGGTAGTCATAAAGCTCTCAATAGGTACTATACTTTTATTTGCTTGAGTTAAGCCCTTTACTATGTCCACTTCGTAATCACCAACTGTGTTAGTAACGTCTGTTTCCGTTACAACTAGAGGTTCAATTTCCGACAACGAGGGCTTAATATTAAGAAATTGATTTTTTTTAATATTTAAAGGTGCTTCCGACTCCCTTGTTACAGGCATATCAGCTATAACTGGCTGTAACGTATCGACTTTTAAACTAGCTGTTACATTGTCTGTTTTATCTGTGTAGATATGTGTAACTTCACTTGAAGCAACAACTTCTACATTGTTTTCTGGAATGTCTGTCGCAACCATTGTATTGTAAATGACTGCTTCTTGATCAAATTTTGTTGTTATTTCTTCTTCAAAGTCTTTGACTTTTTCTTTGGTTGGAATAGACTTCATTAAACTTGATTGATCTTCCTGTATTTCTTCTTCTTCAAATACTTCCTTTGAGTGCGATTTTTGTTTAATGTGTTTTTTACGTTTGGCTTCTCTTTCTTTGGAATCTGTGAAATATAGTAAAGTGTTTATGGTCTTAGTCAAATACTTTGTTTGGAAATAGTACCATGAATTTTAAAAAAGGATATTTTGGTCACCTTGTTTGATGTTCTGATCAATTCAAAGTTGGATTAAATATAGCATTTATGCCTTAAAGCCAAAATAACATTCTAAATAAATAAATTTAAATTTGAGTTCGAATTAAATAATGGCACTAGAGTATATTTAACACATCAAATATTTATATATAATCCAACCGTTTTGACCAACCAAGAGTCTTCACTCACTCTCTCTCTCTCTCTCTCTCTCTCTCACACACACACTCTTAAACAGACATATTCATAAGATACCTAATATCAATTTTTGAATTTTGTGTGTTAGAATTTTGCAAGCTTTAAAAGTGTGTAGTAGTTTGCGTATTTTAAAATGCCAGAATCTAAGAAAATAATAGTACTTACATTCGGATAATGTTAGGTAAGCTGCATATCATAATTGTAAACAATAAAATCATGAAGCACATTCCCGAAGCATAAAGTTGCAGATGCTGCATTGAAATAAGCGAAAAATTTCATTTTATATGGTTACACGAAAAAATTGCTCGATTCCTATTGATTAGGACGTCGCATAAAAAGAATATGAGACGCTAGACTGAAAATGAATCAAATCCAAAAGCTACAATTTCGCGAAAAATTATCAAACACCAGGTAGTTATTTAATAATATTGAATGTTCAGCAAAATATTTGCTATTTTTTATTTAGATTTACGGCAAACAGAGATTAATAATTTAATTGTCTATCGATCTCAATATTTAATTACCAAACAACTACTTAATAGATATGTATCTACAAATTACCAAAATAAGTGTGCTGCAAAAAGGTATCAAAAATGCAAATACTTGACAGTAAAACTCCACTTTAATTACCTTTTGTAAAAATTGTCTACTCATGACCTTCTCAATAAAAAAATGAAAGCCTTGATTAAGCATTCAGTGAAAGATAAAATGTGAAAGAGACCAAAAAATAATAACTGCAGGAAGCAGCGGGAATTAGGGTCTCCGCACGTTTCGTTCTTCTATATTAAAACAACGCAAATAGGTAAGCATAAACACGATTATTGCTGATTATACATAACCTATGGTTGTAATTCCTTATTAATTTGTAATTTATAATAATTATTTAAAACGTTCATTTATGGAGATATTTTTTAGCTGGCGCGGCAAGAAGCACTGCAAACGCAGCTAAACAAGTTTGTTAAACTTGTTTTTTTTTCAAGCTTTACACTCATCTTAAGCACAAAAATATTAAGCGATATGCTACGCTGTGTTATAAATAGAATAAAATAAAACTACTAATAATATGGAATGAAAAATCTATCGACCAATATTAATTTTCCTTCAACTAATTACCTTTCATGACTTCTGTAGTGTGAGTTGTGGCCATGTGTTCAGCTGAAGACTTTACAATCACCTATAAAAAATATAGTTATAGTCATAATTTATTTATGTAAGAAGGTATGCACTTCTCAGGCTGTGATATACCAGGAATGCACAATTATAGAATCATAATATGCCAATATAAAAATTACCATACTTGACGTGGTAAATTTTTAAAACAAAGTTATACATAGTTAGGAACCAATAAACTTTAATTATAATAAGTTAGGTTTATACAATGTTCACAGTTTTAAGATTAGTACTCATCGAACGTACCTCATGAGCTTCTTTTTGTTCCCAGGAGCGTGGTTTGAAGTCTTCTGGGTAGAAATGAGCGATGACCTCCTCCACAGAGTTGTGTTTCATCTCTACCATCTTCATGAATGCACGGAACCCAACCTTCGCTGCTATAACATCTTCGTCTTGAGTGGTTTCTTCGGTAAGCACTTCAGTAATAAGAGCTCCATAGCCCTGACGCTCTACTAACTGAACTAACGCTGACTGTGACTGTGGGACCCTTAAAGCCGGGAAGTATTGTGAATCATACAGACTCTCTATCTGTTCTGTCGTAATACCATTTCGCAACATGTAACCGATCTTTGCTAGTTCTCGCAGTGGCGACTCTCCTGGTCCGAATTCCTTTGCGTTTATAACCTCCATCAACTCGTTGATTTCAGCCACGGAGCGTGAGTCACTTTCAACCATTTTGATTATGCCCTTTTGTGTTTTGATCGATTCTTCGAATGGCTCTGCAACCTCATCTTTTACTGGCTGCAAAGATATCTTGTAATCTTGCAGTGTAACGATAGATTCAACTTTTTCTGTTTGTTTAGCGGTTTTGACTTTCTCGACTACTTCTTCGACGACTTGTTCCTTTTTGAGTGCTTTTCTTACTTTTTCTTTTTTTGCCTTGGATTTTTGGAGTTCTTCTACCGATTGGAAGACTTGCATTTTTGCTTTTGTTATGGCCATGCCAATGTCGCTGACCGCTTTGCACATGTAAGTTCCTTCTAGATCTTTTGTGGCCTTTTTAAGTGTGCACGTCGTTCGGTTGTCTTTATTTTCAATGATAAAACGATCATCCGACAGAATTACTTTGTCATCCTTGTACCAAATTATTTCTGTAAAAAAAAACAATGTGGAAAGGCTTTCATTCATTCATTTCTTCACTAGTATTTTGCACAATAACTGCCTGCTCAAGATAATTTAAAATTCAGACTATACAGATGATTTAAGCTAAATAAAAATATTTTTTTAATTACAAAATAATTTTTGTTTGTTAAGAACAATATAGGTACGTAAAAAATGTGCATAACAATATTTTCTTTTAGAAATGTGTATGATTACGAATACTTCTTAATTTCTATTATAGAGAGGGGAGATTAATAATAGATAGTTATATTATTAGTCTATAGTATATGTTTTCTGATTCGGCTAAACATGTGTCTTTGACCATCGCCGATGACAATCGTGGAGCAAGTTATCACGAGACAAATGTTTCTTAGACAGCTTTTGCGGTTTGTGTCTATCACAATGAAAGATTTATCTTTCATGTACAAGTAGCTATGATTTTCTCGCGTCATCGGGAGCAGTTAACGATTTATATATATCTCTTCTATTTACACGTTAAATCTTACAGTTATAAGCACATTTATTCAGCAAGAAAATTCAAGTGAGTTTATTCTAGTTTATACTGGAGTTTATTCCAAATATATAACACAGAATATTGTTATTGAAAACTTCGCCATTGAATTTATCCCCTTACCTGGTGTAGGAGTTCCGCTGTAAATGGCTTCAAACGTAACCACATCTTCTTCTTTCACGCGTTCGGCTACGATGTCCTTCACAAATGTAGGCACCGCTTGCGAAGCTGTCAAAATATTTATTTTGCGTATATACTCTCGTCCAATCCTCGTGCTGACTGAGTTGGAGGCTAGGACGGCAGCGTAAACTTATAGTTTTGGGATCGGCCGAGTTCGCACAGGTTCGCGAATGTTTGCCCGAGTTTGGAATTTGGACATTAGTGTAAATGTAAGGTAAATAATTACTCGTCACCATCTTATTGTTCCGATGGCAAGGCCTAAGTCAACTCTTGACAACCAAAATTTAATGGTGTGTTATCTACCACGGGAGCAGAATTGAGGTTGGCATATGACACTTTGAATATTTATTATAGTTCTGACCTCACTATGTTTTCCATAAGAACTTTTTATTGTAGACTCACATCGGTAGAACACCTTTTTGAGCGTTTCTTAGTACTAATTGAAGTATTAGTAAGTGATCTTTTTTAATACCATTACTTACCACTACTTTACTTTCTTTGGTTTGAAGCATGGGCAGGCATGGCATGGCATGGCATATAATGCATAAACGAACCTACACACAAGATAAAAGGCCGAATTTTTTATCGATATGTCAAATCACTGGCATTAAAAAATAAAGGAATTTACTTGCAAATAACACATACTATGATATTACATAAGGACATAAGGTCTTTTTTTGGTTTGTGGCTGCCCGAAATGAAATCTCAAAGGATTCTGGAGTTATTAATATAACTATAAATAAAGCTATATTTGGTCTGCACCCAGTCTATTAATATTCTATTTCAATAACGGAAGTAGAAGTAGTGCTGCGATCGCGCGAGCATGAGAGAGTACGTGAAATAACAGGAATGCCATTACTAGAGTACCGTTCCGGCTTTATTCAGGTACCAGGTACAGTACCTTTCAGAGCTGCCTGCAGTTCTTCCATATGCGTTACCCATTCTGGTTTTCTGTACTCCTTAGTGCCCACAATACCTAAAAACATAAATATATATATATGTAGAGCTCTATAACGCTGGGTTTCAATAATACACGTACGGATACTTTCATCAGCTATAAATTACCATGCAGATTTTGTTTGTAAGACATAATACTCTTTGTCTTGTTTGAGGAACGACAACGATGCTATAGTGTTCAACTTAGGTACGTATGACACGATCTGTACATATATTTTGAAACCCAGTATGTATTAAAAGTTATGTAGTTTAGTACAATTTGTATTTTTATGTTGGTCAAATATGAACAGCGATTGATTGATATATAAATAGATTATTTACCTATTCTTATTATATATCTTATTTAAATCTTTCCTTATTACTTGTACGCTAATCTTTGCATAGCGGTGGATGCAAAAATGTTATTTCATTATATTGTACGAGTGACTGAAGTACGGTGTCTTCTGTCCATAACAGGGAAACAATTTGAATCTCCCTTGCCAAAGAATGGGTAGACTGAAGTCACACTGCATTGACCATGAGACGTGTAGAAGACAAAAAAAAAACAAAATCTGTTGCTTAAGATATTACGCCATGATTATACGCCACTCATTTCGGGTGGTAAAGTTTTCTCATAACTATTCTAAAAAGAATAGCTTTTAGGATTTATGTAAAATAGACAAACTGTGTAGTGTACTTTTTTGTCAATCAAAGTGACGCTTAACATTTTCAACAAATTTTGACAAAAACCACTTAAATGGCAAATAATTATGAAGCCACATAAGCGTAGGTAAATAAATTTATAAACGATCTTGAGATTATTAATACTGTTGTTGGATGTAGTTATTTTCGAGTGTAAATATGGAAGTGTTTTATAGAAAGGGGATATGGAGTAGGCAAGGTAATGCTGGCACAAATAAATAATTAAGCAGGCTCCTGGTTATGCGCAAACTGAAATCAGAAAAAAACGTGGTTAGTATTTAGCCTGATAAGCTATATAATTCTAGAGTCGTTTATATTGTGGTCGCTCAATGGCCAGCGCGCGTTTAGACAATTGCGCCTTCGCATGGAAAACTCGCGCCGTCGTTTGACCATCTAAATGTAGCTTTTTATACCAATAAAAAGAATAAAAAATAGACACCAATCATTAAAGCGGGTTGTTTTTTGAACACGCTCCATCTAATGATAACGCACGGTGCACGTCCTAGGGTAGATACGGAAGAAACAGTAAACATTACATATTTTTTTTCTTATGAAGCAGTGAAAGCTTGATTGAAAAGAGTTGATATAGTGAAATTGTTTACATGATCACTCATGGTCGTGTCGCGGGCTTAAGCGCAACTAGCGTTGCAAGGCGTCTGGATAAAGCCGGATACATTCAGGCTTTTTTTTAGTTAGCCAATTTGCACAATATTGTAATGTAAACAAATATTGGATTTATTAATCCAATAAAAAATACATTCAATATTATTATTGTTTCATTAGAATTTAAGAAAATTTTATGGTAAACTATGAAAATGCCTCGATTTGATAAAAAAATATCGTCTTATTCTAAAACAAAAAAAAGGTGTCCGGCTTTTGTACCCAAATGTCCAGCTGGTCTGTCCAGATTTTCGGTTTTAAGACCTGGCAACCCTAAACGCGGCGATGGATAAAGTAAACTGAAAGTATTGACTGTTGTTGAATCTCTTTGCCCATGTAGCTGCACACCGCCGCGCCGTCGGTATCTGAACTTATCTTAATGCTCAACCAATTGAACTGATAACAGTTCTGATCGTATACAGGTATTCCAGCGCTTCGTAACCGGTAAAAGTGTAAATGCACCGCACATTAGGAGTATTTTTTTAGAAACTATGGTAAATTTAAATTATACATTCAAACAACAAAGTTAAATTTAATAACTTGCTTACCATAATGTTTTTTTTTTTTGAATTTTTGAAATGACTTTAATGAAATAAAAGAAATGACTTGGAACTTGGCTTGTAAGAAGCAGCTTGGCGTTTGTAATGGCAATATCTTAGCGTAAAGCAATATATAAAAAAAGCTGTGATAGCCCGTGACTCACTTTTCACTGATAGTGCTGCAATGGTCGACGTAACACCAAGGGGGTTGAACGCTTCGAAGATTATTTCACCTGTATCGTCCTGGTATACTTCAGGAATGAGGAGTATTGATGTACCATCCTCCAGCTCTTCTATTTGGTACTCCTGAGACTGGACGATTTCTGTACCTTGTTTTAACCACCTGACCTGAGGCTTGGGCATGCCGATAGCCTTAGCTTCCAATCTGTAATAATTACTAGGTATTCTTGACAAAGTTAACGGAACATACTAAGAGTAGAGGTAGGTTAAAGCCATGATCTATGTGAAAGTAATAATAATATAATATATTGGTGGACATTTCACACAGCGCCATCTAGCCCCAAAGTAAGCTAAGCATAGCTTGTATCATGGGAACCAGACAACTGATATAATACATTTTTTTTTTTGTAAATACATGCATATAATACATATTAACACCCAGATACAGAATAAACATCTACATTCGCCACACAAATGTTTGTCCTGGGTGGGAGTCGAACCCACGACCTACAGCTCAGAAGGTAGGCTTACTAACCAACTGAGCTGCGAGGCCAGTCAATTTTAACGAGATGAAGTCGATTCGTAATCGAATTCGAAAGTCCATTCGACATTCTCTATCGACTGAGTTTATTTTATGTGGCAATGCTACCGAGCGAGGTAATGGCCCACCTGGTGTTAAATGGTAACCTCTGCAAGCAATACAACTTGGGTCATTCCCTACCTAGGTACAACGAGACCCATTTGCATCGAATGCGCCCGTAACTCTAAGATGTGAATGTGGACTTTTACTTTCCCTGAGCAAGAACCTTCACGGGAGCAAATCAGGATTGGAAGATTACTTCGTTTGGTTAAACGAATTGTCGATTTTCTGAAGATATCTTCCTGAACTGCTTTGAGAAGTGGAAAAAACGAATTTGGAGAGATTTGCCTAGATTTTAACCTACGAATTGAAAGGTGGAATCCACACCAGTTGATCTCAGTAGATCCATCTGTCTCTTCGTGTACTATAAACTAGTGTCGAATCGGCTTACCTGGTGAATTCTCCTTCGGTCGTGGAGACGACAGTCGGTAAAGCCTTCACGATGCGAGGAGCAAACTCTTCAATGTCACTTGTTTTCTGTCACAAAATACCTTATTATAAATAGATTATAAATAGAACAACAGTTTTAGGAAAAAACCAAATAAAAATAGTATCTGTCCTTAGTTCAGGAATCCCAAAAATAAATACATTACCTATTTGGATACAAATTTTTGTTTAAAGGATTATTTTAAAATAAAAAAACGGATATTTTATTCATCTCGCTAAAATTACGGGAGACAAAGTTACACAAAAATATAAATAACCATTAAAATATTCATAAAATTATCAGGCATAACGAAGACAATTTTAATTAACGTACCTCGTCACTCAAAATATCCTCTTCAGAAGCACTCGGGACATATTCATATGCTAAAAAAAATAAAATATGAATAACACACAATAAGTGCTTAAAAAAAGTCCTAGATTTTCTTTGTGTAATATAAAGTTCTGTGACCAGCCTACTAAAAAGTGTAGTATTTTGTCATTTGATAAAGTTTGAACGATCTGGTGTTAAGTGTAAACCTCTGCCCATAATAAGCAATACGATTTGGGTCCTCCCCTACTTAGGTACGATCAGACCCAGGTTGCATCTTATGCGCCCGTACCTCTGTGACATGAAGGTAGAATATCTCATGTGTCTGTAAACCATACTTTTTAAACCAGGAACACAGTAACGCGAATGCATCATTACTTGGCAACAAAAAATAGGTAGACAAAGATGGATTTGTTCATACGTGTTTCAAACAGGCCTTCAAAGTCATGACGAACTCGAGCGAACATATTCGCTGAAAAAACGTGGCGATTAGTAAAATCATCTCGTTGAAACAGGCTTGTGTAAATCACCATTGATATAAGGCCCTTTTATCTTAAACTAGCACAAGGAAATTAGGAACGCTGAGCAGCTTCATCTTAAAATGTAATATTTTATAAAAGCGTGTTCATTTTGCTGTGTGCATACAGTGAAAGCCCTCATTAGTCCAAACAGTACTGTATATAATGTAAATTGATTCACAAGTGTGCAGTGTCAATAACTAAAAAGAGTGAACTAATCATAGTTCATAATATTCGTGTCGTTCAATCAAATGTTACAAAACCAATGTCTAATTCCTACAAGGTATCAATAAAATCTAAATGTTAATCTCAATGTTATTAAATCATATAAAATTGTTTTCCAATTAAAAATGTACAGATGCATGGCACGATTAATGAAAAATATTGACGTGCAAATACGGTGCAAATTCACAAATAATCATGCAAATTATACGTGTATTACAATTCATGCAACTTTTTTTCTACCTTCCACATCGACTATTGTGTCAGTCGTGCAACTTCCAAACTCATTTGTTCCCACACATTTGTAGATTCCACTCATTTCCGGAAAGGCTTCTCTGATTCGAATTTCACATAGACCTGATTGGAGACGGGCCATCGCAATGTCTCTGGCTTTCACAATTACTTTCTCATTGTGATACCAATTAATCATAGGCCAGGGACGACCTTTGATTTCGCAAGTAAGCTCTATCGGCTCACCGTCCATTACTGTAGTCGGTATCAATGGAGCTACAACAACCGGCGCCTCTCCAACAGTTTCTAGCTCCGTATTATCCAAAAGCATAGAGGCAGAACATGACACGGATCCAGCAAAATTTTCAGCTCTACATGTTATGACTCCAATAAAATCTTTATTTATGTCTTCCAGGCACAGGCAAGACACGTTGTCTTTGTTGGTGATGAAGATATTATTCAATTTGTTTTGTTTTGCGTAAGAAGCTATTTCTGTAGTTCCAATAAACCACTGGAATGAAGCGCATGGACTCGATTCAACTTCAGTTTCTAGCATTACAATATCTCCTACGTGTATTCTGGTAGGTTGTAATACTTTTGTGAAAATGGGTGGTGATATTTGACTATCTTCTGGTGATTTTTGTAACTTGACTGTACTTGCTGATTTAACCGTTACATGCTTGAAGTTTTCTATAACAACTTCATATTTCCCTACTTTGGATTTATTAACGTTGCGAATCTTTATATCAGACAATCCATTTCTAACGCTTATGGTGCAATCTTCATCGGGTTTTAGTAGTTGGTTGTTCCGGTACCAAGTCACACTCACGTCATTTGGCTCAAAAGTGACGCATAGCTCAAGAGTGTCTTGTTCCAATACAGTCTTTGCTATTAGTGGTTCTATAATAAATGGTCCTTCTTCTGCAAAACATTCGATTATTAGTATCCGACATTGAGGTATGGAAAACTTTCTTCTCAGTGCAAAATATTGGTAGATTTAAGTTTATGTTTAGTGCTTTGATAGTGTCATGATAATAAAATGACTTGCTAACATCTAGCTAAGTAATAATAACATATATAATAGAAATTAATTGTTTATACAAAAGTGTAGTAACTGTGTAGTTACGGTTTTAGTCAAACTTTGAACACAAATGTTATACAATAATGTACAAAGATGAATATGAAAGGGTATCTTTTTTCTATTTCATTCGAACCATGCATCTGTATCTAAGCAATTAACGATTTGATTTCTACATTGAGATTAACTGAGAGGTTAAACTGCTTTGATATGTAAAAAGTATTTATTGCCTACTTTAAACACTTACCTTTTTTGTCTTCTTTTTGTTTCTTTTTCTTTATCACCTTGGTCATAATCTGTCGGGTCTCTACTATTTCTTCTTCTTCGTCAGGTTTTACATCTTCTGTCGTTACTTCTTCGTGCACCACTACAGATCTTTCTTTTTTCGCTTTGGAGTTTCTCTTGTCATTTTTGTGAATAGTGATTTCCAGAGATTCAGGAACGACTATAGGTAAAGGTTCAACAGGTTCCAACTTTTTAGAGGTGACCTGTACTACTTTTTCTTCTATAACTTCTTCTTGTTCAGACTTTTGCCTTCGAATTGATTTAAGCTTCGCTTCCTCAGGTTTCATTTTCTCTGGTTCCTGTTGCTTTGGCACATGTTTAAGAATAATTTCTTCTTTTCGTACCTCAACTTTTGGTTGCTTCTTGCCTTTAGGCCATCTCTTTTCTTCAGGTAAAACCTCATGTGGTTGTTCTTTATCAATATGTTTATTTTGTTTCTCTTCAGACTGCTCTTCTGATGGTTCTCGCTTTGGGATTGGCTTGAGAGCTACTTCTGCTTTAGGCTCTTCTGGTTTTGGTCGCCTTTTACCTGTTGGCCATTGTTTCTCTTCTGGTTCCTCTTCTTCTTGTGGTTTTTCTTTCTTGACAGGCTTAAGTTTCACCTCCTCAGGCTTCTGTTCGGATGGTTCTTGTTTGGGAATCGGCTTGAGAGTAACCTCTTCTTTGGGTTCATCTGGTTTGGGTCGCCTTTTGCCTGTTGGCCATTTCTTTTCTTCAGGTGCTTCTTCTTCTTGTGGCTTTTCTTTCTTGACATGCTTGAGTTTCACCTCCTCAGGCTTCTCTTTGGATGGTTCTTGTTTGGGAATCGGATTGAGAGTAACCTCTTCTTTGGGTTCATCTGGTTTCGGTCGCCTTTTGCCTGTTGGCCATTTCTTTTCTTCAGGTGCTTCTTCTTCTTGTGGCTTTTCTTTCTTGACAGGCTTGAGTTTCACCTCCTCAGGCTGCTCTACGGATGGTTCTTGTTTAGGAATCGGCTTCAGAGTAACCTCTTCTTTGGGTTCATCTGGTTTCGGTCGTCTTTTGCCTGTTGGCCATTTCTTTTCTTCAGGTGATTCTTCTTCTTGTGGCTTTTCTTTCTTGACAGGCTTGAGTTTCACCTCCTCAGGCTTCTCTTCGGATGGTTCTTGTTTGGGAATCGGCTTGAGAGTAACCTCTTCTTTGGGTTCATCTGGTTTGGGTCGCCTTTTGCCGGTTGGCCATTTCTTTTCTTCAGGTGCTTCTTCTTCTTGTGGTTTTTCTTTCTTGACAGGCTTGAGTTTCACCTCTTCAGGCTTCTCTTCGGATGGTTCTTGTTTAGGAATCGGTTTGAGAGTAACCTCTTCTTTGGATTCATCTGGTTTCGGTCGCCTTTTGCCTGTTGGCCATTTCTTTTCTTCAGGTGATTCTTCTTCTTGTGGTTTTTCTTTCTTGACAGGCTTGAGTTTCACCTCCTCAGGCTGCTCTACGGATAGTTCTTGTTTAGGAATCGGCTTGAGAGTAACCTCTTCTTTGGGTTCATCTGGTTTCGGTCGCCTTTTGCCTGTTGGCCATTTCTTTTCTTCAGGTGATTCTTCTTCTTGTAGCTTTTCTTTCTTGACAGGCTTGAGTTTCACCTCCTCAGGCTTCTCTTCGGATGGTTCTTGTTTGGGAATCGGCTTGAGAGTAACCTCTTCTTTGGGTTCATCTGGTTTGGGTCGCCTTTTGCCTGTTGGCCATTTCTTTTCTTCAGGTGCTTCTTCTTCTTGTGGCTTTTCTTTCTTGACATGCTTGAGTTTCACCTCCTCAGGCTTCTCTTTGGATGGTTCTTGTTTGGGAATCGGATTGAGAGTAACCTCTTCTTTGGGTTCATCTGGTTTCGGTCGCCTTTTGCCTGTTGGCCATTTCTTTTCTTCAGGTGCTTCTTCTTCTTGTGGCTTTTCTTTCTTGACAGGCTTGAGTTTCACCTCCTCAGGCTGCTCTACGGATGGTTCTTGTTTAGGAATCGGCTTCAGAGTAACCTCTTCTTTGGGTTCATCTGGTTTCGGTCGTCTTTTGCCTGTTGGCCATTTCTTTTCTTCAGGTGATTCTTCTTCTTGTGGCTTTTCTTTCTTGACAGGCTTGAGTTTCACCTCTTCAGGCTTTTCTTCGGATGGTTCTTGTTTTGGAATCGGCTTGAGAGTAACCTCTTCTTTGGGTTCATCTGGTTTCGGTCGCCTTTTGCCTGTCGGCCATTTCTTTTCTTCCGGTGCTTCTTCTTCTTGTGGCTTTTCTTTCTTGACAGGCTTGAGTTTCACCTCCTCAGGCTTCTCTTCGGATGATTTTTGTTTGGGAATCGGCTTGAGAGTGACCTCTTCTTTAGGCTCCTCAGACTTTGGTTGCCTTTTGCCTGTTGGCCATTTTTTTTCTTCTGGTACCTCTTCTTCTTTTGGTTTTTCTTTCTTGACAGGCTCGAGTTTCACCGCCTCAGGCTTCTCTTCGGATGGTTCTTGTTTGGGAATCGGCTTGAGAGTAACCTCTTCTTTGGGTTCATCTGGTTTGGGTCGCCTTTTGCCTGTTGGCCATTTTTTTTCTTCTGGTACCTCTTCTTCTTTTGGTTTTTCTTTCTTGACAGGCTCGAGTTTCACCGCCTCAGGCTTCTCTTCGGATGGTTCTTGTTTGGGAATCGGCTTGAGAGTAACCTCTTCTTTGGGTTCATCTGGTTTGGGTCGCCTTTTGCCTGTTGGCCATTTCTTTTCTTCAGGTGCTTCTTCTTCTTGTGGCTTTTCTTTCTTGACAGGCTTGAGTTTCACCTCCTCAGGCTTCTCTTCGGATGGTTCTTGTTTGGGAATCGGCTTGAGAGTAACCTCTTCTTTGGGTTCATCTGGTTTCGGTCGCCTTTTGCCTGTTGGCCATTTCTTTTCTTCAGGTGCTTCTTCTTCTTGTGGCTTTTCTTTCTTAACAGGCTCGAGTTTCACCTCCTCAGGCTTCTCTTCAGATGGTTCTTGTTTGGGAATCGGTTTGAGAGTAACCTCTTCTTTGGGTTCATCTGGTTTCGGTCGTCTTTTGCCTGTTGGCCATTTATTTTCTTCAGGTGCTTCTTCTTCTTGTGGTTTTTCTTTCTTGACAGGCTTGAGTTTCACCTCCTCAGGCTTCTCTTCGGATGGTTCTTGTTTGGGAATCGGCTTGAGAGTAACCTCTTCTTTGGGTTCATCTGGTTTGGGTCGCCTTTTGCCGGTTGGCCATTTCTTTTCTTCAGGTGCTTCTTCTTCTTGTGGTTTTTCTTTCTTGACAGGCTTGAGTTTCACCTCTTCAGGCTTCTCTTCGGATGGTTCTTGTTTAGGAATCGGTTTGAGAGTAACCTCTTCTTTGGATTCATCTGGTTTCGGTCGCCTTTTGCCTGTTGGCCATTTCTTTTCTTCAGGTGATTCTTCTTCTTGTGGTTTTTCTTTCTTGACAGGCTTGAGTTTCACCTCCTCAGGCTGCTCTACGGATAGTTCTTGTTTAGGAATCGGCTTGAGAGTAACCTCTTCTTTGGGTTCATCTGGTTTCGGTCGTCTTTTGCCTGTTGGCCATTTCTTTTCTTCTGGTGATTCTTCTTCTTGTAGCTTTTCTTTCTTAACAGGCTTGAGTTTCACCTCTTCAGGCTTCTCTTCGGATGGTTCTTGTTTGGGAATCGGCTTGAGAGTAACCTCTTCTTTGGGTTCATCTGGTTTGGGTCGCCTTTTGCCTGTTGGCCATTTATTTTCTTCAGGTGCTTCTTCTTCTTGTGGCTTTTCTTTCTTGACAGGCTTGAGTTTCACCTCCTCAGGCTTCTCTTCGGATGGTTCTTGTTTGGGAATCGGTTTGAGAGTAACCTCTTCTTTGGGTTCATCTGGTTTCGGTCGCCTTTTGCCTGTTGGCCATTTCTTTTCTTCAGGTGCTTCTTCTTCTTGTGGCTTTTCTTTCTTGACAGGCTTGAGTTTCACCTCCTCAGGCTGCTCTACGGATGGTTCTTGTTTAGGAATCGGCTTCAGAGTAACCTCTTCTTTGGGTTCATCTGGTTTCGGTCGTCTTTTGCCTGTTGGCCATTTCTTTTCTTCAGGTGATTCTTCTTCTTGTGGCTTTTCTTTCTTGACAGGCTTGAGTTTCACCTCTTCAGGCTTTTCTTCGGATGGTTCTTGTTTTGGAATCGGCTTGAGAGTAACCTCTTCTTTAGGTTCATCTGGTTTCGGTCGCCTTTTGCCTGTCGGCCATTTCTTTTCTTCAGGTGATTCTTCTTCTTGTAGCTTTTCTTTCTTGACAGGCTTGAGTTTCACCTCCTCAGGCTTCTCTTCGGATGGTTCTTGTTTGGGAATCGGCTTGAGAGTAACCTCTTCTTTGGGTTCATCTGGTTTGGGTCGCCTTTTGCCGGTTGGCCATTTCTTTTCTTCAGGTGCTTCTTCTTCTTGTGGTTTTTCTTTCTTGACAGGCTTGAGTTTCACCTCTTCAGGCTTCTCTTCGGATGGTTCTTGTTTAGGAATCGGTTTGAGAGTAACCTCTTCTTTGGATTCATCTGGTTTCGGTCGCCTTTTGCCTGTTGGCCATTTCTTTTCTTCAGGTGATTCTTCTTCTTGTGGTTTTTCTTTCTTGACAGGCTTGAGTTTCACCTCCTCAGGCTGCTCTACGGATAGTTCTTGTTTAGGAATCGGCTTGAGAGTAACCTCTTCTTTGGGTTCATCTGGTTTCGGTCGTCTTTTGCCTGTTGGCCATTTCTTTTCTTCTGGTGATTCTTCTTCTTGTAGCTTTTCTTTCTTAACAGGCTTGAGTTTCACCTCTTCAGGCTTCTCTTCGGATGGTTCTTGTTTGGGAATCGGCTTGAGAGTAACCTCTTCTTTGGGTTCATCTGGTTTGGGTCGCCTTTTGCCTGTTGGCCATTTATTTTCTTCAGGTGCTTCTTCTTCTTGTGGCTTTTCTTTCTTGACAGGCTTGAGTTTCACCTCCTCAGGCTTCTCTTCGGATGGTTCTTGTTTGGGAATCGGTTTGAGAGTAACCTCTTCTTTGGGTTCATCTGGTTTCGGTCGCCTTTTGCCTGTTGGCCATTTCTTTTCTTCAGGTGCTTCTTCTTCTTGTGGCTTTTCTTTCTTGACAGGCTTGAGTTTCACCTCCTCAGGCTGCTCTACGGATGGTTCTTGTTTAGGAATCGGCTTCAGAGTAACCTCTTCTTTGGGTTCATCTGGTTTCGGTCGTCTTTTGCCTGTTGGCCATTTCTTTTCTTCAGGTGATTCTTCTTCTTGTGGCTTTTCTTTCTTGACAGGCTTGAGTTTCACCTCTTCAGGCTTTTCTTCGGATGGTTCTTGTTTTGGAATCGGCTTGAGAGTAACCTCTTCTTTAGGTTCATCTGGTTTCGGTCGCCTTTTGCCTGTCGGCCATTTCTTTTCTTCAGGTGATTCTTCTTCTTGTAGCTTTTCTTTCTTGACAGGCTTGAGTTTCACCTCCTCAGGCTTCTCTTCGGATGGTTCTTGTTTGGGAATCGGCTTGAGAGTAACCTCTTCTTTGGGTTCATCTGGTTTGGGTCGCCTTTTGCCGGTTGGCCATTTCTTTTCTTCAGGTGCTTCTTCTTCTTGTGGTTTTTCTTTCTTGACAGGCTTGAGTTTCACCTCTTCAGGCTTCTCTTCGGATGGTTCTTGTTTAGGAATCGGTTTGAGAGTAACCTCTTCTTTGGATTCATCTGGTTTCGGTCGCCTTTTGCCTGTTGGCCATTTCTTTTCTTCAGGTGATTCTTCTTCTTGTGGTTTTTCTTTCTTGACAGGCTTGAGTTTCACCTCCTCAGGCTGCTCTACGGATAGTTCTTGTTTAGGAATCGGCTTGAGAGTAACCTCTTCTTTGGGTTCATCTGGTTTCGGTCGCCTTTTGCCTGTTGGCCATTTCTTTTCTTCAGGTGATTCTTCTTCTTGTAGCTTTTCTTTCTTGACAGGCTTGAGTTTCACCTCCTCAGGCTTCTCTTCGGATGGTTCTTGTTTGGGAATCGGCTTGAGAGTAACCTCTTCTTTGGGTTCATCTGGTTTGGGTCGCCTTTTGCCTGTTGGCCATTTCTTTTCTTCAGGTGCTTCTTCTTCTTGTGGCTTTTCTTTCTTGACATGCTTGAGTTTCACCTCCTCAGGCTTCTCTTTGGATGGTTCTTGTTTGGGAATCGGATTGAGAGTAACCTCTTCTTTGGGTTCATCTGGTTTCGGTCGCCTTTTGCCTGTTGGCCATTTCTTTTCTTCAGGTGCTTCTTCTTCTTGTGGCTTTTCTTTCTTGACAGGCTTGAGTTTCACCTCCTCAGGCTGCTCTACGGATGGTTCTTGTTTAGGAATCGGCTTCAGAGTAACCTCTTCTTTGGGTTCATCTGGTTTCGGTCGTCTTTTGCCTGTTGGCCATTTCTTTTCTTCAGGTGATTCTTCTTCTTGTGGCTTTTCTTTCTTGACAGGCTTGAGTTTCACCTCTTCAGGCTTTTCTTCGGATGGTTCTTGTTTTGGAATCGGCTTGAGAGTAACCTCTTCTTTGGGTTCATCTGGTTTCGGTCGCCTTTTGCCTGTCGGCCATTTCTTTTCTTCCGGTGCTTCTTCTTCTTGTGGCTTTTCTTTCTTGACAGGCTTGAGTTTCACCTCCTCAGGCTTCTCTTCGGATGATTTTTGTTTGGGAATCGGCTTGAGAGTGACCTCTTCTTTAGGCTCCTCAGACTTTGGTTGCCTTTTGCCTGTTGGCCATTTTTTTTCTTCTGGTACCTCTTCTTCTTTTGGTTTTTCTTTCTTGACAGGCTCGAGTTTCACCGCCTCAGGCTTCTCTTCGGATGGTTCTTGTTTGGGAATCGGCTTGAGAGTAACCTCTTCTTTGGGTTCATCTGGTTTGGGTCGCCTTTTGCCTGTTGGCCATTTCTTTTCTTCAGGTGCTTCTTCTTCTTGTGGCTTTTCTTTCTTGACAGGCTTGAGTTTCACCTCCTCAGGCTGCTCTTCGAATGATTCTTGTTTGGGAATCGGCTTGAGAGTAACCTCTTCTTTGGGTTCATCTTGTCTCGGGCGCCTTTTGCCTGTTGGCCATTTCTTTTCTTCAGGTGTTTCTTCTTCTTGTGGCTGTTCTCTCTTGACAGGCTTTAGTTTCACCTCCTCAGGCTTCTCTTCGGGCGGTTCTTGTTTGGTAATCGGCTTGAGAGTAACCTCTTCCTTAGGCTCCTCAGGTCGCCTTTTCCCTTTTGGCCATTGTTTCTCTTCTGGTGCCTCTTCTTCTTTTGGTTTTTCTTTCTTGATAGGCTTTAGTTTAATCTCTTCAGGCTTCTCTTCGGATGTTTCTCGTTTGGGAATTGGTTTGAGAGTCAACTCTTGTTTGGGTTCTTCTGGCTTTGGACGCCTCTTGCCTGTTGGCCATTTCTTTTCTTCAGGTACGTCTTCATCGTGCGGTTTTTCTAGTTTGATAGGTTTTAGTTGTACCTCCTCAGGTTTCTCTTCTGATGCTACTCTTTTAGTAGGAATCGGCTTAAGAGTCACCTCTTCTTCACGCTCCTCAGGCTTTGGTCGCCTCTTACCAGTCGGCCATTTATTTTCTTCAGGTGCTTCTTCTTGTAGCTTTTCTTTCTTAACTGGTTTAAGCGTCACCTCTTCTGGCTTTACTATAGGTTTATCTTCTGATTGTTTTTGGTTTGAAATTGGCTTGAGTATAACCTCTTCCTTGAGCACTTCGGGCTCTGATCGCCTCTTATCTGTTGGCCATTTCATTTCCTCAGGTACGTTTATTTCCTGTGATATTTCTTTCTGAACTGGTTTAAGAGTGACCTTCTCAGGCTTTTCTTTAGGCATCTCTTCAGATCGTTTTTGTTTTGGAATTGGCTTGAGCGTTACCTCTTCCTTAGGCTGCTCTGGTTTTGGTTGCCTTTTCCCTGTTGGCCATTTCCTTTCTTCGGGTACCATGTCTTCATATAGTTTTTCTTGTTTGATAGGTTTAAATTGTTCCTCCTTTAGTTTCTCTTCGGATGTCTCTCGTTTGGGAATTGGCTTGAGACTCACCTCTTCTTTGGTTTCTTCTGGCATTGGTTTTCTTTTACCTGTTGGCCACTCTTTTTCTTCAGGTACTTGTTCTTGTTGTTGCATTTCTTTTTTAAGAGGTTTTAGTTGAACCTCTTGAGGTTTCTCCTGTAGTTTTTCTTGTTTTGGTATAGGTTTTAGAGTCACGTATTTCTTAGGCTCTTCTGGCTTTGGTCGCCTTTTACCTGTAGGCCATTTCGTTTCTTCTGGTATTTCTTCTTCTGCTGTTTGTTCCTTCTTTGCAGACTTAAGATGCGTTACTTCAGGTATTTCTACTGATGGTTCTCGTTTAGGTGTTGGCTTGAGTGTCACTTCTTCAATGGGCTCCTCAGGCTTTGTTTTTTGTTTACCTGTTGGCCATGTCTTCTCTTCAGTTACCTGTTCTTTCTGCAGCCTCTCTAACTTAACAGGTTTCAGTTGTATTTCCTCTTTCTCTTCGTTAGCTGATATTAATTGCTCAGGCCTTTTATTCGATGCAGGCTTAAGGACAACTTGCTCTTTATTTTCTTCTTCTTTTGAATATATTTTACTAGTAGGGGTTTCTTCTTTCTGCTCTTTTTGTTTCTTAGTTCGCCATGAAAGAGTTTCAAGATTTTCATCTGTATGTCTTAAGGTTGGCTGTATAATAACACCTTCTTTATTAGTCTGTATTTTTTCCGTAGACAGTTTTCTGCGAATAACTATTTTAGATGTATCATTTTCTTCTCTTGTTTTCTCTTCATTCATTTTCAAGATAACCGTGTCTTCTTCACGTATCATAGATTCCTCTAAAATCACAGTTTCTGTTTTTTGTATGGATTGCTTTCTGACCTGTTTAAGTTGTACGTCTTCGAGCTTTTCTTTAGCTACGGGAGTTTTTTCGACTTTTGTAGGTCGTAACTTAACACCTTCTTGAGTCCAAGGTACAATTTCTTGTTTTTCCTCTTGAATAATGTATTCTTCTACTACCGTTTCTCCCTTTGTTAGAGATTGCTTTCTGGTCTGTTTTAATTGAACATCCTCTAGTTTTTCCTTAGCTATGGGAGATTTTTCTACTTTTGTAGGTCGTAACTTAACACCTTCTTGAGTCCAAGGTACAATTTCTTGTTTTTCTTCTTGAATAATGTGTTCTTCTACTACCGTTTCTCCCTTTATTAGAGATTGCTTTCTGGTCTGTTTTAATTGAATATCCTCTAGTTTTTCCTTAGCTATAGGAGCTTTTTCTACTTTCGTTGGGCGTAATTTTACACTTTCTTGAGTCCGAGAAACAGGTTCTTGCTTTCCTTCTTGAATCAACTCTTGTTCTACCACGTCTTCTTCTTTGCGTAAAGATTGTTTTCTGACCTGTTTAAGTTGAACATCTTCAAGTTTCTCCTTCTCTATGGGAGCTTTTTCTACCTTTATAGGCCGTAATTTTACACTTTGTTGAGTCCAAGGTACTGATTCCAGCTTGTCTTCTTGAACAAGTTTTGACTGTTTTTCCTCAGGACGCGGTTTTCGCCAATTAGCCGTGTCAGTATAATCCTTGTCTTCTAGATCTTGGGAATACTCAGTAATATGCACAGGGCTTGGTCTAGATTTTCTCCATTGTTTCGCTTCTAAAGTTTCTTGAATAATGTCTTGACTAACCGATTTTTGTAAAGTATTTGAATCTTCATTCGATACAGTTCGTTCATTTACTTTTTCTTGCTGTACACGAGGTTTTCTCCAAGATTTACTTTCAATTTGGGATTCAGTCGACTCTGTAGATGATAAAACCAACAGTGCGCTATCTTCCAAAGTAATTAATTTATCTAAATGTGTGAGATTCTCTGAGGCTTGCTGTTTCATATTTTCGGAAATACCTGATACTTCTTGACGTGGCTTTCTCCATTGTTTGGTTTCTAATGTTTCCTCTTTTGTGATATTTGTTGTATTTTGTGTACGCCAAGGAACATCAGTTCTCTTTTTTTTAGTTTCAACGTCTTGTGCGTTCTGTATTTTCAGTATGTTAGAATCTTCTGAAGTTTGAAATGAAGTCTTACTCTGACTTATCTTTACATCTTCTGTAATTGATGAGTCAGTTTCAACTTTGCCGTCGAAGATCTGTCTAGTCAGCGTTTTGCGTGATTCTGTAAAAAAGGTTAAGCATTGTTTTTAATGACTGTATACGATTGTTCAAAATTCAATTCATTTGTATGAAACAGCGTTGCAACTTAATAAGAATAGGCAAATTCGTTTTTATCAAAAAATCGTAACAGACCATGTAAGAACTTGACTTATCAAAATTTCGAAGACAATCTTTATAACAGTAAAGTATTATTAATTATTTATTAATATGTTCAATGTTTTAAATGACTGTAACTTGGTTCAGAATTTAATTATTTTGTATAAAACAGACTTTCAACTTAATATATAGAGGGAAATTCCTTTTTTTACCAAGTAATCCTAATAGATCGTGTTAGAACTTGACTTCATTAATTTATCAAAGTACTAAAGAACCATTATAGAACATTCCTAATTCATTGAATACCTACCTATTAACTTTGTTTAGAAAGCTCTTAATGTAATCAAATGAATGAAATGAAAATATTTCTTCTTAGACCACAATTATTATGAAAATATTGCCCAAGTTTTTAGTTATTACATCAATAAATCTGGAAATTGGTTTTTATTGCCGAATATATGGATATTCCGAAAGTGCTTTCACTAGATTGACTACTAATTATAACAACTACTAAATCTATACTTATAATAAAAGTGTAAGAGGTCCAATTCTGCACGCTGAAAATACAAAGAATTTTTCTTGTCTTTACACTCTATAATCGATACTGATGCTAAAACTGTATTTTTCTTCATATCTATCTGTCTGTTTGTCTAGCTGTCTGTCTGTTTCTCGGCCACACATCACGCTGAAACTACCAGATGGATTTAAATGAAACTTGGCATGATTTGAGTTCATACTACAAGGTAAGTAATGGAATACTTTTTATCCCGAAATTCAGCAGGGGCTTTTTGAAAGAGAGGATGAAAGTGAGTACTACAATCATTTTTCAAGCATTTTTGATGAGTTTTGGTATGGAGATAATTTGGACATTAGAAAAGGACACGGGCTACTTTTTATCGATAAAGAAATACTTGTAAGGGGTTGAAAATTTGTATGGGATCAATCATTTCTGAAGTAATTTTGATTAATTATCGTAAAAAGTAAAGTAAAATTGGACCTTTTTTTTTGAGAAGGATTTGTATGTCAAATCAATAATTACTCAAGTTATATTTTTTGTTTTTGGTTAGACATATTGGACCTTGGAGATGGACATAGTTTACTTTTATCGCGAAAATACTAATGATGAAGGGTGTCAAATAGAGGATGAAAATTTGTATGTGGAATCAGTCATTTCTCAAGTAAATTTGATGGTACAGAGATAGAGAAAGAGACCTTGAGAAGACTAGTATCTAGACTAGACTACTATCTTAGAGAAAGACACATGATACTTTTGTCGCAAGAGTAAAAATTTAAAGGGACAGAATAGGGGATGAGTTTTTTTATGTGGATTCAATCATTTTTCATGTAAATTTGATGAATTTTGGTACATAGATAGATTTTACCTTAGAGAAAGACTTGAGAGAATTGAAGTTGGAAAGTTTTTTAGAATTAATTTAAGTTAATCAAAATGTTATAAAAGAAATATTCAAATAGGTAAAGCCGTTTTTGAGTTTTAGCGAGACTAAAGAACAGCGATTTTAAGTGATATGAAGTTCTACGGGTCAGCTAGTTTTAAATATAATAAAGCATTTAAAAATCTTGGATTCGTTATACGTACTTGCCAACCATTCAATGATCTTTCCTGCATTAAAACCGTTTATTATGCACATGTGCGTAGTGTGTTGGAAAATGCTAGCTGTATTTGGTCCCCTCATTACATTATATATAAAGAAAATATTGAAAAAATTCAACGTATATTTATAAAACATCTTAATTACAGATGTAAAATATACCTAGATTATGAGTCTGGCTGCAAACATCACAACATTTTACCATTAGAAGACAGGCGCACAATGTTAGATATGATGTTATTGTACAATATTGTTAATGGTGGTTTAGACTCCCCCCCCGGCTCTCCTTGCTGATGTAAACATCTGCGCACGCGCACCCGACAGCGCGTACCTACAAGACATACCTCACTTTTCTCGATTACTTTTCAGTATCCTAATTATGCCAAGAATGCACCTACCTATCAATCGTGTCTGTTCAACATACAATAAACATTTTTCGAGTGTAGATATCTTGAATACTAGCAAACAATAATTCCGGGCCCAAATTATTCAAACATTCACCAAACAAGTAGGATTGAGAAAAAATAAACAAAATAAACTACACCCATAACGGGACGTTTCATATGTACCTGTAACCCATTTTGTGAACTGTCCTTTCTTTTTAAGCATGAACTTGTTTTCTAAGAATTTTTCATTTGTATTACATAATTATACCTTATTTACTATACTTTATTTAGGGAAACCTGTAATTGGCTACATATTTATACTAGGATAATATTATTTCATAATTATTATGTATGCTGTTGGTTTTCTTAATATATAAAAAAAAATAAAAAAAAAATCTAATCTTTCAGAATATTATGGGGAGCGGTAACAAGCAACCAGCTGTTTGCAGCACACAGAGGTGCAGCTTTGCACAAAGGCATAGAAAGTCATAGAAAGTCATTACTTTGCAGGTAAGTTTGGCTCTGAATAAATCACTACATACGTACTACAAATTTAAGTCCCCTGTCGCATTTTTCTGTACGTCAATATGGCCTCAAAACAACTGAAGGGATGTGAACCGAATAAAAATGCGTAGACAGGTTCATGAGGAAGCTATTTATACATATATTTTTTATGACTTATTTATCAACTTATAAATTAAACCATTGTATTTTCTCTTAGATCTCTTCAATTTCTGTGATTTCACTAAAGCCTGTGCTGAAAATCAGCGCTGGGGATTTTGGGTCCTCAGCACATGCTGAGCACTAAACTTTTTTCGCAAGCACGGCAGCGATCCGCGTAGGCATTTGTTCTTTTTTTTTTTGTTTAATTTCTCCTTGTCTATTGTATCTCCTTGTAACTTAATTTTAATTTCTCCTTGTTGTACATTTGTTCTTTTGTGTTTAATATCTCCTAGTTATATAAGTACCTATGTAATCGGTGTTGTGTATACAGTTTGTTGAAAATAAATTATTTTCTTTCTTTCTTTCATATAACCTACATGTCGTCAGGTCGTAGATACTCAATGCTACCCTTGCAGAGCGTTGACATGTCGCCGATGATTAACTAAATAACCAACCATCGGGTTATTTATCCAAATCATTTATGTAATAATAGTTTTTTAATGAATAATTATGATATTATTTATGATAATGAAATAATTATGGTATTGTATAATATTGGGTCGTTGAAACTTAGCTATGTCATGATATTTACGCTTTTCAGTATATTTTTACCATATTCTTATTCCTTCCATAATATAATATTCCCAGGAAAATAGAGAAAACCTCTTCCACTCGCTCAATTTTTCATACAGTTTTATAAATTTCAGATTTTCTAATTTTCACAAAAGCCTTATTAAAATACTTATTTCCACTTTGATTTTGGAAAGTAGGTTTGTTTTTATTTTGAATAAAATTTTAGTTAAGTGAAAAGTAAAATATGGAAAACTAAAAAACAGGAAAATAATTGTACGTGCGAGAGGGGTAAGAGAGGTTCTCTAAATCGACTTGGACGAATCGATATTGTTTTTACGACAAAAATAATTTGATACTGCACAATTCATATGATATTACTGGAAGTTGGTAGTACGTTAACCACTAACAATATTAATGCTGGAACAATTTTGATGGAAGCTATTTGAGCCAATTTTTTATTTATTTATATATATAAATTTACTTTTTTATAAGCTGATGGCCGCAGATCGCCTTGACAGCATTTACACGGGCTGTTGGTGAGAGCAGACGGCTCTCAACCGGTAAAACTTAAAATTATACACAACGTTCGGAACTCTGCTTGGGGCGTTGCGAAGTCGGGAGGAATGGGAGACAATGCGCGGGCGTTTACGGGGACACTTCGACCCCGCCGGCGGGGTCGGTGCGAAGGTTGAGTGTTTTCTCTCTGGGGGGCTGACGATAGGAATAACTCCGGATAGGCGGCCGTTATCTCGTCAGGGGGGTCACCAAGTACGTGTCTTGGTCTACGGAGAGAGAAGATTCGAATAAAATGATTTCACTACTGCTAATATATACTATCAATAATAAACTGTGCATATAACACCAGCCTAGTTTTGCTGGGTTTTTATTAAAATCTGAGTAAGACAGCTCAAATTATGTTATATTATTGTTATTAATTTCTTATGTACGGAAGAAACTGCTCATAAAAAAAAAATGAATTGATAATTCATCTGGTTGTTAAGTTATAAATTAGGTTTCGCTTACTATATTTAATATGTTTTGGTATCTTCTATCTTGGTACTTTGGTGAGGCTCTGATTCAATCAAATGATAAAAAGTGAAAAAATATAACATGATTTTCTAAGGCAAATGACGACTGGAGTGGAGTTAACGGGATTTAGCTTCACCGAATCGAAAGTGAAAAGAAAGAAAGAATATTTATTTGACCCAATCGTCACAAACAACTTAAATACAGCAACATAATCATAGAATAGTACTAAAACATATGAACAGAGAAGAGAGAACAAAGTGACGGTATAGTTTAATTCACGGTTCAAAAACCGCCTTAACAAGTTTTCACTTTTTCACACAAGTTAACAAATATGGCTCAAAAATTAATCAGGTCTAATTTTGCTTAGTATACAACCAAAATCGTATCTGTCACTTCAAAAGTCAAGACGATGATGAAATGAAAACGTCAAAAGCTGCAGAAGAAAATTTTCACGACTGTACCTACGATGTAAGCTATTGTCGGCGTCAATAAATATAATCTATGTAACACCCACGGCCCACTGATTAGCTAACAAAATTAACTCAAGTTTTATTGGACGCGAATTGCATATATACTGGATAGTACCACCCAATTACAGCCACTAAAAGTGAACCAAAATTATGCTTGGCTCTAGTTTTTATTTTCTGAGTAAAACTAACCAAATTATTTATGGTAAACTCACCAGATATTTTGGGGTAGAAGCTGAATTGAGAATCAAGTAAGGCTCTAACGTAATTATGGATTATGAAGTACTAGCTGTTTCTGCTAACTCTTAGTTTATTGTGTGCAGTAAATTTTCGAATTATAAATGTATTTTCCACCCAACCAAGAAAAGCGTACTTTTGTTGACCTTTTGTTGAGGTGAGGGGATTTTATGGCCGTCTGCACCTTTGAGCAGCAAACTATAATACATTATAAACTTATAACTTAAGCAACGGTACACCGTTGCTTAAGTGTTTTTGCAGCTAACACTTATGCAACGATGCATTATAAGTCTATGAAAATATTTCGGTCATACTTATACAATTTCATAAAACGAGATATTAAAATATTAGTTAAATAATATGTCTGATTAATATTATTTTGCGCAGCAAAACCAAAACATCCGACTTTATCGCCAATGAAGGAGAATGATTCCTCGTTGACCTGCACTTGGATGATGGATTATTTCCAGTTATTTTCATTAAAATCCAAACTACTGAACCGATTTTTATGATTTTTCTATGAGACCAATCTGAAAATATTACCTAACAAAAAGTTTCTTTTTGAATCGGCTTATAAATGTCGGGGATATGAGGTAACAAACATATAAAAATACAAACGAGTTGCTAACCTTCTCTTTTTCTTCTTTCTTCCTAAGTCGGTTGAAAAGTCAAGTTCTCATCGGTGTTTCGTACTTATTAGATTTTGCTCCCCGAGAATATCTAGTAGTATTTACTTAATGGTAATCATATGACCAGTATAAAAAAAACGTTCATTTTAGAAGGTCCAAAATGTATTGAACGCAAGTATGTACAACACCGTCTTTATCAGAAAAACAGAAATACCAATGAAATTCTGTTAAAAACTGTTTACTACTAATCTCTATTCAGTTACTTAAGAAAAGGTCTTGTTATTAAAATAGGCAAATACTGAGAAATAAAAAGTTTCAAAAATAGCTTACCATGCATACATAGTACTTACGTAACCAGCTCCGGAGTATCTTCATCACCATCATTTAAAAACAAAATAAGTACCTAGCGAATCAAGCATAGTTCCGACGGCAGCGCGACGTTTATGGGCGTGTCATTTTCTCACTTGGCCTGGTGACTTACACCGAGCCAGGGTTAGCCAGTATACCGCCGCCGGCGCGGCGCGGCGCGGCGTATGTGCGATGTCAATACAGCAATACGCAGCGACTGACAAATCGTGGGCGGCCGCGCGACCGTCTGAACCCAGCCTAATACTGTATATTCAAGTGTACCTACTATTCATGTATTTATTGCTTTACTTTTTAAAATTATATGTAGTTTAGTGACGTAAAGTTAGCTAAGTAGTGATATAGATTAAAACAGGGAGATTCTTATAACAGGTCCAAAACAAAAAAAAACAAAAAGAAAACTACTTTACTTTTATTTCATATTTGGTATTATTTTAGTCTGCTAAAGCCCCATTGGCATTTACGAGACAAGTTATAGAAATAATATTCCAATTAAATACGTTCAAATAGTGGTTATTTACTTGGCTACAACGATATGATATTCAATTTTAGAAACCAGGTAAAGATTTATGTATAATATATTGCCCGATTATTCTTAAGTGTAGTGTGAAACATGTAAATAAGGAAGGACATTTAAAACATACACATATACGTGAATTGTTTGGATTATTTGGCTAGAATTTAACCTATCAATAAATATATTAAAAAATGGGGTGTAGATATTTATCTTTGTAAATGTAATATGTGTGTTTTAGAATAATACTTTGCATCAACCAACATTCACGTAGCCTGTAAGTATTAATACTCACGACATTTTTGAAGTACACTGTAATTTAAATTAACAGCATTTACGCTTCTTTGTGTAGTAAATAACACAAAAAATTATTCATTCGATGTACGGAAATTGTAAGATATTGAGTTCACAAAAGAAAACCTTTAAAAGTAAGGTTAATCAAATGTTTAGTTACGACAGTAAAAAAAACTGTGATAAATAAATTAAATCACAACTGCCACTCAATGATTATGAAGAAAGTAATACAGCTTGGATAGAATTGTGCCAGTTGATGAGGTAAAGCCATAAAGTCATCTATCTGATGAGTAAAACAGCAAAATGACAAGGTCGTGTTAATGTTGATGTGAGTCGGGAATGTGTCCTGGCAACTGTTGACTAGCGACCTACGTTTACTCCTAAGCCTCTGCCGTTGTTAATGTGTGTACAATAATGCGAAATACTATTAATTTCATTGCATTTATTAAACATTTTTCACATAAAAGTAACATACAGATAAATTTCTTTCATAGTCATAATTAATACGTCATATTATTATTAATTGCTAATCTATATGTATTTAGTAATATAAAAACGGCCACGCCTAATAACTTAATACAATTAGGTGAAACATACAACACAATTCAATATTTAACAATTCCGTGCACTTATATTTGTAATAAGTTAAGATCACTTTAACGTTACACTATAAAATCTCATTCAATTTGGATTTGTACTTGCAGATAAAATTAGATCGTCATCGGCAGTGATATTGAAAACATAGAAACTGGCAAGGCAAGTAATGCGTGCGTACTTCGAGTTGAGTGGTTCGCCACAGAAGCGCGTGGCGAATTCTAGTTTTGTTTCTTTGTCGTAATGAGAGTTGACAGCGTATCAGAAGAGACGCGGGTAAACAACCACGAATAACTTTGCGCTCCCCTCCCCGCGGACCCGCTACACCCTGACTGTCGAGCGCCCTGTGCGCACTGACACACAGTGACACTGACAAAGTTAGTCGTAGCTGTTAGGTGACAGACAATAGGTACGGTGCGAAGAACGGCATCGCCGCCGCGGCCTCGTGTAACGTGCAAATTATGTTAGGATAGAATCAATCATATACAACTCAAAATACTGATATAACTGAACAGTACAAACGGTGACTCATGCTATGTTAAAGCTAAAGCGGGACTATATCCACTTGTGTACACTTTGTGGTCGAATTCACTCGTATCGTAAGTTTATTTACATACAACAAAGGAAGAAAGATCGTTATCGGTCAGACCACAGAAGCTGACGCAAGTCCCGGTCTCGGAGCGGGTCGGCGACACCCGTCCAACTCGACATACCGAACGATCCGTCAAAACAGATAACCGAGATATGTTGCATGAGTTTCAAAGGTCAGATCTCAACACAAAAAGCGTAAAACCCTTTTTTTATTTTCATTGTTAATATGCCAAAATAAACTTAAGCGCAGGCTTAAAATTATTTCATGAGAGTATTGGGTGAAAAATACATTTGTAGATGCGCCCGGAGACGCTCGCGTTCTGAGTTCGTCTAATATACAGTATGATCGAATAATACATCATTTAGTAGACATCGTAGCGGTAAAAGCAAAACAAAACAGTCGTTGGATGTCTCGTGTTCGTGTTAATCACATGTTACACAGTGTCCTCTACGTGGGGCCGCGGCCGGCGCGGCGGGCGCGGCGCGTTTGTGGCGCGGCTCGGCGACGGCACTCGTAGTCTTCTGCCGTCACCACGCCTCTCGTCCTTGACTAGGTAGATATTTACACAAAAAGCTTGTATGTACAGCGTTGTTAATGCGAAAATTCGCCCAAATTACTCTACTGAGTTAAGTATGTATAATTGGGTCGTCTCTTGGTGTTAGAAAATGCGCGAAAATTGTCATGTTGTTTTCGCACAAGTCTTAACGCTTTCGACCGTCATTGCAACCGAGTTTGTAATAGGATTCGATAAGACAATATTTACTTGATTTTTAACAGTTCTAAAACTAAGAATATAATGCCATTACCGATACCGAGTTTTGTCACTAGATAGTAGTATGTGAAAAAAAAAATTAAGTAATATTTACTAATTAAAATGAAAATAAATAGGGTGGAGTTTTAATGATGATAACTAGTAACAAAAACTTTAGTAATTTTATATTGTAACAAAACGATAATGTAGCGGCATCTCATGCACCTAATGAGATATTCTTAGTTGTAAACCAGTTAATATTCAAGAAAAAAAATTCTCCATCGCCTCCAAATCGGTCGCTAGACGGCCTAGGGTGGTCGCTGGGGCGTGATCGTTCATTATTGGTGGGAAGGAATCGCATCGCGATAGTGATCGTGAGTGTGTCTAGGAAGCGGGCGAAGTTATTGCGGTGACCGCTACGATTTCAAATTACGCTTGTCAACTTTCTAATATACCTAGTAGTTTTCACCCGATCTCTGGTAGACAGAAACAAAGAAACACTACACTAATAGATTAAGTGCGCGACGCGGGCTCGCTGCCTGTATCTATGTCTTACTTTTGACGACTAGCTTGGCGGAGGTCTCCACTTGGCCGGCGGCCGTGGTGGCCCGACAGGTGAAAGTGCCAGTGTCCTCCTCGTACGTGTTGCCGATCAGCAGCACAGCGTTGTTGCCCTCGTGGATCATCTGCGCAGAACACAGGTGGAAGACCATGTATATATACATACATACATACATACATACATACATACCTATATCAAAGTAAACTACGCACACTAATGAGCAATACCTAGAACCATAACTTGGATTCATCAATAATGGGTAAGATTATCATCAGCAGTTTTGTTGCTGGAGAATAAGCTCCAGCAACAAAAGTGGCTTCATGAGCCACTAAATTGGTATACCCATTGAAGTGATACGTGTTATTCACGTTTGTATTTAATTTCGGGTGGATACAGCCTACCACCAATTATTTGGACTATATTGTGATCAAACCCAAAAAATAGTATTTAGTACGTATAAATACTTAGGTTTTGTAAGGGATTTACAGTCTGAAAATAGTTACCTGGAAATCTGGGGTGACCGGAATGAGAGCACCTTCACGGAGCCATTGGATGGTCGGCTTCAATTTTCCGGAGATTTGAGTCTTGAACTGTGCCGGCTGGCCTTCAAACACCACGATGTCTCGCAGAGGAGTCAGGGTCGGCAGACTGTCGGCTTGATCAGGCTGGGCCACCTTTAGTTTAGCGGCTACCGTCACACGGCCGGCTGAGTTGTATGCAACACACTTGTAATCACCCTCGTCTTCGGGGAACGCTTCGGATATACGCAGAGTATACTCCTCGGCTGTCCTGGACATTTGGAAGTATTTCGATGGCTTGATCAGCTTGTCACCTTTGTACCACTGCACGGTAGGCGATGGTTTTCCTAAGATCTTGCAGCTGAACTCAATAGATTGACCTTCGGTAACAAACTTATCCTTCAAAGAGTCTATAACTTCTGGTGGAGCGTTAGCGGCTTTGGATTGAGGCTTGGGCTTTTCTTTAGTAGCCGGAGCGTTAACCAAGCACTCAGCGTCGCAACGAGCTTCGCCGGCGTTGTTGATGGCAACACATTCGTACTTACCAGAGTCTTGAGGATAAGCTTCCAGAATAAGAAGAGTGTAAGTTCCGTCCTCCTCTAGGATCTTGTTACGGATATCCGGCTGCACTTTTTTACCATTCTTTAGCCAGTACACGTCAAAAGGTTTCGTTCCGGTCACTTTGGTATCAAACCTGACAAGCTGACCGGCCGTAACGTTAACGTTTTGCGCAGTCAGAGTGAAGCTCGGTGGAACGGCACCTCCTCTGCCCTGCCGTCTGCGTTCCTCCACAACCAGGTTAGCGCTGCATTTAGCCGTGCCTCCTCTGTTCTCAGCTACGGCAGCAAATACTGCGGAATCTTCGACAAAAACTTGTCTGATAATCAGAATAGATTTAGTGCTAAATGTGTGGATTTGGAAATCGGGCGAGTTCTTGATAGGAAAGTTCTCCCTGTACCACTTAATAGTGGGAAGTGGGTCTCCATCAAACTCCACCTCGAACCTTGCTTGTTCTTGTTCGAAAGCACGGCAAGGCTGCATTTTCTTGGTGAATACCGGAGGGTTGCTTGGCTTGACAGGACCTTCAACCACCCTTTCCTGTGTCTGAGCTTTGTGTTCCATTTCTGTTGTTTCAGTGGATGTGATCTTACGTGTAATTTCGGTATCACCGACGACTTCTTTCTGGGTTTGCTTTTGTTTCGCTACGTGCACTTCCTTGCCGTGTACGGTAGATTCAGATGGGTCGGGAATCTTTGGTTTCCTCACCACCTTTTTCTGAACCGTCTGATCAACTACTTCTTCGGTTTGTTCCCTGAAAATGAATATTATGCATTAAAGAATTAAAAAAAATACTTCTGCAGTTATGTGGAATATGTTGCAACAGACAATTTAGAATTTGTTTTTATTAATTAATGTAATTTTTTTGATGACAAATAAAATGCATATATTTTTAATAATTATTTATAGATTAATTATAAAATATCGAAAATAATTTTATAGCACAGTGTGACCTAAACTCGCACTTTACGCACGCTTTTCCGTGACCTAAGTTGCCTATTTCTGCACGGTGTGTAAAAGAATTGACCAACTTCACTCATGTAGAAAAAATAAAAGGAAACACATTTAAATGTCATTTGGAGCTTAAAAACTCACAGCAAACAAATGACATTTTGTCAAAAATGACAATTGACATTTTTCCATTTGACAATGGGATTTTCAGTGACAGCCAAAACAATAAGAAACGGTCAGCTATAATTCATTTCTTATTACTTTCAAAACACTAATCGCATCCCCCGAACCCCCCCTCTTGCCCGCGTCCGGGGCGGGTTTATGTCACACTTGCTATAAAATAGTATACGATACTTGTGGCCTAAGTTGTCTAGTACTGCACGGCGTTTAGCACCCTCGCTCCGCTCGGGCGCTAACTTCACGCCGTGCAGTAATAGGCAACGTCACGCGTATCGTAATGTACTATATAGCTCATAATAAGTATAGTTATTTTCTAAATATTTTGTTCTGATGGGACGTATGACATAGTGATACTACTGTATTGAAACTAGCTATGTAATTACGTTTCACATAATTTGTAAACGAATGTCAAAAAGTATCTGCTAGTTATTACATTTGATTGCTATATAAAATATATTACTCACAAGCTGTCTTCATATTTCTGAGCCATACCCCTGGCAACTGATGCGCTTGCAATCTTTTCCCCAGGTATAGCATACTGGTGAGAAGATTCCCTCAATCTACTTTCTTTGATTACTTGCTCATTTTCCAATTCTTGGATCTTGTTGTAATATTCTTCGCTCTTCTTTCTCTTCACAGCAGATTGCCATTCAGTCTCAGGCTCTTTGATTACTTTCGGTTTCAATTCGGGCCTGTGATCTATGACACCTTGGCGTTGCATAGTCTGTCTCTCTACGAAGGTCTTTTCTAATTCAGTTCCAGTACGTTGGTATTGTGTAGTTTCGTCATACCAAGCTGCGATGATTAAAAATAGGTTGAGATAAATTATATCATACACACGCACAAAAAATGATTCTCGACATACCTCTCTCAGAATCCGATGGTAAAGCCGGTAGAAGCAGGTGATAGTTGCACTTCATCTTATGGTAGAGAGAGGAAGATAAAGGGAAGCGGGGGGGATTTATTTGTGCAGAAGCGTGTATATGGTGTTTGCGTGGATGTGACGTGTATTAGAGCAGCAAAGAAGGAAATTGTCTGAGTCAATAATCCATTCAGTGGATAGTGTGAATAAAACCAGTGCCCGGTGTGAAGGTGCAAAGTAAGCATTATGTGTTTTAAATGTATGTAGTACTCACGTCGGGGTGCGTTCTTTAGGACCCCTCTATAGTCATCGTGTCTCGGAATAACTTTGAGTTCGGTCGTGGCCAGAGCTTCTCCAGCGGAGCTTCTGGCGATTACTTCAATTTTGCCAGTGTCATACTGTCTAGTCTTAGGTATATCGAAGTGGTACATTCCATCATACGTGAGCTTGTATCTTGAGCCCTATGAGAAAAAAAACATAAACAGTTTATAAACCTAACTTATCGAGAAATGAATCAAACCAGTCCAAAGTTATGATCGTATATGATACGTACGTTGACAATGGTGTTCCCGTTGATAACCCACATGACTCGTGGCTTGGGATGACCGGTGACGCGGCACTGGAAGCGAGCCCATTCACCCTCTTCTACCGTCACTGGATCCGGTCGGCTTACAAACACAGGTGGCGAGCGGGCCTTGGCCTCATCTACTATCTGTTCAGGTGTTCTGAACATAAAATAAAATACAAATAAAGCATGCAAAACCCAGTGGACCTAAACTCAAACATGAATAAGAAGTTGGACGTGCGAAACATATTTGAGTGAAAATATTGACTGCATTATACTTACACCAGCCAAGCAGCTTCCATTTCTCTAATTTTTTCAATACTCTTCATGTGCTTAGGCAGTTGCGAATCATAAACAATACCAGGCTTTCCTGCGGTCTTGATAATAGCCTTGGTCTCATCCATACCATACAGATTAGTAGCACGGCACAGATATTCTCCGCTGTCTTCAGGATAAACCCAACCAAAGTTCATAGCTACGTAACCGAAGTCATAGATGGGTGTGAATCGGTTTTCTGCAAAAAATTAAACTCGCTAATTTATTGTAATCCTTAAATGTCTATTTGAAAACTAATTTATCTACCATATTACTGTGATGTGGCATTGCCATACTGGGGTAGCAAAGACTTTGGTCTAGGGTGAGAGTAAGAATACTCACTATGCAAAAGCGGTTTGCCGTTGAAGAACCATTCCACTTTCATGTTGGGGTCTCCAACTGGTGCCAACTGGCATTCGAACTTGGATGTTTCCATCTCAACTAAACTAGTCTGGCTCTGGATCTGTGTGACGAAACGCGGAGGTTGCTTTTTGTCAGCATCATAGAGATCGTCTTCAGTCAAGAATATCTCTGAAGTGTACTTCTTAATTGTGGCCTCCATTTGAGTCAATGCCTCTGATTTCTTCATTCCTCTTGGTACTTGGTTTTGAAGAATGATGTCCGGAAGTTCTAAAATCAGGAAATTACATAAATAAGTTATCAAATATTAGAGGATAACAAAACTTTTATTTTTTTCTAGCACTAAACTTACGTTTGCATGATACTGTTGCCTTGGTGAAGTCTTCTCCGAAATCATTTACCGCTCGGCAAATGTACTCTCCAGAGTCCTCAGCATAAACGTAAAGAATGTCCAGAGATACAAAACCCATATCATACACGGTGCGGTATCTGTGGCCAGAAGGCAAAAGCTTTCCGTTTCGGAACCATTCGATGCGCAGCTTAGGATCTTCCTTTGGTTCGACGCGACATTCGAATCGTATGCTTTCTGATTCTTCCACAGTGTGTGACTGGATCTGAGTGATAAACTTGGGAGGCGAACTGATAACGGGCTCTTCCTTTGGTGCATCTGCGACACGCCCTCTTTCAAGCTCCTTAATTTTCTCGCCACTCATGCCTTGAGGCAACTGCGATTCTAAAACAATATCTCGCTTCGCACTACAAGTTATTTTAGCACTTGTAGTGGCTGATCCCCATCTGTTGGTTGCTCGACACGTGTACTCTCCAGAATCACGAGCATAAATGTAATCGATATCTAATGCGATAAATCCGAAGTCATTGAGCATGTGAACACGAGATCCAGTTGCAAACGGTCGGCCATTGTGGAACCAATCGATCCTCATCGTAGGATCTCCAACAGGCTCGACACGACAATCGAAGTGTATCGGTCCTCCTTCAGGGACGTCTAAATTGTCTTTAATTTCAACAGTGAATCGTGGAGGATTCGGTTTCTCGTCTTCAACAGTGATCTCTTCTCGCTTGTGAAGTGTCTCTTCCAATTTCTGGATACTCTCAGTTCCTGACTTGAAATGAGAAGGTAGTTGAGGTTCCAGTATAATTCCTTGTCTGCCTTTCACCTGGAGCTTACAGGAAACTGTGGCTTCACCGTGGCGGTTTGTAGCCTTACAAGTGTAAAGACCGGCATCACGCTGGTATACTCCACCAATCTCTAAAATTACGAATCCAAAGTCGTTGATAGTCTTTACTCTCGATCCTGTCAGAAGAGCCTTACCATTATGGAACCACTCAACCCTCATGCTAGAATCATTAACAGGTACCAGTCTGCATTCGAAGTGCGCTGAAGAGTTTTCAGATAAAATAAGATCAGAGGGCGTGGTTATGAATTCAGGTGGATTTCCAGTCTCTGCCTCAGGTGTTAATGAGTCAACGGCGCCATTGTAGCCTTCGAGCTGGGCAATTTTATCTATAGTTCCCTCCATACCCTTAGGCAATTGAGACTCCAAAATGATGTTACGCTTTCCTTGTACTTTCATTGCTGCCGTTGTTACAGCTTCGCCATAGTCGTTGTAGGCTCTGCAGAGGTATTCGCCGGAGTCTTCGGGATACGTTGGGGATATTTCGAGAATAACGAATCCAAAGTCACAGAAAGTTCTGAACCTTGATCCAGCTTTCAGTGACTTTCCATTCCAGTACCATTCGACCTAAAAATAGGATATTTGTAAATAATATAAATATATCAGAATTAGAGCCGGTTCAGGTTGCGTAAGATGTGCAATTTACTGAAGCATAATTTTTTTGTTACTAGCTGTCGAACTGGCCACTATACGCTCTGACAATCATGTAAACGTTTGTTTTATCTAATTGGAATGTCCATGCGGGCGCAATCATTTTTCACTCACCTTTAATTTCGGGTCATCAGTAGGTATCAGCCTTGCTTCGAAGTGTGCATTTTCACCTTCTCTAAGACTTTCAATGTTGGATAACGGGACTGTGAAGACAGGAGCTTTACCACGTTCTTCTTCCACATTGGTATCTTTTCTGCGAACCATAGAATCTTCCAATGTTTGCAATTTCTCCAATCCACCTTCCATGCCCTGCAATCAAATATATAGAAGTTTAATCTTAACACCAAAAAAAAATTTACAGGAAAACAGTTTCAGAGCTAACAAACTGAACACGTTTGGGAAATAAAATCTATATTAGTACTTACCCGCGGAAGTTGCGAGTCCAAGATCAAATTTTCCTTCGATGTGCACTTCAGTGTAGCCTTAGTTGAATCCGTGCCCAATTTGTTAGTAGCAATACATTCGTAGGTGCCTGAATTTTCTTCGTAGCAATACAATATATCCAAAATGACAATACCAAAGTCATGGAATGTTCTGTACCTGTGGCCATGAGGCAACTTTTTGCCGTTGTAATACCATTCAACCTTAAGATCAGGGTCATCTACGGGGACTAATCTTGCTTCGAAATGAGCGCTTTGGCCCTCTACCAGTTTAGTAACGTCTTGAATTTGCGTGATGAACTTAGGTGGTTCGGCAGAAGCGGCAGCTGGTGCATGATGTTGTGCACCTTGTAAACTTTCTAGTTCTCTGATCTTAACTAGCGAGTCAGGTTGCAAACTGTCCGAGAACACTCCACTTCTTCCATAGCAATTGATAGTAGCTTTGGTGAAATCTTCACCATACTTGTTCCAAGCGCGACAAACATATTCACCGCTGTCATGATTCTGCGTATATGCAATATCAAGAACCACGAAACCGAAATCGGATACTGGCTTAATTCTGGTAGAGTGGCGCATTGGAACGCCATTGTGGTACCATTCAATTTTCATATCAGGGTCATCAACTGGTACAACAGTACATTCAAAGTGTGCAGATTGTCCATCCTTAAGACCTTCAATATTTGCAATATGTGTAGTGAATCTAGGCTTTTGACCCTTGCTTTTGTCAACGCATTGAAGCTTGACACTTATTTCTGCCTGACCCCATTTGTTTGTAGCTTTGCAAGAGTATGTTCCAGAATCCGATTCCTTGGTTCCAAGAATTTCAAGAACAACCATGCCAAACGCGTATACTGTACGAATACGATGGCTAGCTTCAATAGTTTTGCCATTGTAGAAAAATTCAATAACCATACTTTGATCTCCAGTAGGTATAAGTGATGCTTCATAGTGAGCAATTTGGCCTTCTCCTATGTCAAGAATATCCTGAAAAACGGTTGTGAACTCAGGTGGCCTACCAGTATCGTCATCTGGCTTCTGGCTAGGTTCTTTGCGTAGAGAGTCTTCTAGATTCTGGATCTTTTCCAGCCCTTCTGTTCCTTTAGGATGCTGAGTTTTTTCAATAAGATTTTCCTTGCTAGTGCAATATACTGTTGAAGAAGTAAATGCTTCACCCTTCTTATTATAAGCTTTGCATGTGTATATTCCACTGTCTCTTTCATAAACATCCGTAAGGTCCAGTGTAACATATCCAAAGTCACTAGTCAGCTTGAATCTTGATCCTTGCTCTAAAGCTTTGCCGTTAAAGTACCATTCAATCTTCAAATTAGGATCATTTTTGGGTTCAACTTGACCCTCAAGATGAAGAACTTGCCCTTCAACAAGCTGGTGTTCAGCTGTAACTGGTACTACCCATTCGGGCTTAGGATAATCTTCTTCTTGCAGAGATGGTTTCCTACCCTTTGATAATCTAGTCTCCTCAGCTTGCTCAACAGCCTCCAAACCAGCTTTGCCTTGAGGGTGCTGGGTGTCAAAGTAGATGTTTTTATCTCCGGTACATCTAAGAGAACCAGATGTAGTAGCTGACCCCTTGCTATTGGTAGCTTTGCAGGTATAAATACCAGAATCTTCTTCATATGTGTGTGTGATATCAAGTGATACATAGCTGAAGTCATGAGTGCTCTTGTACCTGGTTCCCGATGGTAGAGGCTTGTTGTTGAAGAACCATTCAATCTTGAGAGTGGGATCTCTTGAAGGTTCAACGTTGCATTGGAAGTGAGCATTATCACCTTCCTTGCATAAGATGTTGTTTAAATGTGAAATAAAGACGGGTGTTTCATAAACTGGCTCTGGGGTGTCAAGTTTTCCTGGCTTGGGCTGCTCTAAAGCTCCAATCCTATCCAAGGATTGAGGGTGAAGTGATTCACCTAGAAGCCAATGACGATCTTCAATCTTGATCGAAGCAGTAGAAACAGCTTCTCCCATGAGGTTGGTAGCTTTGCATGTGTAGATACCAGAATCGTCGATCCTGAGCCCGTTAATGGATAGTGTCACCAAACCAAAGTCAAATGTACTCTTTAACCTGGAGCCAGTAGTGAGTGAGACACCATTTTTGAACCACTCAATCCTAAGATTTGGATCCGTGCGTGGTTCTACCTGAGCTTCCAAGAACACATGTTGTCCTTCAACCAGTTTGTCATAGCTTTTGAGATGAGTCGTGAAAATAGGAGCCTGTTGGACTGACGAGTCTATAAACATCTCCGGTACTTTGTTCATTGCAGCTTCCTTTAACTGAATTTGTTCCCATGACTCAGGCCTCAAAGCGGAGTCGACGATGGTAGACTTGGTCTTCACCTTCAGAGCAGCAGAAGATACTGAATTACCCGCTTTATTGATCGCTTTGCACATGTAAACGCCAGCGTCATCGGATACAACCGAATTGATATCCAAAGTGACAAATCCGAAGTCATGAGTTGTACGGAATCTTGATCCTGAAACAAGATTTATTTATAATATGAAATAGTGTTTTTGATTACAATAAACTCATAAAATTATTTATTAATGGTTCCTACCCATCTTGAGTTCAACTCCATTGATGTACCACTCAAATCTCATACTGGGATCGCCAACAGGCACCACACGTGCTTCGTAATGAGCGTGTTGTCCTTCCCATAGCTCTGAGGGTCCAGTGAGAACTTGAGTGAAAATCGGCTTCTCGAATTCCCTCTCTGGTTCATCTGACCTTTGTTGCTGTGGCTGCTCCAATTGTTGGATCTTTTTCATACCTTCAGGATGTTGTGTATCCAGTTGAATTGCTGCCTTGGCTGTAAACGCAGAATGTTTGTATTAATTAAACAGCAAATGCAATTACTTCTTTAATAAAAAATATTGGAAACATATTTTACTTTTGATCTTCATAGCGGCAGTAGTGACGGCTTCTCCAAGCAGATTAGATGCTCTGCACATATACACGCCTTGATCCTCGTCGCGCACATGGTTGATTGTCATAGATACATAACCGAAGTCATGAGTCTTTGTAATCCTCGAGCTGTCTTCAATGAGCTTTTCATTTCTAAACCACTCAACTTTGAGAGTCGGATCACCGACAGGAATGAGTCTACAGTCAAAGTGTGCTGTTTGCCCTTCCTGGATATTGTCGATGTTCTGTAATGGTTGTGTAAACACGGGTCTCTGTCGGGTGACTGGTTCCGGTATTTCTGGTCGTTTAAATGGTTCCGCTGATTCTAATTCTCGGATCTTCTCTAAGCCTTCAGGACGCTGAGATTCCATAATAATACTACCTTTTGCGGTTACTGTCATTGATATAGCGGAAGTGCATTGTCCAAGAGCATTGATTGCCCTTACGGAATATTCACCGGCATCTTCCGGTACACAGTGCTGAATATCCAATGACACGTAACCAAAATCAAAAGTGATATGGAACCGCGAAGCAGATGGCAGGGCTTTCTCATTGTGGTAGAACTCAATACGTAGATTAGGATCGTGTACTGGTTCAACTTGACATTCGAAGTGCGCTGTCTGGCCTTCGAATACGTGCGTCGTTCCCCTTAGTTCGGTGACGAACATGGGTGGGGTAATCTTAGGTTCTTCAACTTCAAGTCTTGTGTTGTGGCCTTGTGCTTCAAGTTGTCTGATCTTCTCAAGACCATTTGGATGTTGTGTATCCAAAATAATACTTCTATGCCCTGCAACAATAATATTTTTACAAGACATTACTGTATGTATATCATGATTTATTTTAAAAATGATTGTTACTAGTAGTTAGTATTAGAATCTCCGGTTCCGGAACGTAAATACATAAAATTGATTTGCTCTATTATTTCCAAAACTGTACAACCATTGCTGTAATCACTAGTGTAAAAAAACTTGGAAGCGCCTTATTAAGGCACTACAGCATGTGCTAGGCAGGAGTAGCCTGAATCCCTAAAGGGGAAAACTTCAGTCATGTTTCCGAGACGGCATTGACAAGTCAAGACATGTACCAATGTATTTTTTAGAGAAGAGAAATAAGCTTAATTATTACGATTACTAATAGATCAGAACGCTTACCTGCAACCTTCAACGTGCATGTATTAACTGCTTCACCAAGTTTGTTAGTGGCTTTACACATGTATATGCCGGAATCTTCGGAATAAGAGTAAAGGATATCTAACGCGACATATCCGAAATCATGGGTAGTTCTGTATCTGTGACCAGCTCTGATCTTTTGGCCATTGAGGAACCACTCGATTTTAAGATCTGAATCATTGATAGGTTCTACTCTACACTCAAAGTGTGCGTGTTCGCCTTCTTTCAAGTTCTCGATGCTAGTCAGTGCGGTCAAGAACACTGGACGTTGACCAGGTTTCTCTTCTTCCACTGTCTTTGGCCGTTCGTACCTCTCCAGCTCTTGTATCTTCTTTAATCTCTGTTCATCTAAGGTGTCCAGGTATAATCCAGATTTAGCTGCAATATTGATTAAATATTTATTTCCTATACTCATAAGATAGCATGAATCTTAGTCATCTCACCATCATGTGTAAAAATAGCATAATTTATTAAAGGTTTTTATAGTTACGTACCATCAACTTTAACGGAGCTTGTCGTTACAGCTTCACCCACGGCATTAGTAGCTTTGCACATGTAGGTACCGGTGTCTTCGGCATACGCGTACAATATATCCAACGCCACGTATCCGAAGTCGTAGGTGGTTTTGAACCTGTGTCCTTGCTGAATAGGTCTACCGTTGCAATACCACTCGACACGCATCGTAGGATCATTGACCGGTGTCAAAGTAGCCTCAAGATGCACAGGCTTTCCTTCAGGAACCTCTGCATTCTTCAGTGGCCTGCCAAACTGAGGCTTTTCAGCGACGAATACCTCGTCGCGGGTAACACGCTTATTTCTGGTGTCGTCTTCGAGGTACTGAATCTTTTCAAGTGCACTCTCGTGCTGTGTGTCACGAATTATGGATTCCTTTGCTATAAAGGAAATATAATATTTATTATTTTTAGGTGAAAAACTTACGGAACGAACAGATGACCCACCAGGTACTGTCTGCCCATAACCAAGCAACACGACTAGGATCCTGCCCTACTTTAGTACAGCAAGACCCAAGTCGCATCTGAAGCACCCATTACTCTGAGACGTGAATGTGGAATGTCTCATCTGCATGTAATTTCACACAGTAACGCGTAAGCATTAATTACTGCTTGGAGGCAGAAATGGATATGACCACTATAGGTTCAACTACATACTCGTACGTATAAATAAAGGTTAGATACATAAATACAAAGTATTACAGTGTTGAGATTGATGCATTAAGAAAACCGGACAAGTGAGAGTCACGCACCGGCGGCCATGTACAAACTTTTACTAGAAAATTATTAATAATGTTTTCCGGTTTATCGATATACGATGGTCAATTCTCGAAATGGAAATGTAATATTGTAATCGCACAGAAAAAATTTAGTTATTATATAATCTTAAATTATATATAAACAAATTTCGGATTTTTTTCTTTGTGCTGGAAAATCTTGCTTGAATGAGTGTAATTCAACGGAAAGAACCTTACAGAGTTTGATTAACTTGCAAGTGGTATATTTTTATTGCTTGGACTTAGTACGGTTGAATTTTTACGCCTCCAAGATACTACTAAACTATGTAATAGGTATTAATTTCAAATTGATACCTCCACGCGTTCATGGGAAAAAGGATCTTGACAGACAGACTGACACACAGACATAGACGGACAACAAAGTAGCCCTATATGGCTTTATTTTCTTCCTTTTTTGATCCGGAACCCTAGAAATAGGGATATACTTACATTGAACATTCAATTTAATGGACGATGTAGCCTGTCCTAGATTGTTGATGACCTTGCAAGTGTATTCTCCGGAATCCTCTCCGTAAACGGTTAGGATATCAAGAGCGGCAAAGCCAAAGTCATATGCGGTGCGGTAGCGGTGACCACTTTGCAGTACTTTGCCGTTGAAGTACCATTCCACACGCATATTGGGATCGGGGTAGGGCTCAATCCTGCACTCGTAATGAGCGCTCTGTGCTTCCACAAGCTTTGTGGGTCCGTTGAGTTGTGTGATAAAGCGAGGAGCTTGGTTCACCGCAACTTCAACATCTTCCTTGCGAGCGTACCGAGATGAATCTTCCAACTGCTGGATTTTGTGCAGAGCTGTCTCATGCTGTGATTCCAGTTGCAATGATGCTTTAGCTGTAAGAAAATGTTAATAGTTGAAACATTTGATTGGGGAAATACAAGATGAAATAAAATACTTATAAGATACACTTACATTGCACGAACAATGTAGACGATGTGACAGCTTCTCCAAGCTCATTAATAGCCCGACAGGTGTAGGTGCCGGAATCTTCAGGGTTCACGTACTTCATGTTGAGAGCGACGTATCCAAAGTCGTGCATAGTGGTTAAACGATTGGCTACAAGAAAAAAATTATATAATTACCTATATTTTATAATTATATAATTACCTATATTTTATAGTAGTAATTATGCCACTTTTATTTGTAACTCATTAACGCTTATGGCTTTCGATACTTACAGGCCTCAATAGGAACTCCATTGCGTAGCCATTCCACACGTAGCTTAGGATCACCTACAGGAATCAGCCTGGCTTCAAAATGAGCTGCCTGATTTTCAGCTACTCTGATGTCCTTCATTGGCAAAGTGAATACTGGCGCTTGTGTAATCATCTCGTCTTGAGCGCTATGCCTCTGGTTTCTTGTGTGATCTTCTAATTGATGAAGCCTAGGTAATGCTCCTTCGTGTTGTGACTCCAAATATATTGACTTTTTGGAATGTACGATGGCAATACCAGATGTAACCGCTTCACCTAGAGCATTTATCGCCCTGCATGTGTAAGTACCTGAGTCATCAGGTAAACATGACATAATATCTAAAGCCACGAATCCAAAGTTGTTTGTTTCGGTGAACCTTGAACCACTCTTCAGTGGCTTGTTGTTGTGATACCATTCTACCTTCATGGTCGAGTCAGAAACAGGAATCAGCCTGCATTCAAAATGAGCTCGCTGACCCTCCTTGATTTCTACATTTTTCAACGAAGTTGTGAAGACTGGTGCCTGAGTAGTCAGTTCATCGATCTGGTCGGTTCTGTGGTATTTAGATCTGTCTTCCAAATGTTGTATTTGTTCAAGACCAGCCTCGTTTTGTGTGGCTCTGATAATGTCAGCCGTTCCACGGCACATCAATTTGCAGCTTACTTCATCGATACCAACAAGATTGACTGCCCTGCAGGTGTAAATACCAGAGTCTTCAGCGATCAAATCAATAATATCTAGTGCTACGTATCCAAAATCATGGATAGGTCTAAATCTGTGTCCAACAGTAACTGGTTGGCCGTTTTTGTACCATTCAACTTTCAGGTTGGAATCCGTGACTGGTTCAAGTTTACATTCAAAGTGCACATGATTGCCTTCTCTGACGTTTTCGATAGATTTGGGTTTTGTTACAAAGCGGGGCTTGATATTTATTGATTCATCAATAACATCACTTTTCTTGTATCTTGAAGCATCTTCCAAATACTGAATCTTCTCAAGTCCTGATGGATGCTGAGATTCCAATATCAAATCTTTCTTAGCAATCACCCGCAACGCGCATGATGTGACGGCCTCGCCCAGTTGATTTGTGGCTTGGCATGTGTAAACACCAGAATCTTCAGGGTAAACGCTGAGAAGATCGAGAGCTACATAATCAAACTCATAGGCTGGTCTGAATCTGTGTCCCGTTTTTATAGGTCTGCCGTTACAGAACCACTCTACTCTCATTGTAGGATCCCCAACAGGCTGCAGCCTGCATTCCAAATGAACGTTAGTACCTTCAACGGTTTCAATGTTATGTAAAGCTCTCGAAAATTGAGGAGCTTGCATCACTGTTATGTCTTCATGAACTTGGCGGGTTCTTCGGGCAGCATCTTCTAGAATTTGGATCTGTTCAACAGCTTGTTCATTCTGAGTGTCGGTGACAATATCAGATCGCTCAATGACGCGAACCATTGCAGACGTGTGGGCTGACCCAAGATGATTTACCGCCCGAGCTGTGTATTCTCCGGAGTCGATGGATGTAGCGTGGATGATATCTAACGCAACGAATCCAAAATCATAGTACGTTTTAAAGCGAGAGCCTACTGTCACAGCTCTGCCGTTGTGGAACCATTCCACTCTCATAGTAGGGTCACCCATGGGCTCCAGTCTACATTCTAGATGGATATTTTTACCTTCTGATACGGCTGGAGGATCGGAAAGGGGCTGTACGAAAACTGGCTTTGACTTTGAGATTTCCTCGATGTGATACATGGGTTCCACAAACTTGGTTTCTTCAATATGTTTAGTCTTTTCGTAGAGACCACGATGAATACTCGAAGTGTCAATGCTAGAACGAGCTGAAAAACAAAATTACATTAAGAAAAATCCACGTCTGTACAATTTACATCAATTTACATAAAACGAATTGTAAGTAATTCTGTGTAAAACTTACTCTCAACAACCATTGAGGCACTCAGTTGTGCTTCGCCTAACGCGTTGCGGGCAACAACAGTGTACACTCCAGAGTCCTCGGCGCGTACACTCGAGATATCCAGAGCTACATATCCAAAGTCGTGATAAGTGGCGATGCGATTTGCGCTCTTGATTACTTGTCCATTGAAATACCATTCAATTGTCATAGTCAAATCGCTTTGTGGTTCTACTCGTGCTTCAAAATGAGCGCTTTGTCCTTCGACTATCTTGTTTGTGCCCTTCAGAGGTCCCAAGAAGCGAGGTTTCTGTGTGACCCTGACCTCTTCTTCAGCCCGCTTGGAGTACCTGCTGGAATCTTCAAGGTGCTGGATCTTCTCAAGACCACCCGGGTGTTGAGATTCCGCAATAATATCTTTTTTTGTCACAATAGTCAAGTTAGCGTTTGTTGTCGCTTGACCCAGAGCGTTATACGCTCGGCATGTGTAATATCCTGCATCGTGTATTGTGACCGATTTGATCGTCAATGCCACGTATCCGAAGTTGAAAAATGTGGTAATACGTGAACTGGCCTCTACAGGGCGTCCATCCTTCAACCATTCCACTCTCAGAGTTGAATCGCCCACTGGCTCTAAACGAGCTTCGAAGTGGGCGAATCCACCCTCCTTAATGTTAATTTGGTCCTTGATCGGCGTTTTGAACTCAGGCTTTTGAGTACTCTCGGGGACTTCCTGATAGTACTTCTGGTGTTGCTGTTGCTGATAAGCTTCTAACTGCTCAGTCTTTTCAATGTATCGTCGCTGTTCAGGTATACCCAAGTCTGCAGTGACTGTACTTCTCGCCGCTACTCTGATTGAAGCAGTGTTGATGGCTTCTCCTAGTTTATTTACAGCTCTCACTGTATACGAACCTGCATCTTCAGCCCGTAGGTGCATGATGTTAAGGGAGACGTAACCGAAGTTGAAGATTGACGTGATTCGCGAGCTAGCTGTAATAGGTCTGCCGTCTTTGTACCACTCAACTCTCATAGTGGGATCACTAACTGGAGTGAGCTGCGCTTCAAAGTGAGCGTTTCGCCCTTCTTGGAGTTCTCCAAGATCTTGTAGTGGCCGGATAAACTGTGGCCTTTGAGAAGTTTGTTCCTCAATAGATTCTTGATGTGTATATTTAGAGTAGTCTTCTAATTGTTGGATGTACTGCAGACTCTCTGGGTGTTGACTTGTTCTTTCAATGGTTGCACGTTGTGTCACTTGCAATATTGCTTTCGTTTCTGCGACTCCTGTTGCACTAACCGCTCTGCAAATATATTCTCCGCTATCTTGCATGTTCAGACTGAGCATATCTAATGAGATGTAACCAAATCGGAATATTGATGTAAACCTAGAGCCTGAAACAAAGCAATCGTTAAAATGATTGCACCCATGATGAAACTAAAAAGAAAACACGTTTTATATATTTAGGAAACTTACTTGCTTCGATACTTTGACCATTCTTAAGCCATTCTATTTTCATCGTTGGGTCACCGACCGGTTCTATCCTCGTCTCAAAGTGGATTTTACCACCCTCCACCTGCGACACACTTTTAAGTGGCACAATAAACTGTGGCGGAGGATAGATGCGGTCTTCTTCACCGTGCGGAATGTTGGGTCGTGCCCTTTCCACATGCCTCAAGTAGATGACTTCTGGTCCAGGTGCTGGCCTAAAATAACGAAAAATACACCATTATAATAGTAAACGCCGTGATTTGAGTTTCGATTAAACAAACAATCATTAAAACTTACTCTGGCTCGATAATTTTGGTAGGCCTGGGTAGGTGCAGACGTTTTTGCTCGGGCGGAGGCTCTTTTGGTACTTCGACGTAGAGCCTTGCCCGAGTAGCTGTGGAACCTGCGACGTTCTGGGCGGTGCATTGGTACCATGCCGCATCCGACGCCTTGGCTCGCGGGATGTCCAGCGTCGAGGCCCCACCTTCGGTTTTGATTCGTAACTCTGGATTGGGTATAATCGGGATGCCGTCCTTCTGCCATGTGATTCGTGGTGTGGGTGTGCCTACAGCGCGTGCGTTGAGCACTACCGGCTCACCTTCTCGCACGCTCAGCGTACTGAACCGCTCCACAAACTGAGGAGCCACCACTTGTTCCTTCTCGATCACGTTCAGTCTACACTGGAACGCGGTCTCGCCACTCTTGTTTCGTGCGACACACGTGACCACACCACTGTCACTGAGACAGACGTTTGTAATCATAAGAGCATGATTACCAGATTCGTTTACTAATATCTTATGATTAAAATCGTCTCGAATTTGTCTATCGTTAATGAACCACGTGACTTCTGGGTAAGGCCTGCCTGTAACGCGGCAATCGAATCGCGTCATTTTACCTTCTGTAACATCTCTATCTTGGCAAACCTTAACAAATTGCGGAGCGAGAGCTTTTTCACTTATTTCTATTCTTTCTTCAGTCTCTGTTTGTTGAGTATCCATAATATATTGTGATTTTTGGTCTTGTCCGTAACTCTCCTGGGGAGATTCGACCGCAAGGTACGCAGATGATACAATGCATCCGTTGGGATTCTCGGCTAATAAAGTGTAGTGACCAGAATCAGACTTTTGTGTACTCTTTACCCTAAGTATCGTTTGATTTTGACTCGTGATGATTTCGTGTTTGTTCGAGTTAACGATCCTCTGGCCGTTTTTGAACCAAGTCACTCTCGGTCTGGGATTGCCTGACAGCTGTACTTGGAACTGTGCATCAGCACCCTCTTGTAGTTTGGAGTTTCTAGGTTTTTGCGCCACCTTGGGCGGTGACACTGGTCCTAGAGTTTTGTCGACTTGTGTGCTGATGTTGATGTCGCTCTCTCCAATGTACCTCTTTGTGATGGATTCTCTGAATGAAACTTCTCTCAAAAGTCTGTATTCGAAGGTGTCTACTTTGAAGTCGGTAGAAGAGTAGTCCGCGCCGTTGGTATACGCGACTTTTTGCGTCTTCTGCGATTGCTCGGTCGTGTACCCCTGCGTACCGTAGGATTTGTGCTCAACACTCTCGCTGACGTGCCGGTAGCTCTGCTGCTGCGCCTGTTGCTGCGCGGGTACAGGGACGCCTTCAGGTTGGATGTACACGGAGCAGATGGCCTCGCCGTACTGATTGCGGGCCGTGCATGTATACTCGCCTTCATCCCCGGGTCCTATCTGCTTGATGAGCAGCGACACGTCACCTGTTTGTTCGTTATAACTCATACTGTATTTGTTGCATTCGACCAGTGGTGCCTTCTTCCTCGTCCACGAGACAACGGGCGTGGGATTTCCCCTGAGCTTTCCTTCGAACTTGGCGTTGCCGCCTTGTGCGAATCTTGCATTTTTGAATATTTGCTCGAAAATTGGCGGAGATGGATCTCCCGGCCTACCGGATGTAATTGGCAGGCGATCACCGGAACTCTCAACTGAAACAATGCAAAATAATATTTTGTCAATTTTATTGACCTAAAGCACTGTACATAGTCCTAACTAACTTCTCGACAGGAAATAAATATTTGCAGATTTTCTGTGGGAATCGAACCCGGAGCCTCGTCGTGCGATAGGTCGATTCACCAGGGGTTGAGGATATCAAGTTAAAATTAACGTAATAAACAAAATTGATCCTCCTTTTAATACTTCATACTATGATCTCCAAATTTATACTTAATTTCATAATTACCTACTTAATACGCAGAGCATAAGTGCTTATTCACTTAAGAGAGAATTTGCAAAGAAATACACTAAAGGTTAAATTAATAGACTGGCTGATTTAAAACATGTTAGTATGATTAGATCCTGCATGAAATGACGCTGTGAAGTATTTCGCGAGGCACATTCTTCTCCATACGTCATAACAAAAAATAAAACTGTAGCAGTCCAGGAATACTTGTGATAGGTAAATAAGTCATAGTACCCCCCCCTCCCCCCCCCCCCTCTCCCCCCCAACCCCCCGCTCCAGAAATGTCAGTGCTCCAGTGGTAAGAGTGAGTCAGACCAACCGACCGCTGCCGGCTATTTTGGTACTACCTTTCGGATCTGGTTACGATACTCGTATCAGACTTAAACACGTTTACTGATGTAATAATTTAAAGAGATATATACGACTGTGACTGACCTAAATAGCTATTGGAAATCTGTTTTAAAAAATAAAAAATTTAGTTTTAAAATCCTATAGTTGTAAACGCGTTGCAATGTGTAAGTATTGATATAATATTAATGCAAGAAACGAGCCTCTTTGAGGCGCACTTAAAATCCTTACACCACACTGGTTCGATGGAAACATTGACTCAACTAGTACTAGGATTGACAGTATAAGTAAATCTTTTGAAAAACAGTTTTCTTTATTCTGGGCTTCCCAAAGATAGCCAATGTAACACTGCACTGCAATATAATTTTCTAATAAATTTTTCATTTATTTAGTAGTTTAGTTGTTCGAGAATTATATTTTAAACAATATTGATTATTGACTGGCGCTTGGACTGCATCAATTTATTTTTGAATATATTCCTTTTCAGAAACCATAAAATGTGACTTCGAGAGTAACATTTATTTTGAAAGTCCAAGAAATGGAATTCTGTAAATTATTTTTTCGAAGATTTGGCCGGATCCTGGTTTCTTTATAAGTATTAATCCTATTTACTTATTCAGAATGACTTTGTAGTAGGATAATATGTGAACTTTGATTTGTGTATTCTATTTTAAGGTCATTCTGTCAAGGTTTCTAGTTTGTAGGTCAAGGTCACGGTGTTCAAGGAAAAAAGATTTTTCTGATCAGAAAAGGCTCCCTGACGACATCAGCAAGATCCGAATTTACTTATTCGATAAAATAAGACTCCAAATATTGAACTAAACTTCATACAATAAACGCATTTTTTTGACTCGTAGACTTTGCTACGATTAAATTGCCTATGATCTACCTACATCATTTATGAATCGCAAAATACAATAACTGGACTGCAAATAAAATAAATATAATAAGTAAATTATATTTTTCGCTCGAGTAAATACATTTGTAATTCTGAAAAAACACTAATACGTTTCTAATATATAGATATTCGATTCAACGTATATTTTGCTATTGTAATTGAAACTGGGATGCAGGCATTCACTGCATTTGACAGGTCAGACAGGTCCCACAGTTCAGTTGGTAGTAACTCTGCCTGCTATGTGTAGGTTGTGGGTTCGATTCCCACCCAAGACAAAAATTTGTGTGACGAATATAGATATTTGATTTGTGTCTGGGTGTTAATATGTACGTATTTACAAAACAACAGTACATAAGTATTCTGTCAGTTGTCTGGTTGCCATAGTACAAGCTAAGGCCTAGTTTGGGGCTAGATGGCGCTAGTGTGAATGGTCTAACATTATTATTATTACTATTACCTAAGAGAGTGTTCTGCGAATCAGTTAACACTATACAACGTTATCCCTTAAAAATAGATTAGCAGACTAATTATAACTGCAAGTTCGTTATCTGATAAATGTGATGGAAAAATCATTAGTATTATGAGTTCTACTTTATTACGAAACGGGCAACGATATATCAACGATATATATATATATATATATATATATATATATATATATATATATATATATATATATTCTAAAGTTGTTTATAGGATGTTTCTAAAATAGATTGTCTAATCTATGTCAGAATCATGAAGCTTGTATCTAAAAGCACGAGTGAGTTCCACATTATTTTCCCTCCATATTGCAAATGATTGCTTTGTAGTGAAGCTGCTGTTTTTTACTGATGTAATTAGTTTTTTTGTGTGCAGTACGCGTTAAGTCGGTGCAAGTAGCTCGCATATGGGAAATCTGTACAAAATTCCAATATTTGAGGAACGTTTTGACGATTTCCTACTCTGTACTTTTAGTGTCGAAACTTTGGCGCTCAATTCAAGAATGTAAGATTTTTCCGATTCAATACTCTCAACCATTTGGGGCTTAACCGAAATTAGAAAAAGATATTTTGACCAGGAGCTAATTATTACGAGAGCTCTCGAGCGATTTCACACTGGCTACTCCTCAAAACTACTACTGCGAGTTTGAGGTTTGGGCGTGATGGTGTAGGCCCCGCATGCTCCAGTAACATGCATCGTGTAAAACCACCATTAGATTCAGTGCCGTGTCAAGTATCATTAATGAGCACGCGAGCGTTCTCGCTTTTTGGCATGCCACCAAATCCAAAGCAACTGACGATGTTATGAAACATTTCGTACTGCTTTCTCGATTATCCACATTGTGCAATGGGGCTAAAATAGTAGCGAGTCATCTTGTTTTGCATGCCAGACCGAACTACGCTCTCGTATTCATACATACATCAGATTAGAATAATGCGTTCAACGTACTGCTTTTCAGGTATCGCCATGGTATCACCAAACGAGTCACAGAACACTACGAGGTGAAGCATAAATACGACTTTGAAACAACAAATCCTGTATGCTGAAGACAATGTAACAACTGGAAAAGAAGCGATTCAAGTAAAATAACACGTTGTATAAGTGAAAAAGGTAAAGTGTAAAAGTGAAGTGAAAAACTCTTTGGATAGATTTCGGTGTCGATTGGTTTCAACTGGATTTCAAAAGAGGTCAAAAGAGAGAAGATAATGGCAGTTATTATTTATTTTTTTAATTGTTCCTACATTATATTGTTATTTTTTGATACCACGCAAACTATGTTGAAAAATGTATTATTGACATTGATATTTTCGATTAATTACTTTGAATACACAACCGTAAAACGCCCTCCTTCGAATTTCAGTTTTAATCTGTAGTTGAATATAGATATCTTATAAATTATAATAAAAATAACAATAAATAATAATCTTACATTATATTGAATAATACTCTCAAATACATTGTATAACCATGTCTCTCTTTTTAAAAACTCTGTCAGTAATATGTGTTCTGTTAATGTTACCCCGAAAAAGTATAAATAATATTATAAGTTCTTATACGATTAAGAATCTTTTTTACGGAACGAGCAGATGGCACATCTAATACTAAGCGGTAACCTCTTCGGATACAGTGAGGTTACACTGCTACGATTTGCATTCTCCCTTCCTTAGGTATAGGAAGTCCCAAGTGGTATTGTATTGCGATCGTAACTATGATATGTAAATGTGGAAAATACGCATGTGCCTGTAATTTCAACGTAAACACCTTCCTTACTTGACAGAGTAATGCGTATGCGATACCGCTTCGCATCAGAATGATAAAACTATATATGTTTGGGTGCTATATATTTAGTCGGTTAAATTTCAATTCAGTGTGTAAATGTTGCAACATTCTGAACGTTGAGTGTAACCGCAGACTGAATACCTGAGCGTTGGTATTGAATGCAATCGGCATGTAATTCCTACGGTACGAGTATACCGTTGCCTCCAAAAAGTACAACCGTCAAACATTCAGAATATTCAGTTAATAGATTTTATGCGCGAAGATTGGCGTCCATATTGTTGACCCTTGTATCGAATGCGCGTTTAGAAACATTTCTTTTTTTAAGTGTTTCCTTTGTAATGTATTATGTTTTAATTAACCTTAAGTAAAAGATCTTACTCGCAGTATGCGATAAATATATGACTGTTTGCCCCCTGATCGGATGTGTATCTTACTAAAATGATCACCTCGACCACTACACATCGTTTGTATTTCTAACCTGACATTAGCTTTTCAACTATATAAGTAGAATTAAGCGCATGCGATCAGTGTCATTCGGAGTCGGTCAGTTAGACCTACAGTGCAGAAACTAGTCACTACCAACTGACCAATGAGGCCAGTTAACTAGATAACTAACAGAATACTTATATATTGCGTTACGTAAATATAAATACATACAGAATCGAACCCACTACCTACAGCGCATAAGAGAGAGTTACTACCGGCTAGTTAAAAAGTGCCATTGTGGTTTAATCCACAGGGAGAAATGGAGCCATTGAGGCTGAGCTTCGAGAACCCCGTCGAGAAAAATGTAAAGTCATAATAACATGTTTATGGTTTTTTCTGCATTACAGTAAAAACCGATCCCAATCTGTAGTAATTAAAAACCCCATAAGAATTGTAAATATCGCGTAGTCTATAACAAACTGTTGTAAAAAATAGTACAGTTGGAAAACAAAGGTAATCTTTATAAAAATGTGTATTTTTTACCATATGGCTTACTTACATAATCACTTCACTATCATCACTATGACTACATACGAGTAAGTTATACTGCTGCATTTTTATTTTGTCCTGTCTGAAATTATAAATACTTCCGTTCAAATCTCTGAACTCTATTTTTTGTTGGTAATTTCATGATTTCATTGCGACCCGGAGCGGATTAATAAGTATACGGCTAATTCTTTTTAAAATAACGTGAATATGAGGTTTTTATGACGGTTAAATAGGAATAACGTAACGTTATTTTATTTTAGCGACTTATTTATTTTAGCTAAATTTTATGCTATCAATTTGTACCTATCAGGTACACAAATTTGCTACACATTTATGTAAGGAGTAATTTGACTTTTAATTTAAATTACTATACATAATCAAAATGTTTGTTGAGTGAGGCAAGACAGTCGTGCGACAAAGCGCGAATGTAGCGCGACATCCCACGTTGCAGTATGGTCTATTTACATGGTCTGGCGACCTTACATAGGCTGCCGCGTGCTGTCGCCAGCTTACGCACGACAATGAAAGATCTAGTAAACGATTGACTGAATTTCAAATCAGCCTTCATTTTCTTATTGTGTTGTTTTCACAATCCATGTCTGTTTCGCTGATGGTACACGTCGAACAGATAAGCATGACCTACTATGCCATATGGTCAGCCGTTCTCGGTTATGTTCGCTCCTACCGACTGTACTTGAACTATAATTACATAAGCATGAAATACTACTACCGCGTAGCTTGTTTTGCTCATAATACATCATGCTAGGTAACGTTCGGTGCGGATAACGCTTGGATGGGAATGTATGACCGCACTTTTTTATATTTTCTTGTTGCATTTTGAAGGGTTATAGTTAAATATTCTTAACATAAATAAGAGCTTTAAATCAAAAAAATTATAATAAAATCTCTAACTATTAAAAGCGTACAGTTAATCCTATCAATTGTAAGTACTAAATGGACCGACCCATGTGATATCCTCCTAAACATATGCTGTGTTTTTTGACCATTTGAGTAGATTTACGTATTCTCTTTACCGATGTAAATTATTTAATTGTACAGTGCCTGTATATTATTTTACTTCATTTATTATGTTTTTTTTTTTTTTTTTATTAAATCTTATAAAAAATTCCCAAAACTCTATTATAAATACATATTAAAGTCCTCTGTTCTCCGACACTATCTCTAGGAATGGAACCCTTAGAACGCCTTCTAAAAATGTTGTTATTAAATGATGTTATGTTATGTTAAATCTATGTATATATTAAATTATATTCATTTGACGTGAACGAGTCTTGCGTCCCAAGCTCTTTCAAACTATTTTGGTGAAAGGATCATGGCGTGCCTCAAAGACTCTTATTTTTGTACACATGCGTACAGAATATCACTTTCCTATAGACATAGGTACATACAGGCACAGACATACTATTTTAAAATAAAATAAGAAATCTCTTTGCGGCAGCGCATCAATGGTGACCTATCACCTGGTGATCCCGCGACCTACAACAATCGAAAGAGTATTTACGTAACTAGTTACGTGACGTCACCGCATTGTGGAAAGGTGATTCGAAATGACAGTCCATCATCAGACTCTGAACTTAAAAGCCTAGCGGACAAGACATCATTTTGAACAGGCTGGCTTTTTACTTGCTAGTAGACTATTAGACTGCCTGGACTTTACCACTTCGGATTAATACGTTACCTACGACTGGCTGGAAACTAGATTTGGTTACGTTATTATAGATTCTACACACTTAGGAGTTAAGAATGACTTTGCAGCGTCACAGGGTTGGTTCTGGACCGGTCGGGCTGAATGCGGACTGAATCACATTCCTTGTGGTTCTAAAACGTCAGGAGGACGTTGCTCCCATTCCATTGATGGTCGAATTCGATGTGCGGCATTACTGATGCCAAATCAACATTGATATTTTTAGCAATCAATTCTAGCGAAAGTAAATCTACACTGGCGATTTGGGCATCCACTGATGAGAATGAATTTTGAAATACTTATTGAAATCACGATAACTTATTTCAAATTTTAGACGTAACTCTGAAAAATTAATGGAAGTTGACTTATAATTAATTGAAAAGCCAAAATATAGAGTCGAAAGAAAAAAAAATATGAAGAAACCCCAATAGCTAACGATTTGTAATTGTTTGTACTATGAAACGATAAATTCCATTTTACCACCCAGTAATGACTTCAAACACTTTTCTTTAGTCATATTTAAGCTAGAGTCAAGCTCAAGCAATATTGTGAAATCCACCAACAAGTATGAAAATACAGAATACATTCATTTATATTAAAGGCTTAACAATGCTGTTTGAGCTAACGGTTCAGTTAGGTGAAATGTAACTAAATACACAATAAAACAAATACTATTTCTGTAATCAGCATGATTCACAGCAAACTGAAATAATTATTATCAAGCATAAACGAATTGGAGTATATTACACATTTCACTCTTTCTAGTCTAATCTTTTATGCAAGTTCTACCGGATGATAAAAACCGTATTCAGAGTGAATTAGACCAGAAACTATCACAGGTAAAACCTACGCTTTTACGCTTATGTCAAAGAAAATATCCATTTTATTACGTATTTTGGCTTCGCTCGGGCGGAGACGCGAGCGAAAGCTTGTTAACAACACTCGGTGAACCACTCAGACCAGAGTACGGTCCAAATAGTTAGATGCAGTTAGGTTAGTATGTGAGTGGTTAAGTAAGTCATTGAAATTGAAGTATAGCGAGACATAATAATAGAGGCAGGCGCACGTCCTGCCATGGAACGGCAAAACTTATGGGAAAGTGCAGAAATCACGATTCTAATAGTACCTACGATAACTACACTGAAATGACTTTCAATCAAAATAATAAATCAAATTATAAGTGAAGTGACAGTAGACAGTAATACGACTACTAACAAAAAATTTTAAAATATACGAAGTTAATGTTATTATGGAACAAAACGATTGGTAAACAAAATTGCCTAAAACTTATGTTTTAAGAGCAAGTGCGAATTTAACAGGTTCTGCATCACAAAATCTTTGGTTTCCAAACTTTTGGTAACAAAAGATTTCAACGAGCTACTATTTTTTTTTTATTATTCTTTGTCTTTTATGTCAGTTTTTAAAATCCCCATTTATTTTCTTTTTTTTCCATTTATTTTCATTCATTTATTTTCGAATAAATTGGATAATAAAACTACCACTTATTGAATTAGTTGAATGATTATCAGCAAAACAGTTACATCTTGAAATTGTGTAATCGATACTGTCGATTGGTAGTATGGTGGGATTTCCACATGGTGATGGCGAATAGAAGTTGATCATTCATAAAACATAATAGTAATAAATCAGTGTAAACTGTGTTTTTATTTGGCCTTATATAAAAAAATTAAAGCTAGACATATATAATGCTCATGTTAAAATACTTTTGTGAGCGTAGAGAGTGTAAAGTCAGCAATGAATAAAGAATACAATTGGAAATGCAGTTACTCTCTTCATTTTTTTTTAATGTAAAATACTAGCAGACGAGCTAACGGGCCACCTGATGGAAAGTGGTCACCGTCGCCCATGGACATCTTCAACACCAGAGGCATTGCTAATGCGCTGCCGGCCATTAAGAGATTGAGATTTAACACCTTACTTTTACGTTACTTGTCTAGCAATTTGCAAATAAATTGGATTTTCTTTTTATTGTATCTACAATACCATACATAGATACATACAAAAGTTTTTTTTTTTTAATGTAGTTACATTTCTTTGAAACAGTGAAAGCTGCATTTAGCGCAAAGGTGTTTCGCATCATCATCATAACATGTGAGTACATATTTCGTCACACAAATATTTATTGTAGGTGGGAATCGAACCCACGACTTACATAATACATACATAATGCGCAGAAGGAAGGGTTACTACCAACTGAGCTGCGAGGCTTTAAGCAATGTCACTGGCCTTATTAATGCATGCATATCTTCCAACCCAATAAGTTTGGACAAAATAATGAGTTGATCACTTTAGTTGATAATTGCGTATGGAAACACTATTTTCATAGTTTATGAGTGGCACCACGAGACGAGACTTAAAATTAAATGTTGAGCTATAATTTTATGGTGTTGGTAAATGAGATTAAGATCTGTTAACCGCTATAGATACCAGTAAGTGTTCAAGAACCGCGACGTTCTGTAAGTATGTCGAGTAATAAAACATAAAAGTGTCTAGTGCGTTGCCTCAGTTGCCTGTATCTTGTGAGTGCGGGCGCAAACTGACAATTATTGAGATGTATATGTTTATGCGCTAACCGCCCTTGACACCATGTTATTTAACTTCATTCACTATTTTTTTCTAATGTGAAATATTATTTTCGATATACCTGTATTGTCGGGTAGTTCGGGTTTTCGCTGTTTACGGAGATTTGAGATTTTATTAATTGTCATGATAGTTGTTACTACTATATTTAATAATCATTATGAGACATTAGTTTTCTCTGCATTTCTATTCCCTTTACCCTCTGTACTGAATATGAGGAGATGAAATGGAATTTGCTTGGAATATACAATTGGGAATGGCTAACGCCTCACATCAGTCTAGAAACAACAAGAAAGCCACATCTGTAGTGTTCCGAATATCATGAAATGTAGGCAATTAGGTTGATAACGCGAACAGAGTAGCATACAATTTATTACATGTGACATTAGGCCCCCCACACACACAATGAATGCTTTTCGAATGCACGCATGTTCCACTCAGCGGGCTGACAGATCAGAGATGATGTGATCTGGTGTGAGCCGCGCATATAGAGCGAGTGACGAGATGGTCATCTCGCGTGAACTACGAGCGATGTGCCCTAATAGTGAGACGTTTTTGGAGCAGTAGAACTTATGTCAAGTTCGTCCGGGGAAGTACTAACACCATACCCATTTCTGCCGCTAAGCAGTAATGCATTCGCATTACTGTGTTCCGGTTTGAAAGTTATGGTTGCCGGTGAAATAACAGTCACATGAGACATTCCGCCTTCACGTCTTAGAGTTAGGGGCGCATGTGATGCGTCTTGGGTACGGTCGTACCTGGGTAAGGGAGGACCTAAGTTTTGCTTGTTTTGGGCAGAGTTTACCACTTAACACTAGGTGGACCATCTGTTCGTATATTCGTAACATAAAAAACTTAGTATCTGAAACTTGATGATGTTCGATATTGGACGAGCTCTGAATTCCTAAAAGAATTGATCAAGTTGAACGTTCTGCAAACTTTGTGGCATGTGGTGGCACAAATAGTTTTGGTGCAACTTATAAGAACGACCTAGACAATAGTTCCAGTGCTACTAAGATGAATACGGTCGTTACGTTATTTTGTTGGGATAAAAAGGCAACGCATTGCACATGATCATACATTCCAAATTGCATTATCTTCACCCACATTTTCTTTCCTCATTCTCCTCATCTTGATATGATATACAGTTACTTAGTAGTATACTTAGCGATAAAGTAGAGGGTAGAGTAGAGTTTTAAGAAATACGCTCACCAGAAGGTATATACCTAATAATATGAAGGTATCGGATTATACGATCGAACTCATCCTAACTGACAGTAGAGTGCGTGGCGAAAACATATTTAACACCGCTTTGGCCCGCTGTCTGTTTGCAGCCTTACAAGAAAACCAACCAAGCGAATAGAAGAAAGTGAGAATTTTAAAATGAATGCGAGTAATTATTCTGACATTTCACGTTTGCGTTTTTCTATTATGTTTCGTTTAAGTTTTAGATTTTATCAGCAATAGTAAATTACGATCCTAGGCCCTAAAGTTGGATTTCCTGGCCGGGTGTGATAAAAAGGCCTTTGTATGACACACGCCAGGGCATCCAGCATTCGGGCCGTGGGTCGTATACTATTTTTCTTGATCCCATAGCCGAAAGTACGTTCACTAATTAAGCAAGGGGGCGGCGGGGGGGCGGGGGGGGGAGGGGGGAATGCCCGCCCGACTTTTGCAAGAGACCGAGGCGAAGTCGAGGTTTTGCTGGTCGGGGCGGGCATTGAAATCAACAAGATGAAATAAAACCAATATTACGAACATGAACATACTTAATCAACGATTTTTCGCGACACTACGACACGACGTTGACAGGAGCGAGCACAAGACAAAAGCATAACGTGCATATGTAAATATGGCCGGCCGCAAAAATCCTGTCAGAGCGAGCGGTCGTCAGCCGGCCACGAAAAATGCTCTTCCCGGCCTGAAATGCGGCCGGAAAGTGCGTACTTTCGGCTAGGGGAGCAAGAAAAAAATGATTCTTAATGGTGAATTTAATTTTAGTTCAGCAAGTTGCTAGTGAACAGTAGTTTTTCCTGGTTATATTTAAAATAAGGCGTCATATTTATATATTATGTCTGTGTTCAAAAAAGTATATAAAGTAATTCTATCAGTTATTTACATAGTACCACAGAACATGCTTACGCTTAGTTTGGGGCTAGATGGCACTGTGTAATTTTTCTACCCATTTTAAATTTATTTATTATCATATCTGTTAAAAATGGAATAAAAAACCTCATGTAAATTCCAAAAAAATAAAAATCGAATAAATATCTTATTGATTTTATATAAAATAGCAATATCTTACAGACTTCGGAATACCAGATTTACAAATAGATCATAAATACATTTTGAAGTATATGTATATAAAATTGTCGTGATATATCTACCGACTACTTTGTAATTTACTTAATAAAAAGTGAATGTGATTCGTCTGACTAAATTCATTCATTGTAATTTGGTTCAAAAGCCAGTAAAAATAATTTTACTTGGGTTATTTTTATCTCATCTTTAGATTTTAAATAGTGATTTCAATTAAACTTTTTTTAAATAGGTTAATTATATTATATTCTTAGCACAGCTAGAAAGCTGTCATCAAATGGAAAACAAACAAATAAACGTGCAACTCCCACGCTACTTCAACTCAACTAGATTCTCTTTGTCGCAGGTGGCACTCACACACAACACAAACATCCAATACCCAAGATCAAATATCATGCTTATCAAACACCCCGGCTAAGCGGGTGCTATACCGGCTGCACGGACTGAAACGTGTAACAAAATAATAATCGATAAAGTGTGAAATCAAGTATTAACAAGAATCGATTAAGTTAACCGGCTGATTAAATGTTGAATAAGTTTCCTATGCCCTGTTATCCTCGGAGTATGAACGGTAGTTTCATGAAATAATGTAAGAATATAGTCGCGATCTGGCAGACTAGTAGTTTCTATTAACATCAAGCGAATAGTGAAAACACATAAGAATTGATGTTTTACACGATCATAATGGAGCTATTATACCTGTGTTCTCAGTCTAAATAGAAAAGCTGTAATTACAATTATCGGATAAAAAGCCTTTGCCTTTTTACATAATTGTACTATAGGGATACAGACCTCGGAAAAAAATATGTGAAAATAATTCTCACGTCCTGAATTTTAAAAGTTATTTTTCTTATTCTTAGTTTCATGTCGTCAGAGGTCAGAGGTCAGAGGTCAAAACTTATTGCGTTTTTTCTGAAAGTTAAAGTTGTCTGTTAGCATTGGACAGCATCAAATGAATGACGACTGGAGTGCATGTAAAACAATTTGATGCACTTTTGGCCACCTTCGATGTTTTTTTTTTACTTAAATGTTGAAATCTGGCATAATATTACAAGGCAAATAGAAATACTATTTGATAATGAGATAATTATCTGTAGTTGAGTGACCTATGAAGTTTTCATAAGAATGTAATGTGTTTTAGCACCTATAGAATATATTTTTAAATAATTGTAATGTTATTCTTTTATATGTGAACGGAATTCAGTTGGAGAGTTATTTTAATTTGTGGTAATTTTTGTGTGTGTTCTCGTCCGGGGTAAGCATTTGCGTGATGAGCTTATAGTTTCTTCTCTGGTCTTGATGTTCGCTGTATCTCTGCGTCCAGAATAACGCTACGCAGAGGAGAGTCGTAGTATTATGTAGAGTGCTGTAAATCATTTTAACTTTTTTGTCTCAACTCACATAATTCAATCGCATCGTGTAAATATTCAACGTTTATGTTTTTTCGAACAGTGATATAATTTTGTATCGTGATACATCTCGTTCCATATTCGGTTGATTTTAAATCGATCACAGACGAGTCACGCGTAAATGTAAACGATAGTTTGCGTGTTACTATTTGCCGTTTTGCATAATTTAAAGTTATGCCTACACGGGGACTAGAATCACTTGACTTAATAATTTTTTTTTATGAGATTTAGTAACGGATATTTTTAAATGCGATACATTCTTCGACAGTTTTTAAGTAAACGAACACGTATCTCTTTTTTTAAAACAATAGACATCCAATTTGTGTAGTTAAGGATTAAATTGATAATCTATGTTCAATTAGGCGAGATAATTAACTGAATTCACTTAATTATGTTTACATAAAGTGTACAAAAAAATACGCATTATTTTTCAAAGAAGAGTAGAAGTATTTTAATCATATACCTTTTCCCGGATCAACTCATATATATGTGGAGTAAATCCAGGATCTACCAAGTGTTAGTTTTTTATGACTGAGGTGAATCCGTAAATAGTTGTGACGCACTTATTCCAAAAGTCACAAACGTCTAATTAAGACCGAAATTAATGCGCTATTAGCAGATAAATCTATAGCCAGTGACCTGTTTCTGTGAAATAATACTTGTAACACGAGTTATACCGACATAAAAATGAAAATACGTAGCCCTAATACTCACGGCACGAATCGTCTGTGTGAGATTGTAAAAGCGAAAGCCCTGTTCCCTATGACTTGTCAATATTGCATCACTCCGAGATCTTAGAAAACAGATAAATGTACAGCCATTGTCGATAAAATTATGGTATAAAGATATACGTCTACCGATTTGGCTCCTACGGTAGATTATAGAGCATTCACTATCGCAGCAGATATTCAGTGTATTGTACACCCTGCTCTGTATGTGTAACTAAGGCTTAATGTGAACAAAAAATAAAGTTTACACAACTGTATTTATCTCTCGCTTAATTTCAATTCAATCCTTGGTATTTTATACCAAATACATTTCATACGTTATTTTAAATTATCATTTTGACGAATAAATATGGTAGTGCCTAATAGCCCAGGTGCCGCCGCCTATTTATAATCGTTTGGACTATTCAATGGAATTATTTGTATTTATTTACAATGACAATCAATGTATTGTTTTTGAACCAAAATTTTTCATAATACAGCATAATTAAAAGAATTTTGAATTTTTAATTTATATATCAATATAAATAGGTAACATCATACAAAATTTGAGTCGAGGGTGGTTTGTGTGAGCTACTATTACAGTCTACATCGTACAATAATAAATATACGTTTAAAAACTAGATAGGTAATATAATCTTTTAACGAGGATTGACAATCAATATTGTGAAATGAATATGATTTAAGAATATTCCTTAGAAAATATTTTTGTAAGGGTAATACTTAAATCATACGGTAATTTGTTATGAAGCCTAGGAACTAAAAAACTAGTCGTCCTCTCACTGTACGCGTTACTAGCGTGCAGTGTTTGCGACCGGTTTTGATCTACAGCTCGCGTGTATATACAGAATGCTCGATTACTTGTACAGTATATATAGTGTACTGGACTGGTAACAAGTCATTTTTGATATTGATTAATATAATGTAAAAATACGGAAGGGCATAATATTTAAGCGACTTAACATTTTCTTCATCTTTTCAATTGATTTTGGGGTGACTGTGACTGCGATTAGGTATAAGTTTATTGATTTATTTTAATTAAATTTATATTTTGCTAATCTTTAACTGATGCGATGTATGATCATATAAAATATCTTTAAATTTATTTATCTCGTTGTTATTTACTCGTATGCGCAAAAAGTTCTTCAGTGTATGTCTTGCTTATTTAATTTTGAGGTACATAAATATCATCTATCAAATATAATGAACAAACATTTAAAAAGTCTTAGTCCTATACAACCAATAGCAACATCATATTCGCCTATAATGTAAGCCTATAAATTATCCGATCAAAGCAAACATGCAATTTTCCAATAGTTTAATTCAAATCCGTTTATCATCCACATGGTTAATCTCAGTAGCACATTTAATAGCGGCTTCTAGCGTATAATAGAGCTCAGCGATATTGGACAACAAAATAAAATGTAGCCAATTATCGGCAACTAATTTCTCTAGCGGCTTACTGCTATTTTTTTAAATACTCTAAACTAATTTAATGTCTTGTTATTGTTTATTATTAGTGTTAAAAAGTATTTTTACTGTGTGAAATGTAATATAAAATTCTTACTGAATGAATTGTCAACGAAATGAAGTGAGCATTTTGCGAAGAAAGTAGTTTTGCGCGTTTAGTAACCCCAATAACATTTGCATAACTTCACTTCTCTTTACGTGTATTTGGAGAAAACTCTATCTTAAGCGGTTTATGTCGTTTTATCTAGAATTTTAAGAAAGTAACGGGCATATCATTTGTATAAAAGAATATGAAACAAAGTTGTGATATTTTACTTTACTCCGTTTTTTTATTAATAATATAAACAGTCTGTATTTAAAGCAAAGTGTTAACAGTATCATCGTAAAGCAGAACAGTTTTATGATATGCACGTTCTGTCTGTATTCACAAAGTAATCTGTTGTCTTATATTTTAGCAACACATCGTCCGAAAATAACTCAAAGCAACCTTTTGATTTCACCGTCCAATTCCCAGCTAAAAGAGATTATCTGTAAACACTCATTATTTAAGTCAAGTTTTGACGTTGAGTAGATAAATAGTTGAGATGGTTCACTCGATAGACGCATCACGTTCAAGCCACACGTTTTCTCGCCGATCCAATGTTGGTTTTATAGTTTTTATCCCGATGCCAAGCTCGATGATAATTAACGATACCGACACGCAACCGTGCCTCACAATCACCCTCAATCCAGTAAAGATGGCTTTTCTTTTATTTAGCACCTCATTAAATACTTGCATCGTGTTATGTTGTTGTTTTTATTTTCAACATCAACGTCGGTCTATCAAACATTACCTTAATCTTCACTGTCATTCGTCCCACTTATTCTTAAACCTTTCATATTAAGTAAAAAATATTCCTTGAATGGAGACATATTTGTTCGAGTTCCTTATAAGGGGCATGCCTTATGCGAAAACAAGTTCTCAATGCGCTCGCAGTGCAGCCTTAATGGAGAGACGAGCGGCGCGACCGAACGGCTGACCATTTAGGATTTAACATTTTGCATAAAAAGTATGGGATCGAGGTCGCATCGGCATCGCCAGCTGGGTCCTCGACGACGTGACATGTCATGAATCCGGGTGTTAGAGGCGGCGGGCGGCACGCCCGTAGAGCTCGCCGTCCCACTCGCGAATGTCTTATGTTTCTTCCTGGTGCGTAACTTTATTTGTGCATAGCGCTTTTCCCGCGAGCGAGATAGCGCGGCTATTCTGGGGACGGCGCGTGGGCGTCGCTGGACCCGCCCGCGCCGCCCGCTCTACGCTCATGAAATGGATGAATTTCAGGACATACAATTCGCAGGGCAGTACTATGTTAATAATGGTGCACGATTGTGAGATATATAGATAGATAGAATGTGAGGGAGTACTCACCCTGGTGCTGCGACATCATCTGTCTTGTGAAGTGATGCTCGGTGCGCTGCACGGATTGCTGTTGCACGGATTGCTGCTGCACGGATTGCTGCTGCACAGATTGCTGCTGCACCGTCTGCTCGCGGCGCTCGGAGCGCTGCTCCGTCCACCTCGACTGCTTCTCCATCGCCGCTGCCGGCACAACGCACAAAAAACTCTCACTCGACGCTACTGGTCCTCAATGCGATCGCTTCGGCGCTCGCTCGATAAATAAATACGCCACTGCGAAAAAACTTATACTAGTCCACGGGTTCATTTAGCAGAAGTCAAGTCATTATAACCCAAGTCCAACAACCAAGACGTCGGTCGATTGCGAATAGTTAGCGGATAGTGTCGGAGAGGCGCAACGGCGGCGGCGCGGGCGCAGCGGGCGGCGCGGCGGGGGGCGCGACCGAAATACGCGGGTTATTTCGAGCGCGTGCGCTTGCTCCCCCGCCCCCGCGTGTCCCCCCGTCTCCCCCCGGGCCCCCACTTCGCGGCACCCACCACCGCGCACCGAGCCCTCCCGCAACCTGATGGTTACAAACCCTGATGCCTACCACTTTAATAAAACCTGCAATTAGTAGAGATCTATTTTTTATTAGACAGATAAAAATATGATTTTTTTTTTATATAATATATACATAGTATGGTAAAGATCTAGCTACCAACGACCTAATAGCTGGTATCGATGGGGATAATCATGATTTCAGATTGATGAATACAGTTCAGAATTAAATTACTTCTTATTAAACAGCGTCAGACATCAAAGAAACTGATAACCATAGGTAGTAATGCTATTTCTTAAAAATTATTAGGTACTTTCATTTATCGAGACATGAATTGAACTATGTATTTGTAAATGTAGCGACATTCTTTGATACTAATATCTGATGTGTATAATTTTCGTTTTACCAAACCGTAATATCTTGAGAGGAAAATATTAATAATATATAAATAAAATAGACATATTACCTGTACGAATTAATATTCGAACCGAGATGTGAAGATGAGATATTGTTTTGGAATATCCTCATACTCGTTGAAACGTAAACGAGAACAGCTTTTTCTAGCTTTTTCTGTCTCTATCAGTATACCATACCATATGTATTAATGAATTGTCATAGAAGTTACGCAGGTAGGCCAAACTTCAGGTAATTCTGATACCAGCGAGTGCTTGAAAAATTATTTAGAAACTAGAAACACATCAATTTTATGAAGTCAGTTAAACAAAAGCTTTTAGAAACGCGATCAGCTTTTAAAAAGCTTTTGTAAATATCGTTCAAAAACGTGCAAAACTCAGCTAATTTTGTATGTTTGAGGACTTAGGGATGTTCGTGGGTGGGTTTCTATGCCGATGCAACATCTGAGTGCAGGGCATAAGTTGTAACGTAAATAATGCAAATCGTGTTAACTTTTTAAACGAACTCTACCGCTGCATGGGACTTCTCAAACCGCTACATCTGTCATTAATTGTAACACAAGCTTATGCAATATAAATGTTCACACCTCGGTCCCATGGGAGGGGTAGACAACTGTGGTGGTGTGTGGCAGTATGGTGGCAGTTAAGTTCATGCGGGAAGCCGCAACAACTTAGCATATATATATGCTATATATATATATATATATATATATATATCCTAAGTATATATATATATATACGTAATACATATGAATTATTAATTGTAAACATTGCTCTCATTCTTACGTCTTTCCAAGAAAATTATTTCAACATCTGTAAGCAAAACATTAATTAGTTCAACAAACACTTCTGGAAACTGCAACAATGTAAAAACATACAATCTCGCTGAAAACCAGCTCGCTCGTATTAACGTATTGATTTTTGGCTTTTTCTAACAAAGTAAGGTTCTGGAAGGGAATCTTAGATAGTAGTAGAGAGATGGACACTCTCTCGTGACTGCAGATAACTGGTCAGTCAAAAAAAGTCAGGCGTGGTGCCGTAGTGTTAGTCACCGCAAGATTCAATCCGAAGGTCCCTGGTTCAAATCCAGTGAGGCAACGATGGGTATTTTTCTTGAATAAATTTCGCGTTATTAAGGTCATAAGATTAGGAAGAAAAACATAGTAAAGAAACCGGAATATCTTGAAACCTAATAAAGTTTGAAGACATGGTCAAGTGCGCAAAAGAAGCAAATTTGAGGCCTACTTTAACTGACTTTTACTTTAATGGCTTGAGCGTGGCAGCAAAATTCACTACTGACTTGAGTGTTGTAGCAAAATTCACTACTGGCTTGAGTTTTGTAGTAAAATTCACTACTGGCTTGAGTTTTGTAGTAAAATTCACTACTGGCTTGAGTTTTGTAGTAAAATTCACTACTGGCTTGAGTTTTGTAGTAAAATTCACTACTGGCTTGAGTTTTACAGCAAAATTCACTACTGGCTTGAGTTTTGTAGTAAAATTCACTACTGGCTTGAGTTTTGTAGTAAAATTCACTACTGGCTTGAGTGTTATAGTAAAATTCACTACTGGCTTGAGTTTTACAGCAAAATTCACTACTGGCTTGAGTTTTGTAGTAAAATTCACTACTGGCTTGAGTTTTGTAGTAAAATTCACTACTGGCTTGAGTGTTATAGTAAAATTCACTACTGGCTTGAGTTTTACAGCAAAATTCACTACTGGCTTGAGCGTGGTAGCTCTCATAGCACACACAACACACCTTTCAAACCAGAATACATTAATCCCAATGCGTTACTTAGCGGCAGAAGGGGTATGGTGGCAGTACTTCTTGAGACAAACTTGGTTCAATTTTTACTGCCTGTTTTCCCAGCATAAACTTACAAAGACTAATTAAACTATAAGTAAAGATTAGAAGAAAATTAGAGCAATACTGGACCATGCTAAGACTTACCAATGGCTGTAGCCCCTACGCTGATGATGAATCGCTAGTGAAATTGGTCTTAAGACTCATAGAATGCGTCATTGAAAAATAAAATATGCTGTAATTGATTCATCGTTGTCGCAAGCGAATTGTACAAAATTAATCTCATAAGTAATCGAGAACGGTCGAGCGCTGACGCATAATCCGGTCTATTTCTGGATGAGATGCAACTCGGGGACGCCACTGGATTTATGCGTTTGCTGCAGGAAAAGTAGGTGTTATTACTGGCGTAAGCGCAGAAACTGATCGATAGAAGTGTGTAATCATATCATTTGTGAGTCAATTACGGGTACATGAGGCATTCCCACTTCACATCTCAGGTTTACGGCTGCAGGGTTTAATGCTTCGATCAATATGCCAGATATTTTGTGTTCTGCCTTATCTATCTGAATGCAGGCACATGTTGGGGTGGTAACATTTATGGATTATTAAGTTAAAATTAGTAGGAAATTATTATTATCATACATTAAAAAAGTTTTCTGGGAATGAAGGGTAAGGAGATTATAGTCCAGATATGAAGCTACCTTAATGAGGCCAGTTTCGGCAGATTTTTTAACGTTGTCCCATGTCTTGTCGGACAAAATAAAGGCAATATCATCTGCGTAACTGAAAACTTGGCCCCCATCTAATTAACTGATTTATAAATATAAGAAATAATGTGAGCCCAAGCCTTGTGGCACTCTGTACGTATTGGTTTCTTTAGCGCTGATGTAATCACCTATTTTGATTCGTTGAACCCGTTTAGACAAATAATACTTAAAAAGTGTAAGAGTTTGGCCTCTAATTATAGTAATAATAAATAAATATTGTGGACATTTCACACAGCGCCATCTAACTCCAAATTAAACATAGCTTGTACTGTGAGAACCAGACAACTGATAGAGTACATATACACTTTTTTTTAATACATACATGCAATGCGTATGAACACCCAGACACAAAACAATTATTTATGTTCGTCATACAAATGTTTGTCACCTCAATCATCTCTGTTATTTTTAAATAATAATACTTTTATTTGAAAGGATATACTTTCAGATTCGTTTCATAGAAATTTCATCATAAACGATTCAGTAGTTTGTTTTTTTAAATCATAACTGGAATAATATATCATCAAGTACATACGAGATAACGAGGAATCATTCTCGTTCGTCATTGGCGAAGTCGTTTTTATCGTTTTGACGCGCGATGTACTAATGAAGTTTATTCTTATTACAGAATACATACATAATGTATAAATTATGTATCATATAAATCAGATTTTATAGATTTATTTTATTTTTGTACTTGCAACAATATTACTTCTTCTAATGTCTAATGTCTATTCAATAAATAGCTAACTCGAATATGAGTTTATTTATTGAATAGAGGCATCGACCAATTAATCTAAGACACAATATATAATTAGCTATTTTACCTCACATTATTATTAATATTACAATAAATAAGTATTGGTGGGCATTGCACACAGCGCTTCTAATAAGCAAAGCCTGTGCATGTTCTCAAACATACAAACCATTTTGTATTCCATTCTTATAGCGAAAGATTTTTCATCACTTACGTAATCAGTGTAATCAAATACGGATCCAAAAAAGCATATTCCAGCGTTGTAACTGAGAGAAAATAACCTTGAAATGATCCAGAATTTTTCAGCACATATCTGTTGATATTTATCACTGGGTGTTCTATTTAAAGTGTAATTCTGTTGAAAAGTGAAGCATGTAAATATGCCAAATGTTTTACTGATCATGCATCGGCTCAGCCAGACATAAACACCCGCTGGAGATATAATACATGTGTAATATATGCACGCCTAAGTATAGGAAAGGATCACATACATATTGTTACATTATTCTTTCTTATTTTCACAGACTTGAAAATGATTTCGAGGAGCAACATTGTCAGAACTATATATAACAGAGGAATAACACTGAGATAAACACGAAAATTTGCAAGTGATGCAAGCACTCGCTCTGGGAACTGCACCCGCGACTTTAGCTTGCCAGGTGCTCAAACAACTAACTGTAATAATATTGACATTATCTTTATAAAAGCTACCACTCATATCTGATTCACTGTGTCGCAGTTAGCATGGATACATGCTGCGCAACACAAACATCCTATATGACAGAGTAAATTTAAAAAATATTCTTGAGAATTGATTATTGAAACAAATACCTATGTATAAACCTACCAGACTGCTATATTACTGAAAACCTAACAGGTAAATGTAAACAAACATAAATCCAATAAATTTATACACACTACTACCCCATACCGCAGTTACTAAAATATTGTATTGATTCTTATTACACTACTCAAATATTTTGACGAGAATCACATAAACCTTATACGGTACCTATACTATACCTATAGGAATAGGAATAAGAATAAGAATAAGAAACGTTTATTGTGAAACTGTGCAAAAAGATCTTATTTTAATATAAAGTATCAACAGTTTGTCCTCTCGGACATACAATAATATCAGTAAGGTAAAATATACAATTGTATTTTTAACATACTAAATTAAACTTAAACTTAACTCGTATCATAATATTCCTTCAAATTATAGTGCACTTTACTTATCAACCATTTTTTTAATTTCTGTTTGAAAATTTTCCATTTAGTTGCTTTAATTCTACGGGCAAATAATTAGTTATATAAATAATAAATTAATTATTTATTATATATATATATATATTATATTACTTATTTATATAAATTAAAAAAAAATATCATAATAAATATTATGATCTTAATTTCTTATTAAACACAAACTTGCTTACATTGTAAGATAGCAATTACACAGTAATTGATTACAAGTAGACTGTGTCCGGGCACACACACACACAAGGTGGACAACAAAAGTGTAGTAACACAAATATCGTTTATGAAATTATTTAAATATTTTACCAATAAATATTGTGTGTACCAAGAAAGTAGAGCTAAAAAAGACATAGGAATAAATGTTATGTAATGTCTTTTTTAGCTGAGTTTTTCTTTACTACGTTTTTGATGTGTTCATTAATAGGCTTACCATGGCACTTTCGTTTGATATTGTTGTAGCATATCCTCCAAACTATCTGGAATTCTCTAGTGGTAAAAATAAATTAAATCTTTCTTCTTTTTTCTCACTCCTCATACAAAAAATATTTTTAATGATGAGTTGTAATATTTTTTGTTTATATGTAGTTTTATGCAGTGCATTTGGGCTATTTGCAGAATACCAAACTGATGACTTTAAAGCCATCATTCGCAAAAAACAGCATCCCTGATACGCAGAGTTGATGGCTATAGCGGACAGGTATTTGCGCCGCTGTGGAAGTTTTTTGTGAGGAGAGGTTAGTGATGAAACACATTTGTTTCGCCTCAAGACCACTAATGCCACTAATCTTTTATTGTAATGGTATATTAAATATACCATTACAATAAAAGATTAGTAAGAAAAATTTTCTTATTATTTATTTCTTGTAAATTAATATTATGTGTCTTTTAATTATTATTATTATTACCGTAATATGGAACTTGTTGTCCGAAATAAAAGATTTGTCTTAATTTCACGAAGATCCTCTTTCAGTTCAGAATTGCTAAACCAGCACTATTAAACATGTGTTTAATAAATCTTTTTTTATATTTTCTAATTTTAATAATTTATTGAGCATTCCGTTTTCCGCAAAGTTTTGAAAGTTTTTAATTTATTACATACACATTCTAACTGGCCTCACTGCTCAATGGGTAGTAGCTCTCTGCTTGATGCGCTGTTGGCCTTAGGTTCGATTCCTTCCCAGGATAAATATTTGTTGTGACGAACGTAGATGTCTATTCGGTCTGGATTTTAATATACGTATACAAAATTACATAAATAAAGTGGAAAAGTATTAGATCATAGTTTACATGAACAAAAAGCTATGCTTAGTTCGGGGCTAGATGACACGGTATATACATAACAAAATAACTAGTTCAGCCCTCCAAGGCCATCCAAAGATTCAGTTCTCTACCTACACCATATATTACAAACTGTGGCCAAAACTGCATTCCCCATTCGAATTTGAATCTCTGACCGGAAGATCCCACCTCTCGAGTCAATTCACGAACTGTACCCGAAACGGCTATTCCCAACCGAATTACATTGCCCAATTTTGAAGTGAGGAAGGTGCCAGCTCCCAAGCTAGGTCTCTTTAATAGTTAGTTCTTCAGCTTTGTTATAAAATGTTTTACAATATTTCTATTTATTTTGAGTGATAAACTCATTGTCAACTCTTTTTAACTGGCTTAAATCCACCGATGTCGGGAGTATTACTACATATTTTTGAAACGCTCAAGTAACCTACGACGGTTGGCTCGAACCCAGTTATTAAAGTACGGCGAGCAACGGATGATCACAATTTCTATCTTTAGTTTAATATTGTCATAAAAACGGTCACAATGGAGAGAATCGTGCCAAGTAAAAATGTTGGACATTCTAAGGGAGAATATGTGAGGCCGCGCAATGCAACGGCAATCAAGTCTAGAACATTATGCATCCCGATGTGGATTGTTTCAAGTACAGGGACACCGGCCTATCTCAACAAGTGAGAATGAGAGGCGACAAGGGCCCTATTTTCTGTACAAAAATAATGGTACACGTCAAATAAATATCATACAATACTTAAAGCATTTTTGTTTATTGCGTTGATCTTGTCAGATCTTTCCGAAAACTTTCTCAGTTGTCAAAATTATTGAATTATATTATATTAATATTACTAATTGAATGTTCCATATGACATCGGGTTGAGATAAGAGCCCCTTCTGTAGATTGGCACCGTGTCGGTGAGTCAGTGGTTTTATTAATATTAAATTTTTAAAAGATTGAATAGTCCTGTATTCGTGATAATTAAAATAAATAAGAAAGACGTTTAGACCAGTCGGTTTTGCCTTGTATAGAATTAGACAGGACATGGTGAAAATAGAGCACGCTTGGTATAGCATGACATAAGGATATACCATCATCAGAGTATTCCTTTTCGATGAGAGCAATCTGCGCCCTTTGTTGAGATATAATTTCTTATCCACCTCTCAATAACTATCCCCATAACCTCTTTGTTCTACTTTGTGCATCGCTTAAAAGGTATTGGATTTTCAGGAGCATCTTTTTTTGATAAAATACTGGTAATATTTTTTCTAGCTACGATAAGTCCATAAGAGATAATAAACATACATAGATTTATTGCTAAATTGACGCTGAATATTTATAATTCCCTCACATAATGTTTCTTTTCGGTTTCATGCAGCACACGTGACTCATTTCATATTTCAGTTCTCAGTGTGGCGGATGCAATGCGATTATAGATAACCAGTTACTTGGATTTCTACGAGGAACAATCCTATTATGAGACTTGGGTATTCCCGTAAAGTGCGTCCCGTGCGGGATGATTCACGGTCAGTTGCTTGTAGTGAATAACCGCCTAACACCAATTGGGCCATTAGCGTTAACAATTACTGTAAAAAAGATCGCCACTTTCCTCTGGCTGCTTCAATAAGCAAAATCTTTAAAATTCCGATGAAAGATAATGGTTGCGTATGATGATGAAATCATTCTCAACATTATTGGATCTGGAAATTGGAGAAGTAGTAATGTTTTCGTATTCCTGTGTGTTATTTCTGACACAGGTAGCTCCCGCGTTTCTAGGTGGGCTGTGTATTAATAAGACGCTATATTAAACTCACTTCGAAATCACGAGAAAGCGTCGTATTTCATGCTTGTTTTCTGATGGTGTTTCTTATTTTCGGACCTATTATAACTGGCTTTTTAATTAGTTATGTCAGTTTGCTACTCAAGTGATTGAAAATGAGAGGTAAGTTTATCAGTTATCTAGTGATCCATCCAGGTTTCCGATGAGTTATTCTATGCAATTCAGCTGGACGACTTTAAATTATATACACTTACCTAGTTAATCTGCCTGTAATGAAAACCTAAATGTATAAATATATAATAATGTATAAATCCATAAATGAGATTAGGTGATTAGCCAGAAAAGAGAAATAAGTCATATAATTGTGTTATATTAAACAGTGATACTTTTTATTATACTAGTTTTTTATCTTTATTACATTTGCCCTGTTTATTATGTAATTCATTTTGTTACGTTACAGAAAGAGCAGGTGGCCCACCTGGTGTTAAATGAACCTCTCCCCATAACTGAAATAAAATAAAATATTTAATTATGCCTCCCAATCTTTTTTTGCCTACAACCTTACCTATACTGTAAGTAATGTAAAAAAAGGGTATTTGATATGCAATGTTGCGAAAGACAATGATAAGACAGGTCTTAAAAGAAAATGAGAAAGACGTTGATTATTTTATTAGCGTAACAGACATAAAAACTCCAAATTTTTTTTTTTTTATTTCATATTATATCATCAAAAGGATGATGTCTGTAAACAGGTCACCTGTATTGCGTAAAGAGGGTTACTCACTGGATGCCAGCGCGAGGAGTCAGCATCTGACGCGCGTTTTTCAGCGCGGCCCGTGGGCGGCGCGCTATACATAATATAGCGCTACCGACTTTTGTTTTTCACCAAGAATACCGGCCACCTACATGCCGGACCGACTGCCAATTCCACCTGAATATTGCAATTCGTATATATACATATATACACTACGCCCGACATACGTTGTCCTGGAACCCGTTCACAGCGCCACCTTTGGGTCCAACCATAGGGACTCAAAGAAAGAATTTCATCAAAATCGGTCCAGCAGTTTAGGAGAAGCTCAGTGACATATACACGTACAGAAGAATTATATATATAAAGAAGATATATATATTATTATTATATATATATTCTACTTACGTATCAGTATGCCTAAATTAATAATTGTAATTAAATTATATTCTTTTAACATGACGCAACAGTTATGGTGCAGCATATCAGCTGCTAGATACATGTCATTAATTATTTTGACTTGCTGTTAATGAATTACACTCTAAATTACTAATATGTCTGTAGGGAATCTGTCAAGGAAATATCTAAAACTAAATTAGCATAGGGCGGGGCGTAGTGCTCTTTTATTATAAATGTATATGAAACGCTTTACGCGTAGTGGCAGGTTAATAATAATTTACTTCATCCAGGGAATTACTGCCACCATTGTAGATATTTCTGTCAGCAAGCAGTAAAGCATTACCATAATTGTGAGTCTTAAAACGTGACGTTGGTGATAAAATTTCTGGCATTAAGACATTCAACCTTCGCGTCTGAGAGTTACGGGAACACTACGATACAAACCGATAGTGACTGCACAATTAGGGGGCTGTATGCATTATGATGTGTTCAAAACCCGTGTGCTTAATTACCGTGGGTTTTAGTGGCAGATTTACGTTGAACTGGCAAATACAAATAGTTGGCAAGTGTTCTGATCATTATATTTGATTTATTTATTCGCTTCGACAACATTTTAACAACATATTACGCTGTTTCCTACTTTTGAAGTAGAATATTCCAATATATATTCGGCTAACCTCTAAAATTTAACTATTTGTATAAACACTTCTCACTTTACTAGGGCCCCACAGGGCATCTAATTGGCAAATTAAAAATTAATAATTGATAAATTAAACTAAATCTAATGTGGTGAACTACAGACCACAAACAACTTCAGAATTTCAGAAAAGAATGTCTGTCATTCCGTCGTCGCTCTTTTCGTGGTTATAAAGAATAAGTATTGCCATCCTATCATTTTTCCGGTCGTTATAATAAATTATTGCCATGTTATAAAATGTTTATGATTCTGGTGACGTAGTTTTCTAATTATATTTCATATCCCGCGAACTATTTACGATTTGCTCGTTGAAGAATCAAGGGAAATTGATTCGAAATAAATTTAACCCCAAATTTTATTTCCGCTTATTTGAATGACATAAAAAAAACGGAAAAAATATTGATATCATGACAAAAATAATTTAGAAATAGAACACTATTATTGAATAATTCCGTTTGACCCGTTAATTCAGACGTGGCTTGTGGAATGCATAATTCACTTTGTGCGCACAGTGATCGCTAGGATTCATAAGAATTCTATGTGAGTAACTGGTTCTACACAATATTACTTGGTAAAAGTAGGATCGTAATTTGTTCATTCTGCATATTATTGGTTTCTTCAAGACTAGCAGAATAGCAATACCTCCAGAGAGTTTTCTCACATCATCAATCAGTCTCAAACAAAACAATTTATAGCATCGACAGCATGTGTTATTTAAATGTAAAAATGTATGCTGTATTCGAAAAAAGTATTTAGATTTATCTGCGTTTTTTTGTGAATGATAACGGACGAAACACATAGGTGCGGGAGCGAGCGGCCTCGGGTATTTCAGATGCTGAAATAACGCATACGGTGACCTTGACTGACCGTCTATTTATTGCATTCACGTAAAACCTATACTTTTTAATGCATAACAAATGTTATCAAAACAATCATTTGCGCTGTTCCAAGCCCGAACTCACGCGCAAAATTTGTTTCATAAATCAAGAACGTATGTAAAAAAGAAATGAAATACATAGAGCATATTATCGCTTTATAGTGTTTTTATGTGATACAGTTACGGAACGAGTCGTTGACCCACCTGGTGTTAAATGGTAACCTCGGCCCATAAAAAGCAATGTGTCTTGGGTCCTCCCTTAATTAGGTACGACAAAACCCAAGTCACATCGTTATGCCCCGTAACTCTGAGACGTGAAGGTGGAATGTCTCATGTGCCTATAATTTCTCCTGCAACCACACCTTTCAAACCGGGACACAGTAACGCAAATGCTTTACTGCTTGGCGGCAGAAATGAGTATGGTGGCAGTACTTAGTACTACTACTGCTCTTAGTTTTACTTTTCTAATAATATTAGTTTTACGAATATTGTTCTGGTTTAGCAGAGATTGCATTTTTTTTATTCTTCTTCGAGTCACCGGTTCTGTCGAACCAGTGTGGTGAAAGGATTGTAAGTGCGCCTCAAAGAGGCTCCTTTCGTGTACTCGACACATGTCGTCGAATTTTTAGTTCTAGGACATGTCGGTTTCCTTCACCGTTTTTGAGAACGTGGTATTGCGCACATAAATCTTTCAATCGAAAAACTCATAGCACGTCGGGATTTGAACCGGCGACCTCCGGATTGAAACTCGGGGGTCAGTACCACTAGACCACCACACTCTCATTTTTTTTATTGATATAATCAGAAGGGCAATCCACTTACACCTAATTACAAAATTATATACACAGATCTGCTCAATTAAAGAGTAAATCAATACATAGATACTAGCGGACTCGACAGACGTTGTCCTGGAACTCGATCACAGCGCCATCTATCGGGACCAAGTATGAATCAAACACTCACAAAAATTTTCATCAAAAGCCGTCCAGCGGTTTATGAGCAGTTTAGTGACATACACACGTGCAGAAGAATTATATATAATGATCATTCTCAATTAAAATGTCAATAATTTTAAATCTAGCTTTAATAAAATAAAAGTATATAAAGGAAACAATAATAAATAAAAATAACACTATGAACCATCAAATAAACAAAACATGTTCAGTTAGAATTATTTAAATAATTCATATAAAATGTAATGATCTCACCGGGCAGGGAACGAAGCAGTCACATAACGACCTCTACTTTTTCTTGGAAATAGAGAGGTCAAAGGGAATTAAAATTAATAAACGTTGGACAATCAGTGCCATCTAGCCACTTAGATAAAAAGCTTGTATTATTATTATGATAACCAGATACTTGATAGAATAATCATACACATTAGTACATTACGATACTTGTGGCGTTTAGCACACTCGCTCCGCTCGGGCGCTAACTTCACGCCGTGTAGTACTAAACAACTTAGGCCACAAGTATCGTATACTATTTTATAGCAAGTGTGACATAAACCCGCCCCAGACGCGGGCAACTTAGGTCACGCGTATCGTAATGTACTATTAATGATAAGAATTGTATGTTTGAGTGATCAATAAAATTGATGGTTGAGTTGGCTAACAGAGCTCGAGTGGATTCTCCACCGAAGCTCTACAAAAAATTGTATAATATATGTATGTAAGTATTATACTTGTTACTGGAACTATGGATTGTCTCATGAATTCCCGAGAGTTTTCGTCAGCGCGATCTACGTTTCTGTCCTCCTGTAAAAGCGACATCTAGTTACAAAAAAGGAGTTACTCATGAGCAATTTTCCTACCGTGTAAAGTCGAATGTTTTTGCATTAATTTTAGTTTGAGTCACTTGAATTCATATGACTTTTAAATTCAATAATTCCATTTACGTATGTAATAGTTTCAGTTATACTATTTTTAGGTTCTCGGAGGTTAAGCTGTTACTACAACAGCACAGCATACAAACTCTTCTGCTATTTCAGACTAGATCTTTCTTATCAGTGAGGTTTAACATGTTTTATTATATGTATAGAATAGTATCTCGAATTCCATCACCTAGGACCGTGTTCCTGGCCCGAAATGATATATTTCATTTGATTTGTACCAAATCAGAAAGATAAACGCCAAATTGACTGTTTAAAGCGCGCCTCTAAGAGGCTCCTTCCGTGCACTTGACACAGTTTTCGAAGTTTTGGACATGTCGGTCTCCTCACGATGTTTTCCTTCACCGTTTGGAGAATAATGGTATAGCGCACAAAATTTTTACTTAAAACAAAAAGTCGTTGATACATGGCGGGATTTGAACCAGTGACCTCCGCATTTAAACTCGGCATCAGTTAGTACCACTGGGCCCACCACTATACCTGTGGTTGGATTTGGTAAATGGTAAGCGTGAATTTTCTTGATAATATAGTTTTCTAAAGGTGGGTCTGGTTTCTTTAAACTTTCATTCCGCTAATCAAAAGGCAGCGACTTGAATCATGATTGTTTTGCACAGAAGACGATGTGGGATAATGTGTAGTTTAAGAATATCTTAAAAAGAAGATTAATTTTACTAATTTTTCTCTAGCTTTGCATCAAATGTAAATAAATATTGCCTCTGTAAAACGGTTTGTATACAAACTAATATCCTTATTTCAAATGCTATAGTTTACCAATTTCCATTACATGATCGATTTATATGATTTTTGTTGTTACAGACCGTTATTAATTTCTAGCTAGCGGAAACTTGTTTCCGGGGTATGCATTAGCTAAGTAAACCTACTGTACTGTGTATCTAAGCTGGCACTTGTTTCTGCTATTAGAAATTTAACCGTAGACTGAGTTCCCTGCGATTGGAGAATTGCCCATCTTGGCAATTGTTCAAAGTATTCTGCGTTGTTCTAATACGTAAACTAAAATTATTTTCATTTCTTGTCACATACTTCCATAGGTTTGAAGTGAATATTTGAGCACTATTTACAGTTCAAAAGTTGTAACCTCTGCCCATAACAAAACAATCCGAATTGGATCCTCCCCTACTCAAGTACAACGCATAGAACTTTTGTATTTTTTATCGTAAATCATCTTCTTTTTTTAAATAAAAGTATAATCGGCCAGTGTGCGACTCATAAAAACTCTTTAGTGCATAATTTTCTGAGTGGCCTGGTAGTCTGTGCTACACTAGAGATGTCGTACAAAAAAATACTATCTTTTAAAGTAATAAGTAGGTATGTAGTTTCTAAAGGACAATTTTACAACAAGTGATTCGCCCTCGGGATGACAGAATTGCCAAAGAATGTCATTATTTACATTTCAGTGTTGTTCGTGACTCAATAACCCTACACTACAGCTGAAAACGAAATAATTGACGCGACCTGAGTTTGCGGCTGTCACTAGTGATTAGAACGCCATTTTTTCGTTCTGACATACAGGTAGGAACACTACAGGTTTATTCTTTGAAGACCATTCTGAGTTCTCCAAAAGAAACGTTTCACCAAGCAAATATTAATTGTGTGATGTTCTATATATCAGCAAACTTCTAGAATGCAAAACGGAAAATGTTTACAGCGCCATCCTAAAAATCCTAAGAGGACCTGGTGGTTTGTGTAGGCGGATGAGGCGACTTATTTCTATAGTACATGAGTATAGTGTTATGGATACCTCTAAAGCGCTCATAGGCGTTCGGGCCTTCGACAATAATGTAAGTGTATGGGTTAGCCAGATGTTTCTCATGTGTGTATTGATAAGTTGCGACTAAAAGTCGCGATCATCGGTCGCGTCCGGTATATTTCCAACATAAAGGCCCGCACAAAATGAGCGTACATGTAGGGGAGACAATCACTAATAATAAATGCGAAAGTATGTCTTTTTATGGACGGATGAATGTTTGTTATTCTTTCACGGCTAAACTCTGGAACGGATATGGCTGAAATTTTGAACATAGATCCATGATTACTTATATTTTAATACATTGTGAAATTAACTGATTTTAAAAGAACACCAGATGGCCCAAGGTCAACACAGACCAATCGGATTTCCGAAGCTAAATTAAGAAACATGATAGTGTTGCGACGATACACGTCTTCGCTCAAACAATAGTTTAGTCATATCTAAGTATAAGTGAGGGACATTTAATGATATAACGCTTATTCATTATAATTTAATAATAACTGTAAAATGCTTCCAATGTGTTTTATTTGTGAAAGATCATATCCATATCCTATAGAACAATAATCAGCAGAAGTAGAACTTAAGCCAACTGGGTCCAGGGAAGTAATGCAACCATACCCATTTCTGCCATCAAGCAGTGTTACCGTGTTCCGGTTTGAAAGGTTGCTGGTGAAATTACAGGCACTTGCGACTTAAATCATCGCGTATAAGAGTTACGGGCGCATACGATGGGATTTGGGTCTTGTTCTACTTAAGTATGGGGAGTACTTAACATTAGGTAGGTAACCTTATCTTGTAAGACTTGCGTATTGCGTACCGAGTGTTTCGAATCAAACAAATATAATTTGTTCCGAGACGATATCTTGAATCTAGCCTTTGTTTTTTTTAGCACGCATAGATCCTAGCTACTTCCTTCTCTCAAACTTCCGGCGACAATGTCGACCTATTTTAGGGGTTAAGATGGCGGCGACCGGTATGGCATGAAGATTTTACTTCATTAATTATATTCGTTTTTCGTAGCATTCAGACGTCTCAGCAAGTATTATTACAAGTGACTTTAAATTTATTCATTGATAACGAAAAACTTTTTTATTTTGTCAAATTTCATGTCCAATAATAGGGTTTTGTGTATTGGACCTGCCACTTAAATAAGATCTCACACAAAATCGTGGAAAATTTAATGAACAGTTAGTTTATTATAACTAATAGATGGGTACCAAGACTATAACTTTAATCGGAGGCTGGATCAAGTCTGTTTTGAGAGACAACAGTGTGTCAACGGTGTAGTGTCCTCATCGGATTCGCCGCGCTCGGCTATAGTATGTTAAATGGGTTGGAAAAGTTTCCTGTTGATCAAATTCTCAAAACAGAAAATTGGAGATAAGAGCGTACATTCAGAACACATTATCAGAATGAAGTAGCGAATCAATCCGATGACTAATTCTGTTTCCTGACATTTAAACCAGTTCGTTAATGTAATTAATTGATTAGGTCGTAATTATGATAAACATGCTTTCGATATAATTTTGAATTGTTCTTAGCTTAACACATTTTAACGTCAACATTATGGCATTTTGTGCAACCAGGAGATAGCATACACATCAGTCAAGATGGATTCTGGATATCTTATCGGAACAAATAATAAAGATTTAACCAACAATAATTTACCTATTATTTTTCCAACGATATCTAACTTCATATTGTCGCATTTCCGTGATGAGCTGCGCACGTATATCTCTATTTATCTATTTATTAACAAGAAAATGGCGTTGAGTTACATGTTTCTATTATGGAGACCACTTGAAATTTATTTTTAAAACTTGTTGGAATTGGCATAATATGTGAAAATTTCAACTAGCATTTAAGGTCGGAAAGATAGAAGACAGCCTTTCATCGTAGGAAACAATTACAGGTCCTTCACCTTGACTACAGACCCCTAAAAGGAATCTGATAGCTACAGTTTTGAAAATGATCTGTGTCCCATCTACACGAAGCACATGCATCAACACTGAGCATGAAGAAATGCATCATCACTTTCAGGGCAAGAGTGAAAAGCACAAACGTCGTCGGATATACGAGCATACCTCGCTCTTGTGCCAAGCGGATGTGAGCTGTATCGCAACCAGAGAGAGTTGATATTCCTGGTGAGCTTTCGCCGCCGGGTGTACAAAGTCACCTTGACGGGTGGTTCTAAGTATTTGTGCGCTGGCGGCCGTCCAGCAAACTATGTAGGTCGGGCCGCGGTTCTTACAATAATACCTATCACCAACATTTTTATTCGAGCAACAGAAATGGGGAATCAACACGGTTCGAGTGCCCGTTTCACCTGACATTGACGAATTGATTTGTTACGGGGGACCTCTTACATTAAAAACTATTCCACAGAACTGTCCCCTGACGCTATGATAGTGTTATCTAGCTGTTCTAGCATTCAGCGCGCTTTATATACTTCATTATTATAATTCATTTAATAAATTTATATTTCGTAGGTTTATATAGGTTAACTAATAAAACTTAATTTTTACTTTGGTTTTGGCAGTCGTGGTTTTTGTATTTATTTTTATTTTATCATTTTAGTGACAAGTTTTATTTTAAAACATATCATGCTAGGCGGCTTTAATTTTTAAGCACTAAAGACAGGGTTTTAGTCAAATTTGAAAATAGAGTCATATCAAGGCCATATTGATATTTCTCAAAAAATCTATCCTTTGTCACTTGGGATGGATGCTAACGAACCAAATCTGTTCGGGCTTTATGAGTTATGGTGGAATAAAGAAACTCACATTCATGAACCCTAAAAACACTACACTGCTTTGTGGGCAGTCATGTTATATACAAATAAAACTTTTGTGTAACTTTAATTATGAGCCCAGAAATCACAGTCATCTTGCAGTTGCCAACACTGTTGCCAAAATACGAGTAGGTAGGTAAACAAACAACTGACAAATTAGCATTCTAAAAACAATTTCAAAATGTAACTCTTTGTGACTGGAGCGTAACTATTACATTTAAGTATTTTATAACGTATTGTACTTACAAATTAATATGAATTAGGAAAAATCATCTAAACATTTACGAAATTGTTTGCTGACTGTGATATCTGTGGTCTCTGATGTGACTGGACATAAGCCACTCTACCTGCCCTGCGCTACGTTTGCTTACCCGCAGTCTCTACTTATGAACTCTTCTACATCCTACAATTAGTTCTTTAACGTAATTAATAAAGTAAAAAAATAAGTAAAGTAAGTTTTGCAATAAAGTGTTATTGTATTGTATTGTAGTTGACCAGCCTACTTCCAGTTTATCTTACTTTTTTGTGTTACAGTTACGGAGAACCGATGGCCAACTTGGTGGGCCACCAACCCATTAAAAAGTGGTAATCTATGCCCATAACAAGCAATGTGACTTGAATCCTCCCTTAATTAGGTACGACAAGATGCAAGTCGCGTCGTATGAGCCCGTGACTCTGAGACGTGTAGGTGAAATGCCTTATCTGCCTGTAATTTCACCGGCAACCACACCTTTCAAACCGGAACACTGTAACGCGCATACGTTACTGCTTGGCGGCAGAAACGGGCATGGTGTCAGTACTTCCCCGGACGAACTTCGCGAGAGTTCTACTGCTCTTGCTATGCTGTGGTAGATCAATTCCTTCGATTTTCTCTTGAATAAGACGAACTTTGCTTTATAACGTGAGTTTGCAAGTTTTGTCGCCGTAGTTTTCCAAACTCAGCCGAATGCACCTCGAGACATGAAGATGGAACACTCGAGTGACTGTGATTGCACTAACACACACACCAAGTATTTCCATTAGACATATTCAGCTGAAAATTTTAATTGTGACTGCCAATCTATTGTAATAACGATTGCATATACTTATTTAAACTACCTTATTATGATCTACTTTAATATTTATAAAATACCGCACATATTCACAGTAGCATATAAATTTACATGTCCAAAATTACCCACCCATGAAATCAACACCCAAAATATCTGTGAGGAATGAGGAGCGACGCGTGGGAGTCGCCGTTACATGGAATACAGATCTCTGAACAAAATAAAAACACTCGGACCTCATTTTAATTGGTTTACCAAAATACCGCAGCTTTATGAGCGTCGCGGATGTGAAGAACATATGAAAGCGACATAAGATTTGATCTAGATGTTACATTTTGTTTTAATTGTGCTCTTTGTGTACTGTGTAGGTATGTCAAGAAGTCTCCATTCGTATGGTTTTAATTTGCTGCGGGATTGAAAATACCTTGTTAAATTAATGTAACAGTTTTAGATAGTTAGTAAGCGTATACCTAATATAATGTATACACAAGTATGATGTTGATAAAATAAATTATATATTAGTCATACCTCTCAAGAAGGTAGGTACGTTGTGCTCATAATTGTTTTTATTCCAACAAAAAAGCGCTTAAGACCCGTATATAATAAAAATATCAATTAACATGCCAATAGTATTCAATGAAATTGGATATTTAGTCGAAAACTGTACGTGTAAAGTTCCTGGAATTTGCTTAGCAGCGCCATCTGTTTATTCTACGATATACTAAGTCTCTACATTTTAGCAACAGCAGCAAGCTGTGACATATAGTTGGCGTAGATTCAAAACGCGTTTCAGGCAAAAGGAAACAGTGGTCGATACATAGTTTAGTGAAAAATTAACAGATATCGCTGTAATGTTATTTATAAATTTAGGTTCATTCATCATTCCTAACGCAAATATATATTTACTAGACATAAAAAAAAATTCGTTACTTTGGCAGTTCATAGTTAGTGCTCAGCTGGTAGACATTTTGAAAATATACTTTATTTAAATATGATGCAACAATGAACTGACTAAGTTTCTCATTATCAAAGAGAGTAAGGAGAGAGATTAAAAACAAAGCAGAAACTCTAGAGCTACCCCAATGAGCTGGTCTATCTGTGGTTGATTCAAAGATGGCTAGAGACAAGAGACACCTCAACATCTCCTACACACAAACCTTAAGACAGCACATTCAGGTTTATAATTTTATAGTTAGGGTTGGTACAATTTTATTATTTTCATAAAGTATGGTCCCTAGCTAGAAGTCTCGCTTCATTAGTATGTTTAGTCCTAGAACCAAAAATTCGAAGACTCAGGAGCCTCAGTGGTGTGCACGATAGGGTTTGAACAGGCGTCAAACATAGTGATAAGTGGGTACGCAACGCATGACCGTAGAATATCTCTAATTGACGTTTCCAAGCAATTTCTTTATGAATTTTATGGAAATAAAGTTTTTGACTTCGACTTTCAATTTAATCCATTAACCACACAGGTCCCACAGAGCCATTGAAACGAATAAAATAAGTAATACCACTATCAAGCTAATAATATGTCGTAAAGCTCCACAGTTTTGTGTTCAAGCGCCTCGCTTGAGTTTTAATTGCACCTCCACGTAATCGTTCTAAAAACGTTTTAATTGTAAATATACGCAAATTCGGTGAATTCAAAATAATATCTGGTGAGTTTACTTCCAGCAAGCTTGATCTTCCCGTTTCCAGTGTACCAGAGGGAAATAACAGTTACGATTTGTAGCATTTAAAGTAAATATAGATCTAAACGCGCTTCAGTCTTCGTTAGAAGGAAGGGCCGCATTAAAGTCGTTTTAATATTAAAAGCGACTTTGATAGTAGAATACAAAAAATAAAAAGAAATAAGAACGAAACTGACTTCTATACACAGCATAACACATATAACAGCGTTCATATTGTCTTTGCCCTAGTTTGAATCGATCTCTAATTCCGGATGACCAGCGCTTGCCGCAAGTACATTTGATACGAAAGTCTTTGTCTGTTACTCTACCTAGGCTAATTTAAGGAGGTATTACATTTATTCATAAGGGAGAATGACTAAAATTACTAAAAGTTTGTGAAATAGCGTCACTGGTCTGCTCGACTCGGAGTAGAATGCAAAGTATAACGATGCACGTATTTACAAACAAACATGTGGTATGCAACCGGAGACAAAAATTGGCACGTCCAACAGGTAAATCATTCAAATGATGATCATAATAGATCGATGCGCCAAAGGTCATAGCCCAGTGTCGGTAATGAAACCTATCGATCAAACTAATCAAGATCGCATCCGGGCGGGCGGATGGCGGGCGGCGGGCGGCGGCGCACGAGTGCCGAGTTATTCCCGGGAGAGGGCGGGGGCAGGGTCGGCGGGGCGGGGGGGGCGGGGGGGGGGAGGGGCGCGCGCCGCTCTCAGTGTGTCGGCGCGCGCCGCCGCCGTCATGGGCAACCAACACTCCGCCTCACAACACAGTGTCAAGCCCCGGAAGAACGTGCACTGGAAGTCAGCAGGTACGCCTCGAGTCCACCACGTGTGTCCCAGCCCGCGACACCACCCGCCGTCCGAGTCTCGCCACCGTCCTAGGCCCCCGTCTCTATGTCTATTTTTATAAAGATCGTGCGCTGCGATTTCCAAGCGTGGCACAACAAAACAAATCGTAAGACCGAACGCGTTCATGTAACGATTATCACGCGTCTAATTTTGAAAGGAGTTTTATGCCAAACGATCCCACCGGCGCTGCCGCTGAAAGGTTAAACCGATGTGCAAGATAACTGAAATTTTGTCTGTTACGTTTCAGGGAAGCCCGCCGCGCCGGGGAGGCCGGAGATAATCCCGATTCTGTCGGACGATGAGCCGAACGCGATTACGTTGCGGTGGAGCGCGGGCGCGCACGACGGCGGCGCGCCGCTTCTCGGCTACCAGGTGGAATGCAACCGACTCGGCGCACCCGACTGGATCCGCACGGCGCCGCCCGTCGTGCAGCGGCCCGAGCTCGTGCTCACGGGCCTCGAGCCGCCGCACCGGTACCAGTTCCGCGTCGGCGCGCTCAACGCCGTCGGCCGGTCCGAGTACAGCGAGCTCTCAGACGTGCTCACCGTCGGGCCCGACCCCGTGCCCAACCGCGCGCCCGTCTTCCTCCTCCACCTGATGGACGTCACCATCCTCGAGAACGACAAGACCGAGTTCCGCGTCAAGTTCGAAGGCACGCCGCCGCCAACGATAGCGTGGTTCAAAGATGACTACGAAATATTCAGCAGCCGCAGGACCGCCATCGTCACCGACGAGTGTTCGAGCGTGCTCGTCTTCCACCAGACGCTACTGAGTGACGAGGGTGAGATCCGGTGCACGGCGACCAACCGGAGCGGGCACGCGGTCACCCGCGCGCACCTCTCCATAGAGGCGGCGCCGAAGCTTAGATACCCGCGCCAGTACGAAGACGGACTCCTTTACGAAGTTAACGAAACCGTTTTTCTGAAAACGACGATCGTGGGCAAACCGACGCCGACGATCGAGTGGCGCCATGACGGACAGCCCATAATGACCGACGACAGAGTGGAGATATCGAACGCACCCAAGTTTTCCGTGCTGAAGATCCACTCGGCGCGGCGGAGCGACCGCGGCGAATACCAGATCCACGCGAAGAACGCGATCGGGGAGGACACGGCCGCTTTTCTGGTAACGATCACGGCGTCGCCCGACCCGCCCCGCAGCGTATCGGTGACGAGGCAGGTGGACAAGTCTGTCACTCTCGACTGGGAGCCCCCGGAAGATGATGGCGGATGTCGCATTGGGAACTACGTCGTGGAGTACTACCGGAGCGGGTGGAACGTGTGGCTGAAGGCGACGACGAGTCGAAAGACGAACGTGACGCTGTACGATTTGATAGAAGGGAGCGAGTACCGGTTCCGCGTGAAGGCGGAGAGCCCGTACGGCATGAGCGCACCGAGCGAGGAGTCGGCGCCGGTACGCATCCCGGGCCGCGCGGTTGATATGGAGTTCCTAGCGGTGGAGTCTCGTATCATCAGCGAGGCACTGGCGGTGGATGGGGCGATGGAGGCGCCCGTATCGCCGGCGCCGCGCCGCAAGCGTCCACAGCCACCGGCACCGACCTCAACAGCGCCAGAATCCGCCTATCGACGCTCTGAAGGCAACGAGTTCCTGCTCGTGCTCGCTTCTGATGCTAAGAATACTCTCACTAAAGCTGGTAAGCACCTTTCTTCTATTACAATAATCATGTGACGTCTTTGCAGGCCATTACTTTTCAGCTCCTGTTATAGATTTTCATATATTTCTTTATCGACTGCCTCCGTTCTACTTTGAAATGTCAAAAGCATAAAACTGTGCCCAAGCTCAGCGTTCGGAGTACTTAAATCATAAAAAAACTAATGAATTTCTTAATACAACATATTAATGCATGAAAAGAAATCAATAATCTTCATTTAGTACTTGTACTAGCAGTTATACTAACCTAGCCGTTGAGACACCGCTTTCCAGATTAAATATTAGCATAACAAACTAGCATTTATTTTTCATGTTTGCATATGCAACAAAGCATTTTCATGATCAATTAATCTATCCTGCATCGGACGAATTCATATATCCTCGATTTTTATTTACTTACTGACTGCATTGCAGAACTTATCGGTTTCTTTCATATTTGAATCAGCTGAAAGCGTTTCTGTTGTTGAGAATTAGGCCGCCGATATTAAGCTGTGAGCTGTGACTGAGAAAATGAATTCTTTTTAAGTCAAAGATCTTGGATTTAATTGCTTCTAATTGAACAAAAACGAGCTTTTTCTACCTATCACAAAAGCGCTGGTACTCCATACTTTCAATGTTTTATAGCTGCTTTTAATTAATTAGTGCAAAGGAACGAAGCAACAGCTATATATTTAATAATAAAGTGAGAAATCTGCAAACAACGATTCCTAAGGAATTAGTTACTGCTCGAGTAATTTCCGTGTTTATGTTATTAGCGTATTAATAGACGCAGCCGCCTATAACTTACTAACCGCATCGCGGCTTCTGCGAAATTCATGAACAAACATTAGCGAAATGTAAACTTTTTTCTACTCTAGCAATCAAGCGAAATATTGCAATATCTAAAGTGTAAGGTTGTACATTTTCATTGGTTTTTGGTTTTCAACAATATACTTTTCGTTTCCAGAGAAACGGGAGTCGTTCCAGCTGGATTTCGACGCCATTTCACCGCCTCCGCTGTCTTTGTCCGCTCCAGACATTAGCTCTCGCTGCATCATGCCGTTCAAAGCGCTGCGCAACGCAGTAAGCTCCACGGAGCTCTTGCACGAACGCGCTATGGCTCGTTTCTACAAAGCCGTCGCCATACAAGAAGAACAAAGCAAAAAGAAAGACGATAAACCCTCCATAGAAGAACATAACAATGACATTCCGTATAAAACAATCCTCGATCGAAGCGACATGTGCGATGATCGGGAAAATCAACGCGAACAAGTCATTAATGCCGAAACGCCGAAGAAAAAACTACCAGAAATTTTGATCAAAACAGATTCTATCGAGGATAGAGAGTACACGTTCAACGAACGACAAGCTTCACAAGATTCCGAAGCTTCTGAAGGGAAATGGCAACAGATATCTTTTGACGAGGACTACACAGCCAGCACTGTATCTTCTGATGGCGATTACTCAGAAGGAAGCCTAAATGGAGATATCGACAGGAGAAGTCAGTACTCGAATGATGAAGATACCTATAATCCCAGAGACAAGTTCACTCGACGCTCTCCCATGAAGGAATCATCGGAAGAAAATTCAGAATCTCCAGTGCCGGTTAAACCCTTACCTACTTTAGATCCAAATTTTGTTCCTAAACCTATTTTAAAGAGGAGAGAGGTGTCAGAAATGAAAACTTCTATTTTAGCGACACCAAAATACGAAGAAAAATTAAAACCTGAACGAAAACCGAAGGATGAAAAGATGCCCATATTTAAGAAAATAACCAAAATGCCTCTACAGAAATCGTTTCCATTCCCAAAACTACTAAATAAAAAAGAACTTTCAAAGGTCAAGGAAGAAATCACAGGGACAGAAAAAATTAAACCTACAAAGAAACCAGAAGCACCAAAAGATAAGATCACAGAAGAAGGTAGAACCGTTATTGATTACTATGGAAGTATTGTCAAAGAATATGGAAGTCAGAAGAAACCTATTACTCCTCTTTATCTAAATACTGAGGACTTAAAAGAGGTAGCTGAAAAACAAATATCAGAAAAAATAGAAAACGAACATGTTGAAACTAAAAATATTTCAAAAGTGAGGAAGCCAAACGCCAATAAAACAGAAGGTAAAAAGAAACCTTTAGCGTTGGCAAAGCCTAGTAACTCAGTTCACAACGTAACGTTTGCGAAATCAAAACTAGATGCAATGAAAAATAATGCTGAAAACGCCGTGAAAAGAGCGTCAAAGTCTGATGATAAAACGGTTAAAGATCAGAAGAAAGTTACTCAACAAATTCTTTTAAAGAAAACTGAAAGGGCAACTATTGTCATACCCATTGACTATCAAGAACTTGAAAAGAAAGCAAAGAAGAACGTAAGATCTGCTATAGACTACACAGTAGACTTATGCCTGTTGCTGCTGGCTTTCTGGGTTTACTTCTTCAAAGACGAGAGACTAGCTATTCCGTTTTTAATTCTTATTATATACCGACAGCTGCAGGAAACTCTCCTCATGAATATCCCCGACTGGCTCAAACACCATACTCCAACCTGGATGAAAATGAAAACATCTTGACTTATTTCCAAAAGACATTGTGGGATAATTTGATTGAATTGTGAGCATTGTGTGTTGTGTGGTAATGTGAATAATTACTTATTCTATATATAAAATTACGTCTATTTTACAAAGTGTCGTTCTAAAATGTATTAAGTCTAACAAGTATTATAAAATCTAGTTGGCTATGCTGTCATAAGTCCATTTATTTGGAATAACTGTTTTATTCAAAATTTATAATGTTTAAGTTTCTACGAGTACCAGAACTTCCTAACAACTTACGCTTCATTTCTCAGTTCAAAATACCACGTTCAGATTGTTTACCAATACAACCGCTGAAAAAAATCATAGATCCAAAGGCCTGTCGACGCAGAGACACCGGTCTCGTCTTGGGCGTGTTTTACAATGATAATGTGGTAGGAGAGCCAGCTATTCTGACAGCTAGTGCACAAAAATACAACCAACTAAGTGGCGGAAAACTCTGGCAACAGTTGAAACTTGCTCCAATTCCAAAACTGGGTGAATATAGACTATTTTATGATTTGGAGCCAACTTACGGATACGTGGCTGTCGCAGGTCTGGGTACTGAATGTCTGGCTTACGACTACAATGAAAGATTAGACGAAAGTAAAGAAGCAATACGTATAGCGGCAGGAGTCGGTGCCAACGCTGTTCATAAGCTAAACCCGAGTAACATTCACATAGAATCTTTTGGCGACGCTGAAGCAGCTTCTGAAGGGGCCAATCTCGCTTTGTGGCAATTCAGAGAGTACAGAACTGTTAGGATTAATGACAATATACATAAAAGCCCATTGCTGACCCTCTATGATGACTGCAACACTGAAGGTTGGAAATCAGGGCAGTTGAAAGCCGAATCCCAGAATCTCGCACGATATCTGCAAGAAATGCCAGCAAACATGTTAAATCCGACAACATTTTCTAAAATTGCCGTCGAATTGTTGTGTGAGTTGGATATAAATGTAGAAATTAAAACGCAAGGATGGGCATCTAGTCAAGAAATGGGAGGTTTTATCGCTGTAGGACAGTCGTCTATACAGCCACCGTTGTACGTTGAGATTAGTTATCACGGTACGAACCGATGTACTCGTCCAATTGTCCTCATAGGTAAAGGAGTCACTTTCGACAGCGGGAGTTTAGACCTGAAGTCACCGAAGCAGTTGAAGTACATGAAAGGGGATATGGCGGGAGCGGCTTGCGTGCTCGCCATCACCAGGGCGGCCGCGAGGCTAAATCTGCCGGTCAACATTCGAGGGCTACTGCCACTATGCGAACTGATGCCCAGCGGGAAAAGTCCCAAATTCGGAGACGTCGTGTGTAACGCGATGGGTAAAACGATCCATATCCGGCTACCTTCGCGTGAAGGGCGTCTTCTCATCGCGGACAGCTTGGTGTACGCGCGGAACTACTCGCCTCAGTTTGTCGTAGACATAGGCACGATGTCCAAGGATATGATAGATACGCTGGACGGGAGCGCTTGTGGATGTTACGCAAATTGCGACGAGTTGTTTTGTCATTTGGAAACGGCAAGCGGGCATACTGGAGATCGGATTTGGAGGATGCCCCTTTGGCGTTTTTATGAAGATCGCGTGTTGGACTGCAATTCAGCGGACGTCGCCAACACGGGGCGCAATGAATACGGTGACTCCCCGAACTGCGCCGCGTTTTTGAAACAATTCGTCTGTGACAGCAAATGGATACATTTGGACACGTACAACGTAGCGTACACAAAAGGCAGGGATTTTCCGTACTTGCAGCGTGGAATGACGGGACGCCCCACAAGAACTATAATAGAACTGATTAAGCAAATGATATCAAACAAGAAACTAAACATTTAATGTAAAGGTGTAAAATATAAATTTTCGAAATGTGTATTTATGGAAAATAAACTCTTGATGAAGTTATTGGTTTTATTATCTTATTGTGTATTGTGTGTGTGTGTGTGTGTGTGTGTGTGTGTGTGTGTGTATGTGTGTGTGTGTGTGTGTGTTTATGTGAGATGTGTGAATGTGTGAATGTGCGTGCGTGCGTGCCTATAGGTCTTCACCTGCTTAAGTTTTCTAAAAGAATTTAGATCTCACAAAAACATATACACAATAAACATATAATACATCTCGAACAAAGTCCAGGGTCGTGATGTTTACTACGCCTAATCATTCCTGCGTGCGGGCCTCGAACCCGTAGCCCTCCGAACATTTCAATATTTTGACTGGCCTCACAGCTTAGTTGGTAGTAACTCTGCCTTCTGAACGTAGGTCGTGGGGTCGATTCCCACTCAGGAGAAATTACTTTTGTGACTATCATAGATATCCGATTTGCGTCTGAATGTTAATATGTATTACATGTATTTAAAAAAGTATATGTGTATATATGTGCAATACCAGTTGTCTGATTTCCATTATACAAGCTAAGCTTAGAATACTCTGGGCCAGATTGCGCTGAGCGAAATGTCCAAAAAAACCTTGGTGCATTTTCATATCTAATACCTCTACCCACGACCCCGACTAGAGAGACGTGTTTCCAAGAGTTATATATATATATATATATATATATATATATATATATATATTGTCTATACCCAATTCATGGTAAAATTAAAACAGCAACGTTTACGCACAATATTTATTATCCATTAGTAAAATATATTAAAATCATATCAGGAACATAAACAATACAATCACATTAAATAACATTACACAAAAAGATATGGCGCATTTCTTAATAAACATTATTGTTAAGGAGTCTGCGCAAGAATTATTTGATTTAAATAAATCATTTTATTGATAAAATAATTAATGTTGTGTTCTTGTTCTTGTGTGTTTCATATTATAGAATGTTGTTGTTCTTTCACGTAGAATTGTCACCCGAACATAAAAAAGTGTAATATTTAGGCAATCTACAAAAGAAATAAAATGTTTCACTCTCTTTTAAAACAGATTTGTATAATGATATCCTTGTAGGATAATTTGACGTCAGCATGTATCAGCAATTTCTTATTCGTTAGTCGGACAGAAATAACAATTTTGAAGCTCACGTATCAATGGTTTTATAATTTATCACATTTTCAGTCTAAAACAGACAAATATGTCACGTTGCTCATACAATGGCAAATAATTAATAAGTTCAAATAAAGAAAAAATACAATATTTTGAAAACAGAAGTCTGTAAGCCCTGGAATTCAATGTTGAAAATTTAATTCACTATAGTAAAATTTGTTTAAGATATGAAAATGTACTTGTAAATCTAATCACTATATAATAATAGCTCTTTACTACATTCAATTACATTTATCACATAATGATTACGCCGTTGTATACTTGAAGATTCTGATAATAGATATTGAGAGACCAAATAGATTTTAGTAAAGAATAAAAAAAATATACCATCGGACATGACTGTCCAACATTTGATAGGAAAAAAATTGACAGTATGTGTCAATAATAAACTGTATTAGACCGCGTTTTCCCAAAACCTTCATCACCATACCAAGTATGAATTAATATCAAACATAATGTGATATGTAGTTTTGACACGATATATTTTGGATATTAATAAGTTCGAGATTATTATTATATTAGTTACTTACATCTATAATTCATAAAACGGTCAAAAACCGTATGTATATCATTATAAACATGAAACATCGATATCAAACACGTAAAGCTGGATCCACAATTATATATCGAAGAGATTCGTTAATTTGGTATACTCGCAAGTGTTAAAACTTATAGGTTATAACGGCCGTTATTTACTACTTCCGCCGTTAAAAGTTCTATGTTAAGAAGGTTACAGGAGGTAATCATTGATATATATAGTATAGAAAATGTTACATCTAGAATGATTATAGATATTATGCTAGTTTCATTAAATATTTAATATATTAATGACATTTGTATATTCATTCTAAAACCCAGTATTTTGAAAATCAAAAACTACATACCGCTAAGAAAGAGTGATTTTAAATCTGTACATAATTATCAGTGGTTTTACCGTTTCAACAAAAATATAAAAAATATATTAAAAAAACGGGACCCTAAAATAATTAATTGTTTGGAATTATGATTATGAATAGATTGTGGTGTGGTAAAACACTTACTTTCTTATAGCTATATATATTTCGTAAAAAAAACAATTATTTACTTATTATATGTTTTTCTTTGGTAATTTTATAGAACATTACAATAATAAATCGTACGAATAAGGAAAACACGTATTAACGCGAGGATTTTTTAATATCTACGGTATAAATGCATCTTACTGGCTCTTAGATAGAAACTTACATGGTAGCGTTTGTGCGAATTACACTAATCGCGCCCATACGTGCACTGAAACTCTTATCATCTATGTATATATTTGTGCATTTACAATCCAGAGTGAATACTTGGCTAAATATCGTATTGGTAATGTCGTGAAGTTTTTGCGTTTTGGTACTTACGAGTGCACTATGTTATTGCTACGGTGCAATAACATAGTGCACTACGTCAGTCCTATCGTTCTTCAAACGTTACATGTGGTATATTAGATGGCCCTGACTACCCCTTTATCGCCTAACCTCGCCTAGCTCCAGGCGCGTTCACAAATCACGCTGTGTTAGCGTTTTAATTTGTTGGTGTGGTATAATTGATGTTTCACTGGAAATACAAATATAAAGTCACTTCCAAAATTAAGAGTCTATATATATATAATCCTCTAATTATTTTCTTCGGGCCTTTGACACTCAATGCTACATACCGTGGAATGTATAATGCTATATAAAACTTACATTTCAATATGGACTTAAAAAATCCGTGGAGAGATATTTATTTTGATATCAATATAAATTAATTCAGATAACTTTCAACAACTTGAGAGCTGCGTATGTGACATTGTATTATTAGGAATTATGAAATCATACTTCCAGGATTTACTGTTGAACAAAAACTGTTTAAAATGAGACTCCCAGCAATAAACAATATGAAATCGGAATTAGTAGTCATTACTTTTTTATTATTATTTTAGGAGTAATTAGATTCAAATTAAATTCCATTAAATATTTGACTTACATGTATAGTTATAGATATACTATAGTTTGCAAATAAAATTCAAGTAATTATTATCGAGGCCTGTTTCAAATCTCAGGACCCCCTCCCCCAGTAGTGACTAAAGCATAATCAGATATTATACTTGTTCCTCCCTTACATCGTCTCCGACATCGTCCGGTTCGTCACAATAGCACACACCGCAAAAGACGACAATATCGCGATAGAACAGGAATACTATCACGGCAATGTACGCTAGGACGTTGAATATGGACTTGTGACGTCAGAGCTCGTGGAAATACCTGTGCTCGTACCCGGCGGTCTCGGCGGTCACGGGGTGGGAGCCGGTCAGGGGGGAATCCTCAGTGTCGCTTATGTAGCCGGCTTCGCCTGTGTAGTGGGTCGGGTGGACGAGTAGCGGGGCAGCGGAGAACGCTTTCAGGTTGCGGTTGGAGAACATAGCCTTCCATGTGTTGCTGTTATTAAATATATATTATAGGGTTTAGGGTTATAGGGACGGATAGGGTTTGAACAGGCATCAAACTTCGACGATAAGTACGCGTGACCTTATGTTTTGAATATTGACGTTTCCAAGCCATTTCTTTATGAATTCTATGGAAATAAAGTTTTTGACTTTGACTTTAACGATATTGGTGGGCATTTCACACAGCACCAAAGGTATCATGCAAACGTTTTATCCTGGGTGGGAATGGAACCCACGACCTACTACGCCGAAGGTAGAGTCACTACCAACTGAGCTGAGAGGTTTTTTTTTTGTTGTTTTTGTAAGAGGATCACTTTGTTTTATGTAAGCGAATGCACCGCTTGTGACGGTGTGCTGGTTTACTCTGTCATCAGAAATTCCGCTTAACATCAGCTCATTTATAGAGTTTTTTTTTAGAAGGGCTGAAGAGACATTCCAACTGTGTATCAGTTATCAACTTGGGTCTTTCCGTGTCTGTAAGGAAGTACCCAAGTCTTATAGCTACTGTAACGGGCAAAGGCTCTTAACATCCGGTAGGCCTTCAGAATCAGGCCAATAAATCAATTATAATAATTACTTCGCGTATAATAACGGAATATCCGACTTCATCGCCATAGAACGATGGAGTCCTAGTTATCTCGCACTTGGACGACATATTTATTCCAGTTTTTTGTATTTTAAATACAAACTACAAAACCGATTTTGATGAAATTTTTATGGGACCAATCTGAAAATATATCCTTTCAAATAAAAAATATTTTTCTAATTCAGTTCATAAATTACAGAGTTTAATTTAAAAAATATATCCATGTTTTTGTGGTCTGTTAATAATTCTTACTTGGGATGCTGATCAAACATTATCGGTAGGAACTCATCAACGGGCAGCATCTTCCCGAGTGGCTCGGCCTGTATCAGTTTCCGGGCGCCTCGCTCGCTGATCAGGTAGCCCAGGGTCCAGTATGAATACAGCGGCTTGGTGATGTGGTCGGAGACGAACTCTTCGTCGCGGTTCATCAGAACCTTGCGACCGATGTACCTGGTGATAGGAAAGGCACCAAATTTAGCAGACGAAACAGTTGTTTAACAGTTTTACACTTAACACCAGGTGGGCTCGTTCCGTAACTGTATCACGTAACAACCCCAACTATATTAAAGATGTGCCTGGTGCCCAAAAGGAGTTTATCTCACCGTTTGCTGGGTGAGTCTGCGCTGGTTTTCAACCAGAAAACTTAATTGAAGTGCAGAATATCACGAACCACGGTTGTGCTCGCCATTATCAAACTGCATTTTGTTTATTTTTTTATGTAACACATTTACTGAACGAGCCGACGGCCCACCTGGTGTTAAGTGGTAACCTCGGCCCATAACAGCCGATGCGATTTGGGTCCTCCCATACAAGGTATGACAAGAACCAAGTCGCATCGTATGCGCCCGTAAATGTGAGACGTGAAGGTGGAATGTCTCATGTGCCTGTAATTTCACCGGCAACCACACTTTTCAAACCGGAACACAGTAACGCGAATGCGTTACTGCTTGGCGGCAGAAAAGGGCATGGTGGCAGTACTTCCCCGGACGAACTTGGCGAGAGTTCTACTGCTCTTAAAATATGCATATAGCAATATTGCAAAGATAAAAATCACGATATAATGCAAGATATGAACTAATAATATTAAGGTTGACAAACACTCGTGCCTAAAAGATATATTACTAATAAATAAACGAAAAAGGCATGCAGCAGGTATTCCAAAGGTAATTAGATTATTTCAAGGAATACTTACACCAGATCCCAGTCTAGGGGTTCCAATTCCTCCATAAGCTGTTCGAACCGCTTCTGGAAGTACGGCACGAAGTGGATATCGTCCTCCAGAATAAGAGCTTTTGGGAGACTCCTCTTCGCAATCTGAAACGATAATATTGACGTTGGATATATGTAGTGGCACTGACGAACAGTTATATATATATGCGTATGTACTATGTACATGTATGTATCACAGGAATTAGGCGTGATTATGTACATATACATACATACATAATCACGCCTAAATCCTGTGATCAAGTTCATCTGTATCTTAAAAATAGTCTTATTATTAATATCTTTACCATTTGACCTGCGTAACCTACACGTCTCCCCGGGTGGTGCGAAAAGAGCAACCAAAGGACCACACACAGAACTAATGCTAAGTTCGCCCGGAGAAGCACTGCCACCACACCTGGTAATCTGCCGCCAAGCAGCGATGCACTCGTGTTGCTGTGTTCCCGTGGAAGGGAGTGGGTGCCGGTGAAATTGCAGGCGCATGAGACGTAACATCTCCGTCTCGGGGATGTTATGTCGGGGATGATGGGCGCAACGCAATCCGACTTGAGTCATCTCGTACTTGGGTGGAGAGGACTCGAGTCGTATTGATGTACGAAAAGCAATGCGACTTGAGTCATCTCGTACTTGCGTGGAGTGGACTTGAGTCGTATTGATGTCGTCTATGGGTGGCGGTTACCATTTAACATTAGGTGGGCGGTCAGTTCATTCCTAAATAACATAAAAAAAGTAATTACCTCGGTCCAAACGGTGAAGTGACTCAGAAAGCACCCAATTTCACCGGCTTTCATGGGCCTGGAAACATAAAAATTATCTATAAATAACGATATAAAATACCTCTCATTTGAATACGCACAATTGAAGTTTGCGGCTCTACTGCGCAAATATTACATACAATAAAACTACATCTGTCATGCCGTGTGTTAAAACACACATTAAATATTTTTGCAAATAATAAACTTCAGCTGAACGTTTTTGGATGAAATTCGGTACCGGGATAGCTTATCCGTATCATCGTAGCCTGGAATAACACATAGGCTTCTTTGATCCTGGAAAGTAAAAACAGTGTTCCCGTAGGATGACTAATTCACCGCGGGGAGCAGCTTGTTTGCAATAAAAAAGTCAAATGGAAACTTCATACAGTGGGCCATCAACTCGTTACATGATAAGCAAATAAATTAGGGATATAAGGAACTCACCGCGCGTGGTATGGATCTTCATATTTAGGCATCAGAGTGACTGGGTACTCGCGAAGGTCTTTCTCTGTCAAGTTCCTGGAACCACAGAAACTAAATTGTAAACATAGACAATTGTTTGAATGTATTGAGCGTTAAAAGTATCAATAAGTCAAGTGTAATCAAGTGAAGGAAACTTTTCATTCTGCTAATTTTCATATCTTGAGAGCATTGACAAGTATATATAATATATAGTCATTGTTTCATTGTATCAGCATATTGGTAGTTCGAATCGCCTCAGACAATTGTATCGTCCAGACATCCAAGTTTAGATTAAGAATATCAGATAGTATTCCTGAAAGTATCATAATTTAATAGCAGATGATAACTCTGCTAAGTATCACAAGAATTGAACAGAAAATGACGGTTTCGTGGCTTAATTGTCAATAACCCAGAGTAGCCAGGTTCAATCACGGGCCGAGAAAAATGAGCATTGAGATTAAAGTTTGTTCTCAGGTCTTGGATGTTTGTGTTGTGTAAATCTGTTTCCATGCCAACTGCGAAACAGAGAATCACAGTGTGTGAGTGTATACGCCTATTATGTTTTTGGAATAGTTACTTTCCGTCTACTGCCTTGACAAGCTTAACGTCCATTCCCAAGGCGTCGAAGCTCTTCATCATGAGATCCCTCCTCTCCTTCCGTCTCTCCAGATTGATCAGGTACACCTCGCTCAGGCCGAACTTCGTCTTGTCGGGAAGCGTGACGTATTTGAGAAGGCTCTCCTCGACCGGCATGTCGATACCACGCCCCAAAGCTTCTAACTTCACATTGTTGACCTGCTCGCTCTCTGTTGCGATGGTGTCGTCAACCGGTATCGGGATGAAGCCGTATATTTCGTCATTGCATACCGTCAGGTTTATCTCTGTGGAAGCGAGGTTACGTTTAGTCTAAGCTCGAAACACACGATCGGTTTTACGTGTCGACGGCAGCGACCAGCATATTGCGAGCGCTGCCATCGGTAAAGTCGTGTGTTTTTTTTTTTTACTCTAGAACAGGATATGGCATGAATCTGAGTACTGAGTGTTGATTACGGACTTGCAGACGTCGTTGCCATGCCATGGGACAGATTTAATACTCTCAGAATTAAAAGTGTTTCAGAGGAAGCGCACGAGTATGTCAGTTTAGGGCTCGACTCAGTCGGCAGGATTGAACACTTTTTTATAGTAAAAGACGTATAGTGACTGAAAAGTGTCACTGTTGCTAGGGCCTACGTGGATCTATATGGAGTGGTCAATATCCATCTGAGTAATGCGAGCTGATAATGGTTGACGTCGAGAGCTATGCTGAGTAAAACAATGTTATTTTAATATTGGTCTGCAGTTACCGTGTTTTTTAGCGCTGAGTGCAAACGTGATGATATCGTCATGCGGCCCGTCGTAGTCTTTCATTTTAGCCGGATCGTAAGTGAGAGCGTCACACTCTGGGTGCCGAAGAGATATCAGCACTGCCGAATGGACCATCGGCACGTTGAAACACCCAACATTTTTTCTGTGTATAATTCCTTCGTAATCGTCAGTCCTCTTGTAGTAATACTCATCTGTCATTCCCGCCCTACAAATTAAATATATGTATTTGAATTTGAAAATACGGTAAAAATGTTATAAAAACCATTGATACAATAACACTTCAAAGTAAAAAACACATAATAGTATATCATTTTATAACGAATAATAGAAACAAACTTTTAGAAATCATGCTGCATGCAAGATGCGTAGTACGAGGTCTAACCAAAAATTAGAGTAGAGGCCGTCTGTAATGAGCATGGGCGCTACGACTGGAACGTTCTTCTTTACCAGCATCTTCAGGGTAGCTGGATTCGTGAGGAAAACATCCGCGTCCAACATCTGGGGAACAAAGCTATCATTTAACCAAAATGGAATGAGATGTAACATCATTTACAATTTAATTCGTTTCTTTTCCATGGAGAGTCGGAAAGAGTTTAAACAGGCACCAATTTGACCAATAAGTAAGCATGATTTCGTAGTATTCATTCTTGAACTAAGCAGACATTTCAAAGCCACTTTATTTCATGTTCTTCGTCTTACAAATGCCGATGTTTTTGGAATAGCAACGAGAAAATTGATCTTTCGTTCATGTTCAAGAACATACAAGGCCTTTAAATAAAAAAACTACTTAGCGACTGATTACCATTACCATTTATCAGTATTTCGTCATTCATTGTGTCGTATAAGTTTTGAACTTAAACGAAATGAACGTCCTTAAGTATTTAATCAGCAATCAGATTAAAAACTGGGTCAATACTGGTGCAATTGTTAGGCTATGGAGAAATCCTGACAACCAGTCAGATGCAACTTAGGGGACTATTTGGAAAGCTGGAACAGAAAGAACCTTACTAAAAAATGCCAAAAAAAAACTGTGGGTACTTGAATCTCTTAGAGATGATGTAACTTCACTTACAAAGATGTAATCCGCCCATGCTTGCTTTGCCAGTAGAAGCGCCTTCTCCCTTAACTTGATTACGTGATGGAACCTTTGCGGCGTCCAATCAGCTGCGTCGCTTTGGTCTTGAAACTTTTTGCCGGCGGTAGCTTCATCTAACGTTATGTGGAGCCGCTTATACTCGGAGGTATGGTTCCTAGACCATTCTTCTAGTATATCGAGAGTGGCGTCTTCATTGTAATCGCTGTAGATCCTAAAACAATGCGAAATACATTTTTATCTGGCTGTCCCTTGACCGAGCAGCCACAGAAAGAATGTTTTAGTGTATATATATGTCCTTTTTTTAGATATGTGATTTTGTAGTTTCAACAGATGGAGATTGGGATAATTTACTCTCCTGCCTTAGTGGAAGTAAACTTAATTTATGACTTAATGCAGGAAAAAACCCTCAGTTCCCTGGCAACCCTTATAAATATCTGCCCTACATTTCTTTGTTCAACTAAATCTGTCATAACATGATAAGATCAGGCAGGTTAAAACACTACGACGAAAGTACAGAAAGTATTCTCTAAATACTATTTCAAAACTAGCCTAGCCAGAGTAGCTTCGGTTTAAGCCTTTAGCCATCCCAGCTCCCCGGATCATTGGTCGTAATGGCAACACTCGGTGTCAATGGGGCTTGAACATGGCAATATTATTTTTTTACTCATCGCTTGCATTAATTGACCTTTACAAATTCGTGTCACAATTTGTTGCTCTTGCACTACCGCATGAGATACGTTTATTAGACTCTCAGAAAACTAGGTTATTGTGACCTAAACACCCAGGATTATAATTGTAATAAAAGCCGTTCGACTGGCAACACTCCCCGAGAGTTACCTATGCCCGGGCCATGACATGCGGCGCACACAATTTATATTAGTTTCATTTCAATACGCAATCACGTTTTCACCATCTGTTGTCTTTTCTCCACCAGGGGTTGGTTGTCTGTCTCCACATGTCTCCCCATGGGGGGTCGGATAGAGTTTCTATGTACAAACCCTATCCGACGTACGAGCGAGACAGTTATAAGTACGCTCATATTATATTTTAATCTACTGAAGTTTCCAAACAATTTATGAATTCTAATGATTATCAAGTTTACAACTTTGAAGTCTGACGTTACTCATTCACTACATCATGATAAATTAATGATGATCCTGATCGTTAGGCTAGATTGCTAGATCATTTTTCATTTCCGGGATTTAAAAGTCATAAAAATGATGTTGGTCGGCAACACTGTCACCTCAGTGTCAATGCCCTGGGTTGGGCAATCTGGGCAAACTGAGCATGCGCATTACTTTTTCTTTTGTTTAATTATTGCTACACAAGGCGCTCCGTAGACAAAAATTTCTTTACATATTTTACAACCTTAAAACAGGCTACTAGACGAGTTTTTTTTTAATATAACGAGCGTATCTTTTATACCCGTTTTAAAGATTTTTTAATGGCTACACCGAACCAACTGAAATTTTCAGGCAATGGTATATTATACAAATTTTACCGCCTTCTGTTTTTTAAAAATAGACAAATCCAATCTATGGCTTTAATTCAAAATCCTAAAATCGCTTACCATAGGTAGATCATATCCTTTGGGTAGTCCAATCGAGATAGAAAGTTCAAAAACATTGGCAGCGCGGTTGATTTGTTTCGCACTGGAATAGTTATGACTATACTTGGCCACTTTTCAGGGGGTTCCCCGTACGCTAGATGCAAGCACATTGCAGCATATATGATAAGCACCGAGAGGCGCATGGTGCAGGCAAGGTGACTGCAACGGCCGCGATACCGCCGGCTACTGCGGCAATGCAGCGGCGCGGCGGGATAGCGCAGCCGCCCGCCCAATGTTGCCAAATGGCTACCTGGCTAATGACAATCAACTTTTACTTTGTATGGAATATAGATTTCTACTTAATACCATGGAATATTTTTTTCATAATTTATCATACTATACAAAATCCTGCCCTAGCATTATTCAGCCAATCTAAGACCATCACACACACATATCACAAAGATTAATTAACTCTAATTTATGAAAAATGCAAATTTTTATTTTGGACATTTTGAAACAGACTGTACGTGCCCATATTTTTAGAAAAATTCCTTCGATTTTCTCAAGAATCCATCTTCAGCTGACTTGGTGAAAATAGAACCACCTAAGGCCACTTTCAAACAAAATATTTTTTAAACTGTTCCATAACTGATGAAAATATCGGTGTCATACACATGAACAAAGAACCTCCTCCTTTTTTTAATTCGGATAAAATTATGCATTTGGTCAAATAAGAGGTACTCAGAAATGATTTAGTGATCTTTTTATTAGATAATATTTGCAATATTCAGACTTCGAAAGCACATACATAAAAAAAAAATTGTCACAGAAACTTGTATTTACTGACTAGGTTTTTTGGGAAGGCTGGTGCTTTTTGGAACTGTGTATGAAAATCTATACTTATACTAATAATATTAAAGGATGTATAATTTGTAGGAAGTAATCTCTGACACAACTAAACCGATTTAGAAAATTATTTCACCAGAAGAAAGCTACATTATTCCTAAGTGACAAAGGCTATATATTTGATTCTGAATAATGTTTTTTTTTTTCACAAGTAAAAACGTTTGACGCCCAGCGACGTAGACATGGATCAGCTAATGTGATATAACTGTGTATGTAACATACAAAGGCTGACATATTTTAAAATAAGTTATTTTTCTCTGATACGTCACCGTCTTATTAACTTGGTAACATTTGGTAATGTTTTCTGCGTGTCACAGTGAATATTAAAAGTCGTTGTATGTTCTAGCAAAATTTACAAAGTTTGCAACACTTTTCGCCTTCCGCGCAAGCTTGCAACACCTTGCAGAACGATCTAGTCCTTATTGTTTACTTTTCCGGAGGCTGATTGGCTGATAAGCTTATTCCTGAAAACTTCATAACAGCCAATGGGTTGTCGTCAAATAATAGACCAATAAATTACTGAAGTGTGCTGTGTGTTATGAGAGACGAATTACTCAATAAATATATAAAAAAAAAATTACATGGTTTAATTTATAACAAGATGTTATTTATTTCGTTACGTTTTTAATTTCCTTGCTATTACAGGTTTGGAAATAAAATCACTATAAATAATTCAATATCCATAACATAGCAGGTCTATTGTGTATTCATATGTAGCAACACTGTCAGAATTTTATGAATGCTTAGAAAGCTTTCGACATGTTTCATCCGTTTGGGTCACTAACTTAGGTACTTAGCTTTACTCAGTACTGCAGTCTCCAACCAACAGAGGTTCACGGTTTAAATGGGAACAGGCAGTAACCAACTAATTTCCGGTTTTGCATGCGCTTTACTACCTTAGTGGAAAAAAGCATGATCTAGTTATAGTTGATAAAATATTATAATATAAAGTATTTTGCTTCTGTTCTCAACAGATTAGGTATAGGTACTTATCATGATAAGTTGTTTTGACAACAACTTGTTGCATGTTCTGTCTAATTTAGAAAAGTTCGAGCGTCAAAGTAATTATAGAAAGAAAGAAAAAACATTTATTTAGGGCACAGAAATGCACAGAGGCACAAAATAAGGAATAATATTAAGACAAACATTTTTGACAACATTAAAAGTGAGCTAATAAAAACATACTAAACTACTACTACACTATATTATTAACAATAGCTTGACTCAACCTGCTATAGCATTGACACAAAATGTATTTTTAAAGGATCATACATACTTATTTTGTCCCGGTTATTTATTTAACAAGAAAAACATATTTCTGATAACTACGTATGAGAGAAGAGTTTCTATCCACGTCTTCGCACGCCTGGGACCGGGATGAAAAGTAGCCAATGGTTCACTTCAGGTCCACCATCTATCTGCTTAATATTTCATCCAAATAGGTTCAGCAGGGTTGGTGCAATTAATTTTAGACCTGCCAGTGAAAATGTGAATTTTCCCGAGGACAAAATGTTTGTCATTGTTTCTTGATAGCTAACTGATAAAGAGGCTGATGTGAGCGAGTAGGGCAACTAAGTTTCGGGTTCAATTGAATTCATATTTTCTCCAGTGTATTTGCAGGCCAAACCACTGGGCATAAAAAAACGCAAATCAGCTTTTAACTGGTGTATTACGTCATCTTCCCGAATATTTATCTACCGTAAATTTAATCGATATAACATGTAACTCGGGCAATGATGACTCAGTCACTACTGAGGATTTTCTAATAAAAGCGATGGACGTCACACACCTTAACGACAGCATTATAAACATTTTATTAATGGAACACACACTCCCTGCAAACGAAGCGATTCTATAGATTTCTTTATTTTATGGTATGAATAGTAATCTGACTAATCGCGGTTGGCAAAGGATTGAAAATATCACTTTTCAGACATAAATTACTTAAATAATATAATCAGTATGTAACAGCACTCTTTCACGACAGTGGGATTGCCGTGAAATTGAATACAGGTTGATAGGATTGACCAAAATAGAGTTGAGTGAACGATTGGATAAGTTTTTCCTGGGGTCAAACACCTTTATGAGCTACATACTGATAACCTACTGTAGATAAGGCGGCAGAGGAAGTATGTGTGTTTTAGTTTTATGACAGTATGCAAGTGTGCGAATATGTATGGAATAGGCTGACATAGTTTTAGCTACTGTTCTTAAAAAAGGTAATTTCAATTTGAATTTAGAGTGTGAAACGATGTCAATTATCGATTTAAAAAGATGAACAGAACAAGGAAAGTAAGAAGCACTCCCTGCGAGCCAGTCTTGTCATTCTTCATAATTTGGTCAGGGGTGTATTGACACTCCTCACATTAAATAGAGGTTATCACATGGATGAATGTTACTGGCTACAGGATTCCAGGATAAATAATGATTGTTGTATACAGTCTAACATGTTTTATAATTAATGTGGTTAAGACTGGAAATAGTTTGAGTAAAGCTGCAGTCTCATTTTCTGTGAAGTCTTTAATGAGACAGAAACATAGTAAGAAACGAAACCAGCACTAGCTTGTTATCCTATTTTTGTGTGTCCCTGCAAGTTCACATTGGGATTGAGTGGAAGATGTGCAATCGTGTGGCGTCTCAAGGAGTTTTCCACCTTAGGATACCCAGGCAGATCTGCACTGGAATCAGAGCTGCTGGCCTTTCTAGAGGACATGATGGCTGGACTGGTGACCTGCAACTCTCATGCCAAAGACACCCATGGTTGTGCAAAGTAATTTGCTCACAGAGTAAAAAGTATTGTAACCTTTGTAATATCTAAGTACTTTATTAAATATAAAGGTTATTAAATTAATTAAAAGTGAATTTAATTTGAAAAGTATGTTTAGTCCACTGATAAAGCAGAGTACCACAAAATGCACTAACAGGCTTAGTTTTTTTTTTCATGAGTCTATAAAAACTGGGTAACAATTACGATTTGAGGTGAATGAAGTCAATGAGCATGTCACGTCGACTGTGCACATTGTGCCTATGCAGTTTTATTGGGATTGATGCGATGCAGCATTTCTGATACCTAATTCCTTGCCTTACATATTTTATAGGATTTATATTCCATTATTAACATTACTATTTATATTGCGTTATATTTAGGGCTTAGCACTGATTTCAAACATATCAGTAGGTGGCATATATAATAATATTTAAAGAAATATATAACACCAATTTTTGGCTCTTTGTTGTATGTTTGAAATTAGTTTAAATTACATAAATAAAATAATAAAATTATATCCATGCCACCTGCTAAATGCCCTGGAATCATAGTCCAGGGATATGATTGTTAAGGACTTATTTTTTTGTGATGTTATACAGAATGTTTAGTTTTATCACACTTACAAACTGAAAGATACTACTATGGTACAATAAACGAACACAACATTTTTTTTTTGCTTGCATTTCTTTTATATCCTTTCACCACATTTGTTTAACAGAGTAACAAGATTAATATATTTTTATCAGTTCATTATCTTCAGTGTACGTGTACGGAAAAAGATATCCTTATCTGTAACCTCATTATTTCGACATACGGCGGCATGCATATCAAAGCCGGCTTTTAAAAACAACAATAAAACATCGCCAAAAACATACCACAGGTGCAGTCTATCCTTCGGATACTCCAATCGGCGGAAACAAGTCAGAAAATAAGGCAGAGCATCCGATTTATTCCGAACAAGTATCGAAATGAAGATTGTAGGCCACTTATATATTTCTTCGAAGAGTTCATCACAATAGCACATGCATACAGCGCAGGTAAACAAAAGCAGGAATAGTTTATTGGACAGCCTCATTTCGAATCGGAATTACACATATACGCCCGATTAGACGGAAGTGGAAGAAAATAATTTCAAAAACAACGATAACAAACTCAGATTTGATGGCTCTACAGGTAGCTTCAATCAATATAATTTAACGACACTTTGTTCTGCTGGGTCATGTATTGTCACTGTCAGTGAGTTTTTTAACGTCTTCTCGTTCATCCACAGATAATCACATTTTTGCATTCGAACTTGGCGTGGCGAGGATTTATAATAATATATCCTCATATATTATTTCATATAATATATGAGGAAATGGCCTTAATGGGTAGTGTTTTATGAGTTTCTCATGGGAAAAATGTAAGTGCACGATATCTTAAAACTAAACAAAGGAAAGAGGACATGATGTTTTCTTTAACAATTTAAGCATAGCAATCAATATTTCGAAGACATGTAACATCTTCCAATCTGTAAATGGCTAACGTCGAATATTAGAACCCATTTAGCTTATTAAGTAAATGCATCAATAAAATTTATCAAGGTACGAATCAGTAACTGGTAGTATTATACAACCAGATAATTTACAATATTTGCTATTGCACAACCTGGTAATAACTAATATGTTACGCCTATTGTTATGTTATATTATATTTATCTAATGAATATTTATATTGGTCCATGCATTTATATTTATTTCTTTTGACTTAGATATATTGATCTGTAAATTGTATTAATACAGATTAGTTGGTATCAAGCGCAAATGTTCAAATTAGGAACATAAAATGTACTCTAGCCTAGGAGGTGGGCGTGGGGGACTGCGCCACAGTTTTTTTTTATAACTATTGCAGTTACCATCGTATAACTATAATTTTAACGTGTTTTTTCTATTTTCCCAATCAAATTTATTATTATTACTTACCTTCTTGCTTTCTGTTAATCATAAATTAATCACTTTATGTCATCCAAGCAGTCGGCAGTGAACACGATAAAAGCAAAAAAAGTCACAGGTATCCTTGATTCATGATGATCTTGATCTTGATTGATCCTCATTAACACAGTTCTTAATTTTTAAATTTCTCTATCGTCACTGACTATTTTTATTATTCCATTATTTTTAAGGTTTTGGAACGTCTCATACACCAACGGCTTTGCCTATTACTCAATGAAAACAAGCTCTTCGAATCCGTTCTTCGGTTCCTGTTTTCGACCTGGCCATCGCGGTCATGGCTTTCTCCAAACTCACTGGATATCAGGAATGGCGCAAAAAACCGATAAGTCACAATTATTTTTTAGATTTAGCACAGCAGTAATGGCAGCAAAATGACGATCCTTCCTTACTAAATATGGCAAATCTAAATAACTAATAAAAGAGTGGGACAAAAATTTGTATATTAGCTTTTTATCGAAAACATGCTGTGAATATCTTCTGACTATCTTATATAAAGAAGATAGCACCAACATTTTGTTATGGTGATACAGAATCTTTCTCCTTGGTTTTTTTTTTTTATTATCACAAAATCCACAGATCTTAAACTAACATATACATAAAATATCTTAAATATTAATACTTACATCTAATAAAGGATTTAGTTTTATTTATCGAGATTCACGCATAAACTTTAAATCTAAGATTTTAGATGAAAATTACTAAATTGGATAGCATAATTATGGTTTATTCAACTCAGATACTAAGCTAATTAATTTTATTTCTCTTTGAAGTCTAGACGAAAAGTAATGCAAGATACTTCACATAAACTTGACAGAAAATATAATACGTATTCTTTGATCATATTCATGAACCGCATTGTAGTAGTTCTTTCCGTATTGACAGTAAAGTACATAATAATAAAAAAATGTGAGCCGTTACGGGACGCCTGGCAGATGTGAAACATCGACATTATTTTGTAAAAGTAATATACAACGCATGCCGTAGCGACACGTCGCCATGGCATGCGTCGCCACGCCAGAAATCGGTTTTACGTGCGGCTATAGATGTTTCACATCAAAAGTAATATGCAACGCATGCCGTGGCGACGCGTCGTCACGCCAGAAATCGGTTTTAAGTACGTGCGGCTATAGATGTTTCACATCAAAAATATTTTTGATTTAAACATAAGTTCAATTCAAATGAGTCTGCTAATTGAGTTTTATTTTTGTACATCAAAACTAGATTCCGCTAGAGCAAGTAGGTATCTTGGTTAATACAAACGGATAGCTAAGATTAAAGCATGGTCTGGTACTCTCTATCTCTCTATACTAATCTAATCTCTCTATACAAAAATGGTTGCTTATTTATATATAAATATCTTCTGCCAGCATGTGTTGCACTTTTGGGCTAAGTAAAAGTGCGGGCTTATTACTCATACAACATAAATAAAACTAAGACTCATGGTGACAGTGCAGTTGCATGAGACGAAACATCCCGGTATCGGGGTATGGACGCAACGCAATACTATTTGAGTCATCTCATACTTTGGTGGAGTAGACTATTAAATAAAACCATGTTTCAACAATTTTCTAACTGCCCATTATCAGGCTGTACATTACCGTAGTATAAATTATCTGACCGGACTTTCATTAGATATATGTTATGGCTCTCGCCCTCTCGAACACGCCACATTTTCTGCAGAATAATCGATACCATAAAATACTTTTGGATTGCGAACGCGGACAATAAAACAATGGCTTCTCATTTGGAACCCAGCCCAAATCGATACACCGACATCGGCACAAGAAGAGTGAATTTGCTCATAGGGAACATCAAGCGATGGTAAGTGAAAACTGAACTTACATATTTCACAATGTGCATCGTCTGCTAAATGCAAAAGCAGTTACAGCGCGTTTTTGTTCTATTAATACGAGTTATAAGTGCCGTCATATATATTTTTACACTCTATATATTGATAAAACATAATTATTGCTATGATTTTTATCAGGCACTAGAAATTGTGCCATGTTCTTCCTGGAAGTACTGCCAACATACCAATATCTGTTTCCAACCTGAAATGTACACGTGCTAATTCAGCTAGCTTGAATTGGGCACAGCATAATAGAAAATGCATTGAAAATCAAATCTAGCATGCTTATTCTAATTCTACTACAATACAATTCTTTATTATTGTTATTACAGGAAATATCAGGGATCGGGAAAAATAGCTGCTGCTACATTGGACCTGCTTGAGCAGGTCATCAACCAAGCAGAGGGTGTCAATGGATTGTAAGTGTTCTGCTTATTTCCTAAAGCTTTTGCATGGTCGTGTGTTACTATTACTAATAAACTGAGAATAAACTGTCCCTACCCTTGGGAATGGCCTCTCCCAATTTCCTCCAGCTGTCTCAGTTTGGAGCCACACTATTGATCATAGTTTATATTCCCGGCACTGATATATGAGACAGTATAGTATTCATTCTATACTGTCACATATATAAGTTAGATATATATTATTATTAATCTCCATGGTCCGATGACTCTTTGCTCAATGAGACACACCACATCTTGTAACATCTTATTCCAGTATTTTATGTAGTCATAAAGTAACATAGGTTTAAATTCTCAGACTGTTACAAGGAACATACTCGTGAAAAAAAAAAACCCTTTAGGGGTTTCTTTTCTGTTTTTCCCATGGAGGGTCGGATAGGGCTTCAGTAGGCATCAAACTTAGCCATAAGATAAGTATGTTTTACCTTATGTTTTGAATATTTTTGATGTTTCCAAGGCATTTCATTATGAATTCTATGGAAATAAAGTTTTTGACTTTGATTGTTTGCAGCCATCTCATTGCACGTATTCGCAACTATGGAGTACTGCTGGCCGACAAGGTTCCTGATGCACCCATAGCGTGCAACATTTTGCGCCGTGTGCTGCGAGCCATGCGCAATGAGATGCATTGCAGCACTGTCCAGGTACATCCTAAATTATCCTATGATACAAAATTTTGCTTTTAGCATTTCTTTATCCAAACTTTACTCTCTTCTCTTAATCTATGGACACTTAGCTGCTCCAATATCAGTGTTGAATGGTGATCTGATATTGGCACAACCATAATATAAGATAATAGACAATAGACAAAGTTTATTAAAAAATACAAGATCATGTAGCAAAGCGATTGAATAGAGTTAACTTGTGTGTGCAGCGATTGTGATAAATATTTTTATACTTAGTGATTAGATGTGCACCATTGTATATAATTTACAAGTGAACAATTTATAGCTGCACACCTGTGTTTGAATCGGCTGCCTCCGGACTGAATGTCAGGGTCTCTGTACCACTCTATCTCTTTTAGTGATGTGCTACCTCAAAATTGGCATAGTCGGTGCCAATTTTCGTAAATTATTACATGAACGCACATTATTCTTAGCTTTGATTGATATGAAATCACAACAACTTAATTACATAGCAGTGGTCATTTGTGAAGAGAATTGATGAATGTTGATTGGAATCGACATCAACACTGGCCTCCGGTGTTGCAAGTGATTATGCGAGACTCAAGACTCAAGTTTCCATCAGATGCAGGTCATCTGTCAATTAATGCATTACAAAGTGTATCAATTATTGATCTTCAGCGATGTACCAAGCAAGATTGTTTATTACCGCTGTTATCTCGATCTATTTATTGTTTATTGTCTGTTGTGCTCTATCTATTTATTAGTCTCAATGCATATTAGGATTAGCGAGTTTTGTGTTTCTTCCATTATGTTTCATTTCGCTATAAAATATGCATTCAGTTAGAATCACGTGCCTCTAATTAAATAGGCCCGCATACCGTCAAACAATAAAACAAGTGCATTACTGCTTAACGGTATGTAAATACTACTTGATGGTACTGTGTACTGCTACTGTGTGTGCTGCTGTAGGGGCCATATTAACAAGGCGGTTACAAACCTGCGAATGAGATATTATATATTCGAATATTATGTTTTTATCATTAATTATATGGATATTGCGTCTCAGCATAAGACCTCACCAGTCGGCCAAAGGGGACGAGCGATTTGAGCGAAATTATTTACTAGTCGGCTACTTGCAGTAGTTGCGAGTGTGGTATAAATGATCTAGTTTTTGTTGTTGTTTTAAGCGAGTGGGCAGTGCGACTGGTGATCACTCGCACTGGTCGAATGTCCGTAAAAATCTTGTAAGCGAGAGTTTTGATCAACAATTCCGTAAACTATATTTTTTGTTTGTTATCTATTATGTAAATAATAGGCTAGTCTATAATGAATCACATACCAAAAAAAAATTACATACCGTTACATAATAGCTGTTGACGCCCTGAAATATTCTTATGCCATATTCACCCAATGTAAGGCCAGGTAATCAATGTCCCACATGTGACTTTACTTATTTTTTTGTGGATCTTTCATTAAAAGCCATGTGTTTTCAACGTAAGTATAGCTTGTGCTATTAGAATTAGATATTTGATGTATAAATACACATATTAATGCTCATACACAGAACAAACATCTATGTTCGCCACAAGAAATGTATGTCATGGGTGGGAATTAAGCCTGTGACTGCCGAAGGCAGAGTTGTCTGAGGCTAAGCTGTAAAGCCAATCAGTATTTCCGAAATCAGAAATATATATGGGCTTAAACATTCACAAATTGCATTTCGACATAGTTGCCATAGCATTCAGCATTTTTGATTCCATACGACTAATTTGGGATTGGTTCTATGTATTTTATTGCTTTGTAACTATATATATATATATTGTACGTTGCAGAGCGAAAAAGGTGAGGCGGATCCCATGCGTCATCTCTACCGTTTCACTCTGTCGCGTACCGATGAGGAAGCTGGCGGCGTTCCGCGAAGCCTACGTGAGGCTATGAAGACATTCATTGCTGAGGTAACTTTTTTTTTTCAGATGCACTTCTTTGACTGACTTAGCATCAGAATCAAAGCCTCACAGCTCAATTGTTAGTGAACCTGCCTTCTGCGCTGTAGTCCATGGGATCGATTCCCACCCAAGACATATAGTTCAACTTCCTGGTCTAATATTGCATAAAAACAGCATCGACAAAATTATGTATTTAACATTTTTACTTGTCATTTGTCATCTACAAGTTTTTTTTTCATTATTTTGGTTTTTTGTATTTGAATTGTAGTTTAGCCATTGAACCACTTTGAAATAGTGAATAGCTCAATCATTTTTGTTATATCGATTCCGTATCCGACTCGTTCATTGTGTAATTAGTTATAATTTATTATTTCTCATCGAGTGAAATTTATTTCTTTTGAGAATAAAGTTCTTTAATCACAAGTTAGTTTAAATAAAGTCCTCCGTTCCAGTTGCGTACCGAGATTGATACAACAATGCGGGTTATCGGCGACCAATCGCTCGGCCACATTGACTCCGACGCTGTAGTGCTGTGCGGGATGGCAACTCGCGGCACTGAGCAGTTCTTGCACACCGCTCTCAAAGTGCGCCGGTACAGACTGATACTGGCCGAGGGACCGCACGAAGCTCAGGTACACTTAAATACTCACAGCTCACTTGTTAACTTTTAGTAGTTTAGTAGCAGTATAACTTATGCCAAGTTCATCCGGGGAAGTACTATATACCCATCGCTGCCGCCAACCAGTAATACATTCGCACCGAATTGGCTACATAACTCTCTAGCCTTATGGTTAGACTATAACAGAACATCAAAACATATCAACAACAATAGATTCCTACACTATATTTCTGATACAAAATATATTTTCAGACTCACGAGATGGCAAATCGGTTCGTCAAAGAGGGACACTTGGTGACTGTTATCTCCAACACTGCAATTTTCGCAGTGATGTCCCGCATTACTAAGGTAACAGAGTTTCTTCTTTGTTGAAATCGACCCGACTGTGCTGACTCTCGATACAAAATGCTTATTTCAATAAGATAAGTTTATAAATTTATTTACAAATTGTCAATCTTTAAAGTTAGCAGGGGGTTTTGTATATATACATATATATTAATAAAATGGTACTAAGGCTCGTTTGACCGCATACCAAATTTTTAAACTTTTTAAACTATTGGAACGGATTAATATGAATGTCACTGAATCAAATCTTGAGGACCCATGATATGTATAGAAGAAAAATAAATCAATTCCATTTGAAAAAGCAAGCTTCAGAACAAAATTAGCTTTTGTTTGGGCCTTATACAAACTTTTCATTTGAGGTCAGCTCTTGCAAATGAATTCTTATCAGTAACTACTATCAGCTAACCGAATGGGCTGAAATTTTTGCTCACACATTTTGTGTCGTTGACGATGCATGATACCTAATTTATTTTAGTTAGACCTATTTTGTAATTTGTTGGTGTTTTATATCAGGTGCTGATCACGGTGTCTGCTGCGCTGTCTGGAGGCACATTCCTAGCGCCAACTGGAACTGGTAACATCACCAGTGCGGCTAAACACTTCAAAGTGCCAGTGAGTTTTTTAGACTGATAGTCTATTAATATGTTGGCTGAACGTGCATCGGACCCACCTGGTGTTAGGTGGTAACCTCTGTCCATGACAAGAATACGACTTGGGTCCTCCACTACCCAGTTACAACAAGACCTAAGTCGCATTGTATTGCCCTCTTGAGACGTGAAGGTGGAATGTCATGTCAAAATGTTAAAATATAGTAGCAATAGTACTTACACCAAGTTCGTCCGGGGAAGTACTGCCACCTATTTCTGCCACGATCCATAATGCATTCGCGTTACTGTGTTCCAGTTTTGGATGTTGTGGTTTTAAATAATTAAAGACACTCAGACATTTCACCTTCACATCTCGAGTCGTCCGAGTTGGCTCATAAGATGCCACTTAACTATTGCTCGAAGTACGAGATCTGACTGAGCTGAAATTATGTATTTAATCCTAAAGATTACTATGTTAAGAAATGTATTTGCATATGCCTTATTAAATGTTTTGCAGGTGCTCGCTCTCTGCCCCTCATACAAGCTCACTCCGCTCCACGTGGCTGACTCACGTATGCTCAGCAAGCCCAGCCCCCAAAACTGGCACAAATACAGGTATGTATTCATGTTAACATAATGTTTGTGACTAAATGAGAATGTTGTGTTAAGCGGTATCTTTTACCCACAATAATAGCAGGCAGTAGAATTTGAGTTGAGTTTGTCCAGGCAATGACTGTAGCCGTATCTATTTCTCTGCCAAGCAGTAACGCATATGCATAAGTGTTGCGGTTGAAACGAAAACACATGAGATATTCCACATATATACAAAAAAAATCTGTATCTGTATAATTGCACAGTAGAGTAATTTTACTTTCGACCCACCCACCCTGCTCAGTGGGTTGAACTTCGACCATGTCGACGTGACCCGGTTACGGAACGACAAACTCCCTTAAAATGATAATTAAGGGCATCAAACAAAGCATCTCCGAGCTGTGTATGAGTTATCAGAGGTAGCGTTACTTCTTACTTCCCTGGATGAAATTGCTTATTTATTCTACCTGCCACTTAATTTCATGATGAAACCAGTCAGTTAAATATGTTTTGAGTTGCACATGTGAAGTGTACACCATTATTTATGTATTAGTATTTATACTGGCAACATCTTGAGAGTTTCATATAATTTTGTACGTTGTGCCTCACATTAACAGTTAAAACTTCGGTTGTTTCCCAGGGATACGAGCCAGGACTATCAAGTGCACGTTCCAATGTATGATTTCATCAGCGCCGACCACGTCGCTGTTTACATCACTAACCAGTATGTAACGCTTACACACTTATACCTCCTATTCAATACCACATTCTCGAGATGGTGAAGGAAAATATCGAGAGACAGAGATTGAGGCAAAGCGGCACGTCCCAGAACCAAAGTTCGTATGCATTTGGCATCTACCAATCCGAATTGGGCACGCGTGGTAGATTACGCCCGATTCAGTCTACGTTGTCGATAGGTCTGTGTCCCTCTTGCATTGAGAACATGAAAGGCTGATACTATATAGAATATACGCCTTGCTCTCTGCGACACAGGGAGTTTCAGTTTAGGAATATGCACTAAAAATCCCTGTTTCGTATTGCTAGGTCACTTACTCATGCCCAATATCTAACACTCGTGAACAAAACGTTATGCTTATTACCAAATCTTTGCTTTACAATAAAAAAAAAAAATACTGGACTTTGAAGGTAAATATTGATTAACTTCACAGCTAGGTTGAGGGTTCGATTTCCACCCAGAACAAAAATTGATGTTGTTTTGCTGGGTGTAAATATGATTTATTTACAAAAAAGTATTCTGTCAGTCATCTGGTTTAGTTTGGGGCTAGATGGCGCTAGGTGAAATGTCGACCAATAATTATTTATTTATGTTTATTGTTTCAGGGGCGGCTTCTCGCCTTCATACATTGGCAAGATGATGGATGAAATGTATGACCCTATCGACTACGAACTGTAAACGACCATGAATTCTATGATCTCATAAATGTAATCTCTCTATTAAGGGGCAAAATAAAGTAAATTTAAGTAAACGTGCCCTTTAATGGTCGTTTGAAGGGGGAGAACAATATACCCCGATATTCATACAGGATCTTTAGTACTTAACATTATAATGGATGTTTAGTATTTAATTAATTATACATTTTTGTAGCAAGTAGCCGCGGAGCTCAGTATAAGATATTTCGGGTTAATTGCATTTTGTAAATTTAAGGGTTTGCCACAAAAACGGAGTCTATCCTATTATAAGCTTTGTTACTCACTGCCCTGTTCCGTCAAAAAAGTACCAACGCTACTTTTGGTCCACGTGCATTGTTAGTGGACTGTAACACTGTAGAATGTTGTAATGTAAGGGTCGGGCCGAGTATAAGAGTTATGTAGTTGTTAATTACGCAATTACTTACGCTACTCATAAACTTCAAGTGATGGGGCCAGGCGTAATTCACGCTGCATTCGTCCCCATCACTTGAGTTTATTACTAGCGAAATTAAAACTTGATGTGTTAGACGGTGCCAAGCGAGTGTTAAAGTATTCCGTTTATGTTGCATGTGAAGTTTAGAGCACGTTATCGGTACGCGACGCAACTCTTGCAGTTACCATGTTTGTGCAATGTTTGTGTAAGAAAATATGTGATTATTTACGTCGCGTCGCCAATATGTGGTTAGGTGGTAAGAATAAAAATGTACATTCGGGCTAGTCGAGAGCAGACAGGGTGAAGTTGGGATCATTAAAAGGCTGGTATTACGGTATGGTTAAGTATGTCTGACTCTATTTAAGATATCCTAGTCTAATTTTTTGTTTTGGTGTATCTACTCGACACATTTGAATGCGGTTGTATATCTGTGTAGTTAGTGTGTAGAAATAGACTTTTTTTGATTGTACCTTTTACAAGTTTGGAAACTATATGTAGAAAAAAAATGAAGAGGCCGATCAATTAATAATGCTATAACCAAAAGTTGCAGTTTATTTGATTCTTATGTCTAGAAATCTATTTCTAATGAAATAAATTAATAATTAGGCTAAGTTTTGTTACGCAGGACTGTTTATAAAATTTGTATTAAGTTTTGTTTTCAAAGGTTTAATTTTTTTATTAAAAAAATTGTTACTATTTGTCAAGTAGGTATAAGATTGCCCCAAAGGTAAATATGACGATGGCGTAGTTGTTCTTTGATTATTAAGTATTCAAGTAGAAATAAAACATATCACTAAAGCATTTTGTTTTCTTGGAAATATCCACGACAGTTTGTTTTTTTTTCTGAGCATGTTGAGACATATAAGCTGACAGCCCACCTGATGTTAATTGGCTACCGTTGTATTTATACGCCTGCAACACTTGAGGAATGGCCAGCGCGGTGCCTTTAGAAAACTTTTTCAATTCACATTTCAGTTCATCATTTTGGCACAAATTTTACAGCAGTAAAAATTGTACCAATTTCATCCGGGGAAACACTGCCATCATATTTCCAGGCTGAAAGGTGTGGTTGCTGGTGAAATTACAGACAAGTGAGACATTCCGCCTTCACGTCTCTAACGGCCGCTACAATGCGAATTTGTAAATCAAATAACACAATTTATCTCACTCCAACTTACGTTAATATTTACAACATAATAATAATATTAGTGGACGTTATCACACAGCGCCATCTAGCCCCAAAATAAGCAAAGCATAGCTTGTGTCATGGGAACCAGACAAATTATATAATAATTTTATACTTTTTGTAAGTACATTCGTCACACAAATGATTCTCCTGGATGGGAATCGAACCCACAACCTACAGCGCAAAGGCAGGGTTACTACCAAATGAGCTGTGAGGCCAGTACTATTCCTACTTACTACAACGACACTTTTTGCATAATTTAATGGTTTGGTGTTTCGATTGTAGAAATGTTAAGTAAATCACGTTCCGTTTTCCATTTCGTTCTTGTAAAATTTTAATCAATATTCCTTTATCTCATGGCATATGCCACAAGTCACTGTTGTTCGGTAAAGCATCTGGAATTCAAGCGTGTGTGAGACATAATGACGAAATCATTGTTTCATTTTTCAGGTTAGTTTCATTAGATTCCATACCCTTCTGTTAGCCTCAGTTTGTAACAGTTATGCTAGTGTTAATTTAATTAATATACTGCTTAGCGGCAGAAGTAGCCATGGTTGCTTTACTTTTCCTGATAAGAGCTCTACTGGACCTTAATTTTCCTTGGAAATTCAAATATTTTGTTGATCATCATAAATCTAAGTAGATACCTATTAAAATATAATGATACATCACTTCAATTGTACCAGTTATTTCAATAAGTGCATTGTGATTGGTTTTACTATCATGTTACTGGGGATTGTTATTCCCGAAATCCCTTTTATTGTATGTGGGGATTTCAGTAGGTAAACATACTGTTTTCACCACTGGCGTAAATGTAGGTAATTACTAGTCTAGGTAGACGAAATCAAATGATATTCAGTATAGTAACAAATAATAGAAAATCAAGTGTTTTTAAAATAATTTATTTATTATATTTGACTAGATAAATTATATAGCCCTCTGAACACTAAAATTATAATCCTTATAGTACTGTGTCAAATTACACAAAAATGTGATATGTAGATATAAACCTGATACTAGATTTCTGTATAATATTAATTCTGTTGGGCATTTCACACAGCGCCCTCTAACCTCAAAATAAGCATAGCTTTGTACTACAAACTGGGTGATGCACGCAACGTAATACGACTTGAGTCATCTCGTACTTTAGTGTAGAGGATTAGATTCACAATGTTGCTGTCCATGGGTTACCCCTTAACATCAGGTGGGCCGTCAGCACGTTCCGCCACCCGAAATACATAAAAGTAAATGGGAACTAAATAACTGATTAATTAAATGTAAATAAAAAAAAACTATTTTCCAAGCCATTATGAATTCTATGGAAATAAAGTTTTTTACTTTGACATAATGACACCCAGATGGAACAATGTCATGATGAATGACGATTAATGAACATGTCCTGAATGGGAATGGAACCAACTACCTACAGCATATACAGAAGGCATAGTTACTAACTGAGCAGAGTTACCACTTAAATGCCTAGCGGTTTGTATCAATAAACTAAAAAAACTAAATACAGATAATTAAAAAAAAATATATACAGATGCTTGGAACCTTTAGCGCTAAGATTATGGCACTTTTGTTTGTTATTTTAATAATTGTTTACAGTTTTGACACGACAATATGACGGCCAGTTTTCATCATGGGACCAGTGTAAACCCGTTTGAAACCAAACCAGCGGTCAAATTTTGGATGACCAGTTCAAATTGCTGGACTGACACACCGATCAATATACGGCTTTACCAAAACAAAACTGGCATCCAAGCAAACGTGTTAAAACTATCGTAAAGCGATAATTCGCTATCATATCACCTACTCTACTCTTCCACATGAACCATAGTAGCATTCTCTACGTAGATAGTGTCCGGTTTCCGCGCTTGTGAATGCGGTATACAGAATGGCGGTGGATGCGACCAAAATCCGTTCTCAGTGCATACGATCGAAGACTCGCCGAGGATGTGGTAGCCAGCATCGCAAGCGTACGACATTAAGTCGCCGACCACGAATTTGCCGTGTTTGTTTGGCTCGGTTAGGAGGCGACCGTTTTCTGGAACCAGCGGGTCTGGGCAGTAGATGGCTGCGAATACAAAGTATTTATCAGTGTTATCTAATATCACATTTGTGTATAATGAGAGACTGATTAATTGCACTTCACCTTCTAGTCCCGAGTACCCTAGAGCCCGTGCTCGTGCTTTCAAGAGCACTTAAATAGTTGTATGGAGCAATTGGAGATCTGACGGTAAATGCAACAAACAGACCTAGATAAGGACACCGGAATGATGGTCCGCAACGGACGAGGTGGACTGATAACCTGTATAGGGTGGCGGGACTGGATGAAGAAACTCAATACCGAATAGCTTGCATTTCAGGTTCGCTTCGCTAAGTTACAGCTAGAAACAGGTCGAACAGGACGATCTGCAGCTATCTGGAGCGATTTGCAAAAGCCAAGGTATACAGGTGAATATAGTGCTCACTGGCGCGCAAACTCACAGAGGTGAGAGGTAGAGGTGTATGTCCAACACTGCTACCAGTTAACGATGAGTGATGATGTATGACAAACATACGAGGCGCCTCTATTAACAAGCGGCCGTCCGCTTTGCTCTATTCCAGAGCTCTATTCTCCACGAGCCAACCACACAAAACACAGGAAGATGCCCTCCCCAATCAGTTATTTTATTATTTTACCAATGGACAACTGATCATCATACGAGCCACATATTTTTGGCGACGGATCTTAGCAACTCTGAAGTTAGACGCAAAATATGTTGTCTCTTACCATACAATAGACAAGAGACAGCAATGTATCGCCCAACCAGTTAACTTCAGAATTGCCGAGACTCATAGACAAAATTCTAATAATACTCACGAATACAGACTGGAGCCTCGCCGGACCAGTGGCCGTCCGCTTCACACTCGAGTCCAGGGTTCCCCACGAGCCGGTAGCCCCAAGAGCACTGGAACACCGCCCGCCCTCCGAACGATGAGTTGTATTCAACTACAGACAGGTGGGGCCCGGGGGAACTTAGCACGGGGCAGAATGTCTCCACGCATGTCGGCGGCGGGGCTGACCAACGACCTATTACAAGAAACACTTGTAAATTCTCATACCCTTGTACTATGATTCCGTGTGGCGGGTTTGGATATACACATATTCATAATACAAACATCCAAAACCAAAGAGAAATTTTCATACACGGATAGGGTCTGAAAAGGCACCAATTCTTAGCAATTAGTACGCGTGTTCTTTATGTTGTCGGTACATAATTTATTTTAGAAGTTGACGTTATCATGTATTGTGTAACAATAGTATAGCTATAAAACTTTTTATTTTAAGACTCATGAGATATCTCTCTCGCTCACACTCAGCGTCAGCTTGCCTAAAATTCTGCCTATCCAATCCCTTTCACTCTGACATACGTATATGAACAAGCACCGTCGTTTTAGTTATCTGATTGGCATAGCATAAGATTGCTTAGTTTGGAGGATGAGGATAGTTTACTTACTATTTAGCTACTACACGATGGAAATCGTTCAGGTAACGCAGGTTGTCTAATGCGAGTTGTTGGGGTACATTTCAGGGGATATTTATGCCGCCAAGCCGAATTTACCTCTTCAAGTCTGGCTTTGGCCTACTTAAGGTATCCATACATAAGTTGAACGCTACCGTAGAAGGCCATGCCCAAGGCCCACTCAACTAAATTCAAATAACTACCCAATGGTAGTTACAAACTACTAAAAAATCCGATTGTACGAATAGCCTGCCAGTAAGTGTCAGTTCAAGTATCACAAATAATTCAGAGCTCTCACCGTCCCCCATACAGGTGAGCATCGTCTCACCGTTGAGGTGAAACCCAGGGTGGCAGCTGAAGTGTGCAGAATGTCCTAAACGTGAGCCTTGGCTGTGTTGGCGCAGCCGGGGGGATGGCGAGTTTATAATAGGGCACGATATGTCTGCAATGAAACAGAACACTGAAGTAAACACATCAAAATTAATTCTAATCAGATTACCATTTGTGATAAATCAGAAAAGCGAAAATGATTATGTTAATAAGCATCTACGTAGTAATCATAACATTGATATTGGAACTTATACTTAGGCACAATGTTTTAATGCATTGGTTGCTTGTAGGCCAATTATTTTTTCATTGAGGCTAGATTTCTAATCTTGTTGAGTAGGATTTTCTTTCAAGGCACATTAATTGCTTATCAATGGCTTAATTTTACCTCCACCGCGATCAATATTCATTCATTTAATTATTTCAATAAATAGAAACTTCTTCAAAAATGTCATCAATTAATCAGTCATACAGTATATTGGCCTTATGATTGATTTGTGCTGGCGAGATAAGGCAGTAGAAAGATACCTAAAAGAGGTAGTATCCTAAACCCTTATTAACTGATGATGAGAACTTTTGTTTGTGAATTAGACTACATTTTTATTTGAATAATTTAATTGAACAAGCAGATTACACCTCACGCTTTAAAGCGGGTTTTGTCTATAGACAAAGCCCGCATAACACCAGCATATTAAGATCAGTTTTCTGTTTTATACATATACAGAATCACACCTTTGCCATGTAAGCAGTAGGAATGAATAAGGGCTCTTCATAAGTGAAGCCATATCACCGCCATTGGTTTCCCGATGATGACTAAGCTTATTCACTCCAATTCTACATCTTAGAACTTCTAAAATGTGAGGCAAGCCGCAAGTAAACGGCCAAAAGCTATGAAATAAAAGAATAATTAATAAATTCTCTTTAATTAATAATAAATAACTGTAAACAGTCGTGATCAAAATCTTACAAGCTACGAATTAATTACAGCGCTAATAATAAGCGTCCTTGGCACAATAATTAAAATCGGTGGAGATTCTGTTGGAAAACTAAAGTCCATAATAACCATTTATGTATATAAATGGTTATTATGGACTTTAGTCAAGTCCGTCAAAGAAAAGACGCCGACAAAGACTAATATTGAATTTTAAAACTACACTATCTGCACGAACTTGTTATCACATATTTAGTTCAATCTAGTTTGCTTATTTTCATTCAATAGGGATATGAAAATATGCGTAAACCTAAAAGTTTTTTTATTTGTTGCCAATAGATTCACAAACATTATAATGGCCTGGTAAGTATAGGTACTTATTACGACTAGGAACTGCATTGAAAATGCAGTATATTATAGATTCATTACCCCTTTTGTGTTGAATACAAAAATTGATTTAGGCAAGAAGAGATTTTCGAATATTTTAGGCGAGATAATCGTATGCGATTATCGTTTGCGAGTGCGCTTACTTGGCCCATACAAAAGTATCTTATACTGGCGTAAACAATTAAAAAAGAAATTCCTATTTTTGAAATTGGATCTCTTTGGCTGTAGCTTATATTTTATTCGTTTGTTTTTATTCTTTGTAGAGCCAATATGAATGCAAGTTTATCTAACGATGGAATAAAGTTTCGCTGGTTACATTCAACAAGAAAGTTGGTTACAGCGCCAATGATGCCAATGAATGAGAAATGTTATAAATGAAAAGAAACTTGAAAAGAAAAAAGAGCAGTGAATACAATATAAACATTATATAAGTTTTACTTAACCAGAATCCAGAAACTTTCAGCATTGTATAAGCAAACTTAGCAATAACATAATCTCATGATATGCTCGCCTTAAAGTGAGAATTTCTTCTTGTCTAAACCAAACGTAAATTTCGTCAAAATAACAACAAAAAATATTTAACAAAATGATATCAAACTTGAAATAATAAAAGAGAGACGTTATAACAAAACATACATTCCGCTTAAAATTATTAATAAAAATATATTTCATGTAACATGCTGTGATCCAACTTAATTATAACAAAACAATAGCATAATCAAAAAATTCTCATTTTGAAGAGATCATTTGAGTGTTTTTTTATTTTTTTATTATGTATTATCCTTATATTATGGTTATTTTGCCGCGGGTCAGTAGAACTGAGGAAGGCTTAAAACCGGAAAAAAATGAAACCAGTATCGCCTTCAATACCTCAAACAATTTCTTTTCCGTTACGTTCCACCCTAACCTTTTAGTTAACAATCAATTAAAGCAAAATCAATTTGCAGATGGTTTTGTTCGAAAAAACATTTGACGTACATACTTTTAACACTGGACAAAATAAACAAAATAATTTATCGGTTATCGACCGGTTACATGCCCTGGAACTGAGTAGTCCTTCCTCAACATCCTGATATTAGTAGAAGGAAGGCATTCGTTACGGAGCATACAAACACAAGACTAAGCAAAAACTTAATCATAAATGAACTAGAGCCGATGTCGCACTAACGTTATCTATATGTAATAACAATGGTACTGTCTACCAATATGGTGTAACTGGAAGAATGTATGAAAAATGCGTCTAGGCATAGAAATCAGGGCTGTGCGTATGAGTATGAGTAGTCACTGAAACTAAGCCGAAAGTATGTTATATCTACGCACAAATTATGGAGTTTTTTGAATGGGCCAAGACTCACATAGAATTGTAACAACGACGATATATGTCTGCATACACCGAAGCCAACTGCCAACATTTGAGAACAATCTAAACTATGGTACATAGTTTAGAGAGAGAGACGTAAGAGTTTAGTCGTTGAAATATGGGCCGTGAGTAAGAGTCTAGTCATTTAGTTGGGGGCGTTGGAGGCGTATAAAATGTATATTATATATACTACACGATTATGTAGTATTTATCAATGGGCAACAACTCACTAACAACTTTAATGACGATGGTGTTTGTGTGTCCACCCGGGGCGGTGCATGTGTATTGATCGCTGTTACGAGCCGACATCTTGGTGAGAGTTAGTCGGTATTGCGTACGTGACTCGACGTCGAACGGTGACCAGGCTGGAAACATAGAATATAGTAAGTATAAATATGGTATAAGGGATTATTAATCAGAATACGTAACTTGTAGATGAAACTATACAAGCAAAAGCTGTAGAAACAGGATAGATATACATATAGGCCGATTTACACAACACCACTTCGTCCTAGCGAAAAATACATCAACATTCAAATGTGTATTTCTATTTTATGTTTAAGCACAAAGGCATACGATCCGGCTGACACTAACGCAGCAGTCAGACAGACGTCAGCAACACCGTGGTGAAAGTAAAGTCAGCTCTCTAAATATACTAGTGACAGTAACATAATAAAACTGCTGACAGCGTCAATCGCATAGTCACAGCGACTGAACCGTTCAGTAGCCGTGTGGTAAGTACAGTAACTCACATAAAATATTAGATAATCCTAATATTATAAATGCGAAAGTGAGTTTGTTTTTTGTGTCTATTAAACTTGCACGCCTAAACTGCTTAGTCGATAATGATAAATTTTGATAGATGGGACCCTGGACAGGATTATAGTCTACTTTTTATCCCGGAAAAATGCAGTGTTCCCGTGGGATGACTCACCGCGGGTAACACCGCGGGGCGCAGCTAGTATTATGTCTATGTACGATATAGTTGTCTGTGCCGTATCATCGTTCTGCTTTTTTAAATTGAAAAGGAGGAAATAATTGTCTCGAAATCGGATTAACGAGACTCTTCCTCATTAAACCGGCCATTTATCACTAATACTTCCATCGTTTTATAATGTGAAATCATGCTGAAAACGTTGTCGGTGGCAAAATTTAAGGCATCAAAGTACCAAACCCCAAAATAAATAATAATAATTACACACAGCGCCATCTAGCCCCAAAGTAAGCTAAGCATAGCTTGTATCACGGGAACCATACAACTAATATAATACTTATTTTTTTATGTTAATATATACATATAATACATATTGATACCCAGACACAGAACAAACATATTCATCATATAAATGTTTGTCCTGGATGGGAATCGAACCTGCGACCTACAGCATTGAAGGCAGGGTTACTAACAACTGTGAGGCCTGAGAAATAAAAAGAAGAAGACAGTAACTCACCGGCGTTGTACTGTCCTATGGACTGGGTCCAACTCCACTCGGGGTCGCCGAGCGCGCGCACCGACACGCAGTCGAGCCGCAGCGTGCTGTCCGGGAACACGTTCAGCTCGCCCGAGGGGGCTACGGCCGCTGAGCCGCTCACTATCGTGTACTGAATTGATGGAGGGGCGTCGCCTGAAAATGTACAACTTATATTGAGTCAAAAGAGCTGTCGACGTTTTTGTATGGTGTAGGCGGCATTAGCAGTCTCTCATTATGCAGAATTGAGCGCGAGGTAGCCCAGCGGTACTGACCCCGATTTTCAATGTGGAGGTCGCTGGTTCAAATCCCGACGCGCACCAGTGAGTATTTTCACTTGAATAATATATGTGCGCAATAACACATTCTCAGAACGGTGAAGGACATGTCCTAGAACCAAAAATTTATAAACTTGTATCAAGTGCACAAAAGAAGCCTTTTTCAAACGCACTTAACTCCTTCAACCACGCTGGTTCGAAAGAACCAGTGAGTCGACTAGTGTAGTAGTATTACGCAGAAAAGAAACAGACCGCTCGACAAGTGGGCCATAACAATTTGTACTACTAAACAAACATAAATATTAGTAGACATTTCACAGAGCGCCGTCTAGTCATAAACTAGGCAACGCTTGTTGTTTTTTTTATATCTGACATAATATACAATGTAAATTAATACTGTCTCTGAAAAAAAATAATAAGGGCTGCCCTCCTTTAGGGGTTTCTTGTCTGGATGGAGGGTCGGATAGGATTTGAACAGGCGTTAAACGTAGCGATAAGTATGCGTGACCTTATGCTTTGAATATTATTCACGTATTCAAGCCATTTCTTCATGAATTCTATGGAAATAAATCTTCTGACTTCGACTTCACTTTGTTAATTAATGTAAATAGTTATATAAATTACATAGCTGCTTATGTAAAGTATAATATACATAATGAAAAAAGTGGAATAAAATGAAATAGGCACATGGTTAATATTTTGCAGACTGGCCCTGATTAAGTTCTGGCTAGTTCTGGTTTCTTAACTAGATGGCGTTAGTGTGAAATATCCAGTTGTACATCGCGCAAGCATTGCGTTTTGGAAGTTTAGTGAGGTCAGAACGCTGATAGCCGCCTATCGCAGATCATACAAATATTTTGTCCCAATTTTTGAACAGCACTGCAGATGAGTATCTGACAGTGTTTATGCTTACTGTAAAACATTAAAACTGTGAATTATCGAAGGTTCATAAGTCTTACTATATTTCGCAGGATTATTATTATATTCATATTCTATCTTCAATATCGTTATAGTATAACCCACTGATAAACGAGTTCCGTTTAAGTGAGACTGACTACCTCTTGGGGGGAGTCGTGATGTTGCTATTCTCTAAAATGTAGACTTTGGTTTTGTTGTGCGTGCTGTTTAAACACAACCCTTGTTGTTTGGCACAATGTTCAATGGTTCAATGGCACAAGCGACATCCCGTCTTATGGATGCGGGGAGTTATCCCTGTAATGCGAACAGCGTTTAAAGGAGTCGCTTTCAAACGTCCCATTGTAATTCGGCAGGTATCATTTAGCGCAGTCTCAACGTGTTTAGAGTGCGCGGACCCATCGGTCCGCGCACTCTAAACACTACTCGAATATATCGTAGTTGCCATCGCAACTACGATATATTCGAGTAGTACTCGAAAAGAATATTGTCTAATTATTTTTTATAAATTCATAACGAGATAAAGAAATATGTAAAATTACTAGGCAAATTGTAAGTAAGTTACAACTTCGCTATGGTTCGCACACATCACGACGCATCGATAGCTCATTTAACCTCAATCATTTAAGTATTTGTACCGTAGAATAGCGGTTAGGCGTCGCTTAAAAGTGACAGCCGAATAACAAGAAGCCAATATAAAATGTGTACTACCGAATTGAAACATTAGCCTTGTTTACAAATAATTATTATTAGTGACTAACGAAGATAGAAATAACGAATTTACGCATTCAGAATTCGCCATTTGCAGGAACAGACAAGATAATAATATAAGAGCATATCAGTAGGCGTTGTATGGATAGCATCTCGATTGCGCAGCTTGCGAACATCACTATGGTAGCAAGGCCCTAGAATTGCAATGGTAAACAGAGGTGACAGTAATTGGTAACTGTAACGTAGCCCACCTGTGAAATTTGTGACAACCGTAGTGGGCACGCATTCGGGAAACTTCGGCGACCACTCCCCGTTTTCACATCGCAGCGTGTTGTCACCTTTCAGCTTGTACAGGCCGAAGTGAATGCAGCGGGCGGCTATGATGGAACCGTGGGGGAACGCTGTGTCTTTCTGAAACATATCAAGGACAATGTATGTACATAACTAATGGTTCCCAGGATACACGCTATGCTTAGCTTACTATGGGGCTAGACTTTTCTACATGGCGCTGTGTGAAATGTTCACCAATATTTATTATTATAAAGAATTCCATCAAACTGACCAATTTTCATACAAGCAGTAGAACTTGTGACAAATTCGTATCGGAAAGTACTGCCACCGCAACTATTTCTGCCGCCAAGCAGTAACATGTTAGTGTTCGTGCCACCTACCTACGGGGATTCTTGGTACAATAGCGAAATCTATCAAAAAACTTATGTATACTCTTCTATAACTTGAAAATGACAATCAATCGATGTTTAATGTTTGGTATCAATCGATCAGTCGATATAAACACTGAAAAATAATAACTGGTGAGATATAACCATATTTATATCGTCGTTAACTTACATCGATTGAAGAGTTCTTGAACGATATAGCCAGCAACGGATAATCATTGTTGTACATGCATTCCCGGAGGATTGGTTGAAATCTCCCATCTGAGGACCAAATGGAATTTCAAATACACTGCATGCAAATAAGGTAACGAAAGCATTACCAAGATTAAATATTTAGAGATTATAAAACTAATTTCAGAATGCGTTTTAGAACATGCAAGTGCGCTTACACACCAGTGGCACTTTGTCGACTCTTGCCGACTTGTCGAAGGCAAGTCACTCGTGTACATAGAGAAACTAAATGGAATTCTGCTCCTTTACGACCAACATGCCCACATTACATCTGCTCATAGACAGGTCGCAGATGAACAGTACGATACACAAATAAATACTGATGTGACAAATTCATTATTTAAATTTAAAATATTTCTTAGCGGTTCGAAAGTTTAAATAAAATAAAGTGTTACTTAACAAAATACAAATGCTGAAAGAAAGTAAGTAATAAATACATGCAACATCTCTAACCTGGAGTGCTAGAGCAGAGTGGTCCGACCCAATTGCCATCGATACATTTAATTTTGCAAATTAGCTTTTCATGTAGAGGTCCGATAAGACCCGGAAACTTCACCTGAAATTATTTACAAATATTTACATTATAACAACATTTTGGAAAGCTGTGTATACAATTTTTATTATGTATATGATTATGTTATGTTTACTTGAATATTTTAAGATTTAATTTTGTCGATGGACCAAGTCTTCTTCTTCTTCTTCTTCGAGTCACCGGTTCTGTCGAACCAGTGTGGTGAAAGGATTGTAAGATGGACCAAGTTGCAACATATCATGCCCTAACTCAGATCAATATAGAATTTTTGATGAGCCTGGTATATTGCCTGTACTACCCGTCTCACATTTTAAAGTTTCGTTTGTATTTTGTAGAGTAAGTAATCCTAATTTTTTTTATTGATGGCTGATGCCCAAACCAGGGGGTTAGCAAGATGTCAAATCTCCAATATGTATAAGAATTCATATCATGTTCATGTTTCATATCCTAACATTCATGTTTTTCATTCGGGTTTGGTGAGTCTTCAACTCACTGACTGGTCTCACAGCTCAGTTAACAGTAACTCTGCCTTCTGTGCTATAGGTCGTGGGTTTGATTCTCACCCAGGACAAACATTTGTGTGACGAACATAGATGTTTGTTCTGTGTCTGGGTGTTGATATTGCATTATATGTGTGTATTTACAAAAAGAAGTATATAAGTATTTATGAGTTGTCTGGTTCCTATGATACAAGCTATTTACTAAGCTTACTTTGGGGCTAGATGGTGCTGTGTGAAAATGTCCACCAATATTTAAATTTATTTATCTTAATTACACAGCAAAAATAAGCTGCCTGTTGGACCTCGGGTTCAACTCTTTTGTCTGTATGTATTGTTTTTATGCCCATTGTGTGTAAGTAGGTACATACAATGGATATAATGCTATTACATTCTACCATTGTGAATAGCAAACAAGTTAAATTGTGCAACAAAAACTACTTTGATATAGTGTGTTTTATCTTATAATCATGTTTCTCTTTAGATGAAACTCACCTCAGATATTCTGGCGAAGTCGCTTTTGAATCTTGCCACATTATAATTTAAATCTCTGAAGACAACATCAGGCACTGTGCATTTAAATTCCACTGAAATTTATATGAGATTTGAGTAAAAACATGATTTTGCTCTCTAAGAGGTGATCCTTAGAGAGCAATACCATGTTATTGACTAATTACTTACCATCTTATTTATTTAAACTGTAAACAGGTTATTTAAGTCGGAAACATGTTGTTGCTCTCCAAGGATCAGATTTTATATTTTATGTATTTGAACTGTACAGTTTATTTAGGTCTGAAACATGTGGATGATCTCTAAGGGCCAGATTTATAATCTTATGTATTAGAACTGTAAATAATTATAAATATCCAACAAAAATGTAACAATCTGAATGTATTTTTTTGGTATATTATTCTAGATCATGGCGCCATCTTCAATCATTCTCTACTGCTCTTCATAGACTTGTTGTTTAAGGGGAAGTAGCACAATACGAGTTTTGAAGAATAGAGCTTCTGTCCAGTTATGTTCCTCGATCTTTAAACTCTTTAGTTAGGTGTGAATTTGTGACAAAACAGTGTGAATATTATCTTCATAACAACATTTTCCACAAGAAGAGATACTCAGTGTATTGAACCAGTTTTTTCCCAACAAACTTAGTATATATCCTATTACTATCAGCAACTGAAACTGAGCTTCTTTGTCACTAAGTGCAACTGTAACGTGTGCCAATCATAGCACCTTATGTGCTTCCTGAGTAAAGGTTACCAAGTTACATCGTTTGGGGTCAATAGAGGAGGTACCCTACCGCATTCAAATTAATAGATTTTGAGTAATACTTACATTCTTCCGTTACTTCTGTAGTCTCCTGTTCTTCACAAGAAAAAAATGGAGCCAAAATGAGGATACACATAAACTTAAAAGCACGCATCTTGGCTGTCGTTTTTTGATGTTATAAATAATAATGATTGTTCGACCAAAGCTTAGTTCATGAAATCTTTAACGAAATTCGAGAAAATGACTTAAATCGTAAAACAAATCTCCAAATTATTACAACAACAGAAAATATTTCCCCAACTGACAAAACTTTATTTTGAAAGATTGACAGTGATATTTTGACAGTCATACGAGCATTTTTTTTATTTACTCTCGTTTGGTCAGCAATGTCACTTTTTTGGATTTTGGGCCCCAAAATTACTTAAAGAATCTTATCAAGGTAAGCGCTTTAATTAAATTTTATATGCTTACACCATATCTTTATTTTTTATAGGTCGTCGTTATTTACAGCATTACAGTTTTTAGTTTGCATTCTTTTACACCAGAATTTGAACCGGCGATGTCCAGAATGAAAAACTTGGAGTCATTACCGCTAGGCCATAACACTTTAAATCTGCTGGCGCCCATGATCGACCTTATGTATATTCGGCTTTTCTGACGGACAGAGTACTTCTAGTGTATCCGGATTTATTCGATTGGAACACATAAAAAGTTGGTGTATTCGAAAAAATATTTATGAAATGTCATATCAACGAAGTTGAACATAGAGATCTGTTATTATGCCGAAAAAATACGTTACTTACTGTGTTTAAGACTTATTGCAAGTTAATGGGTCTTAAAATCGTAGATTATTACATTTTTACATACGGTTTGTTTTTGATGGAATTATGTACCCGAAAATTGAGTGGTCCACTTCATAATTTAAGAATCTTTGTCTAAATAACTGACGAGATGCCGACATTTGATCTTTGGAAGAGATTTGTGCATCTTCAGAAGATGATCGGACGACGAAGAAAATGACGAATAAATATTCAATGTCTAGTATTAGTTAGGTAATGTGACTTTCAACAACTTACAATGGCACAATGAGCTATTGGAGATGTTGTAAGAAGACTCCAACGTTGAACATTGTCTGTTCAGTTAATGAGGATGAAGATACCAGCTCATAAGATTGTTTCATCAACAATAATGCAAGAGCCTATACCTACCAATGCTAGTCCAAGGGCCTGCATCTAGCTCACCAATGGAAACAGATCAGTGTGCCTTCTCTTTCTACATTAGAGGTAATGAGCCATCCATAATAAGCATCCTAAACTCTTATTTAGGTTTTACTTTTAGTATAATAATATGTCATTACAGTGTTTGTTTCTTTTCAGTTGCAATTGAACAAACCACATCTAGTGCACCGGGGCCAGAAACTCATCACTTAACTCCATTGCTAAATTAATAAGACGGTGTCTCTGACCTTGTATTGTATCTGGCAGAATTTGAATAAAGTGGAATTTCAAATTGTATTTTTGAGTTACTTTTTATGTTTTTAGCAGTTCCTTCAACAAGTCCTCTATATTTCCCTATTGAACTAAACAACTAAAGATTTAGCTGACATTTTACACAATTAAAAAAAAATAAGATTTATATAAATATATTTTATTACACTTAGGCTAATCATATAAATAAGTGCAATATATTTTATAAAATTACAGAACAATATGAAGAGAAAGAAACTTACAATTTATATTATCTTAATCTCAATAATATGAGGGAAAAATAACAATATTTAGTACATAACCACAGGAGGTCATCTCTTTGTGGCAATTAGGTTAAAGGCACAACATTAATAATAATAATAATAATATATATACATACATACATCTATATTTACCTATGGTACCTATGTACCAATAAAGTTATCTCGAAAATGATACATAAATAAGAAACTAATAGTATAAATGCACAAGATAATCATAGATTCATTCATATAAACAAACTCTTATATATAAATCGCATAGCCATTAACACAACTGCTAAAATATAAATATTATCAACACAAAAAGATTAAATAATATTATAAAAAAACAATTGCAAAAATAAAACCAAACTGCAAACATTCAAGATTACTAAGAATAGAGCTCCAGAGGGCTCATCCTGCCCATTCCTGCCCAATGCCACATTCATTAATTTTCTGTCTAACTAGAATATTACAAGTAAAATTTTACATTTTTCATGTCTTTTTACAAATGTTCTATGTTTGGAGAGAATGAATTAAACTTAAGTCTCACATCGGGCTAGGAATAGGGCTCCATTATATAAATGGTAGTTTTATTGAATGCACTCGACACCGGATCTTTCAATTTGAAATAGTGCATGACATTGAATCCAAATCAAGTACATGAGTCAAGAAAGTAGCCTATTGTAGTTTATTTAAAGAGTAATGATGAATATTTAATAAGGAAAAGATAGTTAAGTAATTGTTCATAAATATTTTTTCCAAAACTAGTTTTAAAATCAGCACCTGTATACCACTGAGGGCTATATTATAGTACCTACTACACATTAGGTTCAGCGCATCATAATACTGCATTATCATCAGGTTTATGCATGAATACCAAATTTCAGCTAAATCAGCTAATTTTGACATAAACAAACATACATTGCAAGTTAAATAAAATCATGCAAAAATTCACATATAATAGGTAATTATTCCATAAAATGCCAAGAATATGGCAAAGATCACTAGTTTCTGTGATAATGAGAACAGATAATTAATTTCAACTGACTGGGATAGAGTGTAGCACAAGGGACAATGCTCAATATACTTTTTCGATGTGTCTACCCATAGCCTCATGTCTACGACTACGTCCGCGTGGAATTCGGCTTTATCACGCACCCCTATTTAACTCCGGAAATGTAGCCTAAGTTACTCCTTATAAGGCAAGTTATCTGCCAGTGACAGTCCCGTCAAAATTGATCCCGCCGTTTCAGCAATTAGCCGGAATGAACAGACAGAACGAAAGACAATTTATTTTTGTTATAATTATATGCGGTTGCATATGCATTTAGTAAAAAAAAATGTTACTTTTTATTTGTATAGATATAAAACTGGAGTGAGTAGAAAAAAATTGAGTTCTTATCTTTACACAATCATGTATCTGTTTGTGTGGCATACTTTACATATCTTCAGTTTATGAATACGCTTAAAACAGACAAAATTATCTCATGTGGCTACATAATGAGTTAATCCTGTACCTATGGTTTCACATTTGGTGCCATATGTAAATAATCTATACCTACTGACGTAACAACCTTGATTTTTACAGCTTCCATTATAAATATTAATAATTAATCGGTTAGATTATGTATATTGTAACTAATCAGTCTTACATTTAGGCACAGCAAATCACAACACTTAACATATTTCCAAATAAAAACAGAGCAAAGGCAATGTATAAAAAGTTTGCTACAATAATGTTTCAAAAAGTATTAATATATATATATTCAATGTAACAAAATCTATAATATACTATGTATTATGTATGCCTATTACAATTGTAAATAATAAATTTCAACAGTAATATAAGCACATTTAATAAGGTAATTAATGTATAATCTGAGTGCACACCTCAATTTCAAACCTCACACCTCATCAAAATTTCGTAAGGCACATTATAATTTTTATGACCATCATGTCGTCTATTTGGGAAAAATGGGTTATTTCCACAAGATGGCCAGACTTAATTATATGTGGCGGGTTTTATAGCTTTATATCATTTAAAATTAAATAATTGTACGACTCTTTTAGAAACTTTGACCGTGTGTACATTGATAGCATTACTCAAATGACTAACTATATAAAGTTGTGCACATGAGTGTTTATGTTTCTTTGTTATTTTAGGCTTATTTTTAACTAGTGAAATATTAATTAGGAGTTCTGAGAAAAATGAAAACCACGATAGACCATATATCAGCAACTAATCAGTTTTCAAAGATATTACCTGTTGCCAAACCAAGGATAATAATTCGCAATGATAATGGTAGATACAACGTTTTTTTATATAATTCTCTATGTACAATACAATAAAATTTCAAGGTTAATAAAATAAGAAAGCCAGAAAATGATGTTATCATTGTAAGAAATGTTATTATGTTAAAGTCATATCATAAGCAACTGTTGAAACACTGGATCAATCTAAACTGGCCTTTACATTAATATCTGTAATATCTTGCGAACAACATGATAAAGGAAGTAAGACTTGTGTACATTACAGGTCTGTTTGCATTACGATGACATTTCTTTGAGCCTCAATCAAACGAGTTCAAAGTCAATTAGATTTCTCCGTGACTTACGATGCAAGGCCGGACAAATGCAATTATATTTATCGCATACTTACAGAACAATCAAAACATTATATACATTATGACCGTTTTAACTCGGCTGCTCGATACACTTAGAACTTTTGCGCATGTACTTCGAAAGAAAATAGTAAAAATATTACATTTATTAAATTTTACATTACAAACGGGGAGTCCGTTTCTACACAGTACAGCAGTCCATTAGATCTGGGAGCTGCTCTAAATAAGGTGGGCAACACCTATTTATTTTATTAAATGTATATTAAAAATGTATATATATATATATATAAAAAGACTCAAGCATCTTTTCAATACAATAATCATAGCTGTTATTTAACCAATTAATTATGGCAAGTTTACATCTTACAAAAAACATTAAGTATTGCTAAGTGTGTTCCCAAATAAGGATTTATGTGTATTTACATAATATTAAATAAATTGGATGTCTCACACAAAAATCTCCTTAAGTTTATCACTATTTTAATAGGGAAACATGTTCATCAATAAACAAAAACTTATTGTATTTAAACAGTCAATAACAGTTTTCTCTAAATGAATGCACTGAAGAAGTGACAGGCCAAAGATGGATAATGCAGTAATATAAATACAGGAAACAAAACTTTATAATTATGCAATTATCTGGTCTATGTATAGTATAGTAATCATATTGTAACATGAATCAACCTTTTTGGTTTATTTAAACAGAATGTAAAAAAATACTATATAATCCACAAGAATTGATATATTTCATTGGATGTTAGATTTCTTTATGTTTGTGAAAATTTGAATAATAATATTTTTAAATTTTCCTATAAATGCCAATTGAGGATTTACAAACAAATTATTTCCATTATTGGATAAAAAACTATGGTAGATTTTGCAGCCAGGATTTTGTTACGTTTGGTATTTATACTAGTCTACAAGGATTATTTATGAAAAAGGGAACTTATTTGGTTAACAGACATATAATTATCACTATGGAATGACACATTAAATTCAGATCTATTCAAAAGCCAATTTATTTACTTGCAGACCTTGATAGATGTATTTTTGATCACCCAAAATGCAATGGAATATGGAGGCATAGAAACAAGGTTTCCATATTTGTTATGGCGAGGCTGCAAATCTGGTAGAGGAGATTCATAGTAAAGAGGCCAGCCATTCAGCAGTATAGTCTTGGATTTTCTGTTATTGGATGGAGCACTAATTATAAATTCATCAATGAGCAAATCATCACCGTGTATACCTGTGCCGTTCAAATGGAAACGTACCTTCTTCATTTCTAAGTTGATTGCAAACACCGTCACTGCTGAGGTGTCGTTTGTGTAGTTTTTGTTGGCACAATGAGCGTACATCCTTTGGTAACGGGAACATTTACATTTCACATTCAGAACTTTGTGGCCAACCAGTTTTTTGTACAAGACACTTATCCACCAGTCTGGCAATGGTTTCAGATCTTCACTAATCATACTATAGTATTTTCCAATGAAACTTTGTCGCACCACAGTTGTGATGTTGTGCTTTGAAGCCAGGCCCAGTTTATCGATCCAAAGTGGGCTCCCAGCAAATGTGTTAGATAGGCCAGGTGCACCACCACCATACGAGGTGCTAGTCTCCGTAAGCCACATAGGTATATGCTTATATTTTGCAGTATGGTTCTTCATAGTTTCAATTTGCCCTTTCAGTAAATCAAAGGTGTCTGGATTCCAAAAGTCTTCTAACGTAGCAGTTCTACTATTCAAGTAGTATTGATGCCACGATCTCACATCAATAAAATGGGAGGCATTCCCTAAAAAATCTTCCATGTATGTAAGGCACTCAGGCCGGTTCTCTTGTGGACGAGTAGTATCGGGACCCACCAACAATGACTTTTTATATCCAGTGTGGTTGAGGAGCTTTCGTAACTTTTCAAAATCATGTGCCAGCATTTTTGGAGTTATAGTTTCATTGAATACATGTGGGAATGAATTGGGTTCGTTTCCAAGCTGCCAATCAGCATCAAACTCATTGTTTTTTGAGAATTGTAAAAGCTCTTTGGCATTGTGTTCATTCCAGCCATGCTCATCCCGGAGCAGAACATTGAACGTGAATAATAGTCTTAGTTTTGTAGCATTGCAAAACTCATTAAGTTCATTCCATTTATTTCCAGTCATCACGAAAAACGGCAACACTTTATGTTTACACAACTTTTTGATGAGTGGACACAAATGTTTGGAATGTTGCTCCTTGTAGCATGGTTTGTCACACGAGATTTGCATATCGTTTTTACTGAATATGAGTCGTTCGGACATGGTGCCGCCGAGTCGCAGCCGTGCCGGTGCCAGGGCGGACGCAAGCTCCCTCATTCTGTCGCTACTGAAGTCGATTTTATAACAACTTTGAAATGCAGACGCATCTATTCCGATACTTAGAAAGTCATCAGGAAGAACGGTTGTTACCTTTTGATGTTCGTTGATTGTAACGTAGCACCTTTCACCAGATTTGTTTCTCACAAATAGTATCAAAATAACTAAGTTACAACAGAGAGCGAAAGCGCAAGATGCGACCAAACGTTTATTCGACAACATTTTTTGAATTGTTATTAATTGTGCTTATTTCTTTAATACTTGGTCATCATAGTTCACAGGGAAGGAATCTACAAACTTTTCATTTTCACGATTGCAGGCAATTACAGAAAGAAAGAAAACGAAACGGCACGCCTGTACGACAGGTAGTCCAGTCTCCAACAACATTACAACAGGACAATTCACAATATTGTCAGAGCAACGAACGAACACAGACACCCAGCCAGTTAATGTACAGACCAAATAGAAGCGCTACGTATTAATGTACTCCAACGAACACCGTTGGGTGGTGCACGTCACTAATACGAATTAATGTTATTAAGTAATTATCTTGTATCGTTAAGCATCGGTAGTAAATTACCATCAGTATGACATTTTTCGACAGCTAATGTAAACTCACATCAAAAAAGAAATTGTCGATGGGGTAACATCCCTGTCTCGGAGTAATGAACGCAAAGCAATGCGACTTAAGTCATCTCGTATTTTGGTGGAGAGGACTTGAGGCGTATTGATGTTGTCCATGGGCCGCGGTTTCTACTTAACATTAGATGGGCCGTCAACTCGGCCTATCACTTAAATGACATAAAAAAAGACGTCAAAAGTAGGATTCCCGATTTTGCAGCACAACTTACGTAATCATAAATCAAGATGGTGGATGTATATCACACACAGCCTGCCTGAAACTAACTTGCCAAAAATTATCAATGTTACATGTGTTTTTTCACAATTATAATATGGCTATTTATAATATATTTTTTGACCATTTTGTTGCCCATCAAGATGTGCAACAAATTGACAACTATATTTATCTGGTTGCTAATGTCAGTTCTATAACAGCTTTGTATTAGAATGTCAGTGTTACACGACGGGTCCGTCACTTGTTAATTATATCTGTCATCTTATTGCCCCTTAGTGGTGGTACATGAGAATCATGAGATGTTTATGTTATCATGTTTAAGAGTGACGGTTTCAAAGCGATGCGATTTGGGGCTTAGTATATTAAATTCAGAGAGGAGCCTGGTTGTTACCTTTTGTTATGGATAGAGGATGTTGCTGTAGGGAAGGGTTAAGTGGAATGAGATTTGTAATCGGCAGTTTTGTGTGCGAGCAAGATGTATGAGAGAGCGACGATCATCAGTTGCTGCGTAATGACCGGTCTGTGTGCCTGTAGTAGACTCGTGGATATTTTAATAAATACAGTTATGTGAATCTCATCTTTCATCCAGTAACTCCCAGTGCAGGCTCCTAGATTATTCGTTAGACCATCAAGAGAGCCTACACCGCTTGAAGTCGTGTGGGCCGCTGTGAAAGCTCACATGAAATAGGTAATTTTTCCTGACTGAATCGACAAAAAAATTAGCTAATTCGCACGAAGTTTGTAACCTATTTGTTAATCAAGTATTTCCATGAATCTGTATAGCTGTTATTAATTATAGCCGTTTCATAATACAGCAGGAGATTAGCCAATACAGACAGAGGAAACGACGAAAAACGCTTGAAGTATAAGATATGTGATGATTGATCAAAGATTACGAGGTTGAGAAGCGTTTCTAAGTAATAAATAGATTTACCTATTTATTTATTTGAGAGAAACCATCGGCACAATGTTTCAAACAAAATCACTGCATAGAAATGAGATGGCCATTTAAAGGTCCCTTGTCCTGTCTTGGTTCCACAAATGAATACTGGTGGATATTTCACACAGCGCCATCTAGTACGAAACTATGCTAGCTTGTACTATGGGAACTAGATTGATGGAATACTTATATCTTTCTTTTTACTTATAAATCTGGCGTTAATATATATATAAGTAATATATATTTAACGCCAGATGCAAAGAAAACATCTATGTTCGTCACGCAAATATTTGACCAATCGAACCCATGTCCTACATATATGGATAGGGTTTGAACAGGCATCAAACTTATCGATAAGTACGCGTGACCTTATGTTTTGAATATTGACGTTTCCAAGCCATTTCTTTATGAATTCTATGGAAATAAAGTTTTTGACTTTGACTTTGACTACAGCGCAGAAGGCAGACTTACTACCAACTGAGCTGTAAGGCCCGTCTAAAGTTGTATTAGTCATAAGTATTGTACTTAGTCGTATATATCCAATATTTTCTAATTCACGTCACTTTTTCTCTTATGTACGCTATGTACACGACATAGCGTACTTATACATCAGCGTACCTACTCTACAAGCGAGACGCGAGTGTAATTCTATCTACCTAAGTAATGTACCCCGACTACGGCGGCAGCACATTGCGTATTTGTTCCTCACGATGTATCTTTTATGCGTAGTTGTGACAATGTCGTAATATGGCTTGGCTTGAGCAGAACATGTATCAAGTTCGTTATGGGAAGTACTGCCACCATACCTATTTCTGCCGCGTACGTAACTTATACATTCCATTTTGAAGGGTGTGGGTGCCGGCGGCGACGAGAATCCCTTTATTCTATCATACTCTTTTGTTACATTTTCAACAACACAAAATGTCACCACAATAATAAGAGTGTAAATCCGCCTTTAGGATCTCCGCTGTAATACTCGTATACATGTATATTTTATACTTTCGGTGTATTTATGCAGCCCAAACAGTTATTTGGAAATATATTTTCATATCATTTCAATAATTTAATTATCGAAAATGTCCTTTTACACCTTACTACCGCTTAAATTTGGATAGTTTTGAAGCGATGACGCAGTCACGACCCAAATGACGTCGGCTTACGATCTGTCGGTCGTGGGTTCGAAGTTTACAGTGTGGCCGAGCTTCCGATGAAGGAAACCATCGTGACGAAAGTATATCGTGGTGGTAGGGTACATGCCCGGCTTGCTAGCTACCACTATCAAGTTGACAATTTGCTGCGAAGTAGATACCAAACTGTGTTCCACAGGCAGAGAACCAGTTCAAAATCCGGTGTTGCATGGCGCCACCATTGAATATAGTCAACAGGTAATGTGTGTGTGTGTGTGTGTGTGTACCTGTACGTTGTAAAGTTTAGTCACAGATCTGGGCATACGCTGATCTGCCACAGTGTGTATATTTATTAGCTCTTCGTATTCAAATGAATATTTCAGATATTTTATAATAATGTATACGGCAAGTTATAGTAAAACCAGATGTGCCAATTTTCATGATGATCGATCAAACGGTTCAGGAGTTTATCGGCTTAACATATGTGCAACATCCTTTTTTTATATCAACTTGTTTATTCGCAAAAACAACTATCAGACAGAACTTCTAAAACCAGGATTTTAATCAAATAATTATATCTCAGTAGACCTCTTACAGAAGCTTACAAGAAAGGCATCACCTTAACTAAATATATTTTACCTACTTTCTAGTCCCTAATGAAATAGGTAGTTTGAAATGAAAACATCATTCAGATACAAATACGTTTAATTGAACCTCGTGGAATGAATTCACATACATAGATTAGGTACACCTAATTAATGCTTAAGTTATAATATTTGAGAAATAAATTAAACATTGAACCCTAAATAAACTGCTAGTGTAAATAAACTTGATATCTCACAAAATAAAAAATCTGATATAAAAATAAACATCTAGTTGAAAAGTTTCGATTCCTTATAATAAATAGTCATGAAGAAATAATGAGAATTATAATCGTTAAAACCTATTTAACGGAAGAGAAAAAGATTAAAGTTAAATAATGAATTATATAATTAAATAACTATTATGCTGACAATTTGTTATTTATTTATAACTAAACTGTAGCTTAAATTATACAAATCACGCCAACAATTGTTACAAACTAAGTACAAAACGACCGAACAAAACACGACTCATACAATATCATCTATTTCTCTACTGAGTGCTATTTTAGAGAACAGTCTCCCGTCTTGAGTAGGTAGTTAGTTGAGCTAGGGAGAATTATGTAGTCTTAGAGCTCATCGTGTTTTGGTCCAGAGAACTCCTCGTGGCTGATGAAACCATTTTTGTCTTTGTCCTCGTGCTGGAATATCTCCTCGACCAATTTGTCGTGACCTTCGAGCATTTGCTTGATCTCCTCGCTCATCTCAGCGCCATCCGGGGACACCATCTGCTTCTTCAGGTATTCGCTCACCTGATGACAATAAGAGAAGAATTATGTAGGCCATGTAAATATATGGAGTTACGTAGACTTATTTTTATATATATAGCCTATAGCTTTAAATCAATTTTTGCTACGTATCAAAATATATGGCTGGCTCTGGTCGGTTTGGTGGCAGAAAAATAAGGCTGAATATAAAGATAATTTTCCGGACGACTGGTAAACCTTATAAATATTCGTTAGCGATATTCATAGCGATATTCATTCCGAAAATAATGTTATCTTCCCAAATGTCATTTATGTACAATCTGATAAAATAATAAATTTTGTGAAAAAAACTTGTTTACGTGTATGGACGACTGTTGATAATTTCATTACAAATGATAAGTACGGTAAAATACTACGCAGTATTTCTGCCTAGAACGAGTATTCAGAACTCAATCTACCTACTTAGATATTGATAAGCCATAACTAAGGGGTCCCATATTTTTCGACATTATCCGAAAACCAGTTCCATGGGAGTTCTGTTATATTGTTTCTTCACCAGAATTGCACGTCTCCGCAAAATGGGGGATTAGTAATAGACATACAAGAATTGTAATAAATTCGAACTAATAAAATGAAATGAATGCAAAATAAAATGTAGGTTTTTACTAATTATCTTTGTGTCCCGCGATAAAGTGCAATCTTGAATGGGAGTGCAACTACTCAAAAACTTGCCAATGGACACCTGGCCATGTTATACATATTACACGTAGGTATACTTTGATACCACTTGCACCTGTCTCGATACAGTAATCAAAGCTTATCGCTTTAAAATTATAATTACGATTAACTGGCATCAGTTGCCTACTGTTATCTACTAAATAAACACTGATTGGATGACTGATGATGAATAAATAATTCAACACTCATGTATATATATATATATATACTACATAAAACTCATAGTTTGGAATAATAAAATTATAAAAAGTTATTTTCGGGTGAATATTATATTATTTCTGATGCACATGAAAATTATTTTAGATTGTTTTTCGTTTTAATTGAACCACATCGTCATTCAACCAGAAATTGCAATTGAATTATACTGTGGTCTGGATTGTCGTCGAAAGGGCCAGTAAAATAATTCCTTTTGGCAAAAGGAGAGATATCATAATGTAATGTAATAATTTCCTTCGTAGTTTTGCTGCAATTATGGGCAGTAACTAAGGCTTATAAAAAAAACGCATATATATAAGTATTGTTATAATTACATACTTTTTCCGGGTAACCTTGGAAATAGCAGCATTCAAATGAGCAGCGTCCACACCATTAAAAGCCTTGCCTGGTTCACATGCCACGTCAACGGTCGGATCGCGTTACAAGCAATTAGTACCATACCACAATAAGTTTAGTTACTTACGTGTCAGTAAAATAGCAGGTATACATATTGGTAGCACCGTCACCGACTCATCCCACCTCCTTCCTTCAAGAGGCATACCAAGTGTAGGCAATAAAATTGAATGCAGTGGGAAAGAGTTTATTGATAGATAGGCAGGGTCGAATTTCCTGCAGTGTATTTGCGAAAGTTAACCGTAATAGTTCCGGTACAGTATTGGTGTCAGACTTTTACGTTATATTTTAAGCCCGGAGCTTATTTTTATGCCCAAAAATGTAGATAAAATATCATGTTAATAAAGAGGTTATTATTATTTTACTACACGTAAAGAATCGCAAACTATACGAGGTTGCGGTGGTTCATCTTATCACCTCTGTATAGCAACAAGGGTAGTTTGCATTTCTAAAAGTCTTTGTTTAGGAGCGCAAAATATTATATGTAGCAGTAAAAAAAAAACCGCAATCTATATCTGTTTATGACTTTCCATTTAATTCATTATTTTATTCCGACTTCAAACTAGTAAGATCTCAAATCTGGTAAATTTTGCTATAATACAATACTCGTAGGTTTATTATCATTTACAAATTACTATATCAAAATCAGATAGTGTCACGTAAGTTGGCGTAAAAATCGTAAGCAAATGATGACGTTAAGTGAAACGAGTACGGTTGAGTTTCGCAGAGCACTTTCCCAGCATAGCATTGCCAACGCTTTGCAAGCCCGGAGCCCGGGGAGTTGTGCAACTGACCTCCTCTCGTGACAGTTGTTTGTTTCCGTCAGTGTCGATCGCTTGGAACGCTAGCTCTATACTCACTTCTTCGCGAGACAACATGTTGTCTGCGTCAGCGTCGATCTCCTTGAACACGTTGGTGGTCGGTGGTGAGTCACCGATGTTGATTAGTTCCACTTCGAAGTGGAGGGTTGCGTGGGCGGGAATCACGTTGCCGGCCCCTCGCTCGCCGTAACCGAGGGACGAAGGTATTGTCAGCTTACGCTTTTCTCCTGGAAAAAAAAACATTTTTTTTTATGACTGGACATTATGCTGTTGGCCGCAGATGGCCTTGACAGCGTTTACACGGGATTTTGGTGAGAGCAGACGGCTCTCAACCGGTGAAAAAAAACATTGAGTATCAGCAATAATTTTTCAACTTGTCACACGAAACTGAGAAGTTTTTTTATGTGATACAGTTACGGAACGAGCAGATGGCCCACCTGATGTGACATGGTAACCTCTGCCCATAACCAGCAATGCGACTTGGGTTCTCCCCTAGGTATGCACCCGTAACTCTGAGAAGTGAAGGTGGAATGTCTCAAGTCCTGTAATTTCACCAGCAAGGACACCTTTCGACACAGAACACAGTAACGCGAAGGCATTACTGCTTAGTCGCGTGAAATTACTATGGTGGCAGTATGTTGTATAAGTTCTACTGCCTAAAGCCTTTGATGTCCTTTACTGACTGTGCAAGGAAATGGCCCGCCTACAGTTAATTAATATTAGCACATAAAAAAATAGCAATTACATCTTCTACTAGTTAGAAGCAGTTAGCCGAATAGAAATAACATCTTCCCTATGAAATGTGCGACTAGGTATTTTACCGTTCGACAAAAATGTAGCACATTGATGTGTTATGTGTAAAAATGCTACGAGTCGTACCATGTAAGCCTCCACTACGAGCCGCAACTCCTAGTCTGAACTTAGCTACGTCGTAGCGCGTACTAGCTGCACCGTTATACCGTTTCTAGCTATTTATAATGTCTAAACTTTACGTTATATTGTAAGATTACTTTCATATACTCTGCTGTTTTTCAATGAAATAAACTTTCGAAACGACTGCCCATAGGGATGTTCTTCGGGTGACTTTTAGATATGTATGTGGGACGCCCTTTTGCCTAGCTCGATGGATTTGATATTCAGGGTGCCATCAGATTTGTTTTGATCATATAATTATGGAGCGGGCAGATGGCCCACCAAGAGTTAAGTGGCAACCTCTATCCATAATAAGCAGTAGACTTCCCTACTAAGGTATAACAAGACCCAAATCGCATCCTATGCGCCAATAACCCGAAGACGTTAAGATAGAATCAAGCATCAAGCAATGTTCTTATTTTTATCGGTGACCACACATTTCAAACTAGAAAAAATAAAGCCAATTTTTATATAAATTACTATTTTCCGGCAGAAATGGTTATGGCGACAGTACTTCCCCGGATGAACTTGGCATAAATTCTACTGCTTGAAAAACCTTAACTACTTTTATAAGTTATCAACAATGTTAAAACATTTTGCAGCAAAAAATACCTACACATTTCACATGAATATTTATTTATTCATGGAGTCATATGAAGAGATATACTATTTTTAAAATGAGTTTGTTTGTATGTGTGTTACGCTTTCACGCTTAAATAACTGAATCAATTAATTTGTTAATTTTAATACAGAGAAAGAAGGGACTCTGGAGACGGTTATAGGCTAAAAATAAGTTTTATTTTAATTATTTCTGGATCAACATAAAACCATAACTAAAAAAACTAAATAAAATCAACACAAACGCGAGCGAAGCCGCGGCTAAAAGCTATTAATATATAAATGACTTACCGACGCACATGTCAAGCAGTCCCTGGTCCCACCCCTTGATGACCTGTCCGACGCCAATCTGGAATGTGAAGGGCTGATCGCGGTCGTAACTGAAACAAACAAACATTCTGTTACCTCTGTCACGATTCCTTATTCATACGGCTATTCACTGAGTGAGTGAAGGTGATATCGGTGAATTACACTGACCTATGGGCTGGCGTGGGAACTGCATCTTCTACAGTGTGGCGCTCGTCAGCGACTTAATCAAGAATGTACAAAAAATAAGGTATATTATTCCCACAGCTGGGAAAATTTCTCTTTTTTTCCCTCCACCGTCACGGTCTAGAGCTAGTGTTATACCTATCTATTTTGATTTATTTATTTATTCGCACAAAACACATTAGAATTCTAAAAACAATACATAACGAAACAATTGACAATTTGAATTGTAACGTAAGCATATTTTATATATTTATATTAACATAGTCGTATGTGACAAATCGATACTTTAAGGTACAGCCGTTCAAAGTTTCAAATATGAATAAAGTGAACTGAACACATACTACTTTTTCCACTAAGAAAAACAGAGGTGGTTGATTTTAGATATTTAATCATTTACGGGGGCATTTATAGTTTCATTCTAAGGCTTTTTATGCAATAAAATCAAAATCGCTAAGATGTACATCTGACAATGTTAATTGCTACAGTCGATATATACCATCAGCATCAGGATCGAATACATAAAATATTGTAATCTGTAGTTAGTATCATTATATCAAAAACGAAACAGAGGTAGGGCACACTGCTAGACCGGGATTACGATTACACGAATGCATAGTAAAAGCTCTCTCTTCCTTAATTTGTATTATATCAACTCCCTCTTTCTCATTCATCCACACGCAAGCAAGCACGCATGCACGCACGGACAAATTGTTATCGAACAGAAAGAAAGAAAGAAAGAATAAAATTTATTTATACAAATACATATATTTGCCTTCTTTTTACTTTGCCTTTGGATTTTTTAGAAATAAAAATAAATTTGCTGCCTTGAGCCCTTCTTCCTGAGACTCGAAGGTGTGCATGCAACTTCACTGGCACCTGCCCCCTTCAAACCGCTAAACCAATGCGAGTGAGCCAATGTGTGGTGGCAGAAGTTATATTAATTATTAAGGTAGGTACCGATCCCTTGCCCCTGGGACGGCTCGAACACTCTGTACTCCTATACAATCTCGATTATTGGATATCCCAGTCTTACTTCCCACCTTGCATGATATATTGCAACAATGCAACGTCGAAGCGCATCCATATATCCTGATGACCGGGCCATCAGATAAGGCCACTGTCCACCATACTATTACAGCGGCTATTGTATGCGCGGCGGCTCGGTGGCCCATTAAACTTTATTACATAGGTTATCGTACAAAGACGAAAGGAGTTTATAAATCAAATTACGGTGTTATAATTAGGTCCAAGGGAACAAAACCAGAGAAATCTAGTTTCTATGTCTTCGTAGTTAGTTATGGTTTTTCCATGTTAGATAGCTATTTGGTTCAATAAGGTCCTGGTTATAATGTTAGCTAGCTTACATTAAAAAAGACTAAGTAAGAATCGTGTTGAGATTTGTTTATATTTTTGGTTCACGTATTATTTCTACTTAAATGGTTAAGTTAATAATAAAGATCCGAAATTTACCTGTCGAGCACTATCGTTACAAACGAACGCGTGCAAATGTGTAAGCATGAATTATCTAAATAGCTTCCCACTTAGCTGCTCATGCACGTTAACAGAAAGTTCGCAATAATTATCCAAAGTAACTCGAAACATAGTAAGAATGGACGGGGTAGCTAGCTGTCTGAGTCTATAAGCTGTTTGAAAGTTTTCAACGCTGGCTAATTAAAACTGATGCAATATGGCCGCTCTATCACTCTATCGGACAAATAAATCCCATCGATGTCTCCATGGAAACGTTCGTGGAGTGGTTTCAGACAGATTATGTATAACCACATAATATGATGATTAATCTCTGTATCATATTTCCCCTAACGATGATCCGGGATGAAAGTCGTCGGATACAGCCGCAAATAATAAGAGTTTATTCGAATTCAAATTGATACCTTGAGCACTTTAACTTCCCACGTAAATATACGTGGGTCAAATCTTTTCTTCCGTGTGTATCTTTTTTTTTCGTGTCGTAAGCTACCTGTAAATTGAGTGCTCTCAATATACTGACAACAAGCACAGTTATTGCACAATTTCGATATTGACAACATCAACATAAGTCTCTCGTTATCTCTCATAGTCTCTTTAATGAAATATAATTGTTAGTAATTAACTAAACTCCAGTAATGGTGATTTGAATTGTGTTCCATTTTGAGGTAACCTGTATCAAACACGCGAAATAGTGCCCAAAATTCGACAGTGACATGCAGTTCGTCACGCTGGAGCGAACGTTGCAAATTGAAATCTAATTTGCGCCCGATTTCCCAGAGACTTCCAGTTTCATTACGAATGCGTACCGCTTGTTCCTTGTCGTATACTCGTATTTCACTGATATAATTAATTTCATTTATTGACATTCGTGGAATTTGTGTAATACAGTCACCTACGTTTCGATTCCAGATAACCATAATGGCAATACAAAATCGATAGAGTTTGAGGAACTGGCTATTTCTGTTGGACTTGAAATATAATCTACACACACCATTTAAAATTGTAATAATGGATACATTTGTGTACTTGATCTAGCAGAGGTATAAAATAACCATATTAGCGTTGTTTACAGCAAATACGACGTTTCAAAGTATGAGGTACTCCACTATAATTCTACACAAGTTTTGAAAGGAAATAGGATTTATGTCTATAGAATTTTTCCATTCAAAGTATCCAATTGCCAGCCACATTCCTCTTGAGCCCTGCTTGTCCATCTTGATTTTCATCTTGATGGTAACAAAATAAAGGAAGTCGATGTTAGAAAGTAGACAGCAAATCGTTGTGAGAATATTGAGTAGTAATTAGGCACGTTTTACGCGCACACGTAAACTCCTACTGACATACACTTTCACCCGAGTAGGTATCAAGTTCATAGTTTGCATATCCTAGTATTGCACAACAATATGTGCCGTGCAGTGAATTCCCTGACGCAACTGCTTGTGCAATATCAATCCATGGACTGAAGATAATGAATTATGTCTAAATTGATTTATATCTAAAGTGACTCCTTATAATATTAGCTATCTGCAAGAAAAGTCCCGTCAAATTATATAATATATAATGCATTAAGTAAAAGCTGTTACTTTGACATTACTAACGGACACTTCCATTTTATTTATTTGTATAGATTAAGATTGAACTAATTTGTCGTACATTTATGTGTATATATGCATAGATATGAGTTTGTTAGTGTAAAGGTAACGATGCAATGATCTGGTAATTAGATTCCGCCTCTTTTTGTCTTACTCAGAATGAGGAAAAAGTTTATCCTGGCAGGCGCCAGGATGCAGCACTAAAAAGCTAATCGACTCAATGAGTTTAACAGTTACCTATTGTTAATTTACGAAACAGTCATCCTAAAAACAATAACTGATTTTCTAAAAATAATAAAGTTATTGTTATACAACATAATGTTACTTTGTCATTTTTTTATTAATGAATTATGGAACTATTACATTATTTTTGAGGAGCGAAAAGACGTAAATCATTTTAATTTCACTTTATGCAATACATTTAACTTCTTTATAGATAGCTCTTTCGTTTAAAATGGCAAACAGGTCACACGTGAACAGGTCTAAGCTGTTGTAGTCACACAGCACCACTATAGTGTCTTAATTTATAATCGAATTGTGTTCGAAAAGAGTATCACAATTGTGGGAATACATGCTAATTATTTCTCAAGAATACCTAGCGCCTTCTTATTCTTAAAATCACTAAATAAATCAACAGCCAAAGCAAATCTCATACCAGTGACGAAAACTGACATCTCTCTAACCCCTGTTTTATTTTTGTGTGTTCTGGCCCTATCGAGAGTAAGCGCTCATCGTGCGCCTGGGAAGTATACCGAGAAAGCACGGTAGTCCATAGTTACGAACCGATAAATCAGTTTCTTACGTTTTGCTGCGTAAAATAATTATTATGTGGCATGTTACGGAACGAGCTGATAGCCCACCTGGTTTTAAGTGGTAACCTCTGCCCGTAACAAGCAATCTTACTCGGGTCCTCCCCTACCTAGGTACAACAAGACTCAAGTCGCATCGCATGCGCCCGTAACTATGAGACGTGAAGGTGGAATGTCTCATGTCCCTGTAATTTCACCGGCAACCACGCACTTGAAACCGGAACACAGTACTAATGCATTACAGCTTGGCGACAGATATGGGTATGGTGGCAGTACTCCGGTGAGGACGAACCTGGCATAAATTCTACTGCTACCCTTAATTCTATGCACTGTGAAGAAAGTGGCATGTTGGGAATCCGATGTGGGTTAAAAACCCATTCACTCACGCTTGTCGCCAGTAGGCATGTAACCCAGCAGGTGATTGTTAGAGGCTGGAACAGTACGCATATAACTCTATACTGATTGAGTAATTATCTCACATAATATGTCCATTGTACACCGAATAATGCACCTATCGGACATCAGCAGTGTCGCGTCCATTATCCGGCGCCGGCTAACGAGGCTGTAACAATATCCGGGCCGGGTGCAATATGTTACGGATATACGATACCTATCAATACTTAATTAACAGCGCTTTTAATACCATCCCACAGGCTACGGCAACTTCGATTAGGTCAAAAAGTAATCGACTCCAAACAAAAACTTACATACTCACCCCCGGCACAAGAATTCCCTGGTGGTATGGACAGCCACAATACACAACAACAACGTATAATACCCGAGGAAAACTTGTCACCACAAAAAGTTTGCCTCGATCAGGATTCGAATCCGAATTTCAGGGTCGATTTGCAGACTAACTACTGAGTAAGCTACGCGTCCATTAATGTTTATGCTGATTGGCCTTCGTGCACTGGTATTATTAATAATATATCGTTATCTTCTTCTAGTTCTTACTGCAGCTAAACAGGTATACTCTCGATTCATGAGAATAGGTTTAAATCTAAGTACGGATCCTAATTCAGATACCATCTGGATTAGAAGAGGTACCCGTGGCAATGTTTTCGAATTACCTAATAGTTGTAACATATATCGGTTTTGACACGATGTTTTCCTTCAACGTTTTAGAGCCAACGGCCTTCGCCTCCTAGTCAGATAAAACCACTACACTGTGAAGCTCTACAAGTAGATCAAATTAATGAATAACATTATCAGCTCATCGCTGAAACTGATTTGTAAAGGTGATTGTGTGAATGTCATAGCAAGGACTTAATAAAAGGTTGCTTTAATTACATTTACTGGTTACTGAACAAACAGTTATAATAAATACACGACGTGAATGGTTATTAATATTTCGCAAAAACAAGTTAATTCCTTACTCATCCAAATACAAATGCAAGAGAATAGTCTCTATTAGCTAGAATGAACAACATCGGAGCCCAATCAAGGTCCTAGATTTTTGACTTTTTTGGTTGTAGAACGTATATTATTTATAAGAACAGTAAAAATCACGCCAAGTTCTTCCGGGGAAGTACTGCTACCATGCCCATTTCTGCCGCCTTGCAGTAACGCATTCGCGTTACTGTGTTCCGGTTTGAAAGGTGTGGTTGCCGGTGAAATTACAGGCACATAAGACATTCCACCTACGTCTCAGAGTTACGGGCGCATACGAGGCGACATGGGTCTTGTCGTACTTAGTAGGGAGGATCCAAGTCGCATCGGTTGTTATGGGCAGAGGTTACCACTTAATACTTGGTGGGCCGTCGGCTTGTTCCGTAACTGTATCACAAACCTGTCTGTGTATATATATAAATTAGGATTAATTAAGTAAAAAGCAGTAAATCTTAGTACAGAATAGTAGGTATAAGACGCGAACTATTTTTTGAATAAAACGATGAATAGAACGTAATACACGTATTGCACCGTCGGCGTCGGTCGGCGTCGTGGCTCGACGAAGTTGTTTCGATGTATGGAAACAATTATCTCCCGAGAGAATTTCAACGTCATTAAACTTTAGCTTCTGTATCCATTTACATGAAAATTCCAGCACCGGCACATCTAGACTGCTTTACGCGAAATTACACACTTTTGAGCCCTTTTCAGCAACATGTGTGATTCCTAATAATGAAATACGTCTAGGGTACGACGCCGAACACACCTTCATTATAAATAACTTATGTATTTTTTTATTCTTCGCAGTCAGGTCCTTTTTTATATGGTAGAGTAACGTGCCTCAGCAGAAACCACTGGAACACAGCGATAAAAGAAAAATATAAAAACATTATTGACTCTACATCAATAAGTATAAATAATGAATAACACTAAACACAATAACACTAAAATGTGAAATGTGAGTAATATACTGCTTGATGCTAGAAATCCCCAAGCTTTTGTAAACATAGTAGACACGCTCTCTTAGATATGTGAAATAGGTTGCAATCATTCGCTTCCGTTTGTTACGTGTGTATTACGCGTCTTCTGGGCGGCCTTTCCACCAGAGCTGTACAAGGATGCTTTGCGTGGAACTCACCAAATTTCAAATTGTAGATATAAATTCTATTAAATTTTTTAGATATATATAGATTTTAATTCTAATAAAACGAAATAATAAAGATCAATAACTAAACATCATCATCATTTTCTTGCCCTTATCCCAACTAGGTGGGGTCGGCACAACATGTACTTTCCTTCCATTTCTCTCTGTCAGACGTCATCTCAGCACTCACTCCTTTCTTACTCATATCATCTTTCACGCAATCCATCCATCTTTTCTTTGGCCTACCTTTACTCTTACATCCATCCACATCCATATCTAGGACTCTCTTTGTAGCATGACTTTCATCCCTCCGCATAACATGTCCATACCACGCTAACCTACTGCTCCTCAACTTCTCCGTCACTGGCGCTACTTTCAAACTTCCCCTTACATACTCGTTCCTAATTTTGTCCATTCTGGTCACGCCACACATCCATCTCAACATTCGCATCTCCGCTGCATGCAATCTTCTTTCATCAATTCCTTTGGTGGCCCAACATTCCGATCCATACAATACGACAGGTCTGACAATCGACTTATATATTTTCCCTTTCAGTTTAAGGGGCATCCGCGGGTCACATGCTGTTGCTGAGACCTGTCGCCATTTCATCCATCCCGCATTTACTCTATTTCTCACATCCCTGTCTATTTCTCCATTATTTTGGATCACAGAACCGAGGTACCGAAAATCAGGGCAGACTGATAGGGGTACACCATCTAAGGCTATGGGGGAAAAATTGGATGACCCACCAAAATCGCAGAACAACTGTTCAGTTTTTGTTCTGCTGACTTTTAAACCGGCATTCTCCAATTTCTCCAGCCATTTTTTCAGTCTGGTCTGGACCTCAGTGGCTGTTTCTCCGACCAGAACAATGTCATCGGCGAACAGCATGCACCAGGGTGTTTCCTCTTGTAAATCAGATGTTAAAGCATCCATTACAAGAACAAACAAATACGGGCTTAAAGCCGACCCCTGGTGCAAACCTACAGCCACACTGAACTGGTCCGAGACTCCAACCTCGGAGCGAACATTCGTACTCGCTCTGCTGTACATCGCCTTTACAAGCTGCACATACTTCCCAGGCACTCCTTTTTCTTTCATAGCCCACCACAGAACCTTTCGGGGAACCCTATCGTATGCTTTTTCGAGATCAACAAACACCATATGCAAGTTTTTATGCGCAAGTCTGTACTTCTCGCAGATTTGACGAAGTATGAATATGGCGTCTGTTGTCCCACGTCCTGGCATGAATCCAAACTGGTTCTGTGATACTTCACTCTCTTCTCTCATTCGTCTCGCAATAACTTTCTCCCAAATCTTCATACTATGTGACATGAGCTTTATCCCTCGATAGTTGTTACATTCCTGTACATCACCCTTGTTTTTGTAAATAGGCACCAGCGAACTGTTGCACCATTCATCCGGTATTGCCTCTTCCTGCAACAACTTATTGAAGAATAAAGTTAGCCACTTCCAACCGTCAACCTTAAGTAACTTCCATACTTCCACTGGTATGCTATCAGGCCCTACAGCCTTCCCATTTTTCATACTCTGACCAGCCTTTCTAACTTCATCCACACTCACTTCTTTCACTATCCCCATGTTAACAGGCAAATCCTCTAACACACCACTCCAGTTATTCTCCTCATTCATAAGTTTATCAAAATATCCTTTCCATCTTCCTTTTATATCTGCCTCATTCGTCAACACCTTTCCCGCATCATCTTTAATACATTTTATATGCATAATGTCTCTTGCATTCTTCTCTCTCATTTTAGTTATTCTAAACAGATGTTTCTGCCCCTGAGGGCTCTCTAGTGACTGGTACAGCTTATCCTGCACCTTTGCCCTCGAGAGAGCAACAGCTTTCTTAGCTTCCTTCTTACATTTCATGTATTCTTTCCTCATATTCTCTTTCGTAATATCATCTCTTTCGTTAATATCCTTCCATTTCTTAAACGCTTTCTTCTTTTCTCTCAGAACTTTCTGAACCTCTTCACACCACCACCAAGTGTCTTTATCTATCATTCTTTTACCTTTCGTTTCCCCGAAAACATCCTTCGCCACACTTCTTATACAAGTTGCGATTTCATTCCAACATTCATTCACTGACAACACTGCTAAATCATTCATTTCAACCATTTTCTCAACCACTCTTCTTTGAAACTCTCTTGCGTACTTTTCTTCTTCCATTCTGTGCCATTTGATTTTGGGTGGAGGCTTTGAATTTACTCTGGCAGGTTGCTTTTCCAGTTTTATTTCCAATACCAGAAGTTGGTGTTGGGAGACTAATGGCTCGCCTGGTATCACTTTGCAGTTCTTTGCATTTAGTTTATCTCTCCTCAGAAGAAAGTAATCTATCTGAGTGTTGTGATGGCCACTTTTATATGTGATTAAATGCTGGTCTTTTTTTTCAAAATACGTGTTAACTATCGCAAGGTCAAAAGCCAATGCAGCTTGTAGCAAGCTTTCTCCCTCGTCGTTTCTGCTACCAAAGCCCCGACCCCCGTGAACCCTTTCATACCCTCTGTCAGTTTTCCCTACATGCCCATTGAAATCCCCTCCTATATAAATATCCTCGCTTGGTGGGATATCTATTATCAAAGAGTCAAAATCTTCCCAAAACTTTTCTTTCACTACATCATCACATCTACTCTGCGGTGCATATACACTTATAATGTTTAGTACTAATTCACCTAGTAATAATTTCACTACAATCAATCTATCATTCATCCTTTTAACAGCCGTCACACATTTCTTCAGTTCACTATCTAAAACAATTCCCACACCATTCCTCTTGCCATCCTTTCCACAATAGAAAAATTTATAGCCTACTCCAATTTCCCTTGCTTTCTCACCCTTCCACTTAGTTTCTTGTAAACATGCCACATTTATTCGTCTCCTTTCCAAAACATCAGCTAACTCCCTTCCCCTTCCAGTCATCGTTCCTACATTCCAACTTGCAATCCTCAATCGTACTTGTTGGACTCGCTTCTTACGTTGCACCCGTCCCTGATGCATCAACCCTAATCCATTTCTCGCATCCGCCGGGTGCTGCGTTTGCGCGTCGCCTAGGGGGTACGCCCTAACATTCTCGCCTTTTTTGTTCTTACTTAAATCCATGTTGTAAAAGGTTTTGGCTTATTGTTTTATGACCGGCCGCCTGCCTGACGTCAACCCTCCTTAGGCATTCTTGTTGTGTTTAGCCGACGATAACTGACCCCTATCGTCGCCTTCAAGGCCTTCCACGTTGCCTTGCTGTCTCGCCACCGAAAGTGGATTGCCAAGTTGCCGAGACAGACTTCATGTGCACTATGCGAGGGGCATTCGCCAAGGTTTAAGTGTCGAAACACTCAAAACCCCCCCCTATACCAGGATTAGCCCACGAGCCGACGTGGTTTCCGGGGTGTGGCCGCTGCATGCAGGACAGCTTCTTGGAGCCACTGGTAAGAGTTCGCGGGCTATCAACGAGCTTAATGATAAATTCTACCGTCTGTTAAGGCCGACTGGTAGAATATCCGCTGATACCCCACTAAAATAATAATAAATATAATCCACTTTACTTTCAGCAACATGTGTGATTCCTAATAATGAAATACGTCTAGGGTACGACGCCGAACACACCTTCATTATAAATAACTTATGTATTTTTTTATTCTTCGCAGTCAGGTCCTTTTTTATATGGTAGAGTAACGTGCCTCAGCAGAAACCACTGGAACACAGCGATAAAAGAAAAATATAAAAACATTATTGACTCTACATCAATAAGTATAAATAATGAATAACACTAAACACAATAACACTAAAATGTGAAATGTGAGTAATATACTGCTTGATGCTAGAAATCCCCAAGCTTTTGTAAACATAGTAGACACGCTCTCTTAGATATGTGAAATAGGTTGCAATCATTCGCTTCCGTTTGTTACGTGTGTATTACGCGTCTTCTGGGCGGCCTTTCCACCAGAGCTGTACAAGGATGCTTTGCGTGGAACTCACCAAATTTCAAATTGTAGATATAAATTCTATTAAATTTTTTAGATATATATAGATTTTAATTCTAATAAAACGAAATAATAAAGATCAATAACTAAACATATCAGAATGAAAAAGGCGGTATTATCTGTATAAAACAATATTTCTGTCCTAGGTTATGTTTTAGTATTATTTATAGCTATTTTGATGTTAAGTGCGGTTGAATTAAAAATTTATACGGTTTTCTGTGTGCTATTTTAAGGACAGCTGTCTGACCGCGTTCCAACTTTAACACGTTTGTATCTCAAGCAACCCCTGAAGTTACGAGACAGTAGGAAAGTACACGCTGACTTAGAGTTACATAGTCTTAATAGGTCTCTGTTAGAGACGTTTGGTAGTTTAATAATTAATAACTTAAAGTTAAATAATTAGTTAGTAAAGCACACGAATGGATTATAATTTTATTATGACTAGACAACGGCAAAGATGAGATGATGAGTTAGGGTCACGTTCATGAAGCCTATTAAATAATGCTGTGATGTTCTTCCTTCTTCCTTTCAGACAAAATAGGTACTCTCGGAAAGGATTGTGTAGTTTTTTTTAAATTAAAAACAGCATTTTTAGTAAAAAAAAACTACACAATCCTTTCCGAGAGTACCTATTTTGTCTGAGAGAAGACATTTTTTTCAGAGAAAAGTCCAATATCTTGTTTTAATTTTAGTGCGAGTCATATACGGTGGTAATTTCTCCAATTACGCTCTTCTCAAGACTTCAGATGCTGTCATCTAGGATATCATACCATAGACGACAGCATCATAAGAAGTTAGTTTTCAAAGAGTCAAACAGTTCTCTCATCTTAACTCGGAGGGTTGACAGGGCGCCAAAATCTTCATCAGGCATTTCACGTCGCTTATGTACGCAAAGCAAAGCCTTTAAGTGGCTTGGTCTTTATTGAGTTGGGTGCTGGTGACAATGGGGCTGTGGCAGGTGGTGAGTTTTAGGCAACCTTAGCCGCCATCACTACAAGTCAATATTCTCTAATAGATATGCTCTAATGCACTCTAAAATGCGTAACACACCTGTACTGGAAGGAAGAGAGCGCGGCAGGAGTACTAGGATTTAAGCAATTTGGGTTGAGGTACTTCGTGTACCTACAGGATCCGTGGAGACTACAAAGTTGAAATATTAGCTCAGTACCGTTACATCTCTTTTACGATAGGCACTCCTGGTGGTGCATACAGATGTAGTAGTGTTTTGTTTTAGTGTATAAACGAAATAAAATCTTCGAAGACATTTCTTCACCTTTGCAAATCTAAGGAGGAAGTGGGATAAGAAGGAATTCGGCGAATAAGAAACCTTCTGGTAACTCCTACAGCTCTTATATAAATTTCATATATTCACTTTGTGAATAATATGAAATAAAAAAACTGCGTAAGACTGCGGTTATTATGCGCGGTGTCTAGGATGAATCCTGTAATAGTTAACTTCCGCGGACAGTGAAAGTGCTCGGGCCGGGAAAACGGGTCCCACACCAGAACACGGTGGAACTCGTTACCATACGGTGAAGATGATGAATGTTGTCATGAAAAGGTTTAGATATAAGCTCTACCACCACCATCACAATTACACTTAACAATCTGCAAATAATTATCTAATAAAACGGTCGTTATGTGAATATTTGTAAAGGAAGACAATATTTCGTAAAGTTTTTACGAATGGACCATAAACGGCAACAATGCTCTACAAAATAGAACGATGCCGTTTAGAATTTTTCAAGTAGACCTAGATGTATTTTCCAATTGCGCAATAGCAAACGTTCCACTGCTTGTCCCTTAAATAACGACTAACAAATATTCAAAATACGTATTTTCTCTTAGTTTAATTGCTTCTTGTTCTCTCTGTAGAATGTTAGTTTAAGCAAAAGTGTATTCAATGAATGAAGCTGATGTTGCAAGATTAAGTGAAAGTTGGATTTCCAGTCAAACCGGTGTGCTAAACGGTTAGCAGAAATTATACCGCATTATTCGAATCCTTCCGCAAATATTGAGAAGCCGATGACGCTTTGATGTTTTTATTATGTAATTAATTTACGATACGAGCCCACCTGGTGTTTAATGGCAACCTCTATCCATAACAACTAATACAAAATGGGTCCCCCCCTTAGCTAGTTCAAGACGCAAGTCGCATCGTATGCGCCCGTAACTCTGAGAATACGAGTACTCTGTAGGTGGAATGTCTCGTGTGCCTGTCATTTCACCGACAACCACACCTTTCAGACCGGAACACATTAACGCGAATGCATCACGATTATTAGCTTTTCCTATTTCCATGACTTTTAATTTAATTAAACGCTATTCTAAGAGGGTATTTTTTTTTTCTAACTAGTCCCTATTTCATTGAACCATTAAGTTTGCAGAGAGAATAGGTTGCCGGCGAAGTTGGCACTGCCATGATAAAATTTCCGAGAGTTTATAAAAGTTTACTTTGTCTTGCTTCTCCAGTAGCGGAAAATTGTAAATCTTGTCGATTGCTTCACCGGAGTGCCCCCAGTGCCAGTGCTTTTCTAGAGACAACACAAGTATATTTTCTATTCCAGATTTTGATAACTAATATTTGGTAAAACTGATTCAAAAAAGTAAAAATTGAAACCGTTACGTTAATACTGTTTTTTAATACCTTTGCCAAAAGGCAGATACATATGGTCCGACATATGGTCGAAACCCTAAACATAATTGGAAATACATAGTATATATATTCGCGGATTTATTTTTATCAAATTGTAAATATATTTTATTTACGAGCTTTACCTCGTTCTTTATGAAATGCGCTTGGTAATTTGATCATTTTGATCATTTCACACATACGCCGGCATTGCCCCAGCGTTCGGAAGCTAGATCCTCAAGGTCGTCAAGGATACCGTTCTCTTAATAAACACACGGTTACGTTCCCCAGACAAAAGGTTTCGCTTGCTGGCAGACCAAAGACCTGCCATAGCCATTTAAGGATACGCGACAGCGCCGCATGCCTTTATATTTCCGGTTATAACAGTTACCAATAAAATCTTTTTATACATTTTAGTTTACGGTATATTTACCATTATTTATGCTTCGAGATACATAATAGTACAACCACTCTTTAGATGTTTTTGTTGTGCTTTCAACAATAATAATTTGGGTATTAACCATGGCTTTTCTAAATCAGTGCAAAACATAATATATTGCCAATAAAATGTAACAAAACCTTTAAATATGCAATGTATTGGATTTGAATACATCAAAATTCATGTTGCTCAGCACAGTTAGTATTTGCTAGATACTGCACATGCAACGGGTTCAATAACCGGAATGTACTAACCTTAGTAATATTACCACATGTTCACCAAAAGCACTGTCATATGTAAAAGTAACACCATTAGGGATTGCAATCCCGCGGGATTACACAATCCCGCGCGGGATCCCGCGTCTATGAATTATGTTATAAAATCTAATTGAAACTACAGATTTTGGTGCAAAAATCAACTTTTATTAAACATTTCTTACATTAAGCAACATAAATTATTTCTTTTCTATTAATTACGTATAAGTATGTAATTAGTAATCTGTTTTCTTACATTCATCTTGAAATGTTTGGCATAGTTTAATAGTTTTGTTTAATTTTACCCTTACTCCTAACAACAGTTTTATATTTTTAATTCTGTCTTATTCATATAATGACTATGATACGAGTATCAACCTATGGTGATAACTTTTGAAGACACTGAACAAACAACTACATTCGTCTTACAAATATTTGTCTTGGGTGGGAATCGAGCCCACGACCTACAGCGCAAATAGCAGGGTTACTACCGAGCTGTGAGACCCTTCAAATATCAGTACCAGTCAATAATACAAATACATACATTCATATCAATGTTGATAGTGTAATCGCGATATTGTATATGATATCACGTCGAATAAGACTTTGCGATCGTATGTCGTAAATATTGAAAGTAAGCATACGTGAAATAAATCTAAGAAATGTCGAACTAAGAACTAAAAACATTCTACGTATTAGTTGGTATGTATTTCAAGTATTTGATATCGTGAATTTCAATGAACTGTAGTGTGTCCTTGCATGAATTACTATTTAATTTTTGTAAATATTTGTATTGCGTAATGTACTATGCAATAAAAAAAAATGATTACAGGATTCCCTCGACTTCTTGATGCAAAGCGATTTTATGAGGATGGTTTTTGAACTATCTCTTAAGTGAGGCTACTACACACCATTTGGTGATTTTTTTGGAAGATATTCAGGCTTGATTGTAGTAGCGAAGCCAGGCGTTTGCCCTCCCATCTCGCTATCGTTTCCTCACGACATTTTGTTTCAACGAAAGCTCAAGTTCATTATAGGATTCGAACCCGCTACTTACAAATCATAAGCCGAAGTCACTACCAACCAAGCTTTTGTTTAATCTGCCGCCATACAGTGATGCACTCGTGTTGCTGTGTTCCGGTGAAAGCGAGTGGGTTCCGGTGAAATTGTAGGCGCATGAGATGTGACATCCCAGTCTCGAGGTTGATGGAAGCAACGGAATGCGACTTCAGTCATCTCATACTTTGGTGGAGATGGCTTGAGTTGTGTTGTTGTTGTCCATGGGCAGCGGTTATCACTTAATATCAGGTGGGACGTCAGCCCGTTCTATCACCAACATCTCTTTAAAAAAAAAGCTTTTGTCTCTGTTCACCAAGAATCCTTCGATACCTATTCTCATCGCATTAAACGCGTAGTGAGATAAAAATACATATTAAAACGGTGTGCCATCTTTAGAACCGAAGCCGGCCGCAGTAGAGGCGATGAGGCTTGCCGATGCTGAATATTTCACAACGTTTACCTCCACGCCGCCACCCGGCGTTAATATAATATGAACACAGACTTCGTCACATTTCAAAAATATAAACTCTCTTTTTGCGTGAGGTTTCGGGTTGTACGACTACTATGACTCTTTATCAGTTGATCGATATTTAAAGTTCGTAGACAGACAATTTCAGTTTCGAGAAATACGACCAAGTGTGAAAGAAACGGGATGAATCACTCTATATTAGCGTTAAACGTTCGGCTACACTTAGGCTTAGCATCAGGCGATATGTACTAGAATGTGAAACTGTTAGTAGTTAAAACACATTTCTTAGCAGGCAGAATAAATAGCAAGACAGAGTTCTTGAATTTTATCGATCTTGGCAATAACGAACGGGATACTCTTGACTATTTAATTTAATGCAGCGTTTAGATAATCATCCACCGCCGAATTGCTCGTTCAAATTCCGATAGTGTAAATACGTGGTTCGTGCCGGTTTGCGATCCAACCGTGAGTAGATTACCTCTATGGATATGGTTCGTGAAGGTTATCCGAGTTCCGGGTTGAACGATAGTCTAGATACAGCATAAAGTTTACTTACCCAAATGAGCAAGTCAGTTTTAGAGCATTCTGCTTATTAGGCAAAAAATTCAGTAATATTATATCTGACTGCCAGAATCAGAATAAGTATCTTCTGGAGTCCGAGTGCGAGTCCAAGAACGAACTATTCTTTAAAACGCTTCTTGATTATTTATTATAATGTAATGAGATACAAAAAAAGTTACGGAACAAGCAAGGTGAGACCACCTGGCGTTAAGCTATAGTCCAAACACTACGTCCTGGGATCATCCCCTACTTAGGTATGGGAAGACCGATATTGTGCACTTAACTGTGAGACATGAAGGTAGAATGTCTCACATGCCTGTTGTTAAACCAGCAACCACCTTTCAAACTGAAACTCAGTGTGCGTATGAGTAACTGCTTGGCGGCAGAATTAGGTTTGGTTTCCCGAACTTCGCACAAACAGTCGATTTTGGAGCAAAATTTTCAAAATCAAAAGCTGTTATGTTGAAAACCCATAAGACTTTTACGGCATTTTCGTGAGAAGCCGCGGTGAGTTGCTAGTAAATAATAAAGCTGAGGATAAGTTAGATATATTTTTTTCAGGAACGCAGTAAAAGCTACATTTCGACTGTTTGCTATGAAGATTTACGGTGTTTTTTACATGCATTTATTATTCAGCCCCGAGGAGACCAAATTTGGAGGAGAGTACAGCAAATGCGATGCAAAGTACATTCGAGATAAAATGCTTCGCAACATTTTTAATAAATCTCCTTAATTAACCCGCTTTCGCAAGCATGTATAGTCATACAATACCTTCGTAAAGTGTAAAAAAATGATTCTTGTTTTATTTTTTTAATATATTATCGTAGCGAGTATGCTGCGCGGTCTTTAGTAGTTAAACGTTCATACTACACAGCAACTTTTCTATTGTTAAGTGATAGCCAATGGTGCCCACGTATCACCTGGGCTGGGATCTTTCTAGTAAATGAGGCTACCGGAATACACCGCCCGCGCCCGCGCCGGCCTATTTACAAGTGTAGGTGCTAGCTAGTCAGTCGGGCATTGCCACAATGCTATGGGTTCCTCGCGATATTTTTCTTCACTGGAACTTATTAAGGACCGAAAGCATGTGACTCAACTTAGACGTCATTGCTTCAATACTATAATATTTAAAAAGTTTCCGCTGATAATTAGAAAAGTACATAACGATGACCATGAAATAATATAAGTGCCGATCTGAGAAATCAGAAAAATTACAGCTAAATAGCTAAAAACTTTATTATCATTTATATTTTTCAAGCTTCAAGTACCGTATTAAATTTCGATATTTTTATGACGATTTGGTGACGGTACGAGACGTCTTTCGTGATGTTAATCAGTGTCCTTTCCAAAAAGGAAAGACCCAAATCGCATAGCATATGCCCGACATTGAGACAAGAAGAACGTTTCAGCGGGAATATAGCAATGCGAATGCACTGCTGTTTACGCTTAGAGTATATATAGTAATGTTGTAAAAACACGTTATTTATCCATAAATATTAAATTATCCGTATTCTGTGAGATTGTCCACAGCATCTGGTTACGAACCGCGCCATTAAAAATTCAGTAACGCGTTATCGTCGCGCCGCCATTGTGGGCCCTGGATGCGATCTGAATATTTTCAAACAACATGTCTGCACTATTTTAAATATTGCAAAATGACCTGAGGCGACGCGAAATATAATACTTCAAAATATAAATCGCAAATGTTTTCATCGATTTTCAGAATAGTATACAGCAGTAAGTTATGAACAAAGTTCGACCTTATTTTTTAATTTTTCCACCGATATCCTGCAAATGTTACCAGGTTCTTGTTTAAGCTCGTGAGATATACAAGAGACATTCCAACTTCATGTCTGTTATATTGGGTGCAACTAATAACTAATATATTCACTAGTGTTCTACAGGTCGAGGATTTCGTACAATCTCCCAACTAATCAACCCTAAACGGATAATTTGTTACTTGAAAAACACTGTAAGTTTCGTTATGTTTTAAGTTCAAGAATATTTTTAGTTCGTGGCGTAGGAGGCGAAGATTACTTTATTTAAAAATACAGACGAGCATAATGTATACCTGAATCACCAGTTTTTTTATATTTTGTCTTAAACAGAACTTCTTATTATTCTACTAGATTACTCAACTTCGTAGTTCCTGTTTCCCCGCCACTTAATTTAAGCTTTTTACCATTTATAAAGCAATTCAGTAAGAAATGATTGAGACGGCTCCTTGAAGACTGGATTCTATTCATAATCCTCCCACGCTTACCACACATCATTATTAGTCATCTTCGATCGAAGAGATAAACGTGACGCGTAAACGGTAAACAACGCTTTATGTATTCATAGTTTCACAGCTTTCTAGTGTTTGTCAGATGGTCGCCAATGTAGACCGCAACTTAAGCTGCCATACCTAAACGATGTCCAAATAAATTTAGATACTTCTCAACCTCAAACTTTGTTCAGAAGCTAGCGTAAAGCATCAAAAATTTTTTATCATTTTTATAACATTCTTCACACAAAAAAATATACTCTAAAAACTTTTCTGTAGGTAAAAATATCTGGCTACCTAGCAAGTTATATACTCCTTTCATTCTGCTGACTAAAGAGAGCCATGAATGATGAACGAATGAATGACGATGAATGCAATACTGTGCCAACATCAGGATTTTTAACTTTGATAACACAAATGTTAACACCATTAAAACTTTACTAAGGGCTTTTTAAGTCAGTTGAGCCAATGGGCTAATTAAAATAAAATTGGTTAGCTCCTAAAAATTATAAGCATATAAAAATTAAATAATCTTTATACATGTGTTCTAAAGAGAACTCAAAAATAGTCTCAATCCCGTTATCAGAAATACCGTCATTATTAGTAGTAGAAGTTATGCCAAGTTCGTCTGAGGAAGTATCGCCACAAACCCCATTTTTGCCGTCGAGCAGTATTACATTCGTTTTACTGTGTTCCGGTTAGAAAGGTGTGATTGCCGGTGAAATTACAGGCACATGAGACGTCTCAGAGTTACGGGCACATACGATGCGACTTGGGTCTTTTCATACCTAAGTAGGAGAGGACCCAAGTCGTTTTGCTTGTTAAGAGCAAAGGTTAACGCCAGGTGGGCCATCTGCACGTTCCGTAACTTTACCAAATAAAATAACTGGATACACATATAAAGAGCTTAATAGCTTCAAAGAAGAAGTAGGTGCCTCACACTAATGTTGTACGTATAGATATACCTATGCTAAAGTTGGATGATGGATGGAAGTAGATGATGACTGGGAAAATAGGCTTTATAACTACCACGTGGAGACGCAACGGGCATAATTTCAGTACCTATGCTTAATTTAGAAATTGTTCTATATGTTTTATGTTTACTAGCTGAAATTAATTGTACGGAGCGTTACTGACTAGGAAATATACAATTACTTTTTATAAGTAAACACACGTCAAATGTTCTTGAAACATCTTATGTAAGAAGTAAGAAATAGTAAAAAATGTTTACACGGAATGTAATTTCAATCTTATTAACACTTTAATGCACTGAATAGTTCTCTTTTCGTTGACACCCCTAACGTCGATCTAACTATGGCTATTGTTCTGCAAAACTGTCGAATTATCAACTGAAATATAATTACATAAACTCAAAGTTGATAGGCTACATTGTGTAAATGTATTTCTTCATAGACTGTAATGCCGGAAACTAGCTAACTATAACCCCCACATCCTGCCTCAGGACAATATTTCGAGCATACGTTAGTCCACCATACCGTCTCGGTAACGTTATTACCTTAGTGGACTTATCACCGATAAGCGACATACCATCTCGAACGAAATCTATTGTGTCACGTAAACTTTATCAGTATCATAGAATTTGTAATGAAATTTCTTCGAAATTATGTAATATATTTTACTTGATCTTGAGAATATTTTGATCAATTTATACTTTTTTATTGTTTCACGTTAAATGCTTCTTCCTTTGGGTTCCTAAATTAATAATTAGTGATAAAAAAATGCGTGACATGTTTCATGTGTCGTACGTGTATATAGAATTGAAATAAATTACTTTGCTATTTAGTTATTCAATAGTCCTACGCTCAACAATGGCAAACATAGTGGTGCATTTAAAAAAAAAACTTCATACTCATACTAATTTCTTTATAAGTAATAATGAATTTCTTATTACAATTTGTTGGCTAAAATAGAAGTTTTAGTGTTGCGAGGGAACATACTGTGAAACAGTTTAAACGTGCAGTGTCTATAATAACTAAATGAAATACCCTAGTATAGTAGTGAATAGTTTTTTATGTTGTAACGATCCCAACTCTGTTGTATCACCAAAATTTCTAATCAATAATCAATTTGAGTATTTTATTTGAAATCAATGTATTTTATTAAAACCTTTTTCATTACTTTGCATTAAATACTTTTTACTCCACATAAAAAGATGACAGAAGGCTACAGGAAAAAGAAAAAGGTTTTGACAGGGGAGTCGGATTGGAATAGCGAGCTTAGATGTGTGAATCGAACAGATTTTTATTAAAATATTATTGATTTTGCAAGTAATTATAATAGAAATTTGATTAATGTGCATAGTTTTGTGATACACGTTTAATAGTGTAATTGGTTCCACCCATGAAACAGTTTCCATGATATTTTGTGAATACGGGATTTTGTAATGCGTAGTTGCTGTGATGACGTCTTAGAACGTAATATGTTAAGTGCGTAATTAGTGTGGATTTTATGAAAATGTTGAAGATTCTCTTTCCTAAAAAAGGAAATAAAAGAGAATTATTATGGCTTAACCATTATATTATTTTGTTGTGAATATTATCAATATCTGTTCGATGAATACCAAAACCCATAACATGGTTTATGGTCTGCTGGCCTGATCCTCACGGTGTCAACGAAAGCCAGGAGTCAGGGATTCCCTTGTTAGTTAGGCCCAGGCAATTTGAGCGAACTGGGTGTTGAGTTTTCCCTTTGTTGGGCTCAGCAAAGCTCCCACATTGGTTGTTTCCTGAACTTGGATAATGGGGACTTGTCGAAGTGGGTCATGCCTTCAGCACCCATAATAAATCTATTTTCAGGATCCATTTGATGTGGTCCCTCACACACCTCGCGGTACACGTCTTAATTCTGCTGTCTTTGGCTACGGCCTGCAGGAGATAGACCTTAGGGCTGGCACTAGGAATACAAAGTCGAGAAAGCCAATCTCGCATACATTAGTCAGAATAGTTAGAAAGGTACACATTTGCAATCTCTTGTGTTTTGTACCTTCATGCACAATTAGAATTAAATACGGAGTAAGGACGCAACTCCTTGTTTTGCTCTCACACATATTTGTAGCTAGTTTAGGTATTTAGGTACACAACTGATAATTTCAGGGTTGTATACAGATGTTCCTTTTATTTATTGATACTGATTCTACTGACTTAAATCAATGATTCCAAGAATAGTTGTGTTGGTTTTATGTTTTATGTTATAAACAAATATTTTATAAATAATTTTACACTTATCTAATACATTAAGAGTATCTTCAGAGATCTTTAGAGATTAGACGTAAATAAAGTATTTATTTAATAGACGATACAAATAATGGCTAGATCCGCTATTATCTGTAAAGGAGCTCCATTGTATAGATTAATGCCTTCTGACGATACATTCACAGATGTTAGTTGGAAGTGTTTTATAATTATTATATTGAAACAACTTGGTCCACGTTACCAATCTGATGTGCACAACAGATCATTTAACCTATCATAGTTTATATTTAGTATAAGATAGAGTGAAGATGTAATATCCACTTTGTATTAATTTAATGAATTGATTTATATTTGAATGATGGAAATTGGTTCACAGATGTTGATACATTAATACTTACTATGTTATTTATTTTTAATTTGCTTTTTGCCGCCTTGTTGAGCACAAAGGTTTATGAATAAGTATTGCTATCAAATAACAATGTTATGATATTACTAAGCTGTGTCTAGTTTTCGTAATAGCTTTCCAAAGTGAGACTGGTAATCATCCATTATTATCACTGTTGCCGAACTACCACCTACTCTTACTTTATTTTACCGGTACTGATATATTGGTTTGAGAAACCCAGATATCTCACGGAATTGCTAGTTAGGCTATGCGGTCTGGTCAAAAAGGGGTACTACTCCACCTAGCTGTAATACCTAAATGGTCAGCATATTGGTTTGTGAGATCTGTAACCACCTCAATTGATCAGTTTTGAATTATTGTTAGGGTTGAGACACATTGCTAAGTACTGTCATTTATTATCATCTTATATATTGATAATGTGCTCTGCTTGTTCTGCATTATGACACTATACCTCAGTTACAATCTCAGTACGAGTTTAGAAACTTACTGAATGTGAAATACATTCATTAGCATGAGTGAGCCAAGCTCTTATTTATAATTTAATTTAAATTACTGTTACAGTACAGTAAATCATTGTGGATATAGGAGAGTTTTATACTCTTTTCATCATTAACTCTTGCTCGTATGCTATACGAGTTAACTAAATCTCTTCGGAGAATAATAGGACCTTTCCTCTTCTTTTGATTAAGGAGGGTTAAGTTCCGCAGGTTCGATGGGATAATACTTTATTATGCCACGAATAGAGGATTTCCTAGACGACAAATCCTAGAGTTGTCAGGAGTCGAAATTCATAGCATGGCGCGGGGAGGGGCGTCGAGCCATAGTTTGTGAAGATGCCGTTGGCCCACAAACTATGTTCGTGGTATAAAATTAATAAGCTGCTATTTTTACAGCAGTATTAAATAAATTCTTGTTATTCACTTTTCATTATTAAATTAGAGTATGTACTATTCCTTTAGTTCAAACTTTTGATTAATTATAACAATCTACTTTTGTAATAGTACATTTATAATTCTCCAGATCTAATATTTATTCTTAGGGACTTTCTTCACTACGCTACCCAATACCATGTCTTATGTCTACTACCAGCATACCTCTTAAAGAACCTTCTACTTAACGGGTTACTATGAAACACAACGTACAGTCCTACCATTAATTCGATCACATTATTGGCCATTATAAATATTAAGATTTAGAATATATTTTCGGAAAATTTTTCTATCTGAGTGTTTTATTACGGATGGAAGGGGGAGGTCCGTTACAATGTCATATTAGTGACAGAACGAGCTGGCGGCCCACTTGATGTAAAGTGGTAACTGCTGCCCCTAGACAACAGCAATACGACTCGAGTCCTTTCCACCAAAGTGCGAGATAAGTCGCATTGCGTTGCGTCCATCACACCGAGACGCGCCTGTAATTTCGATGTAATAGATGTAACTTGTCCAAAAATATCATTAGTACTTTATTTAAAACAACTATTGATTTTATTTAATATGAAAGGCCGAACGATAAGCTTACAGTAAATATATCAGCAAAATAAAATGTTATATATTTAAAGTAAGCTACCTAAGAATAGGTGACTAGCCAGTACACAGGCCACAAAAGCCCTCCGATGCTCAATAAGCCACAATATAAAAACATCACGAAATTTCAGCCGCACAGTTTACTTGCTAGACACACAAGAAACCTCAATAACTTTGAGTTCGACCGCACCGGGTTTAAAACCACTTTAAAATGTTATCTAAATGCAAAATGTTTGACAAAAAGACGAGAAGTCATTGTTGGTGGAAGGTAAATTTTGGCTGCTTCAATTCATAGGTATTTTTCACAACACAGGTAACGAAACTGGTAGGTTTCGTTAGTGATCATTGCAACCTTTGAAAATGTTTCGTTATCTATACTAATATTATAAAGAGATAATGTTGGTAAGGTGTATGTTGTATGTATGTCCGAAGTAAACTCAGAAACTACTGAACCGATTTCAAAAATTCTTTCACCAATAGAAAGCTACATTATCGAGGAGTAACATAGGCTATAATTTATTTTCAAAAAATTAGGGATCCGTAAGAAAATTATAATATTGTACCCAAGGTAGAAAACCCACAATAGTTTTTAGCGTGCGCTGCGAAAACTATTGATGATAGAACCAACTAATGTACTACAGGTTTGTAGGTCTTATTAATGTCTACAAAAAAGTCCGCGAGGCAACATATCTATCTATTATGGTTAAGTCACAATAACAGCTTTTGTGTTCTAAAATTTAATTACTAAAGGTAAAAACAAAAGCTGGTTACATTTGCATCAAGGTATTAACCCTTATCCGAAAAAAAAATTTTGTAATCAGGCCTACTTATTTCTAAGTCAATTTCTTTTTAATTCGTTCGAATCGGATATTTGGTTTAGAAGTTATCACGAGTTTAAAAGAGTTCGGCGCGATAACTTGAACGGCCACAGAAAAGATAATAGTAGGTATTATATGTCTCTATAAAGTGGAGGTATGTTTGCAGGAGGGCTGCACCACGCCACAAGCCGATTGTTATGAAATCTATACTTTCACTGGCAGATAGCTGATGTAACAAGGAGTAACTTAGGCTACTTTTCCGAGGGGTAAAATAGGGGTGCGTGATAAAACAGAATTCCACGCGGACGAAGTCGCGGGCAACAGCTAGTTATTTATATTTTCATTATGATATTGTGAGGCCATCACAGCTCAGTTGGTGGTAACCTGCCTTCTGCGCTGTGGATCGCGGGTTCATTTTCCACCCAGGACAAACATTGCTGTGATGAACGTACTCGTAAATGTTTGTTTTGTGTGGGGGTGTTGATATGTACTATATGTATTGTATGTATTTACAAAAAAATATAAGTATCATATCAGTTGCCTGGTTCTCATGCTAAAAGCTATGCTTATCTTACTTTGGGGCTAGATGGCGCTGTGTGACAATGTCCACCAATATTTGTTTATTTATTATTAATCATTAATATGCGTTTTTACCGTGGGACGTTATTATTAAATCATTTTGCATATTTGTTTTTTCTTTTTTCGAATTCGTATTAGCTGTATATTATATATCATATTATTCACGTTTTGTATAATAATGTTTTCAGTTTATTTAATCATAACAATATTATCAAACTACCTATTTCAATCGGAACTCCCTGTCACAAAGCATGTTCAGTTGACTATTATGTTGTTTTCACCGAAGTTGTTTCTAATTAGCTCTAACGACTCTTGTATTTAAGTATGACGCTCTATTAATTAGCGACGTACCTACATCACTAATACAAAACTATAGTTTATCCAGTGATATTGTTTGGTTAAATTAAATAGAAGTTTAGTGCTCAGAATGGTTATGAGCTGTTTGTTCGGTACGTGGGTAGTATGTCTGGGCCAGCCATCGTCACGTCTGAAACCCGATGCGATGCAACCTCCGTATTAATATATCATTTTTCATCGTAACTTAGTGAGACAGACAAATTGCGCACTACTTCATTTAATATTTTATTGGATAGAAGGGTGCCCGATCAATCAAACGAACGAGATACTTCGAGGGGTTGTTTTAAACTCTCTCTTCGATATATTTATTATATATATAGTTCGCGCTTCAGCGGATTTCTCATTGACACGTGGTAAACTCAGTTATTGGAACACAATTAGGTAAGTTTTTTTAATGTTTCTATCTAAACTTGTATGATAAGTTCTATTTACAAAATAGGGGCTCCCACAATAAAGTAGTGTATCATACGTGTTTCTATTGGATTTTATTTATTTTATCCTCAATGTAGCGCCTTACATACAATTTTGGGAAATAAATATATAGCTATATTGTATAAAATAACATTATCATGATTATCCAAGACCACTTTATATACTTTTGATTAGTTATCATACTTGATTCCAATAAAATTTGCGGAGTTCATTGAGATTGAGATTTCAACAGTTTGAATGTCAAATTTGAGCAGTAGTGTTCGAGTGATGAGCTAAATTCATATTTATTCTTACCATTTCCGCCTTTGTTACCTGTTAGCTATAACGTGAAACTTATCTACCTACGGTTACATACTACGTTTCTCTAAACAGGATGCGACGATAACAGGTTTATAATTGTTTTTTTTGTTTACATTTGCATAATCTGGCTGTAGTTATAGCTAGCTTATGAAATTGCCCGTAAAGTTTAATTAAATATTTGTACATTTTAATAATCTAATCTAAAGCAACCTCTTCGTCTCGTAGGAGGAGAGGAATTCGTCCTCGTAGAATGCATGTAGGACAGATGGGCCGACAGTGACGACAAGATATTCACATTAACATGGTCACATTAACTATCAATTATTATTACCTGACAGGCCTTACAGCTCAGTTGGTAGTAACTCTGCCTTCTGCGTGTAGGTCGTGGGTTTGATTGCCACCCAGGACAAACATTTCAGATTCAGATTCAAATAAATTTATTGCGAAAATGGGTATACATCTAGTTCACAATTAATAATAAGCTCCTCCATAGTCCGCTTTACAGCATGCAACATTAAAAGTACACACAATATAACATTTAAACTAAAATATATGATCCATTATAAATATTGCAAAATTAGTTAAGAATATATATTTGTGTGACGAATATAGATTTGTATGTTCTGTGTCTGGGTGTTAATGTGTATTCTATGTATGTATTTACACAAAAATTTATATATGTATTCTATCAGTTGTCTGGTTCCCATGATACAAGCTAGTTGGGGCTGTTGCTTAGTTTGGGGCTAGATGGCGCTGTGTGAATTGTCTGCCAACATTATCATTATTATTATATTATTATCTCACAGTTATAAATAACTCACTGACTCGCTCAGGTAGTTTGAACCACTCACTGTTACATTTCCCACGATTCGACTGAGTTATCACCACAGTTACCGCGCAACCGCACTAACTCAAAATATGAATGGTGAAACATATTAAATAGATTGAAGCTGCACCAAAAGATCAATGTTTAGAACATACGGAATGTTCAAAGTATCAAGAAAGCAAATTCAACATTACGCTGGAATATAGTCTGAATAGCTCTGATTTGATATATACATGAGCTATTAAAAGGAAATTAAGTAATTAATAATGATTATTTACACTATTTGTGGTTTAACTGCATTTTGTAAATCATTTTTGCACCTTTAGTAAATTTAGGCGCAGTTTTATTAATATAAAGTTCGCCACGAAATCCAAGTAAAAACATGTCATAACCAAAATAAAATGTCGTGTTAAGGCCATATTTTCTGTTTCTTGAAGCCTACATACGAGAAAAACATTTTTTATAAACATAAACACGGTGCAAAATAACCGTTCATCTTAAACATTTGTCAAGAGAGGCTTATGTTAACTTTGTAGGGGAATGCGCGGAGAAAAAATTTACCCTCACCTTTCCGTGAGATATGTACTCGTTTAAGAATACGGTACGGTGGAGCTTCGTATCGCATCAACTACTTTAGCAAACACAAGTGTTTCAAGTAAGTGATCCGGAATTGGCATATTTGGAATGGTCGGCCTCCTTTGGACGTGAGCGAATTCTTCTATTGGATCCTACTGTTACATTTGTAACTTGGTGACGCGATATAGTGTGGTTGTGTGCGATTATCAATGAGATAATTTCGATACAAAAGTAGTGATTATTTAAACTTTAGCTATATTGTTTCCTATATTGTTTCGTCCGTTACAAAGAAAACCCTCGACAGCCTGGTCACACGATTGCCTGGACACGTGTGATAAAGTAAATTTTATTTGTTGCCAATAAATATTTCATAAATTCACAAGGCGGAAGTGAACATTTCAGAAGTAGCATTATATAATAGAAGGCGAGAAGCATTTTCTAAGATTTAACGCTTAAGTGAAATTGAACAAAAATAAACATACTTCAATCAATCAATTATTTTAAAAGGATTACAATGCTCTTGAAAATTCAAGAAACTCCTTCATTTCAAGTAAAATAACCTTAACTGATAATTGGAACTGGTTACTCTACAAAAGAGATTTATTAACCTTTAATTTAAAAGGTGTTTAAAACCATTTTATAGTAGACTGGTTTCTGTAATTGCAACTTAAGATTAATTACATGAAAACCAGTCCTAAAGGATGATGAAAGTACATTTATTTTTATAATAAGTATTTAGAATTTTATTTTTTTCTATAAAAGGTAAACAAGATTATTTTAATTCACTTCAGCTTTCTAAACAGAGAACCAGAGAAATAATTTTGTAACATGTTTGTAAACTGTAAATTCAAGATACTAAATTGGAAAATAACTTTAAATTATCGTGATATATAATATTAATTTAACTGCCTATTTCTAAACCTGATTTAATAAACCCGTGCATTTGAAATGTACACATTTATTTCTGTTGCATTGCCCAAATGCAAGCTGACTGGAAATGCTGAGATTTTCTACTAGACCCTGCCCCGATATCCATGAATATACTAACGTAAACGTCTTTTAATCTTTTAGAAGTGGGCACTTAGTGAGTGATTGCTCATCCGTGGCCGGCGAAGTGTAGTCGGCGGCGGCGGAACCCTGTCGGTGTCGCGACGATGAGTGCTCTTAATTATTTACGCAGCCGCGGCATTTCGTAAACGCGTCCCAACCTGCGAGGCAACGTCACATAAAAGAGGCAAGCGCGAGCCTCACCGTTTATTCACAGTTCTGAACAAAATAATCTGTACTAATTAAAAAATGCGCCATCAAAAGGAATAGGCCTTTTATCTACGTATAATATCTTGTGCCAAGGTCAGTATTATTTCTTCTATTTCTGCGGTCAAGGTTTGGTATCAGTGAAATTGTAAATGTGACATTACACCTTTACGTTTCATAGTTACGGTCGCGTTCCGATGCGACTTGCGTTTTTAATAATAATAACCCACCAATAGCCTAAGTGTTAATACAGGTCAACTATGTTGATACCAAATTTCATCCAAATCCATTCAGCCGGTTGAGCGTGAAACTAAAAATATCCATACATCCTTACAGACTTTCACGGTTATAATATTAGAAGGATATATTTATTTCAGATACGTTTTTCCATACCCAAGTTGGGGGGGAGCGAGCTCTTAGCGGCACAGATTATTGTTTAATATCAGGTCGCCCATCTGAAGATTAAATAATTCACGAAAATAAAAAAATTGACGTCTTTTACTGGGTCACGCCTAAAGTACTCAAACGTTTTGGCTGATGATGGCTTTAGGAATAACACATGGGCATTATAACCTGGTACCACGATGCAGTAGCCGCTGCTAGAAGCTGGAACATTAAATAAAACCCAACACTACATTTCTGAAACTAAAGATGGAACCCTAAAAAAATTACACGCAACTTGTATACCTATCCTTTCCTTTATGATTATTCTCGAAATCAAGAATCGGAAAACGGGCACACCAGGCTTTTTGTGTTCTTTAGCCAATTGATCTCAATAAATCAGCTGAAGACCCACCCCATCCAACGCTCGTGTATTATTCAGTGTCACCGAGCTGAGCACATGTGTACACTGACTATTCAAGTTCCACAATCAGGTGGCTCGATACTCAATACTATGAATTTCTAACATAATCTTAACGACTAACTGGCTTATCGATAAAAAACTAATTAATAAGTAATTCAAATGTGAAAAGGATCTTGCTCGCAGAGAAAATAATCCGTCCTTAATTCCTATCTGTCTCTCTATGGGAGTAACAAATAGTGCAATAAGTACCGGCGACTTTAATTATCTACTGACGTTACCAAGCCATTTGATTAAGATCTCTATGGTATTATATTTAAAATATCGATATTTAATACACGTCTTACTTTGGTCAAAGGGAGAGTCAAAGGGAGATATTTAGAATCTAGAAAACTGGAGCTCAAGTTACGTTAGTTAATCAAGCAGAAGCCGCAGCTCAAACCACAATTTCGCAAATTTATTTGGTAAATGATACCGAAATATACCAACTAAATTAATATGTTTGTTTCATAATTGCATGCAACCCCGTTGAGTTGCATCGAACTAATACTATAGCAGAAAAATAATTTTTTAACATTCTTTTTGAGTTTGGAGGACAGATTGTAAGAGTGCTTCTGTCTGTTCGTCCGAAATATCTTTATATCAGCTCATGAAGCTCAGATTTATGATAGAATTAAAGGCGCTAACTCAGTCAACGCATGAACGTACACGTAACCGGTTATGTCTAAAAATATATTTATGTTTCTTGGACGTGCAAACCTAAAATATAATAAAAAACAATCAGCTGTCTTTCCTGCAACACTTCATTTAATGTCTCATGGAAATAAGGCCAGCACAAATGGTTTTGCCCAAAGTTCTACGACAAAATATCTCCTCTTTGAAAAATGGACAAACCGAGAAGACTACCACGTCCTTATCCATACATCTGAATGTTGCATTTCGGAGGCGCGTTGAATTATAAATGCACTTCATAAATGCGCAGCGTTCTCGACTTTATATGGCAACCGGCTTAGATACCGTAGCCTCGTATATCTAATAGAGAGATGAGCCTCATGAGCCGACGTTCCAATATTTCCCGAAGTTTTAAGTTTTTCAGTCCGCCGTAGGTTTCCTGGTAATGTACAACACGTAAAACCATACTTGCATTTAAGATATCGAAGGATAAAATATTACGTCTACGCACGTAGATAACGCGGGTCCATAGACATGCAAATGTTATATTTACGAGCCCGTTGGGAGGAATCGTATCATGTAATGTGCCCGCAAAAACTTTGGGATGTGTGAATTATTAGATTTGAGTGCTGACGTCTGAAACAGCAGGTTCCAACACTAAAACTATTGAAGTAAAACTGACACAGTCAAGTAGACTGACATATTTCAAGTTATTTGCATTTGATTTATACAAAGAGGATGCTTTAGGAGATCAAACTGATAAGTTTATAATTACTTTATATATATTATATATATATATATATATATATATATATTTATACCTTAACGATTATTTCTCCTGAGGAGAGACCACTGCATACATCAACGCATTAAATCGAGATAGGCGATGCTCAGACACATTTGAAATCGAGACAAGTTATAGTAATTATGGCACTAATATAATTGTCCCCGACCTTAGTGGTTATTAGTTATAAATAAATAAAAAAGAATTATGTCTCAGTTTGATTTCTTAAAATATAAATATAAAGAAAATTTAGGTCGCTAGATATTTAGGACTTAATTTTAAGAGCCTACAGCAAAATTACGTTAGTGAGTGAAAAATGAAAGAGGTCGGTAAGTTTTAATTCCGTCGATTCAACTTTTGGATGGCACGCGTTAATAATTCAAGACGTAGGGAGACCGCATCGTTACCGGCACGCCAGGAAGGCTGGCAAGGATTCAGAACACCTGGAAACGACTATGACACGAAGGATTTCAACTCACTACTTCGCTCTCAATTGACTAAAAAATTATTACTTAATTACTTTGTTGACTAGCTTTCTATTTAATTTTACTTGGAATTGTATCTATTCCAAACGTGGCTAATAAATCTCCAGATCCTGTAACCCGCCGGGAAAGCTGATCGGTTATCATCCCTCATATTTCCCTTTTTTAATGAATAAAATTTCGGCGACAACAAAAAATATGTAGTCTTTTACAACAATTTGTGAACCATTATACATTTCTCAATGACAGATATCATTCATACGTATTTGTTTGTTTTATTTTAGGAATGTGTATAAATAATTTAAAGATCTGAAAGACGCAATGTATGGCCAATTGAATGAACATAACCAGGAAATAAATAGTTGTAGTATTATTCTCACCATCTCATGTTGTGTTGTTAGTAATCTCATTTATAAACTTTTTAAAATTCACATTATAATTTATCATTAATTATTATAATTATATCAATAAATCAACTAGCAACGGTCCAATGCTTTTAGACAATAAAAGCCATTAACCAAATTATCCTTGGACAACATCAGTGCGACACAATACGAATATGATAATGAAAGTATTTCAACAATAAATCCGCTTTAGATAACTGCACTGTTGATGCACATCGTATATGTCATGATAGACACGACAGAACGTACATCCTGCTTCACTGCGACAGCGGGCAGACTTTAACCGTCTTTTTGGATAGAGCCTAAGTTTGTCCCAGTTCAAATCCTATTCCGAACATCCCTGGATGCTCCAGAAACATAACCAAACTTTTACTTTTAGATCTTTTTCAGTTCTTGCACAAGTGCGGTGAGTAGGTCCATGTAAGGTTATACGGTTTACGAGTGTTACACTATCACAACTCCAGTAGCAACCCTCCTCGATTACCCGAGTCTACGCGCCATCCGCATTACGGAGTTTTTCTCTGCACTATCTTAAAAACTTTACAACTCACAGTAAGATTTTTGATTTGAGGATGACCCCCGGTAAATTGTCGCGGATGGTATTCCAAATCAAATAAGTAGAGTGTGGAGCGAAAATTAGAACTAAGCTTTAGCATAATTACTAGTTTTTAAAATAATACCAAATAAACACGCAGGGACGTAGATAATTTTTAAGTAAGTTTAAGATCATAAAAGTAACCATGATATGTCAAACATTATCATTATTTAAAAATTCTCGAAGTATTTATTATCTGTGAAGCAATTTTAGAATCAGAATCCTGTTTAACTACGATATGCTCTCGTTCTCTTGCCTCTTTATTAGATCTTAGCAGAATTCAGCAAAGTGCAGGTACATTTTAATCAAGTAAACTTCAGACTCCTGGTATAGTTTTATTAATATGTCATATATAATTACTCTTTGGCATACAAAATTAAAATGGTCTATCGGAAACTCTGATTTTAAGATATAATAAAACTCTCTTTTAAAAGCTTCAGATCGAATAAATAATTGAGTAGAACCATCCAATAATCCTATGTTAAGGATAACTATCCTATAAATTTTATAATAACGATTCGTAGGAACTTGAATTTGCATGAGTAGCCACTTAATGGTCACTCTTCCGTTAGAATTTTAATGATGCCAACTATTGGAAAGTGAAGTGAGACGAAAGAGTATTTGTGCAGTCAATAAAGGCGTACAAAGTTTCATAACTATTTAACACTTTAAGCATCAAATGTCACTGATCAGACGTGGCGAAATAATTTGATTTTCACCGATATTTGTACACCAAGTTAGTCCGGGGAAGTATTTATGCCGCAGTAATGCATTCACGTTACTGCGTTCCGGTTTGAAAAGTGTCGGGGAAATTACAGGCACATGAGATATTCCACCTTAAATTTTCATACTTACGGGCGCATGCGTTGCGACTTTGGTCTTGAGGAGGACCCAAGTCGCATTGCTTGTTAGGAGCAGAGGTTAGAGGCTGAAATCAGATGGGACATCTGCTCGTTCCGTAACTGTATCACATAAAAAAATACCATCGCATTGTTTCCAGAACAGACCATCGTTTATTGATGCGAAATGTATTAACAAGTTATGAACTTGTTTTGTTCATGACTGTAATTGTTGACTGCACTTGCAAATTGTCTCCACAATCAAGCCATGTGATTCCTCTGTGAACGAAATACCTAGACCTAGACCGAGACCTAGACGTCTGATACAAATGAAAACCGAGTCGATATTGCAGTACAAAGCTGAATCGAAATTGGGCTACATCCACTAACGTTCTTTCTTTCGGTCTTATAGCACAATATGTAAACAAACTCTAAAATAAAATAATTACATGCATTAGTTGTAAAAAAAGGATTGATTTTAATATGTCATTATTCTCCGCTGTTGCAAATAAACGCCAATGGTTCCTCAGCGATTGTAAATTCCGTCAGGAAAGAACGTCAGTGGATGGCCTCCTCATATGAATCGAGTAGATTATTTCCATGAGACAATAACAGTTAGTAAACGGGTCAAGACGCAATTTCCTGAGTATTCGACTGGTCTCACAGCTCAGTTTGTAGTAACTGCCTTCTGCGCTGTAAGTCGTGGGTTCGATTCCCACCCAGGACAAACATTTGTGTGACTAATATAGATGTTTGTTCTGTGTTTGGGTGTTAATAAGTATGTATTTAAAAAAGAGTTTATAAGTATTATATCAGTTGTCTGGTACCCATGATACATGCTGTGCTTAACTTAGTTTGGGGTTAGATGGCACTGTGTGAATTGTTTACCAATATTATTATATGCGCAGATAAGGTGTTGAGATATATAGTTAATGGTTGTAATCACACAAGCGTTACACGATTCCCGCAGGTGGATATTTTGCGCTCCCAATGGCGATATATCGCAGGCGGGCGCAGACGAAACGCGTTCGAACAAGTCTCGAATACACAGAGACGGATGTTTTTTCAATATTAAATATTTAAGAGCGGGAAACCTCACCCGGCTATAAAGTTCGGCTTCCATGTATCACCTGGGTCTCGAGAAACCGACAATCTTATTTTATTGACTAGTGATGTGCATGCAAATATGGGCTTACGTATTTATAGGTGGCGTGCGCTACGGGATTACAAGTACTTACGAGTAACTACATACTCAGATGTGAGACAAATACTTTAGAAGTGTTAATAGTAGTATTTTAACATATCTATTCATAACTGTATATGTAATAGGTGACTATCATATGATATGCCTTTATGTAATAGGTTACTTAATAAAAAGTGACCCTTTGAATGTATTTCATAAAATAATCAAGGTATTAAGTAGTTCCGTGTTAACTTATATCTCTATATGTATTCAAATGAATTTTAACGCTTTTAAAGTTAACGTAAAGAAGCCCTTAAGGCGTTGGTGACTTGGATGGGTAACAATTTTCAATTACTTGTATCACAGATACAAAAAGTACCATCGTCCGATGGACACGTAATATGACTGATACCGGCTCTAGCAGTCGATAAGTCGAAAGTCTTTTGGGCGACCAAAATCCAACACCAAAGCTGATGCCATTTATACCATTATTCGACTTGCCTCATAGCCTCAGTTGGTAGTAATCCTGCCTTCTGCGCTGTAGGTCGTGGGTTCAATCCCCTCCAGGACAAACATTTGCGTGACGAACATATTTGTTGTGTGTCTGGGTGTTAATATGTATGTATTTACAAAAAACAACTATAAAAGTGTTATATCAGTTGTCTGGTTCCCATGATACAAGCTATGCTTAGCTTACTTTGGGGCTAGGCGGTGCTGTGAGAAGTATCCACCAATTTTATATTATTACTAGCTGTTGACCGCGACTTCGTCCGCATGGAATTCGGTTTTATCACGCACCCCTATTTTACCCCTCGGAAAAGTAGCCTAAATTACTCCTTGTTACATCAGCTATCTGCCAGTGAAAGTCCCGTCAAATTCGGTCCTGCCCTTTCAGATTAGCCGGAACAAACAGACAGACAGACAGGCAGACAAAAATTGAAAAAAATGTTGTTTTGGTATATGTAGCGTGTATACATGCATATGCACTTAGTAAAAAGAGGCTATTTTAATATTACAAACAAACACTCCAATTTTATTTATTTGTATAGATTATACGAATACATTGACTTTAACCGGCCCCCAAACATTTAAAGCCGTGTCCGGAACAAGAACATCCCTACGGTATCTGTAGAGTAGTAATACATTCCGGTTGTATTGCCGACAATCTCGCGTGCGTGTAATCCACGGAAAGACTCTATTTACTGGCTACCGGCGCGGGGCCTACCGTGAAACGGACATAAATTGTACCCAATCTGTATCGCTCCACGCTTGAGCCCCGACTGACGACGCCGCCCGCGCCCGACCGACCGACGGCGACGCCTCGGGAGACCCCTCAAACAAGGGAACCATACAAAGACCCATTCATTCGTCACTTTCATTGCCTCAATGGTGTGTATTTGAGCGAGGTAGTACTCGCTCCTTTCGATGCCTTGTTTACTTTGGCGTAGTAATAGAATGGGAAGCAGAAAATAAATAATGTTTTAACATAAAATTGTACCCACTCACTGAGCATACTGGCAAATTTATTATTATAGCATTTAAGTCACATGCGACTTGGGTCTTCTTGTACCTAAATAGAGAATGACCAGAATTATGTGCAGAAGTTACTTAGCCCCAGGTGAGCCATCAGCTCGCTCCGTAATTTCATCATATAAAAAAAACTCGATCGGCATATCGAATCTCCTAATGCCTAAACAGTTATAGGATCTTTATAATAAAGTGTTTCTATTAGTAAGGTGTGGTAGTAGTGCTGCAGGTGACTTTACAGGCAAATGTGACTCATTTCCAACTTCAAGTAGTGTTTCGTGTGCAATACGTTGCGACTTGGATCTTCAGTTCATATATCTAAATGGGGAGGACCCAAGACGTTTTGCTTTTATTATGGACATAGGACGGCTTAACGTCAGGTGGGTCATAAGTGGGTATATCTAAATCGCACTGCTTTGCTCGTAACGAAGACATGAAGGTGGAATTTCTCTAGTACCTGTCATTTCACCAACAACACCTATTAAGCTAGGACACATTATGCGTACATGCGCCACTGCTGGCAACAGAATTGCTACGGTGGCAGTACTTCCCCAGACAAACATTGCACAAGTTTAACTGTAGTATTTTTTTCTGTAATTCAATAATTAATTATGAAATCAATGTCTTCGAAAATAAGCTTTAATCAAATCGATCAGAATAGATCGGTCGTAATTTGTGAATAAGCGAATTTATGTTGTTCACGTAACAGAGATACCATGTCTATTGAAATATTATCTTTGTAAATTGATGCTATCAAGCTGTTTTGTTATTATCCACTACAAAAAATATTATAATCACTTCGTATTTAGTACAGGTAGCTAAAATTAAATCAAGGACATGTTATGTTCGAGATTTGTCGAGAATAGGGTTCTACTGCCAACCTATTCATAGAGGTAGATACATATTAATATACAAAATAATAAAGTATGAATTTGTTTAAATTAACAACGCACAGCTATTTAATTCGCTTGTGCAGAATTTCGCAACGCGGACATCGCTGTTGCTATACTATATTGATTATCAATATTCAACTGGCGAATATTTTTGTACAAATAACAAACCATTCGCTGAGTCAGTGTATCTGACGTCGTGAGGAAAGCGATACATTCTAGAACTAAAAAGTTGAAGAGGTGTGTTAAGTGCAGTAAAGGAGTTCTTTGTGGCGCACTTTAGTAAAGGTTAACCCACACTGGTTCGAGAGAAGGTAGCAGCACTTGTGTAGTATATATAATACGATTGTATAATATATCAGAAGCTTTGTAACTTCGGTCATATTTTACGTAATAAGAAATTGTGTTGCAGTGTTAGATTACTAAATTATGTGGGTTACAGTATGGGAATGGGAATCTTAATGTATGTCTTAAAAGGGACTGACCTCGCAGCGCATTTGGTAGTAACTGCCTCCTGCGCTGTTGGTCGTCGGATCGATTCCCACTCAGAACAAAAATATGTGCGACGAACGCAGATGTTTGACGTGGAGGTTGAATGTCTAATGTGCCTGTAATTTCACCGGCAGCCAAATCTGTGTCTGGGTTTTTTTATGTATCATTAACATTATGTATGTATTTGAAAAATAATATAAATAAAATATTGTTCTTAATGTTAACTGAATATGGGAATATGGAATATCTGAGCTCTTTTATTTATTTATCTTTGCTTATCATTTTCATATTGGTTAATCGTTTTAAGCATTAGTTAGTTATTACGTAAGTTTTGGCCACAGACGTGTCGAATCCCTTATCTTCCGTTTTTGTAATATTTTTCATCAGTGTCGAAACGAAGGTCGCTTACAATCTCAATGACACAAGTTTATCGTGTGAACTAACCTGTGTAAAAATTGGCTGATAACACTAGCATAAGAACGGAGGCAACAAAGTTTAGGCACATTATTATGCAAAATAGATATATAAGTAGATAGAAACGGAAAGGTTTGTTTTCCCTATCTGTATGGTGAAGATCAAATGAACCCTCTGCGTGCATGGTGGACAATGTGACCATCAATTCGTTGCACTACTTAAGAAACAAATGAATTAAATATTAAAAAATAATTTTTATAAAGAATTTTCTAAATAATATATGTACATATACCAAAAATTACGTAATAATTGAATACAGAACATGAAAAAAAAACAACATTTCAAAACGAGTTGACATTCGTTTCTAAGCTTTGTTTAAAGTTTCAAGTGTTTACCTAATTGGGTAGTTGGCTTAGAACCCATTGCCAAATTTTATCGAACAGAGAAAGAAACACACAGACAAGAAAGCTAGTTAAACTTAGCGAAAAAACAATAATATTACAATTAAATATATTACTCACATCCAATCAGCATTTTACTAGGGTTTCGTACGAAAGGGTGCTTACCTGCGAATGAAAATAAAACAAATTAATACATACGAGTACATACACAGTCAATTAACGGCACAAATTGGCCCTCAACTGAGATTTTCATCTTATTAAATAAATAGTTACACAAACATTTATTATTTGATTAAAATGATATTATGAATTAGAAGTGAATATGCCTGAATTGAGAGTGAATAACAATGGAGAAATTGTTCTTCAGTAGTGGCACCTGACCAAGGTATCGAAAGATGGAGCAGAGTGGTACCCGCATCCCAGCAAGGGTTAGAAGTACATGACTGTAAAGTCCGCCGAAATTGCAAAATATTTACTCAGTTTTTGAGACGATTGGTAGTACGGTTTTTCTAATGAATTATTCTTGTCTTCTGACTTAAATTCTTGGGTTGGCAACTGGTAGCATGGTTTTCTCTGTCAGCGCTGGGCAATTAATTGAACTACACTGCATGCGCTTCGTAGAACGCATGCAGTGTCGCATATACGGTCATCCATAACAGTAGTTTCAGCAAACTACTGAGTTCAATGCCTGGATGGGTCACTAGACTATAGACTATTTTAGGCTATATTCTAAATATATTAATAATTTTGATTTTTGATTGGTCACTATCACATAAGGATTTTGACAACGGCAATTATTAAACAATTTCATAATTTATTATTATGTTTGTAAATACCCTTCACTAAATGCTATTATAGTACAAACTTCAAAAATGATTATGCTTTACATATTGGTAAATGTTTCCCTATCATATTTAAATTAAAAAAATATTTGCATTTCAAGATATATAAACTACATATTACTATTTATTTTTAGAACCAAGTAATAACCAATTAGGTTGTCGTACTTAATATACGAAAAGAAGTAACTTTAGCGGCGTATGGGGATAGAGTCAGTGTCAAACTATATACATATATATATAGTCTGGGGTGGTAGCGAGAAACACATTGTCTATTAAAATATTACTTGTATTTTTAATTATAATTTAAAACACTTATTCCTACAGTTGGAAAAGAACCCAAATTGTTTTAAGTAGATATATGTACGTTGAAAAAAATTTGCACTTTATCAAGTACAAGTGTTAATTTATAAACAAGTGATATTTTACTATAACATCATTAATTTGTCTAGTTTTATGTCTCCTTTAGTGCTCTTGAGAGATGTCTTCAAAATACGCTGCCACAGTTCAGTAGATAGCATGACTTAAAATATACATACACGGGTAATTGGAAATAGGTTGTCTAAATCCGGTTACACACGATACCTACGCTACCTGCCGTATGCTGAGCATTAATTTGTTGCTAAACGGAAACGTCTCACATCCTCCCATGTTGAGGTTTAATCAAACCAAACAGATTGATGTCAGCTGAATCGAAACCTTCTCACCTCAACAAGTGACGTTACAGACATTACATTTTAGGTTTTGTAACTCTGTTAAAGGTAGGTTTGAGTTCAGTCGAAACTGATTACCTAAATATTTAGATAATCAGTCAAACGAAATAATTTACTTAGTTATATTACTTATTATTATGTGGCAATTTCACGAACGAGCTGATCACTCACCTGGTGTTAAGTGGTAACCTCTGCCCATAACAAGCAACCTGACTTGGATCCTCCCTTACGTATGACAAGTCACAAAGCGAATCGTATTGTGACTTGTCGTTGTACTTGTTAAATTGCCACATAAGAAATGTATACCTAAAGAACATTAATCTTGTGATGTTATGGATTTCTCAATTATCCAAATATGAAGTGTAACGCTCAGGTTGGTTGGTCATTGATTCGTTATACTAAAATTAAATTATTTGATCGATAAAATTCTAGTAGCGACGATAAGACTGTGTCGGAGCAATTAACGGTCTTGTGTGAAACTGACGTGGCTCACATAACGTGGCATAATTTTATTGGATTTACATTTTTACTCGAAAGGAATAACATATACAACAAAATCTTAACTTTGTAGTAATGAATTGTTTTTATGTGATAAATTTATGAAACGAGCACATGTCCCACATGGTGCGAAGTGGTAATTTATGCCCATAACAATTAATAGGACTTGGGTCATCCACGACTTAGGTACAGCAAGATCCAAGTCGTACCGTATGCGCCCGTAACTCCGAGACGTGTGTAGGTGGAATGTCTCAAGTGCCTGTAGTGTCACCGGCAACCACACCTATCAAACCAAAACACAGTAAAGCCAATGCACTACTGCTTGGCGGCAGAAATGGGAAAGGTGGCAGGTGGTGTGGTCCTCGAGATGAATTTGACCAAACTGCTTCTATAGTTAGAAGCTATACCTAAACTATAGACACAACTAATTAATCAAGGAATAATAAATTTATTGATGGAAATTCTTTATCAACTTAATAATTAAAAGTTTTCTTGTAAATATCTTGCAGCAATAAAATATTTAAGATATTTGTCACTTTTTGTACAATTCCTAAAAGTGGGTACAAGTACCAACCATTTAAAAAATGGAACTTAATTCATATCATTGTCTGTCTACTATATTTTTAGATTCATGAAAAACACAACACTTAACGCCTAGAATGCATTTTAGAATTTAAGTAAATGTTTCCATTCGATAGACCGTGATTCATTGTATTTTTCGAGATAAATAGAGATACTTCTATGTACCTAGTACCTAATTCCGGTTCAATATCAGTATATTTAAATCCTTTTCTTTCAAACCAAAAGAATTAACGAAAAAATATATTTAACACCAGCTATTTATGTATAACGAGTTAGTCTCCGTACGTGGTGACAAGAAAACAAAACAAAAAATAAGGGAAGATCAGATTCATACAGTAATACAACCCGAGACATTATAAAAAAAATCATGTGTGCCCATAATTAAACTGCGCTCATACCTTTTAACAACTTTTACTTAGTTCGTTGAGGGATTTGTTAGGGTAAACCTCATTAGTTGACATCACATCGGAAGTAAGTGTCGAACCGAGATGAGGAAAGTTTCAAGTCGCGTTCATCGTTCGAGATCCTTGACGATTTTTCACAATCAATACCTATAAGGAAATCCCAGGTGGTTTTCGAACACAAAATAAATTATTTATGGATAATGTCTTTCAAATACCTTGTCAATATAAAGATCAGAGGCGATATAGCAGTCGGGAATATTCCCGATACAATGTGAAATTTAACATTTAATTTATTTACTGCCGAACAGAATGATTAATGAAATTTAATAAAACGTAGGGTTTTCAAATATTTTCAAGTAATTGTATTTATGAAAGTAGTTCGTTATTAGTTTTTGTTGGTGAAAACTGAATTACTGGGTTGAGTAAGAAAATTGAACTAAGTCGCGTTTAAGTGGGGTGTATATATTTTGATCTACGAAACATTCTTTCACGGTTCACCCCTATTCTTGGATTGAGTAAATTATATAAAAAATAAAAAAATAAACCCGGATTGAGTAAATTATAAAAAAATATAGAAGTGTCAAGTTTTGTTTTCATAAAATTTTTTGTGGTTTGTTAGAAATGGAATAGAATGCTACTTGTGATATTAGGCCAGAAATAAGCCCCTATTCTTTCATTATTTGATATAGCATCACAAACTACCGGGTCTGCAGATTGGGAATTATTCTTGTTTATTCCACACAGACCCACTCCAACCGATATCAAAATGTTGTTTCCTTTTCTTGTTTCTTTTCTTTTCTACCTGCAAAGCGAACACAGGTCTTTCCAATTTCCTTTCTGTTTCTGTCTAACCTCTGATGTGAAATAAAATACATTACAGCCATCAGCGCTGGTCGACGCGCCGGCACCGTTGCAATTTATTTTTAATATTTTCTAGTAAGGCAAACCTAATAATTTTTCTGTAAGAATTTGATTTCTCTGAACGAACTTTTACCGCTTCGGCAAACGATTTTTGTGACTATTTTTAATCTTCGCAGACTTCGTAATTTGTATTTCTTAGTAATAGAATACCGCTCCCTCAATCCAAAGAGCGATATTTTGACGTAAAGTATCATGATCGATAAAAGAAAAACCATCGCGAGGAAATTAAAAATCTGTACATACTTGATGTCTTGTTTTTTTTCTCGCTATATGTACTTGAAAAGTTTTTTTTTTTAATTATTTTGCCTAAATATTTGGAGTAGTAGTAGTAGGAGTTAGGGATACCAGGCACAGCCGGCCTTAGGAAGACAAAAGAATAGATTGGACAGTTCGCACTCAAGTTACAGCCGTAAATGCAAACCAAATATTCAAAACGAATAAGGTGAAGATTATTTCATTAAAATTCGGTATCTATTGAAACACGCTTGAACCGCAAGTTCGAATGAAAATCATTTTAATTATACTAGGGATTACAAATCGGACTATTCGTGTTTACCCAATGGATCGGAACGTTTTAGGCGGCGCCATTATCCAAAACTTAATTTTATTTTCCAAAATCGTGTCCGTCATTTAATTTCTAACATAAGCTGGGAGACTCGAGAAACACAAATACTAAGTTATTAAAATTGTAAACGAATCCAATAGCTGGATGAATGATTGATTTTCAAAGCAGCCATCTTAATTTTATCAGAATTTCGCAGTCTTCGTTAAATTAGACGACATTTTGCCTACCAGTTCGTTCGTTGTGAATTTTGTATTTTCGAATACAAATGACGGTGTACCAGTATACACCATACTATAGCGGCACATTCCTAAATAAAATACTTAAAATTTTTCGTTGTCATCTTATAACTGCTTACACTTAATCTTCATCATCTAGCTCGTTTCATGCACTGCAAACTTGAGTCTTTTAATCAATTATTAATATTTTATAATTATGAAAAAAAAATGGGTGAAAAACGAATAACTCTAGACAACAAATTGTTTCTCAAATAAAAAAGTCTTTTAGCCGTAGGAACATCAAATTTGTGACAGACATATTAATGTTTTCAAGGACTGCTCTAGATTGTTTAATAATAGAGTTGATGACCAAAGTAGGTATCTTGAGTTTGTAGCTTTATTCGGCTATTACCAAGTTTTGCAACACTGTCTCAAACTTATCGAAGTCCTTAATGACGACGTCATTATTCTGGATATATGCAAGTTGACTCCCGGTAGCTAAACAGGGTGGGTAAGCAACTAATGTAAGTATAAGTGGTAGCTCACTAAGTGCTGTATAACTTGCAAGGAGTTTGCCTCGAAGTTGAATTGAAATATAACTCGATTGATAGCGCGTCAATATGTTCGTACTGTGTTGTCCACGATTCGGAATTCCGTACAAGAGGCTATTATAAGTCTAGTACGCTTCTATTTCCAATATTTGGACTGTTGAACAAACGTGATTAAATTGAACGTTCGTTATCGAGTTGAATGCAAGGAAATACCTGTTTTATTTAAATACAAAAATATAAATATTTTCAGAGAATTTTTGCTTGAAAAATGTGGTTTTTCGGTGCCACGGTCTCCAATCGGAGAATTAAGAAGATATCGTGAGGTAACCGGTACGTTCTAGAACCAAAAACTTGAAGATGTGACATCTACCGATCCCGGATTGGACACATAAAAACATTTACTCTCGAATGTCGACAATAGGCCTGTGCCTCCCCAGTGGATACATTAAAAGTTAAATTCTACGGAGAGAATACAATTTAGTTTTTATAAAGCGTATTGTGGGATAGCTAAAACTACAGAGTAAAGACTTTTCATACGATGAAATTTTGCTGTTGGTTTAAGAGAGACGTCTGCTACCGCGGGGTGATAATTGTTAAAATTTGTCTGCATTACTGTTCAGACAATTCACACCTATCTTACGTGCCTAAAGAAGTCATAGAGAAGCAAAGAGTGTGCCGTTATAAGGCCAACACACTGTTCATACATTGAGTACTTCACACAGTACCGCCAAATAAAAAGCTTGCGTTACTGTTACATTTCTACGTATAATACGACTAGAAACTTTCACTTTTCAGTACCTTTTATTTATGGTGCTTCAATTTAACTTTATCATTAAACACGAGTCTTTTTGGACCAAATCTTGTAATGAAACTGTAACCAGTTTCTGAACCGATAAAGCTAAAGTTTAGTTGATTATTCTCATGAAAGCTTCATTAAAATAATATAATTTTAAAACTTGTTACTTCTGCAAGCCAGTCAATGACGATAAAACTACCTACTTTGTATGAAGTTCCTTGTACTTGTTCATTGTAAGAAGACGCAAGAACGACGTCACAAGCGTGGCTCGCGATTATTTGTTCTGCTCGTGCCATTGTTTTAGAAACTCAAATGCACTTTCTCTAATCGCTGCCAGGCCAGAACCACCTAACAATGGTGCGATAACGTTACACACGCGTAATTGGTAAGGCTTTATAGCTACACGATAAATAAAAGTTATCACGGCCGTTGCCATTCGCGGTGCAACATGACTAACGATCATTATTTCCGACTGTTGAACAATATGAACAGAAACACAATATAGTATTAAATTAAACGGCTAAATCCACTTACTGTCGTGACGTGTCTGTCATTCGCGACGGAGTCGATTTAAATACCGTCATTATTTCGTTCTGTCTCCAATTTATAATCGATCTATCCTCAGAAATAATAAATGATGGCGAGAAATAACCTAAGTAGGTTGTGCCATTTACTTTATTGTGTAATCTTAAAGCTATGGGGTTTCTTGCCTCTTCTGTTAAAACGAGATGTCGCTAAAACGAGATATAACCCGATTTTGCTATAATTAAACTAGAGGAGTTTCTTGCCTGTCGCGCTACGAGTTAGTGACTGTTTAAATATAAGTTACTCTGATTATTATTTATTTTGTACCGAACACTCAACTTCGTTTATTTTTAAAATAATACGCTCAGATGCGGGTTCGTTGCCTATCTGATTACGTAAGTGGCGAACTGTTACGCGGTATAAAAGAGTAATCGCTCCGGTGGGGTGCTTATCTGATGGGATTCTTGGGAATTCTTTTCAAGAGTATATACTGTAAGTATATACTGCTATGCGAGTCGAGTCGTCGAGAGAGTATTTAAGTGCGCCTTAAAGAGACTCCTTTCGTGCACTGTATAAGGTGGCAAAGAGAATCACTCATAGGGGTTTCTGCTTATTTATCTCTCTTCGCTGAAGACGTGTAACTAGCGTCAATCTAATTAAAAAGTGATCATAATATCTATATCTTACTTCCTATTAATATAATAGGTACATGCAAAAGTCTGTCTGGATGTTTCGTACTATTTCACGCCAAAAATCACTGAAAGGATTCAAAAATACACATAAGTTTTTATCTGTGTAACATTCACATGTTAGACTGATAAAAGCTTATGTGCCCCGGGTTTACACAATAACTCTCGGGTAGCTGTAAAATGAATGACAGCTATATTGATTATATAATTTTTTTGCATTTTTATTTGTGAAAGTTATTCGTTGAATGCATCTTTGGATATGTTTACATCACATTGAAAAACCGGAATATAAAATGATGACTTTTTGTGTTCGAGAAAAGCCACCTCTTTCTACAGAACGTATTGAATGCATCTAATCAAAAACACTTAAATATTTATCTCTCCTATAAAATGTATGAATGTAGATTAAATATTTGGTATAATTTTATCAGTAAAGGAAAACATCGTTAGGTTAACCGACATGTCTGTCTTAGGACCAAACATTCGAAGACATGTGTCACATGCACGAAAGGAGCTTTGGGGTACCTAAATGTTTTTCTTATTATATCTACACAAAAATGATGTAAAAAACGTCATTTAATGGAACCTCATACAATTAACGGAGAAGAGAAACCGTCCGTGGATACCAGTAAATTAACATCCCTTATTTCATGTTCATAACTAGGTATGGTATTTCTATTTGTATCATTGTTATCCTAATAGAAATATATCTAGTTACAAACACAATACAAAATCTTATCAAATACCAAATTGATTCCGCGAAGAAATGCAGAGCTCTTGACTAAAACAGCCCTCAGTTAGGAAACCGCAAACGGAGTCAGAGGGGGTTCCAAGACGTTGGAGTGCAAATAAAACCAAATAGAAGGGATAGTGCCATGGAAGTACATAATTGTGTGCTTCCGCAACAGGCCATCACTGCCGCCGCATTGCGTGTTTTTTTATAAGCGATGCAATTATTTTACTAGCTAATTACCTAAGTTATTTCAATTATGTAACTTAGCCAAGCTATCCGCGTCTATTAATCTTTGGACACTTTGAAGAAGAAAGCGCATTAGTTGATGACATAAAAGTGAAAGTGTGTCTGTCATAACGAGTGTTATTTGAGACTACTCAGAACTACGATTCCTGGCTAAGTTAGTAGCAACATTGACAGCACAGCGGTAGTTCTGGGTGCGATTCGGAACGTATGAAACCTTTGTGGCTCGTACTTGGATGTTTTTGGCGAGTCAACGCGTGTTTCTGGGCAACTTCGATACATGGAATCCTAAGAGCATGTTTGTATATGTTCTTTCAACTCTTGATATACCCAATAAATGTTGAATTAGTATCGTATATTAGGACCTGCAATTGGGAATTAAGTGATTGATATTAAGTGGCAGTTGTAGTCACACCATTCAATGAGACTTACGTATGCCTTACGTGGCGGAATTAATGACTAAAAAGCGACAAAACTTAAAAAAAAGTGTAAAACGCCGACCAAAACTCGTGTGGAATTTAGAACCATTTGAGGAACATAATAACATAAATATATAGTTATTATGATTTACTTATTGAAGATTATTAATGTGAAATAATTAATGAAGTTCATTATAATAATAAAAATAACAAAAATAGAATTAATAATTCGAAATTTCGTTTCATGAATTGTATAGTTTAATCACTGGTGTTATCTATATTTAGTTAAATTCAATAGCTACTAACAGAGTAATCTAATGTTCGGATTTATTGACTATCTATTCCGGGTGCTTGTACATATATGATAACTGTCAAATATATATAATATAGCGATAGTAACCAGTAGGTATAACATTCATTTTATGCGAAAGATCGTTTGTATGTTTGTTACTGCATCACTTCTAAACTACTGACCCGATTTCGCTGAAATTAGAACACTGGTACCTGGAATAATACAGATGTTTTATGATCCCGGTACAAACTGTCTTTGAGATAAAAAATCACCTTTCTCGCATTTATCTATTTTTTATATAGAGATCTATATATAATAAGGGTATTTTTGAAAGGTATCAATTTTTTTCTATATGTCAAGTGCACGAAAGGAGCCTCTTTGAGGCGCACTTAAAATCCTTTTACCACACAGTGACTCGAATAGAATAAGGGAATAAACTAATGGCCTCACCTTATTAAAACGATATCCCCTACCTTTAAAACAAAAATCCTAAAACGAATGTTGATTGTGAAAATGTTTCGCTTCTAAAAACTTTATAAAGATACTAATTGAAATGAGTAAAATGTTCAACCCGCGCACACGGGCGCGGCCGTGGCGAGGATGTACTCGTATATCGTAGATGATTAAACGGCAAATTTTATCCCTCATAAACGGTTATAACCAAAGTTTGTGCGTCTAAACGAGCTCAACGTTTCTTAGGTAATCACGTTTTTGTCTGAACTGTGGTTACGGCTTGTACCGCAGTGAAGCAAGTACGCCAGAATGAGCTATGTTCTGCACGAAAGGAAAGCCTCTGAGTCGCTCATCGATCCTTTGTCTATACTATGTCTATTAAACTGACAATCAGACAACATAGAGAGAAAACAATCAGAGCTAGCTACATATCTAGCTCATAATGCTTTTCTAGTAATTTCTCGATAGAAATGATTGAAAAGGAGACTTCCGTAAAAAATCTTCAAACAGTAAGGATTTCATAAAATTATAACAAAGATTTTAATTTCCAATATCACAGATTTTAAATAATATAATAACAGATCCGTCACGGATTTGCGCAGGCAAAACTCATTATCTATTTACTGGAGGACAACTTGTATATTAGTACAAACCTTCCTCGTGAATCGATCTAATATTTTATTGAAAGCGTGTCAATAATCCTTACAGTGTCTGAGATTAGGATACAGACAGATAAAGTTCTATATTTTAATATACAATGATGATATATAATTAATACGTCTAAATTAATGACCTACATTTTTTCTCTAAATTCTCGGTGGGAGACAGAATTTCTTAAATCACTCATTGATAATAAGACAGTTTGGTGGTAATGTGCTTGAGAGTGACTAGTTATTGAGGATCTCTTAAGTTCCACTACCACGCGCTCAAAGCTGCGGGAAGAAGTCGGTTCAAATTTACCATGCATACCACTAACGTAGAAACGTTATAATGTGGTCATACTTTTTGTCTAGCCTAAGTTCGTGTTAGGTAGTGTTACGAAAAAATAAATACTAAATATACAACAGAAACATAATTCATTATAAATTATACATTTATTCCAAACTATTTCTATTGACTTAGTCATATACCATATCATTTAATATATATGTAGTGTGTCGAGTACCCTCGTAAATTTGGTACATAAACTCCTCATAATTCTTATGATACAGAAAAATATTTGAGCGATTGGAAGTTTTATATGTCACTATATTCTTAATATAATCTCCCGCCCTTTGAACGTGCTATTAGTTAATCCTCAATCTACTAAAAGATTTGTTACGAATGAACAGACAAGGTGCAGAAGAGAAAACCAGCGTGCGTGCGTGTGTGTGTGTGTGTGTGTGTGCGTGTGTGTGTGTGTGCGTGTGTGTGTGTGTGTGTGTGTGTGTGCGTGTGCGTGTGTGTGACTAGAAGCATGTGATGTCTACCAGTCGGGATTGGTATATTAAGGCCCACTCACTGTCGCATGTCGTGAGTATGCTTACGGACGGTTGTTAGTAAATGCGCTTCAACGAACGCGTTGAAGTCTTTTGTATCATGAAAAGTAATTGACGTTTGATCTTTGCAATGATGACTTCCACGACGTAGTGGTTATTGCGACTCACTGAGGAACAAGATTAATGGTTCGAGTCTAGTCTAGCGACGGAATAATGTCACCATAATCTACTGAGTCTCATGTTCCCAGTTTGAGCTGCCAGCTGACTGCTCAGGGAATTATGCTGTGTGTTTTATGTGTTATGGATATACGTTATATTGTGAACTAGCTGTGCCCCGCGGTGTTACCCGCGGTGAATAAGTAATCCCACGGGAACACTGCACTTTTCTGGTGATCAAAAAAGTGATCAAAGTAGCCTATGTGTTAAGCCAGGATATAAGCTATCTTGGTACCAAATTTCATCCAAATCCATTCAGCCGTTTGAGCGTGAAAGAGTAACAAACATCCATACAAACTTTCACGTTTCGCGGCTCTCAGCGCGCTTTATATAGCCACGGACGCTCAGTACAGGCGCGAGGCGTGTAGTACGTACTCTGTACGTTAAAAATGTTCGCCGTGATTCTTTAAATTGACATAACTTTTTTATTTATGAACCGATTGACATGAAATAAACACTAAATGTTAAGTGAAGCTTACTACAATATATTAGTGAAAACCGTATCTAAATCGAATAAGCCGTTTCTGATATTAGCGTGCACAAACATACAGACAAACAGACAAAAAAAAAAAAACAATTTCGGGTTCGGCATCGATATAATAACAACCCCTGCTACTTTTTTTTTATATATTTCCATTGTACAGACACCACTTTTCTACAATTTTATTATATGTATGTATAGATATAAACTATATGAGCTCACTAGGCAGTTCATTTCAGAGTAATATATTACCTACATAAAGAATAATAAAAAAGGAATCCCTGGTGTACTACGGCTACAGCACAAAATCGGAGCCCAGAGAAACCGCAAATAAATGAAAAGCTTGTATTAAATAAAAGCTTGGATGTGAAAAGAAACAATATGTACGTATGACCATGTGTATTGTAGTCTTTCCAATAGTGTACCGATTTAATTAATCATTTGTTCATGCAATAGGTCTGTCACGGCCGTGAGTTTTCGTCAGCGCGATTCAGTTTTGCCCAAAATTAGCAGCGCCATCTAGTTAAGTTATACACCTGGAACGAATCTATAAAATAATTTCAAATAATAAGAATGATCAGAATCAGTCAAGTAGTTCATGGAGATGCGCGGCCAAAAATATATACAATTCAAGTAGTGTGACAACATGTAAAGACGCTATAGCTATAGACTAATTTTGTGCTTTTTGTGTACAGAGTGGGTTTTAAATTTATAAACTTTTTGCAAAATGCAAGATATAAATTCTTTTACTCATAAGTTCATTAGATCTAAACTTCTGTTCATATTTTATTCTTTGTCAGTTACGTCGACGTTAGAGAATCATTTGAGCTCGTATAAAAGGATCTAGTCTTTGAGTGGGTTTCACCTCTTGACTTGTTTCCTTATACAGAATTATTATCAGGTCGCCCAGTGGAAAATACAATAAATAATCCTTCTTTACAGGTACTTGTGAAGTATCTTACTATTATATATATATTTTCTCTTGCCAAGCAGATGTTCGCATTGTTCCGGTTTTAATTGTTCCACACTTTTTTGAATGTAAGGAATCGTTATATATGTGAAATTACAGGCATGTGGGACGATCCATCTTCATGTTCCAGAAAAAGGGGCGCAATGCCTTGTGTCTTCTTTTCTTGCGTCTCGCTTGTACACCTGTCAAGCCAGGGGAGAGGATTCATGTCAAAAGTCCACATAAATAAATTGATATAAACAAAATTTCGAATTTCAAATCATTAATGTTTTATTATCACGACATTTTCAGTTGTTCATAACTTTATTAAACAAATGTACCGCTATTTCAAGGTCACAGCTATCAGAGAAATCGATAAACATTGACCTTATGATAAGATTATGTGCAAAAAATAATGTCTTCATTTTTTGTTTGGACCGGATGGTTGCTACTGCCCTACGGGATATACGAGCATGTACCAACGTTTAGTTTATACATTGTGATTAGTTACTTAAAAATATTAACTATTGGTATTATCAACTTATAAAGAGGATGTTCTGACTGACTGACAGAGAACGTTCAGTCAAAAACTTTTTTTACTGCGAGTTCTGTGGAAATAAAGTTTATAAATTTTACTTTCAAATTGGAGTGTTTAGTTTCTGGGTCTATTAATATGCAACGATTAAAACGTTTCAATGCTTATAATTCTGAGCTCTTTACTTACTTACGGGCAAAACCGCGCATGTTAGAAGCTGGTAATTAATATAATAATAACTCTATTTATTTATATATAATCTGAATAAGTCATGAATATAGTAGACACCTACTATAGTCCATGTGAGGGCATGCAAACGTTAGTTTCCTGAACATAAACATTATTAAAGTTGTTGAAATTATTAAAATTTTACAGTTTCCTTTCAAAAAACATTTAATAAAGTGTGAGAGTTAGCTGTGAAACCCTCCGTTGTTGTCATTCCCTCACTTGGACCAACATCTTGATTGTTATGAATAACTTTCACCCCATTGTTCGTAATGAGTTAAAAAACCTAATGTATCGTGATAACGTCTATGGTGATTGCCGACTGTTTCTTTAGGATACCTATTGGTTGGTTCCGCGTATCGAATCTTCGAATCATAGAAGATAGAATCTTTCGTATCTTCGAATAATAAATTGTTTTGAAATAACGGTACGTTTCTAGTATAGTATATATATATATATATTATTATAGCAGTGACGCATTCGCGTTACTGTGTTCCGGTTTGAAAGGTGTGGTTGCCGGTGAAATTACAGGCACATGAGGCATTCCACCTTCACGTCTCACATTTACGGGCGCATACGATGCGACTTGGGTCTTGTCATACCTACTTTGGGAGGACCCAAGTCGCATCGGCTGTTATGGGCCGAGGTTACCACTTAACACCAGGTGGGCCGTCGGCTCGTTCCGTAAATGTATTACATATACATATATATATGAGCCTCTTTGGGGCGCACTTACAATCCTTTCACCACACTGGTTCGACAGAACCGGTGACTCGAAGAAGAAGATTACATAAAAAAAAAAAAGTACCCGACTGAGCGCAGTAATCTCACATTTATATAATTTATGGTTGGTGTTTTTAAGTGTACACGTTCCATAATAAAAAAATTATCACTGTTTTCTAATTTCTAAATGTTCTCCTAAATATTTTTAATGTTCTCTGTTCTCTGGCTAAAAACTATCCTATATGTTAAGAAACGTACAACTAATAAGAGTATGACATCTTTCGTTTTACACGTATTAATCATTTTGAAATATATATTTTTATGTAGCTAATTTCATTTTCGCACGTTCCGAACAGCTGTCCCAATTTTGTCAAATATATAATTTTTCATTTGCATATCCAACTTTTTCACTGTGCTTCTTGGAATCAGCGACTGTGAATGTGAACGAGCTGTTTGTATGAGTTTAACAAATAACTGTTTTATCGCTTTATAGTGGGTGTTACTCCTCCGTTATAATGTCCTACACCAGTGGACCTGGTCATATTCTGAATGGGTTAAAAATAGTTTAATTACTGTGCTACTTTTCGTGTCAAACGGAAAAAGCTTGTTTTCTGGAAGGTAAATGATATATTTCTCATCTAGAGTTTTGACTAGATCTAGACAATTTATTGTATGTCCACTTTTTATTATAATATGTTAAGTTTAGAAGGTGTGTTTCGGAAATTCGGAAAGTTAAGCACCCGAGGTCGATGGAAGTGATTCGTGAATATTAAAGGCTTATTAACTACGAAGGTATTGGCATTACAGAAAAAAGTTTAAGAACAAAATTGTTCATAATATAAAGATCTACACTTTGATGATCGGTAAAATTCAATAAAATTGAATGGTTGGGGAGAAAACGACGAAAAATAGAAAAAAAAGTAAAATGTTTGCCTTGCGGGAGTAATAAGTTGAAAAATATTAATGTTATAAAAAAAGTTTTAGATAAAAATGTTAGTAAATTTAATTTGGAAGAGAAAAAGTCTCCACAATTTTTTGCCTAATACTAACCATTCTCGAGATATCGAATTAAACGCGTTTCCATCGAAATGACCTTGAGCTGACCTCAGTACAACCCCTCAAATTGGAATTTATGCTCAGAATACACCCCCCTATCAATCCTCAAAATCCCCAAACTGTGTTCGCTCATGTTTATTTATTTCGTAATTTGACTGGACTAGGTATGTGTCTAGAGCTTAGAAATGTGGCATAATATACACAGAAATAGAAATTAAATTTCTGAACAGTTATAAAATTTAATATTCAGGTAGGTACTTGCGTTGCAGGGACAACATTACGTCAAAACTAATTTAAAAAGGTCATAATTATAACTACCAAGGTTCCTATTTGTAACTCACGAATCCTTTATGAATAGGTACATGTTTTTTCAATGATAATAAGTTACGGAACACGCCGATGGCCTGTAGCTATTCAAGCTAAACAATGTACATTTAAGGGTTAGTGCAGCAAAGTGTTCACACAGAATTACGATGACGACCGACGCTCTGATGACCTTAAAACAGTGAGCGTGTAACCCAGAATAATGTACTGCTAAAGTACGTTTTGTTCTGCAACTCGACGTGTAATGTCGCACCAACTTATTACAATCACGAGCATCGTGGGAATAGGTACGTATGTGTCAATTGAGCTCTACAAAGGAGCGTTAGTGTATAAAATGATCCGTGGCCGAGCAGTGATCGAAAGGAACATTAAGGTCACGTAAGCACAAACTCGACACGCGAATTGCGAAACTGCTTAATCAAGTTTCCGGTTCGAGAAACCAACTCATTTTAAAGCATCGGCTATAAAATATTATAAATAACATCATAAAACTTCGCATTTTAAACTATTAGTGACGTACCTGGAATCGAACTTGTGTCCGTCATCTAGAGTGCCAGTGTAGTGCATCGTCAACATATCGCCTTGCTTCGACTTGGTGGTGCATCCTTCGGGAACGCTCTCTATGTCGACCTTAAGTTCGGTGACCTCGGGACCGGCAAACGTGGCCCCGGCCAAAGCCAGCACCGCTAACACGCAGCGCAACGTCATGGCGAACTTACGAAAAGTTATATGTGCGAGAGTGAAATACGTACTCTACCGAGGACGGCCAAGGAGCGACTGAGCGAGATCCGGCGCGCCAACGCCAACTTGGAATTTTGACAAAGTTTGCTGTTTGGTGATGTAGTGGAACCGGCTGGCTGGTGTTCCATCTCGCTCTAGGCGCGGCGCCTCCACACGTCGGACAGTGAACACTATATGCTTATCGAGGTCCAGCGTGTAGGTGACGCTTCGCCTCCGAGAGCCGGCCACGCGAACGTAGCGATGACGTGATATCGTCATTCTTGACGCGTTCCACTTTTACCAAAAACTTGCCAACTTCAAATATTTATTGAATAAATTATTCCATTGAACGGGACACCGGGGAAGAAAATTTTAAAACGACGTCGTTTTCTTCTGTTTTAATAAGATAATATTAGATGTGCCCGCGCGATCACTTGTTTAGTTATTCAGGCCTGTACGTGTGAATATAATTGGTACGGACCGCTAAGTTTATTTATCCTAACCTAGTTTAGGTCGCCGAGCAATACGTAGCAGATTGTTCACAGGCGGAAGATGCAGCGATGTTTTGTGTAGCCGCGACAGCCGAGGCTGAGAAGTAAATTTCTCTGAACCCATCTGAGAGAGATCCGAGGGAGTAAATATAAAATATTCCTGGTATGCACGGCAAAAGCTGCCTAAACTAGGGTATTATCCTGAAAATAATTATGTGAAACGTCGTAAATTATCGTTTTTGTTGCGATTAGCGCGGTAGAGTACTTAAACATGTGAAAAATATAACCTATGTGATATCAAAATTTTATGGAAAAACTTTTCAATGCCGTTAATTACATAATTTTAACAAAATATTACATGTAAAATGTATTCTAATAAAACAGAGGAACTTTGTTGACGACAATTTAAATTATAAAAAACTATGTAGTTATTAATTGAGTGTCAAAAAGTACAGCATAATCTGCTGGACCTACATATTATTTGCAACTTGCTTGTCCCTTACAGAATGTGTGATGATGATGCAAATAATTATGAAATTCGACGCCTAAGGGGTAAAAGTTCAAATTTTTGTGTAAAACAATATAACACAGTATTTTAAAAACCGTGGGTAGTATAATGTGTTACCATTTCTCAATCTAAATACCTAATAGGCTAAATAATGTGGACGAAGTCGTGGGCTAAAACTAGTTTATAATGAAACAGTAAAGGACTGACACACCAAGAAAGATTAATGTTGATGCGCCTGCACTTTTATTTATTACTACTTGACAGAAAGTTTGTAGTCTACCCTCTAGCATCACTTACCCCGGACCGGCTCAGCTATGCCGGCATATTGTAATCCTATTGTCTTGGGAGTGTGCATGCAAAATTTTAGCTCCATCGAGCATTGAGAAGTGGGTCAAACAAAATCAACTTGCAACATAACGATAGAGGTTCAACGGAATTCGTATTGTTATGTTACGATTTGAATCGGCTTGCAACTAAGTATGGGTAACGTTTTATACCAAAATACATGGGAAGGTGATATAATTGGAGGTCTATAGGTATGTTGACTATGGTGTTGACACAGGCAAAGGCATGTGAAAAGCTATTAGTTCAGAATCTATCACTACAGCTCTATGGCTCGTTGTCATGAAGGCAGATATTTCTGCGAGACAATAAAAGCAGTCACAAAATCTTCCCTGTCGTTCGCTGCGGGAACTGTGTCGCAGTATTTCAGCTAGAACTTTAGAAGTCTCTGAGAATTTTATCTAAACAGCAAAGTTTTGAGTTTAACAAGCTCAAAATAATAAGTACCCAAAACCTTTACAAAAACTCAGCTGCAAAAAATATTTTAACAATATAATATAAATGCTATTATTTTGTTTATTCACAGATCTTACTGCCAACGATTCTCGAAATACTGTGTTATCTTCTTTTACACTCAAAATTCATTTTTGGATCCCTAGGCATCGAGTTTAAAAAATTCCTTTCTTAATGTGAGCCTACAATCCTGTATATCCTGTATCAAAGTTTCAAGTATAATACATATAGGTATATATGGCTGAATATTTTTGCATATTTTAAACTGCTCCATCTAACTACAAAATAGGCAGAGCTAAGAATGTAGGTAAACTTTTTGACAATAGGTACATACAAAAAACACTGTTAATGACGACAAAACAAACATCTATGTTCGTAACAGCCACATTTCCACTCAGTACGTTTGTACTTTGTACTGAGTGGAAATCAAATCCACAACATACAGCGCAAAAGACAGAGCTACCTACTGAGCTGTGAGGTCGCTCGAATATATAGTTGTCAGATGGCAACGTGGTAGCTGATATCATGTTGAATTTGAACTTTTATCATTTTTGACCTTTTCTAGAGAGATAATAACTTTGTTGCAACTGATATCGCTATCTATTAATAATCACATTTTGTACTCTAATACACTAGGTGCACAGTGTAAAATGAAGTCCTGACCACATTTTTCTGTCTGTATGTGGTGCTGGTGGGTAATCTAGGAAACTACTACTTTTTAAGGATTATGATTTGAATATCACTAATAAATAAGGTTTGTTTTTATAATTTACGTAGCATTGAGAGCGAATGCCAGGCTATGAGAGTGCCCTAGCATAGCAACCGTATCAGTTAAACATTTCGATTTTACTGGAATAAGTATTTATATGTCATTTTACTCCGTAAATTATAATATTTAAATTCCGATTTAATTAATTTTGGTTTAGTTTGCTCTAACTGATATTTTTAATAGAAGATATACTATTACTACAATTCTATTCTATTCGTGTCACTGATGAAATGATTATAAGTGCGCCTCAAAGAGGCTCCTTTCGTGCACTTGACACATATCTTCGAATATACTACAATATACCTTCTACAATAAACATTTAGATATCAAAGACTAAACTCTTACTTTCATAGCATCTAAATGATATAAAAAACGGATAACACATAGTCAACTGTATGATAAAGTACTAATAATGTAACTACGGCGATGATCACACGACTGAATAAAAAAAAAGTTATTCCGCTAGAAATTTTATAAACAAATAATATTTCGCACACCGCCTAATATAATATTGATAGCAAATGCCTTAAAATTAACATTAACGCAACAAAATATATTTTGCATGTTGTTTTGTGGTAGCGTGTCTGTCTCAAAACAAATTAGCTGTCTTCTGCTCCCAGAACATCCGCTGTCAGTCGCACCACTCCTGTAATGAGATTATGGCGGGAAGGCACCTGGGTACATCATTCGGAAATAAGAAAATGAGGATGTTGAGACACCCTTTTACAAATAATTGTATGTTAACAAATACATTCCAACAGTACCTACATGCCTTTATTGTAACGGTGGTGGTTTAGATGTCCTTTCCTATCCGATCGTTTCTACTATAACCCTTCTAGGTCTGGACATACAGAACTTACGGCGAACTTCTTGAGCTGGCCAAAGTTTGCTGCGCTGCTCCAGAGGTCGTTGAAGAACATTGGATCCTCCTGTCCGCTTGCACCCAACAGCTCTCAGCACTCTGCACATTTTTCACTACCCTCACTAGTAACAGTGGGAAATACTATTGCACTGTCCCCAACGGGTACAATACAACGTTATCTAGCTGGGTGCCCTTCCACTGTATACACTTCTACTGTAGTATGTAGAGGAATTTAAAAGTATCTACGGCATAACTCGAAATTAATTTGGGTAGAAATAGATATTAATTTATTTGCCACTGAAACACGTATGTAAATAATTTGCATTACATCCTAACATTATGTACGAATTTATTCTTTTTTATTTAATTACATAGAAGGTTTGAGTATAATTACACAACCTCAAACATTCGCCTGGACCCATTAATATAATAAGTAGGTTACTCAGTAACGTACCAATGTAGCCATTCAATACAACTAAATATCAGATACCAACAGTCCTACCAACAAGTACCTATTAAGTTGTACGTACTAGAGCACGGTTAGCTTAGCTTTACCTGACAGTAGGCTTCCTGTGCTCTGAGTCCACTTCCTTTGGCCTGCGTCTGACTAACTAAGCCGCTATAACTACGACTGTGGGTGCCCTCCGTCCATCTTCAACTTTAAAGTTAAATTAGATAAGGTGTCATTCGTCAAAACTAGTACATTTTTTTATGTTATTTAGGTTATCGAACGAGCTGACGGCCCACCTGATGTGAAGTGGTAACCGCCGCCCGTGGTCAACAGCAATACGACTCAAGTCCTCTCCACATGTGAGTATTATTCACAAAAGCCGCAGCAAAGTTTTAGCAATAGCAATTTGTGCAAATAAGTGGACAGATAACTCATCAATTTTATATTTAGAACATTATTTTTATCACGAACTTATACTACTTGTACTTCTTTAAGTTTTTGTGGTTTCGATTAGTTTTGGACGAAAAATTCATATTATTGACTGAGTCATAATAATAATAGTCATAATAGTAATTTATTGGTAATATAAATTACATGTCAAACAAAAAACGGTTAATAATAGTGTAAACTCAAAAATAATAATAACTTGGTCATAATCATAAATTACATTACATTATAAAAACGAATACAGGTGGTTTATTTTTTAAAGAGAGTCTTAGACATTGTCGAATGGGGTATTAAGTAGTATAACTGGCTCTCTTTAAAATTGGTGGTAAAAGGATTTATTTAGCAACTATTTAAAGCGTACCCTTATTTCATCCATATTTCACGACGGTACCGAAATGAACAGAGGCGGCTGGTTGGCAAGACGCCCCGGATGAGAGCCGTAGTTAAAGTTGAAACTTGCTAGGAGAACTAAGTACCTAACTTTAAAGTTTACTTATTACGGTAAGTGTTAAAAACGAAATGACTCACCTCACAGTGGTTCGCCCGACAGCGAGAGCTCGCGTCTTATCTACCAACTACTGTTTTACTTCTAAAAAATATTATACAGCACTAAACGAGTGCTCCGTAGAGAGCTAGAGAGCCATCGATCGTGCGGCCCACGCGTAGAGACGGCTAACTCCTTCACCCGGTTCCCCTTGATTGAGAAATTATATCCAACCAGAAATAAATAATATACTGTAAAATAAGTTCTAGTATAGTAGTGATTATAACTATTATATGAAAAATAAAAATATTTTTATTCGTTCAGAGTGAATAATTCGAAGCCGGTGAATATCTTTGCTATGTACAATATTTCAGCATCCGTTTCAGTAGACAGACGAAGAGGAAAGTTTATGAAACAAATTTATAAAGTGGACCAAATGGGGTGAAACCCCGCGTTTGGTCCAAGTGAGGGACAGTTGAGGGACAATGGGAATTGGTTTGTTTATATTCTTCATCTCAAAAATTGAGAACCATGTCTTCTAAGTAATTTTTGGTATCGACTTAAAGAACTTAAAGTTTAACTTTAATAGTTTGCTTAGCAAAATTGTCTTCAAACGCTTTGCTCAATTAATCTTTGTATTTGTACCGGCAAACAACTTGAACATGAGTTGGCGAAGTGAGGGAAACTTCGCGCATACTACACTTCTATGAAAAATGTGTTCCTTTTTCTTATTTGCGATAGGCAAGCATTTGACTGCAATCTCACCTGATGTTAAGTGACGATGTGGTCTACGAAGAAGCTTGCTTGAATTGAATAACATTTTTAAAGTTGCTTGCCGGAACTGTCATTTTCGCAGAGGTGTTCCAGATTCTGTTATAGTCAAAGTTTATAACTTATTTCCATAGAATTCATAACTAATCGCTTGGAAACGTCAATAATATTAAAAACAAAAGGTCACGCGTATGTATCGCTAAGTTTGGCGCCTTTTCAATTCCTATCCGACCCTCCATGGGGAAATCTGTTCTTCCCCATGGAGGGTCGGATGGCCCTCACTTGGATAGATAATATTTTTGGATTGATATTGCAATATATGGATCTATTATTGAATCACTTTTTATAATATAATTAATGAAAATGGATTTAGATCGTAATATCGGTAACGGCCGCGTTCCGCTTATGTGTTGTGCTTACTCCCACCTGTTCGAGTCTCGGGAACTTCAATCACTTTGAGAGGCCTTCTTAACATCGGCATCGCGGTAACCAACGGAACACTGCCGGGCGCCCGCACGCGTGATCAGGGATTTTAATCGCGACTTAATCGTGATCGATATTATGTACTATATACCTACACCTCAATATAAAATATTCGGAATATAACTAGATCACAAACCACGAATTGGAACGTTTAATTTAGCGAAGACTGCATTTCCTAGGCGATGATAGAGGAGTTAGTATATTTGAAGTAGGCTCAATCTTCCGGCGCGCAAGAATACCTCACTCCTCTGACGACATCTTCACGCTGCAGCAGTAGAGGACTGAGTTTTCTGGTTTATCCATAAGTAGGTATTCTAAATTTAATGAATTTGAAACCTTTAGACTTCAACCCCATAGATAACCGCGATTTAAAAATTGACGTGAAATATTTTCCTACTAACAAAAAAGTATTAAGTAGGTAAGTTATCTACTGATTATTACAATACAAGCTTAGCTATTTCCAAGCCATTTCTTTATGAATTCTATGGAAATAAAATTTTTGACTTTGACTTTGACTATACTTCGTTTTGGGCTAGATGGCGCTGATTGAAACTTACACCGATATTAAAAATATATGCGGTTTGTACGCGCCAAATTTAGTATATATAAACGAAACTTTATACTTACTACACAAAGTTTCCCCTAGAGTTTCTCCTAGCTGTGCAGTCAAGTTTACTAATAACTAACTTGTGTTGTGAGGTCCCTCGGCCGCATGCAACGCATAGGGGATTTGGCTCTGGGATACGAGAGTAGCTACCTAAGCGTATGTGTTGTTCAATTTTTGTGTTTTTTCAGCGATCCTGATGCATTACTATTCTCTTCAAGTCACTGGTTCCCTCGAATAGAATAGAATAGAATAGAATCCATAATGAACACGGTCACTTTAACATCGTGACCACCTCATGAAATTTAAACCATTATTTTTTATTAATTATTACTTATTTGTATTTTTTTCCAGCAAAAATAAAGCCTGGTTCACTACTTTTATATATTCAGAATCTACAGATACGATCTCTGTAGATACGACTATAGTTTACGCACTTGGCACACCATTCAAAGATCGTACGTACGTACCTATACGGACTCGTATTAGTCACATAAAAAGGCTGCATTCGGCACGGTTTTTACATTTTCCACATGACCGCATTCAATTCATTAACAATAAGGCACGCCTATTCGAGGCAATTATTATTCAATACCTACTCCATACAATCAGTCGATCTGCTGCCGTCATCCCGCGAAGCACAAGTGCGCAAAGACCTCATAAACTTAAACAAACATAAAAAAAAAAATGGATAACATTGGTTTTGTCGTGGATGAAAAATTAACAGTTGTCGGAAATGTGCCGATGGAGTGTAATGGATGTGCGTGTATGTACAGCAGCGGTGGCGACATCTCTTCCAGTTTCCCTGGACCTGGTGAGAAAGTGATGGTTCCTGTCTACGGCGTGTGAGTCACCAGAATGAATAATTATTAGTGAACAACACTTCATACAGCGCCATCTGTCCCAAATTAATCACAGCCTGTAACAACTATGGGAACCAGATAACTGATTGAATGTCATGCCCATTTCTGCCTCCAAACAGTGACGCATTCGCGTTACTGTGTTCCGGTTTAAAAGGTGTGGTTGCTGGTAAATTACAGGCACATGAGACATTCCACCTACACGTCTCAGATTTACGGGCGCATACGATGCGACTTGGGTCTCGTCGTACCTAGTAGGGGAGGTCTCAAGTCGCATCGGTTGCTATGGGCAGAAGTTACACTTAACATAAGGTCGTTTCGTTCCATAACTGTATAAAATGAACTTAGTTTTTTTTTTGTAAATATATAATAACCATGTATTCATGGTTATTGCAAGGTAAGTGAAAAAGCCTTAAGGGGGTGACAGCTGATATTACTTAAGCTTACTTATCCTTGAGCAGTTGTGAAATCAGATAATCGGGTATAGACATATAAGATTGTCGCTTTTAACATATATAACATATCCCGGGAAAAGGTTAATATTGTAGTAAATAGACATTTCCTAGAAGTTTTTTAATGACGATTTCCGTGGCGACTGGTTCAAGTGCCGGGTGCGAATTCCAGCTCGGAAAATTTTGGCCGGACACGTAAAGTAGCTTGCGGCAGCCAATCCCACCTGATAACCTATATACAAAGTTACGGGAATACGTTACTCACTTACTGCTTGGCGGCAGGAGGTCTATTGTATAAGTTGGTCTAAGGTCGCAGTCCCGCCTCTAATGAACTTGGCAAACAGTTATCTGCCATATCTTCTCACTGTTGTTTATTTTACATTATCAAGTGTCACAAAAAAGTTATCTATAAGCAAGGCCATACACCAAAATTCGAGTTTGTACATAAAATGTATTAGTTTGTTCAATATTTTCTATAAAAAAACACAACTGGCAAGGATTACCACGAATATACGAGTATACGAGTATACAGCTACCCTACTCGGAATGATCGTAAACTTAAAGCCAAAACGCATCGTCTCACCAAATCGAAGCTGGTGCACGTAATGTTGAACGTAAATCTGCTACTACAGTCTAATCCAGGACTGTCTTAAATGTTTTACTCCAAAGATTCGTCATGACACTACCTAATATTTAAATACCCCTGTAGTTCCCTGCCGCCTGCAAAACTTTTAGTCAAGACCTAAAATAATATATAGATTATGCGGTGTAGGTAAGTATAATGGTGTGTATAAATCATATTTAGGAAAAGGAAAGCTATGATCAGTGAATTGATCGCCTTTTTAAATGACTAATACGAGAATATAGTTAAACGCCACATTTTAAATTATAAAACAAACATGTGTCATCATTATGTACAAAACGTTGGTTTGGAGGGTCTAATCTTTATTTTTTATACGTTTCACGAGTTATAGAACTAAAATCCTTATTCCATAGTTTGATCATCATGCCTACGATATCGCCATCTATTGGGCAGCTGACGAAGTTGGAGTAACTTGAAACTCTTCCTATTTTCCTAGAAGCACATAAAAAGGTACTTGATATAAAATACAGAGGGCACTTTATATACTACTTAATTTCAATCGTATATTTACATTTCAGACGAACAATTCGACCTTCTCCGACGCCAGAAACAGAAAAATATTTGATCAATTGTACACACATTTGAACACATGTTTGATGTACATGCAGACATCACGCAAGGTGATGCAAAAGCAAATTAACTTTGCGGAAGTGTGGCAGTAGAATGTTTGAAGTTTGAATGCTTGATGTGCCCTCGAAAAACCACCACCGAATGGCAAAGTCCAAACATTTCATCAAACATTGAAACAAATCTCGAATACCCGCATCAGACGTAAGTGTTCAATTAAGTGTTCAAATATTGTTTCTGTGCCTGACGTCGGAGTTAGACACAGAGGCTGCCAGTGTTCGAGTTTGTTTACTTTCACAAGTTACTCGCCAAGGTAAGTTAAGAACCGTCAATGTCAAAGTTGTAATTAATCAAAAACAATAAAAGATGCGGTGTATATTTCTTTTGGACTGTTAAATAGCGTCAGCTTCGTATATTCGTTCTAGGTTGTTAGTTCGATTAAGAAAAAGTTAAATAAATTTATATATTTTTTTTTTTATATATAAAAAAAAATTGAATGAATTTATTGCCTGCAGTAATTAAAACAAATTGTATGTGATTCACAGAGAATTCCGAATTAAATAAACCCGGGAGGCAATTAAAAAAATCATACGTGTTTCACAGATAATTCCAAATGGCGCCTCCCGGAATTTGTTATACTTCTCTTATAAGAGCAGTATAACAAGTTCAAGTATGAAACTTGTATGATAGTCTTAATTTTTTGTGTTTAGTTTGATCGTCTTCCTTGCAAGGAAATTGAATTATTGGTGTGTTGAACGCATGCGTACTTCCGCGAAGTGAGGCACACATCTTTTGCGCGAACAGCCAATCCAATCCAGCCAGTGAACTCTAGCTCAGTGATGCCAACTCCTACAGAATGTTCCCCCTAAGACCAACTCAAATTCCCCTAAATATCGTCTAATATATATTAAAAATCCCTAAAATTTTTGTAGTAAACTCGGTTTGAGGTAACTTCAATTACAAATTAAAAATACATTCAAATAGTATGAAATAGCTGTTGTATTTATGCAGGTGCATTATACATATTTACATGTACGGGGTTTAATTCTTAATTAATGACCTTATAATATTAAATGATGATAAAAATGAAACTAAACGTTTTTTGATGTGAAACATCTATAGCCGCACGTAAAACCGATTTCTGGCTTGGCGACGCGTCGCCACGGCATGAGCGCTGATTGGTCCGTTCAAGGATACGACAAATCATAAACATTATTAGTGATGGGGTACTTAGTTTCTTACAAAATAATGTCAATGTTTCACATCTGCCAGGCGTCCCGTGACGGCTCACATTTTTTTTTTATTGCTTAACTTTTCTTTCATCAAATTTAGTTTTGATGTGAAACATCTATAGCCGCATGTAAAACCGATTTCTGGCTTGGCGACGCGTCGCCACGGCATGAGCGCTGATTAGTCCGTTCAAGGTAACGACAAATCATAAACATTATTAGTGATGGGGTACTTAGTTTCTTACAAAATAATGTCGATGTTTCACATCTGCCAGGCATCCCGTGACGGCTCACATTTTTTTTTTCTTAACTTTCAATCACATTAATAGTTTTCCGATATTTCAGTTATAGCCACGCTTACATTTGGTTTAGTTTGTTGGTTGGGTACGAGGCTTAAAATAAATTGTATAGACGTGTGGTAAAAAAAAACTTATATAATATACCCCCTACATAAATGTACCCCTTAAAAAAAATGTGAGCCGTCACGGGACGCCTGGCAGATGTGAAACATCGACATTATTTTGTAAAAGTAATATGTCGTAAAATGTGTAAATCGGTTTTACGTGCGGCTATAGATGTTTCACATCAAAAACCCCCTGGATGTCTTGAATCCCCCTAAATTTGGGGACCCCCTAGTTGGCATCACTGCTCTAGCCACCGGCCCACCGTCCGTCACTTCGCGAGTGTGGCGCTTGTCTTGTGGCCGCTTGTTTCGTGCGTTGCCTCTGCACCTTCGTTATCATACAATACAAGTTTCTTCTTTTAGAAGCCCTCAACCTTACAGGTAAGCAAAATGACACACTTAACAACCATATCTTCATTTTACTAACAAAGCTTGTCTTGTAATCCTTATACAGTAGAATCCGTCTATTATGACTTCGTTTATAGCGGCTAACCGGTTTTAGCGACGAACATGCAAAAACACGTTAGATTTTATATATAAATATGAAACTATATAGAAGTAGAACTATGAAAACATATTATTTTAGTACGACTCCAGTTTATGCGACCAACTGTTCAGTCGCATGTTCTAATTTGACAATAACTCGTTAGAATGACGCACAGTGTTTTGTTTACGACACCTACCCTATGCACCGCCGCGCCGCGCCGCTGTCACCCGCGTCCCTGCTGTTTTCCCTCGCCTTTTATTTCGATTGGTGCAATCTGTTTTGACAAGACCCGGTTAAGAGCCGTCTGCTCTCATCAAAAGCCCGTGTAAACGCTGTCAAGGCCATCTGCGGCCAAAAGCATAATGTCCAGTCATAAAAAAAAAAAGCTGTTTTGACAAGATCAAAGATAAATTATGTGCACTAAAATGAGATCCATAAAGCGAAAGTGTCTCTCAAAAGTTCAGCATATCTCATTTTACCATATCCACAATAAAGAAAAATAAACATAAGATAGAACCCCTGTTTAATGGTAATCTTTTGAAAGCTAAGTATGTGCAGTTATTTTCTCAAGAACAAGTAGATCAAGCACTTTTACAATGATTTGAGCTTCAGTGTAACCAGAATACACCTGTAAATGAACCTCTCCTGCAAGAAAATAACTTTTTTGTTCGATACTTAATTACAAATTTCAATTGTTCAATGAGTTGGATAAACCGTTTTGAAGTTAAACACAACACAGAGTGATGTGAGCTATTGGTTAAAAAGTTTAGCCAAATTTGTACACATATTTTACTGAAGAAGAAATATATAATGAGGAAGAGACTGGATTGTTTCAAAGAAAAATGCACAGGAGTAAAATTATCAAACGGAAGAATAACTGTGATGATGACAGCCAACATGAATGGTACAGTTTAAAAAACTTCTCGTAATTGTGAAATCTCAAAATCCTTGTTGTTTTAAAAATGTATGGCACTTGCCAGTGGATTATGAGAGCAATCACAAGGCCCGGATGACTAGTGACATTTTTACCAATTGACACGCTTGGTATTGTGAACTTACAAAAAAGTAAAAGAAAATCCTGCTATTAGTTGACTACTGGCCTGCACATCCCCATATTGCTGGCCTAAGAAGTATAACCCTCGCATTTCAGCCTCCCAACATGACTTTGGTATTGCATCCAATGGATTATTTGAGCACTGAAGTCACACTTTCATTAACACCTTGTTCTGAAAATGATCCAGTATCTTGACGCTGGCAGAGCCAGCAGTGCTAATGACCCAAAGATTTCGATGATATATAATATGTGCAATGTTTAAAATTATTGGTTTCTTTTCTGTTTTCACATATTTGTTTTATGTACTTTGAAATTAGTCTATTGTATACTACATTATTTCGTATACGTATGTATGTATACATGTATGTAATAAAAAACTGCTTAAATTTATTTTATTAATACCTTATTTGTACCTTACACCTACCTTACTACTTACTTACCTTACTTTTTTTATTTTTTACTCAGGGGTAAATCTGAGTCTAAAATCCGGTTAGTACGTCAAAATGTCCCTTGAAGATGTTATATCCGGATTCTACTGTTTAAAGTGTCTGCACTCAACTTTAAATAGTTTGTTTCAAAACTAAATGACACTTTTTAAAGTGTGAGGCGCCAGATAAAAATATTGTGGATAATTAACTCTGTTTGTTTGCATTGTTTTTTTGCTTCACACTCATTAATCTTAATCTCATTAATCTTTTAGTTCATTCTGTTAATATGTCGGAAGAGGAAGATAGAGGTCAGTTTTTTGCCCTGGAAGATATAAATCAGGTATCACGACCAAAAAAAAAAAAGGTCCAGCAATTCTATCCAAGACGCCACGTTTGCAAGAGGAAATTAGGGCCTATCTTTGATGCTGTTGCTGCAGATATGGCTAACAATTCAACATTGTGAGTACCATGTAATTAAATTCTTAACAGTTTATTAGATGGACATGTGTAAGTTATATTTACAACTAAATATATCTTCACTTATATTGTACCCTGTAAAGTGCAAAAATGCAAACAGTGTTATTTTACAAATTTAAAATTATAACTGTAAAATCAATGAGAAAAAAATTAAATAAACTGACTCCTTAATTTTAAACAAGAGGTTGAATAAAAAACAAATAATAGGCATAAATTAATTATTCTGTTTTAAAAATAATTCAAAAGACTATACTACTACTAGTACTATAATGTTACGTTTTATTTATTAATTATCATCAAAGTAGTCCGAGTGAGTAATAACTTTTTTTCTACAAGCTATGTTTTGAGTGAATGATACAAAATTGACATGTTTACTTTGATTTTTGAGCTATTTAATAGCTGCCCTGCATCTAAATTTAGGCTTCAAAACTTTCATTGATTTTATCCTTCTATTCAAACTTTACAAAAAATATAATATTTTATTTAAATTTTCAAAATAAATTGAATTAACAATTTGTTAATGTAACAACAGAATAAAGATAATTTATTGGCTCCATACATCTGTTACATTTCATTAAAAATATTTTTAGTATAACTATTAAAGAGGAGACCTAATACTCAGCAGAGGGTGCCAACAGGCTGAAATGATGATGATAACTATTTAAGTATAATCAAGGTTCAACTGATATTATTATAAAAGTGATATTACAATTAAAGGGAGGCATCAAAGGCCATATGGTGTTTGATGCAACTCGAAACTATTTATGCTAGTGTAATTCTCACTATCTAGACATTATATCTGGTATAGTAGTTACTATACCACCGTTGCTTTAAGGTCTCTTTTTGTTTTAACATCACTTATAACAACAGTATGAACGTTGATTACCACCGTACTTTAAATAAAACAGGGTAGCATAGTTGGACATCTGTCCAAAACATAGTTACGTATATATACTCTTAAAATAAAATAAAACTCGAAGCCATATACAAGTGCATGATAGGTGGCTCTTTGAGGTGCACTATAAACTTTTCACCACCCTACCACTCTGATTCCTCAGGGAGACCGGTGACATGAGTATTAGTAGTAGTAGTAGTAGGATGCATACATGTATTTTGATTTAGTGCATTTGAATCATTAGCGATTGACAAACATAAATAAACATTATTTTTTTTAGTTTATATTATTACTTATTTGAAAAGGAAATGATATGATAAAAGTGAGAATATGAGTTCATACCAAATCCAGGAATTCTACCAACATAGACAGTTTTTGATTTGTGTAACGTTAGGGAGGGACTGACACTGTGTTTCGTGAGATACAGTTTATAATTGAATTCTCTACCTTAATGGTCAAAAGCAAAGTTTCTGCATTAATTAGTTTTTTTTTTTGACTACATTTGAAAATCTTGTCTTATTCAATAGCTTTCTAACGAGATACAGTTGATAAAAAATACGGGTTTAAAGATACAGATACTATTGACATGCAAAGTCATCTTTACGTACAATACGACCAGTAGTTACAAAAAAACTAATAATAAATAAAATTAGCTATATTTTGCTTTATTTGCTTATTAAGAACTGTGTAGTATTTAAATCGAGTGAAGGTTTTTTTGTAATGGACATGAAAACAAAAACTTTTAAGATGTTCGGCCAGAAACTCCTAAAATCAGATTTACTCAAGTAGTTATCAGGAAATGTACTGTTATTTTTTTTAGATAGGCTTTTCATGTAAGTACTACATTGACGCGTACTTTATCCGAATGTTTGAAGAGAAAAACAGACTTTAACATAGCAAAAAAGTCATAACATTTCAAAATATAAAAGACTAGCGTTGAATACAACGTAATATTTTGAAAATATTTAACCTTGTCCTATATAAGACACCGAAGGATAGTAATGTTGATAAGGCAGGATGTCACTCATTGAAACCACAGCATGATTCATCAACAAATGCCCAAAACAAACAGCTTAAAACTTGGGATTCAAAGAAGCGAGCCAAGTAAATTTTGCTTATAAAGGATATTTTTATGGCTTCATTTCCTCTAGGATTGCTTCGTTATAGATATCCAGCTTAGCTTAGTTTCAACTATTTCGGCATTATTCTGGATCATTTTGCATTTAATCGCCTTGTAAAAGAACTCATACGTTGCAGCGAATTGGCAGCAATAATGTTCTGGTAACAGCGGCTAGACAAGATCAATAAGTAACATTTCTTCATTTGGAATAGTCGCGTTTATCCGCTGTTGATATTGACCGTGGGCAGGGTATAGTGTGAATTGAACTCATTCTTATTGAATACTTTCTATGGCACTGAAAAATATAAGCGGCCGACGGTCTTGAGTCTATGCGTGACGCGTGAATTGCGGAAAACATTTTTATGACGTAAATTCAGTGAATTCTTTTTCTATATTATGAGACTGGCTTTGTAAACAGTTTTGTAATATATATATATATATATATATATATATATATATGTAATGTTACTATATCTACCGACCAATAATTTCATATCACGCATTAGGGATAAAACATGGACTGGGATAATGTACGGCGAAATAATTGGGCTTCTTTGCGAAACTTAGAGATAAGACAAAAATAATTAAAAATATAATGTTTGCAGGTAACAATAGAATACCTACGTTTAAAAAAAGACAATTGTTACATATACCGTCCATTATCAAACTATTCAAGTACCTAACTAAACAAATCTTTCTTTCTTTATTTTCGTAGAGCATATTTTTGTTGATTCCAAGTGTAAAGGTGTCGTGTGCCCGAAGGGGATATGTCAGGAATTTTGGTATTTCACTTATTATTAGATCATTTTGAGATCATTTTAAAACTATGATACTGTCGAAAATATTAACTCTAGTAATGCACGTTCTTACGCGCCAGTGACTTTAGGCAACAGCGTCCAGCTGTACACTACCACGCTTCTACTACTACTACACCTCTTACTTCTACTACACCCCTCATTCTACTACTAACGACTACTACTGCTACTACTATTCGTGTCACTAACTTTCGAATCACTGTGCGCCTCAAAGTTTCCTGTTATGTACGTCACATACAAGTTATATAGTTTCTGTTTTTTGGACATGCCGGTCTCATGATATTTCTTCACGTTTAAAGAAAACCAAATCTTAAAGAGTGAATAGTGCCTTGGTCCCACTAGTTATGTTTTATATTTGTTGATACAACACATAGCGGCTCACCGTTACGTACATACAAAACATTATTTCATTTGAACCTGCATTCGTATGGAAACACATCACACTGTATACAACCATGTAGAATGCTACAACCACCCGGCACTATTTCAGGGCGCTCCAGAATAAAGCAAGATCCCGCAGAATGCAAGCTGTTAGCATGGAACAAACCGCCCTCCTCGGGTACGTATTTTATTGACGCTATTATAGATTCATCCTTGTAGGTAGTCTAATTACACTTAAACGTTACTGCTAATAATTATAAATGTTTCAAATGTCTAAAATAGATTACTGCTGCTTTTTATAGTGTTTGTCTTAATCATAATTAAATACCATTTGCAGTGTGTAACTTAGTTTTTTGTTTATTTGGGGCTGTAATTGTACTGAGTTCTACTGAGGGTGTGCCTACCTTGCTAATAGAAATAGTGGAGCCGTTAATAGATAACTGCTCAATTTCATGAATATGCTCACATCTAAATATACGGAGTCTACAGGTCTATTAATTAGGTAAGGGTTTGATGGTCCAACCGTCCTGACTGCAAAATAAGTTTTTAGTACCGCTACCGTCGCAGGGAAAAGTTGTTTCTGTCACAGCGGAGACAGCTTTGTTTCAAAGTACATAATTGATCACTACACATTTATAAAACAGAGTCCCCCGCTCTGTCTGTCTGACTGAACGCGATATCCTCACCCTTCCTCAAGACTCGAGTCTTTTTGTTTTTGCTATGGGCAGAGGTTGCATGAGTCTTCTCCTGTCAGCATTGTTTTCCAGATACGACGTCGACGCTCAAACAAAATACATCATATCACGACTTGTGCCTCTGGTTACATTCGAATAAACGCCCTTTGCATGTTGTTGAAACCCAACCGATTTCAGTAATCCACTCAATGTTTACATACTGCTCTTCATACAAAGTAGGCTCACTGTATATGAACAAGACATGTGTACTAACTATTTTACGACTCCTCAGATTTTACGTTTGCACGTGCATCCGTATTGAAATATAACACACTGTATGCAACCATTTAGTTGGCTACAACCACCTGGCACCATTTCAGTCCGGGCCGTGGTCAAAGAAAACGCAGCATCACGACAGCTGTTAGCATGGAAGAAAACGCACCCCACTCGTAAGTATTTTATTCACGCTGTTATAGATTCATCCTTGTAGGCAGTATTTTAGTCTTATTGCACTTAAATGACAGAAATAGATTACTACTGCTCTATGTAGTCATTTGTCGTGGTCATAAAAAAAATGGCGTTTTGTGTTAACTAAGCTCAACTAAAACTAGTTTTTTGTGATATTGTTTCTGTAACTTAGTGAGCTATATCAATGTACGGCGCTTCGTGACTGCAGTGTGTAACTTAGTTATATGTTTAATTGGGGTGTAATTGTACTGAGTTCTACTGAGGGTGTGCCTACCTTGCAAATAGAAATAGTGGAGACGATAATAGATGAATGCCCTGTTTCTTTAATAAGCTCACATCTAAATATATGGATTCTACAGGTCTATTATTATAACCATATTGTAATAAGACAATTTCAATAGGTATGTTTAATTTACCACCCACAAAATTAATTTGAAATGTGGTAAATCTTGATTTTATCTCCGTAGAACAAAGTGTTTTCAACCTAAAAATAAGATTTAAGAAAAGTTAGAATCCGTGGAAAGCCTTATTTCTATTCCAATTAGGGCAGGCCAAGGAACCTACCCGCTTCCCAAACGAGATATATGACAAATTATTATCGGAACCTCTATTCTGCATGACCGGGCTCAAACCGAGAGCATTCTACTGAAGAAAACCTTCAAAATTACTCTCGAACATTTGAGCTTCAATATACGATTAGATCCTTAGTCCTGACAAAATAAGAAAAAAACTTCACGAACTGACGCTAGAGCTATCGAACATTTGTATGAAGTATCATCAGAACTTTTGTATGGCTGTTTAGAGAGGATAAAATGAACCAGGCATCATTCAGTCATACTCATGCTGCTAGTCATCCCGCGTAACTTTTAATGGAAAATTCCTTGTGCTCGGATCCATGTCTAGCTTTTTCAACTAGTGAAACTTTATTACATTCTGACTGATTTGAAAGCTTGGCTGACAAAAACACCGCCCAGAAGACGAAACTACGGAATAATTAATATAACTATTAACTGTTACGTAAGTTTTTTAAAGTTGGAAACATTATTTTAATGATCTAGTTGTAATTGGCTTTTTGATGAAGTAACTAGATGTACAAGCTGCGGGGGTAGTTAGTACTACAAAAATGACAGCTATGACATTGACATTGGTCTCGTTATGTATTACGCATTTCAGTTCTTCGTTTTTGAATTCTTTTTATCTATTTTATTCTTTTATCTATTCTATATCTTTTGGTAACACTATTATCTAGTGTTTGACTATATTTCCGGATTTGCAAAGAATGTCCTACAAGTAGCATCACGCAGCACATTACACTCCTTATGTAAACGCTTCCACAAAACAAAAGGAAGTGATTAAAAATCGTATAGTAACCCATATTAGATACGTGACTATGGCTTTACAATCGAGCATTCCCAGTCTTTGGGGATAGTCATCATATTTTTTTTTTATTGGGGTTCGCTAAACTGGCTTAACACTTTTATAATCTTAATTAAGCATATTAATATTCTAAAATAATGTGTCAAACCTACTAGAAGCGAATACAGCTTGCCTAAAAATGAAATTCTCTCTATATAAAACTATGGTACTATGTAGGTAATAATAATATTTTTTAAAAACAAACAAATAATGGAAAAGAAACTGAAAAACAAAAGAATATTATACATACAACATGTAGTTTACAATTTTTAATATAATTTTATGTTGGGAAGTCTCTTTATAGAAGAGACTGATGAACAAAATATGTCTAAATCGTGACAAATTTCATTATACACAGAACACATGCGATACATAGGAGCGTGCTCGCCATAACTGGTGCGACTAAACGGTAGATTGAACGTCTTTCTGTTTTGAATACGACTGGAAGAACGAGGAACATTTAACTCAATTTTCTGTAGCAGCTGAGGACAGTAAATTTTACCATTTACAATTTTGTGCAGAAATAAAATGAGTGAATGGGGAATGCGAGAGCGTCAGTAAGGAGACTAACAGCTGCATTCGAATTGCAATTGGGAAGCATGGAAGCTGTATCCGCATCGTATTGCCACGTTATATGAGGGAGATTAAAATCTCCTGTTATTAGGAGTGATTTTTTAGGCAATTTATGTTGCACTATGTCTGATATATTTCTAAAAACGACGTCAAGGTGATCAGGAGTGACAGGTGGCGGAAGGTATAGGTTGTAAATACAAAAGTCTACTGTTGACGTGCCGTTTTTCAATTTAAATACAATCCAGACATCCTCTACAGCGGTTTCCCATTTATATTTTCGAACTGCAGCATATTTATTTAGGACTGCTATCAGAATCATATATCATATCAAATAAAATAAAATAAACAAAATAAAATAAATCATATATCATTTATTTTTAGGAATGTAGGTACATAATTATAGGTGTATTTTTGAATATTTGTTCTATATACATTCTTACCTATAAAGCATGCAAATTCTTATTAAGCAAAAATATAAAAAATTCAAATCAGTTAATATTATTTAAGACGTTTCAGGTTTTTCTTCGAGGAACTTTGAAATGGAGTAGTAACATTTATCTATGAGAAATGCCTCAGAAGAAGAAGAGAAATGTCTACTCTTGAAACTTGTGATGTTGTCGATACAGTTTATTTCTTCTTCGTGCTGAATCAGCGCCGTTAACGCCAAAAACTACAATATTATTAATCCGCCACTGCGTTTCTTGATTCCTATAAGCGCTTGTATATCGTGGGGCGCGGGCTGCCGGATCTCTACCTTAATACGCTCTTATTTCTGACTGTGACTTCGGATGCAGTTGAACGCCGAAAAAAGCGATAAAACATTATTATTAATGCGGACCGTTACTCTACAAATATATCTGATAATACGCGTCCATGGAATAACCTCATTGTGAAGGGACCTTCATTTGCCGAGTACCGAATCAACCATAAATACATTTGTAGCGTCAACGGCGCCGAATTGATAGGAAAGTAATTAGTGTAATAACGTTAAAGGGTAAATTCGTGCTTGGTACCATTCACAAATTGAATGTAGCACGGTCCCGGCCTGTGTTTCCGTGCTGGCCACTTGCCAAGCGACTCGGTCGATGCCGTGCCCCCGCCCAGCGGGGCGGGCGCCCAGGGTAAGGCTTCAGCTATCTCCTAGCGTCTCGACCTTATTTCCGAAGTGTTTTACACTTTCACTTTTAATTCAATCCGAAAATATATCTGCTCACCGCGACAAAAATATCCACCGTGAATCCAGTGATTCTTCCCTTCAGCACTCCGTTCCCAATTTTTTTTTTATTCGTGATAGTCAAGCTTTTGACCGCAATCTCACCTGATGTTAAGTGATGATGTGGTCTACGATGAAGCATGCTTGCCTAGAAGGAACCTATTCACTCTCCTAAGAAAATAATAAATGCAGTGACCCTGGAAACATCGAGGCTGTACCAATGTAAACACTTCAGTCTAGCTGTCAAATTTGAATGTCCAGCTCTACTTATGGTTTGGTGACGATGCGGTTGAGGGATGTACTGCCACCATACCTATTTGTACCGCCAAGCAGTAATTCATTTGCGATACTGTGTTCCGGTTTGAAAGGTATGGTTGCCGGTAGGCACATGAGACATTCCACATTTACGTCTCAGTGTAAACGGGCGAATACGATGCGACTTTGTCTTCTTGTAAGAATACCTTGTTCGCTGAGAATGTCTAGGGGTAGGGGAGGACCAAAGCTGTATTGTTTGTTATAGGCACAGGTGACTACTTTAACAATCCAGGTCATCAGCTCGTTCTGAAACTTTATCATATAAAAATAAAAGTAACACTGACGTGGTTTCGTGCGACGGTGAAATTATATGAAATCAAAGGTGCAAAGATATATTACTATTCACTGTAAAATATTTCATTAACGGGTATAGTTTGGATTTAGAAAAGTATGGTATATATTTGATGTGCATTAAATTTATCGATTAGGAGCAAAACTGGATTAAAGGTAATTAAAGCAGAAATCTGAAGCTTTTGGTAGAGCAAGTATTTTCAATTAGTGCATCCATCCATAAATTGCTGCAAAAGTAACTCTAAATATATATAGTTATACTTGTTCAGTTTAAAAAAGTTACGGACTAAAACCCCCAGCTACTTAACGTCTGTCAGCAGCTAAATATTCATGCAATGCCAAGTTCGTCCAGACCCCACTAGCATAGTTTTACATGTAATGGCATGACATCCTAAGAATCCTAAAATCCTCAAATAAGCATTTTAGTAATTAGTAATTTCATATATTTTCCTTACGTGAATTTATATGCATGTGTGTAAACTGAATAAAATTCAAATGCTAATTACGGCAGTGGGCCCGCGCCCTCAAAAGCCGCGCCTTATCTTTGCGTAGCTGACACATAGACATTAATAGTACTACATTGCACGCACTATTGATCTTAAAGAAAACCGCTGAAAAAATGATCGAGCCGTTTTCGCATACATACTTAGCTGTTAATATTCAAGTTCTGCTAAGTTCTGTACCATTTAGATAATATCAAAAAATACTGTGCTTAAACTTGAGTATAGTGTACGCCATAATAGCTTATACATGTGACCAATCATGTGACACATTTCTACGAGTGACGAGAGTCTACCTAAGTATATCCACTAGAACTCATCGTCTTCTGCGTTACACCGAACATTTGCCTCATCTAAATTGTCTTTTAACCACCCTTCTCACCTAATACACGTCAATATCGGATACAAACAAATGTATTTTGTTGATACAAGATGTCAATTTAGAAAATAAAGGTCACAAGTTTCAGTGTTTTGCGGCCGGATTTAACAAGTCCAATGGACGATTTCGCATGATCTGTTTCGGGCCGACGTTGCAGAAACGTTTTATGCTATCCGTACCGAGTGCCCAAAAGTGTTTGCGTAACCCAGTTTAATTGTGCTCATATCGTCTGCTGAAATCGTATGGATGTACGGTGTTATCATAACATTCAATGAAAATTCCAGACGAATTTAATAAAGTTATATTGTCAAATCTAGTGTAACGTCAAAAAGTTTGCTGAATATAACTTTCATCTAAAAAAAATTCGTGCGTCGCGTCGGGGACACACGCGTGAATAACTGGATTATTTTCTTTGAAATTACATAAAAAAGTTGTGGAGCGTCGCGTGGAAAAGTGGTTTTGAAAGTGAATCATAGGCCGGATCACTATGACACTTGAGCTCTTCACTCGAGACAGCCCTCGACTTGTTGAGCCGCCGTATTTATGACGTTCCCGAGGGAATTGCAGCTTTATTGCTCTACTTAATCTGCTCCCTCCGAGTTTGATACTCATTCGATGAGGTGGACCTGGGCCGGACTTACATAAAAAATCCGTACTATATCGTGCCCGAGAGTTTTAATTAGTATTTGGAGCAAACTTGGAACTATTTGTTTAACCGTTTCTATGAAATTGATATGTAAATTAGTCTGTTTTGGTAACATGGAACTTTGGTGGTAAAGTTGGTATTTCGTTGTCTGTTGAACAGCGAGATGGGAAAGTTCACGTAAATTCGGTACATAAATTTCATTGTTCTGCATGAGCACATGGAATTTTGGATGGAATTTCATTTCATCTTGTGTGGGTCTCGTCAGAACTAATTTTTTAAAAGTTTTTGTACAATTTGTGCAATTAATCGATAGATACGCTTATATATTAATCATCCAGCTAACTTGTAAACCAAAGAAATATCTAAAATGACTTACAAAACTAATGCTTTTCTTCAAATATTTTACTGGGATATTTTCAAGTTGCAATTAATAAAACAATATTATTGTTATGTTTTTGTCTATCCGCGAGTAGTGGCTGAATGTTCATAATTTCTGCTTTTTTATTCATCTATTAAAACATGTAATAATATAATATGCTAGTGTGACTTAGTAACAGAAACAGCAATCGTAGAGTAAACCACTTGCCTACACTTTTTGCTCCTGGAAATCACGCTGAAATGTAATATGGTCCATGGCGTCGGTCTTGTCGGGATTATGTCTTCGTTTCTGCATTTACATTATCCCCCACCTTCCGATTCAAATAAACCTTCATACATCGATGAGAACTCGACAATCCCACAAAATGGCTCTCCATTCTGTCATCTGATCTTCCAAAAAGTTTCGCGAACCGCCAGTAGAGTACTTTTATACAGTAAAGTTACTGTACCTACTCTGGAATTTTGTATTGCCACCGATCCATACTATCGGAGGTATCCGAGCAGTTCTGGGCTTGGACGATATTGTAGAGGCATCACAAGTGTTCGTCGCCCCCAAGATTGCATGTCTCCGACAGGCTATTTACCATGATGCTATAAACTTCACGCCGACAGCGCTGCTTAATAGTGCCTTGTGATGTGCTTACTTTGTCTTGGCTCTTCGTAATGAACATTGGTTGCGTTGTAATTAAATGTAAGCATAAAACTATTGTAACCGCGGCTCTATTTCATTTCAATATCTGACGGCTAGGATTAAAATTATAAGTTTTTTAACATTACTAATCTCATATAAGTGAATTGTACTTAATAATTTTTTGAGAAAGTTCTGTAAACTGTAATCATTTTCTATTGTTCGGTTGTGTTTTTTATTCCATCACTTTTTTACTGCCTGCTTACTGTTTTATGCTGTTATTTCAGAGCATAAAAATTTGACTGGATTTCCAAGTTTTGTAGCGTCACTTTTATTGGGAAAACCACATATTATTTTCTTAGGTATATGATATTTTTTGTCATACCAGGCCTAATAAAATATTGACAGCTTCAGCATTTAGTTCATCCCGCGAAATATGGAACATAGTCTCGCCATTAATGATACTTTTCCCTCAAAAAAGAAACACTCCAAAAAGTTATTTTTCTCGAGTATTATACATAGAGATGGGATTTACAGATTTAAGGCTCAGAACACACGTCAAAACACAGTTGCAAGCTGCGCGTTTCAGACGCGTTTTAAACGTAACTAATGTTGCAGTTTTCTCACTTTTGAGCTACCCCGTGGGTGTTTGGCATCGGGTTTTTTAAGTATTTGAAAAACAATCCCTTGAAACAGGAATGGTGTGACCTTGTACCAAACTGATCTTATAATAAAACTCACACCTATATTGATTATGTTAATGTCTCTGGACTTTTGTGAAGCTTGACATTGTGATCGTTTGTAGTTTTACCTGTATAAAAAAAGCTATATTCTAGTATCTCGTTCAATAACATGGCTAATGTTTAAAAAACATGAATGTTAATAATACGGTAGCGTATACAATGTGTCCGTACTGCTTGCTAAAAGATAACTGTGTGAGTGAGGGGACACATCGAACGGTGAGCGGCTGTTCTTCACATCGGACGTGAAGTGGCTATCTAAGCAAATCAGTCTCCAGAGACATTGCTCAGCACCTCGTCCGATGTGCACAGCTCCTGAAATTAAACGAACGCCATTAACAGGCCGGCCAGTATAGCTGAAGCCTAACGCCACTGCATAGTGACATAGAACCGCAATTAATAGAGGTTATTTACAGCCGATCAGCGCGGCGATCAGTCGTGTTAATAGATTCGTAGACTCGTTCACAGACTGTGTACTGCATCTCACTGTATAATTTGTATAACTAATCTTATGCTGTTTAGAGCATCATAACTACTTATTGCTTGCTCATGATAATTGCGTGAGACGTTCGACTTCATTTCTCGGAATGACGTGTGCGATGCAAACCATCTCGTGTTTATTTACATATGTAGTAACTCAGCTTTATTGTTGTTGGTATAGGCAGGCGATGCCGATTAATATGAAGAGGAACCATTAGATTGCTTCTACAAAAAAAAATGTGAGCTGTTGCGATACCAACATTAGAGATGCAGTTAAAAAAAATGTGATTCCATAAATATAAAATTACTAGCTGCGCCCCGCGGTGTGCCTATGTGTTAAGCCAGGATATAAGCTATCTTGATACCAAATTTTATCCAAATCCATTCAGCCCTTTGAGCGTAAAGAGTAACATACATACAGAAATCACCGTTGCCAATCATGACATTATATTCTTCCTCGTAGCATGGATGACGTAGAGCTGAGGAGCGTCCCACTCCAGTTACCAGTGACGCTCCGCATCAGCGACAGCACCGCTAGCAGTGACGCGAGGGTCCGCACGGAGCACGGGAACCTGGTCGTGGCGGTCCGAGGCGACCGAGCCAAGCCGGCCATCATCACCTACCATGATCTCGGAGTTAATTGTGAGTACTACAATAAATATTGGTGGACATTTCACTCAGCGCCATCTAACCCCAAAAGTAAGGTAATCATAGCTTCTATCATCAACCAGACAACTGATATAATACTTACATACTTTTTTTTGTAAATAAATACATATCAACACAGAACACAGAACTATATAGAATAAACATTTGTGTGACGAACATAGGTGTTTACCTATGTTCGTCACACAAATGTTTATCCTGGGTGGGAATCGAACCCACGACCTACAGCGCAGAAGACAGGGTTACTACCAACTGAGCTATGAGACCAGTCTTAGAATAGCTCAGATTCTGCTACTTTACAGTACATGGAAGAGTATAGTGCATCGAGTGATCAACATGTCAGACTAGACACGACTTCAGCAATCAAGATGCCGACTAAGACAAAGAGTGCTACTTTACTTCACAGATCATTTGTGTTGTTTTCAGAATTTATTTAGTATTTCAAAGTCAAAGTCAAAGTCAAAAACTTTATTTCCATAGAATTCATAAAGAAATGGCTTGGAAACGTCAATTTCGAAGTAGGTACTGCCACTTGAGCCGTCGAGCAGTAATATACTGGTACTATGTATGCCGGAATGAGCAGTATGGAAGCCATTAATAGCAGGCTATTCGTCTTCCTGTCTTCACGGTAACAGGCGTAATGCAATTTATAGTAAGACTTATTGTTTTTGTAGGCGAACAATCCTATTTGACATCAGGTAGGTTATCAGCATGTCCAGAATCTTACCTATCATCCAAAATAAAGCCAGGTGAGCCATCTACTCGGCCCCTAACTTTATCACACAAAGTTGTATACCTTAAATTGATGACTAATTTTGATATCATGATTGATGAACCTTGTGAAAATTACATTTTCTTTTTAAAGCAGTATATTTTGTATTGCCGATACATACTATCGGAGGTAGGCGAGCAGTTCTGGGCTTGGATATTGTATAGGCATTAGAAGTGTTCGTCTGCCTGTGTGTTGTATTAAATGTGTGACTACATCGGTTAATCTTTGAGAGCGTGGTGGCCTCGTAGTTCTGACCCCGAGTTTCAATCCGGAGGTCGCCGGTTCAAATACCGACGTGCACCTATGAGTTTTTCGCTTGAAAGAATTATTTGCGAAATACCACGTTCTGAAAATGGTTCACGGTGAAGGAAAACATCGTGAGGAAACCGACATGTCCTAGAACTAAAAGATTCGAACACATGTGTCAAGTGCACGAAAGAAGCCTCTTTGAGGCGCACTTAAAATCCTTTCACCACACTGGTTCGAGAGAACCAGTGACTCGAATAGAAGAAGAAGGTTAATCTTTACCTTCAATATTCGAATGACACTATGAATGGCAAAACAGACGGCTATGTGATCGCGATATTTAGCGCGCTGTCATTTTAACTTACGTAAGCATCGAACAGTGGGTGTATACAGTGTACACCCACTGTTCGATGCTTATGTAAGTATTATTTCTGGCCCAAATTGTTCATAAACGGAAACTCATAGTTGATCACTTCAAAACTAGATCAAGGCGCCCAGTGGATGAAATGATTGGCTGCTGATTGGTAGACTGATATTAGAATAGAGGTTCCGCATTTGTTTCCAAAGTTACCTTCACTTTTACCCTTATAATGATCCCGCTAATCAAACACTGGCCTAGTGTAATAGTCTATAATCAAGTATGTGAGATGAAGCTTTGTGACTTTTTAATGTTAACGCAACTCACGAACTGAAAAATTCAGGTCACAGTGCGCTCTTGCTATTGCACTTATTTGCACATTAGCCTCTGCTATTATATAATTAAGTGGAACTTGTATAATTTGGATATTGTCCGTGGACTACGATTTTCCATTATTCTTTATGAAACCGCTAGATTGACTTGAAGGTCTTGTATTGCCACACATTGCCCACACATTGGCAATCCGTTTTAACCCCTAAGGGGTGAAATTTTCCAAAAGTTGTTAGATTTTCCTACATTTTAAATGGAACAGTCATGCGACTTATCTAGTTTCAGACTCGAATCCATTATACTATTAAGACTTCGTGATTTTTCATACAAACAGTGACTCCCCATTTCAACCCCTAAGGGGTATTTTTTTCCAAAAGCTGTTAAGAGCCTCTTAAAAGTATCCCCATGAGAAATTTCAGACACGTACGCATTGAGTTTTAGGAATTTCCTGGTGAGTCAGTCAGTTTTTCTCACTTCTAACTATTCTACCTAGAATTATCAAGTAATTGTGAGTTATTCCACCAAATCTTGGTCCGACAACCCCTAGTTGTGAAATCAAAGTACGTAATAATAATAGAAAAAAATGCCTTCCTTTTTCTATCATATAACTTCATCAAACTTCCAATCGAGTGTAGTTATACATACGATGCGACTTGGGTCTTGTTGTACCTAAGTACGGGAGGACCCAAGTTGCATTGCTTGTTATCGGCAGAGGTTACCAATTCACACCAGGTGGACTATCGGCTCGTTCCGTAACTGTATCACACAAAGAACCCACGTAATCACGGAAAGTGTTACCTTAATGGCGCTACGAAAATGAAATAAAACGTTTTTAAAGATGACATAATTGCGCCATTCTTTGGTACACTGAATAATCAGGTCATTACTTACGATATTCACGTAGTCCCCTAGTGTATACCACTCAGCCTGGAAAGACTTATTAGTGCAAGGCATTTTGACATAGTTTCCCGCAATAGCAAACGGCTCTTAAATATTTTATTTTTAAAGTAGAAATGCGAATTGCTTTGATTTGACTAGTTGGCGATATACATTTCAGCAATAGAAGTTGTGCTAAGAAGTATTAAAATTATAATAAATTAAATTAAATAAACTATACCCGCGAGGTGTTCTGCTATGAAGCAGCAACCCATTCGCATTACTGCGTTCCCGTGTGATAGGCGTAGTTGCTATTGAAATTACAAGCACATAAGACAAAGTTAAGGGCGCAATACGCTGCGGCTTGGGTCTTCCCATATCTTTGTCGGAAGATCCAGGTCGTATTATTTTTTGGTTTCCGCTTAACATCAGTGGGACCGGTTGTTCTCATTCACGACGTAACTTATTCGCATTAAATATGTATTTATTTTGTGCATACAAATGATATGCACAAAATTCCCAATTAATCCAAAAACAAGAACTCAGTTCGTATTGCATTCGATTATTTGATTCTAGGAACACCTAGTACAACTTGGTTTTTCAGTAAAACTAGTCTGACTGCATTCCTTTCGCGTTTAAATTTGTATACTTATTAGCGTGTAACGATTACGTCCTCAAGTCACGGACACTCATATGATGTATTAAAATGTATAGAAAGTGTTGGAAGGGCTAGTCCAGGCTTTGTTGTGTGATATTTTTGAATGTCCCAAATCTCAATATGAAATCAGAAAACTAAAATATCTATATGCTACATATATTACATATGATTTGGATTCAGTTTGATAAACATACATATTTATACATATGGAACATGACCAAAGAAGAATTCAGTAGGTACATTGCATTACACATAGATATAGTTTAATAAAATCTTTACTTATTTTGTCTTTGTGTTCCATTAGCTCTCGGGTTATGTTTATCCTGGGGCACGCTACTAATATGCAAATATTCTTAATAAAAGAGACGGTGGTTTAGACTCCAAAGAACAGATTACTGATCATCAGATTGGTCACCTATGTGCAGAAAAATCAAGATAAGATTAAGATAAAGATTATGTTAAGTTTCGGTACAAATCCGTTTCTAGTCGTATTAATCTACCAAACGCAGTAACTCACATGATTTATACATATTTTCGTAGCTCATGACATTAAATAATACTAAATAGTATATAAAACAATCGTTTCAAAAGTGGAAATAGTGTAATTTATTTAACACCCGCGCGATTATTTATCGGTTCGCGAATTCGCCGTCAGCTATTTCAGTCACTCGCTATACTGGTTAATACTGCTTCGGTAAGTTAGTTTCTCATTGTGCCCTTATTGATTCCCTTCCCTTGGTTATGTAAGTTCGCGTGCTGCCCTTAAATATCAGAACGGCGAAATCGATCAGCTATTTGAGTTATAAAATATGTTTCATTATTCTGTAGGAAGGTTGTCGTATTGCGGATAAATAATTATTAAAAGGTGACTTACTTTAGATAACTAATTATCTAAACATTATTCAGAATAATAGTCGTTACGCCTAGTTATAATCTATAAGTCACAGTACATCACAGTTCGTATGTAAACGATTGAATAAAAATTAATAATTATTTGAAAGTATACGGCAATACGGCACATATCATCACAATAGTTAATCAGATGCGATCAGTGGCGGTTCCAGGATTGTCGTACGGGAGGGGCTTCAACCAGCCTAGGGTAGTTTTTAGCAAAGTGAACACTACCTGAAACTTGAAAACACAATACTTATTGAGTTAAGGATAATTGTTTATTGTAGCTTTGGTAGTGCTTGTAGTAGTGCTTGCGTAGTTAAAATGTTTATTTTGAGTGGCAATTATCAAATTAACTTTAAGATTTGTCACGGAAGAACACTGATACTTTTGGGGCTTTTGGCTTACTGTGCACTCAGTTTCAAATTGAACGTTGTCGCATAGTCGTAAACCCTGTGAATTTTAAATTCCTTTTATGTCATTTTTATGTGATACTCTAGCTTGGGTATATATAAATATGTTTTAAAAGTTCATTCGCTACGACTTGACGTGTAAAAGCGCACTAAGCCAAAGAGATTCATTTTAAGTAAAAAAAGTTGATACGCAAACGCTGCTGAATAATAAGTTATTTTCATATTGGTCGGTGTTTTTGGCTTAAAAGTATTTTCGTCCGACAGGATCTTGTTTTAGTTTTGCAGTTGAATAAATTTGGAAAATTATTGAAATTTACGATATATAAATGGCTTCGAAGTTAATGAGATAATAGAACAAAATTTGGAGGAAAATCATTTATTTAGAGATATACATTGTCAAGACATTTAGAGAGATAAATGGGCTTACTAAGGGTTAGGTAGGCCTATCCGCCATTCCCTTCTGTCCGACCGTGTGCAATACATCCTGTATAATGCTGCTCTCCAATCCTTTTAAAACCAACTTCTTACCTATTTCAAATATGGCGACGACAGCTTCAGATTTTAAAACTTTTTATTACCTGATAAAGTTAATTTTAATAGTTTTTTCTCATGGAAATAAGAAAGTTTATTTTCCAGTAGTTTAGTTAATCCACATTACTTTACTAGCGAAGCTTTTTCACCCATGTATTATATATACAATATATAACAAATTTTAAAGTGGAATATTTTTCTAAGCGTAATTATTTTGAATAATATGAAAGGCTACTTACCATGAATGTGTTGAAAATGAACCACCACTCAACTTATTATCATTACAGCAAATTACCTATCATTCACTACATTATTCACGGGTTGATTGGTTTTAATTTTCTGGTCCTAGTCTGTCAGACCATAATAAAATAGCGTAATAGAATGCAGTCAAACCAAGCGTTTCAGTCAAATATATTGCAAACGATCCGGCGGTAATTAAATTGTTTTCAAAAGCAGCCGCCACAATTCTGCGGCTTGTTGTGTGTCAAGTCAGTGTAAGATGGTATTGTCTGTACTATCTGTGATTCCACTGAACTGAACTAAATATACTATCAGACCAAAGTCATCGACACATGATAGCGCTATTGTTCATATTATATCTAATATCGGTTATATACTAGTTATAGTTACAGTTACATACTGTGTTCTCTGTTCGTAGATTTCTAACCAGCTCTTTTACAATTTGGCAAAGAGCATGCTTGAAACAAGTTAATAAATCGTAGTATTTGTAGTATTATATTTTATTCTTTGAAAGAAGATAGCGCGAATATTTTATAGCGTCTTTCATTTTAACGTTTGAAATTATAATTATGAACGAATAATATTAAAAACGACAATACAAATAAAATACTAAAAACCTGACATAAAACGAAACCGGCATGTCCTATGCTAGTTGCTAGTACCTAGCAAAAATATACCTTTTGTACAAAGAACCTGAGAAATCATATCTGAAATCCGCAGGTGTACAGGAACAAAATCCACCACAGTATATTTAAAAAAATCAATTTTTTTGTGTAAATCTTCCTGATTTCTAGATCCCCTGGCTTCCTGTCGACATCGCTAACTCTACTGATTAACTAGTCTACATGACTGCCATCCTAATTTACCTGCCATAGTGGGCCAGGGATAGTCGGCTGGGATGTTTGATGGACCACTGGGATTGTTTCCCCATTTTGTCCCTAGTGGGAACGACAGGGATTTTTTTCTTCCCATTCGTCTTGGCATACTAGTACGCCTAGTACTTACCAAGTGTACCTAGCTCTTCCCTTCTTCACCACGAATCGATCAAGGGATCTGCGGTACCTGGTTGACGTCACTATGCGCTACTTACATAAATAACCCCGTGAACACAATGCAGGTGTGCTTCATTGCACCATAATGCGCTCAAGTGTAATTTACCTGCTAAATATGGTCGATTTATTTAAACGCTCCGGTTTTTTAGGCGGGTCCATGCCCAAAAGACGGGACACCGTTATTAAGCCTACGCAGACCGTCTGTGCGTCTTCCTCTAAAGGGCGCTATCTTTTAAATCGTAATAGGTATTCTTTGGATTTTCTTTAGAGCATACAGGTTTTTATTTCACCCGATTTGTTCGTTTATTTTTCAAGTACTTACTGGCATCTGATTGAGCTTTTTGGCATACAGGTACTTGAGTAACAATATATGGGGCAGTTACAGTAGTTAAAGGCCGTGGAACTGGTCTGATGTATTAATTGTAAAGTGTTAGGAATTCGTCAACTGGATAAGAAAGCCCCGATTATGAGAGAAATCGTAAAAAAAAGCTAATAAGAGAATCGAAGTCGCGTTCCCACACTGATTGTCAATCTACGTTCAGTCTATAATATGAATTGGTTTCCAAATAATATATATATAATTATTATGGTTACGCCACAGCGTATAATTGTTTCTAGCAAACAAATAATTACGACTTCTAACTTTTTAATCGGGCTATAATTATGTTGGATTATCTTTCTTAATGAAGTTAGAAAAAGATAAGTATACAATTCCCCGAATTTACGCACTTTTCGCTAATTTCCGACAGTCTTAAATTTAAACCGGAACTTTACTTACGAACTTAACTATAGACGGAATAAGGTTTATATGATAAACATAAATAGTGATTTTTTATTTGTTTTATGTTATATATAAATAAACTAGCTTTTCGCTGAGAGGAAAGTGAGAAAGTGTGTTTTTTGACCGCGTGGATTAAGTAAATGCAGCTTAACAGTAGTACTGAATTCGTTTCATTTATAGAGAAATGGATAGGAAATGTCCATTAAAAATATGAAGTCGATTTTACTTAATTTGACGCCTATTTAAATCTTTTGCGATTCTCCGTATGGAAGAACAGAAGCAGTACAGTACAACAATAGTACAGTTTATAAATATAGACATTCTCGTATGTTTGCTACTGGAACTTATGTCGCTGCTACTCACAAGAAAGCCCCTAGTATGGTTCAGGGTTATATATATCTCTGTAATGTTTTACATATTTTGTTATTAAATCTGTTTAAATCTTAACAGTACTTCGTAACTAAATGAAATAAATAGTTATGACTTGAAATCCGGGCTATTTTGTCTCATTTACTTAAATCTTAGTCGCAGTCGTGACCGGGTAAAGTTACGTAGCTATTGCCGCGGTATTTGCAACTACATAGCACCAATATCGACGTTCGAAAGAATGTTTTCGAATTTTCTTTTGCCGTTTTACATTGCTAATTTTGTTTCGCATAATAAACTACAAAACGAAAGATAACGAAATATATTCTACGCTTGTACCTAATCGAATTAAAAGTGTACGGATTCCTAAAAATCTTTCGCTGTTACGTGTATCTTGTTATCTCGTATGGTCACTGAATATATGAGGCACGTTACGTCATTCATTCTTTGTGATAGTTTGTTTTCCCTTTACGGCGCTTATCGGGGCCTTGTTAGTTCTACCTTCTCAATGATCCAGTAATTAATGGCCTATCGTCCATGTATATAGATAATCCTTTGTAGTGGATTAAGGTTTCATGAACTGTAGCAGCGGACCTGTATCGGTGGTTTCCGTGATATCTCTTGATTGTTGATGCGTTGAGGTTGAAGTTTTTGCTAGAAGCAGCTGATGTGGCATGTGGCCCGTTTTCACTCTTCATAGCTGTCTGGCTCTAAACGGAAATGGTGCTGGACTAAGTTAATCGTGTAGTATTTCATTCAGCCGTATTAGGACCTCAGTCCCAATGCGGCATACGAGTACATTCATGGTTCGTAGGTTATTCAGTTACATTGATATTGAACCGCTTCGTCATTTGTCTCAGCGTATTAACTCACGAACTACTGCGCACAAAGCAGAGTTACTGAGTTGTGAAGTGTGAGTTGTTACTGAGCCTTTTTTTTGCCGTTCAAAAAAAGGCTTGTAAAAAAGTAGTTCTACTCAATTTTACGTTGTTTGTGAATAATAAATGAAATTAAACTCTTTGTGGTGTTTAAATTTTGCTAAAGATGATATGATGGGATCATAATTTATCAGAAATGCCGGGGCGGAATTTTGAGTCCCGTTTATCTGGGCCATCCCTGCCACCTTGTTTGAATGTCACCTATTCAGTCATTCACTCAAACGTTACATTCCGAGTATAATGCCCCCAAGACGAGTTGAATAGTACTATTTACTTATTTACCATTTGCGACATCTAGAAAACACACGTGAATATTTCTACCCAGCATTCTTTGGTTCGTTGGAAGATCGATTGTACATTATTATTTACGAACGCTACAGTTACTTCAGTCTAGATATTACTTTATTTTAGGTAGTGCAGACAAAATAAGCGGATGCCTCATCACCTTATCATCACCCACAACAACAGCAATACAACGTGTTAAAACTTTTATTCACTGCTCCATTCCCCCGTCCAGTTCAATCTCATGCCTATGATATCATTGCCACCGAAACCATACGTATAAAAATAGACTTACTTCATACGCAACTATTATGAAATTATGCCGGGTATGCCTAGATTTAATGGTTGAAACCAAAATTGTACATTGTTGCCTAAATATGTAATGTATAATTTTCGTACTGTGAAATATTCCTTGCGCTGACTCCAGTTTGCGAGCCTTAGTGGGTATAAGCCCTCTAACCACTTTAAGTTGAACTAGTTCGAGTGCTTGTGACCGACGTGTTTCATCCACCACATCCGTGGCTGGCTGGCTAGAACGCACCAGTTCAATTCTGGTGCGATATGAATACTTACCTACTTTTGGATATATCACGTGTCTCCAGAAATACAAATCATTGAAAAATAAACAGTGTTTTCTTGAACATTCACATTAGCTAGACAGCCTACTATTACTAGCGAGGCCACTTACCTTATACACGTATAAACAATATTAATTTGTTTACATATACAGTGGTTTTAGTTACAATATTATTACAAAACTGGTGAAAGTGATGATTTGTTAACGTTAAATAACGACCTTATGATACATAAATAGAACAGTTATACTACTGTTTCGATCGATCACTGCTAAGATTCAATTATAATTATCTACACGCTTTTGTAAGGCCATTTTCACTGCTTTCAACGTATAGAAATATGTCGAGAAAGCTTCTAATGAAGTCTGTTAGCAGAGAACTTATGAGAAGCTCATTAGTTCTGAGATCAGATTACCGATGTACCTAAGCTTAAACAATGGAATCCTTGTGGAGCAACTTTTAAAACGAACAAAGGCATGTCGATCATACGCGAAGAAGCGTAGGTAATATGATATTATGTAACAAATAATCTTTACTTTGTTTATAACAGCGTCTGCCTCTAGGTCAGACAATAGCGACCCAAAGTTATCAATACTAACATGTTTAGTTTAAATAATGTCATAATCGCCCAGTGCTTATATAAAGCACTTTTTACCCTAGAATTGAATATTTAATTTAACAATATTTTTAATGTTGGTACATATATGTTACATAAAGTTGTATTGTAACGCAAGTCAGGTACTCGCTACTGATAAATTAAGCGATGGGACTTAAAGGGACGACATTGTACCGGAAATACAATTATCACCCACTGCAGATAATACTTTCGGAAGTTTATAATTTTGGTATGTTTGCTAAATTTGTTTTAATTTTAATTCTGCGTCTTTATCTCCTCTATATAACAAGTCTTAAAAAGGTCTAGATATCGTTATTTAGGTATGACTGTGAAGTTGGCCTAAGTTATGATCCGAAGTATTTACTATTACTATTCTCTACGTATATCTACTATATACCAGATGGCTAATGCATATAAATTCCAATTGGGATATTCTCAGTTTTCGTGCGTAAATCATTGCCTTGACTCACTAAGCCGTAGTAAATAAATTCACGTAGAGGCCTCGCGTGTCGAAATACAAATAAGCAATTAGCATGGGTGCGGTACTTTTTATTTGCGAGTTGTAAGGATACGCTATAGCTACCACAAATTAAGGATAAAACAAATTGTAATTTGTTGATTGGCATCTCGGCAAATGAACTTCATGATTATATTATGTTAGCAAATAATCTCTCTTGTAATTTTGCTTTTTGTGTTTTGGACAGTTATTGATAGTATTTGTTTCGTCAGCCACCCCGTTACTTGCAACAATGCAAGAGTAATATAAACATATAATGTAATATAAACATGGATATAACAATAATCATATAGGTAGACATTGTCACACAGCGCCATCTAGCCCCAAAGTAATCTAAGCATAACTTGTGTCATGGAAACCAGACAACTGATATAATACTTATACACTTTTTTTGTAAATACATACATTTACTTAGTTTACATCCAGACACAGAACAAACATCTATGTTCGTCACACAAATGTTTGTCCTGGATGGGAATCGAATCCACAACTTAGTACAGTTGTTGACTACTGGTTTTGTTTCAGACTCAAGCTTTCTGCCGTTCTTCGGCTACGTCGACATGCGTGCCCTCATGGAGAACTTCTGCGTGTACCACGTCAACGCCCCGGGACAGGAGGACGGAGCGCCTACTCTGCCTGAAGAGTGAGTACAAGTTTTTATCTAACTACTTTATGTATTTACTAGCTCAAATTTATTAGATCAAATCGCCGAAATGTAAATTTGATAGATCTCTATCTGTTTGTATTAAGGTGTATTATCGACAATCGTTAACAGGTCAGAGACCGTGCCCTGGCTGATACAGCGGCGTGTTATTATTTTACCGGCTTGCTCCACATCAGCCTCATATTTTTCGCGTGTTGTTTATTCCTGTTTCCAATAAAGGATTTGATGTATATTGTACTTGTAGCGCTGGTTTCCGCAACTAGGCAACCAGTGGGCCCTTTTTCCGTGTTGATTGTAATGTTTCGTTTCGTTAGCTATCTAGTTGTACGTTCCAAGTCTTGTATGAGCTACATTTATGTGGTATAAGATTAACACGACGTATACGAACTATAGTATACATTATTATTTGTATCACATTATATTTACTAGATGTCTGCTCATCGTTAAGTATCCGTCGACTCTGCAGCTATCTTTTGAGTTAATAACTGAAGCTCAACTAAATTGGTGTTGAAAGTTACTACGGCTTGTATGCATAGTATAAAACAAAGTCTATTTCCGCCGTCTGCCTGTACACTCAGATCTTTTAAACTACGCAACGGATTTTAATGCGGTTTTCATCAATAGACAGAGTGATTCAAGTGAAAGATTTGTACGCATAGCTTAATATTTTTGTATTAATTTGTTGAAATATGTAGATAATTGTTCAAGACGGTGAAATAAATCAAGACGATTGAGAGCTTTCATCGAATATGCTTTCTTATTCTAAGATTTACCTCAGAATAAGATTGTCTCATGAAAAAACAGCTGTAAACATTGTGTAGAAAGATATCCTGTAGTAAAGTCTAATCATAATAGTAATATTTGTTAATCACACACTAACACCCCATTAGTATCTACATATCATATGTGCGAAGTCGGGGCGGGTCGCTAGTACTGAATAATACAATTTACAACAACTACGCTATTAGCCGTTCGCGTTTTCGAATAAAGTTCTGCGTAGCGATGGCCGGTAGCGCTTATGGCTGGCTACGCCTGGTATAAAATGTACTTAACTATGAGGCCAATTACTTGACTTTACTACTTCTTGGAATGAGAGTAAGTTTTCGTAGCTGATACCGCGATTTGCTCCATGAAAAAACCGCTACGCGTAGCGTTTCGTAGCTGTACAAAGACGTCGTAGTGAGTCTACTTATAAATTTGATCTGTGTAGCTTCTGACATAAGCTTTTATTTAACTTGCAATCATTGTGTGTTTTTATACGTCAAAACAAAACTCAATTTTGAAGCAGTTCTCTTAGCCTGAATAAGCTGGAGTTTAGTATTCATGCATAAACCTGATCACAACGCAATATTACGGTTAGCTGGAGCTGATGCTGCTACCTGCAGACCACCTGCAGACCACCCAACTGCTCAATAGCGCTTAGCGCTTAGCATATCGTGTTTACGCTTGTTAGATTTGTAAGTATTAATTAAACACAAGTACTATAACCCTCGGTTGGTACTTAGGGCCTGATTGTAAAAGCTGTTTAGAAAACATATTTTTCAACAAAAGTTGATTTCATCTCAATTGAGTTATTTTAATTTCGATGTACGATGTAAACTTTGAGATACAACAATACTTACTACCACAACTTTGAGATATAATAAAGCCATGGCAAAAATATTCGTTTCATTTTATGAGTAGCTGAAAGCATCTGAGAGAAATAAATAATACAAGTGACCTTTCGCAGTCAGCAGTCAAGTACCTTATTGTGCTAGCTTCTCGCTCCGTAATGTACATATTTGAAAACGTTTTTGATGGGATCGAAGTGACGGAACGAGCCATAAATGCCATAACTAAAGAAAAATAACTCGGGTCCTTCCCGAACGTACGTCTCATGTAATCGACATAATATCGGCATACTTCGATCACCGGCATGAAAATGAGATTGTACTAGTAGTTGGTAACAGAAACGGTATGGCTACAGTACTTCCCGGGAAGAACTTTGGCAATACAATAAGTACTGCTGCAAGATGGCTTCGTCTTAACTAGTCCGAATCCTACCCAGGCAATACCGTACGGACAGATTGCAAATAAAAAAATAGCAGATTCAATTTATTTATAATCCAGAAGAAAAACAATTGTAGCTCTTAACAGTTGAATCAGGGTCGGAAGTGTCGGATCTTTCGCTGCCCAGCGTTGTCAAAGCTATGTTGGATAGTGAAAGATCGTGGCAGGCCATGATTTCCTTCTGTGAAGATGTCATCTCTCAGAAAGAAGCAGCGGAGCGAGCTAGGGAGGAAGATCCTCAAGCGGTAGTATCGTGGTTTGAATGTCTTTAATTTTTTTATTTTTTATTAGTTTTCGGAAAGTTACATATAAGTAATCACACACTCATAAATCCCTAGTGGGTTTTTCCTGAGTACATGTAAACTGCAGCAGCAAATCGATTGGCGCAGTTTGTTGGAAAGGCGTACCACTTGCAATATGGATGTGGAGTGCCGACATTAATTCAGTGGCGTAGCGGATCTCATATCTAAGTTATTGCATCTCGAGTGGATTACTTTTACGCTGAGATACACATTGCTGGCACGCCGTGCAGCCTCTTAGTCGAGATTAAATTATGTTTAAGCTTATGCGACAGGAATTTTAATGCGTAGGATGCCTTTGTCTTTACCACTCAACTGAATATCAGAGATTGTTAGAACTCACGAGATTGTTGAGAATGCATATTCAATAAGTTTGAGCCATTTCGTCAGATTTTGTCTAGTAAATTTTAAGTTCGCTTCATTCGGGTCAAAGTTGTATAAAAACTTAGTGATTTCATGTACTCTGATCGATGTTCGATATGTACTCTGGACATCGAATAAAAAAAGCTCCCAAATTTATGTACGTTATTCAACTTAAAACAATTATTCAATCCTTAATAAATCTTTTATAAGTCATCAAATATAGTTAGATACATATAGTTATTCTTCATACGGTTTGAGGTCGTGTTGAACTTCATTTAATAATAATAAATATCACCTTATCAAACCGCTTGGATTTAAATTAGTGTTTATCTTTTTACTAAGTCGTTGCGCATTCTTATCATGTATTCTTCCTGTATCCAGAGTTAAAGATAAATATCAACAGCTCCATCCAACACCTAAACAATTCCAATGTTTCGTGATAGTTTAAATCGTTGTTAGAGCTCGCACGTGAGCCAACTCCGGTAAGTACAGAACTCAGAAATAATTAGTATAATTCCTGTCTAATGAGACACATTCTCTCTACAACTCCAAACAATTCTGTCGCAGTCTTCATGGAAGAACTATCATTTTGTCAATCGTTAATAATACATGCGCGTCTTCGTGGCATAACGCTACCACGAGTTTGTAATCTTGCTTCAAATTAAAAGTAAAAAACACTTCATAAAAAAAAAGACGTGTGGCACTCGGAGACTGCCGCGGTAAAGCTATTGCGCGTGATATTTCAAAAAGTCATTAAAAGTTCTGGTATTTATCGATAGATGGAACTAAAAAGTATCACCGCTGTGCCGGTCGGAGTGGGGGGTGTTAGGTTTTTTCGTTACGGAATTTCTAGATTCGGTCTCCACGCTCAAGGCCCGCGATAGAAGCTATGCAATAGCTTAAAAACTCGTCTTGTGATAATAGGTCCTGTTCTGCAAATTGTTGCATCCTACCTTTTATGTTTTGTTGTAAGATGTTTAAACTACCAACTTTCGAATTCGTTTTCGTTTGTAAAATCCGGTTGCTAGTGTGAAATGTTACCTCTGTTATCTCTATTTGTTCTATTTGTTACCTATCTCTATTATTCTCTATTTTGGTGTCAAAATTTCGTGTAGTTAGTTTGGTGTCAATGTTTTCGAGGAGCCGTGCCTTAATTCCCTCTTTACAAGAAACTTTCGTTACACGAAAGAAGCACGTTCTCCGTTTTCAGGTATACTTGTTCCTGAACGAAAATTAAGTTAAAGATCTGTCTTTCTTGTCTGTATTTATATTAGATATCTGTATCTATATGTACTTAAACATCTCAATAAATCCTTTTATATTATACACTAGCTGTTGCCTGCGTTTTCGTCCGCGTGAAATTCGGTTTTATCACGCACCCCTATTTTACCCCTCAAAAGTAGCCTAAGTTACTTCTTGTTACATCAGCTATCTGCCAGTGAAAGTCCCGTCAAAATCGCTCTAGTCATTTCAGAGATTTGCTGGAACAAACAGACAGATTTAAAAAAAATTATGATTGTTTGGTATATGTACGGTGTATACATCCATATGAACTTAGTAAAAAGCGGTTATTTTAATATTACAAACAGACACTTCAATTTTATTTATTTGTATAGATAAGCTGGTGGTTTGATTGGATTACTTTTTATTTTAAGTCACACTAGTCATAGCCTCAACTCTCGCCTTCACACACAAATAGTAATGCGCTTCATCGTCTAGATAATGAGTCTGTTAACTAACAAACCTGTTAACTAATAAATAAATAATAAATAATGGTGGACATTTCACACAGCGCCATCTAGCCCCAAAGTAAGCTAAGCATAGCTTGTATCATGGGAACCAGAAAACTGATATGCATACTTATATAATTTTCTTTTGTAAATACATACATATAATACATATTAACACCCGGACACAGAACAAACATCAATGTTACAAATGTCACATTAATGTTTGTCCTGAGTGGGGATCGAACCCACGACCGCACAGAAGGTAGGGTTACTAACCAACTGAGCTATGAGGCCAGTCAAGTTTCTAAAGCTTCTTTCTTTTTCCACTAAAGTTTCTATTGTACCCAGTAAAAAGCTCCCGTTGCCGTTGGAAAAGTTGCCGTTTTACCGCATACCGACCAGCGGCCCGGCGGATATCATTTGTTCGATAGGTAGTTTTCAAAAGGTATTCATCACAGTAGCTGCCCATAGGATTAATGACTTTACATCTTATCCGTTTGGAACTGTTTTTGGTGTTTCAGTCGCTGGAGATAAAGTTGCGTATTCGGTACCGTTGCGTGGACCAATGATTTGCAAGTTTCAATAGAATTATGCAATGCCTGGTTCGAGCTAACTGCGATATCTTTCTGACTCTATAAGTCATTGAGACTTTAGACTTTTGACACGGGCTGTAGTCTGACAAAACAGCTGCACGTAATCTGCAAATTTGCAGTCGTGATGCAGTCGAGGCGCCTAGACGGCCGACGTCGCGTCGTATAGACGTCGTTGTAGGAATTGTGTATGAAATTATTTAAGCTAATTAGAGTGCTATGCTTAGTTTGAGATTAGATGTACTGTGTTAAAAAAATACGAAAATTATTGCGTATTGATTGCGACAGTTTAATTGGAACGAAGTTCCTTATCGCCGGTTGTGAAAGGGGGCTAGACGGAAAAAATACTTACGAAAAGTTGTCACGACACTTTTTTTTCTACGAAAAGTCATAATGTACTTTAAGTCCAAGGGATAAGGTTGAAAATGATCCGAACTCTCCGATGTGACGTACGCCACTGTGTAATGAGCGCCGCGACCAATAACAAAACGGGGGTGTGGCTAATTTCAAAATTGGAACATTTTTCGTTTTTTTTCTTTTCTTTTTCTCTTCGGCGGACGGCAATTCTTTTCTTTTCGGCCAGTCTTGCGCCTGACGTTTCGTTGTTTTCAGTATTCGATTTTGGAACGTATAAATAATAATGTTCATATACGTTTGGAGTCATTACGTTAAATGGAATGTACGGTTTAAATTATCTGCGAATATATTCTATGACTCGTGTTCGAAATTCAAATGAACTCATTTTTCAATCTAGATATTCAAACATTGATTTTATTGACATATTGTTTTATTTTCGGCCAGTCTTGCGTCTGACGTTTCGTCGTTTTCATTATTCGATTTTGGAACGTATAAATAATAATGCATGTTCAACTGTGATTCACCTTGATCTTTTTTAAGCTTATTTTCTGGACAAAACTTTATCCTTGTTTCCTACTTCAGTTACCACAAGCCAATTATTACGAAAATTGAGCCTACTGATTAAGTTTATATTACATTATATTTGTTAATAATAAAAAAAAAATTATAACTTAAAAAAAAAAATATCATTCGTTCCATCCGGGTGTCCCTTGACACCTCTCAAGTTTTTATTCTGTTTATTTTTCCAAACCGGTTATATCATATAACTTCACATATTCATATGGGCATGGTAGCCAAATAGTATAATCAGAAAGCACATAAGTGTTTCTGTGAGTAAAAGCCTAAATTTCATCCAGTGTCTCGAATTTCAGTGTGCATCACACCTTGCTAGCAACGGTGTAGCAACAGCTCTAGTGATCAAGTATGAATACGCTTGATCCTCAGAGTAATGTATATCTTTGTACCGCTTCAGTCGTTCAAACAGATTTACTGTTCAGATAGAATTCGTTATATGGTAACATTCATACTGTCACGCTTCCCTAAACGCTAAACGTATTCTCCTGACATTCTGGATAAAGTTGCAAAATTTACGCCGTGTTGAAAGTAATGATGCCCGTGAAAAGGGTAAAAAAGTCTGAGTAAACCCGTAGTAGCGACAGGAAATCTTACGCAAACGTGTGTTCTTGAGAAGGAAAATACTGTATTCGCAATGGTAATGAAAATATATATGTATGTTTGTATGTATATGTATTATGTTTCGTAATGAAATAACGGTCGAAGTGACGAAGCTCACGTAGGTCATAGGAAATTTTAATTGTATTAGTAAATGAATAGCTGTATTGCCTACCCTTAAGTCTTGAAGGAAATAGTGTTACATAAGTCTTTAATAACACCGGCTGTCTTCCTATCACGACACGTGTGGTACGGCATAATTAAGTACGAGTATAATATTGCTTTGTAGCAAAACTGAATTATATTCATGTTTGCCTTTTAAACTCTAACGCTCTATAACCAGGAAATTAAATTATATAGAAATCCTTAGCGTACTTATGGAATCAATTAACTGCTACACGTGAACCGCAATTGAGTGGTGAAAAGGCGTGGTAATTACTATAAGCAATTGCGGCTGAAACGGGTCAGGGCGCGCCCCGGGCCGAGTCCCAGGTTTTTCTGTTTAGTGAGTAATGTGTACGCGGTCGCAGCCGCGGCCACGTCGTAATGAACGCTGAGAAACGCAATAACTTGAAACGGGCCGGGAATTCGGGGCGCTTCCCCCGGTACTAGCTATAACAGCCATTATGGGCGCAGGCAATATTGGAAAACCACTTAAAGAGACCGAAATGCCATAAAACTGCACGTCAAGTATTCTTCTTTTATTTTGTTCGCACAAAGGGCATATCTCGATACAACTGGAAATATGGAAAGCTTTTATCTCTCGAGAAAGTGGTTCGGTATCGAAGCATTTCACTTGGCTTGCTGAATAATATCATCATTCTATTATCATCATTTGAGGCATTTGCCTCAAATACAAAACTATTTGAAAAACTTGTCTGTATAAATAAGTTAAGACAAGTAAGTGGGAATTATTACAGGGTTATATTTTATTATCATAATTTGAATGTCTGTAATTTTTTGATGTAATTATATGGTATCCTGAAGCTGGTCTGGCTATGGGCTAGATGGCTTTCGAAGGCGTTTCTTAAGTTGCTTATAAGTGTCACGATTTTATTATGCATCAACAATGAAACTAAAAGTTTCAAAAGAATCCGTCCTTAATGAAAAACTTTCTAATGATGAATAGGTTACACTTTACTGCATTATTTTTAAATAAAATTTATTTTAATACAAATACTTTAAACCGCTGTCTTCACTAAATACATACTCGTAAATGAGGTCTTGCTACCGCCGAGTGTGAAAGAACTTTCAGTTCTCACCACCCGGTACACGCACCTTTCAAATCATTTCAAATATATCATTATTCTGTGTCATTTTATTATATCAGTTGTCTGGTTCCCATGACACAAGCTATGCTTAGCTTACTTTGGGGCTAGATGGCGCTGTGTGAAATGTCCACCAATATTGATTTATCCAAGTATTTATTTTTAATAAAGGAATGTATTAGAATCCGTATTCTCGAATTTATCATACTTTAACAACAAACTACACAGACATTGAACATACAGACGTGTTTTAACAAAAGATACGGGTATTAAAAGAAAATTACAAATCTAATTCCGCCCTCCTTATTAGAAACGTTACGTAGTTAAGTAAGGTATTCAACTATATACTGTGAAACCTCATTCCAACTAAAAGCTAGACTTCAACTAAAACGTGAACCACCGTTAGACTATATCTTTGCAACTTTTTAAATTGGAGCTTGGACTACACCGGTACCGGTGGACGGCAAGCTGGGACAGTCAGTGATGTATGGTCTAGGTACATTTAGGTAGGTAACCGATTTCGGTGTTCTTGCGAGCGCGGCCGACTCCGGCCGTGCTTGTATTGATTTTTTTGAAAGCACGACACCAATCTTTCTTATTGATTTTTGGAATGGCATCCTTAACTTCCACCATTTTATCCAGTTTCATAGATTAGAAGATAGCTTGGTGCTGCTGGTCTTTTTAAATTTAACCATCCTTTTAATTAATTGTTGCATGTAATTTTTGTGTAATTGTTGTTTTATACGTTAAATAGATAAAACATTAATCAGAAATTACCTTATATATTTTTATTTCGTGTGATGTGTACAAACAAAATCAATCAATATAATTGCTTTAACATAGAAATTGATTGAAATGTAACCGACTAACCTGATAACAAAAGACTGAATATTTTGGGCCATACATTAATTACCAGAACAGCTTGCCGACCAAAGAGTACCACCTGTCTACTAATCCACTGGGGAAAGGAAACGAACAAGTACGAGATTTATTTTGAGTTTACCTACTACTCGAAATCGATATGCTACGTTCAATTAGTATTCGGGTGGCGCGCTAGAGTATTAGCATTTTCCACAAAGCCGTCTAAATTACATCATAATTTTGAAACAACTTGAGTTCAACCGAAAAGTTTTGTTATTTTCGTACATCAAAACTTTGGTAATTGACTAGATAAAAATAGCCGGAGCAACTATTATATGCATAACCGAAACTTTTGTTTTTTTAAAGTCTACTTTTCTAGGTAGTTAAAGCAAACATTTTCTTAAACAGCAAATTACTAAAATTGTGCATTTGGCTTCGTGAAGACTGCATTGCACGCACAGACAGTCGTAGCAAAACATCCATCAAATCAATCATGTATTCATTGCAAAGTCACTATAGAAGCTTGCTTATAATCTTGACGGGACAATCAGGTTATTGGCCATAATATTCGATACGTTTTTCAACTTCAAATATCGCACAAAATTAAACACGAATACATACTAATGCTTCCGATAGAGATCATATTTTTGCATAAGTTTTTCCGGGAAAGTACTACTTACTACTACCATACTATTTCTGGGGCAAGCAGTTACATCTGCATTGTGTTACTGCTTCAAGAGTGTGGGGGCCCGGGAATTACAGACGCGCAGAATGTTGTTTCAGCTAGGCAGGGTGACTGGTGCAATGTGAGGGTAGTTGTTTCCATATTTAAGTACGGGAAGATCTGAGTTGCAGGGAGCCTTAATTATTAAAAGTCTGACGATTTGTAAATTATATACATAAACCTTGGAAAGGTTTTTAATGCATTTTGAACGAATCTGTAAGTCAAAATATGCGGAGTAGTTGGAATCGGTCACCCGACATCACATTCACTCAAACGGAACATTGACGCGCGCTGTCCCTAAACCACAGGACAGCTCGTTTGCGTAATGGTCTGTCCGCTGACTGTGATAATTATAACTGTCAATAATGGCATACACTTACTATAGTTGCACGTTGCGTACGACTGAAATATAACCTGTGTCATATATGTCTGATATATTTATACATATGACAGAACTACCAACTATTCCCGGCTTCGCACGGTTAGCATTAAGTAACTATGACAGATCGACTTCTAAATTATATCCATAATCCAGCCTCGTACATCGTTCTAGCTATTGGTAAAAACACATTTCGCTACAATCGCTTCTAAGGTCTATACGGACAGACAAAACGATTAATTTTATAACATGTCGTTCTGACTTTTCATAATTGCTCACAATATAAGAGTTATTTTTTTATAATTGGCACTCGGCTTTTATTGACAGTATAATTACTGCACACACCACTTATTTAACACTTATCTAACTGACTGATTGGTTATAAGTACTTATTTCTAAATTGGAGACAATGCAAAAAAAAACATGAAAAATGTTGCTGTTCATATGAAGTATAAGTAAGTCTGTGTAGTGATGTTGCTATTATAACTGCGTTAGAAAGAATAGTGTGTGGTTAAACATTTCAAATGCATACAGCCTACATTGGAATCTTACACTACTTACGCTGGTTACTTGATACCGGTAGAGACCAAACTCACATGCGTAATTCAAATGTTTAATGATTATTGAAGCTTCTTAATATTCATTTATGAAATCGATCTGCAGTGTACAAGATAACACGGCTAATGTATAGTATATGTATTAGTAGTTCAATAAAAATTGTTCTGAATCAGTTTATGACTGTGTTGCTACAGTAGGACAATAAGGGAGGATGATAATCAGGGTAACGGGCGGTATACATACACACAAATGTAACGATAATAGTTAGGGGTATGATCGCCGTCATTTATGTAATAGCCTACCTACGTGTGCACATTTGTATGGGTACACCTGGTACAACCATGAAATATTTTAGGACAATGTTTTCATATTTTCATGCAGATTTTTTCTTGATAACACATTCATTCATTTCTTATTCCATTATTCAAATATTCATTTTATAGCTTTTATGCAATGTCAGGTTTTAAAACAAATACATTCGAAACCGGATGAACGACATTGAAGGAACTAATGACGCTATATCCGATGGTCGTTATAAGCAAAACTTTTTTTTTAATTATTTAGCTTTTATTATGATTAATTAGTTAGTAAAATAATCAGTCATTTTGGTGTTTCTTTTTTTTAACGGAATCGCAAGTGTTATGCATTTTACGTTTCATTTCACTCAAGAATTCTTGATGTACCTCTGAATTAAACTCTTCCTTAATGGCGACATTATTTGTAGAGTTGTTACAGCGTTAATAGCATCGGGTAGCGGATTGTTTGTTGAAACTCTTCTTGGTTTTCTGTGTCACCGTTGCAATAATTGCTTTCTGTTTCCGCTAAAATGTCTTCTTCAGTAACTCTATATCAACTCTTGATTTTGTAGCTAACTGAGCTAGAGGTATGTTGTCATCTTTGTCCGTTGGAAATTGTATCATTCTAGCAAGAGACATATCATCGTCGTTCTCGTCTAGTGAATTAGAAAGGTCTTTGAATCCTGCCTGACGGGAGCGGTTGGAACATTAAATATTGTAGTGTTTTGTTTTAGTGTAAGAGTATGACAGTTCGTCGTTATAGCCAATATATTTTGGGTCGCTTTAACCGATAAATCTGTATCTCATATATTGTACAAGATATTTTCCTTTTTTTGCAATCATAATTCTTAATAATCGTATAATTTAATAGATATACCTCTAGATATGATATTATGATATATAGATATGATATTGTGGATTCCTGTAAGCTATACGTATTATAGTTTGAAGAAATATTGCACTTCTCAGTTCTAAAATGACTTTTATTTATGTCAGTGTCGGAAAGTATACTGTTAAAAACTATAACCATTTATCATCCCCTTGACAAGATACACAAGAAATAGCAACCACCGGATTGAAACTCAGTCTGACTAATCTGAATGAAATCTGAATCTGAAAAGAAATGTGAAATTTCTGAAACTAAATGGCCTACGAGTACTGACCCAATTTAGCACGGGGGCTCTTTCAAAATCTAGACTAGTCTTTATCTAGACGAGGTCTTCAGAAATGCCATCCCATGGGATGTCAAGAGTTTATATTTAAATTCCAATCGAACAAAGGCTCGAGTCACGAGGATTCCTTCTTAGAGAGGTTGGTTGCAAGGACATAATTATGTGCAACGACACATCAGTGTGGCTGGAAAGCAATAAAAAGGGACTGTGAAGAGTGGCGTATTAAATAGGAGGTCTTTATACAGCAGTCTGAGCCTACGAAGCTGAGCAAATCAGAGTTTAAAATTTATCCCTCACTTCTGCATATTCCAAGAGTAATCGTTGAATCCATCAGTCGTATTCTCTATTTGCGGATTTGACGGGTGACCCGCAGTTCTTAATTAGAGCCTGGAGCAGTCCTGTTACAAAGAAGTCCACGTGGCATGAGAATAAGCTATAAAAAGGTTATTTGAGAGCCAGACTTGAATACCTCAGAAATAAATATATTTTATAAAGTTGAAAGAATAATTGTATAAGTTTTTTGGTGACAGGCACCGCGCTGGCAAGGTTTTCTTTGCAGGCAAATAAGAAATGTCAGCAACGGTAACCACTTATCATCAGACGGGTTGTGATACTAATAACCAAATTAAAAAAAAAGCAAAAAAAAAAAACTTATCCAAATATGTTTGACGAGCAGATGCCAAAGAATATTTTCCTTTATGGGTATACATATATATATATATCTTAAATTTTTTACGTATTTTTCACGTATACCCTGAACTTGTATACATATGCTATAGTTTCAGTCACTCTCCAATTCGTCAGGCAGGGTGTCCGGAGGTTGGTCACGTCCAGCCCAAAGTCGTAGCTAAACACTGCAACAGTCGTAGTTGTTTTAAAAAACCTCACATGAAGAATAAACCACGCGACAATGCGAACAAAAAGGTTACCTGAATATACCGTTTACTGGCGGACTCTACTATCGCTATATGTGACTTGGCACTCAGTTGCATTTTAATTGGATGGATGATACCTTTCAACGTAATGAAGATACTTTTATTTGTTAATTTATGGCGGGACGGTATTAAAATGTTTTTTACGATTTTTTTGTCAAACTTTTTGTAATTTTATGAATGGTGGTGCTTACTTGATAAGTAAGCTTATAGTAAGGTTCTGTTTTGAATCGCTTAGCAGTACTTAGTTACTTACTTTCTTAAAACATTTTGGATTTATGTTAACAATTGTTCTTATGCAATCAGCTAATATGTTTCATAAGAATCCTAAATCGGTCGATACCATTGAACCCATTTTAATTCGAATCCATTTTAGCTGTTTAAGTTTGAGCAACACTCTGTGTTTTTCTAATATTTACTTCTATTCACTTCTGCACCAACTTCAGATTTGTTATTACAATACCAACAGACCGACTTGATTTGAATTAATTAGTTGAAGTCTAGTATAATGAACGACGGAGCATCGTTGAGATTGCCCGTACTTCAAACTCTGGATGACAGATAATCGCCGTGTGACCGAAGTTCCTATATAAGGTAAAACTAGTGTGTTGTAGGAACAACAATACAACAATAACCGCTCATGTTTGCACCCCACGGCACTGTTATACATTATTCATGTACTCACATTGTGGACCTTGGAAGATATTGATTCATTCTCGCTGCAACCGGCTGCTTGTGCCCTAATGCTGGACACGACTTTGAAAATAATTCAAGATATCCTGCTATGGGAGGGGACTTACTACACAGTGTTACATTTTTATTAATTTATTCCCCTTAGGCACCAGTAGTGAACAGCGAGATATAACTCATTCCCGATGTCACCTTTCAGGTACAGGATCCGTTATTTTAAATTAAAATAGATTTTTAATAGTCTTACATTGTCTGTACATTGGAAATATTTTTATGAAAGCTGCTTAGGAGGACTCAAAATCATTAAATAAAGAGGGATTACCCGTTTTTAGAACTTCTGTCTGCCTGTGTGTATGTCTATGTGCGTGTTCTCACATCACGTCTAATCTAGTTTACCAATTTCAGTGAAAATCTTATGGTATTCTAGTCTAATATCGTGGAAAATCGTTTTATATGGCCTGAGCTACTACTGCTACTATTAGAGTCACTGATTCTCTCAAATCATTGTGTTGAATGGATTTAAGTGTACTTCAAAGCCTGAGCTGCTCAGCTCCTTTTGCTGCGTAATTTGTTTGGATTTTTTTACTAGTTCATCGGCTTTTGTTGCGGACATTACCTACAAAGCTGAGCTCTCCGAGCATCTAGATTCCGCATTTTTTGGGTTCACCGTTCCAATCTATGATCCTCTGTAATATCACTTGAGGACACGTCATATTCGTAACCCAAACTCACTTCAGGTTTACTCGACACTCTGCAAAGGTGGAGTCATCGAAAAAACCCGATAAGCACAGTTTACCCACAGAGACGCCCAATAAAAGGCAAATTACCGTTGATATAATTTCGAGTAGAGTAAAACATCAGGTTCACATTTTAAGTCAGTAAACAGCTGTTCGCGGCTGCCCCGTGCTTCGTTGTGTTTATGGAAGAACTCTTATAAAATAAAAACTACGTAGTTTAGAAAGTCCGTTGTCCATCTCTTGGACTTGCCTTGTAGACTTTCTGTTACATCTTGTATAAGACGTATTATAAGCGAGACGCTTGTATGTCTATAATAAATTGACAGGACACTTGCGAATAATGCGTATCGGATTACCTTCTAATCTAGATTTAGTGTGCGTTCAGCGACGTGAGCTGACGTCCTTAAGTGCCCAATAAATTTCCCATCAGTTATATCCAGGGGGACGCTTAGATTCTTACTCTTCTCATTTAAACACAAACACTTTTAAATTGATGTCTTGTCCTTGTACATCTAGCAGGCAATGATTTAGTGCGCAATTGTGAGCAATTGCGTGGCGGATGTTAGCGTGCACAATTCAGTACATTCTAAATACATTGTTCTAAAAAGTTGCCTTCAAAAAACAATAGCCAATTTTTTTATTTATATAAACAAATTACCTATTAAAAAAGAATAGAAAATGTGATTGTAACCTTGCATACCCGAAAGATGTGGGAAACAGCATTATTTTATATTATAATACGCAAAATAGCAAAAAAATAGTATATAAATATTATTGGACATTCGACACATAATTAGATATAACAACACATAAAATAACACCTAGATATAAGTCAAACATCTATGATCATCACACAAGTGATTGTTCTGGGTGGGAATCGAACTCACTACTCCAGAAGGCAGAACTACTACCGACTGAGCTATGAAGTCCTGACACTTCAGTATCGTTAATTGGCAGCAAATGAGTGAACCTACTGTGAACGTACTGTCACCTTGCTTGTAACGATTTACGTTAAGTGAATAATAGTAACGCAAATATCGGCCTTCAGGCCTAATTCAGCCAATTCGCTATAAAGAGTTGTTTACAGCCTTAACTATTGGTTATAAATTAGTGAGCTGTCAAAGAAACAAACTCGGTAGTCGCTAATGATCGATTATCAGTTTGAAACCGATTAAAATTTTTCAAATGATATTTTCTATTCAAAATACGCTAGAGCATATTTCTACCATGACAAAATAATGTGTGAGAATACTAGTCTGCAGATCGAGTGGTAGATAACATGGAAGTATCAAAATATTTGCCCAAATGATTTGTGAGACTTATTATTCCCACCATAATATAACAATATAACAAATATCATTGCATTCGTTGGTATAGTATCGGTACGGCACGTATTCTATTTAAGCGACGGTGGCGGCCGGCGGCGGGCGCGGCGTTACCACGTGCCTTATCTAAAGTACAGCCCATAATGTAAGGAGCAACAATCATCTCGCATCCAGTTCATTTCGCGGCGGACGAGTCATTATTGCGAGCGGCGCGGCGCGGCGCGGGCGCATGCCGGAGCGGTTATTTGGCGGGCGGGACATCCGCCCCCGATGCGATCTTGACAGTCTCTACGCTCGCCGTGAGGCAGTTCACAAAATATTTGTCACAAATAGTCATAATACTGTAATTAATTAATTTAATTTAATTTCTAATATTAAGTTTTTTCATTGCAGTATTTAATAATAATTATAACCAGTTTTGTCTATTTTAGCATACATTCGATCATTCAAACAACATAACTTCTAGGTTTGAAGTCACTACGTTTACTTTCGATTCGAGAACATATTTTACCTTTTTACAATGATCTTTGTCATATTTACGTATTGCCAGTAAACCCATACTGAAACTCGCAGCTTTAGGCGCGACGCAGCCATGCATAATACTAAATCCATATATTTTTTTGATCAATGTTTAAGTAACCTGTGTTATAGCTAATGCCATTTTATTGGAGTTACGTGTCGCGATATTTATCCCTAACATAAATTTTAACTGTACTGGTGCGAAGTAGTCACGTCTTATCTATCGATATTCCTCAGTAACTTTCGAAGTAATTAATGTGGATTTACGAAGGATTATTCGCATATTAATAGCACAAAAAATTATGACAGAATTTAAACATTAATACGCTTTTTGTGACTTATAAATCGTTTTTAAAATTATATTAGACATCTTACCCTTGCCATGAGTGATGTATTGTGTGCCTTAATAAATAAATAAATAATTTCTTTTTGCAATACAAAAATTAACTTTTTGGTTCTGTTTGCTTTTGATACTTGAAAGCAAATTACCACAAGATACATAGTTTTGGCGAATATTTATATATAGGATTGCGTATGAGCCTCAGAATAGATAATTAATTCTACTTACCAAACTAACTGTACTAAAAATCCCAACACATTCAACAAGAATTTCCCGAACGTAGCGTTTAAATACCGAAATAAAGCGTAATAAACATGTAATCTGCCGATCACACGACAAAATAGCACAAAGATTTCCGAGTAAAGCGCTTGTAATATTCATAATGTAGTCGATGATACGCCACGAGCCGCAGTCTGGTCGCTCGCTGGAGACTTGGTTCGATGCGATACTCTCAAGTATACGAGAAATGGCTTTCAAACTTTCAGATAAATGACATATGAACGACTAACAGAACATGAATTTCAGCTTACGATACAATATTTAGATTAGTCGCGAAGGTTTTCTTTCTTCTTTAATCGTAACTTGGATGGAAGATTGATGGAAAAATTTGCATGGTTCGATCTTTAGTATTCCTTTCCTTTTATGTTGTTATTACATTAATCAACATTTTTAGAAACCTAATAATAAAAAGGACTAAATGTTCCATAAAATCAGAATATCATTTTATTTTGTCTTTTTAACCACACAGAAGAAATAGATATATAAATTAAAAACAATAATGGTCCAAAATTTTAACCTTGTGGCACACCCTTTTTAATGGCTGACCCTAATGACTTTTCACCGTCTGTGGAAACTCTTTGGATCCTATTGGGTAAAAAAGACTGTACAAGGCCAATCGCTTTATTTTGGATGTCGTAATGTTCAAGCTTGAAAATCAACGTACAGTTATTTACGCAATAAAAAGCTTCGGAAAGATCACATATACCCCATAATCACATAATACTCCAGTCGTTTCATATGATTGCTCCCGAGCTTCTCAGATATGCTTTAAGAGCGTAATACAAGCATAAAAACGTGTCAATATCGTGATGTTATATTTCATTGTTCCCAAATATTGCGTTATATAAATCTAAGCGGTCTCTAAAGAACTTGCTCGCTTTGTAGTCCAGTCAAATTACGGCTAAAAACGGGTTAAATAAACATGAGCGAACACAGTTTGGGGATTTTGAGGATCGATAGGGGGGTGTATTCTGAGCATAAATTCCAATTTGAGGGGTTGTACTGAGGTCAGCTCAAGGTCATTTCGATGGAAACGCGTTTAAATCGATATCTCGAGAATGGTTAGTGTTAGGCAAAAAATTGTGGAGACCTTTTCTCTTCCAAATTAAATTTACTAACTTTTTTATCTAAAACTTTTTTTTATAACATTAATATTTTTCAACTTATTACTCCCCGCAAGGCAAAAATTTTACTTTTTTTCTATTGGTATCAATTGGTATTAAGGTATTGGCATTACAGAAAAAAGTTTAAGAACAAAATTGTTCATAATATAAAGATCTACACTTTGATGATCGGTAAAATTCAATAAAATTAAATGGTTGGGGAGAAAACGACGAAAAATAGAAAAAAAAGTAAAATTTTTGCCTTGCGGGAGTAATAAGTTGAAAAATATTAATGTAATAAAAAAAGTTTTAGATAAAAAAGTTAGTAAATTTAATTTGGAAGAGAAAAGGTCTCCACAATTTTTTGCCTAACACTAACCATTCTCGAGATATCGAATTAAACGCGTTTCCATCGAAATGACCTTGAGCTGACCTCAGTACAACCCCTCAAATTGGAATTTATGCTCAGAATACACCCCCCTATCGATCCTCAAAATCCCCAAACTGTGTTCGCTCATGTTTATTTATTTCGTAATTTGACTGGACTATTGTTGGTAAGTTATTATGTGTTAATTTTATCTTACATTAAATATTTACCTAGCTGGGGGAGGCGTCGTGTACGATATTCGGATCATGGATGGACATTATCTTTATTTTTTTTTTCGACATAAATAATCCTAGTGCTAGGTATGAGTTTGTAATCGTTATTATTATTTTTGTGAGCGTAATTTGACCCCGACTTTTGCTTAAACCAGTTAAAACCGCAGCTCCACAGCGGTCAAGTTGTTTGATAGCATGTTTGCGCGGTCCGCCTAGCAGTTCGCGTACTGGCCTGAACTCATTCGGTTGCTAAGTTACGGAAAGCAAACAAATAAGCCTGGCTCCGATGCATGCATAATTGCGGTCATGCCACTTCGCCCGCCACTGCACTGTAGGGCCACCGCCACTCTCAGGCGGCCAAATCCAGGAACAAGGCATACTGTTCCATGATAAATAATGTTAAAGTAAGTGTACTAAGGAATAGGTACATATAATTATTTTGGAATTGATATGAATACTATCTGACCCGGCAAACTTCGTACGCTTCAGAATCAATAAATGTTATTTAAACCAGCTGAATTAAATTCAGTTATTTTATTAAGATAAAATGAATACACTCAATTAACTTAGTTCAATAAATGTACAAAACTCAAAAAAAAAGTTTATTAATTATGTACATTGAAATATACCTATGTAGTATTCACGTGGCAGCAAGGCATTTGCTTTATTGAACTGAATCGAAATGATTGCCACATCAATGGTATGCAATGAAAGGACCGCGCAGTTAAATCAGCTGTCAGAGGATAATAAAAGTAGACAGAAAGTTCACAGATTTACCCTCACAGAACTGGCAGAAGAGTATGGTATATGAAAGATGTTTGAGAATAGGAATTTCCTTCATAATTTTGTTTTGGGTCGTATTTCTTATGTTTTAATAGTTATTATGCTATCCGGGGCAGAGACAAATCCAAGATAATACAAATCGGTCCAGCGGTTCTTGAGTTATAAATTCTGTAACTGTCCCGACTTTGTTTTATACCTCTATATATAGATATTAATGGTTTAAGAAATTTATTTAGCTCTTAAGATTACAAAAATCACTTACAGAGTAAATACAGGTTTTTAAATAATTATGCCAAATAGCGTAGGTGGAACTAACAATTTTTCAACTCAAAAGTGCGGTATTACTCGGTGCCTACCCGCACAGAAAAAATAATTATGAGTGAACAGACAAGCTCGAGTTACAAGTAATGAAACATAAGGTAGCGGACATGGTAATACGATATGCCGTATTAAGAATGATCTTTTAAAATGTGATGTCTTCAAAAAAATTTAAAAGTCATTAATGATTTAGCGTCTTTAATATTTTTTGGTAGTGTATTATAGTATTGTGCACCTTCAAACATAATGCTTGATAAACCTATATTATTTGCTTGGCGAGTGACCCGTTTGTAATGTTGTATCTTTTTTGTGAATGTTATAGTGGAATGGATATCTTTTGTCAATATTTTTCTAATTAGCAAACAGGTACTATATTCATACAATTGTGAAATATTAAAAATACGTGTCTCTTTATAGATTTTAACAGTTGGCGTAAGATAGTCATATTGAAATAATGTTTTAATAATTCTGTTTTGTACTGTTTGCAGCTTCTTTAAATTAGTTTTAGCGGCCGAGCCCCATATTTCGATTAAATAATACAAACGAGACTTTACCAGCGAGTTATAGATTGTGTAACGCACATGTCTCGGAAGGCATTTTATTATTCCTCGAAGAACTCCTCTCAAGGAAGATAACTTAGATCTTATTTTTTCAATTTGTGGTTTCCATGTAAGTTGAGCGTCTAGTAATAAGCCAAGATAATTTTCTTCTCGTACATTACTGATAATTTGGCCGTTTATGGTTAGTGGATTGTAATCGCCAATTTTTTTGTTCTTTGCAGAAAAAATTATATATTTCGTTTTCGAAGTGTTAATTGTGAGCAAATTTGACTGAAGATTGACATGTGCAAAGTATCCAAATTTCGTTGTGCTTGTTGTATTATGAAGTCGATGGAGTGACCAGAATAGAATAGACTAGTATCATCGGCATACAATGTGACGTCTCCTTTTAGTCCAATTTCGTGCAGGTTGTTGATGTAAATTAGAAAGAGTAGGGGCCCCAATATTGATCCTTGGGGGACATCACACGTTATAAGCTGCTGGTCACTGTTAAAACCATTGATTTTGACAAATTGGCGCCTGTTTTTGAGATAAGATTCAAAAATTTGGTACGCTTTGCCTTCAACTCCAATGCTTTGTAGCTTATTCAAGAGGATCTTATGGCTGACCGTATCAAAGGCCTTTTTCAGGTCTATGAATATACCTAGTGTAAGTTTTTTAAGATCAATATTATTTTTTATATTTGTCACTAAGTCAATGGTCGCAGCAACCGTGTTTGACTTAGGCCGAAATCCATATTGCTTTTCATAAAAAAACTTGGTAGATGTTAGAAAAGTATCTAATCGATTATAAATTGCCTTTTCAAAAGTCTTAGACAGAGTGGGTAGCACGGATATAGGTCGGTAATTACTAGGATCTGATTTGTCGCCCGATTTGTAGATTGGACTAACTTTCGCAATTTTCAGTGAATCAGGAAAATTCCCTTCTTCAAAGCATTTGTTGATACAATTTGATAAACTAATTGCTATGTTATCTTTAACACATTTCACAATCTTGGCACTGATACCATCCATGCCAGAGCTGGTGTTACCATCCAAGTTTTTTATAATTGATTGTATTTCACTACTAGTGGTTGGTTTTAAGAATATTAACTTTTCATTGCTATTTTTGAAATTACCATGAGAAATAGTATGTGAAATGTTGTCATGAAACGTTTTGGGAATTTTATTAGCTAGTTCAGAACCAACGCCAGAAAAAAATGAATTAAAACATTGACAAACTTTTTCAGTGTCATGGATAGAACCAGAAGAAACGTTCAGTTTGATTGGTGCACAACTGGATTTTGGTTTATTATTGGATAGATGATTTATGAGATTCCACATTTTAAAAGGATCCTTCTGACAATTTTGAAATTCTTTGATATAGTATTGGGACTTTGCTGATTGAATACTGGTAAAAACAGCATTTCTTTTCTGTACAAGATTCGCTTTTAGTGATTCATCTTCAGGGGTCTGTTTCCACTAGTGTCACACGTTGTTCCTATCATTTATTTCCGATATGAAATTTTTGTTGATCCATTCCTTTCTTGGCTGATTCAGAATCCTCGTTTTCTTTATCTTGTTAGTTTCAACAGCCTGTAATAAGATATTTTCTAGTTTATCATAGTCAGTGGTCTGGTTTGTTGCTAACGCATCTTCAACGGTGACAGCTAAATTCCCATAATCAACCGATGTATATTCGACTCGTTTCAGTTTTTCACGTGGAGGCCTGTTAACTTCAAGGTATATTTGCTTGTGGTCAGACATATCCGATTCAACTATAGACATTTGAATGAAATATCTTCTAGATTAGTGCTCTTTGCTGATTTTATTTAGTATCCTAAGATTATTTTCCTTGAGAACATGCTTGTACTCGTTAATAGTTTTGTCATGATTTAATAGATTTAGGTTGAAATCGCCAAATATAAGGACTCTTTTTCTTTTGGAAAGATGTCTATTGTAAGTTTCTAAGAACGTGTAATTATTTGACGAGGGTTGTTTGTATATCACCCCAATATCAATTGAGAGTGCATTGAGTTTCACACATAGGAAATGATTACCATCTTCGTATAGTTCATCTAAAATATTAAGCTGCCAGTTATTGTGTACGTAAATTGATACTCCACCTCCTCTGGACTGAGGTCTGTAGTTATAAGATAATAGCATGAATAGTTGTTTGAAATGACTCTATTACGCATCTTAATTCATCCAATTTTCCTGGCTTAACTATGCTTCGAATGTTAGCGTATAAGAATTTCAGCGTCTTATTACATTCAGCAGACAAAATTGCATGTTAGTATCTTATCAACTTCATATGCATCAATTTCACGTTTTTTAGCCATATCGTCTAGATTTTGTTCCGGAATTCCTGTGACTATTATGTTTTTGCTACGTTCAGCTCGCTCACGTAGTTCAGAAATGACGTCTTCATAGGCAGCTGCAGTCGGTGTAGGGTGTGATGCCAGAACTGAGGAAGTAGTTGGCTTTGCCTTTAACTCTTGCATATCAGTTTCAAGAACTTTCATTTTATCTTGAGTTTCATTGACTCTGCTCGTAAGACTTGCAATTTGTGACTTAAAACTTTTATTCTCTGCAACCAGTTGGTTCGCTGTAGCTTTAATGTCAGATAACTGGTCTCTGATAGTCGATATGTTGTGGTTTATAGCGTCGACACTATCATTTTGTTTTTTCCCGAAGACCTCTAGAAGTCCTACGATTTCTTTTTTAAATTCGCATAGCTGGTTACTGTAATCATCGTCAGGTGCTCTTCGTTTTCGTTGAAATTTATTTATCGACTCGAGGTCACTAACGCCAATTTTCGATAAGTCAGGCTGAGAACTACAGCACACTTCTGCAGATGCACTAAACATGTGTTTACCGCTTTGTTTACTGGTTGGTGATTTTATAACATTCATACTTTATTCAATTTACCGCTTCGCTTGTCGCTCCGCTAGGCTATGTACCGCACCGCCTACGCACGAATGTACCCGAGCTCAGCCGAGCGCTGTCGGTTTGCATGGGTTGCGTTGCCACAACCGCAGATGATAAACGACGTATGAGGCAATATTCACTGTTTCAAATCAACACTTTATGTTGTAGACACTTTGATTGAAATTTCGTTGGCACTAGATTAAAAAATTTATTTGCTGATCTTTTACACGTCACTCGCTACGCTAGTCGGCGAGAATTTGACAAGGCATAATAAATATATTATGGTTATTTTTTGTATATACAAATGTCGAGACACCCCCATTTTTTATTAGAAGAATCGGTAAACACGATGTATCCGAAGGACGGCACCTTGCTGTTTCAGTCAGACCTTGATATGAAACAACATAATTTATGGTAATATTCAATTGAGGACTCAAGGTCTAATGTTGTTGGCAAATCTAACGAATAATGTAAAATTTGTTTGGAGTTTCATTATTAATTCGCGTATAACATAAAATAGTATACAAAATTATTATCAAATACATAAGATTTTTGCCACCATAATTATACAAATGTTATATACTCCAACACAATTTTGGTTCTTACTTCGCAATCGGTGTAAGCCATTGTTTTAATTTCATATTTGAAACTGATAGTTTTATATTGATTTAAAAGATTTTAAACAAATATCACTGAAGTTCTTGACAAAATTCTTTAGCAGTTTTTTATGTTATATAAGTGACGGAACGACACAACTGATGAAGCCGTCAAAATGAGAAAAAAATACAAAATAATATGTAGGTCCCAGAAGGGCCCAACAATAATATCCATGAAATTGGACTTCTGCAAGTTTTACGACAACCAGCAGCACGCCCTGAAAAATAATTGTTTAAATAGGTCAATTACACGGATTACCCCTAAGTATCCTTAACTTAACTTATTTATTACTTAAAATATTAAGAGTATCGGTCTTGTCCTCTCTAAGTAATCTATTAGCAGTTTTTGGTTATCTATTGAAAAAAGTTCCTTCTGATTTCATCTGTCGAATAATAATTACACTGTATATAATAATCATGCAGAATGTCATGTATTTTTAATTCAAAAATTACAAATAATTTCAAAAATATTAATATATATCAATATCGTGACGTAGGTAAGTTTTGCATCAGTGTGCCATATGTTATTGAGTTGCTAATATCAAATTAAAATCGCAATATTCATGTCGTTATTCTATGAGACTGCGTAGGAGAAAAACATGGGAAGTAAAACATTACCCATGAAAGTATAAGATCTAAGGGGGCTAACTCTAACCTTAACGGGGCCGCCGTTAAGGTTCCTTCGATTCCAAGCCCGGCCGAGGAAATTTTGTGAGCATAAATTTTGACTAAGCCACCTGCGGCACAGGTTAGTTAATATTCTTAAACGTAGTTATTCACCCTTGATAACGGCTTAAAACAAAAAAATAGTAATAATATTTCAATGTATTATGCGGCATTGAAAGGCTGATATATCGCATACAAATACCTACTCTACCTACCCACCTAGTGAACTCCTTTAAAAGTGCCAAAGATAAACCATAAAAAGGCATTAATGTCAGTCACTCTTGTCGCAACATCAACAGCTAATAAAAAGGTACTGGTTTACGCCCGTCGGCGGTGATGAATAAAGAATAAAGGCTTTCAATGCTACAGTAGACTTTCACTTTTTCAAGTATTTTCAAATAAACAAAAAATTTGTACACAAATTGACTTCGACTTTCGATGTGTACTGAAATTTTCCTGTGGAAATACTATCATACCTGTTTCTGGTGCCAAGCTATTACACTCGTATTTCAGTGTGGTTTGAAACGTAAAGAAGACATTGAAATCTTTTGCTGACCTCAGAGCCTATCTCTCGCAATGCAGTACTACGTCAGTGGTAGGATAACGTTAACAAATCGAAAAAAATATGTTCCCTCGGTGGGTTATGTACTCGATCTTTAGGCCCCTGAGTAACATAAAAGAAACCTTGAAAGTATCCCGCTCAAAAGCTAAATACGTGTCTCGAACTTTCTCGAAAGCAATCTCGTAATCGGAAAAACAAACACGAGGCTATCGGGCCGTTATTAAATGAAATACATCTCGCCCGAGAATTCCAACTGATAGACAGTGATTGTAGTGATTGTCCTGTCTAGCGAGATAGCATGTTTCCCTTTCGGAGGGTAGGTGAATAAACTGCAGTAACCAATGATGGAGCGCCGGCGCCGGCTTGGTGCCTTGTATACTCGTCAAACTTTGATTGCCGCTCCGATTCTGCATGAATACTTTCATACACTAGGTAGAGCAATGAGCAAAGTGAACGCTTTCTGCCTGGCTTCTAACTTTACACATCATCAGTTTCAGTATAATTTTTTTCATAGATTTGTCTGCCCGTGCTTGCAAAATTCGATCCCAGGTTCTGACCGGCTAATTTGTTTTAGAGCATAAATATTGTTGACGGATCTAGGCATGTGCTCGTATCATTTTGTAACTGTGTGATTCTGAGACACAAGGATCCTAGTGCAGTGTATGATCATTCATACACTGCATTTAGGTATGTACGTTACTTCATATATTTTATTTTTATATGTGAAGCTGTCCAGCCAATCTTGCAGTAAATCTGTATCTGAAATCTGTGGTAAACATTCTGGGTTCCACAGTGACTAATTTATAGAAATGTTTATAGATAAGTTCTTACTTTGTTACTGTTACTTTACCCAAATAAAGATATCTATAACTAATTCTTGAATTCTCTCATTCGCACGTTATGTGACGCTCTAACAACAGTCGTGGAATTGCGTGATGACGAAGATCCAGCAACTTTAAAAGACAGAGCCGCGTTTGAGATCCTCTAAATCTCTCCTCTCTAATTTGGTGAGATTACTATTTCTGTTTCCTCACCATCTCGTAAAACTGTCGTAAATTCGTATACTGCAAATGTAATCAATGCAATGAGCGAGATAATGTGGGTTTTACGCCAGGAAAAGCGCCGCCATTATTGTACCTGTGCACTGCGTTGTCTGGTTAAACTAGGGAATTCTTAAACCTGGAATGGATTTGTAACTTTTTGCATTTAAATTTCACGCTATCACCAACTAACTGGGGACTGTTTTAGTGCAAGTCAGTATTCAAAATGTATTTAGTATTCAGTAGTCAAAATGCATCATAGGCACACACTTTTCAGGAAAGCAAACCTAAGTCCGCGTTTGCAACTTGCACACTTGCCACTAAAGCTAAACAAGATATCGGAAAGTTTTGCATATTGCCTACGCAGGACATTCATACATATAGTCATACATATTTAAATTTAACCTTCTAACACGAGCGTGGATGTGTTCATCGATGTAGATGCATCTCGCCCCAGCAATCGACGCTGTCAAAACAATTTCATTCCTGAGCGAGCATCGCGCTCATAAAGCATATTGGATGCACAAAGAGAGTGACGCCTCTTAAATCCAATCATGTCGTATAGCTTTTGACACTTGGGACGCCGCGCCGGGCGTTTGATTAGTTTACTTTACCCGTCGCGTGGCTAATTTGTAGGCGAGGAAATAAAACGAGGCAGGTCAGCCGGTTGAAAAGTATCAGTGACATGTAAATAGGTTTTTTTATTTGATACAGTTACGGAACGAGCCGATGGCCCGCCTGGTGTTAAGTGGTAACCTCGGCCCATAACAGCCGATGCGACTTGGGTCCTCCCACACTAGGTATGACAAGACCCAAGTCGCATCGTATGCGCCCGTTAATGTGAGACGTGAAGGTGGAATGTCTCATGTGCCTGTAATTTCACCGGCAACCACACCTTTCAAACCGGAACACAGTAACGCGAATGCGTTACTGCTTGGCGGCAGAAAAGTGCATGGTGGCAGTACTTCCCCGGACGAACTTGGCGAGAGTTCTACTGCACTTAAAACTTCACTTGAAATATAGATGTCAAATTCAAACTGAAATGTTCCATTTTCTAGCTGTCTATTAAACGAACTATTTTAACAAGGACAGTACACGACAACAGTCAGCGATCGCCTCGTATCGTCAGCAATAGTTAGTTGTGTTTCGGGCGGAATAGAATCGACTTCGGGTCTCGTACCGCAGTGTTATGTAACCAGCGCCGCTCGATATAGACCGTACCTACCCGTTCTAGTTGCCGTGCCGGGCGGCGCGGGCTGGCTACCGACGGTGGCGGCTGGGCGGCTGGGCGGCTGGGCGGCTAGGCGGCTGGTCACACGACTTTATGTCCTAGGGGACCAAAACACTCACCGGAATAATCGTTTATTTATCCAGCTAACGCTCACACAGAAATACCATAAGTTACTCTCTGTGCTATTGTAATTCGAAGATTGCACGTCGAAGCCATCGATATTTCAATAAAAAATGAGTTGCCATTGGTTTGTACGGTTTAAGATTGTTTAAATACCAAATGAAACGGCATAGACTAATTTGATTGCAGTAGGGATACAAATAAATGTAAAATGACGAACTTTTAAGTAGACTTACATAAACATTTGATAATTATAATAATAATTTGATAATTGAATAAAGCGTTTTGTCCTCAACGTTATGAAGTCATTTACCTGCCATTCAAAATGACCAAACACATATTTAACTTGGAATGGAGGGAAAATTTCGCTTTGATACAAAATTTTGGCGTGCCTATGACTTTCAAAGACAAACAGTAACTTTTATGTGAGTGTGTGAATGGGCGGAAAGGTCGACAGATCAAACTGTAGGCATCAAACCCCCACACCCCAGATACCACAGTGACGTGACTTAAACCCTATTTTGACGTTGGACGTACAATCACGTACAGTTCGGCGCTAGGCATCTTTTCTTACGAAACCAATGTTGGGTATGATGTAACGATGGCAGAATTCCTCGTTACTTCGCTTTGTCAAATCGTAGTTAAAAATTACACGTTTAACGCTGTTTTCGGTACGTAATTCATTCATTTGCTACCGCCGCAGTGTTATGTAACGACGGTCGATGTAGCTATTCGCATTTGCATTGTGTTATATCTATACATGTGCTTGTATTTATCCAGTGTCCAGAACACCACATAAATAGTTTAGATTTTAAATAGAACTCTATTCGGGATCGATCCTCATGAACAACTGTACAACTGCTTTACGTAATTAATTCACGATTTCCACCGTCGCGTTCCCAATTAGTTGGAAACACTTTCGGTATTGAATCGATAGTTAATAATCAATCTTGTGACTGTTTGACACTGTTAAAACCCCGATGTGCTGGCGTACTGTAGATGAATGATTGATTGCCGAAGCGATTCAATTGCACAGCGCATTCGATTCGTATACAGATGCAATTCACCGAGTTAGTTTGGATTGGTGGAGACAAATCTAAACTAAAGATATTGTCACTTATGTGTCCCGCAAGGAATGAATAATCCATGATTCGTTCATCGTCTGTTACCCGTATATATTACGTTATGTAAGTACCGTACCAGCCTTCGAATATTCCCACTGCTGGAACACAGGACTACTTTCGACAAGCGAGAGTGATGGGCTTTTAGTGAGTTTAGTTACCATGGGTTTCCAATCCGGACTCTTAGATGTCACATCGAGGATACCGTCTAAAAAGCTCTTTTTTTTACTCTTTTATTTACTCTCTGCATAGAGTAATATATAAATATATGTGTTTTTTTCTAGGTATGTTTACCCGACTATAGAAGATATGGCCAACCAGCTCAACAACGTAATGGACCATTTCGGCCTGAAGACCTTCATCGGGTTAGGAGTCGGCGCTGGAGCAAACGTGCTGGCCAAATTTGCCATTAATCATCCAACTAAGGTAAATAACATTAATTATAATTATGTACATCTTTATATATACAGTCTCATATAATTGCTAGGCTTCTTTGTTCAAAATTACCTTGTTATTGGTCAATTAATAGCAACGGCTTCATTTACATTTCATACTACGTATACGTCAAAGTTTAGACGCACAAGTGTTCGTATTTCGTATTCGTGGGCCTACGATGCGTCATAGGAAGTCCTTAGGTGCATTTCGTGCGGGTATGTAAAGTTACAGTTGTTCACTGACAAATTTGCGTTGTTATTATGTTATGCTTGTACGAACGGTAAATGACCTATATATATTTCTATCTTCGCTACCTTCAGAGCTTTTCTTGTTACGTCACAGCTTGAGTTTTATATGTACATATAGCATGATTTTGGCACCGGCGCCTCCGACTGTAAAGTTTGAGTGTCCGCCGTCCCACGTTCCGTTGCGGAAAGTTGTAAAGTATAAAGGGGGCGCGGTATCTTTTGAAAGATTCATATCCGAGCTCATGATGTCCCCACCCCGTCAGATCCGCCTCCGAACCATGACTACGACTACGACTGTTGTTTGACCATTTAACTAAGAGTTTACTTGTTCATTGAGCTTGAATAATAAAGCCGGTCAGTACAGTGGTCATCTTAACATGCAAGTAACAGCAGCTGATTTTCGTAAGATTCAGATTACAAAGATTCAATCTTAATCAATTAGATTCAGATGTAAGATTTTTTAGACCTCGAAATTGTCATGCGTTTAATATTTTTTGTTGTGATATACAAAAGGTGCTAAGAAATAGTTCACACATTAACAGTAATCATGTATTAACGACATAAAACTGTTACTAAATAATTTTTACCAACACACAGTTTTTTAATTCGACGACTCCGTTTCTATTTCACTAAGCAACCAGGTCTGCAAATGGAGGGGCCCGGTTGTTTGGTGACCATTGAAGGTTGTTCTCGGGTCTTGTTTATTGTTTTATTCTATGCCTTGTGACAGTGTATCCAATAGTTGGTATTGGCACAAGTTTTCTCCTCGTTCCGTCGTATATGTAATTGTCTCCTGTCTCTGTAGGTGGACGCACTTGCCCTGATCAACTGCAGCTCCACCTCTGCTGGCTGGATGGAGTGGGCCTACCAGAAGATGTACACACGGACGCTGCGCTCCCGCGGCGTCACCCAGGGCGTGCTCGACTATCTCATGTGGCATCACTTCGGACGGGTCAGTCTCTTTCGTTAACTCTATCTTACCAACATATTTTTCATCGTGTTACTAAATATGAGATTGATGTTCATATGGGACAGGCCGGGTCGCAATGAGAGTTTAATTTGAATGTTGACGGATAACTTGCGTTCATCCCACCGCTCTTGACGCAGTTTCAGTACGGGAGACATTTTGCGTTGCGTTGTTACCCGGGCCCGCCTGGTGGACGCCTATCTTTACATATTATTGTGCCGGAGCAGATTGCTTTTGCGAAGTAACTATAAGTGACTATGTATATGTATGACGATGGTTCTGCCTCGCAATGCGTGGACGTACTGCCTCTTAAATGAGGCTGCCGAAACCCCAAAGGGTTAGCAGGACATTTTTGACTTTTGATTGGATATGAATAGCTAGCCAGCTAGGACATTTAACATTAGCTGTATCACAATGCTTACATTCGATGCTCAGCTAGGATTTGAACCCCCGACCTGATCGCGCTCTCATTTACTTGACTACAATATTCAGTTTTTGTTGATACCGAAATTATGGTGATAAGGGATTAACATGTTTTTAATAATATTAGGTATATGTTAGTTTTAAGAAGTTTTCGCTGGAAAGTGACAATTACAATGACGTTCTTAGTTAGATAGAGCCTGGCTAGATTTATATAGTAACCAACAGATATATTTAATGCTCTGTGATTATCTTAATTTCTACATCTATACTATTTTGTTGTATCAGTTATTTTTAAAATATATTCACGAAAAGAAAAGCTATAGGTAGTTAATTGTATATCGGGAATTATTATTCACATACATAGGCACAAAACAGGGTTCATATGCACAGAAAATTGTTAGAAGGTTTGTCTAAACCTAATAAAAACTCGAAACATTTTAAAGATTTTGTTGTTATCGTGTCTAAAATATATCCTGCGCTACAGAAAGTTTTTTTTGATCGTTTGGTAACTAAACTGAACTACATAGTTGGAATGTAAATCAGTCTTAAGAGACTAGACTTGTCTATTATAGAAACCAATAAGCTGAGTGAATTGAGATTAACTTCCACCTGAACGAGATAACACTGGGGAGTTGGTAAGCGCCGGCTTTCTCTCACTGAGAACTTGAGAGCTATTACTTATATTAATCAAAGAGAAACAGAGAAAACAGATACGATGAAAATAAATACATCTTTCTAAATTGCTATCAACGATAATATCCTTGACTTTGCTTTCGCATGATTGTCGATTGTTACTTGTTTGACTTTCCGGAGAGTTCGATTTTATTATATCAAAGTTGTTACGCGCGACTTCGCCCGCGTGGACTTCGGTTATATCACGCACCCCTATCGGAATCCCTCGGAAAAGCAAAGCCTAAATTACTCCTTAGAACATCAGCTGCCAGTGAAAGTCCCTTATCTATAAGAATCAATTAGTAAGAAATGATTGATTACAAACTTTCATCCCCTATTTCGCCCCCTTCAAGTATTATTTTCGCGATCACAAGTAGCTCATGACCTTTTCCAAGATCCATTTTAATTATATACCCAAAACTCATCAAAATGACTTGAGAAATGATTTATTTCACATACAAACCCATCCCTTAGGAAACCGTGTTGAATTTTGGGATAAAAAGTATCCCATGTACCCATGTATCCCCTACCTCGTAGTATGAACTCAAACTACGCCAAGTTTCATTTGAACCCATTCGGATTTACTAGCTTGCCGGCAGTGGTACGTACGAGTCGGGGCGGGGTATCGCAGTGGGAATATTCGATGTGTGACTACTGAACTGCTATTTGCCTGCACCGGCACATAATTGCCACGTATGAAACGTGTATTAAATAATTTATGATTACTATGCGATTGTAATTTGCAGTTAAGCCTGTGTCGCGTTTTAACCTTAAGCGAATTTCAACGTTTGTTTCATTTACGCCCAGCTTCGTTATAAAATGTAATTAATACTTGATAAACGTTAGAAACAAGTTATTTAGTATTTTTTGGGATTTATGGTTGCTCGCGTCCGTAGGTGACCCTTTGAAGCCCAAAGTAGCAGTAGAACTTGTGCTAAGTTCGCCCGGAGAAGTACTGCCACCACAACTGGTAATCTGCCGCCAAGCTGATGCACTCGTTTTGCTGCGCTTCGGTGGAAGGGAGTGGTCCGGTTAAATTGCAGGCGCTTGATACGTAATGTCACCGTCTAGGGGTGATGGACGCAACGCAATGAAAATTGGTTGAGTCATCTCGTACTTTGGTGGCGAGGACTAGAGTCGCATTGCTGTTGTCTATGGGTGGCGGTTACCACTTTACCTAAATACAGCTAAAAAAAATACACCTAAATAACAATAAAAAAAACATGTAAGGCTTCATTTTTTATTTCTCTAATCACATTCTCTGTACGTTATCAAATGATCAATAAATGTATGAAACTATTTTAAATTAAACGTATTATAATAAGCCAAACACGTATATCGAATGTTTTTCAATTCCGCTCTGATGTCGCTGAAACGGTAATAAGTAAATCCACGCAATCTTTTCCGTCCCCCGTAAGGCGGGCGGGCGGGTACAAACTTGCGTGGAATTGTAATTACCTCTGTATATGTGAGTAACATAAATAAAAATTGATAGGGGACTTCGCGGTAGAAATACAGATACATCAGTTGTGATCCCGGGTGTATTTTGAAAATACACCTGTACATATTATAGTAGCTTCCGTAAAAAAAAAAAAATATTGATACACTCCATTTTATAATGTATTTTTCGAGATTAAACCCTGGTTTGGCTGGAATTAAATAGCTTTATCCATCTGCGAATGTGCGAACAATTTTTACGATCTTATATAATATTAACGATTCCGAAGGTTAAGCTAATATTACTCTGAACACATATATTTACGTCTATAAAATATCCGAGTTATATACGCGCAGTGAATCATAAGTACGCTGAATCTGAAATACATGAAATAATACGCCTTCCGCTGTTGGGAACAAACACAAATTTTTCAAAATATGTTTATGATAAAACAATTTGGCCATAATCCAAATATTTTGAACCACACGTTTTCAAGTAGACCTTTGAACGGGTTGCTACATGCGATTGCAGAGTAAATCCTTAAAGATTTACCCAATTTGAGTGTTCTTTAAAGTTTTAGTTTTTAGCTGCGTTACAATGTAGGTATACAATATTGATTTGATCCGAAATATTCCAACTTTATAGGTAGGTACATGCTCTCATTTCGAATGATACGCTCTTGTTATATCTTGCTCTGAGTCTGTTTGAAGTGCTTGAGACCGTTTAATGTACACGGTCGTTTATACGATCTAACTACTTTTGGTAGCAGTAGAACCTATGCCGAGTCCGAGGAAGTATTGCCCATACCCATTTCTGGTGCCATGTTGTAATGCAGTCGTGTTACTGTGTACCGGTTTGAAAGGTTCAAAATTCTACCTTCTAGAGTTACGGGCGCATAGGATGCGACTTGGGTCTTGTACCTAAGTAGGGGAGCACCCAAGTCGTATTGCTTGTTATTAGCAGAGTTACACCTGGTGAGCCACCTGCTCGTTCCCTAACGTCATCACATAAAAAAACACTAGCCGTTGTCATTTGCCTTTGTCGCACAATCTGGCATAACTTATCCAGGATTACTCCCAGGACTCTATTGGTGGGGTGGCAAGCGCGGATGCACTCGTTTTATTGTACTTCAGCGGGTGTCAAGAAAATCCTCGACCTAATTTTGCGGAGCGTAACATCTGAAGGTCTGAGACAATCCTTTGACCTGATTTTGTGTGGAACCTATTAAGGAAAGCTCCCCGGGTCTGGCTAACTGCCGGAATATAACTAAAAATGGTTCAAAAACCCTTTCGCTGTCACATCCCTGCATCAGGATAAGCTGTGTCGCAGGCGGAGTTAAAGCATTATATTAGTAAAGTTTTCTCGGGTCTGTCCTGTTCGTAATCGTATCATGCGATATGAGAAACAAGGAATCCTATTATTATACATAATAATATGTGTGTGTAATAAATAACTCATAACGGGTTTATATTTTCAATCAATTAAGTTCCCAAGTTATCGAGACAGTTAAAATTAGTTGAGGATAAAAATTATTCGACCCTTAGTTAATTTAACTAATAATATGATATCGCTTTTCTCTGTAAAAAAGTTAGACCAGTCTCATTATAAAACCGTATGATAAATTGTTTCAAATTGTCTCGCTTAAAGTAATAACTTCAATCGCAACACGTGGAAGTTAAATGTAACAGAGGTGTGAAAAGCAATACACGCAATAAATTGTTACAGTGGTACCATATAAATAATAAATAATATTGGTGGACATTTCAAACAGCGCCATCTAGCCCCAAAGTAAGCTAAGCATAGCTTGTATCATGGGAACCAGACAACTGATATAATACTTAAATACTTTTTTTGTAAATACATACATATAATACATATTAACACCAGACACAGAACAAAAACCTATGTTCGTCACACAAATGTTTGTCTTGGGTGGGAATCGAACACGAGTTTGTGAGGCCAGTCATATGTCGCGGGTACTGCAGGTATATTGATGCCACGTGGAACCAAATACAACGGAATATTAAACGCGAGCCAGTCAGCATCACATGTTATACCAGCCTAGGGTTAGACCACATTGTTTTTATGTGTGGTACAACGAGCTTACGGCCCACCTGATGTTAAGTGGTAACCGCCGCCCATGGACAACTCAACTCAAGCCCTCGCCGTTGTTCCGTCTCCGTCCGTCTTGCGTTGCGTCTATCACCCTAACACGGGGATGTTACGTCTCATGCGCCTGTAATTTCACCGGCACCCACACCCTTCCACCGGAACACAGCAACACGAATGCATCACTGTTTGGCGGATTTACCAGGTGTACAGTACTTCTCCGGGCGAACTTGGTACAAGTTCTACAGCTACTTTGGGTTGCTCCTTTCGTACCACCCATGTGTCCGCCTGGCACTGAATATTTTCATACCTCACCTCTATTCCTCTTTGTCGCACAAATACGTAATTAGTTAGAATGAGGCACACTGCTTGTTATGTTTGTTTACGGATGCCCAGTAACAGTTAGTCTATGTGCTATTCCAGAGTGTAATTTATCACCGTGCCAAATTTCATCCAGATCTATTCAGCCGTACGGGTGTGATTTGAGTTACAAACATTTTTCCCATCCACAATTATTTAGTGGAACTTGTTTTGTTCAATTTAAAAATACTTAGATAATTCACTGTTTATAATACAGATAGTTGAATCGGTTGGTTATTTTTGGTTTCGGACGTTGACCGCATTGTAGGTAGAAAACGTTCCGTGTGTAAGGTAATGTAATGGTTTAATCAATATGTAAATAGTTAAGCAGCCAACACGCAACCAAGAACCAAGCTGGTCCGTGCTATATTTTTATATGAAAACGAGTTTTTAACGAATAAACGATTATCTACGATTTAACGTGTTATTATAATATTACCTGCGAAGAACGAAGTGCATTGTTGTAATTGTTAGTAATATTGATTTACCTAATCAATATTTTATAGATAACCAAACACGCTTCGCTTTGAACTTTTGTATATGCGCTATGAAATTAAAATCCCAAAGAAAAATCCCATTGTAACTAGAAGTATTACTAATAGAAAATTGGTTATGCCTCAATTTAGTAACGTGTACGGGAGAAGAACATCTCAATTTATTATACCGCTTATTATGAATGAAATGCCTACAGAAATTAAAAACAAAATCACTAATCATAACATCACATACATCTTAAAAAAGTACTTCTTTGATAACTTGTCGGAGTGACGTAAAATGGAACAACCTGTATAAAGTATAATACGCGCTCTCAGTGTACCAGCTAGAACCCGCTCCGTCTACTTTGACGCGCACCTACCCTAACTAATATTAGTCTGTGCTGATCATTGGTTGTTCGCTGCGAATGTTAGAGCGCTCACGGTACCTACCTACCTAATACGAAAAAATGTCATCGATGTAGAATGCATACTTATTATTAGAAGTTATTATGATTTATTTTTTGGTATTTATTAATATTTATATTTTTCTCTGTCTTTATACTCGCAAATTAGAATGTATGAACTTATTGAGAACCTAGTGTTTACTCAAACCCTACATAGGTTTAAAAACACTATTAATTAGAAAATATATTGTATTTTTTGTTGGATAAATAAATAAATAAAAATAAAATAAAAAATAAATATATTAAATAAAAATAAAACACAATATCATCGAAGAGAAAATGAAATCTGATTCCTTTTAAAGAAGGAAAAATGGTATAATAAACCTTAGTTTAGTGCTGGCTCAATTGACCTAAGTTGCACTTGTTACTTTGGCTCAGTATGGAAATATGTATTGGGTGCTGTGCGATAGCTACAAATTTAGTTAAAATCTATTTCTCCAATGTTTTTGCGATCTCATTTCTCTGACACGATCATCGTATTGTTTGTTTTTATCTGTGGACATATCACATAGCGCCTAAGCATAACTTGTACTATGAAACCTACTATACAACTAAATAGTAGTACTATATAACTGATAGAATACTTAATAACTTTTTGTATAATCATATCTATATAACACATATTATATATATAACATATATATAACACCCAAAAACAGAAATGTTTGTCCTAGGTGGGAATCGTACCCACGATCAATATCGCAAAGAAGAGTTACTAACAACGAGGCTAGTCCAGTAATGATTCATAACAAGAATAATCATAAAATGTTGTTTGTTTATACTTCAGACATGGAGAAAGTACTAACGGCACGTCGCTCTTTAAAATCTGATAATCCTTATGCTAGGTACACTTTTTTTCGGTGATATTTTAGTTTGCCAGTACTGACCGAAATAGCGAATTCGATATTTACACAATATATTTATATTTTTCAAGAAAGAAGAAACTTATCTAATCTTATGTTGTGTTGTCGCCACACAAACGTCTAGTGGTAATAAACTCACGGAGGAGCAAAATAGTGGTAAATGACATCTTTGTACCCGCCCCGCAGTGGTCCGAGGAACGCAACCCCGACCTGGCGGAGATGTACCGCGGTCACTTCACACGCAACGTGAACCCGTCCAACCTGGCGCACTACATCGACGCTTACGTACGCCGCACAGACTTGAACATCAGTCGCACCGCCCACACCATCCGAGTGCCAGTGCTCAACATCACCGGGGCATTGTCGCCGTACGTCGAGGAGACGGTCACATTCAACGGACGCCTCAACCCGAACATATCCACTTGGATGAAGGTATGCTGACTCGCTGTTGTCGCTTTAGTTTGTAAGTGAGCGTAGTTACCTGCGCCCGTTCTGAACCACTGGATATTGTTCGCCAAATATGGATGTCAGTCATTTAAATAAGGGTAAATTGAGGGTTTGTACGTGACCTTAGTTTTATCCGGTTGAATACCGTATCAAAATCCTTTAAGGTTTCGAAGTAAGCGGAGAAATAATAGTGTTGTTAAACACTGACTTATCTAATGTAGATCTCGGACTGCGGCCTAGTCCTCGACGAGCAGCCCGGCAAGTTCGCCGAGGCTTTCCGTCTGTTCCTGCAGGGAGAGGGATGTGGTGAGCAAACCGTGCACTATATATACTTACCTATGCGGAATTATTTGTGCAAGAGTGTCCAAACAAATGAATTAAATAAAAATATCACGTTTTAAAAAACAAACTTATAAGTATGTTTCATAAATTCAAATATTTCTCCTAACAGACAGACAAATAGGCTGAACCCTAATAAACAGCAAATTTTCCGGCGTCACACGAAATGTGGTTTCAAGCTGTGACCTTGAAAACTCTCTGTAAACTTTACGTGATAGCCTTAGCTCTGACTGGTGTTGCAATCTGTCGGCTGAAGGCCGAACTAATTACTTTCCACCACTGCAGCGAGAGGGCGTGACGAGCTTTCAAGAGAAGTAAAATTTTGCAACAACGCCATCTTTCTATCGTTTGTGGCTGGCTTTAGAAAAACGCAAGACCGCCTGTGGTCTTCGTAGCTTTCGTCTTCACCTACGTATATTTGTTATAAGGTTTCAAATGTATGGTGCCACTGTCGTCTGCAACCTCGGGGACAGTTACTACCTAGTCTAAAAATTTTAAAATTGTTCCCCGACTATGTCTTAACATCCTTTTCCAACGATACTTCGCCGTGTTTATTACAATATAACTATAAACCGAGCTCTAGAATATTATCTCGCTTGATAAATTTGTACATTCATATTACCAAAGGGACGAGCCGAGTGAAGCGAGATTAATCAAATAACGTGCACAAATAATTCCAAATAAACCCAATACCCCAGCCATTTTCCTCCATTGTAATGAAAAAAGTGCCTATTCAAGTTGGCGTTAATATCACACAGATGTGTTTTGTATATCCACAGCACATGTTTTTTTCGGCATCTGAAACCAGCAAGCCGAAGTTTTTTCACTTTAATACTATCACTGTCTTAAACTAAATATGACATTTGTAAATATTTTTAAAATGCAATATATAGCTTTGCATAAGCACTAATTTCTATACCCGGAATCCTGTTTTAAATATCGTAGTATTTTAAAAAACAAGCATTCTATAGAGCGCCTAAACATTATGAATTTAGAATACATTGCGATTTATAGATTACCACCTATTAACATAATGCAGAGTGAAAATACGAAAGCATGAGTATTGACGGCCGCTGATGCTTTTCTTTTTAGTTATTGCAATGGTAACACCAGGCAATAGGTAAGATTCATGCACACTGAAAGACTGAACATATCGTAGCACCCTTTGAAGTTACAGACGTTTGTAGTAATAGCACTTGCTCTGAAGAAACGGCGATTATAATTATTTATCCTTGTCTGTGCCATTTTTCTTTCATAATTACCTGAGTCATGATGTGATCTGCACATGATATTAAATATTACTATCTGAAAGTTTAGATGAGCCTTTGATGTGACGAGCTGTAGTTATCTATAGCACATATATATTTATGAAAAGTTACCTCTTAATAAAAACACTTAAATAAATGTTTGTCTTATTTTAAAGTCACTTTTCGATATTCGTCCAAAATAGACACAGGGATGATGGAGATCCAACAGAAGTGTTTGCAGTAATGATTCGTTCATACTCATACTCGCTCCATAGCTTGCTTAATATTTACTTTCAAACAATGTCAAGTTATATGCACAGTCTGAACCTCATTTATTTTTCCTGATTATGTTTGAGTCTGGATGCGTTTTGCTGCCACCCAATATGGTATGTATCGGCAGAGTGCTTTGCGTTTGTTTGTACACCCACCCACCCACCTTATTGTGACTGTGTTGTGTTTAGAACTGGTCACACGTCTCTTGGCTTGAATGTTATAAGATTATTTGAATAGTTGCTTTTGGCTCATAACCATTGAGTTCGGATTTCATCAGTATATTTATACATATTTTTAATACTGTATTACTTATTCAACTGATATTTTGAATTGAAATATTTATTAAAAACCAATTACCTACGTGTAACTACTTAATTGTGGTTACAGTCACCCCTTTGTCGTCTAAAAAAGCTACGTCGCAACTACTGTTAGTCTGTATTTGAGCGGTTTTTCATTAGCTGAAATCATAATATAATATCGAGGCCGACGCACATTCGCGATACGTGAGGTGCCGATAAAACTTTGATCTTTCATCAATTCTTCTTCTCAATCTTGATCTTTGATCAAGATCAAGATGAAAAATCATGCTTCGAAGTTTAAATCTCCGTTTTCAATTGTAGTTGCAACGTCTCCTGATCACTTTTGAAACGTGACTCAATGGTGATGGGCCCTAAACCTAGTTTGCAGTTTTTTTTATTTTGCACTTTTTTGTTTATTTTAGCTGTATTGAAACTGCACAAAATTGGCAGCAACATGTGTGCGCGTTGCCACTCGTTTGATGGCTCAGTGGCGTCCACATCTTCCGTTTAAATAAGCTTGTGAGTTTACGCTTTATTTTGTTACGTACCAAGTGTTATTAGGCGGCTACTACACTGTAGTAAATTCAGGCTTCCCTATGACTATCTGTCTGCGTACAGGAAGGTGTACTAATAGCATTGAGCAAGAGTTTTCTAATCTAGCCACCAAGAACTGGTTCTGAGCTTCTCGTTATTTAGAGTCCTAGAAGGAAGGAGTAACGATAGTACCGTATTCTACTAGGAAGCCTGAATTGAATAGCGTAATAGTCGCTTTATTACGAGACATTGTATGGGCTTCACGCTTTGGACGCGGCGCGGCGCTGCGCTGCGTGAGCGGTCCAACACCAATTTTGGTTGAAACCGCGCCGCGCCGCGCAGTACCTCTTCCAATATATCATGTAGACATTCAAAATCGTCCAGCCCATCGCGCTGCTCCGCCCTGCCTCCACTATGTGGAGCTCCTTAATAATATATATATATATATAAAGTTATGTATAATATAGTTTGCATTATCCATTACACAAATATCGGTTTATCTGGTTTTTATCCAAATCGATTCAATAATTTTACTAGGAGGACAGGAAAGGGCGAGCGCCAATCCATTTGCACGTTAATGACAACTTCTCGAAAACAACACTGAATCAATAAAAAATGTCCCTGAGCAGCTCATTTGTATTTGCATATAATATAATTTAGACTATTCATTATTCGTGCTTTAATTTGAACAAATAATCATTTGTTCCTGAAATACCTCGCAACGATTGATGTCGAATGCTGTCGTTATAAGCGTTGACTATATGTGTTAGTCCTCTCACTCAAACATTTCAATGTTCACATCACGTTGTAATGTACAATAAAGACACACATTACTGACACCATTACGTTAACTTAAATTAAATAGGTCAACTTCATTTGTGCCGTTTAGGTGTACTATTTGAGCGGTTGGTATATAAACGACCCGACCACAGAGTGTGTCATATGCGCGTTTCCGTCCGCGCGTATGGCCCGCGCATTATAAGTAGGTATAGTATATAAGTGCACGAAAGGAGCCTCTTTGAGGCGCACTTAAAATCCTCTCAGCACTTTGGTTCGAAGTTCGAGAAAACCAGTGACTCGAGTAGATGGATAAAATACTTAATCCAACTTACAGTTCCATCCACGGACGTTGGCAATTCGGAAATTGGATGTTTTTTTTTCACTGTGATAGTATAGACAAGGATATTTTTTGTCGCAGCTAACTTCAGAGTTGCCGTGATCCACCGCCAGAGCGGTACTTGCATATGCCTCAGTGATTTGATTCATGTGTGCCAGTAACGACTGGAAAGCTGTCATTGTACCAGTTGAGAGCTTTTCAGAGCTTTTTCCTTTAACCTTCAGCGCTATAGATCGTGGGTTCGATTCTCACCCAGGACAAACATTTGTGTGATGAACATAGATGTTTTTTCTGTGTCTGGGTGTCGATTTGTGTGTATAAAAAAGTATATAAGTATTATATCAGTTGTCTAATTTCTATGACACAAGCTATGCTTAGCTTACTTTGGGGCTAGATGGCGCTGTGTGAAATATCCACCTATATTTATTATTATCCTTTTGAAAGTGTGTCTACACGGTACCTCTACACTACATGTATGCTGGCTGTTTGGCAGCTGCCTGTCTAAAACAGTGTCGTAATGTAATGTTATACGGTTTGTATTCCAGTGGCCCCGCTTTCGCCCACAAAGATGACCGAGTACAGACGCGCCTCGGCCGGCGTGGTGCGCCGCCGCGCGTGCCGCCACTCGCCCGTCATCCGCATCACGGAGAATCCCATCTCCGAGGCTGTCGTCTGCTAAACGTACCGCGATCGTATCCCACGCATGCACACTAGGATACCCCGCAGTTTCGACCACACTACCCCCCCTATACCCACATTACATTTTTTGTTTAAACATTCGACCCACATTCGGATGGACTGTCCGACGCTTATAGGAAGCTATATAGGACCACGCGTGGGTGTTCATATCGTAGGATGGAGCGCGCACAATATTATATGACGATCGGTTGTTGTTATAGTCGTTCATTGTAGGCGAGGCGGGTTGCCGACGCGACGCCACGCGACCCTGAACGATGTGTCGCACTTCTACTTATATCATTGAACGATAGTTTAGGATAATTTTATTACGAAGTGGTAATGCGTAACACTATCGTTTAGTAGTGTCATTTAGTGAAGCTGACGTCACTTAACTTTTATTATGTTACGCGGCCGTAAGAACGGAGTTGGTCTGATTATGGTAATTTAGTGAATGTACAAAACGCGACTACCCGCATCCGCTGTACGGCTGCCGCGTTGCGGACGCGCGCGCTGTGAGCTGGCGCTGGGTGTGTTAAGCGCAAAGACCAACATAGATTGTTGAGGGTGAAAGAGATATGGATGTATATTGCTTAGTTCAGAAACATATAGAAAGTTTATAACGTTTTTGGTGACCTCTATCAAGCGTTGTGTTTTATTTATTAAATTGAATATGTTTATGGTTAAGTTTTAACCAACGTTATCGATGGTTCGCCAGTATTATAATTTTAACACTTTCATTGGTCTAGTCACTGCTTACCCCTTACGATCTCATAAATAAGTATCTTCTTCTTCATTTTAATAAATGGCAACAGAGGCTGTGTGAGTCCACCAGTTTGATAATGATCGCTAGTGACAGTGATGACACTGTCACTAGCGATCATTATCAAACTTATGTATATAACATAGAAGTTCAAAAATAAGTATTATGTACGGTACGCACATGACGTCACATCTGGACCATACACATCAGTATTTGGTGAGGAATAAGGCGCGCACCCGGACGCTGTACTCACCCATTATCTACATACATATTTGCCATATTTAAATCTCAGCAATAACCCATCTCCAGCATTTAAATGTTGCGGCACGCACTAACGATTACTTTGTATTTAGTCACTGTTGGTGGAAACTATTTCAGAATAGATAATCAATCAAAAAATCAAAATAGAAATCTCAACGTAGGCATTGTCTGAAACATTTTTGGGATTTCTTTTTTTAGTTTCATTTTATCTTAGTATTTAAGTTTGAGCTGATTCCACTGTAGTAAATTAAATTTGTGGTTTTTTTCTGGTATTTTAAAGTGATTTTTGTAAATAAATGTGTTTTATTTTTACCTTACTTCCCTCGCAATCTCTCCAACATAGCTGATTATGTTAGCATAACTATTAATGTTTTTTTTTTTATGTAATACATTTACGGAACGAGCCGACGGCCCACCTGGTGTTAAGTGGTAACCTCGGCCCATAACAGCCGATGCGACTTGGGTCCTCCCAAAGTAGGTATGACAAGACCCAAGTCGCATCGTATGCGCCCGTAAATGTGAGACGTGAAGGTGGAATGTCTCATGTGCCTGTAATTTCACCGGCAACCACACCTTTCAAACCGGAACACGGTAACGCAAATGTGTCACTGCTTGTACCCACTGTCTTCATAATTATAAAAAAATTAAAATGTAAAACATTTAATTTGCAGCACAATAACTTAAAGAATAAGAAAATAAACTTAGTAAACGACCAGGAGTTAACAACAACTAAATAGGCATACATACCTAAAGCATGCACATTATAATGCTGATTACGTTCATACAAAACTATTCTATATTACGTACCAGTCTAAAATAACATCACAGTATTTTGTTTTTCCTTTTTTCTTCTCTTCTGTGCTGAGGTAACGACTTTAATAGACCAATTTACTATATGCAGCTTGATTTTGTAGTTAACCATTTGACAGAAAGTACCTCTCTCCCTTTGTTTTTATAATATCCTTGTCGCTCTTCTACAACTATTAACAAGCTAATGTTGTCGTATAGTGTCCAGATTGAAGTCCATAGTTTTTTCTCATATTTCACGAGATCTTACAAAGAGCTACAAACAGTTCTTAAAGTTATATTGACTTCCTCTCCTCTTCAGGGTTTTATTATGCCATGCACGTGATAAAACGAGCTGACGGCCCACCTGATGTTAAGGTAACCGCTGCCATAGACAACAGCAATATGACTCAAGTCCTCTCCACCAAAGTACGAAATGACTCAAGTCGCATTGCGTCCATCATCCCGAGACGGGGATGTTACGTCTCATGCGGCTGCAATTTCACCGGCACCCTCTCCCTTCTACCGGAACACAGCAACACGAGTGCATCACTGCTTGGCGGCAGATTACCAGGTTTAGTGGCAGTACCTACTTCTCCCGGTGAACTTAGCACAAGTTCTACTGCTGCTTTGGGTTGCTCCTTTCGCACCACCCGGGGGACACGTGTATGGATTCAAAGGGTACCTATGGACGCGAGCAACGCGGGCCCCCCAAATGTTGGCCTCAGTCCAATTAATGTGAGATTCAACCTCACATAGGTCTCTAGATCTATAGTTTTTGTTTTAAGAACCCATTTCATCATACAGCTTAGTAAGCGACATTTCTGATTTTTGAAATAGGATGGGTATTTCAATTCATTCGTATCATCTATACAAATAAATAAAATTGGAGTGTCTGTTTGTAATATTAAAATAACCGCTTTTTACTAAGTGCATATGGATACACGGTACATATACCAAAACATATTTTACAATTTTTGTCTGTCTGTCTGTTTGTTCTGGCTAATTTATGAAATGGCTAGACCGATTTTGACGGGACTCACTTGGCAGATAGCTGATGTAACAAAGAGGTAACTTAGGCTACTTTTCCGAAGGGTAAAATAGGGGTGCGTGATAAAACCGAATTCCACGCGGACGAAGTCGGGGGCAACAGCTAGTTTTAGATAACAATGTTACACGGCTAAAACCATAATCATATTCAGTGGGGTTAGTAGTTGTCCACTGCTTGGTTGGATGTTAGAGAAAACACTTGGTAGCAGGCAGTATTTATCAGTGACATCAAATGTGTATATCTACTTTGTAATTTCAGAAATACTATTTTTATGAATTATAAAATATGACCTAATAAATGTTTCAAATTATAATTGAGTTGTCAGTTGAAATATTGTTTAAATAAAACAATAAGTGGTGATTATATTGTTTACTTTATTTCCAATACAGTACAATATTACATAAGTATGTATGTTTAATTAAGAATGGTAAGTTATTATTATTTCTCCCATTCATTTGATATCTTGGGTCAAGCCCGGTCCTTAAGTGGAGTGGCCCATTTTATATGGGCGATCACTATGGAAAGGTGGAGAGAACGACGATTTTTTATTTTATTTACTTATTTAGGTACATAAAACAGTAAAATCAATAAAACTATATCAAAATTTAGATTAAAACTAATTTAGAGCTAGATAGCATTCCAAAACATGTGTACACAGCATAGTTTATACAATATGTGAGTCCATGACCACTAGTGATAGTCATATATTTCATAATGTGATTTACATTTGGCCTTTACAAGCTATTTCTCTAAAATGGAATATGAAGTTCTTGAGTTAGACATTTGAATTTTAATTCTGTTTGATCAATCTTCTATTTTCATTCTAAAAGAGCATCTTTCAGGCGCTCTTTAAAACTTTCATTATACTGGTTCGAGAGAGTCAGTGACACGAGAATCTACCAGTAGCTTTCAACATTTGAAAACAATGAAATAACATTAAAATGACACATTTCAAATTATAAGGTCCATGAATGAGGAATCCACACGCAACATAGAGAATAAACATATATGCTTCAATTTAACATATTATCTAACCCTTACTGAACGTTTATACAATGCAATTATTACCGGGCATACAAAAAGTAGTTGCAACTATAGTCACGAATATAGTAACCAAGTTGATTTGATTAGAAGCGCTTTATACAGCAGTTTATGTTTAACATAAATTCCGTGTAATGCAACCCACTAGGGCACTGGCACTAGTTTCATTACATGATAATAGTCTTACTCCAAGTGAATTCCTGAAGCGGTTACTATCGACCAATGACTGCACCAGTGTTTACCAAGAACAATCAATGTCAGCTCTAACAGCAACATGACGCTGATGGGAGATTGGTTCCCGGAAGCACGCTTCATTCTCAAATAGGCGAAACGACTACTAACAACAAATTACGACTTTAGTTACTTCCTATTGTTTTAGGTGATTGTCTTTGTCTTGCCATACGAAATAAAACAGTAGCCTCATATAATTCTATCAAAATGATACTGGCTGATAAAGCGCAGTACCATCCAGCGGTATGTAGCTGTAACTAAAGCTTAATTTTAGTCGTTAATAAATTCGCCGTTCGACGGCACTCCATCTATGCAAGGGATAAGATTACAAGGGAACTTCAGGCAACTGCTTGTATCGAAATAATATACAATAAGACTATTTAATAATAAGCACATAAACTGTTATTCTTTTGAACATATATTTTTAATTCCATTGTGTTTTTCAGCTTTGTCCGTCGCATTAAGAGAATAACAGTTTAAGTGCTGTAATAGTAATTTATCTAAAACATTAATTATATATAAATATTAATATATAAGATACTAAGTATATTGCTTGATATAATCGGGTACACCGTAGATATTTTTCCCGCATACTCAGTGTGTGACGCGGATAGCAAACAGTGCACAGGTAAACCACACAGCAAAAGCCGAATCGATATACACTTCAACTACATACTCAGGAAACACTCAACATGAATTTAAATTCACACTCAAATTCATTGAGGAATCCAATAATAGATTGCCTTATAATATATTACTGGTGGTGGTATGATACTTGAACACATACTACGGACACATAGCTGAGATTGCGAAACTATGTCCGTCTGATGATTTGAATGCTGTACTTTTCTCATAAATCTCAATACAATACCATACAGTTATTTATTACTATATTATCGTTAAATATGTGTAATATCGCAAAATTTTACAATATAAACCGATGGAAATAAATCGTTTACTTTTTATTTAAAGACATATCCTACCACCTTCCATGACCCTACCAATTTTATGGTTATAAGGGCTGAAACGCCGGGGGCAAACCTTTCTGTCCCTTTCCTATCTCTTCACCTTGCCCGTGCTCTGACCTGTATTCTCCTAAGGCCATCCGTCACAGGCGACCACAACTCCACGATCTTTGGTGTCCAGCTTGATCGTCCCGAGGCATTCCGTTGCTGCGCGTTCAATCATCCCGGTGAACTGCTCACACAGTGTTAGCAGGTTCGCCGAGACTAACTTTCCGCGCGCGTGATCACATGCCTGAGGACTCTCCAGTAGACTCCTCAGATCCTGTACCGCAGCGGATTGACAGGCTATGTACTCCACGGCTATTCGCTGGTGATCCTGTTCCGATTGGTGAACGGTCAAACGGTGGTCACTCGCGAATTTTTGTGTACCCTCACAGATGCGAACGCACCGTTTGGCCCGTAAAACTTGCCCGCACATTATGGACCAGCAGATTCCGGCAATAAGATCCCCATCTTGGTTTGTCGGTTACATTATGGCCTCTCCCGACATAGTGTCGGGTTTCTGAGTGCCATAACGGGGTAGTGAGTATTACCTCAATCCCCACCACTACCGCTTTAAATAAATCTAGGAGGTCCAATGCCTTCTCCAGCTGTCGCAAGTACGAGTCGAGGGCAGTTCGTGTAGACAATCTATGAGCTCAAATTCTAGATCAGTCCACATTGTGGTGCGCCAGTAGAAGCTGAACCTCTTTGGCTCTTCAAGCCGTCTCAACGAGGAGGCCGCGTTGCCGACTTTGCAGACGTGTTCAATCTGCACCAAGAGAGCGCGTGGATCGACGCACCGGCTTGGTCCTCTCCGAGGTGTTTCACTCGGCCTCTTTCTTCGGATAGATTGAGCGTCTAGCGTGATCGCGGTCAGATTGCGAAAGCGAGCATTGCAAATATCTGATACTCGTATCAGATTAGATTATCTCGCCTCGACGTCGCTGTAACCAAATCAGTCGACAAACCGAGTACTCAAAATGTACGCTCTTAAGCATAAATGCGTGGTGTGACAACACTGTATAGTCTGATGCTCTGTTTTATAAATATTTTTAAATCTGAACATAAATTGTCAGGTAAAATTACTAGTTACCGTGACTTAATTGATAACTAAAGTTTAAAAAAATACTACTTTAAGAATAATCATATGTACGAATATTGTATCCGTGACTTCACATCAAGCGATACTTTATTTTTAGTTTCGTACAAAATCAAGAATTTTCAGAGACAAAGCAAAATAATAATTAGTTACCTACATATTTCCAAAAACATTACATTGAAGCTAAGTTAAACGAATGTTTTCTATAATTACCAACGTTTATAAACTTATTTGAAGATAATAGTGCTCCAATACTAATAAATTGTAAGACACTACAACTAAGAAGATACTCTGCGCTGCATTCCATAAATCTTAAGCTAAATTAAGTTATTGCTATCTCTTTTACTTTTAATTCAAGGGAAAAGGATGTAGCAATATGTTAGCCTAGTAACGAAACAAAGAATTATGGACTCGATTTTCCCTTAAACATAAAGAGAAATTAGCTCGTAATATAAGTAAAATAATAAATAATTTAAAATAATTTACAATAAATCTCACATTAATAATCATAACAAATCAGTTTAAAAATAGTAAGCAGTATTTAAAAATTAAAAAATTAAATATTAGAATTAGACATTAAATAATTGAATTAAACATTGGAATTTAATTTACATTATACAGGCATAGTTCGATACATATTATTTCATTTCATTAGTATAAAAATCAGACTATTATCATAATTACCCCAACTTGTGAATAAGTATTTTTTTATTGAATGTATTTATATAATGCCTCAATCTCGGGCTCGAAGCAAACTTTTTTTCTTTCTATTTTGGTGCAATTCTTTCCGTCAACCTGTATCTATAAACGTTTAAAGTAAACGTGGCGCCATCTTTACTTGCTGAAGAAGTATATCATGAGGATGCATATGATGATAATGAGAGCTATGGCGATGTACATTTTCCTCTTCCGCATTTTGTTCTGAAAATAAAAAGACACACATTAGAAAAGTGACTTATGACCCTAGATTATTTTTATCCGCAACGCTTCGCGTCGTTTGTACGTGTTAATTACCCCAGCCTTTTATAGTCTAACGGACGTAAATCCGACTCTGTTATTAGTGAAACATGAATTCGGAAATTATTATAAATCTATGTTGTTATATGGGCTGATAATTTTCAGATATCATACATAGGTAGATGCACTTTACTGCTGTAAGGATTTCCGCTCAAATAGTAGCGCCCTTTGAATACAACAAGACGCGTGCCGTTACATTAACTTAGGTCGGTGGCTCAAATCCTGACGTGCACCAATAAGTGAGAGTCTGGTGCCCAGTGGTTCCCCCGAATTCAATACGGAGGTCGCTGGTTCAAACCTTTATGTGTACCAATTAGTTTTTCACTTGAAGAAATAATTTGCGCCATACCGCGTTCTCAAAACCGTGAAGGGAAACAACGTGAGGAAACCAGCATTTCATAGAACCAAAAACTCGAAGACATGTGTCAACTGCACGAAGGGCGCCTGTTTGAGACTTACCTTAATCCTTCAGCACACTGGTTCGAGCGAAACAATGACACGCCTTGAGTATATAGTTCACGGATAAAATGTATCATACCTTAATAGTAGACGCTTCTCGCAGCTGCTGAACGCCGCTCTCGACGTTTTGCGCGGTGTACTCGACGTGAGACTCAATAGAGTCGACTATAGTTCCCTGTGAGTGGACTATCGAGGCAAGGTCCTTGAATATATCGTTCACGGCTAAAATGTTCTCCTGGAAAATTATACAGTATGCGTTAATACCTTACAACTAAACATATAATTTAAAACTAAAAACTTGTAAGAGTTACGCGAAACGTCCGCATCCCACGAGAGACTGATGTCTGGTGTCTGCGCAGTTCATTACAATACCTGTACAATACAATCATTTATTCATAACACCATGCTTCAAGTCATTACGGTACACTATTATATAATATAATGTGTGAACTTAGATTAGGAATCAAAATAATATAATATAAAATAAAATTTATATTCAGAGAATTATTAATTAGACATCATCGTATAGTTTGTAGAACTCGTCTACCGTGTAAAATGCGTGTTCAAGCAGCCATTTACGCAACCTCATCCTGAAGACCACTTTAGAAGTTGCATCGTTCCTAATCGTGTCCGGCAACCTGTTATAAACTAATGGGCCCATTACGTAAACCTAACAAAACATAGTTCCCTATTAGCTAACTCCATCCATTTCGGCCACCAAGCAGTAATGCAATTGCGTTGCTGTTTTCCATGTTAACGGTGTCATTGCTGGTGAAATTACAGGCACATGAGACGTTCCATCTTCAAGTCGCTATAAGGGCGCAACGCAATGCGACTTTGGCCTTCCTATAGTTTTGGAAAGGATAACCAAGTTTTATTAACGTTTTCATAGAGGATACTGCGTAATATCTGAAGGGCCACATAATCCGCCCATTTTTAATGCGAGTAAATAATACTGTCTGGCTCTATCTCGCTTACTCACTTCGAGTTGTCGTACGTCTTGCTCCCGCTCTTCGAGTTCGGCAAGGGAGCGCTCATCTTGCATAGTGAGCTGTTCCTGCCTCCGGATTTTGGAATCACTCATTTCCACCAGTTCCTTGCCATCTGCGGAACACACGGACAGCGTAAGAAACATTCATCTCAAAACGCGCGCTCTGTACGAGGCGAACGTGAGAACAGGTTTTATTATCGTATCGTGCACTTGTTTTATCCTGGTCACGTTTATGTGAAACACACTAGTGATGTTTTCCTTTTGCGGAACAGGAAACTTGAAATTTAATTGTCAGTGTGGTTGTTAGTTTTAAAGGAATTCTTAATGTATGAATATATTTATAAAAAAGTATAAGCTGGGTATGGTAAAAGAAGGATCAGAGCAGAATAGACGCAGCAACGCAACGAGCTTTGTGAAGTATGTGTGGGGGGGTAACTTTGAAAGATAAATTGAGCAAGTGTGTTAAGAGTTAATTCATAAATAGAATTGACTCATGCATTTAAACCAGCGACGTTCTTAATCAAATTGGTATCGATTCCAATATTATTGTTATACAAAATTCAATATTGAATAAATGAGACTGCAATCGTTTTAGTAGTTATAATCGATTGCAATGTCTTGATTTTGATTCTTGTGTACACCAATGTCTGCTGGAAATGGACTACTAGCAACTACCATATTATTATAAGTCATTATACGATTTTATTGTAATTTTCCGATATATTTATAGTATGGCGGCAATGTGCCAAATAATAAGAGACAAAGCTTGCTTACTATTTCCGCCGGCTGCGAACGGATCACCGATGTTGATAGTTACGTGCTGGGCCCTCACTTTCTTGACATCTTCCTTGGTTTTCTGTGCGGCGAGGCGCTGCGTCGACTGCAAAATAAATAACCATTCAAAGGGCTGTTTTTCTACTCTGTTTTATATTAATACGAGGTAAAATAGGTACGTTAAGGTATTTAGAATTGTATGAGGTAACTTCTGAAATTACTTCATCAATTCTAATATTATCTCATTTATACTACCTACTACTAAGCGTGTATTGACATGTACTGGCTCTCTCGAAGCAATGTGATGAAAGGATTGAAGTGTGCCTCAATGAGGCTCTTTCGGGCACTTGACATATATATTCGGATTATTATTCAATTACTTAACTGTTTCAGTCAGTTTATATAAATTTTAATGGCAAATCTACACAATGATAAGTCAAAGAAACATAATTGCTCTAATGATGTACTGATTACTTCATACGTTTCTAAAAGTACAGAAAAAGCGCAGTAAACTGTCAAATACGTGAAAAGGAGTGAAGTCGCTTGTCACGAAGTGAATAAGTATAAGAATTACACTTTCATTTGTAAGAATGGTTTGGGTTATCGTAGTTTGAAGTAATTTTATACGTAGTTTTATTACACGTATCTATAAGCGATGTTGGAAACATTAGGTACGAACTATGTACTCATATATACTTGGTATTTTTCTTATCGTCTCTTAATACTTACTCTTGCTGCATATAGTTTTATAATATTCGTGTTTTATGTCGCGATATATATATTTATACTATTTTACGAGTAAATTCCCTTAATTTCAAAGTCACAGTAAGTATAATTCAAAATAAGAGTGTTTATTCTATTTGCTTAAAAACGAATATACATTTTCTGCTGACCTTTACCTATGTTACATAAGTTACGTTTTGAGTCTTGACTAATGCCAACCACATTTCGAAAAATGCCATCAACAATTTTGATCCTATCGTATCTTAAAGGTTGCCTAAATTTGATCGTCAATCAAGCTATAAAATTATGAAATGGAAACGATATAATACATACACAAATAAAAAAATATTGATATGAAATGAGGAAAACGTTAATTAATTTGCATATTATCCAAAGTTTTATCGAAAAGTGTATAAAACGAGCCTTATCAGGCACTATTAGCATAAATTAAGTCTCGAGGCCAGATTTGACTGTTTATTTTATCCATTAGACTATTAAAGATGTAATACATAAATTTTGTGTAAAGCCGGTGGTCGATAGTAGATGACATATTATCCCCGTCGTTTGGAAGTATATCAACACAGCTGCAAATGACATAGTCAACTCCTGGAAACTATTGGTAGTCAATGCGAACGCGATCTCACTTTGCCTTCGGTGCTGTAGGTCGTTGAGTTGATTTCCACCAACAAATATTTGTGTGAGAAACACATTTTGTCCTGGGTCTGGGCGTGAATATGTATTTATATGTTCTCATCCCCATAGTACAAGCTATGCTTAATTTGATGGCGCTGTGTGAATATCCAAGTATACTTATGAATTTCACTATTTAATAAAGAGACTTTTGAAGGAAAATTCACCGCTGAGGTGGTCGCAAGCCTTGCTAGCCAGCAAATTAGGCAGCTTCTTCGTAAGCTCTTTTATGGAAACAGCAATATATACGGCTCCAGATCATAAGTCTAATAATATTGACCTGGAGACTGTTCAGTATTGCCATATATTCATTGCGGCGACGTCATTAGCTGTCTGATAGATAATGGATGTTCTGGAACAAACCAGTATACATATATAAACTATGCAGACCTGAAAACCGTTGAGTGTTGCCATATATTCGTCGCTGAGGCGTTCGCGTGCCAGCTTGCTCGCCGGCTGGTCGGCGGGCATCTTCATCAGATCCATGATCATAGATGACGTGTCCTTGGCCAGCTTCTGCGTGTAGTTCTGGATCTGCCGACTGAGAGAGCCATAAGATGATGAGAGCCGTAGGAATAAAACTTTTAGCAATTTCTTCATTTTAATTTCTGCACTAACATAATTCATATTTAGTGTGATTGTCTACTGAAAGTAGGTATATTATCCATATACTACAAGCAGGGTTTTTAATGTTGGTAGACATTGCCCTCAATGCCACCTAACCCCAAATTGGGCATAGTTTGTACTATGGGATCAGATGGCTGATAGAATTTATATATATATATTTTTTTGTAAACAGATACATATAATGCTCCTCTTTATTTATAAACAGCATCAGGTTTTTTTATATTTTTTGTTAACAGACATATACTTAATACTATTACACCCAAAACAAACCAATCAAAGAAAAAACAAGCCAAGCAAAAGACAGGTAACTTACAGTTGGTTCCGGAGCTCCTGAGAGTCCTGCGGAGTTTGCAGCTGGTTGACCATCTTGGACATGGATGAAACTGCAAAAGAAGAAACATTTGTGGTACACTTTTTAATTTGATTTGATTAGATTCTAGTCCGACCTAAATTCAGAAGTTTGTTGTTGAAATTAATATGAAATTTGAAATTATAGATGCCAAAGAGAGTATGAAGTTAAAATATTAAGAAAATATAGAAGTACAGGAAAGAAAAAAAACAAGAAGAAGATTTATGCTTAATAATAAATACAATATTCAAGCATGTTACTACTATTATAAATGTGAAAGCTTTGTTACTCAATCAAGCCAGAATGGTGAATGGATCTGAATGAAATTTGGCACAGAGATAGATAATATTCTGAAATAGCACATAGGGTACTTATTATCCCGGTAAAATGTATGGGCCCCATGGGATGACTTATTCACCACAGTTTAAACTGCGGGGCGCAGCTAGTTAGTGAAGTAATAAGAAGGTTATTGAAAAATCATATAACATATTGCGCTACAATGAGATATTAATTCTATTTACTTGACTTGTAACAAGTACAGGTACAGGTAATAATTACACTGTTAGCAAGAAAACATTCTGTAATTTTAGTTTACTGAATATATATTTTCCTACCCTATTTGCCATCACATTTTCTTTGATATGGTTTTTAGTTGATCTTCATATGAAAAAATTACTACCATATTATTACCATAGATTTAGTAATAGGTATTTAATTCAATTAAAGTTAGTCAGTTCTGCAGACATCAATATTTATGTTATAATATATTTATTTTTTTATTATTTATATATATTTTATTTATTCTTAAACAAAAAACATTCATAAGACATTGTAGACTCTATTAAATTTTAACTGAGAGGTTTTGTAAAAATATAACTACAATTCATATTACATATATATATTTGCTCTGAATAGTTTTTAAATTAAGTATGTAGAATGTAGGTAAACTAAATGCTATATAAAAACACAAGGTCACCACTGTGAATGTTACAAACGATCATAAAACCTGTGTTGGCTTGTAGCATAATTAAGTGGCCAGTTTTTGTTGTAGCTTAAATTAGGCTCAAAATGTCAAACTTAATATAATATTATATTTGACAGAGATAATAATAATTAATAATTAATATTAGATTTTTACAAGTAACTTGTGAAAACTGGTAGCATTTAATGAGATTCATGATGTCACAATAGCATTTTATCTTTATTCAAATGAAGTATTTCAAAGGGCTATTATTAATTTTTTAACTATGAGTTTCAAAATTAATAAACATGTTGCTTTATGTGTTTGTATATGAGCCTAGTTTCAATATAAAAAAGTAATTGGTAATGTATGTGTAACAAAATATGTTTACACTTCTCCACAACATTATATCTTTATCTCACACTGACAGTTTACAAGATACAATAAAGGTGAGTTCTTTGCTAAAAGCCAGACCACCCACTTAGGTGACTCAGTATAAACAGTTTGATAGAGGTAATGTACTGATAAACTGATAACAAGAAAGAATATTTTCTTACCATTCTGTGATATTTTTTTGATATTGCTGGCGATGTTATCCGAGAGGCGTTGGAAGCTTTCTCCTGGTTCCTCGTAGGCACCCCCTTGGTACGACTGCATCCTGGTACTAAAGCACAGTTTTGGAGAAAATATGACTTGTGGCTTCACAATAAAAACAGCACTCTGATGAGTAATTCAAATACATTATCTATCTGCAAACACGTAGGTACCTTTTAAATCTAAGAGTAATGCGATGTTATTAAAACAGTGACGTGCGCTGTTTCGCTACACAAGTCTTCTAAAATTATTGTCACCAATATATTACACTCAACTCAAAAGGGATTACCGGTTACGTGTCAAAGCAAAGTTTAGGAATAAGTGAGTAAATGCAATACTCTATATACAGGAAATTATGATCTAAAACTATTAAATTTCGCCAATGGTGGAACTAACGACAACGGATAAAAGGAAAATGGATTGATTGATTGTTTAGATGAGTAGTTGAACGTCGTGACAGCATCAAATCAAACTGACATTTCAATATTTTGAAGTTTACATTGATAGCAGTCAGCGGAGTGACAGCAAGAAATTTCATTACAACTGTTCACTCGTATATATTGAGTAGATAGTCTGTGCCGCATACGCCAAGCTATTAATTATTTGTCTCATTTTATTCAAATGGGAAAGTAAGAGACCGACGGATTAATCGCCAAGCCAAATCCCTTGCATACAAATTGTTTCTGATCCACAGAGTAAACAAATTATAGATTTTTGTCTTCGTGTACTTCCTCCTACGCTGTTTTCGAAATAAAATTATATCGCTGAAATTTGCGGATTGCTTCTATTGTAAAGGCAGCGAAGTATACAGTCAACTTCACATAATTCTCTCGCACAACTTGGCATTGTGTATTCCTAGGGTGTGGACCAGCAAATCTACAAAATGAAAATGTCCGGCTGATTCGGAAATCCTTTGAAACATCTCAGGGCTGTGTGGTTTTCGTGTGCCCGTTGTTTGTAAAGATGGGATACTAAAATAATTTGCTTGTAAGTTGAAACATATACTGCAGTTTTAGTGGCATAAGGTACATGGTTATTTGAACTTACTGTGTCATTTTCATAATATGTTAACTAGGTGAAACAAAACGAAGGCACCATGGATCCCTCTCTATACATGCCCAATCTGACTTACACCCCGCCAGCTGGTCTGCCGCAGGAATCTAAGCTGGTAACCTACATGGTGAGTTGATTTCAATACATAGAGCAGAAGCTTTTTTGGGTCTACAGAACCCTAAGAATGAGAAGTTTTACCTAAATGATGTTGCAGAACCGATCAACCTCGACCCCGACGAGACCATCACTGAGTCAAGCTATGGGAGGGCTCTCCCTAGACGAATCATCATCAAATGCCAGCAAACAGGTCGGGAGCAAAGTATCATCTATAATGAATTAATATAATGCACAGCAGTTGGTTTACCTGTATGTTGTGCTGCTTCCAAAACTTTGTTGAAGCTGATTCCCATAATTTTGAAGTCCAACACAATTCAATTTAGTTGTTTGATTTGTAAACATTCTATCTAACAGACATTACCTAAGTTAGTTCACATTAATTAAAACCTATTTCAGTGTCTCAGAAATAAAGTGATTGTTTCAGGTGCAACAGGTGCGAGAGTTCATTCCCATGAACTATTATGCTCAGCCGTCCCTGATTCCTGAATCCCCAGGAGGCTCACCACCTTCAGTGTTAGCTTCTCACATAGGCGGTCAAATCCAACCACCAACCCACATTAGCGGAGCTGTCCAACAAACCAGTCACATGGGCGGCTCTGTTCAACAGGCCCTTCATCATATGGGCACTAATATCCAACAGCCGTCTCACATGACACCACAACCCACACAAATGCTTCATGTAAGTGTTCTTCACACAAAAATTACAGCTCTTCTAAAGTTATTCTGTAATTATTCAACCTAAATTACCAATTAGGAGAAAGCTACAATATATAAAAATTCCTTTTAATTTAATTTATAAAAGTAAGAAATGAGCAGTTGGCCTGATACTAAGTGGTAACCTCTGCCCATAACAAGCAATATGGCTTGGATCCTCCTCTACCAGGATACAACGAGACCCAAGTCACATCCTATGCACCCATAACTCGAAAATAAGTCATAACTCTTTTTGTTTTTGACATCTTTTTGACACAATTATACATTACAATAAATTTAGAAGTAAATAAAGTGCTGCCCAAATACTGTATATAATATAATAAAGAGGGCATTAGAATCTTCTGTTCTGCCTTGTACCTTGTAGCAAGGACACATAAAAAACAGAAATCCAGATAAAAACCATGTGTCAAAGTAATTTTATTGCTGCAACCACCTATTTTTATTTTCTTAGTCCATAATTTGACGATTGTATTGTATTTGTAGGAGAATGTCGGGGGCACTACTTACTTCTTCCCCTCTGACAGGATTAACACATCTGCTTCACTCAGTAAGTACCTATAAATACCTATGCATATATTCCACTTACATTACATTTTTCATCATAGTATAGTTGCTTTGATTTTTGTTTTTTTTTCTATGTTCAGGACTAAATGGTGCTGTGTGAAATGTTCTCCAAAATTTATTTATTTGTTTACCTCAAAATGTATTCCTGTTTTTATATGTTACATAACAGTAAAAGTAGGTATGAGATATTATAAAACAGTAAACGAAACATGATCATTGTTTGGGGCCACATAGATATTTTTTTCTTAGTTATTGATGGAATATACATAGATTTGACTTGTCGTACCTAGTAAGGGAAGACCCAAGTCGCATCGGTTGTTACGAGCAGGTTACCACTTAACACCTGGTGGGCCGTTGGCTGCTTCCGAAACTATATCAAATAAAATAAAATAAAAGTGATATAGGCCTGATTTTATGTATGTAATAATGTATCTTTCATTGTAAGGTATTTATTTTATTTTATTTATTTATTAACAAAATCCACAGCTCCTAATAAATACATGTTTTTCTTATATTCTAAATAAAAGCCAATTAAGGATTTACATTTTACGGATCGTTATAATTTGGTTGATCGACGACAGTGATAAACTAATACAACAGATCATTTAATGAAAAGTAAGTTGTATTCAAGAATACTTGCAACTCAGTTCTTAGTAAATGTGTGATGTGCCTTTTATTTGCTCTTGATCTTGAACAGGACAGGATCTGAAAAGTTTCCATCAGAGAATGGGGTACCACAAAAAAGAAAAAGGAAAGGTTTCCAAAAGTAGTAAAATAAACATTGTTTTAATTTTAATTAATGCCCCAGCAACGCCCCCTTTCATGTTTATTTTCCTACTTTACGCAATATGATTATTATAAAATCATAAAACTATCGGGTCATAGAGACGCTAAATGAATAATAAAACGTCTTCACAGAACTGGACTCCAATCGATATTACAAATATTTTACCTTGAAATAAACCCTATTGTTAAAGGGCAGTTATAAATAGGTAGCTAAGTACGCCGTAGGCGGACCGACGCCCCCCTGACTGACGGGGCGGAGGGTTGCCTGGAAATTTCCATCTATTATTTGCGCTCCCCTTTACTAATCTATCTCAAAAGCGAAAGATCGTAAGGAATGGAAGGGATTATGGAGGCTAATAATTGTGATGTAACAACTATACTTAGCTGATCATTCAATGAATTTCGGTTTGAGTTCTGGGGTTTTTGAATAAGTAAGGAAATATAGACATTTGCTATATACTCTATGTATATATGCTATGATACAAAATCAGTATTTTTTATAAATAATACAATCGTATACCTACTACATGTCTATGTAGTCCATTTCGTTATTCAAAACGTAATATCATCTGACTGTATTCAGCAATATATATGTGGAGCAAATGTAATTTTGCAACATCAAAGGCTTGTCTGCTGCATACAGAATTAATCACTTTCTCGTTGCGTACGTATCTGTAGCCTTTGGTATGGTATTCTCGGCTAATCTCGTGTTCGAGATCATATTTACGGTTGTGTTGACTACTCCGCCATTAATTTACCTTTATTGTAAGGTTTTAGTTTAGGACAAACTACTATACTGATGGTTATCCTAAAAATCCACGGACGGTTGGGAAAATCTCCATTAGTTTACAATGATTAATTTTCGCGCCCGGTTTGTCGGATTATATTAACAATTTTTCTGTATGTACAATCTCTTTTTATGTTTAAAGAAAGACGAGAAAGTAACAGTGCTCAACCAGAGCCCCCACATCCAATTCTCATTCTGTCACATAAACGTTAGAATTGAGAATAGGGACTCCTGTCTGCCCGGCCCTGGCCAGGTGGAGGTACCCACCTGGAGGGTGGCAAATCCTATCAAACAGTATTGGAGAGAGAGATTTCAACATCAAAGGATACCGAAATTGCAATTTTAATTAAACTGCAGGATATTATATCGGTTGCATAAAACATATCTTCTGCAAATGACTGGCGCAAATAATTAGTAGGTACTTCAATATTATAGCGTATTACGCCTTCCATGGAACTCACAGTAGTTTTTGTAGCGTTCTGAGCTAAAAAAAACATGATGATTTATTCGTTAAGATTTCGTTCGCGTTTTATTCACCTACCTCCAGTAGCAAATTAGGACTCGACTCGCGTAGAGTGGACGTCTAGCTTTATGATGTACACCTGCTTGTAATGGACACTTAGGTAATAATCTCGTTATGAGCAAGGTTTGTGTTGTGATATTTGTTGCGCGATTTAGGTTACTTTTACGATCAACGTTTGAAGTACGTGAGCTGAAATGTCTCTCTGAATTTTACGTTTGTGAAGTACGGTAACTAAACTTTCAAACAAGTAATTCAATGAGCCTTTATGTACGAATGTAAAGTTTTTAAATGTCAACAGTTTGTTAAACTGGTTATTAATAATGTTATGCTTGGGCTTTTGTGTAAAAATTCTAAAGGTTAAAATATCAAGTTAGGGCTTCGCTATACTGTATCGTGTAAAATCTGGATTCGTTAAACGTTTTCAATAAAAATCTTATTACCTCGAATATGGAAGTCTTAAATCACTTTCCAACTTGGCTTCGTGTATGTTTTTTTTTACATAAGTCAAACACATTTGCCTAGCAGGTGCTAGACAAATGTGGTTTTATTTTACTCATCTATTAGGGTGTGATCACAATTATTTTCAAATTTCAATAAAAAATGCAATATAATGCTTACAGATCAGTTTCTTCGTCCACAGGTGTGTCTGGTGAAGCGGCTTGTCTCGCCAACCCGATGTGTGTGTCACCATACGCCACTAACATGTACATCCCGCTGCCAGCCCACATGCACCCCATGCCCTCAAAGCCAGGTATGGTAACACATCGGTTTTATTCAAGTATTAGCTCTACTGTAAATTTAATCACAAACTCGTGTCAGTTTACAACATTCGAAAGATATCGCATCCTTGATACTACAGAATATAGCGGTCTCTTGAAATCAATATATTTTGTAGGCGATTTCCTGATAGTGAATATAGAAAGAAAGAAAAAAGTGTCAACGGTTTAGTGAGCAAGAGCGAAGGTTTGGCTTTCGTTGTTAGGCTATTCCGCGCTTTGAAATTCGCAAGTAAATGACATTTCAATGATAATATTATGGAAACATTTACACAATTTGTCCTTAATGTTTTAACTTAAATGTTCCTTACACTAAGAGTATATCATTGGTAATGCTATTCACAATGGCAAATGTCATATTCTGTAGTCTTTGTTTGGCATCTAGATAAGCATATCAAGATTTTTAAATGTGTTGAAAGTGAAATTACGAGAACTGCATTTCATACAGCGGAGCATAGAACTAAGCAGTTTACGCAAATACTTAAAGCCAATCCTTCTTGGTAGATGTTGCGTCGCGTGCGTAAGCTTTACAGCTTCAGCTTCAGCCACACTATGCGAGTTCATGCAACGCGAAACCTGGAAATTTCACACGGCGTCGTCTAGCCCCAAATTAAACATAGCTATGGGTACCAGAGGGCTGATAAAATACTTATACACGGTTTTATAAATATATATAATACATGTTAACATTTCAACCATAGAACAAACTTGTATATTTGTCCTGGGCGGAAATCAAACCCACGACCTAGAGCGCAGAAGGCAGATAGAGACCAATTGAGCTATGAGGACCGTTCGCTTTGTGTGAACGAAGCTTTAATATAAATTATTCTACAGTTTATGAACTTGGGGTAATACGCTGTGCACTTAACATTTCTAAGCGATTTACTTTGTATGTCTTTATGCCTGATTGTGATTAAAACCATCCTCTTTATAAATTGATTAGCAAGCGCCGATATAGCAAAAAACTATTTAAAACCAAAAATGATCTTTACGTCTGAATCTATTATAATCTGCCATGAAGATAGATGAAAGAAGATTGTATGCTGTAATGGATATTGTGACGCATGTGTATTGTATAAGGATGGAAGGCTGAAGCCATCTGCAACGCCTTTGTTGGTAACGGATCTCAGTTAGAGCGGATTACACTGTAGTGCTTAGCGTCTTACAGCTTGCGATGTGTTTATATACCATGCTATGTTACGATGTTTTTGTTCACCGGTAATTGAAATTCACTCATGGGTTCGTGTATTCGTAATGTTTTGCTGCGCGGTATCGTCAGCTACATTGATTACTTAGTACTCGCACTTAACGGTATGGGCAGATAGCGCGCATAACAGCATCGTCTGCATTTATTACATATAGAAGAATCAGATGGTCCAGCTGGCTCTGCCCATAACAAGCAATACGATTGGGGTACGCCCCTACGTAGGTAGAACAAGACCCAAGTCAAACGTGTGCGACCGTAACTTTGATATGTGAAAGTGAAACGTTTCACGTGACTGTAGTTTCACCGGTAACCACACCGTTCAGACTGGAACACATTGACGCGAACGCGTCACTGCTTGGCGGCAGAAATGAGTATGGTATTGTGAAGTATGGTGTTACTTCACCGGAGGAATTTTGCATAAGTTCTACTGCTATTAAAACTGTTGAAATTGTTATAATCTGTTATCAATATTTTGCCGCTCGCGTGTATCAATCGTCAGTGAAATCTGGCACAAGAGACATCTCACCTTCACGTTTCAGATTTACAGACGCAAACTGATGTGATTTGGACGACGAGAGGACTGAAGCCCTTTCTTCTTTTCTAACGCCAAGTGCGTCACTTGCACCTATCGTAATTCACTCACGAATAAATTGACAATAAGTTGCCATGTATAAAACGTTTGGAAAATTTCATAAATCGAGATGGTTGTCTAGTTTAATGTAATATATGCGACGAAATTAATTTTACAATGCATGCGGGGCCTTGTGCAATTTGAAAGCAATTGTGAAATAAAATATTGCGGATAGAAAAATGCCCAAACACATAAAGTATGCATATAAACATATTTAAAAGCGACGTTCATATAATGTTATTTCGATGCGAAATTCAAATCTAATAATGAACGAAATTATTTTCATACACCTGCGGGGCCTTAGATAATTGGCGATGCTTAAATGACACGACTTCGATGCGGATTTTCAATTTAATAATCTGCGAAGTTATATTAAGCATATATTAAGGGTCATAAATAATGACAGCATTTGTTAAATAAAATAATGCGAATAGTAAAATGCCCACAGATATAAATCATGCATATAGACGTCTTTGTAAGCGATGTTGGTATGATATGACAACGATGCGAATTTACTAGGAAAAATGAGAGAGCCGTAAGCCTATATGAGAAAAAAAGCGCAAGTCTTGTCGTTCTTCATTTTGAATATTATTTTCATGTGGAGGAAACAAGTTCTCACAAACCAGCTGTTTTCTTTTTCCTACTCGAACAAACTTCCACGAACCCTATTAATCCCATAAACCAGCAGTTTCTCTACAACTCAGGAATACCTCAACAAACCTGATTGATCCTATAAACCTGCTGGTCTCTCTCCAACTCGACCAAAACTTCGCAAACCTGCACAAACCGCCCATTTGCACTATCGGCACTTGCACACTCATATAATTATTGCAGTAATTATTACAGTAATAGGTAATGAGTCAAAAGTAGTTTGTTCCAATGTTCCAACAATGTACAATGTTGACACTAACGTGACACTCTTATTGATAATTACTGATATGAGACCGCAGGAGAAATCGGACGTAATTATTTCGGGATATTCTGTCTATAGTATACATCAAACATACAGAAACATTTTTAGAAAATGTTGGCTTGGAGTTACAAACATGAATCGTTGCTGTCGACTGTACATATTCTGTGTGTCAGGAAGTCAATCAACAGATTATCTTTAAAAATAAAGAAATTATGGTTTAACAAAGCTTACATATTATCTTTTGCATAATAATAATGCTAAATGTTTTCCTCAAGGGCTGGCCGCTACATTCTACCAGCCGGAGACGATCCGCGCCGAGGTGTACCAACGGAACGAGCAGGTGTTCCTGCCGCAACAGGACATGCGCCAGTACCCCGGCCAGGGTGAGGAACCATAGAAAATTATGTGTCACGCGCACGCCTTAAGAGTTGCAAGAGTACATAAATAAATAAATATTGTTGGATATTTCACACAGCGCCATCTAGCCCCAACGTAAGCTAAGCATAGCTTGTATCATGGGAACCAAACAACTGATATAATACTTATATATACCTTTTTTGCAAATACGTACATATTGATACCTATACACAGCACAGAACAAACATCTATATTAGCCATACAAATATTTGTCCTGGATGGGAATCGAACCCACGACTTACAGCGCAGAAGGCAGTGTTACTACCAACTGAGCTATGGAGCCAGTCATGATCAGTATCATGCATCAAATTATATCAACTGACTAAAGAGCAGTAGATGCTTGACGTTGGCTGTAGAAATCTCCCTTGGAGTTTTTCTCCTACACAACATCTGCCTTCTGGTGATGACAGTGGTTGTTTAGCATTCTGTGGCCTCAGCCGTTTGCTGCAGAATTGATGTTTTTTAATGTAATGATTTAAAAAGTATACGCTGTAAATAGGCTAACTCGTCATGTGTGTTGTCTTGTTGCATCAGCAGATATATCGAAAGAATGTATATTTTTTTAAAAGGCGTATAATAATGTCTGTTTCATATAATCTTCTGATGTACGTAGTGAAGCATCACGATACGACACGGCCCACATTACCTTGTTGTTTTAGAAATTCCGGAAACCCTTGACATATACACGGAACTGGTGCCCCTGGAGGGCGTAGCTCCACATTCTATGTCGTCGTGCTACCGCATCACCCACCGTCAAACCGGCGAGCACTTCGCGATGCGTCGGCTGCATTCGTACGGCACTCTGCCGTCGAAACGCCTCGACATGTGGAAGCAAATCGACCACCCAAACGTTGTCATGATGCACGACTCCTTCACCACTAACTCGTTCGGAGATCACTGTGAGTGACACATTTACACTATACCTACCCAATACTGCCACGAGACGGCTGCATTCCTATGGCACTCCTTTGCAATCAACACGTTTTAGGCCAGTGTGTGCTTTCACACTGAATGTAATAATGCCACGAGTCGACTGCATTCGTATGGCACTCATTCACAATCAACGCGTTGGAGACCACTGTGTGCTTTCACATTGGTTAGTCAAACTTTGCGATGCGTTGGTTGCATTCATATTCATTGTGCCAATACGTTGAAACGCGTCGAAATTAACTCATGCGGTGTCCATCTATAACAAAGCCAATGTTTGGGTTTTGTTGATGCGTTTGGGATTAGTTGTCTTCAGCATCTTGTTACTTTCTGTTATCGGTATCGCCGGCTGGTTTCATAAGTTACATTCGAATATTAAATTGACATCGTAAATACTAGCAATCTAGTGACATGGATCATGTGTTTAACTTCAACTGACAAATATAAGGCAAATGATTTCGAAAAAACATGTTGGTATTATCGTCGCTGCTTTTCCCCATCGTCTTATTTCTTATTTTCGCGTTGTTTTCAGGACAAACAAGCATAATCATGTGAATTTTAAGTTGCTTTTTACGTCACTTTATTCACTTCATACATTTTAATATATTTGATTTAAATTCATACATTTTATATATCTCACTACTGTTCATGCATTTTAATATGTAAAGGTATTTCACACAGTGCCATCTAGCCCTAAAGTAAGCTAATCATAGATTGTACCATGGGAACCAGACGACTTGTATACTTATATACTTTTTTGTAAAGACATACTTATAATTACAGAATTACGAACATCCATATTCGTCACACAAACATTTGTCCTGGGAATCAAACCCTGGGCCTACAGTGCAGAAAGCAAGATTACTACCAACTGAGCTGTGAGGCCAGTTCTTAAAGATCGAGTCATTCGACAAATAGGACAATGTGTCTCAAGACCAAGGCAACGCAACGAATCTGAAAACTCATTACTCACTACATATACAAAAAGGAGGGATATATTGTTGATTATTTTTATTCCAGCAATGCTGCTGGTGTACAGCTATCACCCCGCTTGCGTGACATTGATGAACAAGTACCTGGTGGGGTGCGGCAACCCGGTTAGCGATGGCACCGCTCCGTTCCACGACCCGTTCTCGTCCGATCCTGATGCACCGAGGCCGTACACACACCAGGTAACACTATTGTATAAACACAGATTGTGCTCATGTCTCACAGCGCCATCTAGCCCCAAACTAAGCACAGCCCATGAGTGCTGAATGATAGAACACTACTATAAAGAATAGTTCGCACTAGTGCGCGTGCAGACTACATTTTACAGGTACATATTTTCCGTCGTTTTTTCACAATTTACGCATCCTAGATTGAGAGTGCAATATTAGAATAATAGGTTATTAGGTTAGGTTATTTAGGATATTAGGTTTTTAGCGATTGAGTCCAAATTGGCATTGGGTCTTCTTGACAAGTCTGAAGTTAGCATTTAAAGCCCAAAGTATATTGTTGTCTCTTTCTCTGTCTCCTACTTAGAGGAAGAGAGCATAGAGATTGCATACGTTGAATATTAGGTTTATCTTCCTATGAGGCTGTCTTCTTTAAATGTAATAATTGTTACGCAGAAAAACGCGATGCTCCGCGCCGTGGCCTCAGGAGCTTTGCTGCCGGAAGCGGTTCTGTGGAGTCTGATCGTGCAGCTGACGGCCGCGTTGCGCGCCATACACACCGCCGGCCTCGCTTGCAGGTACAACTACCACTACTACTCACTCACCACATATAATATCAATATCTACTAATATCTACTAGGCGAGCTGCCTCAAGTGGGAACTGAGCTTGACACGTCTGCCGCATGTTAAGCTAATTGTGGGCATAGACTGTGGTCTACCGTGTCTACAACCGAGTGGATCCTACTGAACGACCAACGACCATTTGGAAGACCCAGGAGATGTCTGTTAAGCTAATTGTGGGCATAGACTGTGGTCTACCGTATCTACAACCGAGTGGATCCTACTGAACGACCAACGACCATTTGGAAGACCCAGGAGATGTCGGGAAGAGTTAGATTCTCACTTAAAGAGTTGGACTACCAGCGCCTTGAACAGAGAAGCGTGGCAAGAAAAAAAAGCCCTGGAGTGGGACATGACGGCTTAATAATAATAATAATCTCGTTGCAGTAGTTCAATAACCAGGCATTTTAGTGTTCAACCACAATAGCCTGGAATTCTGCATAATATCTATAATAGATTTATCATCTACCTTCTCTCCACCTGTCTATAATAAACACCCATAAAAACAGGCCTCTTAGTTGTTGGCTTAGGCTCCACTAACGGCTTTTAAAACATCGGGTTAGGACCAGAGATAAAAAATAATGGGACATGTAATACTATTCTATATACCTAGTTATCGCGTAGAAAACGATGGGGCATGTAGTTATCCATTGTTTACCCACAAAAATACATTTCTGCTAGTTTATAAGTCAGAATCAAATTCAGATACTTATTTGAATAGAATTCATAAGGAAATGGCATATAACTGCAATATATATTAGCAGTTCTGGCAGGTAAAAAGTTTTATATCTTCCCAAATAGGAGACATGGAAGATACAATATGTTAGAACTACTGTTTGGTTCAATCAAACCTACTGTACAGTACTGTGTTCCAGGACTTTGGATCCGTCGAAAGTGATCATGAACGGGTGCCGCGCACGCATCGCGTGGTGTGGCGTCGCCGATGCCCTGCATCCCACCACAGCGGATATCACTCAGGTATCACATATCTTCTGCGCTTTAGTTCGTGGGTTCGATTCCCACTCAGGACGTTTTTGTGACGAACATTGATGTTTGTTCTGTGTCTGGGTGTTAATATGTATTATATGCATGAATTTGCAAAAAATAAGTATTAATGTACCAGTTGTCTGGTTCCCATGATACAAGCTATGCTTAGCTTATTTTGTGGCTAGATGGCGCTGGGTTTGTCCACCAGTATTTAATATTACTTACAAGTTCAATATCTACTATTAATGGACATTTCACACAGCGCTATCTAGCACCAAACTAAGCATAGTTTTAACTATAGGAGGCAGATAACTGATGAAATATTCATTAACATCCAGACTCAATAAACGTATTAATGTTCTTCACACAAAATGTTATCTTGAATAACATTATATTGTGTTTTATTCATAGTCGTAATCGTACATTTTATATGTGGAAATCGATGACTTAAATACCGAATTAGGTTAGCAGACACAGATAAAAAGCTGACTTAAAATATTTAAAAATGATGGCGGGAAGAGAATTATGTTCTACTCGATAGCAGTTGGCTAAAAGACCTAGAAGTGCTTATAGGGCAACTTAACCGAACATTTTATTAACATGTTTAACTTAAACCTTTGTATTATTCATAGTTAACGTCAACCTTCAAACGTCCAGTATTGCCAACTTTGCAATTCAGGTTTATCATCGAGTACGACACAGTTTTGTTGTATTTACATTTCATGATAATTATACTGTAAGAAAGTCACTTATGCAGTATTCGTTCGATGCAATTCCACGATGAATATCAAATTATGTACATACAGATTGGTAGACTGTTTTTATTACTTTACAGGACCCACGGTCATGGAGGTATGGAATATTTTTGAATTGCTTAAAATATTATTCAGAGTATGTTTTGCTGAACAAGTCTTTACTGTACTTACTTGTCTTTACCCTCGGCCTTTTCTGTTATTCTATACTACCATTACCGTACTAGCTTTAACTTTCTCATTTCATTCGCACCAGATCTATATACCTAAGGAACCATTTTCCGGGATATAAAACAAGCCTTCGTTTGTTACCGACCCCATTCCATGAATAAAAAACGAAAAATACATAAATGTTACTCATACCATCAATAGATACCATCTTCGTAAAAATATCAGTACCTATATGTGGTGAGCTTTATAACAGATACAGAAATAGAATATATTATTCAAATAGGTCAAATTTAGTTGGTAACACTTTAACATTGTTTGCGTCAGTTTTTTACCTCTTGATATTTTGACAGTGTTGCTAGTGCCCCGATACTAATCCATGAGATATATATATCATTAGTGTATTCCTTGTCTTATGTCTTTAATTTATACTTTCTAAAGTTTATTTAACTTAATGAAAGAAAGTGACAGATTAAGTTGTCAAACCTAAAATTGTTGACATCCGTAGATTCTATAGACAATAGTAAACTATAACGATTTGAATATGACCGAAACCGGGCTACCAGACGCGAATCACTAAATTCAATTTGACAGTTCTAAAATTATGTCAGTTTTTCATTCACTAGGGATAGAAAGAGATACGTGAATCTAAGATAAGTTTGTTTCGAACAGAATCGACAACATTGTGTTCTGTCAGTTTTTCTAGTGTAGTCTTTCATTCCCATAGGCTCAACAAGAGGATTTGACTGCTCTGGGACGGCTCGCGTTGTCGCTGGCCTGCCGCACGCTGCACTGTGACAACATAACCGCGTCACTCGACCTGGTTACCAGGTCTTATTCGTCGGATCTGAAGAACTTGATACTGTATGTGATCATTTATTTACTTAAGTTCAATTCACGACTGCCTTCTGCTTGCGTGGTGCCGGCATAAAAAGCCTGAATGATATTCCAGCATTATCTATGATTAGAATCAGCCAAATCAATTCAGTAGTTTCAGTGAAGGAGTAATAAAAATTCAAACCTTTGCATTTATATTACTTGTTGGAAGTATGATTAATTATCTGGCATGCCAATGTTCTAGCTGTACTTGACACTTGACATGGCCACGGATTGTTACTTGGGCTTCCAAAAATCTGATATTGGATGTGATTCATCCATTAGGTCGTATCCACAAAACTAATTGCAATTATTTTCAGAACTGAAATAAATTCTAGGGATCCTAAATACTCAATAGTCTCTCTAGTTTTTATATCTCCAGCGCTAAATATGCAAAACTTGAGTCATCAATAATGGTGACCTTATTCGTACGTATTTATGGACAAAGGGTAACACCAAGTGAGTCATGATCTTATCCCGTCTCTTTATGACATTAAAAGACACTTTTTACAAGTTTTTATATGTATTTGAACCACTACTGAATACTACTGAATTTGAAATATGTGTCCATTTTATTTTTGTCTACTTTCAAGCCCTTGCTCCGACTGAGCTTAGATTTGGCACACCTATCTAACTTCAGTGACAATGCAATAAAATGTTGCCGAAAGGCAGAAACAAGTACTGGACAGCTCAACAAGATATCCTCATCTCGTTGGGCTCGTTGATCCATATATGTATGTACTGTGGTACGCAGGGTCTGATTGTAAAAGCTTTTTTCTATATATTTACGGACAATGAATGCTCTTTGTGTAACATACCGACGCTGACGCGGTGGTTGCAGGTACCTTCTGTCGGGTTCGCCGGCTCGTCGCTCTGTCACCGACCTGATGCCGATGATTGGAGCCAGGTTCTACACCCAGGTGCGTTCCCCCGACCCACTTGCCTCCCAATAGCAAACAGATGATAGACGTAAGTAGATTTCTTTTATATTTGGACGACCACTGCCGATAACGAGCTTTTGTCCGCCTGAGAATGATCGTAACTTGGATTTTCCAGATTGTGAAAACTGGAATTTTGAAATTATACAGGGTCATAACATTCTCAAACTTTTAGTTTCATATTCTATATTCACTCCATGAAAGGAACCTATTTGAGGCGCAATTTAATGCTTCCATAACACTGTTTCGAGGGGCAGTGATATCGACAGCTCCGAAGATGTATGTTGGGAAATTTGAAGTTGATTGCAGACCTTATCATGACAGCCCTAGTTAGCTTCGGATTTGCCATGAGACATTGTTTCAGAACTGTTTTAAATAATGATTATGAGATATTGCTACTACAACCATCTTTGACTGATATTGTTTGACACAATGATAGTGATTATGTAGTAACTGTATATAACACTGGGTAATACAGCTCAAATAAATTCTCCGGCGGACAAAAACTCTGACGTGTGCACACTGGTTCTGAGTCAACTCAAGAGCGATTCGGGGATACATCGTCAACTAGAAACTGCACTCTCTACCCGTAAGTCAAGCTGTATTTGAGGTTTGGATCGCTGTAATTTTTCTTGGTGTCTATTAGAAATTCAAATTTTAGAATACCTACTTTTTGTTGGTTGTATAAAAGCTTAATCGTTCCAGGCTTCCTTAAAAAGTCTCCACAATTTTAAAAGCCTATTGTGCTGCGTGCCTCGTTTGTGGTAAATGGTGTTTATTAAGTAATCTCTGTACAAGTTACATTGCATTAAATTATTTACTTCAATAAACTTCTTCACTCCATTCCTAAAATTTAGCAGAACGAGTTTCAAACGCGCATATTTACTTGTCGACTCTCGGATGAAAAATACAGCTCTTGAATTGCGGGTAAGCGACGAGAGATATAACACGTTGCGGGAGAAGCAACCTTGTAACTTAGCTATATAAAGTAGCTTTTGGCCCTATAGGTGGAGGCGCTGCAACGTCGATCCGACGCGTTCCAAGACCTGCTTGCCTTCGAGATCGACAATGGCCGCCTTTTTCGGCTACTCGTCAAACTGGCCACCTGCAACGACAGACCAGAGTAAGTTGTCTCGTTCTAGTCGCTTCGGCCGCAGGGAGTAGTCTATCATGTTTCTTTTAGGAGTCTTCAGAAGTACTGACGTTGTTTTGTGTTGTTTACAAACTATACACCGGATCGAACTGTGTGTTTAGCCTGTGATTTGTCGACTGGCACCTACGATGCCGTTTTTACCGTTTCCTTGACACTATTATTTAGTTTTTTATTTTATTCCTCTTCCTCTTTTGTTTTCTTATTTTTAATGCGTAAATCCCTACCTATCGGGAAAGCACTGGTTAAGATTGACCGTGTATAATGGGATGAGACAATGCTTGTAATATGTGGCCAAGAACAGATAATTTATGAAAAATTATATTTTATTAATTGTAATACTTTCTCTTATTTCGTACCTGTCCAAATGACAGCGTATTGACTTTCGACCGATTCATCCCATACACACGGAATATTTTATTTCAATGCGGTATACAGTTTATAAATAAAGCGATACTCCGTAGTATGTACTTCTGGAGACTCTAAAGGCTTCTTCTCATCATTCGTTTCTCGTTGCTTGGTGTCGGGATGTTCGGTATTATGGTAGATGGGCGCAGATGTGTTCGTCCCAACGCGTCCCGCGTCTTCTCTTGGCACTCGATCTTCCGAATCTTTTTAAGTTGGCAGCTTCGTCGTTGCACCAGCTTCAGCGTTCACCGAGACGACATGAATGGATACAGTTTGTTGACAAGTCTATCAAAATATCTTCGTTATCTGCAGTCTGGTTCCCTCGTTTTGAGTTTTAACTTTATTACGCGGGGACAGAACGAAAAGTCTTTGCAAAATGTGAGCCCCTCGGCTCTATGGCTCTTAGTTTCTCCCACACACAAAAAAGTTTTACGCTTCCTAACACGACAATGCCTGCCGGGATCGGTAAAGTTTGGCTTATTAACAATGTTGAAATATCAATTTTCAATGCATGATTTTACTTGGATATTTATTTATCATTTTTCTGAAAGGTGTTTGCAATGGATATTGGTTTCTGTGCTGGTTCTGACTTCATTTGTACAAAGACAGTGATTCATACTATACAGCTGACTGCTTATCAATATCATACCAACTGTTTACTGCGTAGACAACCTTGCTACAATCCTATTCATTTACCACTTGGGGACGTTATAGGTTTTCTTTAGAATGCCTAAAATAGATCAAAGAATTTCATGAATCAAAGTCATTAATTTCATACGTTGCCTTGGCATTCTAAGCAATGCCGAGGGTACAGCCTGCACAGTTTTGAATAGATTTTAGAAGAATAGAATGTAGAATAGAATATTATAAACATTTATTCAGTCGGAGTCACAACAGATACAAAGAAACTTAAGCAAATAAAGTAACCATACACAAAACTGCAAACAACCAACAAAAAGAAAATCTATACAAAAACTACTTGTGCTTTGTGCTGAAAAGGGGCTTAGTCTTAGCGTATTCTGGGGCGAGTTTCAGCCAAAAACCTCACCTGATTCAATCACAAACGCGAGAGATATGCTAGCGATTGTCTCATATATAAAATATTGAAAAGATAATACCCGAAATTTAAATAATAATAGAGCTGGTCTGGCTATGCATGCGAAACTATATAACACGGAACAAATTATGAAAAATATGGAGTATTTGATAAGCAGTTACTAAGTAAATATGTTAATAAACCGCGCTTTGTGACAGGTAGTGTATATTTCAGTCAAAAAAAAAAAACATATATTAGCTAATCAATAGATAGACGTTTATAATTAAAGTGAGGTGAGGTACTAAATACTAACACCACATTTATTACATTGAGTATAACAAATATATCAAATATTTTTTAATATAACTTCGATTTGCTTTACGCAACGTACACAAAATGTTTCTAACGTCAAAGCATATTTTTACGTCAATACTGATTTGCGTTTCAGGTTGAATTGTGACCCGTCGTGGTCCGAGACCGGGCACCGCTATTTGCTGAAGTTGTTCAGGGACTACATCTTCCACGCGGTGACAGCCGACGGGCGCCCGTGGATAGACCAGGCCCACGTGGTCCATTGCCTAAACCTATTGGATGGGGGCGCCCCAGACCGAGTGAGTAATATACAAATATGATACCTTTAATTAATACTAGTTTTTCAATACACTATTACATCTGTTTAGTCTATTACTTACCTACTTTCCTCGTTTGCGATCCGGCTCGCAGGACCACCTTGTTTGCTCTACAAAAAAAATAATTGAGAATGTTTGTCGGAGCATTTATTTTAACCCTCGTCTTGTCTTTCTCATCAGCCCGACTCATCTAGAATTGCGAAAAAACCCTTTCTTAAGTAAAGTCAAAAGATTTCCCGACAACACTTAATGTTGTAAACACATGCATGTCTATTATTTTTACCAGAATATAAGAGACAGGAGAGAGCGTACACATGTTCATTAAAAATAATGACCAAGTAACAATAGTTATGTAAGTCTATATATATATCTGTCAGCAGGTCCCATTAATGACGCGAGACGAGCAAAGCATTCTGGTCGTTTCGTACGCTGAGCTGAAACACTGTCTGGAGGCCTCGTTCGAAGAAGTGATGCAGGCCTCCGCCGACCCATAAGTGAACCCCGCAGCCCCCTACGATCCGACACACGCATCTCTCGACACACTCCCAGTTTATAAGTGTGGACATCATCGGTCAGAAGTGTCATCGATTAAAAACGGCCCGGTAGAGTAGTGTCACTAGTTTGATGTGTATTATTTCATAAAGCTACTTTACCGACATATATGTTACTACTATATATATATGCTTAAGCTCGCGCTCAAATTTGGGATTGATTTAACGGGCCCATTTCCACCGCTTCTTCGAGAGCGCTTAGTTGTAGATGGCACAACGCGTGCGATTTGCCGAACGATTCGAATGTATCGATTATCTCTTGTATAGTCGTCGGCATTTCTTGTATTGGCCTCGTCCCTTTCGGCCAAGTATGGACAGAACAATGTCCGACCACAATTGGCCACTATAGTTTATAATCATCCCCGTAACTGAGTAGCTATTGTAATTCATTGTCGATCTCATTACTCATGCGGATTGGACCGATGAAAGGGATGCCTCTATTTATTCGCTCCCCTACAAACGGTCCGGTTATATTCCGTTTTGGAAACCAATTTTTAATCAGTAGTGCGTATCTAAGCATTAAGTGTCTGTAATCTTAGTTTTAGATCATCAAAATCAAAATAAAGTTGTGAACCGCCTTAACAAATGCTGATAACATTCCAATGTAACGACATCAATCAAAAGCGAACAAACGACTGTCATTTACGGACTGAGCGGTAGTCACACGAGTGGAAAACTCACTTTTATGTTCATAACAGACTTGACCTGTACCCTGTGATCTGTTGCAATCAGCGAAAATCGTATCGCACTTTTGCGAGCTAAATTGTAGGTTCTAAGCTTTAATTGTAAAGTTGATTTAAACCTCGGAGGTGGCTCTTGTCACGACTTCATATTGGCCTAATCGTGGTCCGTCCGCTTTGCACTCGCTCGCTTCGGCAGTTCCGATGTGACCGTGGCTATGAGACAGGTCTGGTCTGTTGCGTTCCAAGGCCGGCATCGGCCGGTGTTAGTGGATAATAATGTATATATCTCTACTAGGGTGCGATGAGTATCTATTACAGGAGTAGCAGGCGTTGGCACACAATAACACGCCGCGTATTTATTGAAATTTAGTATTTATTTTGTACTTTTTCCCCACCCTAGTGGAGACTGAAAATTATAGTCCTTAAAATCGTAAATCATGTTCTATACGAAACAAATTCAGATTCGCATAGTTTAGTATCCTGTGTCGAATGAATATCTTAAATGTAAGTCACTATTTTTTTGGATAAATATTGGTTCTCTTCACCGAGTTCCATGCATATGTGAATTATTCATTATATATTTATTTGTTATTATTCATTCCCTTAGCTGGGTATTACTTGTAAATGTAAAGCATAATTAGATTATAAATTTATTCTTAACAATCATTACAAGATATTCATGTTCTTTTGTTTGAGATAAATAGTAAACCTTTCATTAATAAATGTATCTTTAAACTAAGAAATGCTCTTTCTCTCATGTCCTGCTGGTTCTTGTAATATCTAAATGTCTCTCTTTAAATGTGTTGATATTTGAATAATTTAGCCACGGCAGCAACCATGCAATTCTAACAATACTCCCTTGTATCCTGCTGTTAATTATCCCAGTAAATTGTATTAAAGTAGGTACATTACTGCAGTTTATTCCCCTTGTGAACACACGATGTCCACTTTTGGGAAAAATTTATTGGATAAGTTCATTAGTTAATCAGAATTGATTTTCAAATTAATCCCTACATTAATAAATAATAATAAAAATGCTTTATTGTACACCATAGAACATTACAAATATTAATAAAAAAAAAAGAAACTTAGACATTAGAAGTACAATGGGCGGTCTTATCGCTTTAAAGCGATCTCTTCCAGACAACCTTGGGATGGAAAGAGTATTTAATAGCTAAAGAGTGGTTGGAAGTGTACTAAAAGCTAACAGTAGATTTTAATCAAAAGGAATAAAACAATAAAAACAAAAACCTTCTTACTATATATATACTAAATAATAATCGTGAATACAGAATAATATATATATATATAATATAATATAAATTACATTTACATTATATACATTCTTCATAAAAGAAATAATTAAATGATAAAAGCTAGAATTATCACCTTCATCCATCAGTGCCTTATTTGTAGCTCCTGAAGACATTTCAAAACTACATTACATGTTTGAGGTAAGTAAGTATTTATATACATATTATATCACTTTTCATACTGTACCCTTTTCTAACTTTTCTGTAATAGTATAACGATTACCTTAATGTCGAAGTAGGTTTCAGAAAGAATGTAAACATACATTAAAATAAATGAATACTAATATCAGGGCCTTCCTAAACCTAACTCACCTATCCCTATCAACATTCAAAATACGGATAATAACACAAAATGCTTTTTTTAGGACAATTTTATTATTACTTGCATAATATATATTTAATTAAACGGCGACTTGCTACAATCTGCTTCCCAAATGAAAGTTAATTATTAAGGAATAAGTACGCGTGCCGCAGTGGTCTACCCTGATGTTAACTTCGCGATGTGAGGTTGAAGTGAGGTTCGCGATTCCTGTATTTATTTAGCTGATGTATGTTCAGGCATAACTCTGTCAAATACAGACGGTTTTGCTAAATGTTTTTTATTCGAAATAGGTTTATATCGAAAGGTCCCAAGTAAACTTCTTGAATATGATTCTGAATAATCATTATATATAATAAAACTAAGTTGATAAAATGTGCGTCCCGATAAAACTTAAAAAGGAGTCCCGGCACGATAAAGGGACTTATATAGTGTGATAGCCCTTTATCCCCCCTCGAACAAGAAAGTTCCTGTTTTAACCTAAAGGGCGTGTTTTTAAAGATCTAAGGGCTTTTCCAACCCTTCAACTTGGAAATTAAGTGTAGTGGCGCCATCTGTTGTCGAGTATTTGAACTTCACTCCGAACAACGATTATTTGGGTTGCATTTCAAAAGGCGCTGCGAGCAATTGCACCATGTGTAGTGATGGCGCGAAATTTAAAATTCCAATTTCAATAAAGTCTTAAATTACATTTGTTATTATAATAAAGTTATTTAATTTTGTGTATTTATACAGCAGTAGCTAGATTTGTTCGGGAAAGCGTGGAAACTCTTTTTAAAAACACTTTAATTTGAATTCTAAGATATTTAATTGGCAAAAGTAGTACGTGTTATAAAAGAAGCGACTTAATTACGACTGAGCTCGTAGGCTCTCTCTATCTTCATCGTCCGGAGGGTCTAGACGCAACGTCGACAAATCTGCAGCTGCATCCGCGCGTGGGCGCTCATACTCTGTAGTTGGTAAAATACTTATGCAGCAGTAAATATACTGTGACTGGTGGACGTTGGCGCCATAACTCCTCCCTCCGCAAGCTCGAGGTTATCCGAAGGATGAGGATTATCTCGAGACTTACGTATGTTACATAATATCTTAATTCTATGTTTAAATGCTAACAGTAAAAGACAAATAACTATGATTATACAAAACGCTAAGTTTCCTATACTAACACTTCTATAATCTAAGGCACTATAGTGGTCGTCACTATCACTTGTAATTTCACTGCCACCTTTCTGCAATAAGTAATTTAGGAACTGGATGTCGTCGAGATTGATTCCGTTGAGATTGACAGGTTTCCTCTGCATATCCGATGTGCTGGACAATATTTTAGGCAAGTTGATGATTGGAAACTTTCTGTAAGTTATGTCTTTTCCTTGACTTTGATGTCTCTTAAGATTTAATTCCTTTATTTTAACTTGGCAGTCATCATCCATAGTTAATATATAAGTTCCACGAATAGTTTCTTGAGTTATCTCGTTTTCGCAGTATTTGGTTAATAGCGTTTCCGTTTTTGCGTAAATTATCCAATGATTAGGTTGTACAAGATCAGCCTTTACATCGTCGATGGTTACAGGAACCGGATGGCAGCTCGAGATGTTTGTGGAAAATTTCATAAGTTCAGCGATGCAATCATCTTTGATTATCGGAGCGATGTCTTTCTCGAAACACAGGAAACGGGCTTCGTCGATGTCGCGGCATGGCTGGGAGAGCAGCTTCGCTTTCAACCCTTTCACAAGGACGTAAGGATATTTTGGTAGGATGAGGGTGGTGAGGCCAGTGACTTTATTATGGATAGGTAAGGGTATCAATTTAAAATAGTTAAAAACTTCGTTTCTAGTCAAAGGAATATGCATAATAAATTTTATCTGATTTTGTTTTATGTATGCTCTTAGTTCTATACACTGCTCTATTTTTACAATATTCTCAATTTTTACAGGGTATACTAATGTATCAGTTTTCTCAATTTCCTGTAGTAATAATATTAATTCTTCCGTGTTTAGAATCGATTGATGTAACAATTTAATTTTCGCAAAAGCAATAGCCGTTTCAATTTCATTCAGTCTTATGTAGAGCGTCTGAAAGTTGTGTATGAAAATATCATAAATATGGATAATTTTATTACCTGTTTGAGACAATTTTGAATTATTTAAACTCCTATTGATATCTTGAATACTTTCCTCTATCTGAATGAAATTGCTCTTGGTAGAGTTAGCTATTTTTGTGAACGTACCCATCATTTCGGCGACGATTGTCATTTTCTTGGCTGAAGCGTCTTGTTTTGTCTTTACCTCATTAATTAACCTTTCGTACATTACAGCGTCGTCATTATCAAGGTTACCTGTGATCATCTTAACCAATGAACCGAGAGGATTTATTAGGCCTCGCTTAGATCTTACCGATGGAATCAATTGTTTATACTTTTCTATAGTTGTATTCATGATGAAATCAGCTTGTTTCTCTACTTCAATAAAGTCTGTATCAAAAGCTTCGGTATTGAGACAGCTTTGTACTTGTCTTTTTAGTCTTACATATCTATCTATATTTAATTCTAGCTCCTCATGGATAAAACTTAAATCTAAGATTTTGATGACAGTCCACGTATCGTGACTGACGGTAGCTTGGCCCTCCTTAACAGGTAACAGTCCCGGATTCTTGTCAATCAGCTGCAGATGAAAGGCCTGGCTTCGGATCACTTGGACCGCCAGCAGGATTAACCTGTGGAGGGCGCTTGATGTCTTTAATGGGAACTTTAGTATTCCGACAAAAACCGTATCACCTACGTCTATATCGAATTCCTTTTCTCCTCCACGTTTCTCTATCACTGCTCTCTTTTTATCGATTATTTTATCTGTCAAATATTCATACAAATATTTTGTCCTCTTAACATGTTCTTTAACCAGTTGCTGCGTAAACTGTTTATTGAAATCTACATAAAACGCGCTGTTAGATTCGGTGTGCCCAAAAACTACTTCAAATGGAGTGAGACCCGTGGTAGAGTGGATTGTGTGATTGTATGCCATCACTGCGTCTGTAACCTTCTGTTCGTATTTTGCTATTCGGTAAATTTCTATAATAGTTGAGTGGAATCTCTCGACTATGCCCATAGAGTTCGGATTATGAGGGGTACCAATGTGGAGGTCTATCTTATAGAATGATAACATTTCCTTCATTAGTGTGTTGTTGAATTCCGTACCGGGGTCAGAGCTGATTCTACACGGAGTTCCATATAAGGAGAAGTACTTTATTAAGGCCCTAACTGCTTCAGGCGTAGATTTAGTGCTAATTTGAAATGCCTGACCTAATTTGCTGAAAGCATCAACAATGGTGAGGTAATGCTTTCCGTCAATAGAAAAGGTATCGATAAATAATTCCTGAAGTGGCTTTACTTGTGTTTGTGACAGTTGTAATTCTGGTTTTAATGGTTTACGATCGTACTTCATTTTCTTACATACTTCGCATGCATTTATGATGCTGGCCACCGTTTGGTCCATGTTAATCCAGTAAAAGGTTCGTCTAAGGTGTACTAACGTCTCTTTTATCCCTCTGTGGCTATTCTTACCTACATGATATTTAAGCACAACGTCTCGCTGTTCCTCTTCGCTGTCAACATAAATTACTCTCTTAGTACATTCATAAAATTTTACAGTTCCTTTCTGAAAAAGCAATAAAGTGACCTCTGAAAACTGTTTGCGGTGTAATGCATCTTCAAAATAAAAGAAGTATTTTATTTTGGGTCTTATATAGCTTTTCAGAAATCTTTTAATAAGGTCGAGATTATCTAAAGGTAGATGAACCTCTAAAACCTTTTGTTTGTCTCTAGATAAGTCTTTAACCGATAATTCATTTCTGTTCCAGGTATATATAAGTACCTGGTTTGGCTTTGTGTCCACGGCCTCTTGTAAGATAGGCATACCATCAGTATCTAAATCTCGAGCCGAATGTATCGTGCCTATACTTTCACTGTTTCCTTCAGATGCAGTCGCGGTGGTACTACCCAAAGATGGAATTGAATAGGGGGATCGTCGACCGTTGCCTGCTATTGATATAGTACTTTGCTCCGAATCAGATGATATTAATATCGGAGAAGGCGTTCGTTCGCGAGGTGTAGAGGCGCGGGAGGTACCTTCATTTTTACTCAAACGCGTAATTTCTTGTGTCAAATCTACAATATGACGCTGAAGTTTTTGTTCGTTATCGTCCACATTTACCTTCATTGAGGCGTCATCGTTTTCGCCTAAAGCATTAATTCTAATTCGTGACAAGGCGTCAGCGTTAGAATTTAGCTTTCCCTGTTTGTGTTCTATATAATTTAAATTAATTACTTCACCACATCCTTCGAGGCTGGTTTCCGAACGAATGTTTTCTGGATGGGTGTTTTCCGGATGTGCGGTATTAGTTCCGTCAAAATTTTCCATGTAATTATAGTCATTAAATGGATCGGCATACATCTCGTTCATATCATGACCGTAGTCGCAATCGTTGTAGTCAGGGGTGTATTCCTGACTGGGGGATGTTTCCTCCCAATAATATAGATCGTTTGCGATCATATTTTGTCTTACGGGCGCTGTGCGCATTGATACATCGGTATCCTGTAGCCTAGGTGCCTGTACCTGTTGTTGTGGCACGCCATACCTATACTGATTCACCTGTGGTTGGTTCTGAATACCGAACTTAAAACCTTGCTGCTGAGGGATACCAAATCTATATCCACCGTATTGGAAAGGTGCTCGCTGTGCAGGAGCCTGGCCGAAATTTCGTTGAGGAAAATTTTGGGCTGCCCCAAATCGATATCCTTGAGTGGGTGGTGCGAACCTATTCGGCTGGGTGAAGTTAGGTCTGAGCCCAGCTTGATTTTGTGGGATGCCAAATCTAAAATTATTTTGTGGGATGCCAAATCTGGAATTGTTATTATATGGCACCGAATTAAAAGCTGGCTTAAAAGCTTGGGGCACTGGTAGTGGTCTTAGTGAATTTTGTTTTAACATCTTACTTTTCGTATCATACTGAAACATAAAGTTTACTTCCTCGGTCACAATGCTTAAGGCATTTTCTAGGTCGGAGCAACCTTTCAAGCGCACAATTCGAATCATATCCTCTGGTAAGTTATACAAGAATACGTTTAGAGCTATGTTGTTGTACACAATCATTTTCGCTGCTTTGATTCCTTCATCGGTAAGTCTATTTACTTTCGCAAACAAAGAACTCCTAACGTTTTGAATTCTATGACAAAACTGAATGTACGTTTCACCTTGCTTGAGTTTCAAGGTCTCAAGTTCAATAGCTATGCACTGTTCCGAACGAGGGTCGCCAAAATGTTGCGTCAAAAGTTCTTTCAATTGCTCATAAGATTTGATATTCGGATGGTCACTTAGTAGAGTCGCAGCTCTACCGGTAAGTCTACTTGAAATGGCATGGAACAAGTACAAGTTTTGTGCGGGATTTCCCTGAATTATACTTCCCTCAACTACATATTCACATTTTGAAATGAATAAATTCAAAACATTTTCTTCCCCATCGTATTTAGGGATTAAATCTAAGGTTTCTTTTGGAATTGCTTTAAATTCCATTTTATTTAATATAATTTTTACGTACTCTACACTGAATTTACCTATTTATGTGTAAACCAATTTGCCAATTTAAGTGCAACTAGTTCTACTTAATTACTACACGAATTAATTACGAGAATGACGGATTTGCCTATTTTAGTGCAAACAAAATCAGATAAACGTAATTAATAAGCTCGACGATTTAAGTTCGAGAGAGATGTGGAAAAGACACAGGAATATGAAAGCAGGAAGTGAAAAGGTTTACTCACAGAGTGCTCGATCCCATGTCCTCCAGGAGCCGCTTCAGTCGCCACGTCCACACGCGTTCACCGTATTGGAGTCGTATTTATTTGGTTCGTGTTTTTCCGCGTCCGCGTAAAGTCGGTTTCCCGGCGAAACACAAACTTTCTCGCGAAAAACCGATTTCGGGGTTTTTACGAGCGTGGGTTTCGGGAAAATCGCGGAAAATCCTACCAGCTGCGCCAGATTTGTTCGGGAAAGCGTGGAAACTCTTTTTAAAAACACTTTAATTTGAATTCTAAGATATTTAATTGGCAAAAGTAGTACGTGTTATAAAAGAAGCGACTTAATTACGACTGAGCTCGTAGGCTCTCTCTATCTTCATCGTCCGGAGGGTCTAGACGCAACGTCGACAAATCTGCAGCTGCATCCGCGCGTGGGCGCTCATACTCTGTAGTTGGTAAAATACTTATGCAGCAGTAAATATACTGTGACTGGTGGACGTTGGCGCCATAACTAGCTAACTTATGTTTTGGAGTTAAAGCAACATAATTTTAGTTATTCAAATTAGTTCTGAAAACATTTTAAAATTTAAGTTTTTAAATTTCGCGCCTTTACTACGTATGGTGCAGCTGCAGAACCTATTGTTACGGCGGACGATAATGTCGAGAATATTTTAGAAAGTGTGAGAAAGAAAATATTCTCAAACTTTCTCGAATATCCTAGAGCCTAGCTCTCTGAATATATAAGAGCCCGGTGTCGCCCACCAGAGTTAGTTCGATTTGAACAGCGAAACAAGCGATTTCGAAACGAAAAGGAAAGAAGTTATCTGTGAACCTTTATTTTGAAGTATCACGTGTGAGTATTTTTGATACTGTGTTTAATTAATTCTCGATTTTTAAGCGAAGAAGAATAAAGTTGTCTGTGAGCCTTTATTGTGAAATATCAAATATGAGTATTTTTAATAGTGTGTTTAATTAATTCAAATGATTTTTTTTCTTTTCTTTAATTGTAATTTCCTTAAGCAAGCAGTCAAGCAGTCGCGCGACGTTGAATCGATGTCTTCTATATACTTTCGGCCGTAAACAAAAGTGACCGCTTGAAGGATAAATAAATTTTTTTCTTTGTCTCAACGTACCCCACGTTTACGTAACAATATATTTGTCTATAAAATGTTTATTAAATTTATATTTTACAGAATACAATGCCTAGACGTAAAAGAGGAGGAGTTCTTGCCAGTTCTGCAGCGAAACGGCGGAAACAAAAAGAATATCGAAGAAATTAAACGGAAGAAGAGCACGAAGCACGTTTACAAAATCAACGAATCAGAATGAGCACTTTGAGAAGCAGAAAAAGCGAAGAAAGAAAAGAAAAGAAAAGTATTGAAGAAATTGAAAAATTTATATATACATACTGTGTACTAATAAAATGAAAAATGTTGTTTATAAACAAGTAGTGTAAATAATGAGAAAATGTTTTCAACATTTTTTTTACTTTTTACGTCATAGTTTATTTTATATTTCAACTACCACGTAATCTCATATCAACTCCCGAGCGAAGCCGGGTATCACAGCTAGTAGTTTTTAAATCAAAGTAGCTAGAAGAAAAGTATGTCATCCAAGAACGATTTCTGGAAACTTCTCTAGTCTGTGAAATTATTTCCAAAGCTCCTACATTCGTTCAGTGTTGCCATCTTCAAGGCTTGACCACTAAATAATGAAGATTTCTAAATGGGGTGGGAAACGGTAAAGATGAAACTTTACCGTTTCGTTCATTAAAGTCTATCGTTACCAGTTATTCACATAGTAAGTGAATTTAGTAGTGATCAAAAATCATGATTTTAATAGGCTTAGCTTAGGTTCCTCGGATTAATCAATTTATTTATTACATGGAGAAGAAAAGCTTTGTTACTATGCAATAACAATGGATTAGCTACGAAGAGCCAATTAGAGTATTATATATTATGTAATAATGCAGAATGTAGTAACAGTATAGTAGCCAGAGAATACAGAAAAAAAACTTTTATATATTTAATTCACAACTCTACTTATTTTAGGCATCAAAACATTCGCATTATATGCAATGATATTATAAAATGTGTTCGAAAACAATAACTACTTGCCACTCAAGTGACTAAGTATTGTCTTACCTCATCATAATATCTGTATTCTATCTATTTTCTGGATTCCTGAGCTGTTTTCGCATAACCTGGAAACTGCGTAGCAGATTTTGTCATTTCTATCATATTATTTATTTTTCCCCAATACTGGGAAATTTTAGATAGTAGTTACCTACCAAAACCAAATGTATTCTCTTCGTCAAACTGACAGTAATAATGTATAGCCAAAGGTATGCACGGTATCATATTGTGTGTCTGAGTAATGTCGGTCCTAATAATATTTCTTTATATTTTTTTTTATAGCTTTAGGTAAATACAAATGCAGTCATTAAACCATAATATGATAAACAAACTTGGTAACTACATAATTGTCAATAATTTATTTAAGTCTGCTTACTCTAATATTATACACAGTATTTGTTTATACAATATATTCAAAAATTTACATCAAAAGCTTACAGTGGTTTCAGCCCCAATACGCCACGAGAATATGATATATGTAACCAATAATATATGAATGCCTGTTGAGTATTGCATTGCGTGATAATCATTGGAAGCCTCGGTGTGGAATGTCGGTCGTAAATTACAATGCTGACATTTTGATGCAAGTGTACTAGAATGAGATGCACATTACTTTCTCCCCTCCCCTACCTATCATTCGTTCTTTACATTGGATTGGACGTAGGTAGATATCGATTAGTTGGAAATGTCAAACGTACTAACGAAGTATCGCGTAGTCCCTGTATTGTGAAGCAGAGACGGCTTCACTAACTACGTTTTATTCTTTGGATATCGATTATTATATACGTGTACACGGGGATCAGTATATATAATTTCCATGCCGTGTGAGCCTCGGCCGCAGTTACTCTACATCCGGCGGCGTAAGCGGAAGTGCCATGAGTGTTGTGAGCCTCAATGGGGCCAACGATAGGCTGATACATGAGGCGGATCATTACATATCGTACACAGAACGGGGCTCCTCGGTCCTCAAGCTGTATCCGAGGAAACGTCCCGAGCGCAGATCCGTGTCGGTCCGCCGGGAGACCCATCAGATGATATGGTCGCGGCCGAGTGCTTCACAACGGCATGTCTACGAGGGGGCCATCGATATCCGCTACATAAAAGAAGTAAGAGTCGGAAAATGTTCAAAAGACTTCGATCGGTGGCAGGAGGAGGCCAAGAGGCTGGATGCCTCCAAATGTTTTACTGTCTTTTACGGAACAGACTTCAAGTTGCGGTCGGCATCATTTGCAGGTAAATTTATCGTTAATACTTCTGTAAACACTTCTAAATATTTCTAGTTCTACTAAAACCGATGTACCAATTTCAACATTGCTCCTATGAGTATTCTGCAGAGGTACGACACATTATTATGAAATATTTTTATGTTCCTGCCATTTATGCATAATATATTCACAAATGTATGCAGCCAGATCTGTGTTATGTTATTGAAATTGGATGGGAATATATTTTTAACATTTATATCATTCTTCACTTTAATGCCCTATATTTATGATGCCAGTTTTTAACACGAATACATAGAATATGTATTGTAGATAATATGAGACATTATTGCAATTGTCTACTCAAGATGTGGTGAATGTCTTTAATTTAAATGTAACCTGTTCTGAATCTTGCAAATAGATTATCAAACTACAATGCGCCTGCGTTGTTGCAGTCTGTAGAGACTAGTTTTTATATTTATGGGGTGGAGCCTCTAAAACAGTAATTCTTCAACTGGAAAGATCACAAAGAGCTGTACTGAAAGTGATGAGGTGTAAACCATTTAGATTCCCGACAACTGACCTGTATCAGGAATGTCAAGTTCTAACCGTCAGACAATTATTTGTGATCAATATCACATTACGCAAGCACTCAGAAAGCCGCTCGATCCTCCTACAGGCAGAAATCCCACTAAAATTTTTCCCAGTGTGTTCACTAGAACCACTTTTGCAGAGCATCACTATCACTTTATTAGTACTAAATTGTATAATTGTATGAATAGCAAATTTAATATCTTTCCACTGAATAATTTTGAATGCAAAAATAAGTTGAAAAAATGTCCATCTCAATTATGAACAAACAGAAAACCTAGTAAAGGTATAATCAAAAATTGGCCAATTTAGTTATATTGATAACTATACTGTATACTACTACTACATTTATAGGTACATATATACATTTAATAGATACTAATATTTCATGTTGGAGTGCAATGAGCCATGGGTATACCTTGCATTACCTGCACCACCATTATGTACGTAACTACCCATATCATCTCACAATGTATTATTTGTCTTTTTTTGTTTAATGTCTGCATTATTAAGTTATATATAATTTACTTTGCAAATAGTCGCGTTAAAACAAGTTTTTTAAGCTTAAGTCATAAATAATAATAACTAATGGTTTATGGTACCTGCCTTTAGATGTTATCAATTATGTTTAATTTTTATTGTTCCTGCTACAAAGATATTGCTTGTTTAGAAATCAGGGGTTCATCCTATGGTTATGCCATAGCCTACTTCTTACATCTCGATGTCGTAGTTTTCGATCTATGTTGTAATCTTTGTAAGCTTTTTTGTGAATAAATCTTTTATTATTATTATTATTACTATATAATATAGATATAAAAATAGATTTTGGAAATGTATGAATTTGATAAACTATATTTGAGTCTGGGTGAGTGAATTGAAATTAAATGAAATTTATTTCGACAACAAACAATATTAAATTTAAAAATGCAATAAAAATACATAGGTAGCATACATTATACATATAAAACATTTTTGGTTGGAAAAACATTGGTACCCAAACTAGGAAGACCTGTGTTATGGCGTACCAATTCCCTCCGCCGAGTTAAGTGACTATACATTAGTTAACATTTCACAATAAAATTGCAACTTAAAAAAAATATATAATGTCTTCCTTTCAGAAGGCACCAATTAATCCAGTTACATAATAAAACATTTAATTATTAAATATAATTTGACAAAGACTGTAATAATAATAATCGAAGTGACACTCCAATTTAATTATTTGTATAGATTGGGGGCATTTTACTGAAAGTAAGAGAAAGTTGCTGTATTAGATAACAGATTTGTATTTCAATACAATGTTTCAGTACAACTGTTGCAACTTTACCTGAGGCTGCCTTTACGATTGTGACATTCACTGTTGCAGTATTGACTATCACTATGTATCCCTATATTTTATGTTTTGTTCATTCAATTTCCATTGATGTTAATATGAGATCCTTCCGAAAATGAAGTTGATCGCAATAATAGATACATATTACCATACATAAGAGTTTAAAATTGAGATTTTGGTTGCATTATAGGCTATAGGTACTTAGGTCCTTTGTGTTGCGTTCTGTGCTTGTCACTAATTCCATGAAATGTGATGTAACAGAGTTACGTAAAGGTATAACGTGAAAAACACTTTTTATCCTAAATGTGTTTCATCTTGGAGGAATGGATTTGATTCTGTTAATAATGTAAATTTTTACAGTAGTTACCAATTAATAATTCTTTATCGTGATTGACTGTTCCGTGAATAAATAGCGGCTTCGAAGCACGGTGATCAGTGTACACCTGTGTTACAAGGATAATTTGAAAAGGATCATGCTCGTTAGATGGAAAGTATTCCTACTTTAGAGATTATATTAAAATTAAGCTGGCTAAAGCTGAGGATTGTTACGAATTCATAGGTAAGTTTAAAGCGCCGCTTCGGCGCCAGCGGCGCAATAGAGATTAATTATGTAAATATATCGATCGTTTTGTTTATAAATTAGGTAGGTTTATAATTATTGTTAATTAATAAGCTCTATTGTGTATAACGACAGGGGTACAGATCACGGATTGTTGTTGATATTCCGCGCAGTGGCCGTGCCTGTGCCCTTAATGAGTTTTGCTTGTGTTTCCCAATTCTCGTACATTCTTCGACTGTGAATTAAAGTATCGTGAAAAACGAACACATACAACCTAAAATTCGTAAAATATAACACTGTTTGTCCAAATTGGGCATCTTTAACATATTAAAGCCATTTTAGTCTATTGAGAGTCGTCTTGTTTCCCGACAGTGGGAACATCCGAAGTGTACAATTGAATTCATTTTCTCGCGGCAAAATTTTAGACGTTTTAGAACCTGTGCAAACTTTGTTCATCCGCGAAAGTATCTATTGTCACGATGCCTTTTTTCCGCCGCGCAGTAACAAACTGTCTTTACTGTGTCCCGGGGGAATTGTAAGCTCATGGGACATTCGATCTTCCCGTGTGCAATACGGTGGGCCTTTCCATATACAAGATAGAAGTCGTAAAAACAAAAAAATAAGATGTGATTGAAGCTTGTTTTGGGCATATTCTGTGGCAACCTGTGATCTTAGTATCAGTGTTGATCATAAGTCTCATAAAGTACTTTAGTAATAGAATATATATATAGGCTACGCCTTCGTAGCCGTGATGGGATGCGGCTCTAAACGCATGCGTGCATTGATCGAATCGTTGACGCAATACGTGCAACCGTCTGCGTCTGGACGAGCAAGACACCCCACCGCCCACACTAACGGGGGCGGTTGTATTTTTTAGTGCGTCATCTTATGAAGGTCTAACGATAACAGAGGTAACCTCTGTTATCGTCAGAAATCTTAACCAAAGTCAAAGCGTGGATTATTTAACTACTAAAACAGTCAGCCGAAAGTTCGGCCGAAAGCAGTTTAACTGAAATTCCGCGCAGATAATAATTTGAATGCCCCCGGGTCAAGGTGACAGGTACAAATTAGTTTTGAACGCAATTTCAGACTGTTTTTCCGGAAACCTCACAGTACTTGCAATTATTTTTTACAGTTAAAAGCTAGTTTTCCGGTATATTTCTGATTGCAACACAGCCAGAAACTTCTCATTTTCACTTACGACGATTCTGACATACCGCTTTCTCCTGACTCGTTCTTATCAAATAATCGCACCGAGCTGCGACGCATATTGTCGCGCGTGTTGTCTTTAACTATTCGAGTCATTAGTTATCTCGATACAGTGCGGTGAGAAGATCTTAAGTGCGTCTCAAAGAGGCTCCTTTCATGCACTTACGTCTTCGAATTTTTGGTTCGGTATACGTCGGGATTTGAATTAGCGACCTCGGGACTGAAACTCGGAGTCAGTACCACTGGGCTAACACGGTCTCCCATCTGTCTCTTATCAATATGCCATCAGAGTATATTGCACGAGTAAAATGTTATTTTAAATTTCCAGCACAAACAGAAAAAGAGTGTGAGGCTTGGGTAAAAGGTCTCCGTTTCCTGATTGACGAGGCCATCAGCGCGTCCTACCCGCTGCAGATCGAGAGGTGGCTGAGGAAGGAGTTCTATGCTATCGAGAATTCTCATGAAAAGTAAGTTGGGACGGTTGTGTTAGAAATATACGTCTTTACTGTTTAGTGACGCCAGGCAGGCAAGAAGTATATCTTGGACTGTTCAGGCGAGAAACTTGCATGCTTGCATGTAGCTTTCCAACTCCCTACAAATTCAGCTCAAATGCTACAAAGAACTTGTATTCAAATGTCGATGTTGCCTCCTTACAGGATAACACTGAAAGACGTGAAGTCATTCTTACCAAAGATCAACTGCAAGATATCGATGAACAAACTGAGGGATATATTCCAAGATGTGGACGTCGTGAAACGGGGCGAAATCAGCTTCGACGACTTCTCAGTTTTGTACCAGAAGTTGATGTACGATGAAAATGTAAGTTCCTGTCGAATGTGGCTGTAATTCAATGGGCGGTCTTATCGCTTATAGCGATTACTAGCTGTGCTCCCTCTGTTGGGAGTTAAAAGGATCTGTATCAACGAACTGAAGAAACACTGTATCTATTCCGTTAAGTATGATGAATCAATCTGTTTTTAACAAAACAACTAGTCTCGTTGCTTTTCTTATTGTACTTCTAATTGAATTTGATAATTTAATTCATTGAATTACAGTACTGTAATAATTATTCCCGTAATATACGTAAAAAAATACATAAAACTTCATAACTTTCTGTTCCACTTTCATCCGAAATCTAAACGGGGCAACCACCAGAGCTCTCACATAGTACTAGACTACCAAATCTTGTGAAAATTGCGTTGCGTCAATTATTTCGTCATTCCCTGTCTCATGTAACTGAAGGATGAGTCAATATATTCCAGAACGTGCCAGAGATATTTGACAAGTACTCGCTGTACTGCGCCAACGGTACCACCATCACCCTCCGCGAGTTCCAAACGTTCCTGCGCGTGGAGCAACACGATCGCCTCGGAGACGACGAAGTGCGAGTATCGCAGTTCATACGGGACTACCTCAGAGACCCGCAGAGGGACATCTATGAGCCTTACTTCCTGTTGTGCGAGGTAAGTCATAGTGTGGAAAATGCTCCTTAGATATAATAATTGTATCAGCCTAGAGAGAGCCTTAGGGGGCCCAAGTTGCTCGCGTCCGTAAGTGATTACCCAACCAGTGTTACCAGGTGTGGTGGCAGTACTTCTCCGGGCGAACTTGGCACAAGTTCTACTGCTACTTTGGGTTGCACCACCCGGGGGACACGTGTTGGGAACAATTAACACTTTTTCTCAAATTAAGAAGACCACCACAAGTGCAGTAGTTCCAAGTACATATCAAGCAATTTATTTCAATAATATGTTTTATTTTTCAGTTCATAGAAATGCTGTTCTCGAAACAAAACACAATCTGGGACAGCAAACACGACATGGTCACTCAGGATATGAAGCGTCCGCTTTCACATTATTGGATATCATCATCACACAATACGTAAGTACACAAATTCCTGTCTCTTTGAGGCGAATTAACCGTCACGTATTTGTTGCAAAGTATAACATAAAAAAATGGACTGTTCAAGCTGTTATTGAAACCTTATTTTTGTTGTTTTCTTGATTCCATGTTGTTTAAATAAGTATAACTTTGAAAATGGTCTCTAAACCTAGAGCTGTCTCATAGTTCATTAATTATACATTTTTTTACTTTAATGGACATTTCACACAGACCATCTAGCCCCAAACTAAGCATAGCTTGTACTATGGGATACTGGATGACTGATAGAACGAATACTTTTATAAACTTCTTTTAAATACATTAACACTCAGACACAGCAAAAACATCTATGTTCGGGACAGAAATGTTTTTCCTGGGTAAGATTCAGACCCACGACGCCTGGAAGGTAGTTACTACCGACTGAGCTGTAAGGCCAATCAAAATATTAGATCTAAACATTTATCGTAGTACCGTTTCAGCAATCACAGTCAACTGCAGAACGGTGCATAAATGTAATAAAGTGTTAACACTAGCAAATGTATGTGTTTGAGCAAAACCGACTGGTGATATAGCGTTTTCATACGTTTCAGGTACCTGACAGGGGATCAGTTCTCGAGCGAGTCCTCTGTGGAAGCTTACGTGAGATCCCTGCGCGCCGGCTGCCGGTGCATCGAGCTGGACTGCTGGGACGGACCGGATGGCTTACCATTTATATACCACGGACACACTCTCACAACTAAGATCCGCTTTCTTGATGTGCTTCTAATGATTAAGGAACACGCCTTCGTCAAGTCTGACTACCCTGTAATACTATCGGTCGAGGACAACTGCTCGCTGCCGCAGCAAAGAAATATGGCCAAGTACTTCAGAGACGTTTTCAAAGATATGCTTGTGACTCAACCCCTCGAAAAGAACGAAATCGCACTACCCTCCCCGCACGACTTACGCAGGAAGATTATACTGAAACACAAGAAACTGCCCGATGGCCAGGAGGAGTTTTTCCCGGTCCGCCAAGACGAAGGCAGAGATTTGGATCTACGCAACTCGATCAAAAACGGAATTCTGTATCTTGAGGATCCGGTCGACAAAGAGTGGCACCCGCACGCGTTCGTGCTGACAGAAAGCAAGCTCTACTACACCGAGCATTACAGCGCTCAGAGGGAAACCGACGCGGACAGCGACAGCGAAACCGAAGCGGAGAACGTCGCGATACCGCAAGACGAGTTGCATTTCAGCGAATGTTGGTTTCACGGGAAGTTGGCCGGCAATAGACAAGAGGCTGAGGAGTTGTTGCGCGCTCACTCGCACCTCGGGGATGGCACGTTCCTGGTACGCGAAAGCGTCACCTTCGTTGGGGATTACTGCTTGTCGTTCTGGCGTCAGGGGAAAGTGAACCACTGCCGCATCAAGTTGAAACAGGAGCGAGGAGTTACCAAGTACTACCTTGTCGATACTATATGCTTCGAGAGCCTGTACAACCTCATCACGCATTACAGACAACATTCGTTGCGGAGTCAGGTGAGTGTTCTTAACTTATCCATAGTATCAGTAGATAAGTAAAGATTCTAGCAATGGAATTCGGTTATTTTGAAATTATATCAAAATATATTGTTATCCTTTTCTTTATATCTTGCATGGGAAGAGACAAAATCTTTTGCGTCCACTGACTACGCTTTAATTCTGCGATCGCCAGAACTGTATTTAAGCAACTGGTCTCACTATAGGGAGTATATATCATTTAGTGTGCATTGACTGGCATTTAATGGTGGCAAAATTCTGTACTTCTAGGGGCATGGCGATTTGTTACAAAATGGTATCTAATGTTTTGACAGTACAAGTCAAATGCCAGAATTATTTACATGTATACAGCTAAACTGATAATTTAGTTCAGTCTTTTGCTATCTTCATTTCTGAATTTGGTGGATGGTGGACCTTAAAATAGTTTATTGCACGGCATAACAGTAGTTTACCTTTAATAATTACACAAAAAGCAGCAATGTTTGGTGGACAGAGGTACAGTGGGACATCTGCTCGTTCTGTAACTAACATAGTAAAATTGGCACATGCCTAGCTCTACGAAATTGCTTGTTGAAATTGGTGCATGTTTCTAAAATAACGTTAACAATATCTGTTTTTCTAATATTAAAACAGCCAGCTATGTTACCATATTCGGATTACATCGTGGTCTTCATCGAAATGAAGGAGGTAAATATCGTATGCAGTTATGCTCTCAGTTGCGGTATATGGGTGCAGTTTCACTTGCAATGCGTGCACATTTTTAAACCATCATTTGAAATTCACATTTCCCTCACAACATTTACATAGTTTGAATCAGAATCCGATATATTTTTTTCCGCCATTTAATTCGCAGTTAAGTTTATGAAACGCAATTAATTGCCCAACCCTATTTGAATTCGCACACAAAACCTATATATGTAAATCATATGAATGAAAATAAAAAAGTTTTTCAAAACAGTTTTCCTTGATGTGGACGATGTTGCAATTGGAACTTTGTACGATGTATGAGGGAATAATGTTCATACATAAATGCATACAAATGTCACATTTGTGGCAAAAGACCTTGTTTATATAACTTTCTTGTACCTAAGCTTCTCACCACCTTGTATATATGGGTATGGTATTGCTTAACATAAGCTGGGCCCACAAGCTCATTAAATGATAATCACATAAAAAAAATAACTTAGATTACTGTAAAAATGAATTGCGTTTCCAGGAGTTCCTGATAACACTGAAGGAGCCAGTGCCCCAGCCAAACAAACATGAGGGCATGGAGTGGTACCACCCTGATTGCTCCCGCGCTAAAGCTGAGGAGTTGCTGCGGAAGGCGAACACAGATGGCGCTTTTCTTGTGCGCCCCAGCGAGAAGGAAGCCAGCTCGTTTGCCATAAGCTTTAGGTGAGCCTCGCGTTCTATTACATTTCCATTTATACAGGGTGTCCGGTAATGAATGGATAACCTTGAAATGGGTCTTAGTAGAACTATTGGGCATTCGAAAAAAAAAGTATAAAAAAAACAAAACAAAAAAACAAAAAAAAAAAAAAAAACATCGATATTATTTAAAAAATACATATCTTTGATACTATGTTCATATTTCTCCTCAAAAGCTTTTGTCACGTTTTCATAACTCATTGTCTTTCCCCTTAAAAGTGATATTGAAGATTGGTAGTTCATAAATATATCAAACAATTGCTGCCCGCGAGGTGATATCTATCCTTTGAAATGGAATTAATAAAATAATTAAGTCACGTGACGGTAGGCTTTCTGATGTAAATAAGATTCTTGAAATGATACTTAATTGTGTGTTTCTGTCCAAAATGCTTTCCCACCAAAGCCGAGGAGTGACTGCGGAAGGAGTATGTATAGAACGATTTGTTCGAGTGCATATTTCAACATACTTTAATTACTCCCCGTAAGTTTATTATTCGAAATTGGTGATTATAACTTTTTTTCTCAATGATCAAGAATTAACTTTTATCTTTAATTTCGCTTGCAACCCAGTAAGGATCGCCACCTGATTATCGTCACTGTGTGGTAAGCCATCTGTTTATCACTTTCAAGACTGTTAATTTGTATGATACGCTTGCTGTCCGTAGGGAAGTATTTCTATTCGTCCGCAGCTTTATACATGATCAAGATGATACATACAATGATACAGAAAAATGGATAAATATGTGGACCTAGCTTAAGATGCTCTTTAGTTTTGACTGGCCTCATAGCTCAGTTGGTAGTAACTCTTCGTTTTGCGCAGTAGGTCCTGTGTTCGATTCCCACTCAAGACAGACATTTATGTGACGAACATATATGTCTGTCTGTGACTATGCAATTATATGTATTTACAAGAAATTGCAAAGTATTAGTATATAGCTATCAGTTATTTAGTTCCCGTAGTTTAAGCGTTACTTAGTTAAGGGCTAAAAGGCAACGTGTAAAAAGTCAACCAATAATAAAACCTACTTTCCTACTTTACCTACTTTTTTATGTAGAATTATTAGCAGTATAAATTATTCCAAACGAATATATGAACTGACGCTTTACTTGGAACATTTTTATTTGTTAGAGCCCGTGCGTAAATGATTCTCCCAAACTGTCCATTTCTCCATTCGTGAAATCCACGTACAGTGATCGTGATCCACAAATGGGTGTTTAGGACTACTTTTGGATGGGCATGACTCCTGTCAACAGGTTGCAATATTTGGCATTGAGAATGTTTATGAAATGTTGTTTTCAGGACCGAGAAAGAGATAAAACACTGCAGAGTAAAACAAGAAGGACGGCTGTACACGATAGGCGCAGTCAAATTCGAAAGTCTAGTTGAACTAGTTGCTTATTTTGAGAAACAACCGCTGTACAAGAAAACCAAGCTGTGGTTCCCGATCAGTGAGAGTATCGTGAGGAATATCATTGCAGTGAGTTCAAATCACAGTAACGGTGACGGTAGCATGACATTATTCTTAGACTATACTGAACAATTCCTATTTGACGTTCGTTCGGTGAGTTTAACGTTTTGAATCTATATTTGGATTTAGTAAATAAACGCTGCATGGTAATGTGCCCTTACACATCAAGGCTTCGTAACTTGCTGATACTCGACTATTGAATTCACCTGTCTTGGTGACGGACTTGAGAGCGTGGTGGTCTAGCGGTACTGACCACCGACTTTCAATTCGGAGGTCGCCGGTTCAAATCCCGATGTGCACCTAAGAGTTTTTCGTTTGAAAGATTTATGTGCGCAATACCACGTTCTCAAAACGGTGAAGGAAAACATCGTGAGGAAAGCGACTATTCCTAGAACTAAAAAATAAAAATCGAAGACATGTGTCGAGTGCAACAAAGGAGCCTCTTTGAGGCGCACTTACAATCCTTTCACCACACTGGTTCGACAGAACCGGTGACTCGAAGAAGAAGAAGACCGGTCTTGGCTCGTTCGGGCCCGTTGAAGTACGTAGACCGATATATAATAGATAGATAATTAATACTACTACTAATTACTACTTAATAATACTACTAATTAATGTTTGATGTGTGACGTTAAATATATTGTGATGCCTCGATGAAAAAATTAAAATTATAACTTAATCAGCATGTGTGTCTGTGTTTGTGATGCTAGCTAGATATATACACAATGTGAGACAATGCTTACATCATGCATCATGAGACATGCTTTTACCGTGTGGTGTGGGCTTTACGGTGTCATAGTACGTACTAACATGGCTACGTCGCTCGACACTGTACATCGGTGTTTTTCGAAAATGGTTCTCAATGTTTTAAGTTTAGTGTAATTATAAGATATTAACTGTGTTGTTTTGTTCAGGAGCCTGATGACAGCTCAGTATACGGAACTCCTGGCTATATGGACCCGACCTCTTTCACATCCAAGGTAAGTTTTGCTATATGATAAATAGTTTAGCTTTCAAAAGTGATGCAAAAGTATTTAGTGGGTCGAAAGTTGTTACACTAATAACGGTATAAATACAAAATGTATTTCTTGAAGTTTGGTGGTAATATAGAAATTAATTGATTTATAATATTAATTATGAAATAATGAGTACAATCTAATGGGTGGACTTCGTGGGATAATTGAAAAGGAACCAAACGGGATCAGTTCTCTTGAGTAATGAGAAAGAGAAAGAGAAAGAGAATAGCAACAGTTTCGTAAAATAGATATTTCCCGAATGTTCCGCCGACCGCTTTACCTCTTAAGTAAACCATATTAAAAAATAAGTTTGATATTGAGCATCTATTATATTTGGAGCAACTTATAACACCTTTACTTTTAATCAAGGTTAACTGTTTGAATTATATTGCATTCCAAATTGCATAGGTTGTCACACTTGTTAATTATAAATGATTAAGAATTGGTGAAAAAAAAAATCGAACAAAATATAATTATTTAGATTTAAGATCTTAACGATCTTAAATCTAAATAATTATATTTTGTTTTATGATTTATTGAATTGATTGTTTTTGAGACCCAAATAATTGTTAGGTAAATAATATATTTTCATATTTAATTTACAGTATTTTCTTTATAACATGGATAGTGACTCACAAGGCGATAATGATCATAACTATGAACAAAAATCACCTATATTGCAATCGAGGCACCCTCGATGCGATACATTAGTGTAAATAAAAATGCGGTTGCGGTTGCTTGAGTTTACGGAATGTTTCCATTCAAAATATTTCATAAAATAGGATATTCTGGCAGACTGACTGTAATACAAACAAAACTATAAAAATTTTGAGCTTGTCCTTATAGGACGGCACACAGTATTAAAGTAATTTTGGAACTTTGACCCCAAGGGTCCAAAATCGAGTTATGCTTAGAGAAAAGTGCTTATTTGAAAAACCGTTGAGTGATTCGTCGAGTGTAAAATATATGTACATATGTCCTAAATAAACAAAAACACCTAAACATTTTTGAAAATATTGTCTGCGAAATTTAAGAAGGCAGATTTTCCCACTCAGAAAGAACTTATTGTAACTTATTTTAATATTTTCATGTGCAAAGTTTGAAATGGGGGTACCACATAATATTTTGAGAGTTGGGTGGCAAAAACTGACCTCGCGCTAAAAATGAGTGTAAAATCAAGTGTCGTGTCGTTTAAAACAGTCCAAAAAGTTGAATTATGTTCTATTGTAAGCATTTTGTATTCAGCCCCTACATTTTAAAATAGACTGAAGTTACAATGCAACTCTGAATCTGACACATATTCAACATGTCTGAATTTACGATCTGGAGGTCAAATAAGAAACTTTTGCACTTGGTACATATATCTCACAATATTACATAAAACCTTGAGCCTACGGCAAATCAAAACAAATCGCACTGTTCGAAGTATACATGAATATTTCACTAAAATAAAAGCTTATAAACAATCGTTGCTTAGTGGATACACGGCTGAATAAACAGTTTTTTATAACTACAATGTACGTGACAGCAGTATACATAATTCATGTCCATCTTAGTTAGATATATCTTGACCCAGACGGTGATAACACAAGTCAGGCGATGCTCCACTATAAACCAGGTCCGCTAGCATATTGCAGCTGGTGGGTTTTGAATGCGAATAGAATTTACTAACAGAGTAGAACAGAATAGATGGTACAAGCCTTCCTCGATACAGGCTTAGCCTAGTGAGGAAGCCAACGGTTACTCCTTCTAGATGTAAGTTCTCAGCATAATAAGTAACTTAAATCAAATATGTATTTTACCCGTATAATATCTTGTTCCTGTTATTGCTGTAATGAAATATATTTTTTTAAGCTTTATGGCAACACAGAAATTGAAAAAACCCCTAATTAATTGTTAATACGTATATACTGCATAATCAGCATAAGTAAAACTGTTCAAAGTGTTGGCTTCTATTTAAATTGGTTAATTGGTAAATTTAAATAACTCAGCCTACAACGAGTCCCGACAACCGACAATCGTATTCGTATTTAGTTGGTTTCAAAATATATTAACATTAATTTCGATGTCGAATCTGCTATTATCTGTTATATATCTTAATAATTATCAGTTTTTATTTAACTTCGCGATATTATACAGAATTTGCATACATTTGCACTCGATTGAATGGTTTACAGCTAAATTATCTTTAGTGATGTTCACCTAGGCAGCGACTGTTCATATGCATTATTTAACGCAGTCGAGTACAGTAGCGGGTAAAAAGGTATTATACTACACACTCGTACATAGATACAGCCGTGTTGTGGTTTAAAAAGGAAACTGTTTATTTTATCATTCGTAAAAAGGTGTTGGATGCGTTGCGTTTCTCTGTGTTAGACTTTCACACAATCAACCTACCATTATTTAACACAATACATACACATCACACATTGCACATAAATTAATTCAGAAGTAACACAGTACTTGCACGATAGATCTGTGCACAAGATATACATAGTTCCTAATAGATGGTTTCTTCCTTACTCGGAGCTTCACCGTAGTCACAGTTATTCTCACACAATTCGGGATATTTGATGGAGGCATATCTGTCCGTCAGAAATGTGTTTTAAGTTAAAAAACCCAACATTGTCGTTATGAATATAAAAAGTATACCTCTGCATTTGACTTCCGCAATTACTCCGTATAAAAATTCCAACCTTAAAGGGTTGAAATGTTTTATCAGATAAAATGATATGTATTTAATAAATTTAATTTCTTACTATGCAAATAATAAGTTTTCAAAAATGATCTGTCTAATTAATTGAAATAAAGAAAAATATGATGTAGAGGACTATTTCGCTTATTATTTATTTATTATGAGGTAAGCTATTCTTTTTTACAGCGGCAGCACTACCTGGTTTTATGCGAAGGGCGTTTTATCACCAGGGCCAGGCCAGGCTTGACACACAAATGAAATTGATGAGTTTTATGAACGCACTTTGCAATAGCACCGGCTCGAACCGAACCATTATCAACTGGTCATGTAGACGTTGTATGATCCCCAGGTCACCGTGAAAGCTCTCTACGACTACAGGGCGCGGCAGGAGGACGAGCTATCGTTCTGTAAACACGCCATTATTACTAATGTGGACAAACCCGACATTGGCTGGTGGAGGGGTGATTACGGTGGGAAGAAGTACCATTGGTTCCCCGCAAACTACGTGCAAGAAATTGATGTCCCGCACATACCAGAAGTGAGTAGTGTAATGGAGCCCAACGCAGCCTTTTAATTATAGGTTAACCGTTTATAACAGTCGTCAATTGGTCGCTCATACAAGTGATAATAAAATAAAATAATAGACAGTGACGGCTTAGCAGCCGATAGAGAATGATGGTATCACTTACAGCATCTTGAAAATAATTTAGGAGACACTCTAATGTCTTCAGAGCGTTGAAAGAGAGTGTTGTGAGGTATGTTCACATTTTAGTGAGACTAGATGTTGTCAAAACTGTTTTGTCTTATGAAAAACTATAATTCATGGCATAAATTATCATGTCTCTGGCAAACTACCAACAAGTTGATTCTGATTGTTGACACGTATATACATGTATATGTTTTTAGTAACTAACTGGCTGAACTAACACTTGTCCTTCAGTTTCGCTCGTCTTATCTTGCAGCCGAAACAATATGGTATATAGCCTTATGACAATAACGGAACTTATCCATATAATCAAGATACACAGACATATCAACAAGATTTCTTTTTGGGCAGTTGGTTTTTGTTTACCTGAACAGTTTTTTATTTTAGGCCTTTTTTTAGGATCTCGAGAACGAATCTGCTGCTTTAGGATCGTTGCAGAAAGGGGTAATTGACGTGATGGGGGCGGTTGTGGAATTGGTTGTGGGCGACGAGGGAGGCTCATCCCGATGGCTGGTGAGGATCCAGAGTACTTCCGCGTGCAGACCCTTCGATATAGCCGCACCTACTCGAGAATTGGCCCTCGAGTGGCTCTCTGCGATAAAAGAAGCCGCCCAAAGCGCGAGCGCCAGATCCCTACATCACAAGAAGATGGAACGTGCCTGGAGAGTCGCCAAACAAGTGTCCGACATCATCGTCTACTGCCGGTCTGTTACATTCAATCAAGAACGCCTACGGACCATTGGCTTCGTATACAATGAAATGTCTTCGTTCAACGAAAACAAGGCAGAACGTCTCATGTGCCAACAGGAAACCACGTTCTTCGTAAAATACCACACGATTCAACTCAGTCGTGTCTACCCGAAAGGACAGAGAGTAGACTCCTCCAACTACCTACCAACGTCGTTCTGGAATGCGGGATGTCAGATGGTTGCCCTCAACTTCCAAACCCCAGACAAACCCATGCAGTTGAACGTGGGAAGGTTCAAAGAGAACGGTAATTGCGGTTATGTCCTCAAGCCTGATATAATGTTTGATGAGGAATACAATCCGTTTGACAAGAAATACGTTGAGGACAGGCTGAAACCTGTATCTGTGATGCTGAGAGTGATCGGCGCCCGTCACTTGTCTAGGTCCAAGTCTGGAAGGGGGCCGGTCAGTCCTTTTGTGGAAGTGGAGATATTTGGAGCCGTATACGACAGCGGGACTAAACTTGTTACCAAAACTGTTGGTGAGTATTTTATGTAGAGTACTTTTACTGACATCATCGAAATAACCACCTTTCATTTCAAAAATAAATGTCTTGTAGTGCGCGGATTTTTATAATCCTAATGAAAGTGAGTCACGATGGTTGTGGGTTCGATTCCTGCGCGGGCAATAGTCGCATGCTTTGCAAATCGATAAGAGCTTGGATGTTGCACTATGGTACTCTCTGTTTTGGATACCCACAATGTAGGGATCCTGGATTGTAAATACCAACAATAGAATTATGTTAGACACATTGTGTGTGTGATGTTTATGTTGGCCTCGTACATATTACATTTTAGAATTTTTCAACAGAATGTGATTTTCTTCTGGTTTCCGTATGTTTCCGTCATATTTTAATCATGATGTTTTACTTACTATATCCATTATAACATTGGCTATTGGTGCCATGTTTGACTTACGTTTGACTTATGTACGCTCCTCAAGAAACTGACCGTGCATATCTAGTCTTCAACGTAGTCTCTAGATTTTCAAATTATATAATCAACACACATACGAGCAGCAGAAGTGAAAACGTTTTTTTTTAAGTTGTTTAGACTTTGCCGAATCAAATTAGGTGTTTCCTTTTCAGCCGACAACGGAATCAATCCGATATGGAATGACATATGCGAGTTCGAACTGCACAACCCGGACCTGGCGCTCATACGATTCGTGGTTCAGGACGAGGATGTCTTCGGCGATCCCAGCTTCATCGGCCAGGCGACTTACCCGTTCAGGTGTCTGCGCACAGGATACAGGAGCGTTACTCTGCTCAACGGGCATTCAGAGGAACTGGAGCTGTCGTCTCTGCTCGTTCACTTAACGGTGATACACCGCTAAGGCAGATAAGCTGATTCCAAATTGAATTTAATAGCTGTTTTAAATATGGATGGTTATATTGACGTGTCAAAATATCTACGTTTGATGTATAACGCGGATTCACTTGACGCGTTGCAATAGATCATCGGTTTAGATTGGTGCATGCAGTACTAATATCTTTATAAGGGTGATGTAGGAAAGGCTGAAAGCAGTTTTGATCATACTTTAATAGATCAGTGAAAAACGATAATAAGAGTCTTAATAGAGTAAATAAGTATTTGTTGTGACTGGTATGGGATCACTTTGAGTGAGGAGACGTCGTTTATGGGCTCTATTAATGTTTTGGGTCGGAGTTACTGTTAAAGTTGACTAATAAGATAATTTGTAAGCGCTATATTTGAAAGGTAAATGGGGAAAGTAATATATTACGTAATATTTACATTCATGTTAATTGTCTATTTAATCACGTTGTAAATTTTATTATAACAAATAAACAAACTCTAGTTTTGAAAATATAATAAAATTAAGCATAATATCAAAGATAAGCTTCCTTAGCAGTCATATACTCAAAATTTTATTAACTAATAAAAATATTTCCAAGTTATGCGGCATTTGTAATCTTAGGCTTATATTATTATTCATCCACGAATTGAAATGTTTAAATACTTATAAGTAAATGAAGCCCATTTACACCGATTTTATTATTATTGATGTCAGAGAGTGAAGGAGAAAAGTGTCAAAAGTGACTTGGCACTAGAAACTCACAGTTACGGGATTGCAGGTGAATGTGGGCGTTAGTGTATAATTTAGAATAATTTCTCTTTCTATCATCCATTCGTATGTAGAAAGGGATTATCTGCGGTCGGAATTTGATTATGTGATCATCAAATCTGCATTCAATAATTAATTTTACTACTAAACAAACATACAATGCATAATAATTTGATTACTATTAATCGTTACGGCTGATAATGACATTAAAAACATAAAAAACTGATCAAATATTTAGTTGATAAAATAAAAAAAGACGCTTGGTTTTAATTTGTGTTCACATAATATATATATATATATCCGACTGCGGGGATACCACCAGCTTTGTTAAATCATTCAAATACATTGTAATGTTAAATAATGAACCATTTTATAAAGTTTCTAATAATGCACTGTTAAGGACTATTCTGGATTTTGTGACCTGGAAGGCGTACGTTTAGCCAGTATAATGGGTTATGTCAGTGCATATACTTTGCTAATTCGATTAATCGCCATTTGGTGGCAAAGTCAAATGGAACCATTTGAGGGAGAGAAATGAAAAATATTTGATCTAGAGTGAATACTTGTCTGGAACAGTCCTTAATGGTGACATATTTAAAGTAAATTTATTGTTATATGTACTAAATTTATCATACACTTTTATTCGTGTACGTATATATTTATAATTTTAATGAATTCACAATTTTAGACTGTTTTACTTTATATTATTATTATAAGTGATTTTAGTTATAACTTTGAAGCTGCTAAACTTTGTAATAATTAGGCGAGTCTGGTTTATTTGTTCTTGTATAACTTTCGTATAGTTTGTTTTATTGACATATAATCGTTGTGATACTAAGAAAGATCTATATAGTGGAATTAGGTTATGTTTGAATTTGTATAATCGAAATCATATCGCGAAGTTAACAAAAACCTAATCATATTTTTATAATGATATAGATATTTTTATAATGATAAGCTCATTATTGATGTCACAAAATTGACAAAGAAATGAATCATTAATCACAATTTTAAAACATGATAGCTGTAAACATAAATTATATTTTTATAGTGATCAAGTATAAGCTCATTATTGATGTCACAAAATTGACAAAGAAATGAATCATTAATCACAATTTTAAAACATGATAACTGTAAACATAAATTATATTTTTATAATGATCAAGTATAAGCTCATTATTGATGTCACAAAATTGACAAAGAAATGAATCATTAATCACAATTTTAAAACCATGATAACTGTAAACATAAATTATATTTTTATAATGATCAAGTATAAGCTCATTATTGATGTCACAAAATGACAAAGAAATGAATCATTAATCACAATTTTAAAACATGATAGCTGTAAACATAAATTATATTTTTATAGTGATCAAGTATAAGCTCATTATTGATGTCACAAAATTGACAAAGAAATGAATCATTAATCACAATTTTAAAACATGATAGCTGTAAACATAAATTATATTTTTATAGTGATCAAGTATAAGCTCATTATTGATGTCACAAAATTGACAAAGAAATGAATCATTAATCACAATTTTAAAACATGATAACTGTAAACATAAATTATATTTTTATAATGATCAAGTATAAGCTCATTATTGATGTCACAAAATTGACAAAGAAATGAATCATTAATCACAATTTTAAAACATGATAGCTGTAAACATAAATTATATTTTTATAGTGATCAAGTATAAGCTCATTATTGATGTCACAAAATTGACAAAGAAATGAATCATTAATCACAATTTTAAAACATGATAACTGTAAACATAAATTATATTTTTATAATGATCAAGTATAAGCTCATTATTGATGTCACAAAATTGACAAAGAAATGAATCATTAATCACAATTTTAAAACCATGATAACTGTAAACATAAATTATATTTTTATAATGATCAAGTATAAGCTCATTATTGATGTCACAAAATTGACAAAGAAATGAATCATTAATCACAATTTTAAAACCATGATAACTGTAAACATAAATTATATTTTTATAATGATCAAGTATAAGCTCATTATTGATGTCACAAAATTGACAAAGAAATGAATCATTAATCACAATTTTAAAACCATGATAACTGTAAACATAAATTATATTTTTATAATGATCAAGTATAAGCTCATTATTGATGTCACAAAATTGACAAAGAAATGAATCATTAATCACAATTTTAAAACCATGATAGCTGTAGACATAAACATAAACATATTTTTATTATGATCAAGTATAACTTCAATATTGATGTCACAAAATTGACAAAGAAATAATACATTAATCACAATTTTAAAACATGATAGCTGTAGACATAAACATAAACTTATTTTTATAATGATCAAGTATAAGCTCAATATTGATGTCACAAAATTGAAAAATAAATAATACATTAATCACAATTTTAAAACATGATAACTGTAGACATAAACATAATTTTATAATGATCAAGTATCACCTCAATATTGATGTCACAAAATTGACAAAGAAATAATACATTAATCACAATTTTAAAACCATGATAACTGTAAACATAAACATTAACATATTTTTATAATGATCAAGTATAAGCTCAATATTGATGTCACAAAATTGACAAAGAAATGAATCATTAATCACAATTTTAAAACATGATAAATGTAAATATAAATTATATTTTTATTATGATCAAGTATAAGCTCATTATTGATGTCACAAAATTGACAAAGAAATGAATCATTAATCACAATTTTAAAACATGATATATTTATTATTATATGATTATATTATTATACATGAGTATAAGCTCAATATTGATGTCACAAAATTTCCGAAATCAATTTTAATCGTGGTCATCACTATTTTGTGTACTATTTTATGTACTTGGTACTATGTTACGTATTAAGGCATTTTAAACATTTAAAGTTAATAAGAACATTCTATTGTAATCTATATGTGAATAAGTAAATACTATCTTTCAAGAATGTTTAGTAATGACAGATCTCTCGGTTTTGCGGTATAGCGTATATATGTTATATCATACCCCTTGCAGTGAAATTAAGAGATTGATAAACGGGATGAAAAAGTATAGTTCAGGGTTTTATTGGATTGAAACAGGTGGCTTGAATGTTGTTGAAAATGCTGTTGGTGCCTTTATACCCTTAAAGATACGGAAAGTACTGAGGACTAGACTGGCTTGGGATAAATTTATATTCATGGATATATCCTAAATTTTCCTATATACGTGATAAAAGTTAATTAAAAATAAAATAGAAATAAACCATTCTAGTATAAGTACTCAATTTTAAAACGTGATTGTACCACGGTTTTGTAAATTTAAAATATTTATGAAATATTTGGCCCTACACTAAAGTGAAACTGGAGCTTACCTAAGATTTATGACGTAATACAGACTTACCGATGTGATCCGAGTGTTTTAATGATGTCTCAACGTTATTGTCATGAAGTATTTTACCTTCCATATATTTTCTTTGGATCTTTCCTTCGTCTTTGGATGTTTTTACATATATTACATGTTTTATCCATGTACCTAATGTGTTTTTTAAATGTTGTATAATAAGGCACATGTGATAAAGTATAGCTACCAACTTTATCGTAAGCTTCAACTGCACGCGTCTGTATTGAATAATGTTAGTAATAAGTTGTAGATTATTAAAGTTGTACCCTGCAAAACAAAATAAATCGCTAATTTTGTCTTGCAGAAAATTTTAAGTATATTAAGAATTGTAATTTTTGATGTTTACAAGTACCTACAAAATCATCTAATGTTTGTATTCTTTATACAACTTTAATTATAATTTAACATTTATGACGTGTTTAGAAAATGTCTAGTATATTAATTAATTATTGTCTCCAGGACTGGAATTTTGTTGGAGCCTTTTCTTATTTGTTAAGTAATACGTATTTAGTCTTAGGTTAGAAATTAAATGTTTTTCATGATGTGTGCCCAAAGTAATAAGGTCGAGTGTGGAGTTTCTTTAAAGTTATTATCAAATTAGATTGTCAGAATCATATATGTAATAATGTTCTATCTTACGTAGTATACGAATGATCTGTCGTATATTAAGGTGGATGAATTCCCTTTTCTAATACATAATTATCCATACACCCGATTGCCATAAAAGGTAATTCGTTAAAACTAATGTTTTTTATGCCGTGGTTGCAAGTTTATCACCCAATCCATAAGTTGTGGTGAAAATTTCATTTGACACATACTGCCAATAGCAGCCTCTGTTTTAAAGTAACTCACACCAAAGTATGCATTTCGTGGGCTATTCATATATGCATTTCCAAATAATAACAAATAGGTGTATGAATGTTCTGTATTCGTCACGTGTGTAGCATGTATGTATTATCTGTGTTGAATAATTAGTAAGGGTTTGCCATAATTGTACAACATCCTTAAAATGTCTGTCTCCATATATGTTTTAGGTTGTAGCTCGGCGTTGGATCCTGGCGACTCTTGAAGTTATTCTTCTCCCACGGCACGGGAAGGAAACTAAACATTTTTCTGCCACCTTTCGCATTTCATGACAGGCAGAACGTCCGAAAACTCTCTGAGCAAGGAGAATAACTGCCTGAATAAGTTGCTAACTCTTAGCATTGCTTTCATGGTAAGCGACTTAGTGGCCAATTGTTGACTTGCCAGCATTCGTCGCCAAAACGTAGCTTGTTAATTTTGATGTGTACCTATAAGTTACGCGTCTCTTTGTCTGTATGTACGTGTTTTTAAACTTAAAAAGTATCTTGATTATCTCATGTCTCTAAATCTTAAGTTAAATCAACACTCTGCTTTGTCTTTGAATGTTTATGTGATAGGCATTGCAGTATATCAATTAAGTTAACACACAATTTTTACTTATCGACGAAGTAATCGGGTTTTGGTTTTGTTAATGTTTTTTTTTTTTTTACATACGGTTGTTTTAGTTTGTAAGCTTTATATTGCTGAGATACAGAATCTATATATTTATTTACCAAACTGCATTTTTTTTTTCAATTATATTTCAATGTATATATTGCGTTTTGATCGTGAGGCGATTGGTGAACGCGCCCGCCGCGTGTTGCAACGTATTCCCCGCGCGTGCGCAAGTTCACTTGATAGTCTCACAGGGAACGCTTGCAAATCACATTATTTTAATTATTTAACAAAACAAAAACAACATTTTAGTTATTAAACAGCATTATCACTGGCGATTTACAGATTAATAATAACTATTAAGGTCCGAAGACAAATTTTTACTTATATCTGGGGCGTTATTCTCAACAAATTATATATGTACATATTTGGACACTAAACGAAACGTTTTGTAATATTACAAAACGTTTCATTTTAAGGGGCCCTTACGGACTCTTCCCGTATTGCCCGTTATTATTTCGTTTAACGCAGTCACTCACATTATTGGCAGCACAGTAAAATATTACACAAAAAAAAATCGGGAATTTAATTTATTGAGAATAAACAGTCACTGAAGTTCCTTTGGGTTAGTTTCTAACTGTCCTAGACACAATCTAAATTATGTATGTTGCTTATTATGTCATAATAATTTTTATTTCATCATTGTATGATGAATACTTTATATTAATTAATGTTGTTTTCGATATTGTGAAATAGATTTATAAAACTTCACGTTTTATTTATTTATTATTCATATCCTACCAGAATAATCTACGTACATATAATAATAAAAGTGTACATCTCTCTCAACATTAGAAATATTGTATGAAAATTATATAGCTTTACTTAAAAACATTAAAAATAGACTTCTTGTCTCTGTTTAAGTGGTAACTGCCGCCCATGAACAACAGAAATACTTCATCTAGTAAATCGTAAAATGGGTCTGCCTACTATTTCAAGATTATCAAAGGACAAAACGTTTTTTTATTATATATAGTTTCGAATAATAGCAAACATAAGCAGTGATCAGCTATCTCTATACGGGACGAATAAGGTCAGGGCATTGTCGACCTCAGTGAATATTTAATTAGGCTCCGACTTGTCGCTGCGCATCGATATATACTAATAGGCACCTAAGCCATTATTCTGTTCAATATTTAATTTTATATGGATTTATGATTCGCAGTTCAAAGTCTTCTGGTAGGTGTACTATACATTTTTAATTCACATCCAATGAATTTTCGAAGTAGTAAGAATTAAAAACGGAAGTTATTTTAAGAATGTTTTTAAAACATTCTTAAAATAACTTCCGTTTTTGCTGCAGGGCTGCACTAAAACTAACTAAAGATAAGCATATATACTTATTTCTCGTGGGGAAATCCCTTAAACCACAGGACTTTTATTTTTATTTTTTATTAGCGATAGGCAAGCATTTGACCACAATCTCACCTGATGTTAAGTGACGATGTGGTCTACGATGGAACATGCTTGCCTAGAAGGAACCTATTCACTCTCCTCTTGATGACTTCCATATTATAGGTTTCAGGAAATACGGACGCAGGCAAGGAGTTCCACTCCTGGGCTGTCCGCATTATAAAAGTGGAAGCAAAACGCTTCGTACGGATGTGTGGTAATTCAACCAAGAAGGGGTGACGTGATGCCGTACGTCTGGATGTCCTGTGGTAGAATGGAGATGCAGGGATTAGATCGTGCAGCTCAGCCGCGCACTCGCCGTAATGTAACCTATAAAATACCGCTAGACTGGCGACTTTGCGTCGGTGTTCAAGACTTTGAAGTTTAGCTTCAACCAATGCATCGTCCCCAATAAGCCTTTTGGCTCGCCTTTCTAGAGAATCCAAGGCTGCAAGATGGCATTTAGCAGAACCATCCCATAGGTGGGAGCAGTACTCCACACATGATCGGACCTGGGCTTGGTACAAGTTTAGGAGCTGTCCCGGTGTGAAATACCGTCTCACCTTAGAAATGATGCCCAGCTTTTTCGCAGCAGTCTTGGCCTTGGACTCTATGAAAGAGCCAAAATTAAGAGTGGACGTTAGGGTAACACCCAAAAGTTCGAGGTGGTCGGAGACAGGCAAGGAAACATTACAGAGAGTGGGACTAAGCTGGAATTGACGTCTTTTCCCAGAAAACAGACAAGCCTGGGTTTTCGTAGCGTTGAACTTGACAAGATTGGCATCACCCCATTCGGAGACAGCCTTCAATGCCAAGCTCATACGACTAACCATGGCCTCTCTGTGCGACTGAATCTGCGCGCCGTCGGCACGTGCGTCAGACATGTAACGCTCAATGACCGTGCTATCGTCTGCATACCCAAGGATGCCGGGCTTCAGCAGATCATCGATATGCAGTAAGAATAGGGTCGCTGAGAGAACAGACCCCTGAGGAACTCCGGCATTGATTGCCATCAGATCGGACGAGCATCCTTCTAGGACTACTCGGATCGATCGGTTCCTCAGAAAGTCTGATATCCAAACACACAAGTCGGCGGGTAGGCCATACGCAGGAAGCCTACTTATAAGGCTATCGTGCCAAACCCTGTCAAAGGCCTTCGAGATATCAAGAGAAACCGCAAGTGCCTCTCCGTGCCTCTCGATGGCTTCGCTACAGATGTGTGAGGCATACGCAAGAAGATCCCCAGTGGACCGGTTTCGGCGAAATCCGTATTGCCTGTCACTGAGGAGATCATTCGCTTCAAGGTATGCCTGTTGCTGAGCCTGAGCCTGTTGTTCAATACACGTTCCATACACTTACAGAGTATGGATGTGATTGAGATTGGCCTGTAGTTAGAAGGGTCTGCTCGACTGCCTTTTTTGGGTACAGGTTGCACGTTAGCAAGCTTCCAGGACTTAGGCACTTGACCAGTCTCCAGAGAGAGACGAAAGAGACGAGTCAGTATAGGAGACAACTCAGGTGCATACCGTTTAAGCACCATGGCTGGTATACCGTCGGGACCACTAGCTTTATTCACGTCCAGATTGCACAGCGTCTTGCGCACCTCCTTCTGGCGGATGTGAATTTTCGATAAGATCGCCTCACAATCCTTTAAATGGGAAGGAGGAGAAGCGCTACCAGCATCCAGACATGAAGATTCCGCAAAAAGGGAGGCAAACAAGTTTGCCTTTTCTTCAGCGGCGTGAGCAAGCGATCCATCAGGTTTCAGCAGTGGTGGCAGCGAAGGGCGGCAGAAGTTCGATTCCACCGATTTGGCTAGGGACCAAAACGCTTTGCTACCCGCAGGGTAAGATCACTTAGTAAAAAGCGGTTATTTTAATATTACAAACAGACACTCCAATTTTAAACAAGACAAAGGTCTGGCCGTCTTGGGCTCTTGGGCTATTAGGCAGGTTATGCCGATCTCTTACCGGCTGAAAAATCTGCTGAGTTTACTCTTGCACCTTAGGGCGTTTATCTACACTGACGAGCGAGATCCCAATATAAGCGCTAGTCTAGCCTAAACGTCAGCCCTGTAATTTCACCGGAAACCACACCTTTCAAACAGGAACACAGTAACGCGAATACAGTGCTGCTTGTCCGCAAAAAATATGGCATGGGTATAAATGCCAGCAAACAACTTTGAAAATGTCATTATATGCGCAGATCTCATTTTTCATACAAGTTAGTGTAGTATGCGCGAACTTTTCCCCACTTCGCCAACTCATGTTCAAGTTGTTTGCCTGAAGGCGATAGCAAATTATTGTGAATTACGTATCTACAAGATTTAAACGTAAACATATGTATCTATTACCGTTTTAATTTATTTTTATGCTAACAGATATTTAATTTAATAATGATATCAGCTGCTACCCGAATAACTAAACCTGGACACGAATTTTATTTTGCTATAGACTAACGTTTGAACGCAATCTCAAACTTCTGAAAAATAGACAATCCTTGAGCGAACCCCTAGTTAATAAATTTGATTAATTAATTAAATAAATATTGGTGAACATTTCACACGTCTAGCCCCAAACTAAGCATAGCTTGTATTATGGAAACAAGATAACTGATAGAATAGAAGAACACCCAGATACTGAGCATACATCAATGCATGTCAGACAATTTTTTGTCCTGGGTGGGAATCGAACCCACGACCTGCTCAGAAGGCAGAATTAGTAACCAACTGAGCTGCGAGGTCAGTCCTAGTATGCCTACCGTACTTATTACAGGCATGCGCAGTGCTCATTGTGTCCAGAGTCCTCTCCTAGCTGAATCAACAGTTTCCCACCAGAGCGTACGAAAATCGCACGAGTGCTCGCTTGATACGGAACGTAGTACGCGACTATAGTAAAAAGATTTCAAGTAATTACCTAATAAGTTAGTAGTGGATATATAGAATTTCGTTTCGTTCTAAACAGTTATATTAACGTAAATTATTCAACAAATCGTAACTTTAACTTAATTAACCAGGTTTTTAAATATCCGATTGCTAAGTGTATTTTAACTTAGATATTTGTAAGTAACATCTGATAATTAATTATGTTACGATGTGCAGTTATCCTACTAGCCAAGTGCGTTTCGGACAAATACGGTGAAGATTTTTACAGTCGTTTTTGAATGTTCCAGGTTAAAAGTACTTATTTCGCCTCAGTTATAGCCTATTAGCTACCGCGTGAACTTTAGTTTGCACTATACATTTCATAAAAAGCAATATACCTGTACCTACAAGTTTTTAACACTCTCCTCAACCAATAAGCAAATGTTCAGTCAGACGCATATTTTATTCCGTCGGTGCAAAAACTTTAACTGCCTCATAGCTCAGTTAGTTACTAACCCCTTTCGCTCTTCTTCGCTGTAGGTTGTGGGTTTAATTCCCACCCAGGAAAAACATTTGCGTGACGAACATATATGTTTGTTCTGTGTCTGGGTGTAAATATGTATTATATATCTATTTACAAAACACTATTATATCCGTTGTCTGGTTCCATGATACAAGCTATGCTTAGCTTACCTTGGGGTCAAATGGCGCTGTGTGAAATTTCCACCAGTATAAATATAAAAAACACGATCGTAAAATAGTAACTACTCGTCCAAACAATGTAGTGTGAAAGTAGGATGAAAGAAAAATCCACATGACCAAGAACCAAAATATGTAGACAGACGTCTAGTGTACAAAAGTAGCTTTTTGAGGGGCACTTAAATTCTTACAGCTCACTGGATCGAAAGGGGCAATGACACGATTAGTACCTAGTAGTAGTATGACAAGCAAATTTAATTTGATAAGAAATTAGCATTACCTACCTCCTACTTAAATTGTCACAGGCGGAGTAAACTATATACCTATATATTTTGCCATACTTTATAAATTTTATATAAATTAGGTACATAGCTCCCTCGTTTATTTTATACTCTTTATGATCTCGGTATTAAAATTTTTTTTTTCATTACTGATATTTTGGTAATAACGGCTAATTTTAAAATTTTGTTTTGTTTAACTTTTATTTTGGGTTTACTTTTATTAGTCATGCACGTGATTTTACTGTGGCTACTGGTTACTGAAGACGTATAAAATTATGCTACTGGTCGAGAGCTCTCTGCTCTCTCCAAAAAGCCCTCACAAACGCTGTCTAGGCCATTCGAGGCCAAAAGTTGAATGAACAACGATGAATAATTTAAAAAAAGTGCAAGTGTGTCATTATGTAGGGCCAGCAATGCAAAACGATTCCAGTGGTATGAATTATACATTTGTAGAAGGAAATCCTCGTACAAATTCATAATGCACCCTGAAATATTAACCACAAATATTGCACACAGGCTGTACATTATCAAGCCGTGCTATATATATAACATAGAAATAATGGTTGTCAGTATAACTTTGACGTTTAAAATGTGCGTATTTTTATCTGTGTAGAATAGTTCACTCAGGTGGAGCTATTTACTTTTAATGAGCAATTAGATTTTTAACACAAAGCAATAATTTTTAATAAAATTTAGGTTGTAATGTAGTTTTAAGACGTAAAAACTAGTCAGTTATGTTAAAAAACAAGCAATAATTTGCGTAAAACAGGGGTATTATAAGATGTCTTATGTTGGTAGAGCACTTCAATGGCCGTATTGCCCTTGTGTACTGCCCAATAGCCAGTGTTTTTCTGTTTCGGAATTGTAAATTGCGATGTTGCTAATAGATAATGCAACTATGGACTCTCTCCTACATCGCAAGTGGTTACTCGTGTTGATATTTGTTGTGTACAGAAGACTGGACTTAGTTGAAGGTGAGTGTCCTGTCTTACTTCCCACTTTGCTACTTTTTAAATAATGTAAACAAAAACATTAAGAACTTCCGCTTGCTTATTATTCTCGTATTAATGGAAAAATGAGAAATATTATCATGATATTAGTATATTAAATTAAATATTAAATAAGTTGCATTCGGATAGAAACTGCTTTTAATGAAAACAATTTAATTAATTGAAATGTAAATGATGTTCTTGTTATCACAGATTATATAGGTACCTACTCTCTGTCATTTCATTGCAGCTAGGAATGTGAAACTTATTCAAAACTGATGAAAGAATGCTCACTTTTCTACTCTTGCAAATAGAAAAAATATCAAGGTCAAAACATTTTCCAGTATCCTAATTTGCTCAAATTATTACACTTGTAGTGGAAACCATATTAGTTTTCAACACTGGTGAATTGGGAAGACGGAGTGATATTTAAAGCTGGTCTACATTTTGTAGCTCATTATAAAACATGTTCCGATAAAGCATACTTAAAATAACTTAGTCTCATATAAAATAAGTATGCGTGCACTTGAAATTGTCTGCATTAATATTTATTTTACATATCTCAACATAAGTTTTCATGTAATTAGCGTAAGGTGCTCAATGGAGCTTATTCAGAGAAAGAAAGAGACCGGCAGTGGACTGATGTTCAGTAACATTTATCACTTGGTTTTTAGGTCTTAAATGCTACTGCAATAGTGAAGTATGCCACAATGCTACTTGTGAGACCGATGGTTACTGTTTTGTCTCCACCAGTATTGAGAGTGGCGAGCAAAAGACTACCTACCAGTGAGTATAAACTATTCTCAATCAATCTGAAGCAACTCAATATTGAGATATTTATTAAATTTGTATAATTTTCAATTATAATAGAATGTTTTCTATAGTTACAATTGGCAGACTCATATCAACACAAACCCTTCCTTGTATAAATTATGTAATCAAACGTTTCTAACCAATTTAATGGAATGATCCACCCACGCAGCAAGGTGTTCTTAAGCTGTATGAACTTGAACAGAGCATTGCCTCCCGAAAATCCAATATTATGCAAAAAATCAACAAACTATTGCTGTAAAACTGATTTCTGCAATTCTGTTGAGAATTCTCGAGAAAAATTGTATAAAGCCCTCCACGCCTCAGGCATGGGTAAGCTCTACACACTTGTGGCTGTTTGAACGATGCAGATATTGAGTTTGTTTGTACTAGAATCTTGCATCATTACCTGAGTTTTGTGTTGAGATGCCAATCCCTAACAATATAGCTTCTGAATTAGTGACTTGACCATGTTTAATAAGATAGCCGTGCGCCATCACCGGTCACGTCTATAGTATGTTTTGAATGATGTGCCGTACTTTTAACTCCATTATCCGAGTGTGCGTTGGTTTTGCTTTAACCTACTAAACGTAATGTATGGTGTCCGCTCGCGGCGCAGCTGTATCGATCAGAGACAGCTGGTACCCTTCGAGCACCCGTTCCATTGCTCCACGACGAAAAGTAAAAATGAGTCTGTGCTGATAAAATGTTGTCAGTCACACGATATGTGCAATCGGGACCAGAAGTTGATGTTGCCGCCGATAACGCCGAAGCCGTCGTCAGGTAGGACCGACTTGGAGGTGGAGTAGTCGATGTGCCGCTAACCTGCACTCCGCCTTGTAGCCACTAGCAACAAGGCCCGTCGCCCGCTAGCCGCCGCTAGCCGCCGCTAGCCGCTGCTAGCCGCTCGTACCGACTGCCTTGCGACATACTCGCCATTTCAACTCTTCCAGGCGAGACGATAAAAAGTTATCCAAAATACTCGTACATGATCAATAACAATCATTCTAAAGTAAATAAAAAATACGATAATAATATATAGATACTTTTAAATTCTCAATATTATGTATTTCTACGAAAATCTATGACTGAAACTGGATCTCAGTTGTTACCGAAGCATTTTCGCTTTAACGACTGACGCTTTTGTAAAACAATTATTGATATTCTACCACTAAAAGCTACCAACACCATCAGCCGTACGAAACTGACGCTAGGAGGAAAACGACTGCAATTCTCCATATTAAATTTTCAACGAGTATGATATATAGCAATTTTCTCGTGATCTCTTTAATATAGAGAATGATAGCCTCATTCAGCCGGGGACAAAATACCTAATCCCCCCCACCCCTTCCGCTTTCGAAGTAAATATTTACCAACTTGACTGACTCTACGCCACTGATAAGGCCTGCGTCATTATCGCAATGGACGGCCAGCGAAATGAGCTGCCAAGTATCCTATTAGTAAACTTGTTTGCCCACAAAGCGACACATTGATAGTTTTGGCCTAAGTCATAATTGGATGAAAACTCCTTGATATACTTAACAGAATATTTTCTCAAATGGTGAAAAGTTCGAATGGAGTATGTCGCACCATCAGTCCGGTCCACGCTTGGTATTCGGTGCGAGAGTGCATGGCTGTTTGATTTTGAATTCTTTGATTTCTGTTTCTAATACTACTAAGTTATCCTTTCTTAGAACCGGCCTTGATCACCCTGTAGGTTATATATCGTACTAATTTATCGATTTGACGTAGATGTTGGGCCCAAGAGAATTTTTTCCCCCCCGAGGATATGCCCGTGTGGTGTCGCAAGAAGGAAATGTATTGCTGTGCAACGGACTTCTGTAACCTTGAAACGTTGCAGGCTGCAGGTAACAAACAGTATTCGGAATGTGCTGTCGGGGATCATTGGGGAGCTTATATTGTGACGTCCACGATCTACATGTACCACATATTGTGTAGCCCGTGACATATTCATGGTGTATCGCTATATTTCCGTCAATGTATTTGCCGTTTGGCGTATTTTGCATGTGAATGGAGCAGAATAAATAATGAACATGTTTTATCAGACTTCTGAGACTCCGTCTTAGTCGTCCTCGATATTTCGTCCGTTTCTTTTTTCCTATGTAATACACATTTATACGTGATGATATGTTAAAAATAGAATTCAGATCTACTCTTACAAATTCAACTCATTTGATGGATAAATATATACATTTATATAGTGTTTGAACAGACGGGTATTTATGACTAAGACCGAGTAAAAGTAACTGGTAATCAGTACTGTTGTTTTGATCAGAGATCCAAGTGTCAATACTGATTGATATTTACTTGACTGAGTAAATAATGAAGCTCGACTGTCTATACCAGTTTATCCATTCGTTTATAGCGGGCATGAAAGTCGAATACGAGGTGTCATATACAGCCGCCATACGTACGTATATATCGCTATCTGAATGTCCACCAAAAATGTTCGGTCATTTCACAGCGGGGATAAGTTATGCGTAAGTGATCATAAGCCGGATTTTCCACTTGTTTTCAGCATGTTTTGTGTTTTGTTTGTTTCACTAATCGCATGTTTTAGATAAATAACACTAACGAAAATAATAATAATGCAAAATATATCCTGCACTGTTATCTAACTATTCGGTGATAGGATTTGATAACAAGCAAAGTACTACAAATCCTAACAGTTGATACGATGAGAAACAATTTTTGATACATATTCGTATCAAAAATTGTTTAACCATCGATAAATATTGAAATTTGTAATTGTAATGGATAATGTTTTGCATCTTACATTGTTGATCGTCTGCATGTCTGTTAGTTTTAAGTTCTATGTATGTATGTTGCTGCGTCATAAAACATGACTGCTTATTGCCCAATCGAGAGAAATTGTTGGAACTTTACATATACGGGTGTTTTCTAAAGAAAACGTCAGAGAGATCCGTTTGCTGTTACAACAGTCATTTGATAGTCTCGTCCAATCTTTCCAATTAATTAGCATTTCCTTGAAAATTATGAAAATACTGATTTATCTAAAACTCGTATTTTGGGCTCTTTGAGTAGCAGATGGCCCACCTCTCTGCCGTTACAGTTTGTCCAACTGTACGCCAAACCTGTATGTGTAATAGCCCGCAAAAGGTAGGTAAATGTGAAATGAAGATATTACTACTCTCACTAAACTCGCCAAGTTTTTACATGTCTATCACATTGCACGTTCACTTATTTTAAGCAAAAATACGGGTACCTTGTCTTAATTTATTCTAACGCGATGTATATCATTTGTTTTCTTTATAAGACAATCACTTGTACTCAACCTAACAGTAGAAATTCCCTTATCATTCTAAAAAAACGTCGTATTTATCAAAAGGAATTCAGCTGAAAATTTATTTTATCAATTGATACATTTTGATTAAGTAGTTACTAGGAAGATTTACAAGTTTTAGCCATTTTATCAATGAACACTCCCAATTAGATACAAACCAAAACAAATTACCTCTCTCGGTATTTATGTCCCAAGCTGCCAAATTTTATGATTGTTGTGATTACTGGAACAAACTTCGCAGTATTTCGTTATATACCTCTATAATTCTGAAAACAGAATTATAAGAAAACTCTATTTTTGCCGTACAAACGTTAATAAATTGTGTCCCTGTGGGGCAAATGAACTCGACAACAAAGCAAACGTAAATAGAAAAATATAATTTGTGCAAGTATAAAAAATAAAGTAGTTTTACGATATTTATAATAATTTTACATCAAATTTTGTCGGCGTAGGTATAGGAATGTACCTACTATTCTTACTATTCTTATGAATGTATCTACTACTAGTTCAGAGCTAAAGTTATCGCCTAGGTAACTAATGCCATTGTTCATCTGGCCCTAGATTCCTCACAGAAAATAATAAGTCTACGTTAAACATTATTTTATTAGGTTTGTAGATAAATTTCGCGTCGTCGCGTTCGTCCTTCGGGGAATTCGATCTATATTGCATCAGACATGTTTACTAGAAGTTTAATAGTAAATATGTTGCACTGCTTTTTAACATTATATTAAGAAGCAGTTCAAGCAAACAATCAACATCAACAATCGACTGAAGTAAACATATCCAAACAGTTCATCAGTACATTTCGTTATGAAGGTTACTGTAGTAAATTGTCCAAATGGTGTCAATTGATGAAATAATTTTCGATTCTAAATATGAACATACAAAGATATGAAGCATGCATAAGTCAAAATGTCCTATTTTAAAAGTACATTATGTTTCTTATATTGCTCGTGTTTCAAAATCAATAGATATATGTTATTTATTCTTGAATTAGAATGAATTCGGTTGGTATTTTATCAAATCAAATATTTTATCTCGTTTGAAACAAAATGGGTTCAAACAACTTGTGTACGTTTGGAATGCTTTACAGCAAAATTAATACGTTCATAAGCTATGTAATGCATCAATTGAATGATTCTGATGCATATCGTTTGTCGTGGCCCTTTATTGTTCAATCAGTGTCAGCTGAACATTACGATCTGCAGTCGATCTACATCATAATTTTAAGCGCGTGCGCCGCCATTATTGTTGGCAAATTGTGTAGTTGACAGGCGCGGGTTCGTTGCCAGTTTGCGTATCATCTTTGAATTGAAAAGCTTCGATGTCTCGAGCTTATTGGATATTTTTCAAAGGTATTTTTTGTGGCTGTAGGTTGGGAATGTTTAGTACTGGAAAGCATAGAGTCGGTGTTAGATAAAACCGAAGTAATCATATGTTATGAAACAACGCGGGAACGCGGCCGTGAATCACCCAGTTTAAATAAAGAAGCTTTACATTGTTTTTGTTTTACAACAATTATCGTATAAGTTTTATCATGTATGGCAAGAATAAACTACAAATTGAACTGTGTTTAACTTCAACCCACTTTTTGGATGCATTACAGTGCAGTTTTAATTAGTTATCTTAAACAGAAAGTCAATTTTTTGTTTTCTTAAAATACCTATAGGGTATTCAAGTTTAGTTACAATTTGTTAGTTCGCAGAAAAATAAACGTGATCCTGTGTCAGAAATATGTTTCGGTAAAATTGGCTAATATTTATTGCTACATTTTTTGGTATTCATTTTCGAAGTCTTATTTTCCATAAACTTTGTAGTGTGTATTTTTGCGGTAGTTTACCTCGATTCGACGTAGTTAGGCAACTTTTCTGTGTTCTGCCTTGAGACAGCTATTAATAAGCTTTCATTTGCTTGTGCATAAACAGGAGTTGGGGGCATAGAATAAGAGTTATATTTTATGATTGCAGACTGCAAATCATCTTAGTATCCGAGCACACGCTGCTTGCTTTTAACATGTGAAATCAGCCATTTTGTAACATGTATTAATATAAATAAAGATTATTCTTTGACCTCTTCTCGTCTGATAGAAAGAACTAGGCCGTCCGAATAAGCCGTCTATATTAGGCCCTCGTACACAAAATAAGTTACGCGCGTTCTGTAAGTTAATACTTAATCTAGATTGTATACTTAAGATACTATTAAGGTGTAGTTTTTATACACATTCGCAAGCAACTCTGACTTTTGGGTAATGACTGAGCGAGTAGGATATACGCTTACTTACCTTTGAACTTGTGAACTTGGTGGACAGACCGTGTTCTGTCGTCTTGATGAAGAAGAGGGAACGCGCATATTTGAGTTTCAAGCTAGGGAAGGTGAATAGTTCACGGATGTAGACACTTACATACATAAAGTGACTGACTAAGTTACTGTACATGTCTGTCGCTAAGTGAGTTACGAACACGACTTTATTGTCGGGGATTGAATTGGTTTCATTCTAGGACGGGATGCGACGGGCGTAGTTTAGAAACATTGAGAGGTCGATATACCGTGATGTGGGAATTTCTATAGTTGACTTCACAATCAATACTAATTACAAACTTTTCTTCTTAAAGAAGTCAAGATTGCAAAAGCCGATTTCTCAACACAATCCTTTTCATGCCTTTGATTTAAAGCCAGCTTTCGTATATTAAATGTTCTATGTCGCTCTATGTATTGTCTATGTATGTGTAAACAGTTTATTTTTTTACTTTTAACCTTTATAACTCGGTGTTTTTCTACATGTATACGTAAATGTTAAAAAGATGGAATCGTTGATAACTTTTTCATTCTATATAGTTCTACTTATTGAACAAGCGAGAATTATAACTCTCTATATTTGATGAACTGGCGCTGTCGGTATTTATAATACGAGTATGTATTGTTTGTTCGAAAACTCTGACACCACACTATTATCATAATATTCATTCGATCCTCCTGAAACTTTTGTTAAACTTTTGTATATATATATATATATATATATATATAATATACTGGTCGATAGGTGGTTTTTAGAATTGGGCCAAAAGGTGCTAAAAATCACAGTGATCCAATCAGATCGAGAGGGTTGTCATTTTAAAAGGCTTTGTTTCAACATTACACAATACGTTTGATAATATTTTATTCCAAGGATTTTTCAAGTAAGGTCATTGTACTGAAATTATAACATGAAAATCCTACGAAAAAGTTGCTTCCAACTTCCAATACCACTCTGGAAGTTTGCATACTTTATATAATCGTAGCCATATAATTTTGTCAGAAAACACAAGTCTGAAAACTAGGGATTTTCAAGGGTTACCCTTTATTGGGACGTTTTAAGTCAACGACAAAAATAGCTGAAATTCTTTTGTGAGTCAAACTAATAATAAAACTTTAAAAATTAGCATATGCTCATTATTTGACGTTTCTATATCAGACACGGTAAGATTCGGTTATATTTACCTATTGAAAAATAGTTTGCAGTTAGGAAGTCAAAATATGTCATTTTTTTTGTCATTGCGATCTAGTTTAAACCATTTTATCGTGGTATTGTTGAAAAGTATCTTGTTCAGAATTAACAATATAAATTTTACGTAATACATTTGAAATCATAAAACATAAGTTGCAGTTTTAGTAACAAATTATCAGATGTCGCTATTTTAGAACAAAATTTTACTTAGTAATTTTAAAATTTCTAATGTGATAATATTGTATTCATGAAACATACTCGTAGATTGCGATTTCTCGGTTCAGGGCGAACATTTTAGTAGCTTACTTTCCTGGAAAAGCTTGAGAACCTTGTTATGTTTATATGTTGACCGTGTAATTTTGACAACAGATACAGCCAATGCGTCGACCGCATGGCGGGTGATACCGTGGGTGATGGGGCTCATGGTGGTCGGGATATGCGGTGCCATTAGTTTCTGGTGGGCCAAGAAGTCCCGAAAGATGACCAAGCGAGGATCCCGCCCGCTGTTCCCCGGGGAGGACTCGCTCTGTGAGACGAGGCACCCCATGATGACGACCACCATAAAGGACATGATCGAGTTGACTACTTCTGGATCCGGCTCAGGTGAGAGATACCTTACTACTACTACTCGTGTACTACTACTCTGACAATCTCATAAAGGAACAAGATTTTTATTTATTTGTTACAAATAAACATATGACATTGAAGCACTTAAATAGTAACATAGAATTATATAATATAACATATATAATTGTTGTGAAATAATTAAAGTGCACCTCAAAGAGACTTTCCTCGTGTATTGACTTCGAACTTTTTAGGTTGGAGGTACTCATGCCGATTTTCTCCAGATATTACAGTCAGTAAAGCTTCTTCTAAGTTATTCTGGGGAAATACTGCTATAACTGTTTCTGCCGCTAAATTTTAAGTATACGCATTATTGTGTGAAATTTAAATAATTTTCGTCTCTAAGTTACACGTGCAATACAATGTGGCTTGGTATTTATATATGTAACCAAGTCGTGTTGCTTTGACTTTGGTAGGCGTTACCACTTACATCATTTCTGCATTACGTGACTTAATCTCATACATAAAACCAATGTGCTGGCCTTATTAATTGAATTGAAAATATTATATCCTGCCTGCATTATCTTCATTAAAACTTCTAGAAACTATACATATAATCTGCTATCTAAATACGTTACAGTCACGCAATGCATTCGGTGTTTTCTAAAAGGCGCGCACATTTATCGCTAGTAAATCTGGTGTTACTGTGTGTAAACAGATCACAGTCTGGAGGACAAAGTCCGCCAGTCAAATGGCCCTAATTATATAGAATGCTCTTAGTTTGTACATCTAGCTATAGGTAATTGTTGCATTCTCGCTGTGTTTCTGTGCGTTCCCTTTCGCTCGGTGGGGTAACTTGGTGTGCCAAGTTTAGAACTCTCGTTTTGGGGCGCGTGCTCCCAGTGTAAGCAAATTACTATGGACTTCCGAACTCACCAATTTTAGATTGTTCATGGAAGAAATTAGCGGCCCCACCTAGCTTCGCACGGGTAGCGTTAAATAATTACCACTGGGACTCATCTGAATAAAATATTAGCTTACTCGATGGATACTGTAGCTTCCTATTAGTCCAAGAATGGTCACAATCAAATAAATTTTTGAGAAGTGCCTCCTACATCCAACCTATTAACTTTACCTGATATTCGTGTAAATCCGTTTATTATCACGTAACGCAAACGCATCAATGACTGTTTCAGTATTAGCTACCCTTTTATTTTGAAACGGGTGATACGTGATCACCCGTTGACGAAGATTCATTATGAATTCTAGTTAAATCTGCCATATGTATGGAGTCATTACTTATATACTAATAACATCTTATATCCTGTCATAACCAACAGGCAATAACATTTGTTTCAAGACTGAACATTTATGTAAAGCTGCTTTAAGATGAAGTAATACGTAAATCAGCTTCTTGGGTGTTAAGTTCATCGACTAAGATGAATAATTACAGCACTTGGCATACGAGAGTCTGAATATGTGAGTAGCAGACGCCTGCATTATTTATTAGTACACAGCAAGCGCTTGACCCAGTCACTGCACGCGGGCGAAGTCACGGGTCGCGGGGGAGCTTGTAGGAGTAATCGAGTGTAAAAACGTTATATCCTGAGTAGGTAACACTAAACATTCACTGTTATACTTTTTGTTAGCTACTATATACTTTTTGTTAGCTGTCGAATTTAAACTTCGGTTTTAAAATTGGATACTTCAATACGATTATTCGTCGTATTCCTTGCTTGAGAAGTCCGTACCATCCGTACCCGTGTAGAGACTTGCTCTAAGAGTGCTCTAAGAGGAGGAGAGCTCCTTATCTTGGATGATGCTTCATAAAACAGTTTGTGTGAAAGTTAAGATCCTTATTTATTATGTTAGTGTTTTCAGTTTTGAGGTTAGTTAAATTTAAGATATTGATCTTAAATTTAGATTCAAAACGAGAAAACAAACCATTGGAGTTTAGTCCATCAATAAAATAATTTTCAGTCAAAATTTAGTCAATCCACTGATACTAGAGTAATATGCAGTATGTACATTGTTTGTTCGTTATAACGGTTTCGGTGATATATCTTAGGATGGCTTTTTTTTTTTTTTTTTTTTTTTTTATTTAATATCACAAAATCCACAGATCTTAAACATATACATAAAATATCTTAAATATTAATACTTACATCTAATAAAGGATTTATTTTATATTAATTTAAATCTTTTAGAGAGAGCAATCGGATATAAACATAAATTATTATCTACGCAATTTTATGTTGACAATTCATCAAGACACAATTACATAGCTAATATAAACGCATAACAATAAATGCACTTACAGTGGGTATGAGTGCGTGAGTGTATGTGTGTGTATGTGTGTGTGTGTGTGCGTGTGTGTGTGTGTGTGTGAGTGTGTGTGTGTGTGTGTGCTATGTGTATGTGTGTGTGTGTTTTTGTTAATATTCCACCTACTTATATTATTACTTATGTAACAAGTTTAAAATTAAATGCTTGAACTTTGATTTATTACAGTGAAAAAGATCAACTGTACTAAAACATTTATTATAAGAATTTTGAGTTCGATAGATAACGGAATTCTGGAAGTAATTGGTATGAGCGCGAGGGAGTGCGAACAAAGTAATATGTCTTGTGCGGAGCGCGGGAGCCCGGAGTCGCACCAACTGTTCAGTGAGCTCAGAGCAGTCGATTGTACTATGACAAACGTTATGTAAGAACAACACATCAAGCAGCATTCGTCTGTCTTTTAGTGATAATATTTTATGATATTGACACGATTCCTCATAATCTGTATACTCATGTCGACAGCGGTAGTTTAAGTGTTTTACAAATTTAGACTGAATTTTTTCGATGTCTTGTATGTGCGAGATATACTGGGGATTCCAAACGCTGCTGCAGTATTCGAGTATACTTCTTACAAAGACATAAAAAAGTATTTTCAGGCATTTAATATCTGAAAATGGCTTGCTAACCCTGAGTATGAATCCTAAATTCTTGTATGACCTACTTACAATATCATCTACGTGTGCTCTAAAAGTTAATTTGTGATCTAAAATAACTCCCAAGTCCTTGACTTGCTGAGTTTACTTAATTACGATTTAGAGATGTAAAAATGTAGAAATTTATTAAAAAAATATGGTCTTCGCACGCTTAATATTGTACCGTCGGTAATTGCAGTATAATTAATTTTAATCTTCAAATATTAAAACATAACTGATAAGTAGTCGATCGCGTCACGAGCGACGGGTTCGAATGGGATGAACCTAAGCGATGTTTCAATTACAACCCACATCATATTAATACCATAAAGGTCGTTAACTTATGCTAAACATTTTCTCGGAGAATACTATTTTCTCGTATCTGAATCTCATTATACGAAACAGGTCAACTGATACTAATTCAGAGCGTAATAGTGGGTTCTAGTGACATACTTAAGGGAGCTTTCATTTGTTAGTAACAACATTAATATGACACATTTGCTTCTGTGTCTAAAATGTATGGACTTTTTGATGAATAATATCGCTATGGTGATCCTGCCTTCAAAACGTAGAAATTTTACGTGTGAATATATTTTCTGATACCGTTTATTAAATTAATATATTTCATTTTTTTTTTAATGTCGTTTGTACCTCTATTTTAGCGGATAGACGTACTTAGGTATTCGTTTCTTATTCGTATTCATTTATATTAGGTGCTTACTTATGAGATTGGCGTTTTATATAGAAAAAGCAAAACGTTTTTATGAAATATTTATTCAATCAAAGTATGTACCATTGTTATATATGCCCTTTCGCCATTTTATAGGAAGTTCATTGACTCCAATTCAGTAAAAACTTAAAACAATTGTGGGAGCGAGAATCAATTAAATCTTTGAAGGTGCTTTTGACTGCCTCATCTGAACTGAATCTTTTTCCTTGCAAGAAATTGTCCAAATTCTGGAAACCAGTGGTAACATGGAGCAAGGTCCGGTGAGTATAGTGTTGTCGGAGACGTTCCAATCGCAACTCCTTTAATTTAGCGGCCCTCTGTTGTGCGGTGTTTGGTCTAGTGTTAATGTGAAGCAGAAGTGGGCTAGAGCAATTGACCAGTAGCAGTTTTTTAACGTCTAGCTTTTCCATCATAGTTTGCAATTGACAATACATATCTGCGGTAATCGTCTGGCCAGATCTTAAGAAGCCGTAGGGGACGTCACCAGCCTTGGTCCACCAGACACTGACCAGTACCCTTCTCTGAGTCACCTTTTGCTTTCGGCAGGATTTGATCGGGTTTCCTGGGTTGCATGAGCATTTTCGATTATCGTACAGGACCCATTTTTCATCACAAATAATGATATGGTTAAAAATTCCCTCGTTATTTTGTCGTTTGAACAATATGTTACGCAGCACTCGACGCGTCTTTGTTAGTTTCGTTTCACTCAATTCATGCTGTACCCATTTTTTCTAGCTTTTTCGCTCTACCAATTTGTTTCAAGTGAATTAAAACTGCATGCCGCTAACTCTGGCATGGATCTGCTTCCACGATCTGTTTTAATTCTTTATTGTCAACTACGGTCCCGTGTTTTCTTTTACAGTAGTTTCCTCATACACGTCATTAATCCTTCGAGCTGTTTCTGCAACGCTGGGGCCAAGTTAGAACTCGTATTCTTAAATAGCGCGATATTTTAAGTTATACATATTGTGAAGCAGAATAATAAAAAAAAAATGAATCAGTTAATTTGAAACATGAATACACAAGCCTAAATTTGAAATAAGTTCGACAAAACGCCAATTTCATACGTAAGGACCTAATGTAAAGTGGCTAATGATAAAGTTATCGCGTGGACTTTCAATACCTCCTAAGACAAATATACACGTGCCATGACCAGAGTTCAACTTGTCGAATTCGTAAAATTCCTCACTTTTATTGAAATAAGGGACTTTTAATAAATACTTGACAAGACATCAACCGGCCTTGTTTAAGTTACACGTGGATAAAACAGAATAATATGCAGAGAGAATAATATAACTCCGTCCTTCGGAATCCCCGAGGTTATAATTTTAGAATTTACCTCGTAACGGCGTTTAGTGATGGAAAAAATCAATATATTCTTAAGCTAGTTGTTTATTATATTTTGTCGGTGCTTGCTTACTGTGGAGAACGGTTTTCAGCAATCAAGAAAAGAAATACTAGAATCAAATACTATATTTCGTATGACCTTGTGGAAATAAATAAATGACTAAAGTATCAAATAAGGAATTAAAAATGAGAAATATTCATAGAGAAATACCATTAATAGTACGAGTAGTATTACTTAAAAGGAAATAATTCTTTTTTTATTAGCCTTCGTACAGACGCTTTTTAACGACGTGTCTATCAACTTGAGTCATTTTTGAAAGTATAAAATATAACAGTAGTGTAGGAACAAAAATACCCTCATAAAATGTTAATATGCTGGCGCTGGCGGTCTGTCGGTACAAAAGTTAAATTGCACGTTTCTAAAATGTAGGACACGTCATCAATCGTGAATTCAGCGAATGATTTTCATTTTAAATAGTGAAGTTTTCATAATACTCATTTTCTATTACTCGCTTGGAAGGAAGCATTTTAGATTATATCCGCTGAGATCGACAAGTCTATCTAGTAGTAGTCTTAAATAGCGGAAGCTCTTGAGACGCATGATGACATGGAAATTGCACCGCGTTCCTAAAGCTCTATCACACTAGCGATTTGTGAACTTGTTTCGAGCGCGGCGATTGGGAAACGTATTAGCCGCTTGTGCGTAACGAGCTAGCGTCGTTTAACGCGCGTCAGTTAGTCAGTTAGGATTTCGATTAAAAAAGCACTTGTTGACTTTGTTACTTCGTTTACGTAACGAAAGCAGATATATCGGCAGATTTGACAGGATCCATTATAAAAGTATCAAGTATTCGACTGTTAGAGCAAGTACATTTTTCTTTTTTTTTTAAATAAGTTAGATGTCATTCAAAAATCAATCCTACTTGCCAATGTCAAGTCTTTTATTTAACGAGTTTATTACCATACCATCGATCCAAAATCACTTACGCATCTTATTGCGTTGAATGAATCGTGTCTCTTAAGACACACCTAGAATTGAGGGTTGTTATAACTGCGAGTGTACGACATGATGTAAGAGTCGCGATGTAGCGGCGAGCTCGCTCCGGATACGCTTCGCTTCCGCGGCGATTTCGCTGCGCGCCCGTGGCGAGGCAGCTGCAAGCACGTTCACTAATAGTTTCGCAGTAGATATCCTCCCAAATCCAGTGTGGTAAGGCCCTTATACCGTTGCGTATGTAACGTCGTGTATTGTACCGCGACTGCGGCGACTAAACTAGCCATTTGTTTTATCAGATTTGTGGTCAATGGTTTGATGACTTTACTATTCTACTGTCGCATTCTACATAGAAAACTAAAAGCGTAATAAATACATTTCAGCAGTAGGTACCTAAGGTCATTTTCACGATGCCATTCGATATTAACAAAATCTTCAACGTTTGAATCACCTATTATAGTTTCTTTGAATTCCTTAAAAAACAATGTCACGTTTTTATTGCAAAATACAGTAAAAATCTACGACTAGTGATTCCTTCCTTTCTAGTGATATCCGTGAGCTCAGTGCTAGCTATTGATAATTCGTCAACTTTGCCCCACTCATGATGGATAAGCATACCTTTAGTTCTCTCAATACGAGAGTTAGGTGTTCCAGATGCAACTTCATGAATCCCTTCATCCAACAGGTCTTCCACTTCTCGTGCAGCGTTCCATCGCCCGCCAGATCCAACTGGTGGACATCATCGGCAAGGGTCGGTTCGGCGAGGTGTGGCGCGGCCGGTGGCGCGGCGAGAACGTGGCCGTCAAGATATTCTCCTCCCGAGAGGAGTGCTCCTGGTTCCGAGAGGCTGAGATCTACCAGACGGTGATGTTGCGCCACGAGAACATACTCGGCTTCATCGCGGCTGACAATAAAGGTAAGTTATTTTATTGTTCTCTACTAATATTTTTTTTGTGAATTCACACAGCGCCTTCTAGCCCCATCGTAAGCTAAGCATAGCTTGTATCATGGGAACCAGACAACTGATATAATACTTATATACTTTTTTGTTAATATAATACATATTAACACCCAAACACAGAACAAACATCTATGTTCGTTACACAAATGTTTGTCCTGGGTGGGAATCGAACCCACGACCAACAGCGCAGAAGGCATGGTTACTACCAACTGAAATATAAGGCTAGTCAACTCTACCTTATTTAGCAGTCTTCTCTCTCACAGTTACGAGCGCAACATGATGCAACTTGGGTCTTCCCATACCTAAGTATGAGGGGTGTCAAGTCGTATTGTTTTTTGGACAGTTACTGCTTAATATCAGGTTAGCCACCTGTTTGTTACGTAATGTAATCATAATGTTAAAAAGCTAAGGGTTAACCTGTTTTTATTTTCAATACTACATGTAATCTTTCTACTAAGTCATATCACTGTTATTAGGAAGATAACACTTCATTTCAATTCAGCCCCTGTTAAATTATCGTCATTTTATCACAGTACAAAGCCTCATACATCAGTACATTTAAATGCTTGAGGAAAATAAAGACGAACTCATTTAATGTGTAATTCAGTTTCATATCTTTGCATCCTATTGTTGTTGTCAAAAAAGATATTTCAAGGCATCTTTTTGTCACATCTGCTTCAGCTAGGATGAATGTAATAAGGTAACCTCGTTTGAATTGTTATTGTCGTTTGATTTTCAGTCTGGAAAGCTATTTAAATTCCCATAACAACGAATTGCTATGATTTATTCATAGGGAGCCACAAATACATGTATTATGCGGAATCGATTTGAAACCACTAAAATGCCTTGATACCAAGGAGACGCGTTTCCTAACCACCATAAAAAACGATTGAAAATCAAAATTTATTTTTTTCCGTAAGTAATACACGGATATCATTTTGACAAGTCAAAATTGACACGCTCGAGTATAAAATGCTTTGCTTCAACCCGTGCATGCTTGGAGGCTCTTCCAGATTCCCGGTTGTGTTATAAATAAACTAAAATTATTTTAAAGCTTTAGTTATTCAAAATATCGAAGTAGTTGGCATCAAAACTGTATTACAAAAATAGCAACATATAACTGACTATTCATCACGTCAAAGTTGGGTTTAAATTCGTCTAGATAAGCAAATATAACGTATAGTTGTCCATAATGCGGCATTTTTATAATTCCATCGACCACTTCACTGGTTTCTGTGTTATTTATTAGTTATAAGCTAACATAATTTATGTACAGTATGTTTCCCGAATAAAGCAAAATAAATAAATAAAATAAATAAGACCTATGATAAAATCTGTAAGCGAAAGACATACGGGCTGAAAACTGAAGTCCTACTTAAATACGAATAATTGAAATTACCAATATTTTATTTATGTATTTTATTATATATTTAAATACAACACATTTTAAACGTTTTTTGTATTCATATTATTCCACACGCATTTCCAAAAAACGTATATAAACGTGAATTTGTTATTTAAGTACCTGAAAGTATTGACTGAATGTTATGATGCATACACAGAGAGAGAGAAATTCTCTTTACAACTAGGTCGTAAGTCAAAGGTTTCAAAATAATTTATTGATTATATAATATTGAAGACTATTATTACGCGTATTCAAACGTTATCAGTCTAGAGTCGTGATCCTGATTCTCTGGTAGGCATTAGTGGGACTGACGTCAGCATTAAGTGGACCGTTTGTGTGATTGTTTGCTTATGCAGACGTGGTTTGATACAGTTTTGTTTTCTCGTGAGCCTGATCGTTAGAAGAACGGCCTCACAGCTCAGTTGGGACGTCTAAACGGTTGTGTGCAGCGGTTTCACTGAGCGCTACTTCCGGCGAGGCGTTATGCCCGACAACACCTCCACACTTGGAGCATAGATCCCCTCTTGCGACTACCCTCGATCAGCCGATTAATTAAGCCAAGCCGTCAAGGGTCAAGGGCCTCTGTCGACCCCGGGGAGTATGAGGCTCCGGGGTGTCGCCACGCACCGAATGTTCGCCACAAGCGTACCCAGCTATTGTAATATTTTTATAGCTAAGTTAGTAAGTTCTTTGCTGCTCCATTGACAGTTTTCACTTTTCTAAATAAATTCATTCAATCCGTCTGACAACTCAAACACCCTCGAATACCCTATAATTAGTGTTGCACGCGAGCATGGCGGTACACCGTATAGAAGTTTCAAGCAATATTGTTATTTAAGTAGGGGCATTAAGGTTCACATCTGTTTGAATTAAAAGCTCCACAAAAGGGCCAGTGAATCGCTACACAGTGTGACTTTTACGCTAGAAACGATTTATATTTGCAGCATAGTTTTTCGCGTAAATCAGAGGTTAATAAACTCAGTATAACTGGTGGTACGACTCGAAATGAAAACTCGCGAATATATTATTTATAGAATTGGTATTTTATTATCGTAGGCATATCTGTTACTTACCAACCTTTAGATTGAAATTAGCACCGCCATCTTGTTATCATTTTGGGAACTAAAAGTAAAATGTATGTTTTATGAATTTAATTGTTTCATGTTTGCTATCAAATTAAGATAATAAGATTATTCTTGACTAGATGTTGCCCGCGTCGAAATATTTCACTTTTAATTTGCAAGTTTGACTAGCCGGCTTATCTCTGAGCGTTCGGGGCCGTTTCATCATAAACTTTATATATCATAAACTAGCTGTTGCCTGCGACTTCTTCCCCGTGGAATTCGCTTTTATCACGCATAGCGATGCGTGTGAATAGGGATTTTACCCTTCGGAAAAGTAGCCTAAGTTACTCCTTAGAACATTAGCTATCTTCCAGTGTAACTCCCATCAAAATCACGTTCCAAATGTTTCAAACGTAAGATCCGGGCAATATTATATTTTAAACAATCGGAATGAGATATTTTCCTGTGGTAAAATCGAGCCTACATTTTAAGTTAGACCTCTGTCAATAAATCGGTGTAAACCGAATTCAGTTCCATGCTGTAGGTTTTGCGTGATGCGTGTACAAACATACGACAGACACACAACAAATCTAAAAATTGTTGTTTTGGCTTCTGTTGCTCTAATAAAAGCCTTCAATAACTATATTGTACAGACATCAGCCTGTAACAATTTTATAATACGTATAGATATTGAAAAAAACTATTATGAATATTTACGAATATGTATGAGTCTTTTTTTTGCGAAACCCTTTGTAAGATTAAAGTTATTGAAAAAAAACAATTTTCAGACTCCCCATTAGCTTTGTCACAAAAGCAATCTAGATTTCCTAGATGCCGATGTATCCTAGTCGGTTTAGAGTACATCGCTCGCTTCACTCGCTTACTCATTAATTAGCAAACGTTAATGTTTGATGACATCCTTGTCGCTTCGAGCCCGTTCCGAGGGGTAAATGTTCGTATACCAAACCCAACATTTGTTCAGAGACTGTGTGTTTGTGAAAGGGAATATGTGGGGCCGCAACTGTCTGTTCGTCCTAAAGTTAAAAGTCTGTATTGTAATTTGTAATTACTAGCTACTGCCCGGGGCTTCCCTCCTGTGACACCGTACTACTTTATTTCAGGTCACATACTATATCCAGGTCTACCTATATTATCAATTACAACCAAATCGGTTTAGCTACTACTACTACTAAGAACGTGGCATATGAAAAAAGTCATTGGCTGGGATTTGAACCAGCGACCTCCGCATTGAACTCGGGGTCAATCCCACTAGGCTACCACGCCCTCGGTCAGAGGCTTGCCGTGATGAAAGTAAAAAAATATATTAAAACCAGTACTTTAGGATTTATGACATTTGTGGGATAACGATTACACTAGAAAAATCCAATATCTTAAAACTAACTTACCCTCCTATACAAATGTTTGCCTCGTACTGAACTCGGTACCCCTTCAACTATATAGGCAGAGTAGCTATCGACTCAGCCACGAAGCCGTCCAAATTTGTTTATATATTGAGTTGAGAGGTTGAGAGAAACGAGACGTGTTGGTGTCGTTTCATTGATAATTAAATTAGCATCGATTCTCGGTAGCGCGTATACACACTTAGAGAATTACAGGAACCACCTTGGAGCGATAAACGAGGCAATTAAATAACAAAGTGGCTTCTCGTTTCAAGATTTAAATTTGAAATCGACAGGATTTGATCATTAATGCACCTTGGAATCATTATGCGACGCTCTTGTTTTCGTGAGCGTGTATTAACTTACAGATCGCTTCTTGTACTTAGTATAGTTTTGATCACGCCATAACTACTTCTGCCGCCAACAACAACAACAACGCGTATGTTGTTTTCCGATTTGTCTTCATCCGATACCTTAGCTGGGGAGGACTCAGGGCGTTTAACATTTGGTGGGCCATTCCTTAACTTATTAACTTAACAATAAACTTCAAGAAATATTTGGTTCGTCCCGTTTGTGCCGCGTTCGTCTGCTTTAGGTACCTACTAGTGTCCGAAAACTGTGATACATGGATATATATTTACATACTATATTTTATATATTTTTATATATTATGATATTTTTGTATATTTTGTTGTATGAAAATCTTATATTCCTTACAGGTAGTATTTTCCACTAATTTATGAAAGAGCAAAGCCTGTAGTTCAATATTTCACTTCGTTCTATTTCATTTCACGGATATACCACCACCTAAGCCATAATGTAATGTGATACCAGCGTGTCTAGCGGTGAAATTTCATGTATACCTAAGCATTATTTAATCCATATACGTACTGATCTTGCACGGAGTAATGTTGATCAATGCCTGAGCATAGATACAATTGTCTGTAGGCGAGAGTGAGCTAGTGAGTTCGCACACTAGGCGGAAGTGAGCTGCGTTCTAATTCTAATCAACAATAACCGAGCTAGAACACAAGTTAATACTTCTGTGTACGTTAATAACAAAGTGAATCACATTAACGCACTTTTTGAGATGCACGGCATTTGTGAAACTAACGAGGTACCTACTACCTACTTAATATTCAGTTTAAATCTCGCTATGCGACATTCTGGCACCAAACCTTAACATTCAGTCTCATTGCGTTTAAATTTCGACTGTAGCAATTAATTAATTAACATTGTCGGATGCATAAAAGACCTTAGAATAGAACTATAAATGCCCCCGTAAAATATTAAATCTTTAAAATCAACCATCTCTGTTTTTCTAAGTGGAAAAAGTAGTATGTGTTCAGTTCACTTTATTCATATTTGAAACTTTGAACGGCTCTAGCCTAAAGTATCTATTTTTCACATACGACTATGTTAATTGCTATAGTGTATTTATATCACGCGGTTTAAAAATATGATGTTGATTGACAACTGTTACTCTTGGTTCAGTTTTCGGCTTAGTGGGCTAATCGGCCAGCGCTGATAATTGGCAGCTACTTTGATTCTCATCTATATAAATAAATAATGTCTAAATAGCAGCTTTTTAATAAATACGTATTAAACGTACTAATACAAAAGAATACATATTAAAATATATACAGCATATCTGTTTGTTTCGGCTGGATCTATTTTGACGGGTCTTCCACTGGAAGATAGCTGATGTTCTAAAGAGTAACTAAGGCTACCTTTCCGAGGAGTAAAATAGGGGTGCGTGATAGTGATAAAACCGAATTCTACGGGGAAAAAGTCGCAGGCAACAGCTAGTTTATGCTATATAAACATTAAAGTCAATGTCTAAAACTGTATTTCCATAGAATTCATAAAAAAGGGCTTGGAAACGTCAATAATATTGGAAACAATGTCACATGTAAATTTGATGCCTGTTCAAACCTATCCTACCTTCCATGGGGAGTATAGACAATAAACCCTTAAAGGAGAGCTTCCTTTTTTTCCGCGAGCACGATCCTTGTTACAATCTGAGTACTTAGATCTATGTTACATTTATGACTACATAAAATACTGAAATAAGATATTACAGAATGTTTTGTGTGTCGTTGAGTAGAGCGACATCAGACCATGGGGATTTATCATTTAAATAATCATTTACAGTGTAATTAACTTTACTCGCTAGTCCCTTCTTTAGGTATATATGACTTGAATTTTTGGGTTGAAAGCTTTTTGCCTGTTTCAGGAAGTTTACTATACAAGCGTACACAATTTCCCATAAAAGACCCGTTGACTTTTTACAATCGGAATCTTGGAATGTTTCATTTTTATTTCTAGTGTTCACGCTATGAACATCACTTTTTTTCTCATAACTAGATATGTTTTTATGAACGTATAATAAATTTTCATAATATATACTGTGACGACACTGTAAGAACTTTGTAAGAATTTATTTCTTTTAATTTTTCTTTCAGAGAGTCCCTTGATTTCATTTTATGAATGCCACGTATTGCTCTATAAACAACTATAAACATTTATGATAAGACAGGTCCCGAACCCTCAGTGGGTAAGGCTGGCTAGATAAACTTGCAAATTGAAAGTGAAATATTTCCATGACATTTTCCAAGTATCTGTACTAAGAACTTGTGTGGGAGTGATACAAACGATAGGCTAGCACCCCAAACGGCTCAAAGGGTGCATTGTCTGTTTGTTCCCGTGCCGCGGGATCGTTTTTATTTGGAATTGAAATATTCTTCTATTCAAGAACGATCTTTGTTATGAATTTACACATATGTATACGAATGAAAAAGCTCCCTGCAGGGGCGTACAAGATATTTTAATACTCTTATGCAACTAATTGGTAAAATGAGATATTTTAGACCCTCTTTGGTAAAATATAAACAGATTCGCTACGATATAAATATACCATATAACCTAGGCTAACTTAGGCTTAACTACCTATTTTGATATTAAAGTGAGAATATAATTTTATTTATTTATATTATTTATTTAATAGATTCTCGTCATTGCTTTCTGATTTCTAATACGTACCATAAAACGTATTGAAAATACAAATCATCATAAAACAGGACCGTAAAATAACAGCCAAATAGAATAGCTAAATCGATAGACGCTGTATGTACGACTACCAATAATGCGGCCACTTAGCGTTAAATAAGTAATGTCTCGCACTGTCTACCTGGCGTCACGTATCAGGCCTAAATTACTCAATACACAGAAGGCTGATACTCGATTTCTACGATATTCCCTTTACTGTAGTGGCGCTTATGAAGGGTACATATGTACATAAAATGACGTCTGTCCCGGAGGGGTAGGCAGAGAGCACGGTTTTTCACCTGTTACGATCCTGACATAACTACCTGCTTTGTTTCATCCACTCTTATCACATTCTGCATGCATGCTCGTTGGTTTAGGGTACTCTTCAACTAACATTTCGCCATAACTCCACCGTTTTGGTCTAAGTACGTACGTCGAGTAAGGAAGGTAAACTGGAGAAGACTTAATTTGATTAAATATAATTTAAGTTGGTTGATTTCTGAATCACTTTCTGAGGCGTTTTCTTAACTACAAATTGCCACTTTGGTTGGGCTTACTTTCGGTGAACATGGACATAACCTGTTCGAATCCAGAAAAAACACTATTGGTTAGCCAGTAGGTTTTCGACTTTACATCCGAAGGTCGCTCATTCGAATCTGGAGTAAATGTCCGTATGAGCTTTTCATTAAAAAAATATGTGATACCACGTTCCCAAATCGGGAATGTAAACAACGTAATGGGACCGGCATGGCTTTCCAAGAATTGGCTCATCAATCTGGATGGACTGAAGTGGTAATAAATCCTATCCCCTTTCGTTTCTAGAGAGTATATCTGCGGCCGAGTGGGGACATTAGTCGCTGGTTTCGATACGGTCGGTTCATAACCGAAATAAAAAATAACCAAACTTTTTTTGTTAACAATAACATTATATAATTTCCTCATAAACAACCGGTTCTCAAAATAATTTCACATTATCGCACTGATAGCATAAAATTAATGCTAAACTTTGTTTCCAAGAATGTTTGTTACTCCTTCGAACCATAACTATTGAATAGCGCTACTTGATAAACTGATGATTTTGGGATTATTCCAGTCGATTATCTGCTTTATAATATTCTTACTTGGTACTGCTAGCCTATTCCTTATATATTCATTATTTATATGCCGGTGAGCCGCGGACAGAACCTAGTCAGAAATAGTTAGTCCGACCAAAAGTATTGTAGAGTTATATTATCAGTGGGTGTAATCCGCAATGTACTCATTACTGCGTTTGTGTGTTTTAGTAGAAATGACCCTTCTCCGTCTTTCTAGAAAAATCCATGCTATAGAGATATAGTCTTAACGAACACACGAAAAATATTTGCTTGTTGGGATTTTTCCCTCACGTTGGCTCTCCTATCTATCTAGATAAGTCCGGGGGTATATATACACCTGTGGGGTGTAAATGGCGCTGGCTGGAGGGGTTGCGAGTTGCGACCCGCATTGCATTTTCTCGCGTGATCGTTATTGGGGTCTAAAAATACTCAGATATTTCTGATTTTCCGTTTAACTGGTAACAGTAGAGCGTTACACTGAGAACAGATCCTTTATTGCATTAGATATTGCTGAAAGTATTTTGAACTAATATGTTCGCGATAAAATTTCGTATTACTACTACTGCTACTCGATAATGTAGAATAGTAGAATGGTATAATAATACGAATGTATCATTCGCGTTTTAGGTAATAATTGGTATAAGCCGCGTTGCAGACACAACAGGGCGATTGCAAAGTGTTAATTTCATTCAATTTCGCTGTGAATCATCAATGGTGGTTTTAGGGGTAAAGTAACAAATCGGTTGCGATCAAACGTCGTTGAAATCGGGAGTGTAGCAATTTAAATTTTCGTCAAATTCTATTTCGTCGATTCAGGAGCTGCGAGGTACCTCTACGCAGGACTAAGAGGACAGGAATAAGAATTAGATTAGAAACCTATTTCAGTTTACACATTTACATAATTTATATCTTAGAAAATGCTTCTGATATCTTTTTTATTCTTGCTTGTACAAACCTGTTTTTTTACAATTGTTATGGCGTAATTTTGTGTAATAAAATTTATATTGGGACTGGGAAATGATACACTCAAGTTTTAATTACCAATCATTTCGATTCACACTCGAACCCTACATAAAGAATGTGAACCAACTTTCATCCGGCAACAGTAACATAATACACATTGAAGGAAACAATATCTAGTCACCCATTAAATTAATAAGCTCATTGTATTGCTTTTATTTAATTAATGACAATAAACAATAAAAAACGATGTTTTCTTTGCAATTTGTAGCCGGTAACGAGTTCCGACAACGTTACGAGTAATGTCATCCATGTAATGCCAATTTTTTCGTATACCTAACCTATTACAGGCTTCTTGGTTGAATCCGCAGGTCCAAGCTCCTCAGTATAAGTCAAAATTCAAAAACTTTATGTCCATAGAATTCATAAAGAAATGGCTTAGAAACGTCAATAACTAATCGCTAAGTTTGACGACTGTTCAAACCCTGTCTGACCCTCCATGGGAAAGAAGAGACAAGAAACCCCTAAATTATGGTTTCTAGGACGTAGTGCACGTCAAGTGCAAGCTGATTTCTCTTCTACATAATATGTAGACGGCAAAGTTTACTGGCGGGCCGCAAGGGGGCCAGTATCCTTCTTGCATCATCATTTCTCTCAAATTTAAATGTAAGGCCACTTTTATACGGCTCAAAGCAGAAATTTCTTTTGCAAAGTAGGAGTTTCAAAACTGCCAAAAATACGAATCGTTTTGAGCTTATTCAGATTTTGAATTGAATCGTCTTATATAGCGATTCTACTGAGTTTAAATAGTATACTGAATAATCCATGTTTTGTCACATTTTAAATAAATATGTGGTTTGAAGAAGCGCCAAACTTAGCTATAAGTACGCGTGATCTTGTAATTTTTAAGTTAACTAAAAGGCATTCTCAAGCTATTTTTTAGATTTCAATGTAAATCTAGTTTTTTTCTATGTCTCTAGCCCTTAGTGGCGTACAGGATCTGGTTGTCACGCGTTGTATGAAATTTATTTACAAAGAATATCTTATAAACTCCTATGCATGTTTAGATAACGGCACATGGACCCAGCTGTGGCTGGTGACCGACTACCACGAGAACGGGTCGCTGTTCGACTTCCTCACGGTGCGGACCATAGACTCGAACACCCTCGTCAAGATGGCGCTCTCTATCGCGACTGGCCTGGCCCATTTGCACATGGACATCGTTGGAACTAAAGGTCAGTTTCATGTACTAAACCTGCGCTGTAAATGTCTGTCTAGGTGACCGGTCGCTGTACGACTTGCTCATGGTGTGCGGACACGGCCTTCGCTCTCCATCGATACAACGCCCGGAGATAAGTTTCACGTGGACATAGTCGGAGCTAAAGGTCATTTATTTTCTTTGACTGAATTTGAATTTTACTTTGACTACACCGCAGATAACAACATCACCAGATCGCTGCATTGCATATGTCATCAAATCTGAAACATTTCCATGACATTCCATGAATGTTGTCTTGATTCTCAAATTATATAATTGCAAAACTCTTACTAGGCTCTCTCGTCGCGGCCCTCAAACCGTAAACATATCATTTGGCAAACAGATTCAACTGCAATCATTTCAGGCGTATTCCTATATAAAATACGGTGGTTAACCATGTAATATCATTACCACATTGGGCCACTACTCGCCAGCTACTACTCATTGGGACTGGTGAAAATTACAGTCACATTACCACCCAAACCACTACAGATGCAATATAGTGCCACTTGGGTCTTAACGTACCTAAGTAAAGAAGGACTATGCTTTTGTTATAGCAGAGATTACCACTTAAAAGCATGAGGCTCAACTTCTCTTTCACTTAATAAGTTTTTGAGCAATTACAAGCACAACTGAAATAGTACATTACGATACGCGTGCCCGAGCGGAGCGAGGGTGCTAAACGCCGTGCAGTAATAGACAACTTAGGCCACAAGTATCGTATACTATTTTATAGCAAGTGTGACATAAACCCGCCCCGGACGCGGGCAAGAGGGGGGGGTTCGGGGGATGCGATTAGTGTTTTGAAAGAAGTGAAAAAGAAATGAATTATAGCTGACCGTTTCTCCTTGTTTTGGCTGTCACTGAAAATCCCTAACCTATCGCTAATTTGTCATTTGTTTGCTGTGAGTTTTTAAGCTCATTGATTTGAACATTTGATTTGAATGTCAGAATGTCATGTGTAATGTAATGTTTTCTACATGAGTGAAGTTGGTCAATCTGCACAGTGTGTATCATTTACAAAATAGGCAACTTAGGTCACGGAAAAGCGTGCGTAAAGTGCGGGTTTAGGTCACACTGTGCTATAAAAACCCTTAATGTGCCAATTGTTATATATAATCTTCTAAAATTCACTATTTAATGCACGGAAGAGCCTCTGTTAGGCAATTCTGCCGTCCTTTAACTAGAAAGCCGTTAACCCTCAAAAGGTCCATTTTGATTTTTTCTAATAGGAAGCGATATAGTTTAAAATTATCTATCTTTCTGTCTGGGAAACGTTTATAAATTATAATTAGTTCTGGAGATATAAAAAAAATTGTAGGCCGTCAAGTGACGGATTTAAAAGGAATTAAAAAGAGTTCTCGGAACATATCTCAAAAACAACAATTTGAGCTTAACGCCCTTTAGGACTTTAGGACTTAAGCGTCCTTTAGGACGGCAAAATTGTATCCTTTCACCATGTTCATTAGAGAGAGCTAAGTGAAACCAGTGCTACCGACACGTTCGACGAGGAAGTACAATTCAATTGAAAATTTTGTTTGGTTTTATTAAAGCCTAATTCTAATTTGAGCTTCTTTTTAAACTTGTGCCTGTCAATATGTGTAAGAAATCAGATAAGAAGTCCCTAACTTAGGTATTGGCATCAAGAGGATAATCTTTTGAGATTGCAAGTCTAGTCTAAATTCTAATCTATCTCAAGGTAAAGTGACATTATTTCGTTATTTTCCATTTACACAGAAAATAGATAATACTAGCTGTTGCCCGCAGCTTCGTCCGCGTGGAATTCGGTTTTATCACGTACCTCTATTTTACCCCTCGGAAAAGTAGCCTAAGTTACTTCTTGTTACATCAGCTATCTGCCAGTGAAGGTCCCGTCAAAATCGGTCCTGCCCTTTCCGAGATTAGAAGGAACAAACAGACACAAAATTAAAAAAAAAATGTTTTGGTATATGTACCGTGTATACATCCATATGCACTTAGTACAAAGCGGTTATTTTAATATTACAAACAGACACTCCAAATGTATTTATTTGTATAGATAAAAAAGTAGTTATATAGTTACTTCGACTGGAAAATGTTAATAATTTACGCGCCACACGCCATGGCCTAGCCGATGTGAAGGGTGAACACCCTTTGAGTGTTGCTATTTTAGTCAGTTTGTTTCTCGATAGGCTAAACTAAATATTTACAACTGTTCATTTCTGTAAATATATTGCCTTAAAATGTTGCTTCACGAACTTTTAAGGATATTCCTTATTAAAAAACGATTTTGCATCAATAATACGTACAGTTAAAAAATATAACTGAATCTGTCACGTATCATTTATACGAAACATGACAACAAAAAGTGAAGTTGAGAGCGGGTATCCTCTCTCCTCATTAAATTACAAAACAATGGGTACTAGTACTAGTTACACCGCACTCGAAACCTTTGTTGTATTAAGACGGTAGCCGAAATTCGCGACCTCTTGGGCTGCAACATACGAAATAATTGAAATTAAATAGCTTTGTCAAATTTATCGATATTCTATTTATTATTATTATTATATATTCTAACTACTATATTCTTCTATCACCTTCACCCGTACTGGTTGGTAATATAGAAAGGACCCTCTTTGAGGCGCACTTAAAATCCTTTCACCACACTAGTTCGAGAGGACCAGTGACTCGAATAGAATAGTTGTTAATTCCGTTTGTATGAGATTTGTCCGGATTATTCTGGAAGATAGTGTTAACTGAGTTTAAATATATATTATTGAAACTGTATCGTTGTGTTTAGTTATAAGTTAAATAATTTGCATGCTGTTAGCAGAAACATGGCTGTACCACTTTCTATTTTAATATCTATTTTATATACCTATGTTTCGCAAATATATGAATTTGAATTTGAATTTGAGTTATTCGTAGGAAAACAATGGCGATGATAAGCTCACCCCTCGTCATGTCTACGCTCCCATGATAGGAGAAGACCCAAGTCACATCGGTTGTTACAGAGGTTACCACTTAACACCAGGTGGACCATCGGCTATTTCCGTAACTTAATCATATAAAAAAAAATAGCTTAGAATAATAGATGCGTCTCTCATCTCTCAGTAACTGAGGCACATTCGCTGTATCGACTTCCAAATGATACATGTCGCGCGCTCAGTCAGAATCAAAATATCGTGCCATCGACCTCGCTGTCTGTTTGCAAAATCCCGAAGAACCGAGTAGTGATTTATGGTTGGCTCTATATCGGAAAATACAACGAATTTTCTGGTATTTCGGATTTCCGATTCGGCAACCCTAGGATACATCACGGTCTAGCGAGGGAGGGGTTGGTGGTTTAATAACTTGAATATGTAATCAACGCAACTCAACCGTTTCCATGACAATAATGTGCCCGAACGGATATTAAATTAGAATTATTTCAATAATCCGTTTGTTTTTGAAGTTATACGAAAACTTAATCAAGCATGATGAGACGAGTCTTCCTATACTTTATTACGGGAACCCAATTGTATTGGTCGAGGGATCGTTTCACTTAAATGAAAATTAATGGTTGAATTTTGGGGATTGTACATACATTCATACATAAAATCACGCCTGTTTCCCGGAGGGGTAGGCAGAGATTATGGTTTTCCACCTGCTACGATCCTGATATACCTCCTTAGCTTCATCTACTCTCATCACATTCTTCATGCATGCTCGTCGGTTTAGGGTACTTTTGACCTGACCTTTTTCCAAAACTTCACCGATTTGGTCTAAGTATACGCTGAGGTCTACCCCTTCCACAGGTTCCATTCAGACTGGCCTTATGCACTTGTTTCGTCTTTCTTCTTTCATTAATTCTCTCTACGTGTCACAACCATCTGAGCATACCCAAATTACTGGTTGTCTCTAGTCTCAGTAATGTAAATGTCGGTGATTGAAAACAATTTAAATATTAGATTAAATGTTAATTGAGATCTGAAGACGAATATAACATTTGTTAATTTCCACTGAACAATGTCAGCCACAAACGAACGGTGCCCTAAATAGATTCAGACCCTTGTCACCTCGCTAAATAAATGGCCCCAATTCACTCGGACATTACCTGCTGCTCAGTTTCTACCACTTTGTTGATTACACATACGGGACTGATTTACTTGACTTTAGTTTAACGTTAAGTCGTCCCCTGTGGTCAAAATTGTTGGATACACTCAGCTACCAATTAAATAAATAAATAAATATTGGTGGACATTTCACACAGCGCCATCTAGTCCTAAAGTAAGCTAAGCATATAGGTATATGAATAGGTACCTAATTTTAAGAGCTGTAGATTCTGTTGAAAAAATAAAATAAAATAAGCATAGCTTGTATCATGGCAACCAGACAACTGATATACATACTTATATATTTCTTTTTGTAAATACATACGTATAATACATATTAACACCCAGACATAGAACAAACATCTATATTCGCCATACAAATATTTGTCCTGAGTAGGAATCGAACCCACGACCTACAGCGTATTATCTTTTGTCGACGTAGATAGATATCCTCCTTATTGTGGATAAAGAACACCACAGTTACATCCTTAATCTAAAATAATCCAATATAATAAAATAGAAGTAAAATAAGGAAGTCGTATGTATTTCTGTTATCTGATCGCCGCATGGATACAGTCACAAAGCCCCTTGGGCGGCGTTTTACGTTTAAATAAATACTTTTACCTCATCCGAGTTCTGTCTGTGAAAAGTATATATAATATATATGGAGCTGTAGAGATAACAGCAGTAGAACTCACGCCAAGTTCGTCCGGGGAAGTACTGCCACCATGCCCATTTCTGCCGCCAAGCAGTAACGTGTTCGCGTTACTGTGTTCCGGTATGAAAGGTGTGGTTTCCGGTGAAATTACAGGCACATGAGACATTCCACCTACACGTCTCAGAGTTACGGGCGCATACGATGCGTCTTGGGTCTTGTCGTACCTAGTAGGAGAGGACCCAAGTCGCATCGTTTGTTATGGATAGAGGTTACCACTTAACACCAGGTGGGCCGTCAGCTCGTTCGGTAACTGTATCACATAGAAAGTAAGTGTAACGGAAATAACAGTTTCGCGAATATAATCTCCTTCAGGGACCACGCGCGAGTACATCGGGACGATGGTGACACCGTTCCATGCCATTAAGTCGAAATTGTACGAATCAGTCTCCACGCGGCGATATTATCGCAGCTATACATAACCCACCACTTTTTCCTTTTAAATCTTGTCCATCAAAGGGTTGCCTGGAAGAAGCTCTTAGCGATAAAGCCGCCTATTGTTCCACTATGAGAGAACTTGAGTGGTATTGCTGTTGTCTATGGGCGGCGGTTACCACTTAACATCGGGTGGGCCGTCAGCTCGTTCTATCACCCAGATCACATAAAAAAAATATATGTTATTAGTTCTCCATTGTAATGGTTTTCGTTCCGTGTTTTGGTGTATACAATAAGGAGTTTATCCATCTATTTACACTCGCCCGGAGAAATGGTCCCTTGCGGTATCACATATCGTTCCGATTGCGTTCGTACCACAGCCTTTGAGGCTGTTTCTCAGCTGTCTTACTGCCAAGAAGAAGGTAAAATGTTCGTTTGGAGACCAAAAAAGCAGTTTCAAAAGAAATGGTTATTAGGCAGTTAACTTACATCTGTCTGTACAGGCTAATATCAGTAACTATTGTAGGGATTTTGATAGAGTTTTGAATAACTCACGCGAAACTTGTGTAAAATTTAAAATTGATTAAGTTTTTACCCATGCGAAGCCGGGAGAAGCTGCTAGTTAACATTGGTTTTCTATGCGACAGAATAATTTACTATTAAAACCACGAGTAGCGATGTGGAGCTAAGTTTGGATCACACTTAGCCTTTGCTTATTTTAGTAGAGCTTAATTGGAAAACTGACTGCTAGAGACTTATGAATAACTAGCTGTTGCCCGCGACTTCGTCCGCGTGGAATTCAGTTTTATCCCGCACCCCTATTTTACCCCTCGGAAAAGTAGGCTAAGTTACTCTTTGTTACATCAGCTATCTGCCAGTGAAAGTCCCGTCAAAATAGGTCCTGCCCTTTCCGAGATTAGACGGAACAACCAGACATAAAATTAAAAAAAAAAAAAGTTTTTGTTTATGTACCGTGTATACATCCATATGCACTTAGTAAAAAGCGGTTATTTTAATATTACAAACAGACACTCCAATTTTATTTATTTTTATAGATATATATGAATCGACTTGTTTTATATTTAGGTCCTGTTAATATTGATTTGTTTTTTGTCGTAATTATTAATGACTCGGTGTAACATATCATTATTTCATTAGTAACGGACGAAGTCGCGTGCAACAGCTAGTTTAATAATAGAAATGTTGCTCCCCTGGTCTTATGGAATTACTAACCTACGAATGGAATTAAAACATAAGACAGAAATCTTAACGTTTCCCTAGATCCTAGAAATTCCGGAAAATAGAACAAATGCACTGTTTGTCGATATGAAATAAATGTGAATGTAAGCCATGGCCGGTGGCCGGTGAATTTGGAATTATTGTGCTGAGGGCGGACTTAGTTCGGGGGTCATATGACTGCCCACCTGTGGGGTCCTGTGTGGCCCTGGAGCTCCTTAAATGCGCAAAGGTTGTGTTTTTTTTAGTTAAGGTTAAAATCCCACACATAACCCCAAGCAGCGGGTAAGACCTTTTGAAAGATTTTTCGCCATGTAAACAAAAAACCGGTGCGCTGTGATAGAAATACAAATGCCTTTTAGAAATACCGGAGTATTTCGAAGGCGCCATTGGGGCATTGGCAATTGGAGTACAGCGCTGCACCTTCTAAAAAGTGGGCGATGGTGGGCTTCGACGAGCTAGAAAGGCAAAAGAGGAAATCCACAACCCAAAACATATGTTAACCGCACAAAGGGACAGAATCAACTTTTGCGCCCCACGATACCTATTATGCTCAAGTATGGCAAAGTATTTTCGCGCCAAGAGCAAATTTCGTCTAATGCCCGAGTATTTGGACTCCCTCCATAAAGCTAGCTTCAATTCCTTTGTGTGATAGTGCCGACCGAATATCTTCCAACCTTCAGCGACGGCAGATCTGTTGTCAGAGGGAATCGTGTTACGTATAATAATTCCGAGGCCGAATTCCGGTCACCCCCCCGCTTCACCGGCGCCGTCTCGTACCACTTCGCAGGTCAGACAATACGTGTCAATTAGTTGAGTACTAATTGAAGTATGTATGTTAGGTTTAGGTATACGTTGCTATGGGCCTTGGGCCCTGTCTTATACATTTATGAAGTAAATTAATGAATCACATACTGTTTTTTTATGTAATAACCTGATGATTGAAATAAGCTTAATGTTAAGACATATTCCGTGGTCATAACAGCGGCAATATAAGCCGGTCCCTAGGAAACCTAAGTGGCATCGCATTGCGGCCGTCACGCTGAGATTTTTAGATGGTGTGTATACATGTCACAGGTACATACATGTCTATATATAGTCTAATACCTGTACACTGTTTTCTCCTGGAAGGGACAAGTCACCCACAGCACAGGGAATCCTAGTGTGGGGACTAGTGAACCTTTATCGTAAATAATCTATTATGTGGCTCAATTAACTGCTCAATAATGTATAATTGTACCATTATATATACAATTTTTTTTTATGTTTCGGTTACTTCTGGTAGGATTAACATTATGTTTCTCGTTGGTGTACAACAAAATAACAACTAGTGTTTTCTCAAGCAGGAAAACCGGCGATTGCACACAGAGATCTCAAGTCGAAGAACATCCTGGTGAAGAGCAACCTATCCTGCGTTATCGGAGACCTGGGCTTGGCAGTCCGTCACAACGTCTCCTGCGATTCCGTCGATGTGCCCTCCACCAACCGAGTTGGTACTAAGCGGTACATGGCACCAGAGGTGAGTTCTTTTACGCGTAGATGACGCGTGAATAATTAATCAAATTAAAAGTTTATTTTGGTCCTCTCTCGGTCCTTTTGTGACGTTCTAGCTACTCCTACGTTCGGCGATACTAAGGCCTCGTAATTAGGGAACCCCCCATTCGTTTATTATAGCGAAATTAAAATATTTTTAATAAATTTCTTGGGAGTGCCCTACCTAATTTCAAAAGAAGTTCCTTTGTTTTTCCTTTAATAACAATGATCCAGATTAATGAGAAAAATGTTGTTGCTACATATCGATTAGATCGAATCTATTTTCAACAATGTGTTTATTTATTTCTTAATTGACAACAATACGCTCACGCTCAACGTGAATTTTTTGTCAACATTATCTGAAATTAATAAAAGTGGTTATTTTAATTTTACAAACAGACAACAGACAATTTAATTTATATATATATATATAAATTAAATTGGAGTGTCTGTTTGTAATATTAAAATAACCACTTTTTACTAAATGCATATGGATGTATACACGGTAAATATACCAAAACAACATTTTTTGAAATTTTTGTCTGTCTGTCTGTTTGTTCCGGCTAATCTCTGAAACGGCTGGACCGATTTTGACGGGGCTTTCACTGGCAGATAGCTGATGTAACAAGGAGTAACTTAGGCTACTTTTCCGAGGGGCAAAATAGGGGTGCGTGAAAAAACCGAACTCCACCCGGACGAAGTCGCGGGCAACAGCTAGTATATAATAAATTAAATTAATGCGCCGTAAACAACAGACATTGAGTAGTCCATCGGAATATTTATTAAAGAAAATAGGTTTAATATCACGAGCACTAGGTAATTGTTTCCTTAATTGAAATCATAGCAGGCTTCCTCCAGCTGCTTTCAAACTTGTTGGGAGTCGGCTTTTCATGAAGGAGTTAGTAAGGCTTTCGTTTGATCAAAGTCATATTATTATGAACTTCGACAATCGACTGGCGAATGTAGAACGATCGCGAATTTTGGCAATCTCAAGTTACTCAAGTTATTAATTAATTTTAATTATAAAAGCATTGGTGAGGAAATATACTGATTGTTCCGTTGCATCCATCACCCTGAGACGGAGATGTTACGTCTCATGCGCCTGCAATATCACCGGCACCCACACCCTTCCACCGGAACACAGCAACACGAGTGCATCACTGCTTGGCGGCAGATTACCAGGTGTGGTGGCAGTATTTCTCCGGGCGAACTTGGCACAAGTTCTACTGCTACTAAACCTCTTACATATCACCTGATGTCAAGCGACTATGTAGGCGATGTTTGCGTGGCCTGTATTGGGACCTGTATAGGCTTCGCTGATGGAAATATTGAGTATAAGCGCAGTTATTGTTCGTTCCCTTTATAGCAATGACGAAATAACCATTTTGACTGTGCATACCTATTCGTTTCTTAACAAACATACCTACGAGCTATTGTAGTGAAATTGCGTATCCACACTGCTATCTGTTGGCTGTTGTTGTAATCTCACATAACAATCTCTAGGCTAATTTCGTATCTGACCTTGAGATCAGTTGGTTAGTAGAGTAACCCTGTCTTCTGCGTTTTACGTTCAATTTCCACCCAGGACAAAAAATTCCGGGAACTTATATTTGTTCTGTGTCTGGGTGTTAAAATGTAGTATAATTATGTATCTATTTACAAAAAAGTAGTAAAAGATACACTTATTATATAATTTGTCTGGTTCCTGATGCTAAAAGCTATCCTTACTTTGGCTAGATGGCGCTGTGTGAAACGTCCAACAATATTTATTTATTTAACACTCAGACAGAACCAACATCCATGTTCATCACCCATATGTATGTCCTGGGCGGGAATCGAACCTACGACCGGCAGCGCAGAAGGTAGAGTTGCTACCTTAGTTGTAAGGCCTGACGACATTTTTAAGTTTAACTCATTGGCGTTTCCATGCTTTTTAATAAAATAAAGGCTTGTCTATTGTCTGTATACAGTCCTGATTGTTAATCACATGCTTTCGAGGTTTCGATTCTAGGATATGTCGGTGTTTTCTTATGTGATTAGACGGAGTGAGCACGTTCCCATCTGATGTTAAGCGTTACGTATCCTCTACAACAATAGTCAAAGTAAAAAAAACTTTAGTTCCATAGTTTTTTTTTATTTGATACAGTTATGGTTCTAGCCGAAGGCCCACCTGAATTAAGTTGTAACCTCTGCCCATAACAACTGAAGCGACTTGGGTCCTCCCCTACTAGGTACGACAAGACCCAATTTGCATCGTATGCGCCCGCAACACTGAGAAGTGTATGTTTAATGTCTCATGTGCCTATATTTCACCGGCAACCACACCTTTCAAAGCGGAACACAGTTACGCGAACGCGTTACTGTTTGGCGGCAGAAATGGTCATGGTGGCAATACTTCCCCAGAAGAACTTGGCGTGAGTTCTACTGCTCTTAAAATGGCTTGGAAACGTCAAAAAATAACTAAGTATGCATTTTTATTTGTGTTTCTATAGCACAAATAAAACACGAATTTGCTGGCGCATGAGACGTAACATCCCCGTCTCGGGGCGATGGACGCAACGCAATGCAACTTGAGTCATCTCGTACTTTGATGGAGAGGACTTGAGTCATATTGTTGTCGTCTATGGGTGGCGGTTACCACTTAACATCAGGTGGGCCGTCAGCTAGTTCTATACCATACATTACATTAAAAAATAAAACTGTGTATTTCAGGTGCTCGACGAAACAATGGACACGAGGCAATTCGATCCGTACAAACGTTCGGACGTGTACTCGTTCGGTCTGGTGCTGTGGGAGATGGGTCGGCGATGTGGCGCGATGCCGGACGAGTATCAACCCCCCTACTACGACTGCGTGCCGCCCGACCCCGCGCTCGAGGATATGCGACGCGTCGTCTGCTGCGAGAAACGACGGCCCAACGTGCCGAATAGATGGCATTCGGACGCGGTGAGACCTCTCTACAGTGACGAGCGAATACAATTGGTGGACAATTAGAGCAGTAGAACTCTCGCCTTGTTCATCCGGGGAAGTACTGCCACCATGCCCATTTATATCGCTAAGCAGTAACCCATTCGCGTTACTGTGTTCCGGTTTGAAAGGTGTGGTTTCCGGTGAAATTACAGGCACATGAGACATTCCACCTACACGTCTTAGAGTTACGGGCGCATGCGATGCAACTTGGGTCTTGTCGTACCTCGTAGGGGACGTCCCAAGTAGCATCGGTTGTTATGGGCCGAGGTTACCACTTAACACCAAGTGGGCCGTCGGCTCTTTCCGTAACAGTACCAAATAAAATAAAAAATGTTAAACTAATATGAACCTATTATATATAGCTGGTTAAGAAGAAGAAGAAGAAGAAGAACAAGCTATACTTTGGGGCTAGATGGCGCTATGTGAAGTATTCTCAAATATTTTTATATTATTACTAGCTGTGATACCCGGCTTCGCTCGGGAGTTGATATGAGATTACGTTTTAGTTGAAATAAAAAAATAAACTATGACGTAAAAAGTAAAACAAAATATTGAAAACATTTTCTCATTATTTACACTACTTGTTTATAAACAACATTTTTCATTTTATTGTCCGGGGTATGTATATATAAATTTATCGAATTTCCTACTCTTGAGCAAGCTACATATAGCTGACCGTGAGAGAAGCAGGATTCTTTGAGGTTGATGCCACAATATTTTAAAGTTTGCTCTTGCGCTTTGTCAATTGTAAAACTAAAGGCTAATTTAATTGGAAACTGCAATCTTTTAAATTGAAATGGCAATTCAGAAGAGATCAACGGTATTCTAGGTATAAATACTGTGTGTCCTTTGTTCTTTCCAGAAATAAGTTCAGCTTCAATAATATTATTCGATAGCTGTTTTACGATCATCCTCGTTCCCTCGTTAGTTCCCGTGGGATAACTTGTTCACCGCGGGGAAATGTATTTGTTTTGAGAATAACGTTACTACGATATAATATGTGACAGTGCCCCAATGTATTCCAGGTGCTGTCGGCTATATCTAAGGTGATGAAGGAGTGTTGGTACCAGAACCCGGCCGCTCGACTGACAGCGCTTCGCATCAAGAAAACTCTCGCTAACATCGGCGCGCCGGATTATATCAAACTTTAATCGTATGTCTATCACGAGCTGGGTTTTCTTGCAATCGCATTATCGTCATAATAAACAATGTTTACTTTAAACACATTTTGATTAAATTACATGTTATTGGAAGAAAACCCAGCAGAATCGTTGAGACCGTACGCTACGCATATTCTTCGGTTTTGAATTCCCCACTGGCTGTAGCCTGATTCCAGTTACACGCCGCTAGAGTAGATCACAGTAAAAGTAACTTTAAAACAATGAGGTAGGAATTGAAATTTCAACGCGTTCGTCTTCTCGGCTCTCGAAGAACGAAGGACCGATTCGGGAAGCCTCGATCGGTTTCGGTAAACTAAATAATAAGTAATTCAAAAATATAATTGCGTAATTGTTATATTCGGTCATTATTCGAATGTTTTGAATCTAAATATATTTATTTTAATAGAATCTATTCGTAAAAGCAGTGCAATCATAATATTATTTCCCATCGATATTAATTCAGGAACAGATGAAAAGATAAATTTTAATTTATTATATTATTAAATATTTTAACTGTTTTCAGTTTATTTAAAATTTTATATATGTAACTGTTTTTTTTATTGTGTGATTTCAATTTATTTAACTATATCAAATTTCATAATAATATTACTTTACTGTTCAGATCTCAGGCAACATGAAACTTTCATGAAAACACAGATCTCATCACAGATCACAATCTAATAAATGGATGCATTCATGATTAGGGCAGACGATGCATTGATTCTGACGAATGTCGACCCAATTTTACAGTTCTGGCTATGGATCATTTCTGAAGTTACCAGATTATAGTCAAAATATATTTTCTCCTTCCATCCGTGATTGTAAGAAATAAAGCCTTTTGCGGCTAACTTCACGCTTGCCAACGTTCGCCCTCAGAACTGAACTGGCACTTTCAGTCATATAGGATGTTGTTATATGCATAACGTCAGTAGAGTTGAGATACGTCGGTACGTCGTAGTCGGGCATAGTTTATGATCTTCAAACACAGTGTCAAAGCTAGACACTGTGTTTGAAGATCATAAACTATGGCAACACTGTAGTCTTTCAGTCAGTCAGTCAGTCAGTCAGTCAGTCACAATTATACCTGCCGTCCCGAGCCGTTGAAGTCGAGTTATGACAGCGCATTGTATATATATATACGGTATTTTTGTACATTTTTACAGTTTTATACTCGAAATAAATTTACCAGAGTGACAAACTAAGTAATCTTAATAAGCAATAATTTGGAATTTTAAAAATATACGACTTATATAACCGTTTATATAACTAGTTAATAATTGTGTTTCGAATGTGGTTTGAGTCCGTTCGTGTGTGTTTTAATAATTAAACATATAATTGCGTTCCGTTTAACGGTTTTGCTTCTTGAATTATTGAGTGATGTTGATTTGTCCAACTGTGTTAGAGTAGGAATTACTCCATCACTTTTTTGGTAGGCATTTTGATGCGTCGATTACGACATTAGAGATATATTCGTTTAATGCATTTGTATACTTCACTCACTCAAAGCAATGTCTATGTAAGCTAGTCAAGTATCACTGGCAAAGACACCATGGTTCATAATTGTTGAGCGAGTCACATGCCTACAAATATAAATAAGAAAATTAAAAAAAAATAAAAAACCCGAAAAATATACAAACAAATAAATAAACACACTATCACATCAAGCTTGAATTTACAAAAGCACGCTGAGCACATACCGAAATTCACGTTTAAATATTTATAAAATCCCAATTATTTGATACCCTTTATACGCGAATGATAATTAATGCTGGAGACGATTGGTATTTAAAAACTATATTCATTACATAATTTTCATTATCATATAAATAAAATAATTCCTATAAATAAATAAGGATGGAGACATTCTTCTTAAACTGGATAGACAGAGACAAAATAACGTTTTTGAAATTTTTATAACGTTTAGTTTTTAAAACTGGTAATAACTATTATTAAGGTAATTATTATACGAGTGTACAGTGATAATTAAATTTAAGATCGGTAGATATATATCAAAGCCTTTTGGAATTTTCAAATCTTAAGAGTATGTGTGCGTACTGTACTGTGAGACCAAGTTCATACCATATAAACTGTTTGCGGCTGATTATTTGCAACAACAGACCTTAGCGGGTTGGTTTACAAGACTGCCCTCACAGCTCAGTTGGTAATGACTGCCTTCTGCGCTGGAGGTCGTGCGTTCGTATCCCACCAGGGACAAACATTTATATTTATTTATATTAGAGAAACCATCGGCACACAATTATAAATGCAATCATTGCATAGTAATGGGATGGCCATTTAAAGGACCTACAAGGAATGTATAACATAAAAAAAATTCAAAGAAAGAAAAATGTACCTCCAGTGACCTCACAATCACATTATTTGCAAGAAGTTTTGTATCACGAACATAGATGTTTGTCCGGTGTGTGGGTGTTAATAACCGTCACAGAACAATGCTACAACTCAAGAAACTGCGGTCAGTAATTGTATTCCGATTGTATATCAACTCCGAATTATATCCTGTTCAAATTTTCTGTAAAGCGTCACTTAGAAAAGCTGCATATTAGCATAGTGTCATTTAAGTCGCCTGCGGCATTTGACAAATTATAACTTGACACTTTGATTGTACTTTACCTAAGTGATCCTTATGCAACGTGTAAAACATTCACCGAATAGAGAAGAATAAGCACAAGCAAGTATAGTTAACATGTTATTTGTGTGAGTTTGCTGGAGGATCGTTCAGTGAGTTATCCATTCGAGTATGTTAATTGGCATTACAGAAAACAGTTTGTATCATTGGGTCAATGCCAACGGGACACAACACGTCTGTAAAACGTTTAAAGTGGGCTGCAAGCAATGTTATGGTGCAACTGGGTCTGAGTCTTCAAGCCGCATGAGCATGTCTCCTTACCCTACCTCTTAGATGTAATGAAGCTGAAAGGAGCATTTATTATACTTATACTTCGTTGACTTCATGATGTAGTGATATTTTTTCGTTACCAAGTACGTAAGAAATAACTTACGTTACGTCATTTTAGATTTTGATTTCATATGATTGCGCATAATAGTTGAAAATAAGAAGAATCTATATAATTATTTTTTAATTTTTACTTTTGTAAGCTATTGTTCTCTGTGATATGAAATTTAATCGCAGCTTGTTTAATATTTAAGATATATCACACTTTGTTTAATGTAGCAAGTCGCGATTTTAAATTTACTTCAGAATGCGATACAGATAAAGCCATACTCTATTGTATTGGCAAAAATACAAATAATTACAGATTGCCCTCGCTAGGTAATATTAGTATTTTCCCATAGAATGGTCATTGTAAGTACCATCTTATCATGTTGTATTAATGTTTGTAATAATTTTATAGATCTTACACGCACCCACATCAATAAACAGCGTTCGATTCGAAACTTCCGTCCGAAGTAGATTTAGCTTTGAAGTCAATTCAAGTGCCCCTAATTGTGTGTAGTATTTTCTAAATATTAGGCTAAATGTACATATCAATCGTGGCGTTGCATTGAGCCGCCATCGTCTACACAGTCACTTAAGATCAGGGTCAGGATCAGGTAGTCGAATGCGACCGTGTAAGTGGTACCAGAAAATACTATTCCTCATTATAAACTAAGAGTAAAGCAATATGTTAACAAAGATATAGCTAATGCAGCACAGAATTAGGCCGAGTATTCCTTTGGAGTGAATCAAATTGTAAGAGAAATAGCAAACAGACGGAATGAAGTGAATATTACGTGCGTTTTTAATATACTAATACTTGGAATTCGGATCGGACGTTGTACACTTACGTTGTAATGGATGGGCCACGCTATCACTGTGCATTGCCGAATAGAAATCGTTTTTTCAATGAAAACTTCCTCGTATATCGTTAGAGATCTAACAATAGTTGTACCTAACATGAGAATAAATTATGGTGTAGAGCATTAATAAACACTTTTGAACACCACGATTATTCATCCTGTCACTTATCAGGTACATAGTGTATTTCAGTCTCAAAAAATTACCAGATTTTGAAATAAGAAATTAAATAGATTGAAATAAGAAATAAACAGCTTTACGCCATTAGATAAAGCTGTCATTTTCAAAGTAAGAATGTCATTGATTTTTAGCAATCATATTAACAGTTACATTCGTATTTGGCGCCATTTAGTTTACAGTTTTTCTACCCGTTGTTGTTGTCAATGTCAATGTCACATCGTACATAGCAAATAGTATTATTACATAGTCAATGTCCAAACAAAGATCAATTTGGAATGTTGATCGTTAATGTTCCCGTGGGTCGTCCATTATAACACAAATTATACAAATACCTGAAATGACACATTACTTTAAATTATGCGAGTCCATTATGTACTTATCGTTCCGAACCGATTGTAAAATAATGATAAGGTAATTGGTGTGACTCGAACACTGTTCGAAATAAGCGGATGGTATAATTTATAGCCCTAAATTAAACTATTTAGCTTTTAGCGATTACCTTTAGGTTTTCCTGTCTCAACTTAATTTAATTCTCTTTGTTGCCCCTAAAGGGGTTTGGATTTTTTGTATAAAACTTGGGATATTCATTGTTTAGAGAAACTTTACAAACACTTGACAAAATTATAATAATTAAATAAAAACGCTCAAAGCCAATAACTAATACGTTTATTTAGCCATAATTATATATTATACACATTTTCATCACACATCAAGTTATCTTATTTTACAATAATTGTACAAGCTAGTAGGCATAGGGAAGTTTGATATAGTACGATTTGTTTTTCGTTTTCGATATAGCTTAGTTGCTGAAAGATCCTGTTGAAAGTAACATAATATATACTTAATATAAATCACATACCTACGATCTATTTAATGACTCTAAAAGAGTTTATTTCAACTTCCAGAGGCAATGCAATTGCTTGGCCGAAATCATAATAATATTTGAAGCTTTATCTTTCGGAAAAGGGCATAGGCATCATCTATTACACATCTATTACATAAATTGTATATAATTTGTAATGTCTAGTTAGGTTAGCCTGTACATCACTTTATTTTTGTAAGGGTATAATTATTTATTTATTGTTTTTTTAATGTTCCACTAAGGTGATCACATATACAGTACTTCTTATTTTTTGACGTACAAACATTACTGATGTGTCGTTGTGTAAGGTGTAATTAGGAAGAATGGTGTAATTAATGTTATATTTGGTAATTTGTAGCATTCATTATTATTAGTGGTTTAGGTTTAGGTGTCACAGCCGAAACTAAAGCATAGTGACGTTTACCGGTGGAAGCACATTCAAGCCTAACCGAACACAGTGTAACTAACTGAGCTGCGTTGTTATTATTCTGGTTGTGTTTCTGTTGTCGCTTGAATGTGCTTAAACCTTACATTTTGACGTTACAGACTGATTGTATCTAATCTACACTTAAATAAGACCTCAGTACCTATTGATGACCTCAATTGTGAATTGGATTTTTTTTAACGCGTATATACGTCGCGTCGTCTTTTTTATGTGTTGTCCTTATACATTTAGATATAGCATCGATTTAAAATTGCTCTATTTGACACAAACGCATTACTTCCATTTGGGGGGATTTTCGGTTGCATTTTTTCTGGTATACATTAATGTACCAAATGCCAACATGCAAGTCTCTCCCTGGTAACTAAAGCAATAAATATATTAGGAAATATTTTTTTATTGGGTCTATCGTATTCCGTTGCCGCGCACAGATGTCTCCCAAGGTCAAAGGAGGTCTGTTGCTTGTGTTTCCATATGATGATGTTACAATATCTTCCTATTTCACCATATAAGCAATTTGGAAACCTGACTGTTCGAAGCCCTATCAGGTAATGCGTTAGCGTCGGTGTCAGAAATAGTTTGTGGTTTTGTAAGTGAGTAGTTGTTTTAAAGTATGTTCCTTTACTTCTGATCAATTTGCAACGTGTATAGCGTAAATGAAGCCAGATTTGGATTGACTGTATGATAAAATGGACGAATTTGCAATCGTACCGTTGCATTACTAAACATGTAAAAATGGCCCTAAGGCGGAAATGTACCGTCACTACCCTCGTTTGTCGAATTATTGAAAGAAAGCAATATTTATTGAAAAATCACTTCTAAATAATGAAGCAAGCGGGTGTATGTAAATTTGATATCCGGCCGTACTCACGAATCAGGCTAGCCCAAGAGCTGGATCGTATGTTTCATAATAATAACACTTAATTGTTTCATATATAACATAAAATTTTACAGAGACGTCACTTAAAAATTTAAATTTTGTCCTGTATACATGTTTTAAGCAATCGTTCGATTTACATTGCATTTGGTTGCAGTTGTATACATCCTGATAGGTGTCCACTGCTCTCGAACTGAGGTCTTCCAACTACAAATCTGGTTTAAATGTTTTTAATATAATCGGTAGTAGCTTCGCGCTCCTTCAGACTATAATTGAACTCGGTAGATTATAGTATACACACGTTTTATCGTGCTTAGGTATTTATTGAAGTTGAATCGTGAAATCCTCATGCCCGCCGTTTATATTAATGTTCTATAGTGCTGTAAATGTCCTATTTCATATACAAATATCCAAAAGGCTCTCTTTAGGGTATACACTAATACATATTCTAATAAAGTATATACCGAAATAAGTCTTACAACTCTTATAATTCAACTAACGTCAGTGTGGTTAATCATAATTTAGAGATTTACTATTTTTGTAGCTTCTTAACGTACAATAGATGAATGACGTGATATGCTTAAAATTGCTTATAATGTTACCACACACGTTTCTTGTTTGTTTCCAAACACTTTTCAAAAATGTCTTTTTAAAAATCATTGTCATTACCTTCATAAATCGTTTAGATATTGTCTTACTTTGAACACTGTCTACCACTTGAAAATGTTAGGAGGCATTATATTGAACGGTTACTGATTGTAAGTACTAATATGATAAAATGGACTTTTTGACAATAAGGACGAGCAATATCTTAATTGCAACAAATTGGGGTGATTACATACATTTGTTTCAGTTGAATTGTCTTGACTTCCAATGACAGATCCTTACATATAGCGACTGAAATAAAGTCATATTACCGACCCTCACATGATAACTGCCAGTCAGAATATGTGTGCGTTTTATATTTATTTTACACTAAGCACTTACCTATTGGTTTATAAGACGTCTTTATAGAAAATAAATTTAAAATGTTTAGTGTATATAAATTTGTTTGTATTCGCGTGATTCCAATTTTAAAATGCTGTTCTACATAAGTTACATATACACTATTATTAAGGTTTAGCGATAAGTTATTTTGAATGCTTACTTTTTAAGAGTAGCTTATAATTAGAGCTGTCGTTTATTGCTATAGGTGAAATAAATCGGCACCCCCTTTTGTTACTTCCAATAAGTTCTTTAGGTACTTGTTTATTCATAGTGTCTAGTGTGTAAATCGTGAAGTTCCAATGTCTGATACCATGTACAAGTATCAAATTGATCTGTCAGACATCTAACAGACGGACTGCACTCTGACTGCACAAGAACTGCCAAATTGCGGTTGAGATGCGATTTATACTAACGTGTAACTTGAAATGTAATAGCATGAAACATGTTTGAACAAAATGCCAGTAAACATCTTTCCTTTTACAGATCTCCAATTCTCAGTATAGCATTGTGAACATGCAGTTTGATAGAATTTTATTAGATTTTAAAAACAATGTAATAACATTTTATTGAAATAGTGAGATGAAATAAAATAATTAAAAGAAAACACAAAGTTTCTATAGTTCGATTAGTGTCCAGTTAAGTGACACACAATCTAAACTCCTTTCAATAATTGTTATCCAATACTGTTAAAAGTCGCGTGTATGTATTGATTCTACGCAATATGAGTTGCACGTTTGTCAGTCTTATACCTTAACCCCCAGGTTATCTACATACCCATATACATATACCATCTCGCAGACGTACGACTTGTACAATTAATTCATACATCGATATAAGAATTTGGCAATTCTGTAGATTCGTTATGTAGCCCGTTTGCTAGGTACCGGTTTGAAGTTACTGATGAGCAATATACCAAGAGAGTACAAGTAAAGTTTGACTTACTGCAATAATTAGCGCGGACGAAGGCAGCATCATATCAGAATCATACAAAATTTATGATTTACCCTATAATATATGAGTAATTTTCTATTGTAAATACTTATTTAAATGTCCCTTTATACTTTTATTTATTTATTGGTTATGGAATGTACTACTGTATTCCGATTATAATAAAACAAGTGTTTTTATAAATTTGAGTTTTGATTAAAACCTATCTACTGTACCCTCTACATAATCATAGTCTATACAAATAAATATAATTGGAGTGTCTGTTTACTTCTGTTGAAAATGTATACAGAGGGAGTAATGGACATTCTGATGTGAGGGAGGTTTGGGCATGCCCAATGCTCCCTCCTATATGTTGAGTATAGGAGGATTTTTTTAAATTCTAATTTCTTGCTTTAATTAAATTATTTGAATTCTTTTTATTTACAGAAAGATGCCGTTCCAATTCAAAAAGAAAGGTTTACGACGTGAAATTTCTAAAGATTTGATATTACGAGCCTGAGAAGAGGTATCAAAAGGATCAAAAATAAAAATGGGTTATATTTATTCTCTATGCGTTATACCTAATCTTAGATAAGCTAAGTTACTATTTAAGATGTTTTATTATTTGTTGTTAACTACTATTTTTGCATTCTATTATGGATATAAAGTGCTTTATAGGCCATGCCCAAGCCTCCCACAGTCCTGGGGTCCTGAGTCCTTGGTGTGTCCTAACCTCCCTAGTGCCATAGGGAGTATTCTCCCTATGGCACTATTGACTTAATTTCTAAATTATCCAAATGTGTGGTGCAATAAGAATTGGCAATAAATGTTGATTATCTATAAAATCTGATTTTCTATGCATTAAATTGTGAAAAAGTGCCTATCCCTCCTCTACCTATTTAGTTAACCCATTTCATAACCAGGTTGGTAGGCTAGAAGTGATTTCAATGTGTATCTCCATGGACTGGGATATATTCATTGTTCGACTGGCCTCACAGCTCAGTTGGTAGTAACCCTGCTTTCTGCGCCCACAAGTAAGCATAGCTTGTTCATGGGAACCAGATAACCAATATTTTTGTTTTGTACTTAGATATAAACCTAACAATGTCCATATGCACTTCAGTAAATAAATTGACTTCACAGAAAACACACTAATAGGAGTATTCCAGTACACTACTTTGAGAATGTGTCCAAGCTAAATTTATAGTGAATAGCCAATAATCTAATATCACTTGTTGAACTTGTAACTTGTTCCTTGTCTGTGCAGTATCTAGAGTGGGATGGTAACAGCTAGCCATTAAGTACCTGAGTCAATGGCTCTCATAGGCTCATGGCTACTTATGTCAATGGCTCTCATAAACCAGCATGGTGAAAGGATTAAAGTGCGCCGGGCCTCCAGGCTCCTTTCGTAAACTTGAAAAAACTGAATTATTAATTATCATCAATTATGCTTTGTAATATAGGTGTAAGAAAACAAAACATCAAAATATGAATTTATTGAATAACTTTTATTTGAATAAGTAAGATCCACATTTTTGCAAAGACCTTTAAACATGGATACAGTTATTATTTCATTTTTAATTTTTCATAATAATACATCCGCTGATGTTGACATTTAAAACAATTGTGCACATAAATTTTATTTATAATTTTCAAAATAAAACAATGTTTTGTAAAAAAAAATATTTGCAGAAAAAGTATGAAGCACATTTTTCCTAAAATCTTATAACATTTGATACAATCATTATTTCATTTTTAATTTATCGTAGCATCTGCCGATTTTGGCGGTTAAATCTTCACTCACACCCAACATTTAAAATAATTGTGCACATAAATTTTATTTATAATTTTCAAAATAAAACCATATGCTTTAAAAAAGCTATTTGCAGAATAAGTATGATTTACAGATCATTAAAAAATGCACAGTCTGTAATTTCACATTTAATTTATCTTAACATTACATCTACTGATTCTGGCAGTTAATAACTCTTTCAAATAAAAAATACATAATCTTAGTCTTACATCTCCTATCTCTATCTTAGTTTATCTATAAAAATCTAAAATATGTAATACACTTCAATATAAAATAACTCTTAAATGGACGGCATACATTTCATTACACTCTGCTTATTTGTTCAATTACTTAACTGTCATAGCAAATTATACTTAATACTTCTACACAATTAAGACAGCTTCATAAATGCCATTATTCCTTAAAACTAAAAACATGGCATCCATCTCTGTTTTAATGTGGAGTAAAATTGACAGCAATATGTACGCTGTTGTGGGGATGAGGACTGAGAAAGTTATCCATGAGAGGTATATATGAGAGTTAGATTTCAGAAAGAAGAATGATGAAACAAGTTCATAATAAGAGTTGGAATGGTAGCACAGGAAGGGAAAACAACAGTGTACATACTTGTCAAAATCTAATTTAATTTGATGCAAAAGGAATGCACACCATTATCCATGGAATATTCATACTATTCAGTGTTATTTTTTTGTTATTTCACACATTGTATTATTTTTAGTGCAGTAATCACTACATGTGATGGAAGTGGGGCTATTATAATTGTTCTGAAAATAAAGCTTTTGCCCCATTCCAATGTTAATCAGTAATACTTTCAAAACTTAATGTTACTGCAGAGATTCAAAATGTTTTCAAATTCAAATAGCCAAGAAAAATAAAAATTTGTTAAGTATAAAATGGTGCATTCCGAACTAAGCAAAAGAAATTTTCTGTTCATATGTCCCATCTTCAACCCAGCAGTCATTATCAGAGAATGTTGTATGACGCAGTTTACACCATCGAGATCCAAAACGCAAAATGCACATGACAACTATCAATACTAACATAGCAAGAACAGTAACTGCTGGATACATCATGAGGAACGACATCTCTCTATATGTCACTTTCTCGCATGTGCAATTCCAAGTATTCTTGTGACGAGGTCAGGGGCTGTTGGGAGTTGGATGGAAGTACCTCAGTCTCCCTGTAGGGTTGTAACTCGTTAGGATTGCTGTTAATGCGGATTTCCAGTTGTTCTCGGTTTTGGAGCTCAAAGTAATCAAGAGGTGTTTGCTTGTGAGGTGTGGTCGACCAGATTGAGACAATCCAGCGGTTTCCTGTGGAGCCACAATGGAAAAACAAAAGAATGAAAAAATATAATGTGTGATAGACAGACATATAATAGAACAATAGACAGCTTTTTCAAAACATTAGAAGGTGTCATACATGGCAACAAGTAGGCAAGGCTACATATTTTCAATTATACTACTTACTACATACTTAGAGATGTCAAGACACATAAAAGAATTTTCTGGAAATTTATTAGACTTTTGAATGTAATAATATTAATACGAACCTGTGTGCCTATCTAGCCAGTATCTAGAGTACTTCGAATAACAGCAGACGATGTTCAGGACGATCAAACACCCCAGTATCACGGAGCAAACTGCGATGGTAATGTAAAACGGCGAGTAATCACCCACTTTTGAGACGATCGGATTCACAAGTTTGTACGTCCCGTTCCCTGTAAAGAAGGGTTTCATTTCAGATGACATTTTTTTCCACCTGCAGAAGAAAAACTGAGATATAATTCATGGAACGTAACTGCTTTTTCTTTGGACTGTTTGGGCATGGCGTTAAAAAGCGGGCTATGTAGTCAGGTTAGCAATTAGGATCCCAATAAGGTATTAGTAGGTAATTTTTGCAAACATAAGCAAGTAGGTACATTTTATTTGAAAATTGGTTAGTGCTTCGTATTTTATTCGTTGCTCGGATATACAAAAAAAAGTACTTACTGAATATTACAAATAACCTAATTGTGAGTTAGGAGTTAGGAGAATTATGGCCATATTGGCCATAGACTCATAGACCACTCAGGTATTCAAATAACCACAGATGCAATTAAATCGAAACTAATCGATATGGAAGTTGCAAGATTTACGGACTCCGATTCCAGAGGCGCTGCATACCCTGCGAAGAAAGCGCATAATTTCCGAACGAATTATAATTCGAGCTTCAAAGATGGCGGACCAAAACCAAAAGATAAGAAAATACAATGTACTAATGCAAAATGAGTGGTCATTTCAGAAATCGATGTCCGCTAAAGTCCAATAAAGCTTTATTTTCAGAACAATTATACTAGCCCCACTTCCATCACATCTACTTTTTTTTTTATTGGCATATGGTATGATTACCTACCTACTGCAATAACAATAATACAAAGTGTGAAATAACAAAAAAAAAACACTGAATAGTATGATTATTCCATGGATAGTAGTGTGCATTCCATTTGCATCAAATTAAATTAGATTTTCACAAGTATGTACACTGTTGTTTTCCCTTCCGGTGCTTCCATTCCTACTCTTATTAAGTATTTATTATGAACTTGTTTCATCATTCTTCTAAATTTGTCTAATTCTAAATGTGTACTGTTTTACAGTTTAATAGTAGTAATAACATTAAATTTATGTTTTTTTAGCTTTTGTAGCTGGTGAAGTAAGTATAGAACCACTACCTTATTCACCTCATACCTACGCCATTTGTTGTTCAAAGCCAAGAAAGAAGCATTTACAACCGGCAACTTCAGTCAATATCTCCGCTATCATCATACCTGTCTCTTATGTCACCTGCAACATCTCAAATGTGCAATTTGATAATTCAGGAAGATCTCGAAGACAGTGACGACTCTGTAAAAGATCCTGATTTTGAATTACAAGACAAGCGGTATTACTCAACTATCAGAAGCTCAGACAGTAATGACAATGTTTCTGTCTCGTTATTAATATCGGCGGAAGAACAAAATTCATTGAATGAGGATGATATTTTATTATTAGGTAATGGAAATGAAAACGCAGCGGTCACCCCACAACAAGAAGACGATACAATTCCACTTCTGCCTGAAAATAGAGAAGATCAGCCAGTGAGGGAAGAAAATAATAATGACGCTACTTTGCCAAAAACAAGAAAGAGAAAAAATCCAAATAATTGGAAGATAAATATTAATAGGTAAACAAACACGCCTCAAAGGAGAGCCTTATGAAACAAAGAAGGGCAAATCAAAACCAGCTAAGCCATTGGAACTGGCGAAATGTACCGAACAACACAAATGTATAGCGTTTGTTTCTGAAGAAGAAAGAGTAAAAATCTGCAACCTATTTCGCAAATTTCCAGATCTGCATAGGCAACGACAGTTTGTGATAAGTCATGTCACAAAAAAGAAGAAAAATCGTGATACTACTCAGGGGCCTTCTAGAAAAAATACACTCAAGTTAAGTCAAGATACATTGACTGTATCATCAGAAAGAAAAATTGTGTCGACAGTTTTTTTTAGACAACCTGAATATAACGGGTGCTTTTATAAAGTGTGCTCTGAAAAAAAAAAATGAATGCAACTTGTCGCCAGAGAAAAGAGGACGAAAAACTCCTAACAAGCTATGAGAGGAAGCTGCAAAATTTTTAAGCGATCACATACTATCTTTTCCCGTAGTCGATTCCCACTATTGCCACCATGATAGTGAAATGCAGTATCTAGACTCAACTCTCAACATTACACTAATGTATGAAGAATACAAGAAAAAATGTGAAAACAATCAACTGACTTCAGCCAGTTTTGAAAAATATAGGCTGGTATTTAGGGAATACAAGCTAACATTTCATAAACCTAAAAAAGATTTATGTAAAGAGTGCCTAGACTTTAGAGAAATGACAGAAGAGGAAAGACTACAAATGCAGAAGCTCAGCAGCAGACCAGTCGTGTGACCATTATAAAAAAATTAAAAGCAAGAGCATCCCTGGGTTGGATGGAATCAGTAATTCTTTACTCAAGAAGGTTGGTCACTTGTTGGCAGTGGCTCGGTCTCATATAATAGAGTTTACAGACAGGTATTTTGCCACTTTGCTAGAAAATTGCAGCTGTGGTATGATGAAAGGATGAAGCTGTTAGATCAAATATATCAATATTGTTAAAGAATTTATTGTGTATGGTACATGCTTTATTATGGAAAATGTTCTTGTTATAGTATATATATATTGATGAATTACTGCTATACCTACAGGCAAATTATTCAGTGCCTAGTATAAATGAAGCTTTAGACAATATATTAGGCCTGACACACAGTGAGATATGGAAATGTTGGGAGAGTGGGCCTGTTCACCAGCATCTACCATTACTTTCAGTAAATGAGGATGAGAAATTACCATTCATATGATTGTTATGCTATACCAATGCTAGTACAAGGGCCTGCATCTTGCCCAATTGAAACAGATCAGTTTGTTTCATCGATAACTGCCCTTAGATTCATATAAAGGTTTTACCTTGTTTGTAAGTCTCATTCAGTGTTTGTGGCATCTGAAATTGTTGAACAAACCATACCAGGAGCAACAGGGTCAAAAACTCAACAGTTAATTCCATTGCATCAATTAATTAGGGTAGTCTCTAGATACTAGGTAATTTTCCTGCCCCACTTGACTAACAAATTGAAATCACAGAAAACACGACTAGGACTAGCATGCCAATACATTACTTTTCAGAATGTGTCCAAGCTAAATTTATATGATAATAGCCAATAATCTAATATCACTTGTTGAACCTGTAACTTGTTCCTTGTCTGTGCAGTATCTAGAGTGGGATGGTAACAGCTAGCCGTTAAGTACCTGAGTAGGTAGATATTGCTGCACAAGTGCATTTTCTGCACACAGACTCAGCTATCAATTGAACAAATGAATTTACTGCTACTACTTATGTCAATGGCTCTCATAAACCAGCATGGTGAAAGGATTAAAGTGCACCGGGCCTCCAGGCTCCTTTCGTAAACTTGAAATAACTGAATTATTAATTATCATCAATTATGCTTTGTAATATAGGTGTAAGAAAACAAAACATCAAAATATGAATTTATTGAATAACTTTTATTTGAATAAGTAAGATCCACATTTTTGCAAAGACCTTTAAACATGGATACAGTTATTATTTCATTTTTAATTTTTCATAATAATACATCCGCTGATGTTGACATTTAAAACAATTGTGCACATAAATTTTATTTATAATTTTCAAAATAAAACAATGTGTTTTGTAAAAAAAAAAATTTGCAGAAAAAGTATGAAGCACATTTTTCCTAAAATCTTATAACATTTGATACAATCATTATTTCATTTTTAATTTATCGTAGCATCTGCCGATTTTGGCGGTTAAATCTTCACTCACACCCAACATTTAAAATAATTGTGCACATAAATTTTATTTATAATTTTCAAAATAAAACCATATGCTTTAAAAAAGCTATTTGCAGAATAAGTATGATTTACAGATCATTAAAAAATGCACAGTCTGTAATTTCACATTTAATTTATCTTAACATTACATCTACTGATTCTGGCAGTTAATAACTCTTTCAAATAAAAAATACATAATCTTAGTCTTACATCTCCTATCTCTATCTTAGTTTATCTATAAAAATCTAAAATATGTAATACACTTCAATATAAAATAACTCTTAAATGGACGGCATACATTTCATTACACTCTGCTTATTTGTTCAATTACTTAACTGTCATAGCAAATTATACTTAATACTTATACACAATTAAGACAGCTTCATAAATGCCATTATTCCTTAAAACTAAAAACATGGCATCCATCTCTGTTTTAATGTGGAGTAAAATTGACAGCAATATGTACGCTGTTGTGGGGATGAGGACTGAGAAAGTTATCCATGAGAGGTATATATGAGAGTTAGATTTCAGAAAGAAGAATGATGAAACAAGTTCATAATAAGAGTTGGAATGGTAGCACAGGAAGGGAAAACAACAGTGTACATACTTGTCAAAATCTAATTTAATTTGATGCAAAAGGAATGCACACCATTATCCATGGAATATTCATACTATTCAGTGTTATTTTTTTGTTATTTCACACATTGTATTATTTTTAGTGCAGTAATCACTACATGTGATGGAAGTGGGGCTATTATAATTGTTCTGAAAATAAAGCTTTTGCCCCATTCCAATGTTAATCAGTAATACTTTCAAAACTTAATGTTACTGCAGAGATTCAAAATGTTTTCAAATTCAAATAGCCAAGAAAAATAAAAATTTGTTAAGTATAAAATGGTGCATTCCGAACTAAGCAAAAGAAATTTTCTGTTCATATGTCCCATCTTCAACCCAGCAGTCATTATCAGAGAATGTTGTATGACGCAGTTTACACCATCGAGATCCAAAACGCAAAATGCACATGACAACTATCAATACTAACATAGCAAGAACAGTAACTGCTGGATACATCATGAGGAACGACATCTCTCTATATGTCACTTTCTCGCATGTGCAATTCCAAGTATTCTTGTGACGAGGTCAGGGGCTGTTGGGAGTTGGATGGAAGTACCTCAGTCTCCCTGTAGGGTTGTAACTCGTTAGGATTGCTGTTAATGCGGATTTCCAGTTGTTCTCGGTTTTGGAGCTCAAAGTAATCAAGAGGTGTTTGCTTGTGAGGTGTGGTCGACCAGATTGAGACAATCCAGCGGTTTCCTGTGGAGCCACAATGGAAAAACAAAAGAATGAAAAAATATAATGTGTGATAGACAGACATATAATAGAACAATAGACAGCTTTTTCAAAACATTAGAAGGTGTCATACATGGCAACAAGTAGGCAAGGCTACATATTTTCAATTATACTACTTACTACATACTTAGAGATGTCAAGACACATAAAAGAATTTTCTGGAAATTTATTAGACTTTTGAATGTAATAATATTAATACGAACCTGTGTGCCTATCTAGCCAGTATCTAGAGTACTTCGAATAACAGCAGACGATGTTCAGGACGATCAAACACCCCAGTATCACGGAGCAAACTGCGATGGTAATGTAAAACGGCGAGTAATCACCCACTTTTGAGACGATCGGATTCACAAGTTTGTACGTCCCGTTCCCTGTAAAGAAGGGTTTCATTTCAGATGACATTTTTTTTCCACCTGCAGAAGAAAAACTGAGATATAATTCATGGAACGTAACTGCTTTTTCTTTGGACTGTTTGGGCGTGGCGTTAAAAAGCGGGCTATGTAGTCAGGTTAGCAATTAGGATCCCAATAAGGTATTAGTAGGTTATTTTTGCAAACATAAGCAAGTGCATTTTATTTGAAAATTGGTAATTTATTTGTTGCTCAGAAATACAAAAAATACTCACCGAATATTACAAATAAATAATCTAACCGTTAGGAGACGGAACACAGCACAGCAGGCGTAACGACAAACAAACAATAAAGCTAGTGTTGCCACCTTTGTTACGTTAAATGTCATGACACCGATTTCAATGAAAAGCAAAAAAGAATTGCTAAAAATGCCTAAAGAGCAAGAAATGAGTAATACGTATATTACAATGTTATTTTTTACATCTTTATCGAATTCTGCGGTGGTCTAAGTAGCATGCGATGTTTGCTGACTAGCGGCCACAGGCCAGAGTATTATTACGTGTTCTTGCATGTTCGTGAACAATTTACAAAGTAGATTTAGCCTTTATTTATACTATTCAGTATTTAGCATTCGGTATTCAGTCTGAAAATACTGTATCGATACAGTCGGTAAACCAAAGTTTTATTACACTATTCTGAATCACTCCCTATTACGATGTGTGAATATTGAATAGTCTAATACCTCCTTTGAAGTATTGTTTTTGTTCCTTTGCATGTAACTGCCACCAATGGACAACAGCAATACGACTAAGTCCTCTCCAGCAAAGTATGAGATGACTTATGTCGCATTGCGTTGCGTCCATCCCCGTCACGTCTCAGGATATGTACTTAGTACCGAGATACTATCCGAAGTACCGACAGCAAATGTGAAAATACACTATGGTTTCGGATACTCGATGTGGTTTATTTCTCAACTGTATCGTTATTGTTTTGATTAAAACTTGTACTACTACTCGATTGCATCGATTGTAAATTTTGTAGGAACAAAACAGATTGGATCCTATTAATAGCGTGGAAACTATCTGAGTTTAATTCCATCCATACTATTGCAATATTTCAATACAATCATATGTTATAATATGATACCTATATTCCTACTAAGTAGTGCCGGGCTGTCGCCAGTCTACCATAGTAAGCTCTCTTTCTCTCTTTACTGGTATCGTAAGCTGCCTTCCGGTGTCCAACTAAGACTGTTGAATTGGAAATAAATAGATACTTACATCTGCAATGAACAATTCGATTAAGTAAATGTACCGATATAATATACATATAATATGTTGGTACGTTTACTTAATTGAATCATTTTTCGCTGACTCTCCTCCTAGTTTAGTTGGTAGTAGGTAACTCTGCCCTCTGTACTGTACTGTAATGAAAGTAGGCTCATTTCGCACCCAAGACAGTCATTTGTGTGACGTAAACAGATGGTTTTCTATGTGTTGTGTATTTAATTGTATGTATTTATCAGTTTTTATCAGTATTTACAGTTAATTAGTATTCTATCATTTATATATTTATTTATTCATTGCAGTTATCTGTGTATAGGTAGTGTGTGTGCCCCATAGTACATGCTGTGCTTAGTTTGGGGTTAGATAGCTCTGTGTGGAATAGCCAGATCTGATAGGATACTTACTTATATACGTTATTATAAATACATACATATTTACACCCAGAAACAGAACAAACAGTTCGTCACAATAATGTTTGCCCTGGGTGGGGGTCGGCCCCACAACTTACAGCGCAGCAAACAGCGTTACGACACAGCTGTGAGGACAGAGTGAATAATACAGGTTGCTGTGACAAGGACAGGACGTGGATATATTAAGTGTCCGCAAACACAATCACTGTTTTACCTTATAGTCTACCTGCCTAACTAACATCTTAATATGCGGATATAAAAAAAAACACGCTTAGGTATGCCAAGAAATATTTTATTCGGATATAAAAAATAACACGCTTAGGTATGCCAAGAAATATTTTATTCAGACTAACAAATAATTCAGTTTCATTAAATTTATTACATTTTAATATGGGCTACATGACACTTGGCTGTGGGCAGCAGGTAACAGCAATTCAGGAAATCTGTAAAAGTATAATTTATATTGTATTATAAAAACCCCTTAAAAAGCAAGAAAAGTAATAAAAAAATATCTGTATATGTGATAGGTCAAATACGTAAAATACAGGCATTATAAAACTGTTCAAGTCAGTATTAAGTAGCATTCTAGCAGTCATTTTAAGGTAAAAATCCCCTAGTATTGGGGAAAAATAAATGTATAGGCGCAATTTTTTTATGGCTTTTTTATTTTTCTACTCAGATGACACAATAGGATTGAAGGAAGTGTTATTTAAAATCAACTCCTTTCCTCACCACCTTGCGGTAGAGTTGACGGTGCGTTTTTTTTAATGTGGTATCCCCAGTAGGCCTAATCCACAGATATAAAATGGAAGTCGGCCGCTATATTTCAAATAGGCGAGTGTTACTCTTTTGGACAAGTACCCAGTAGTAGAAAAGTAGCAGTAGTAAAATCGCATTTATTTTATTAGGTGAAATTACAGGCATATTTTTTTTACAGTTTCTTAAAGTTCCACGAAAGAGGAATCAAGTTGTCATAACTTTGGTACGGGTAGGGGTACTGACCGAACTGATCTGCCCTTTCAGTCTCGTTTTGTCACTACAGAGATGCGACGTAATTACATGACAATGACCGTGAGTATTTTGTCGGTTCAGATGAAACTATAAGATCACGACGTAAACTTTTCCCTGATTAACGGGAAGATCCAAGTCAAACGCGCCTGTCTGAGACATAAAAAGTTTTTTTATTTTACAGCATTCAACGCGGAACTCTGCAATGCAAATAAGTTATTTAATGCACGGCAACTGCATATCGACATCTTTAGAGATGGTGGCAGTGTTTTCCTGAATTCCACGCATATATTTATTTCTACATCTTCAATATATCTTCAATTATAGAATAGATGATGACTAAGGTTTGCATATATAAAGGATCGTGTACTTTTATCACAATAAAACAAACATATCTACACATTTCAGGATTTATTTATGAATACTTAATTGATGACAAAACGGAACAATTAGTTGCATATTAGACATTGTAAATTTTGTTACAAATCGCTTTTAAATATTGTTCCGTTTTTGCCTTGACCTATGCTATTACACGAATCTCATACGCCTTACCGAATAACATCGAAAAAAACACCGAATATTACCAAATAACATCGAAATAACGCCGATAATTCCCAAATTACATCGAAATAACACCGAGTATTACCAAATAACATCGAAAAAACACCGAATATTACACTACTACAATAAAGTGTCCTTACACATGTCTTTGTCCTAAGATTATGCTTACGTTTCAGGCTGAGATGTGGATAATTTAAATATATGTACTTATATCAATATAATGTGGTCACTTCGAAGAGGAGCACCCCACATTCCCTTAAACCTATGATTATTATTTAAGAAAATCTAATCAAAAATGTTATCATTTACGGTTTAAATATTAGATACCATATATGTAGGTACTGAATCTACTTGAAATATTCCTTGACACATTACGATTATAATATGATTATTAATTAATTAATTAACACACGAAACACCGAGAATAGCAACGACACCGAGATATTGGAATATTACTATCGTAATCGTATATAATAGTTGAGAAAAAACATGTTTCGGTTAATGGCCACACACGAGACGCGAACCTACTCGCTGCGTAGACACATTACGCGAGTAGCAAGCAGTTCGAAGTGTGTCATACAGTTCCATACGTTGCAACGCATTGGACTGTGCCCTACACCTATTCCACTCTACTCTACTCTTAGCGCACACATCCGGTGCGGTTCGTCCTACGAAAATGAAATCGGAACCGCCAACACTGCACTAGGCAGGGCGGGACGCGTTGCATCACGTCTACAAACGTGTCTATAATCAAAATAATCGATTCTATATATGTAATCGATGTAGGAAAGAACAGTCGTCAATTTATTGAGTTTCTCATAATAATTATCGCGCTGTGTTGCGTGTCGTTAAGTATGCCTACGCGTCCCAGGGGGGCCCCTGGGACGCGTATTTTGCTTTATATGATTTATAATAATAATTGATGTTTCGCAAATATCGTTCGTTCGTTGCATGATTATCGTGATGCTTTTTAATTAAGTCCAAATCTGTACATAACAATTATTGAATTTGGTAGAGGTCGACTGCGTACGTGTATAATATAATTAATTTGCTATTGTTGTGCCTCAATTTTTTTTAACGAAACCTCACAATGTGATATATCACTTGTGACATCGGCAAATATAGAGCCATATCATATATAGAGTCAGTTCAAAATAACTACCACAGTTTAAATATTTATAGTATCGATCGTCATCAATGAGATGTGGTCGTTTTAACATTAATTTGTACTGTTTTATCAAAAATAAACTTTCGAACTTAATGCTATTTTTGGATGATGGTTTAATTATGAAACAACAGTTATACGAGTAAACTAGCACTTAACCCTTAATTATCAGCACGAAGCAGTTCAACACTCGGGTAGGGGTAGGGTCCTTGATCACTCCAATTTCGTTCGTGGATTTCATGCGAGTAATTAAGGCTTAATTTACGTAATTATTGTGTTCATTTTTTTTTCTTTTTACATTTTATTATAAAAACTAAGAATAAAGGCCACTATCGAACCTACAAATACGAGGCTGGCTGTTTTCGTGACATTCTTACATTTAGTGACGGCGACGAGCTGAATGAACATCTAGCAAATACTATGACCTTATTATAAAGGTTCCAAAATAATAACGGCAAATATGCGTGAAATGACTTTCATTTTCATGTTTTGTCATAATCCTCATTCTAACAGCAGAGTGTTTTGAATAGAAATACTATTTATTTTCATGGAATAATAATGGCATTCCAGGAGAATTCATAGTACACTATTGAATGTCCCAATTCCGAGTTGGCGTTGGTAAAGCTCAGGAATTATTATATTATTATTAAGATGTTTTTGACGGTAACCCAGAAAAATCCTATAGCATGCTCATACGGTAGGCTCAAGCTATCCAGGTTAATAAGTAAGAATGTGGTAAGTTTTTATTTTAATTTTGGATTACCGCAATGTTCCTTTTTGAATTAATGTGAATCGCGAACGCTATCTCACGTAGGTCAAGATAAATTGATGATTTATTTATTTATACCCTAGTTCATGATTGGGATGCAATATTGAATTGTAATGAAATTGTTTTGATTATTGCACAAAGAACGATAGTATCCAAGACAAGAAAATCAAAAAATTTCATAACAATGTAGACGTCTGATATTACCTGTGTGTTTATGAAATTGGTAATAATATTTTTGTTATTTATTTGAGGTGTTAGCAGTATTGCGACTGTTCGCAAATAAGTCCGGAAAGTATTTCAAAGAACGCGATATCGCTCACATAAAACTTTATATATATGCATATATTATTTATCACCGTGATGGCGTATCCTAGTCTGAAATCAGAAATCTTTCGATTATGTTAATATGAATTTTAATGACCTTATTGTTAGAGGCTAAATTACTATTACCTATTTCATGTAATAATGTACGTAACGACGATCGATACTACAAAGAAAAGACTATATAAATGTTTAATACAACTAAGAAAATAGTAGAATACAACAAAATGAAAAAAAAAATGTGAAGTATGATATTAAAATATGATATTTTGTTAGCGCGAAGGTCATTAGTTTTCTTATTAGTGTTAAGTCCAGTTTTCGCTTGTGTCTCCACTGTAATATTGCCGGCCAGTTAAGGCAAGCCAAGAAGAGGAAGACTTATGAAGTACCTACCACAGGCATTGCCCATATACGGCTTGAATTATCCCTGTGCAAATACACGTACTTCTGTTTACGTGATTTCATAGCCAGGTGTACAAACACAGGGACAGGATGTCCAGATGATGAGGAATCTCTCACTTTCATAATACCGAGTTACCAAACCAAAGCCACATCTAACAATCTTTTCAATTTTCTTTTTTCCTAACAAACTTTAGATATTTTTTCCCCCCGAATTATAAGACCAAGAAAAATAAAAGGAGCGAAGAAGTCGATAGTCATGAATAATATATGCAGAAGAAGATACTTTGCGAAGAAGATTCAGTATTAGTTTATAATTTTTTATTTTTATGTAATACATTTACGGAACGAGCCGACGGCCCACCTGGTGTTAAGTGGTAACCTCGGCCCATAACAGCCGATGCGACTTGGGTCCTCCCAAAGTAGGTATGACAAGACCCAAGTCGCATCGTATGCGCCCGTAAATGTGAGACGTGAAAGTGGAATGTGTCATGTGCCTGTAATTTCACCGGCAACCACACCTTTCAAACCGGAACACAGTAACGCGAATGCGTCACTGCTTATCGGCAGAAAAGGGCATGGTGGCAGTACTTCCCCGGACGAACTTGGCGAGAGTTCTACTGCTCTTAAATATATATCAAATGAAATCAATATCTCAAATATATATAATCGGGGTTTTGTTTTTTTTATGAACAAATAACAATTATGTGGAACGGTTAGCGAACATAATTGTCGGGCCACCTGCTGGAAAGTGGTTACCGGCCATCGTTGCTGTCGCATCCTCGCAAACCGTTCAGACGGCGCGGCGCGGCGTGGCCCCTGCATGCAGTCGGGGCTGTGCCGGCAGTATGCCGACTTGTGCCGTATTACCAGGTTTATCGCCTTTTACGATTCGCTTTCCTGGCGGCGGGGAGGATAGAAGTATTCTGCTCCGTCCTCCCACGGAGATAACAAAGATATTCAAGTTTAACAAGAGCTCAAACGCAAAACTTAACGGATGGAAGTTAACTTGCCATTAGAACGCCCAATTATAAAAGGGGGCTAAGAGAGGAAATGAGAAAATGTAGATTAAATGAGTCGGAAAGAACAGAGGAGAAATGGGGGATTATACAATTAGAATTTAGTGAAAGTAAAATAGTGCTTAAAGGTGCATAGTTTGTGGCAAGTCATTTGATTGTAGAAATTAAGGATGAAATGAGAATGAATAAAGAATGGAAGAATTATATGAATTGGAAAAACATGAAGAAAATAGACATTGAAATGGAAAGGGGAAAGGGGAGAAGATGGATGAAAATTGGTAGATAAGAAAAAATATAGGACTGTTTATCTCAATTAATTTAGATCAAAGTCTAAAACAAACGGGAAACATGAAATCGTTAAGTATCTATCGGCAATAGTGGTAATTAATAATGGAAAGGCATGAATGTCATTTTAAATAATAAAATGTCATTTCTGTCACGAAACCTATAAATTATGTAAACTTTTTTACAGTCATAGTTTTTTATTTATTATATAATTAAAATAAGGCAAAGAGAACCATATAATGTTAAGGCACAAAGGTAAAGGCATTCGCTCAAGGGAATGGAAAATTATCCAAAAAGTACAATTATACCAAAGGAATAGAAAATACAAATAAGGAAACGTCCGAAATAACAAGGAAAACGAAAAGAAAAACCCCACAAAGTCAATGTGTAAACTGAATAATCAAGGAGTAGGAGACAAATAAGGATAAAAAATTTGAGAAGTCGGAGATCACTATGAGGAGTATTGTAACAAAAAAATACAATACAACTTAGCGAAGTAGTTGTACGACAAATATTGTTGAAAATTTAAGAAAACTCTAGTATGAAACAGTAACAACTAAGACGAAAGGATACTCGCATAACGAATGATATGAAAGATTAAAAAATCTACTTAAAAACTGTCTCCCAAGTACAAAATATTATCTAAATCGTATGCACGTAAAACCAGAAGATAGTGGGAAAAAATACTATAACTTACGATTGTAACCATATAAATAGGGACAAATATTAAGTCATCTAGAGGAAAGGAAACATTTCAGCAATTAAAAAGTTAAAATCAACAAAACCGTCATAAACCAGACATTATTTACTAAAATTATTTACTGAAACAAAATAGCTTAGATAAGATCTTTGGAATAATTTACAGATCACAGATAAAAATAATTCGCTTGGTTTGGCACCGCGCAAAGGAATAAATATATTTTTTATTATAACAATCAGGGATTATCTACGTTAAGCTAGACGTGGAGCTAAGAGGCGAAAATTTAGAAATGGCATATTTTTACATTAGCATTTTACATTATTATAATAATAAATACCCGTCCTGCCATATTGGGTTAATCGCTCCTTACAATTCGCTTGCCCGTTGGCGAGGGAAATTTTCTACTCCGTCTCCCCACAGAGAAAATGGAAATTGAAGTTAATACAGAAATCCAATTGGTTGTTATTGAAATCAATCTTTTTTTTAACTACACATTTGTGCCATGGCATTCATCAAAACACTGGTGAGGTAATTTCAAATACTCAGTTATTATTATAATTTATTTAGTACAATCATAAATTAGTGTATGTACTAAAGATGAAGTAAAGTTTTGTAGAATATATTCAAGAATAGCGAATATTAATATGTCATTTTATTTTATGAGTTTCAAATGGAATTAAGTCTCAAGATTACCAAAATTGTATGACGAATAGAAAATGATATGAGGAAATTGAAATGCATATCGGGATAAATAGAAACCTGCGGTGGACTGCCAGTTGCATTTATATTTGAATTTTTTTAATTATTAGAGTTTTTCCTTTTTTTTCTTTATATACTAAAATTAAATACCTAATTTTCACACTTAGAAATCAAGATTAGACATCCAGACCCGAAACTAAACATTTGCTATTAGGAACATTTTGTTCCGACGCAGGAATCGAACCTGCAACCTCTACAGCTGCGTCATCAGTAAGGAGCAGAGGTCATCATGAAATCTGAATTAAAACTTATTTAGAATTAGAATTGAACACACGATTATAACTACCTAATTAGATTCTTCTTGAACACACACACACACACACACACACGCATACACACACACCTGAACACTTATATACACTGTGGTATACTCAGCCATTGATTTATTGCTATATCGCTAACATTCCTAGGCTGTCAGTCTGAATTGCACTTTACCGAAAATGTGCTATCGAATTCAACAGACAGCAATCCATTACAATCCCAACTTTGTTGCTAGGTACTTCAAGGAGTTTTTTTTGTTAAGGAAACGGTACTAAGAAAACCAAATTAATTAAATCGTTGACTGAGCCTTATACGGAAAGAAGATATTGAAGAAAATTTTTGATTTTTGGATCCACAAACTCTACTTGTTAGAAATAGCGCTTAGTGCAGAGGTCTATTGTCCACCAATTAATTGATTTTGAGTGTAAAACTTGGAATAAAAATGTAATTAGGATCAAATCATTGATAGAAAAGTCAGTACAAATTATACAATTAATAAGGAAAATCTCTCCGATAATGTGTTAAATATGCCACAGTGTTGAAGCTAGGTGAAATAAATCTAAAGTTACTGGTTAGATTTTCGTTGATAGTACCGTACCAGTAGCGTGAAACCTGACATCGATATTTTAGAAGGATCTTGAATTTTATCAATTTGTGATCGTTAATCTATAATAAGAGAAGACTATAATCGTTGTTTTTAGTTTGCAGTAGTTAATTAGTTTACCAGAATATTATACGGTATTAGGTACGTAATTTTATGTCGTTTGAAGAATATCAACATCATAGTTTTATAAGCACTGCTGCTGGTACGGGACCCCCCCCACCAGTCTTCTCTTGCATTCTAAGTACAGAGTCATATATGACGTCGTCACCATCATCAATTTCACATTTTTTTTCATTTTTGAGGTAGTGGTAATTCTAAAGTACTGAGGTATCATGGCAGCATGGAGGTGGGTACGCACCATTTTCACGCTGATCTTTTAATATTTTTGATTGATTCATGTGATCTTATGTATCTCAATGAATGTATACTTTCAGCTAGACCCTGTTGATATTTGACTGATCTTTTAATATTTTTGATTGATTCATATGATTTGATGTGATCAATATATGCTTTCAACTAAACCCTTTTCACGGCTGTTTGATCTTCTAATATTTTTGATTGATTCATGTGACTTAATGCATGTATACTTTCAACTACGCCCTTCTCACAATTGTTTGATCTGTTAATATTTTTGATTGATTCATGTGACTTGATGTACTTAATGAATGTATACTTTCAACTAGACCATTTTTACGGTTGTATAGTCTTCTAATATTTTTGATTGGTTCATGTGATTTGGTGTGATCAATATATGCTTTCAACTAAACCCTTTTCACGGCTGTTTGATCTTCTAATATTTTTGATTGATTCATGTGACTTAATGCATGTATACTTTCAACTACGCCCTTCTCACAATTGTTTGATCTGTTAATATTTTTGATTGGTTCATGTGATTTGGTGTGATCAATATATGCTTTCAACTAAACCCTTTTCACGGCTGTTTGATCTTCAAATATTTTTGATTGATTCATGTGACTTAATGCATGTATACTTTCAACTACGCCCTTCTCACAATTGTTTGATCTGTTAATATTTTTGATTGATTCATGTGACTATACTTTCAACTAGACCATTTTTACGGTTGTATAGTCTTCTAATATTTTTGATTGGTTCATGTGATTTGGTGTGATCAATATATGCTTTCAACTAAACCCTTTTCACGGCTGTTTGATCTTCTAATATTTTTGATTGATTCATGTGACTTAATGCATGTATACTTTCAACTACGCCCTTCTCACAATTGTTTGATCTGTTAATATTTTTGATTGATTCATGTGACTTGATGTACTTAATGAATGTATACTTTCAACTAGACCATTTTTACGGTTGTATAGTCTTCTAATATTTTTGATTGGTTCATGTGATTTGGTGTGACTACATTGAAGTTTACTTTTAACTAGACTTCAAAAAAACCTTAACAACTTTGGTGTTATTTTTTGATGGGTGAAATTTCGTTATAATTTAGGTTTATTGTGTTTTTGCTCGCTAAACACGAATTTCCAACTGTTCTCTATGTGTGTAAGATACTGATTCAAGATGTTACTGGTTCAAAAATGTAAACGGTCACTTTCCATTTCGTCTATATTTTTGATCGTTTCCAATGGTGCGCACTTTTTTGAAGGACAGCTCTCCCTAAATTACTTACTAGACCTAAAATTTAATTATAATTTAAACTAACGACCCTATGACTATTGGTGAGGCTTAGAGAGGTGTATTTTCTAACTTGTTAAGTGTTTTAGTCGCATGTTCGTTCTAGTTGTTGTCTAACAACTAGAATCATCATCGTCATTTTCATCTTTACCGTATCATTTTTTTTTGGGATTCATTACTCGGAATGTTGGAGTCGTTAGTAAACCCGTTCTCCTCCTAACTATAATGTACTTTATTTATTGCTCAGCCTTACCATAGCCTCTACTTTAGCCATTCAGTCTGTTAAGTGTTCACTTCGAAAGTAAAATCGATAAGTTGGTAAGCATTCAAAATTAGATTTTACACGTAACACTGACCACATACAAAGACTCTGCACATCACGGTAGCCCACCAATATATACCGGTCAGATCGTGTAACCCAATATAGAAATTTTCATTTCTTATTGCTTTATTTATTATTGCACATGCCGTTCAGTTTTAAATTTTTCATTGGCTTATTTGTGTGTTCATTCGATGACGTTCTCAGTTTTTTTCTAGATGTTGCTAGACGTTAATTTCGCTTTCCGATGACTTTAGACCAATATTTTAAACAAATATTCTATATACTCAACTTGCCTTTTTTTCATGATATAACTAATTTTTGTGTACGCAGAAGCCAGATGGGTCTCCAATATTTGCTTTCCACAAGGTAATCGTGCATTTGATTTGATTTTTCTATATAACGTAACATCAAGCAATTAATGAAATGAATTTTCACGTCTGGTGTGTGTTTGTCACCTCTTTGAGTATATAGTTTTATTTGTACAGAGTTTTCCTCTAAGAACTATTGATTTCCTTTTTAATTTCATTGCTTCTATCGACTTAATGCACAAAACAAGTTTTTTTTTTAAATTTTTAACATGTTTTTTTGTATTAAATAGTTTTTTGTAAGTTTGTATTTTTTTTTTTGTGTTTTTTTTTCGTTTTTTTTTATTTCTATGCTATAAAAATAAAGTTGCGATCTGGAGATAGTCCACCACAGTCATACAATCGATAATTTAATAGAATAGTTTCAGTAGTAAGAACATATTTTTTTTATTACTGCTATGGTCTCATGATTCGGAACACTTTTCTTTAGAGTATAATATTGAAGAAAATGCTTAAGATTAATGCAATTTTTCGAAAATTCTTTCAGCTTGTCTTTGAAACCTTTGCAAGATCTGCCAAAGCATAAATCATACTTATCTGAGAAGTGCTGTGATGGTATGACTAGCTTGTATCTTCAGTCAATCACTCAGATGAAGTTAATTCTAAGGCCGATCTCGAGTGACATATTTTTTCTGGAGTCAAGTCGTTTGTTGACAATGAATGACTGAAAACTGACCTGAAGGATTATATTAAGATTTAGCATTATTGGCAACTCTTATGCTTTATGGCACCGAAATTTTAATCAGAATATCTCACAATAAAAATCGAGACTTTAATTGACTTGATAATAAAACTTTAGAAGAACTTTATATTAATGCCACTCAAATGATTGTACTTTAAATAAACTGCATGAATACTTTTCGAGAAATATTTAGAGGAAATATAAGATAGCGTATACATAGTTATTTTTCTAATTTGGTTCGATCAGAGAAAATGTTGTAAAATAAGGAATGCGATGAATTAACTAGCCAAGAACATCTAACTGAAGAAGATACACCAGATATGATAATATTTGGGAAATGTGAGACACAATGTGAAAATATAGTGGACCTGCCACATGACTGCCCCTTAGGGCAAGGTAGTGCCCCTCCCCGCACTACCTAGTGTAGCTCGACCCTGACTGGATACTACTCCTTTTAGGATGTATACAAAGAAGTGAAGGGGATATATTTCACAAGGAAATGACAGCATACAAATAGAAGGAATAGAAATAAATTAAAAAAGATTAAGAGAAATTGCGCCCGAAGTCGCTGACGATGCCCCACCCCGCACCAATCTGTGTAGTTCGCCCTTATGAATCCATGGGAATATGCAAAAAGTCATAGATAAGATCGAAGAGAAGAATAGATAAAGATAATGTTGCTCAAGAGCAGAAAGTACACATTAACTTACATCTTCTAGAGTAAACAGAAGATGTCCACTGATATGAGGTGTCCCTCTCCGCACCACTGAGCGTATTTCCGTCCTATCAAGTATCTACTACACAAATTACTCCTTCCGAGAATACACAACACAGGAAAGCCCGCACAACTCAGAGTGATTTCGCACTAACGAGTAACAACTTCTTAGTAAATAGAATAAAACAAAGAAAAGGATACGTGCTGGTCGAATTGATGCAAGTGCGGCGTCAAGCTACTACTCGGGAGAGTTTCGCCAAGAGAATAATAAACGATGGAATTAGAAGGGACTGCCCTAAAAGAGCAGGGGAGTGCCCCACCCCGCACGTCCCCGTGCAGCTCAACCAGTGACAGTCTCCGTCTACTCCGTCCCCTGGAGATATCACAAAAACACGGTGAAAGAAGGCAGAAGAAGGAGACGAAGAAAAGGGCTGAAAACCCATCTATGTTTTATGCCCCAACTCTTATCTATCCTCTAGATAAAACCAATATCTATTTCTACTTAACGCAATATACGATGCAAATAAATAGGTACAGATTTTGGTCTGATCTGGAGAACGGATAAGCGAGCGTTCACTGCACAGCAGTCGAAGGTACAATAACCTACAATATGTAACATTAGCAACGAAGACATTTGAACCAAATGACAAATCACCAATAGGGCAACTGTATATAGTTACTATAGGCAAAGCGTCATCATCCTATTTACTGACACTTTCAACTTCACACTTGGATGTTTCCAGTACCTTCACTCGGAACACTATACAATGTCAGTTAAATATTTTGCCATGTAACTTAAAAGGGTAGATTTTTTCTTTTTTTTTGTGATAAATCTGGAGCTTTAGTAGCTTGTTACTGCCACATCCCAGAGCCACATCCAAATAATCAATTCCATCCTCTCTTCATGGCCGTTAATAAGCTAATAGAGCTTCAAAGGCAACTAGTGTCTCACATACTAAACTGCCCGGCCAGCAGTCGGTATTCTGCTACAAACTCTACGAATTTATATGATTTTCAACGATCGTTAAAATAGCTGTTTCAAGGGTTGAAGACCATTCATTGGTCGTGGCTTATGATCGTCTAACGGGTGAGCGCCTTATATTAGTTCGTTTTCGTGCTTGTCGTTCATTTAACCTAAACTATTTCAGACTACGATAACAATTTACCAACGTTGTTTTCTTTCAGGATCCTTTCTTGCCTTTTAATAACTTGATAATTTCAATCGAATCGGACACTAGCATCGTAGTCTTTCAGAATTTCAGACTTTACAACTCATTTACAGTTAGGGAATTTGGCTTATTCAACAGTCATATGGCGGTTGTTAGTGGTTCTCTTAGTTTTAGATTTCATAAACTTCTCATGGTGATTGTAATACTTGTTTTGAACTTGTGTCTAATGACTCACTCAATTATAATAGAGTTTTAAAGGTGTTTCTAAATAACGAGTGACTTAAATTACGTATTAAGTCGGCTAATGTAGAACGGCATTAAATTACGTAAGCCAATGAGGAATGAATACATGAACCATTAAAATGTTCCAAGACATTACTGCTGAGCAAAGACAATGAGTTGTATTAATTTGACAGAACTTTTTGGATTTGATGGAAGACATCTTTCTTTCATTAGTTTTGATGAAATAGTTTAGTAAACAGCTTGCACGTTTGTGTCAATTCCGATTTGGATTTTAGTGTTATCATAGTGGTATAGGCCTCAAGTTATCGCATTTTGACTTCACTCCCTCAACGTTATCAACTTAGGCCTGAGACCGTAAACTTTGGTAGTAGTTTTATGCCTGCTTTGTCTTTTATGATTGTGTTTTCGCTTTTATTGTTTCTCAGTTTCCTGTGCAGGTCAATCACGCTGTCTCTACGATGTAAAAGGGCATTGCTTCTCTTCAATGTGGGATGAAAGATAAGCCAGTTCCCTCCACAATTACTTATAATGATGATGATGCATATTGTGTTCAGTATGATCTCTAAATAGAGTACACAAAAATATTTTCTCGATTAGTTCAAAATACAGACTTCTGATTTTGAGATTGTGGAATCCGAGTTTTTTTATGGTTGCACTCCAATAACCAAACGTGACACTGGCTCAGTAACACATATATCTTTATGTGCTCTCGGTTATATTTTCTGGGCCAGTCCGCCAAACCATTATATTCATTGTCAGTATGATGTACCGCATGCATAAAGAGTGGTGTCAAACTGTCTAGTTTCAATCACCACATGTGCGTCTGACCAGTCCGTCAAACCAGTACATTGTATATATGACGTATTCCATGGATAAAGAACTGTGCTATCGTAACATTTAGTTTCAATCAACATATGCCTTTCTAGCCCAGTCCATCCAGTCAGTTCAATATTCCGGTTATATAGTTATCATATGCACAACTAACTGCGAGGCCTAATAATTTATAACGCTATCCGAACATGACACCTGGCCCTTTAGCACAAGTTTACACGTGTTCACAATGTGTGATATTTGGCCCAGTCCTATCATGTCTCATTGTCCCATTCTGACAGAAAGTATTCCAAATGGGAATAAAGGATCTGTTTTGACATCTGACCCCAAGAAGCGTCACCCAACTACCGTCCCCTAGTCCAAGCTTACTCCTACAATAACATCGAATGTAAACTAGAATATAAATATATAGAAAGGGTTTGTCTGCTTAAACTGTATACGTTTAAGAAGAAAAACTCCTTCGTAAGTCCTAACCTATTGATTACTAACGCGGTGTAAGCGAACTATTACGAAGAGTCCAATAATTACGAATCTAGACATTGATAAACACCGACAATAATGCGCATAAAAGAAGTCTTATTACCTAAGTTTTAGAGTACCTATAAAATTCAATATTTAAGATCAAAAGATGGATGTTCTTTTGTAAAGTACTTTTATATCATCAAATCAGAAATAGCATTGAAATTGAAGTGTATAATATAGATTAAGAAAATGTGGAAGGTGAATCCCCTTATAAACGAGTGACATGTAAAAAGTTTATCAAGTAAATAAATGAGTAAAAATACGCGCTCAATGCCCTCAATGGAGGTTTTAGGTCTGCGTATCAGTCTTTCTCACTGCATCTGATCTATCAGTCTCTAAAACGTCTGTTTTCCTTCTCCCTGTAACACTATCACATCAGCTCTCCTGGCACCCCCTTCTCCGAGTACCCCCTGCGTTGCATTACATGGAGATTCTGAAAAACAACAGTTCTGTACTGTTGTTGCCTGACCTAAGCAACAAATATTAAATAGATAAAGAAGATCCCTACCGTTCGTGCAACGGATTTTGACAACTGTACCGTTGATGCAAAATGTTTTAATCTTTTACCATTCAGCAAACATGGAAATAGATAAATATATACAAGGTTATTTCATACATCGATACTGTTTTTTTTTTGTTTGATCGTTACTTCAACGAGCGCGAGTTCAACAAGCTTCTAAGCAAATTATATTGCAGCATATAGTAATAATATTACATGGTCTCAAATAAAAAAGCTGCGGCCGTTGCGACGGTGCTCTGTTTGAGTAAGTAATGCACGTCTCATGTAACATATAATTATTTTGCAGGGACAACGACACAAGAAAAACAGTAAGCTTTTGCTAGTTTTCATTATTTTAAGTTAGTTATTGTTATTCTCTGATAAATTTACGGTTGGGGTCTTTCAGGATGTGTATACAAAAAATAACCTTGTATTGATTTTATTATTTACATACTTATAATTTGGTCATTTCCATCTAACGTTGCCAAGATCCATTGTCAGAACAGTAAAGTTATAAATAAAATCTAAACTCACCCGGCATGCGTTGAGATGTATCTCCATGTTCAAACCCAAATCCTTCTACAGACAGCGCGTTTATACTACAACAATTACGACATAATATAATCTCCCATCATACGTATCAGTTTCAGTATAATGTTTGTTTGACTCAATGGTTCCGGTTCGAAAAGTGTGGTTGCTGGTGAAATTACAGGCACACGAGACATTCCACGCTCACTTCTCAGAGTTACGGGCGTGGGTACCTACCTAATTAAGAGATGATTCAAGTCGTATTGCTTGTTACGGGCGGAGGTTACCAATTAACACCAGGTGGACTATCAGCTCGTTGGGTAACTGCATTAAATATAAAAAATACGCACCAAAATGTTTGAACGCACAGGAATCCAGTTTATCTTGAAATAATAACTTTTTTGTGATTTTCTTCGTTTATTTTTTATTTTTTTGGTTTTTATAATTTATTTGTACAGGATTTTCCTTCCTTATAAGTAAAACATTCATCCCAGGTTTTTCACCTGCAACAAAACAGAGTTTAAATTAGTAATACGAAATAGCTAGTAATTCCAGCAAATGAACCGAATAAATATACTTACATTTCTCTCACCATATTACGCTCTGGCCAACAATATTCTTCATACTTCCGGAAGAGAAAAGCAGGTTACCATACACACACACATATATATAACATATAAGTAGTACTAAGAAACCGAAAAAAGTGAAGACGGACCTGCAATTAAATTTATATAATTAGTAAATTGGATATCTAATATAAATAAACAGAAAATTAGCGCTTAAATTATATACCCTATAATACCTGTTAAACTGAATTGGACTCATATGTTCCAAAAGGAGTCCGACCCATCTTCACCTCATTGGGAACAACATCGAGATTAATCATAAAAGGACACACAGATTACACACCGAAGAGACATCGAGGAGTAAATATGTGCTTATTGCATCTAACTTATTTACTTCAGATTTGATCGACCACATTTAGGGGTCTGTCTCAATAATGGGCCCAGGCCGTTCGTCGTCGGTCACGTTCGTTTTATGTCATGAGAACTTTCGGTCCGTACATTACGTTTTATTTGTACAGCAGTTCTCGTCTTACTTTCATAGCATAGTAGCGGCCCTATTCAAGCTACTTCGAACATAACCAGTTAATTTCCATGTATCCCTCGGTTTCAGTCAAGCTCTGATCATTTTGCTTTCTTCCTTTTTATTTTCAATCTTCTGTGCTCTGCCTCGTATTTTTAAGTCTTCATGTGTGCTGTGTCGCCAGATGTAATAGTAACCAGTTATAGCGAAGCTGCTGGAGGCAGGGGGCCGTTTTCATTGAGCAGAGTTTTGATGTTGTTTACACAGGCGGATGCTGCTGTCCATCCCCTGGATTTGTTTCCTTAGTCGCCTCTTACGACACCCACGGGAAGAGAGGGGAGGTCCTATTCTTAAGCCGGAACCCCAGGCGTACATCGCTGTTTTATCTAATTAATGGGAATTAACACTCCTCCAGCAGAAGGAGATCCCTTTTCGACTTCAGAGCACAGTTTTTTCGATCCACCTTGGTCATTCTCAGCCCTCCGCTTAGGCGCCGGGGGTCTCTGTAAGTTAATGATGCGCATTCCGTTGCGGTCTGTCATATTAAGTCCATCGATATTGCCCAGTTTGAGGGCCTTCGGTAGCACCGGCAGGGCGGGGAAAGTAAACCCCTTCGAATCGGTCTCGTCGCGCGGGGCGGAATGGTGCAACTGGTGTTTTTTACCCTTGCCGTCTATGATAGTTGTCAGTCTCTTCGTATTCGATGAAAATTGTGTCATGATGTGTGTAAAAGCGCTGTTGAGCCGGCCAGGTGTAACTTGAGCGGCATTCCATCTGTCTCCGAGGCCGGAGCGGCGTGGCTCTGGTGCGTCCACGCGCGGCGCGTTGTCGGCAGTTGCAAACTCCGCCCGTTGCCCGCATGATAACCTGTACATGCGCTGCCACTTGGTAGCTATCATAGCGTGGCCCATTCTTACTTCTGAAAATATTAATGTTTTACTAAAGTGTTTATTAAACTTTGGATAAATAAAGATTGAAACATTTATTATAACTGTCGCCAGGCATATTAATGCATTCGCATCTCACGGTAGCTATCATAGCGTGGCCCATTCCTATATCTGAGAATTACTAATTTTGTAGTGTTTTGTACTAAAGTGTGTATTAAACGTTGGATAGATTGTTGTTGGCTTATTAAATTGATGGTTAATTTCTGCCTACAATAATAAACAGTTCTTTTATATAATTTTTAACTTTTTATATACTTTTTATATACTTTTATACACTCAATGTTATAGAGATATTTTAAAACGACTAGGTCGCATTCATTATAACATATTTTGTTTTGTAAACTCTTTACGAGTAAATATCTATTAATTGAAAGATCGTCATATTTCTAGTGATAACTTTTTATATTCTACGGCAACTGCATGATTTCTTGGGTTTCACAATGAACTTTTTGCAAGTAACGGTTTCAAACCTTTCACTCTTATTGTTTGTTATAAAATATTCCGAGCTTATGACAGCCAAAAAATGAGACTACCATTGATTAAAATTCATGGGTCCTATTAAATGAAATATGAAGAAGTTCCCACAGGATAGGCACCGCCTTTGCAGTCCTGTGGTTGCAAGCAGTACGTGGCAGCTAGACATTTGCTTTATTGAAGTGAATCGAAATGATTGCTAGAGCTAGACCGTCGCGTCGTAAACTCGACCCTCCTGATGGTATGCGAGACGCGGGGGCGGTGTAGTATAAATGTGTCTATATGCGTGTCTCATTCTTATTTCTGAAAATTATTACTTTTGTATAGTGTTGTTCTAAAGGTGAGTATTAAACGTTGGATAAATAGAGTTTCAAATTTATATTATAACCTTCGCTATGCTTATTAATTGAAAAATGTAAACTCGTTTTTTCACTGTTGTAACATTATTTATTTAATCAAAACATTACTCTCATTTTCTATACATTGCTGCCATCTAAACGGAAGTTCATTTATGCCTTTATGATAGAACTCTGGGTATCTAGACTCGACAAACTGTGTGAAAGCATTTTGTACTGCCTCCTGGGAAGTTTTTTTTATCACGTAGAACATAGTCCAAATCACGATAAAAATGGTAGTCCATTGGAGCAAGGTCTGGCGAGTACGGAGGTATGGTTTCTAACTGCAGCTCCTGTAGAGTTACAACGGCTTCTCGTGCAGTGTGAGGTCTTGCGTTATCATGGAGCAATAATGGTGAAGATCGATTCACGAGTCGGGGCTGTTTCACTGCCAGTTTCGCCATCATTATTCGAAGTTTGACACAGTAAACATCTGCTGTTACTGCCTGACCAGACCTGATAAAGCTCTAGTGAATAACACCATGAAGAGACTACCAAACAGTTACTATTACCTTTTTATTGGTAAGCTTTGCTTTAGGGCACTGTTGCGGCGTTTGACCTGGGGTCAACCATTGCATTTTTCGCTTACGGTTATCGTAAACAATCCAATTTTCGTCACATGTCACAATTCGATCCAATATTCCTTCATCTCTGTACCGATTCAACAAGGCAACACAAGTTTCAAGACGGAATCATGAGGCACCCATTTTTCATATTATTTTATCTCACTGATTTGATGCATATAATAATAATAATATATCAAATCAAATTTATTTTCTCTCATAAAACAGAGTATAAAGTATAAAAAAATGTAAATATTTAAACTGCTTTGTGAAAGACTGGTGCCTGAAATAAGTTTATGTAAACCTGTGACACAGGTCACCAGTGCACTCCGCGAATGTAATCCTAAAATATTTTAAATATGAAAATTTGAGTCAACATTGTAGGGTAACGGTAAACCATGCAATTCCTGGGTAGTTTGACTCGAATCGGCTTCCTCCATCACCTAAAAAAAATAAATAAAACACTATTGTAAGAAATAATTTGCTTTATTGAAAAAAATTATAAAAATGTATTCGGAGCTGTGGTGCTGGTATTATGGAACCCAGGTTCCAAATTACAGGTATGTAATAAATTTACTTACAAAAATCTCAAATATAATATTCTGCGTCGTAGCCTATGCATTCACTATGTGCCCACAGCCCACATGATTGGCACTGAATCCAAGTTTCACCCCGTTGATTGTTGGAGTAATTTTCAGAACAATAAAATCACCAAGCATCATCGTGGCTTGTGGGCTGGGCATGCACGGTAGCATTTCCTTACAATACAGTGTCGCCTGAAGAAACAGATGATTCAGAATCTGGTGAGGTAGATTCCTGGCTATTTGGAGGAGTTCTAGAAGAGTTTGCTATTCTCTGCCTACCACTACGTCCACGAGCTTTGCCTCGATCTCTTCCTCTCTGCGCTATAGGCTTGATTGACTCCTCAAGTTGCTTTTTGTAAGGAGATCCGGTCAATAAAGTAACGGCAGATGACTTGCAGCCTCTGTTAGATTTTCCATAGTAGTCTTCTTCTGTATATTCTTATCTTCTGTATATATCTGTAGTATTTACAACCTCATCGGAAGGTCACTGTGCACAAACCTTTGCAAAGTAGTTTTTGGGATACTATAAAGTTGAACCACTTTTGTCAAGCCCATTTTTTTTTCTCTTACTGCTTTTACAGTTTCTATCGTATTACTCCTCTAGTTCAACTTTTCTTTTCGGCTTCGGTTTGGGTGACAATTTAATTCGAGGCATTACAAACCTAGAAAAAGTCATGTTAAATACTTTGCGGGTAATTTGGAACAGCACCTATGGGATTCCAAATTTAAAACCTTACTATATTAGCAAATAAGGAAGAAAACTAAAGCTAGATAAAATAAATCTTAATACTTACTTGTGTCAATCTGAACTTATGCGTATAGACTTCCTTTAACACCCACTGTATGTTTTAGACTAAAATAAAAACTTTAGAGAATATTAACGAATTTAAGAAAAAAACGTTTGCGAGTGACGCTAAATTTCAACTTCGTATAACAGATTCCAATTCGTTGCATAGTTGGCGGTGAATACATTCTATGATATCAGTTCAACGTCATTACATAGTTTTGTAAACAGATATCGCTGTCTATTTCTGAGATATTAAGGGGTTCCAAATTATCAGCGGGTTCCATATTACCACCTCATCCCTACGTTTTAACATTTTAGCTGAAATTTAAAAAATGAGCTTTAAAAACTCATAAAATATTATATCACATTCGCTCGCTACGCACATTTATAAAATGTTAAAGGAAAATAAGATAAAAAAAAAAACGCAATTGCAAAACTCACTATATAAATTCAGTAACATTCGCTTCAGCATTAGCGTTCAACACGCGCTCCACATTCGCATTCAAAATTAAATGAAGAAATTCGCAATGGCATCTTAGTATCCGCCGAACTCCTAATAATGCTGGAACAGCAACTCATCCTGACTGAAAACAACTCCAACTTTCACTGTAATGACAACTTGTTCTACGACAAAATTCAATTTGTGCTTAAACGATAACGCATTCTTCAACTAACTCCAACTGGTGCTGGATGGAATACTCGTCCTACAACTTACACCAACTCGTGCTGGATTGACAATGTATCCATCAACTAACTCCATCTTATTCTGGAACGACAACTCATTCTCCAACTAAACGAACTCTTCTTAGAAGGACAAATCATCCTTCAACTAACTCTAACTCGTGCTGGAATGACAACTCTTCCTCTACCTAACTTCAAATCGTGCTGGAATGACCACTTAACCTCTAGCTAACTCCAACTCGTGCTGGACTAACAACGTATCTTTCAATTAACTCCAACTCGTGCTTGAATGACAACTTATGCTCTAGCTAACTTCAAATCGTGCTGGAACGACAACGCATTCTCCATCTAACTCTATGGATCCTCTATGATGGAACAACAATTCATCCTCCAACTAATCGAACTTTTCTTGACACGGCAGCTCATCCTTCAAGTAACTCTTAACTTCATGCTGGAACGACAACTCATCCTCTACCTAACTCCAATAAATAATGCTGGAATCACAACTTCACCTCTAGCTAACTCCAAACTCGTGCTCGACAGCGAACCCTTCAACTAACTCCAACGCTGAAAAGACAAGTCATCCTCCAACTAATCCATTCTTCTTGAAACGACAGGTCATCCTTCAACTTACTCCAACTCGTTCTGGAATGAAACTCATCCTCTTCCTAACACCAACTCGTGCTGAAATAACAACTTGTCCTCTAGCTAACTTCAACTTGTGCTGGAACGACAAAGCATTATTAATCTAACTCCAACTTATGATGGAATGACAACTCATCTTTCAACTACTCCAACTCGTCCAGGAAAGACAACTCATCCTTCCACTCACTTGAACTCGTGCTGGAACAACAACTCACACCTCCATCTTACTATAACTTTTCCACTTTACTCTGTATTGTGCTAAAAGGCCGATTAGTACCTACTCTGCTTAACTCAGACCAAGTTATGATACGGCATCATATTTTCAACTAACGCCAAGTGTGCTGAAACGACACCTCAATAATGCAACTAGCTCCAACTCGTGCTCGATCGACAACTCGTGCTCCAACTAACACCATCTCGTGCTAGAATGACAACTCATTCTCCAACGACTCCAGCTTGCGCTCACACGACAACTGACTCCAACTTCGCTGAAACGACAGTTAATTATCTGTCTAACTACTAACTACGCTGAAATGATAACTCATTCCATAACTAAATCCAACTTATGCTGGAATGAAAACTCTTTTTTCGACTTATTCTGACTTGTGATAAAATACCCACTAATATTATTTTCATCTAAATTCAAGTTATGCTAAAAATCTTCTTATCCTCCAACTCGCACTTAACTGAATGTACAAAGGTATGCTGAAAAGACAATTCAATACTACGACTAAATTCAACCTCCGCTGAAAACAACTCATTCAACTACTATATCCAACTTATGCTTAAAAGACAAGTTATGTTCCGCCTAACTTTGATTTGTGTAAAAAGCCAACTAATACTCCGCGTAAATCCAAGTCTAGCTAAAATGTTAACACATATTTCAACTTGATACGACAAATAGTCAAAGTCAAAAATCTTATTTCCATAGAATTCATAAAGAAATGACTTGGAAACGTCAATAATATTCAAAACATAAGGTCACGCGTACTTATCGCTAAGTTTGACGCTTGTTCAAACCCTGACCGACCCTCCATTGGGAAGATGGGGAAGAGAATACTGCGACTAACTCCACTTGTTCTAGAACGAACTACAATACTGGTATAATAATGGTGTAACGATATCACAGAGTCTTAAAGGCCACATGTACTGAAACAACTTCCTCAAGCAAAATATGCTGTAATGACAGCTCATTCTCCGACTTCCACTAAAGCCAATAAAAATTATCTTTCCCCAAAACGGATATTTTGAAACTCGGCGGACAGGCGCATGCAAGGCTAGTGAGGGCACTGGCCTTGCAACGATGATATATGATGATAACAAGAATTTAGTTTACATGCTATGCAACAGGTTACTGAGGTACGAGAAACCAATGCGCATTTCAACAAAATATGCCTACTGCGCAGTTATACCCTTCAATTATTCGCCTCGCCCACTTCTTCATATAAATGTAGAAGGGCGATAATGATTTGATTTGATTGTAGAGACATATATAAATGTGGTTCCGAAAATCTTGATTTAATTTTGCCAAAAAAAAGCCTAAGAAATGAAAACAACGAACTAAAATAACTTCAGACTCAGACTGATTAGAACATAAGTTCTCAGTTGTTCAAACCGAGTCTAGCAATACGAAACTGCTTACGTACTGCGTCAGTGGCCTATGCCACGGCAGTCGGCAGTTTGCAGCGGCCTATTGTCGCCTCCCACTGCATTTCTTGCACGTTTCATTCACCACGGCCGCGGCCCCGCGTGACGATTTCAGACGGCAAGGATGGACAAGTGACAGAATTGATAAAAATGTTCAACGATTAAAGAAACACTGATAAAATATATAAAAAAATTGTCGCTGGATATGAGCAACGTTTGGAAATTACGTAATTTATGAACTTTCAATAGAAACCCATTGATATACAAAAATTAAGACAATTTAGACTACCTGAAAAAGCACATAATAATTGAAGACTTAGACATATTCAAATAGATCATTTGAAAGGAAATAAAAAACAAGTGGTTATGGAAAATTATAGCCGGGTGATTCCAATAGTGATCTAAATTCGAAAAAATTAGTTTATTTAATATATTTTTTAAATTAATCGTTTAAATTCGTTACTTGACTTAAATAGAATTACTCAAATCGAGAAAAAAAAGACACATTTAAATCAATATAAGAAACACCCAGCTGGCTTACCGCAAAGACTGTGACGGTGCGACGGCAGGAAACTTACATTCTGGTTCTCAAATTTGGATCGGCATGTTACGGGCACCACGCCAAAGCTCCCGGTTTCTTTTAAATTAAAATAACGAAAACTAATTAGTCATCCGGACCCGAGAATGAAAACCGCGAAAACCGAGAGAGAGACTTAGAATTTATTGGATAGACACTGGACGGTATAGCTTCAGTTGTTAGGAGACGTGCGCTACTAGTGAGATCCGGATGACTAATGGCAGATCTCGGTGGCTGTGCGGACCTCCTGTACATCCCTGCGACAACGGCGCATGTGCAGCCGCGTCCGACGTACCCCCCGGTGGGTGTGGGGTGGGGTGGATGGGGTAGTAATCCTATCCCGCCCGACAAGAGGACGGGGTAAATCCGGCTGCGCGGGGCGAGAGGGGGTGCATCTGAGAACCCCAGACACTCCCCATTTGACGCATTGCGGATTATCGATTAGTGCACTTTCGGGACAACAAAGAACATTCGGGAAGGGCCGTTGAAAGATATACAAATAGACCTTACAGACAATTTAACGAGATAGCTGTCTCATGGGTATTGTTGAAAGACTGGTATTGCCCATTATGAAACTATATGGGATTATGGATATTATGGATAGGCTTCAATAAATTTAATAGTTTGTTCCTAGATTCTCGATATCTCTTCTATCGAGTTTATATTATACTCTAATATACAAAATAAACAATTTATCGGATTTATTCACAGTAGACACTTTAAGACGGAATATTCAGGCAAACCATAATCAGGCGTAATTAACGCTAAGTTTGACACTCGTTCCAAACCCAATCCAACCCTCCATGGGGAGAACAGATAAGAAACCCCTAAAGGATGGATTCCTATTTTCAAGCCCGATTCTTGTAAAAATTGTAGTGATTACATCTAGTTACTTAGTTTATTACATGGATTACTACATAATACCGGAATGCATGAGATATTACTAGATATTATGTTTGTGTGTGTGTGTGTGTGTGTGTGGATAATAAGGAAGCCCACTGGTTGAGAATTTATTGCTATCGATGATGGTAACTGGAGTTTTATTCTCGGCTCGATGTGAGATAGTACAAATCCAACTTAAAATATTCGAGAATAGTTCAGGAAAACCTCCGTAGCAAACGCATGCGTCAGTTTCCGATCAATACTGGGCTACTGGGACTGCACAGAGTATTTGAAGCACGGGGAGAGGAGGTGAGGGAGAAGCTTGGTACCTTATCTTCAGAACGTATTCTGAACAAAATTTGGCAGTAGAGATACTTTGTAGTCTCTACTACGGGATTTCATTTTGAGTTTTTAATACTTATTTCATAGAAGATTCGTGTGAAGCTTTCTTGCATTTGACATGCCTCACAGCTCAGTTGGTAGTAACTCTGTCTTCTGCGTAGGCCGTGGGTTCCCACCCAGGACAAACATTTGTATAATGAATATAGATGTTTGTTCCATGTCCGGGTGTTAATATGTATTATATGTAAGTATTTACAAAAAAGTATATGAGTATTCCCATAGTATATAAGGTTTCCTATGTTACAAACTATGCTACTTTGGGGCTAGATGGCGCTGTGTGTATAATATTGTCCACCAATATTAAGAATTAACAAATTATGTCAGTCGAAGAAACTAAATACGGGTAACCTATATACCTACGTCATATTTAAAATATATTCTAGCAACATGAAGGCTTCGCATATAAATAAAAAAAGTATAAAAACATATCCTTGTCTTTAAACAAGTAGTTTTTGGTAGGTGGAAAAATTATTGAATGTTATGATTCAAATACACATAATTGTTTCAAATGTTTTTTTAATTAAAGAAAAATGTTTATGTGTATGCTTTACCTATGTATTTTATTACATTTTTAAATTTAATGTTTGTTGTTGAAAATAAAAATTTCATTTCAAATTTATTTTCATTTCATTTCTTTTCAAATGTAAAATAACAACTGAATAACCTGTTTATCTGTAAAACAAAGGTACCCGTGTAGTCGTGAGAAATTTGAAGGCGTTACGAAAGCGAAGTACCCAACTGTAAATAGCATTTCCGCGTTAACAAGTGGTCGGGACAGTAGGCGTGGCATTCAGCAGGGTGATGTGAAATGGGAAACGCGTGGGTGGGGTGGGGGGTGGCTTTCCGACGTGAGAGAGGGGCAGGGACGGGGACGGGGGGGGGACGGGTGTCAGGGTGGGCCACGTCAGGTCAGTACGCGCCGCACTAGGGGGAAAGAGAATGCAACAGGATGCGGCGGGTACGGTTGCACATGCGCCACGCGGCATTCAACAACGCAAAAACTTAATTACGATTCCCGTATCGCCTAAAAAGAAATAAAAAGATTTTAGAAGAGGAAGTTTTTTTATACGGTTCACTAAACTGCTAATAAACTTGTACACTAAATTCCGCAGCAACATTATCAATAATACTTTGACAAACACATTTTAGCCTAGAGAGCTTTAATCGTGACCGGTTAAGTCTCATCCGCATTGGGAAATGTTTGTATCGCAACATGGTTTTGGTATAAGTATCGCCACAAGTTTTGAAGAATCATAAAAAAATAAAAGCGAAAATCTGACGAGCTTTTAGACTTTGCACTAGGCATTTCATCTGTTTTTCTCAGCCAGAGAGTAAAACAAATATACATACATACATACATAAAATCACGCCTGTTTCCCGGAGGGGTAGGCAGTCAGGTTTTCCACCTGCTACGATCCTGACCTCCTTAGCTTTATCCACTCTCATCACATTCTTCATGCATGCTCGGCGGTTTAGGGTACTCTTGACTTGGCCTTTTTACAAAACGTCACCGATTTGGTCTAAGTATGTACGCCGAGGTCTACCCCTTCCACAGGTTCTATTCACACTCGCTTTATGCACTTGTTTCTCCATTCTTCTTTCATTAATCCTCTCTACGTGTCACAATCATCTGAGCATACCTCAATCCTCGTAAAAAATATAAAACAAATATCTTATGAGGTAACTGATCAAACGCTTGTTTTTGCTACATTTTTTGCTACTTCATAATAGATACCTAGGTATGTATGTATGTTTACGTTACGTTTGCGTTCGTGGATAATATCGAAGTAGTGAAGCCAAACTTATTTTGGGACGTTTTATAAATGTTGCTGATACTTAAAGATATGTCACTTGAATAGATTTATTTAGTCAGTACCTATATCGACATATTATTCCATTTTAACAGCGGGGCTGTATTAGTTTATAATATGACTTAGATTAAGTAGTTTAAAATATACTTTATGAATCCTACTAATATTATAAAGTTTGTACGGACGTTTGTTACTCTTTCACGCTCAAACGGCTAAATGGATTTGGATGTAATTTGGTACCAAGATAGCTTATATCCTGGATTAACACATAGGCTACTTTGATCCCGGAAAAGTGCAGTGTTCTCGTGGGATTACTTATTCACCGCGGGTAACACCGCGGGGCGCAGCTAGTAAGTAATATTCATCAAAACATTCAAAGTAAATAGGTAACTGCGTAGATTCGTATTGATCGGTGTCGTCACCCGTTAGCGCATGTGTTAACGCAAGAGGTGGAACCCCATCCCCTCGATTTGCCGGATGCGTTTGCTATCTCGCTCCTGGCTCCTAGAAGCTTCCAGTATATTGACCACCCTGAACACCCCCATGGGGGGTAGGGGGGGTTGCCGCAATCAGTTGCCTTCTCGCTCTATTTACTAGAAGTTTCCAAAGAAACTTCCAATATATTGACCACTCTGAACACCCCCATAGGAGGGGGGTAGGAGGGATGCCGCAATCAGATGCCTTCTTGCTCATTTTACTAGATGTTTCCAAAGAAACTTCCATTGTATTGATTACCCTGAGTTATCCCACCCACGGGGGTTGCCGGACGTAGCTGTCGTCTCTCTGTTTAGTAGGAACTTCCAATATTGCGTTAAAGCTTTTTCCATTACTGCGTTTGCCGGATGGATCTTCCTTCTCCCTTCTGTTTATTATTAATTTCCGATATGACGTATTTTCCATTGCCGCGTTTGCCGGATAGATCTCCCGTCTCGCTCTGTTTAGAGGAACTTTCAATATTGCGTAGAAATTTTCCATTGCCGCGTTTGCCGGATAGATCTCCCGTCTCGCTCTGTTTAGAGGAACTTTCAATATTACGTAGAAATTTTCCATTGCCGCGTTTGCCGGATGGATCTTCCATCTCTGTTTACATGGAATTTCAATTAATATTTGATATTCGAGTGAACAATGATAAATACGGCAACGGGGGGTAGCGCCGCGTTTACCGGATGTAGATGTTTATTCGCTCTGTGTTATACAAAAACATCATATCACGTTTTTGTGTTCGTGGCTTTTGTTTTGCTTCCTTTACTTTTTCGAACTACGGGTGAAAAACTGATTATACTTCACAATTCAAAATGCCTTGTAATGTGTAATGTAACTAAGTCCGAAAATTTTCTGGATGCATTTTTATTTAATGCAAATATCACATGTAAATTAATGTGATATTTGCATAATTGGGTATTCTGGACGCATATATTATAATATTAAAATAACGATGACACCTATTCAGACTCATTTTTCTTGAGGTAATCTTGCGAACTGTATGACTTTGCACAATATTTGTGCTGGCCAAGGATCAAACCTGGGACTCATCGCCTTACAGACAAGGGTACTACTGTGAGTTTTTAGTTAATTAACTTAGTAGTGAGACAAAGACTGAAACAAAAAAATTATGGCAGCTATGCATAGCAAGGAACAGGCTACATCAGATACTATTTCGTAGACCTAAGTTTCTTCCATCCGTAGGTAGGATTACCCTTTGAATCCACGTTTGAACAAGTTTTCCCCGGGTGGTATGAAACGAGCAACCCAAAGCAGCAGTAGAATTTGTGTTAAGACACCTGGTAATCTGCCGCTAACTGATGCACTCGTATTGCTGTATTCCGGTTGAAGGGAGTGGGTGCCAATGAAAATGTGGGCGCAGGAGACGCCGATCCCCGTCTCGGCGTGATGGACGCAACGCAATGCGACTTGAGTCATCTCGTACTTTGCTGGAGGGAACTTGAGTTGTATTGCTGTTGTCTTCGGGCAGCTGTTACTACTTATTTTAGGTGGGCCATCGGCTTTTTGCTTCTCATATTTTCTCATAACCTTTCATCAACAGAAAGTTGTTGGAGGATTTGCCTCCGTATTCTCCCAGGTTTTCTCTTTCGGCAGGGGTCAGCAGAAGAGATTGGTCGATTCGTTGTGGTTTAAGGCTGACCCCTCCACAACCACCAAAAATCGAACTACGTTTCTCAAGGGAATGGTTGATAGAGCTTTCAAGGGTTGCAAGAGATTTGTGAGTTCTAATGATGGGTAGGAAATAAAAAAATATCGTGATTTTATTACTGTTATAGGTGAGGTTAAAATAACTGGTAAGAGTGTTTCGGGGTCTGAACTTTTGGAACGAGCCGACGCGACGCTGACGGCCCGCCTGGTGTTAAGTGGTAACCACTGCCCATAACAACCGATGCGACTTGGGTGTTCCCTTACTAGGTACGGCAAGACTCAAGCCGCATTGTATGCGCCCGTAACTCTGTGATGTATAGGTGGAATGTCTCTTGTGCCTGTAATTTCACCAGCAATCACACCTTTCAAGCCGGAACACAGTAACGCGAACGATTACTGCTTGGCGGCAGAAACGGGCATGGTGGCAGTACTTCCCCGGACGAACTTGGCGAGAGTTCTACTGCTCTTGACAGTTCTTGCTCTTATATGAATTGGTTAAGGTTTTCTATGGGTTGTAGGGTTATAAAAGATATGTTTAGGGTGTCTTCGGAGTAGAGAATTGTGAGTATTGTAGTTCAATAGGTGATTGTAAGGGTTGGTTTTGGTAGTTATTTTTCGGGGATTTGTACAAGCTGGTACCGCTTTGACTTGGAAGGGGTTCATAATTTTGCTAAGTTTGTAGAAGTAGTTGGGTTTAGTCCAGTCAGTAGTGAGTAACTTGTGCATAACAGATATTGTTTTCGCTGAAATAATAATTCGTTCCTATCGATCTTATATGTATCTTCCTGAAGAATTAATGAAGTAAAAATATTGTGGTTTCCTCTGATGGAACTGGATTTAGATACAATGTCAATGGTCTAATATGAATGATGGCACCTACAAAGATCACGCATGCGCCGTGAACGTAGATGGATATTGCAATGGCTCTACTATAAAACTATATTCGGATACGTGACTAAAAAATTGCCTCGGCTTTGATAAGTTATCCATCGCTGCCGTCGCCCCGCGCCGTACAATGAATAATAGGACTAAAATTGCAATGATACCTTAAACACATATATCGCGGTGTGGTAGAATACAAGTAATAGGTACATTTGCAGCATGACGTAGCTCAGCAGAACAGACAAAATTGCAGAACTGGTATCTTTTCCCATCGCCGACAAGAAGTAAATAGTATAAGCATAGTTTACTTACTTGTCCTGCGTGTTTTCAATGTCGGATTTGGCAATCGAGATTTCGGGGGTTGGATTCCTTCGGAGGATTCGGCCGATGACGACGACGAGGATTGCCCACCGGTAGACATGATTTAAGCTCGTAACACGTCTCTACGGGTGGAACGCGGACCGCCGAGCGCCGATCTAGACTCGCGCCAAAGACTTGAGGGACGCGGGGTGCAAAGGCAGGCTCTGCTGTGCGCTAAGTTATGGGTGATTGGATAAGTTACTGTAGAAGCATGCATTTAGGAAGTAGAGTTGCGTGGGTGAGTCGATACCCGTGAAATGAATTTTCCGTTTAGGCTTAAATGATTTCATGCCAACATAAATTAAGAGCTTAGATAATTTATACGTATTATGAGGGGAAATTAAATTTATAGTTAACACAACAAATAAAACAAGATAAACAAAATATAAGTTAGTTTATTTTAGTCGTTAAAATTGACTAATCTAAAAAGGAAAAGGATAAAGTCAATATCGTATTATTCATTTGTCGTTATTTAATTTTGTCATGGTTTTCTATGTGGTACAGTTACGAAAGAATCAGATGGCTCACTTGGTGTTATGTGGTAATTTTTGTCCATAACAAGTAATATGACTTTCATCCTGCTCTACTTAGTTACGACAAGGCCCAAGTCGCATCGCGTGAGCCCCTATCTCTGAGATGTGAAGTAGGAATGTCTCATATGCCTGTAATTTCACCTGCAACCACACGTTAACCTATTAACCTAACCGGAATACAATAACGCGAATGCATTACTGCTTGGCGGCAGAAACAGGCATGGTGGCAGTACTTCCCTGGACGAACATGGCAACATTTTACTGCTCTTAAAATCACTTCTTTCAATATAATAGACTAGTAAAGAGTCACCCAGGTTTTTCTCTAACTATATTGTACCTACTGCAAAAGAGTGTATATAAATATGTTTCTTCAGCGAAGCACACAATTTTTGAGAAATCATCTGATGACATGCATCATTCTATTACTGGGTGTTGCTATGTATTATATGTATTTATTAAAAAAAAGTATTTAAGTATGTTTATCAGTCGTCCGTTTCCGATGATACAAGCTATGCTTAGCTTACTTTGGGGCTAGATGGCGCTGTGTGACAATGTCCACCAATATTAATATTATTATTATTTTCGGACAGGTGACTGTATTCAGACAGTTTTACAATATTCCTGCTAAATATATTAATATGAATATTTATTTATTTGCCTTCTGTGCGTTGCTATTACCGTCTACTCAAATGGGATGGTGTTTTTTTTTATCTAATTTAAGTAGTGCAACGAGCTGACGACCCACCTTATGCATGAGTGGTAAACACCGCCTATAGACAACAGACTTGACTCGTATCTCAAGCTCTCTCCTTTAATTTTAGCACGCCTGTGAAGGATATATCATTTGGTAAAATCATTTTACAGTAGGTGATACTGCAACGCACGCCAGGTACCAAATTAAATCACCATTTCCATAAATACATTGACATTTGAGTTCGATGTTTTTACAACAACTAATGAACACGCTCGCGCTTATGAAAAGTACCAAACAGGGCTTTCAAAGCTACACATTGAATACTGGGATCGGGGGAGGGTGAGGAGGGTAGAGGGCGGGGTTACGTTAGTTGTAAATCAATACTCGTACCAACGGCGAACCAGCGCCCTCTACGCGGTTAATTCGTGGTTAAAACTATTACGCGGTACAGTACGCCAAATTTCCAATTTACCAATTCTGAACCCTTACTGTCAGCAATAAGGTTCAAAATGATTATTAAAAATGTGGAGCACTGCACGTTTGTCGCAGTAAGAGCACAGTGGCGCAGTATATGCTGTATGTTCTGTATATAGTTCCCTTCTCCTTTGGTTACTGCATCCATTATTTAGCCCGTTTTGATTTATTATTTAAATTATTATCGTTCATTGACATTGTAAGACTTCAGATCCCTTTTGAAAGGTTACATTGCGATTAGCATGACAATTAAATGAGATCAAACGAAACGACATACTGATTCTATTTGCTGACCCTTTACAAAATACGAATAATAAGTCTATTCACTAAACTTCTAAATAAAAAAAATGTTAAACAGATACGCGTAACCTAATTACAATAAAAACTATAATAACAATAATAAATTTTTATTTCATTTACTTAATTAATACAATACTTTTTATGTGTTTGAAACAACTTTTTAAGTACAAAAACCTGTGTCAAGAGTTAAGACGCTTCGCTCTTCCAACTATTACTGAGAATGTGTCTGAGAGACATGCGTCTTCTGCGCTGTAGGTTGTGGGTTCGATTCGCACCCAGCTCAAACATTTGTGTGACGAACATAGATGTCTTTTATTCTGGGTTTAATATGTATTCACAATATATATAGTAATATTAGTCATTTTGTTCCCATAACACAAAAGATTGCTTGAGTTGGGGCTAGAAGTGCAGTGTAAAATGTCTTCCAATATTTTGTTTTAATTATTTTTTAAGGGAATGTGTCTGGAGTTTGAATATCGAGCGCTTTTCAAAAATAATATAGCGCGCTGGCGCAACGCTGACTCCGGTGGCATATTGGCTCATGCTGAGATCATTAAAAGGACAATGAACCATACCTAATTCTCGCAAAAAGTTACCCACAACGCTTGCGCGAAGACCTCGCACTCGTTGGCACTATTTCTTGGTGCTATGCCGATATGAGTTTCTGCAGTATCCATGTAGACTGCGCCATTGGTAATCCTCTGAACCAGTCGATCAAAACCTACCCCAGTTCTTACTTAAATACCGAGGGGAAAAATCAACAGTTCTTTCGGGACAGTGTTGCTATGTGTAATGGTTAGAGTTGCTTATTTTGCAACACTTATAGTTTTGGTTGAATGTTTAAAGGATGTGTGCACAATATATCTATTTCAATGTTTTATGTCAAACTCAATTACAAAACAATTTGAAATAAACTATTTGAAAACGTAATAAACAATAATGCGAATAAAATAACATTAAAAAAATGTGACACGATAAAAAAAATGTACATGTAAAACAAAATATATGGTGGTTTTCTTGATTCGCGGAAGTGGATCGATGCTGCCACGCCCGTGACACAGATTAGCGCGTAGAAGTGCTACGATGCTACGAAGGTTTGGAGCTTCTCATGCAACACATTAAGCTCTTCTATTTCATTCACAAAGCCTATTGCGAAAGCTTTAACCATTGCGAAATCAAAAGAAATCCTGCAATGCGATAATTAGCTACTAGTTTTACTTTGCGAATTTTATTTTTTTATCTTCAATTTTAAATTTACTGTAATAATAAAAGTTTATTTTAGTGACTTCAACTCAGGTTAGACGTTTTCTAAGCTGACTGGATTCAAATCTGTAAAGTTTTTTTTTATTTTACTGTCGCACGTATTTATTTTACATAGAAATACTTCACTAGTTTATTAATTTGTAGTCAGATTTAGGCAAGTTGGCATGTTAAACGATATTTCAAGTGAATAATAAAATATTTTGTCATTCATCATACTTTACCTATGTACTCACTCGTACCTACACATACCAAAATTTCTTAATTGTGAAACTGTAAATCACAAACCAGCAACAAAACTTCGAAGTTTTGAACAGTCGTTTACCATAATTCATGTAAAAACATGTTTTTAATTGCTTTCAAATTCTATTACAATAGAATTAATAAAGAAGGCTGTGAAACTTCAATTCTTAATTAATATCTAAATATAAGGGCACACGTACTGTTTGTGAAGTGTGACGTACGTCAAGCCCTACCCGATCCTCCACGGGAAAGAACAGACGGAAAAATTGTAGAACTTTGTAAATACAATTTGTTATGTAAGTACTTTTGCCTTGGCCTGTGAATAAAATGAGGCAGTAGAAATTTTTGTTGGCGAGTTACCAATACAGGTGTTTTTGGATACATGCTTCACAATCTAAGATCTCTTCCCTCTCTATTTTGGCTAAGGTTACCAAAACAGCTGTTGAACTTTAGAGAAGAACTTAAGAACTTTATTTCAACGATTTTTTTTCTTCAATGAATAGTCTGTTTTTCCTCAAATCTTCAAAAACTAGCCTTATTCCCTAAAATCGTCCGATATTCACTATCTTACTAATAGTTGTTACCTACAGGCATTCAATTTTGAGGTTTATGCCTTACGTAGCACGATTACACACATTAGAGGTCGTTGCAGAGATACGCCGCTCTGCACGGATGATGGTGGTTAAAACGGTAAACTACTACTTACTTTAACTTTGCCACAATTTTAGTTTGTTTAGCTTGTAGCGGCTTAAGCCTTTAAATACGAGTATATACACAATAGTGAGAATCCGTAATTAGCATTGAGCGTTTAGTTATAAGTTCTTAATTGTAATTTTTTCTTAGTGCTCTAATAATTTTAATATGGTAATAAATTTAAATAAAAAGTAACAAAAACCCACTCTAAGTAGCAAAGTGCGCTCCCCCATTGCCTTTACGTAAGGGATTTTAAAAGAGTAATGCTGGTGCAAACACAAAACCGACCATTTCTAGTCTTCTGATGACACGACCAAATAAAGTAACCATCGAAGCCTTACCTTACGCCTACCCGTGAGGACAGCAATGTTGATACATAACACTTAAAATTAATTTCTCACATGGTATTTGCCCTTATGATTAATTGCGGATTAAAAATGAATACTTTACTTAGGTATTATAATTGATTATCTAACTTATGTTTTGTCTTTCTTTGCTAAAATTAGTTTCGGATTCGGCCAAATAAATACCATACAGTTCCGTTACCGTTCAGTAAATAGGTAATCAATCGCTAATTTAATCCATTTATAAATAAGACTCTTATTACATTAATTAGGTATTCAGCAGTTTAATACCTATATGCGCCATCTAGCGCCTGCATTCAACGACCGAATGCAAGGGCTGCAAGTTTAACCGCAGGTGAAACCCCCGAACTATAATTTAGATTACGATACTTGAACCCTAATGGATGACTAACTGAACTTGGGTGCTAGAAAAAGATACCGCCTCCGTAGCAAAGTGAGTAAGTAACCCTGCCAGCAAGCGAGAAGTTTCCGGGTTCGATTCTCTGCCAGGGGAAATATTTTTGTGGGTTAACTGTTGTTCTTAAGGTAATCCGTCATTGATTCAGATCTAAAACCCTAACCAATTAGTTTATTGGTTGGAAACATTAAGTGCGCAATGTAACATTCTCTCAACGATGAAGGAAAACATCATGAGGAAGCCGGCATTTCCCAGAATCATTAAAAGTCATGTACAAGTATTGATACGAGTATGTGACTGAGAATGTTTACCGAGCAATTTCCCTGTAACTGTTGTCCAACCATGTTGCCGGTGTATAACATATCCTATACTTATATTAATTAAGTGGCTATGACTGAGTCTCTAGTTCTTAAATAAACTACGAACGGAAGCAACGATTTGTAAATGACCAACCCCACCCAAATGATTGACGCTGGAACGTCGTTTAAATGTTAGCTGGCTTAGACGAAGTTCGATCTACACAACAATCGTTTGCAATATTGTGTCACCGCGAGGCATGTGTCCGTAACTCTTTCTACCAACTAAGTTACGGTTCAAAAGGCCTTATAGCATTCAGAGAGATTGTGTTTTTTTTAAGTTTTTCGATAAAATCTGTAAGAAAGAGAAAAGAAAAAAGAAAGACCTACTGGAAATTTTAGTATGTGCAACTGATTCGTAGTCTTTTTATATAATTCCTCTATACGTGTGTACGGAACTGACGTCCTAAACCTCTGCACCAATTTTGATGATTTTTTTTGTGAGTGTTTGAGTCGGTCCCTGTATGGTTTAGATTTACAATTGTTCGATAGGTGGCGCTGCGATCGGGTTCCAAAATATTTTATTTCATATTTGTCGCAATTCGTTCAATTATAGTAAGTATATAAGTCAAATATAGTTCAAAATTTGTTTCAATATAAAACAGTTTTAACCAGTTAACTTGAAATCGCTATTAATTATTTATTTGTTATTGTAAAGGGTTTTGTGTCTATCCTAGGTGACGGAACAGATCACGTAGCACGCGCCACCTAGTGAGACCAGAATGAAGTTTACATACCCAAGAGATGCAATTATGACGCAGTGGAAACCCTTTTATGTTTTAGTTCCTGGTTTTCCCGCAGTGCATCTCTACTTGTAAATTTCAGTGCATTCGAATATTTGACCATAATTTATTTCCATTAGCTAACAAAACTAGTTATTTATATGTTCTTTTTTTATTTATAAATTGTGTCACATGTGTCACTTTAGTTTTTCCGCTAGTTATTCAGAAATAAATTGCGACTTTTTGATAGTAGTGAATAAGTTTATTGATATATAATTGTCGATTTCAATGAAATATTATGAAATATGTAAAGTAAAATGAAAAATATGTTCCCCATTCCAAAGCATTTAATCGCAAATGGCATATGGCGAACTGATCAGCCAGGATTTGAACCTGGGATCTCCTGAAAAACCACGTCAGGCGCGTTATCCGAGCTCCGCCACAGATCGTGTGAGCGGAGGTCCAAATATTGGGATCACATTCAGCTGCCCTAAGCTTCAATTAACGTTAATAACATAATATGGCTTGATAGTCCTAATAACTGTAGGAATTTGCAGCGCCTAATATTGAAAGGTAGGTATTTTTTTATTTGTGATAATAAAAAATAAAATTGACCGCAATCTCACCTGTTTTTTTATGTTATTGAAGTGATGGAACGAGCAGACGGCCCACCTGATGTTAAGTGGTAACCGCCGCTCATAGACAACAGCAATACCACTCAAGTCCTCTCCATAGTACGGGATGACTCAAGTCGCACTGCGTTGCGTCCAACACCCCGAGACGGGGATGTTACGTCTCATGCGCCTGCAATTTCACCGGCACCCACTCCCTTCCACCGGAACACAGCAACACGAGTGCATCTCTGCTTGGCGGCAGATTACCAGGTGTGGTACCTGGTGATGTTACGTGCCGATGCGGTCTATGATGTAGCATGCGCGCCTAGAAGAAGAATATTCTGTTGTTTTAATTTGTTGGAGTCACTAATCGTTTTTTCTTAATAATAGCAATAATAAGGTTATACAAAGTTCAAATGCCATTTCATTTTTTAACTAGCGTTAGTTAACTAGTGCCAGGCCACTAGCGACAGGTACCGGCTGTGCACTGGTAGCGCTCAATATTTTCGGCTGGAACACATCATAATCAGAATAAATAAATACCTTATATAAAATATATAAATATATATATATATAAAATTATAAATATAAAATAAAATATAAATATAATAATAATAATATATATTTATTTTATCTCACAAAAAACACGTAAAATTAAAAGTATAGTGGGTTTTTGATACTACTTGGTTTTTTTTATTTGATATTTTTTTCCGAATGCCCAATAGTTCTACTAAGACCCATTTCAAGGTTATCCATTCATTACCGGACACCCTGTATATACACGGTACATATACCAAAATAACATTTTTACAATTTTTGTATGTCTGTCTGTGTGTTCCGGCTAATCTCTGAAATGGCTGGACCGATTTTGACGGGACTTTTTTTTGGCAGATAGCAGATGTAACAAGAAGTAACTTAGGCTACTTTTCCGAGGGGTAAAATATGGGTGCGTGATAGAACCGAATTCCACGGGGACGAAGTCGCGGGTAACAGCTAGTTGTACAATATAACTGATTGTGTTTATGTACTACAGCCCATTGGAAAATGTCTATGAGAGGGTGAAATTGAAGATCGTGATTGGCTTCCGCCTCGTTTTGATATGTTTTCCTATAAACTGTTAAAAATAATAACAGATGACTATTATTGAATAAAATATATAATAAAGTTAAAACAAATCGATTGTTTTTTTTTCATATTATATTTACTATTGTCAGTTGCGTCACATAATATTCTGTTTTTAGTTTTGAATATGTGTGTTTGAGTTTATAAATTTGCATTGTTAGTTAAGGCAAAATAAATAATCTTTCTTTCTTCTTTCTTTCATATGACTTTTTTGACTGGACTCACAGCTCAGTTGGTAGTAATCCTACCTGCTGCGCCGTATGTCGTGCGATTCAATCTCTTATCTACTTATTCTTTTTACTACTTACTACTTAGTGCTGGGTCTGGAGTATTACTACCAATTATTGAAGAGCTAGAATCTGTAGTATTTGTCAGGTATCTGTCTGGGTTGCAACTGGATCTTTCTCGGTGAATTTCTTCTACTCCGCTATAACCGAATAACGTGACCAATAGTTGGCAAATTACTTTTAATATAAAATTTTATTCGCGTTGACTGCACCCAGCTTCCATCACGTTCACAGCCCTAAGCGTCTTTTCCCGCGTTAAATGTTGAAGTGACATAATGTTTACAGTCGTAACGGCTACTAGAAAGCAATGATATTTTGTTTTCATTAGTAAAAATATATTACTTTAACAAGAATCTCTCAATACTTTATGTTAAAATACCCCATCCGCTATCACCAAGTTACCACTGATTATTATGAAATATTCTTTTTAACGTTCAATTTTTTATTCATATTTAAGTTATATAGTTGGCCCCTATTGTTCCCTATTCTTTGAAGAGCATTGAATTATAATTTGGAAAGATTATTTGATTAATTATTTCTCTTGATTTATTAATTATAAAATACTAGCTGACCCGGCACGTGACGTTGTTCTGCCATCCAAGAAATCAAACGTTAGTATAAATCGAAACTGAAATATTAAACTGAAACTAAAAATGTGCTGTTGTTGTGTGTCGCAGTTCTGTTTTAGGAACTTTTAACTGTTCTAGGCGCGATATATAACAAATGCAGAATGAAATATCAAAGTGACGCGATACTTTACAACAATTACTTCACGTCCATGGACGACGGTTAAATTATTTGGATATTGTCCATACAAAATACTAAAATTGCGATTAATAATTGGGGTGTGGGAGGGTGAAAAATACTTTACAACTTAGATACCTACCAAAAAAAAACTGTCGAGCAATTTCTGAAGTGCGTCTTCAGGAGTGCGACAATAAACACCGTGACACGAGATTTCTATATATTAGATATTTTTATATATTTATTCATTTTTGTATCCTTTCAATTGTAAATTAGGCAATCCACAAATACTTCTCATGAATTTAACGTTTGGAAATATATTTATAACAAACAACAATTATTTTTCATTTGACTGATCTCGCAGCTCAGTTGGTTAGTAACTCTGCCTTCTGAGCTGTAGATCGTGGGTTCGATTCCCACCCAGGACAAACATTTATGTGAAATGCATTGATGTTATTTCTGTGTCCGGGTGTTAATATGTATCTATGTATATATGTATGTATTTAAAAAAAAAATGTATTCTATCAGTCATCTGGTTTCCATAGTACAAGCTATGCTATAGTTTGGAGCTAGATGGCGATGTGTGAAATTTACATCAATATTTATTTATATTTATTTTATGTCTCTATAAGTTAGGAAAATAAAAAAAATTGTTACAACACCCAATAAAACATTTATTTTGAAAACAAATTTAACATTTACAAACATATATTTAAGACTAATCCATTATATTAAAACATCACGATCACATCAATGGTAACTTAAAACATATAAAGAGATAATTAAAAAAATTCTAGTTTGTTCAAATGCTTTTATTTCATTTATCATGATTTCGAGTGAACTCTCATGGTATTTCGTATACTTTTCGATAGGGGCGGCAACACCCTTACTTAAACCATAAGATCCAAGTTTTAACATACATTTATGAATTATCTTATCACTATAATCTTGACATAAAACATCGAAGTATACCGATTCTATATAATATTATTTTGTAGAATGACTTATATATATATATATATATAAGTACTTATAAACATTATATTGTACCAGTGATAAGAAGACATGATGGACAAATGCAAAAATACATAAATCTGATATAATTTTATGGACAAGTTTGTAAATAATCAAGTTATAGTACCTACCTATATTTACAAATAAATCTCCTAAATTTGTTGATTACATAATATTATCACATCTGAAGTCTCTGGTTACAAATAAAATAGTAGGTAATGTTTCGTTTTAGTTATCACAATGGGTATAAAGTACCTATATTATGTGTTAACATAGTGTAGGTACTCGTATGCCCCTTAAACATATAATTCAGTCAATAAATATGGTAATCTTTAGGCTAGAAGTGGAAAATGTGATTTAATCCGTATTCGACTCTTAAATTTTGAGCTCGTTAGAATAAAACTACTAAAATATGTATATAAGAAATGTATGGTTCTATAATATGATATCAAAGCGAGGAATTAATTAGTATCCTGGCAAATAATTACGTTGACGCTGTTGACTCGCATTATAAGAATGTGGTACGTGTTTATTGGTTAAACAAACATCAATATATTTCACAAGTATACTGTTTTTATGATTTTATTTTCCTACTACTATAAACAGACACGAAAATACAACAACCATACACCAATACATTTACTTAACCTATTGAATGCGATTATATGCATGATATAGATTGAAGGATTTTTGGCTGGCTCTGCAACACAGTTTATCCTTTAGCAGAGTCCAACGTTCATTGTTATTTGTTCCTGAGAATCAGTTCCAAAAAAAATATTTTTTTTTCAATTCTATGGCTATATATAGAGCACATATGTGCATGTATATATTTATATATACATAATATAATATATATGTATGTATGTATACATGTTTAGTGCGAGGAACCCTAATCTATGTATTTCTGAAGAAATTACATAGTATACCATATAGTATATCATGAAAGAAATTTAATTGTATATAGTATAAGTTACAATTAATTATATTTAAGAGTCTTCTTGTACACGGTCAGTTTCGACTTGGCCAGGATTATAAATAAATAAATAATAATATAGTTGGGCAGGATGGTCTTGGCTGCGTACCACTAAGTCTTCTTGGACAGAATTATGTTGAGTACCTTGGTCTTGGCTGCGCTCGACAGGATCTTCTTGCACACGGTCAGTTTAGACTTGGCCGAGATTATGTTGGGCAGGATGGTCTTGGCTGCGTACCACTAAGTCTTCTTGGACAGGATTATGTTGAGTAGCTTGGTCTTGGCTGCGCTCGACAGTGTCTTCTTGTACACGGTCAGTTTCGACTTGGCCGGGATTATGTTGGGCAGGATGGTCTTGGCTGCGTACCACTAAGTCTTCTTGGACAGGATTATGTTGAGTAGCTTGGTCTTGCCTGCACTCGACAGTGTCTTCTTGTACACGGTCAGTTTCGACTTGGCCGGGATTATGTTGGGCAGGATTATGTTGGGCAGGATGGTCTTGGCTGCGTACCACTAAGTCTTCTTGGACAGGATTATGTTGAGTAGCTTGGTCTTGGCTGCGCTCGACAGTGTCTTTTTGTACACGGTCAGTTTCGACTTGGCCGGGATTATGTTGGGCAGGATGGTCTTGGCTGCGTACCACTAAGTCTTCTTGGACAGGATTATGTTGAGTAGCTTGGTCTTGCCTGCACTCGACAGTGTCTTCTTGTACACGGTCAGTTTCGACTTGGCCGGGATTATGTTGGGCAGGATTATGTTGGGCAGGATGGTCTTGGCTGCGTACCACTAAGTCTTCTTGGACAGGATTATGTTGAGTAGCTTGGTCTTGGCTGCGCTCGACAGTGTCTTTTTGTACACGGTCAGTTTCGACTTGGCCGGGATTATGTTGGGCAGGATGGTCTTGGCTGCGTACTACTAAGTCTTCTTGGACAGGATTATGTTGAGTAGCTTGGTCTTGGCTGTGCTCGACAGGGTCTTCTTGTACACGGTCAGTTTCAAATTGGCCGGGATTATGTTGGGCAAGATGGTCTTGGCTGCGTATCACCAAGTCTTCTTGGATAGGATTATGTTGAGTAGCTTGGTCTTGGTTGTGCTCGACAGGGTCTTCTTGTACACGGTCAGTTTCGAATTGGCCGGGATTATGTTGGGCAAGATGGTCTTGGCTGCGTATCACCAAGTCTTCTTGGATAGGATTATGTTGAGTAGCTTGGTCTTGGTTGTGCTCGACAGGGTCTTCTTGTACACGATCAGTTTCAACTTGGCCGGGATTATGTTGGGCAGGATAGTCTTGGCTGCGTACCACTAAGTCTTCTTGGATAGGATTATGTTGAGTAGCTTGGTCTTGGCTGCGCTTGACAGCGTCTTTATGTACATGGTCAGTTTCGACTTGGCCAGGATTGCGTTGTGTAGGTAGATCTTGCCTAGGTATGACGGGGATGGGTTGGACATGGCTGGCTTGGACTTGGGCAGGTGGAATTTGGCAAGGTATGGCTGAGCCATTTTGGATATTTTGGATATGGTCAGGTTGGGAATGGCCTATCTGATATTGACCAACAAGGTTAACCAAGGTGAGTGGGTTGGCTTGGACTGTGGCAATTTGCATTTGATCGGGTTGTAATTGGCCGAGGTGACTTTGACTGGGTTGAGTTTGGCCGGGTTTCAAGAGGTTGGCTAGAAATTGGCTTGTTGAGCCAAGGACGACTTCATCGGACCGCAACGGTATGGTTTGGATTGGTAGGGAATTGTCTAAGTTAGTTGCGTTATTGTAGCTTGTGAGATTTGCTACGCTAGCGCCAGTTTGTAAGGGGTCAACGTAATAAGTGGGCCTTGGATTATTAATTTCTGCAGAAACCTCGGGCAATACATTGTGTCTTGGGTTTCCTAGATTACTGTTGCACATGTTGACTGTGATGGGTTGGGCTTGGCTGGGTTGGACTGATCCGGTTGGGAACCGGTTGTGTTGGAATTGGCCAAGTTGGCTTTGCCCTCGTTGAAAATATTCATAATTTGAGAGGTTGACCCCTAGGTCGAATTGGAAACCGCAAGGCCGCTGCGGCAAGGGACGGATAGGTAGGGAACCAAAATATGCTGGATTATACTGATAGCTTGTGGGATGTGCTGCTTCGGCGCCGGTGTGGGTTTCATTTCCTACAGTTCTAGCGTAATAAGTAGGCCTAAAGCATCCAGTAAGTGCAACGACGTCTGCAGAAAATACGGGAGCTTCATTGGGTCTTAAGTTGGCACAGCGGTACATGTTTTCTGAAAAATACGTGGAACCCGGGCGAGTCACATGAAATCCATGTCTAGCCCTATCTGAGAGTCTGTAAGGGCACTCGCGCAAGTGATCTCTGTGAACACGGCCACCCCTACCCCCACGTTCAGTCAAACCTGTGCGGCTTGCGATGCCCCCACTGTTTGTGTCAGCATGTCCCGGGGGTCTGAAAGAGACTTGGTTGTCGCCATGACCAGTGGGGCTTCCAAAATATACGGGATCCACATTGCTTTGGTGCACAGGTGGGTTAGCGGGACCTACGCCGTAGACCAAGCTCGTTTCCATGTTCCGGTGACGTCTCGCGGGGCCTCCGCAGCCACTTCCGTTGTTCGGGTCCTCTTCGGATGCCTGTAACTGTTCCTTTACGGGGAACATCATGTAATTTGCTTGCGACAGCTTTTTGCCATGCAGTGCTTGTGAAGCTGAAAAATTATTATAAACGGACTTCATTATTATCATCATTTACATCATTACATCATTTTTATTATTTTTCAAGCCACCCATATCTGCCAAACAGTAATATGTCCGCTGTGTTCTGCTTTGATAGTTGTGTTTGCTGGGGAAATTACATGCACATGGGACTTTTCACCTTCGCGTCTCACAAAGGGCGCATACGATGCGAGTTAGATCTTGTCATACTGTGCCCAGGTTACCATGTGGGGTTACTACTTAGGTGGGCCATGTGATCATTACTTAACTATGTCACAAAAACATACCTATTTAAATAATCTTGTGGCAATGTTTGCAGTAAATCTTCTTGATTTCTTGAAAATACTTTGCGCCGTGATGTTTCATAAAATTCTGCCCAATCCAATTCTTTCTGAAATTAATGGTTTTCGCAAGCTTACACTCTGAAGCATTGTTCTCATGACCCTAGCTTTATTAAATCTGGTTTTGAATCTGCTTTCGAGTATAGATTGTTCAGATCACAAGTATGCCTAATGCATTTAGGGAGCAAACGAGAGGTCTCGGGTTCTATTTCCGACTGTATACTGTATACATACTTTGTATGAGGAGCATAGAAGCCGCTATGGGGTCTTGGATATTTTTTGTGTTTTATCACGCGGGCGCCTGTCATGTCACCTGCGGTTACCGGTGAGTGAGAGCTAAACCTGTAGCCTTGGCACACACCACCAATATCCTCAATTAACTTAATATCGTGGACAGGCATTTATATAAATATGCAAAATTCGCCGTATAACAAACAAACGATCTAAATGAAATGCTGACGCAACGAAATTTCGCGTTTAGATTATTAAGCTTTGATATACATATATCAAGCGTAGCGAGCTTTTGCTCGTCTACATAGAAGAGCAAAAGCTCGCTACGCTTGTACGCCATTTGTATTTCTATGTTTATTTTATTTCAACTGTGGATTGTGAATGTTCGTAACTGGGCTTAGGATGATACTTTTATTTAGGCATTAAAAACTTAAATATTCACTCGCGGGCATTCATTACTTTTGTATCTTGTTCTATTATAAAATAGTTATTACCCATAAGTTATTATTCATAAGAATTTCATGATAATTACGTTTCGACTTACCTAGATTACTACCGAACCATAAATGGGACCGCCATGGCGGTTATGTAAAGTCCACAGCCTCTTTTGATAATAGTCTCTTGAGCCGCTGTAACTCAGTCAAACACAATACTACGTTGTATCCCAAAGTATGCTCACTTATTTTCGTAAACAACACTTATTTGATGGAGTTTAAAACACGGTTTAAATGAAAAACCTGCAGACACACAGCCACCGAGATCACAAGGGTGTATCGATCCGTCTGTGTCGGATGTTGCCCTGTACCAAACCGATCTGAAAATATGTGCCCTATTCTAAACGGCAATATGGATGCCATCTCGATCGTACCTACTAATTATTTAAAATGTTTTCTTCTGAAGAAATGTTTATAAACAATTGATGAACTTCGAATTAATTAAAAATCAATTTTATTTTGCTCTGACATTTCTTGTATTACTATTTTATTTGTTTTGTGTTACTTTTTATTATGTGCTTATATGTAAATTCTATTACTTTTTATATTTGTTATTAATCATTGATTTTTTTTATGTGTACGTTATTTAGGTGATCATTTTCGCATATAATTTCATTGTTTCCCGGGAATTAATAAATAATAAAAAAAAACTAATTTCAGTAGTTGGGTTAACTGTAGTCTGTGCGTTCACGTCTGTAAGTTGATTTTTGAAACGCATTGTATATTCTTCTGCCAGTCTGACTTTGTATAATATTCCAAAATTTCGTATTGTAAAATGGCATTTCATTACCTTTTCAACGGCACCCATACCCTAATACCAATATCCAGTTCAGAAATCTTGAGATCCACATCTTTAAAACATTATTTAAATTAGTAATAAATAAATTAAAATTAAAATAATAATACATTTTAATTTAAATAAATTTTTCAACTTTCATACTTCAGGATCAGTTTTTTCAAGCTCTCAAAATATTTAATAACTCACACGTAACATTACAAATCACTTAAGTTTTTAATTTTCAGATGGTGAATTATGAGTATATATATTTCTTCCAGCACGCAGTTATTATATTAGAATGTTATGTACAAGAAAAGATGAAATTGTTTCAGACAATATTTAAGAAATTCGCGTGTCGTGTATGTCTTTTCGACATACCCACCTTATGTAAACATGCCACACAAAACGTAACATACTTATTTTAACTAATAATTCTAAACATATATACGAAATTCGCAAATTGTGTGTGGCATTTCGACATACAGGGACATAAGTACCAATGCTTATATGTTATATATATGTTAAAATTTTGTTCCATCAATCTTACCGGTTCCTCCCCTAATTCACAAATGGGGTAAAAGTATTGTGTGCACCCTTCACAATGGGGCGGGATCGTACACGCAATTTAATAACCACAAGAGGGTGACAATGCCGAACTGAAGTTGGCTGACTAACGTTCTTTGAACTAATACTCAAAATCTGTAAAGTATTCGCGTTACGGCGTTACGTCGGATTGCGCTCCGATAATAACCGTTATATAATATTTACAATCGCGACGTGATTTGCTTTATTATTACTTATTACTTGGTTACTTTATTATTACTTATTTATTATTACTTAGCTCATTATTGACAATATCATTTACGGCCACTTTGGGGCATGGAAAAACATTATCAATCATTTTACTGACTATATTTGATGCTCTTCAAACTGAACCTCACAAAATCGTTATCACCCGACTAGAATAAATTAATTAGGATTTCACTGCTGCAAAGCATTAATGTCACCATATTGTTGCGTTCCTGTTTGAATGGTGTAGTGTTCCATCTACTGGAAGCAAGGCGCCATAAGATTAACATTCAAGTCTTCCCGTACTTAAGTAGTATTCATCTGTTTATGAGGGTAGAGGATACCGCTTAATATCAGGTGTAGCGTCTGCTAGTTACTTTAGATAGTCTGCTTATTAAGAAAGTGTTAGCTACTAGTTTGCCTAACTGGCTTGCTTTCTATGAACTAATTAGTGCACTATGGCACTCGAGATTATTTAAATTCAATCTCGGCGTGTTGATAGGCTTTGGTGTTGCCAGGGACATAATGAATGTTGATGCGATTTCGAAGAGGACGCACATTTAATGTTGAAATTAATTAAAAACAGATCATACACATATTTTATTTTTAATTATAAAGTTTTGATATAGTAAAGTATTTAAATTGTACTTTTAAACAATTTTTTTAATAAGAGATGTTGCTTTGACTTGTAGTTCTAGGTTTCAAATGCGCATGCGTCATGGCCCACTTAACAAAATTCTCACAAATATCTACAAAAACTGAAATAAGAGCTCTAGAAGGTGTATATGATGGATAATGAAATTTTAAGCCACGGGTATCTCCCAAAACCGCTCCCAATACAGCTGTTTTGTATTAAAGTAAGTTTTTTAGATGACCACCACGTGGTTGAAAATAGGGGTTGGGGGTTGTGCGACATATTCGGCATGTGAATACAATTACTAATTTCATATTTACCACTACTAGAGTTGCCCCATTCGTAACTTTAAAATCAGTATCTTATTGTTTATGGCATATTATTCGGTCACCCAGTATGTTTACCGATTTAAAAGACACAGCAGACCGAAAATACGACATGTCACTAGCATGTTTATTTTTGTTTATTTAAAAAAAGTGACTTTATTAAGAAAGTTTTAAAATTAAATTAGATATATTTTACAATTGTGAGTTTTGTGAGATTGACGTAAAAATTGACAATTAGACAAAACATAGATATTGTCACTGTTAATATGATAATTATCTATGTTTTGTCCGGGCAATCGGACAATCCATTCGGACCGGTTGAGAGCCATCTGCTCTCACCAAAAGCCCGTGCAATCGCTGTCAACGCCATCTGCGGCCAACAGCAAAAAAGTCCATTCGATAAAAAACCTTTCGGAACGGACACCTACTTGCTCTCAGATACTAAAAATAATATCTAAAATAACTAGATATATTATAGAAACCGGTAAAAGTTATGTATTAAATTATCAAAATCGAGTGTTCGAATTCTATAATGTTGTGTGGAGCACATCTCTAGCATTTTTTTTGCAAAGTTTTCCTCCCTATTTCCGTTATTTATTCTTGAGTGTTCTGGAACTACAGGTGGGGGCGCGAGCGTAACTTCCGCTCTACTTAAAGTCTGTGCACGTTATCTGTCCCTTGACATTGTACTACACATCCGCTTTGGTACGACCTCCTTGGGAATATAACGTGACCGAGTTAGAGGGATGTTATGTAACAGGTTGTTTATCTCAAATGGCCTGGCTATCGATCGGCTCTTCGGGACCTGCGCCGTGAAGCCTCAATGTTTGTAAATAATCTTATCATGCTATAAGATATTTTCCCTTTGTTCCAGATAAGTACTCGTATTAGCCTTATGATTGATTTGATATTAAGACTACAATTATTTGCATTTATGTAGGTACTAGTAACAGAGCTAAATGAGTTCAGTAGCAGTAGAACTTATGCCAAGGTCCGGGTAAGTACTGCCACCATACCCATTTTTGCCGCCTAGCAGTAATCTATTCGCTTTTCTTTCGTTGCGTTTGAAAGTTGTGGTTGCCGTTGAAATTACAGGCACATGATGCATTCCACCTTAACATGTCAGAGTTAGGAGCGTATACGTGCGTCTTGGTGGCTTGGCTTGTTTACCTAAGTTTAGGAGAACCCAAGTGTTTACTATTGTTATGGGCAGAGCTTACCAATTAACAAACACCAGGTAGGTGGTGCTCGTTCCGTTACTTTATCATATAAAACTAGGTTATGTATTAATAAACAAAAAACGTACACATATATAAGCCTTTTATTTCATTCGATACCTTTAATAGTATACAACATTAATGTTGTTCTGTTCTTATAAATCATATGTGTTATAATAGTTGGTCTATAGGTATAATTTGAGTTCAACACAATATAATACTATGCAGACAATCTACGATACATAAGTATGTACAATGATATAACATTTTCATAAACATTTCACTGATTGAGTGCCACTATGAAGATAATGACGCAATTTAAACAAAAGCTTTTCAAGGAAAATGGTCTTGCGACGCAACATTGTGGACGAAATAGGCTTGGATTTCGCCGAGAGGCTGTTTAGCTATCAGGCTCGAGCGATCCCTCTTTTGCTCGTCCACTGGTCGTCAATGAACCCCCACTCCTGGCGTTCCTCTCGCGGGGTGACTTCCTCTTGCGGCGTCGACGGGCCGAACGCTACGACGCGGCCGATCGCTTGGGCAAGGCCGTTCGACATCGCACATGCCCTGGGTGAAACCGTCGAGATTGACACACTCTTGGACACTTATCGGTCTGGGATGGCTCCTTATCGAGAGGAATGCTCGGAGCATCGACTCCGTTTCCTCTTCTGTACCGCTGTTCACCGCATCGATGTACATATCGTGGACTATCATTTCGATTAAGGGATTTGAAGAGGTGGGTGGGTGTTCCATGACTGAGTTTGTTGGTCTCTTGAGTTTTGAATTGTTTCTTCAGTATCCTCACAGCTGAATACGTGAGCCGCTATTGATGTAATGCGCTGTATTTGAAGCGGGGGCGGATGGATATACGGCGCATGCGGACTACTGACAAAAAATAATGAACGCTGTGGTTACGTGATTTTATCGGATTGTAGCTTTTGGTATGCAACAGATGAAAAATTGACCGATACTAACCAACCAAATCTTCCAATACTACACATTGATACTACCTATATTTATCAATATTATCATGAATATGAAAAATATTTGGATAGGTTTAAGTCTGACTTGGTTACCCGCGTTCGTGTCTATAAATAAGCTATTTAACAATATGAAATTTAACAATCGCCGGTAGGGAGGAAAATACTCGGTGTCACCAATGTGAAGGCTGCAATGACGACACGCCTCAGCAGATATTAGAGTCGCGTCCAGCTTGGTCGTTTTATGTGACGAATGTGATGGACCCATTTGACGTTAAGTAGTAACCGCCGCCCAACAGTAATACGACTCAAGTCCTCTCCACCAAAGTACGAGATGACTCAAGTCACACTGCTTTGTGTCCACCCCGAGACGGGGATGTTACGTCTCACGCGTCTGCAATTTCACCGGCACCCACTCCCTTCCACCGGAACACCAACACGAGTGCATCACTACGTGGCGACGGATTACTAGGTGTGGTGGCAGTACTTCTCCGGGCGAACTTAGCACAAGTTCTACTACCACTTTGGGTTACTCCTTTCGCACCACCCGGGGGACACGTGTTTCAAAGGATTACCTACGGACGCGAGCAACATGGGAATCTTTGGATGTTCAATTTATTTCATAGTGTATTGGATTTTTATAGCGTACTTACTGGAAAGCCATCGTGCTGGGAAATCATATTGCGACATATTTGTAAGGGTAATAATATATATATATACTAATAGGAGTAATTAGGTAGTAATTTACGTAGTATAGTTAATGATATCCCTTTTCTTGATCTTATTGGCGTCATTGTATTTTTGTGTATACCTATATATTCATTGTTTCTATTTTTTTTTTATATCACCACTCTTAAATTTAATGATGTTTGACTTTTAAAATATTTAATTTTAAATTAAAGTCATAATTTTGTTTATCTGTTATTGTAGTAAGGTATAGTTCGTGACGTCATGCATGAATGTAAGCTACTACTACGGGCATGATGGGTTATCTATCATGTTTGGGAGCGGCATCTTGTTGAGACGGAGACCCATTGGCCACACCATAAACAAAAGCCAAATTTTTACTGTAAATATGTATGTAAATATCGTATGTGCAATTCAAATAAAAAGAACTATTCTATTCTATAATATCATCAGAATTACCTCGCAATTGACTGGCCGTACAGCTCAGTTGGTTGGGTTCGATTCCCACACAGAACAAATATTAGTGTAACGAACATAAATGTTTAATCTGTGTCTGGGTATTAATATATCTATTACATATGTGTACTCGTATTTACAAAAATGTTAATTATTATATAATATGTCTGGTTCCCATAGTACAAGCTATGCTTAATTTGGGGCGTTGTGTGGAATGTGCACCAATGTTGTGCACCAAGGCTGTTTTCGTTTTGTAATAAGGGTGCATAAGCTAATACACTTACGCCATCTGTTGGTGCATCAGTGAACCAAGTCGTTTGCTTGTATTTATTAGAGCATACAATAAGCAGCCCACGTCATCGGACGTAGTACGCGCTATAACGACTTTCGACTTAAGAAGGCTACGTTTACTTAGTGCCTTTTAAATTATTTTATACAAAATTGTATATAAAATATAGTATAGAAATTATATATTGTATATAAAATTGAAGTGTCTGTTTGTGATGTCAAAATACCAGCTTTTTACTGAATGCACATGAAAGTTTATGAGGTACTCATAAATAAAAAACAGCGAAAAGAGCTGATGTTATAAAAGTACGTGGAAGAAGTCGCGGGCAGCAGCTACTTTTATACATGCAGTAAGGGCCCACGTTGCATAATTCCGGGTTGTTTTTCCGTATGATCATCTAGTTAATATAATTTCAGTTTGAAACATTAATTCGTTCTTCTTCCATTTTCCCAAGTATCCTGTTATACGTAGACATAGACGTATCCACGAAAGGATAGGCTGTTTAAGTAGGTTTTTTTATTTTCTTCTTTCAATATCGCCGGAAAATGCGGGCCAACCAGTTCGGATCCTAAAATTACCTCCAAACATTCAACGAAAAATAAAATTTATAACATGTTTTGGGTTCGTTTGCATTTTGGATTGGGTTCTGCCCAATAATGCGGGTTATGATAGTTATAAATCCCTCAATGACCAAACTTAAATAGAAAACAGCTGCTATGATGCGTAAACAAAAGGGAGGAGGCAATTACCTTGTGAAATTAAACAATTGTATTTCACTACAATAATATTATTTTTGTACGTTACTGAATTATATCGTTTCAAGTTAATATAAATTACGAATCGACGAAATATTAGGGTAATCTATAGGTTACTTATTTACAAATCAGTGCAATAATGTTAAGCTCAATTCACACCGGGGCCGGGGTAGCAGTGGTAGGCAGTATACTTTTACTCTTTTTAGGGTTAAGCTCGCCTTTGTACATATTTTTTATATATGTTAATTTATGTTTATTTTTACTGTGTACAATAAAGAATAAAGAAAGAAAGAAAGAGTATACTAAGAAAATATTACAGCAATTATAGACTATAGTAAAAAAATTAGAATATTTTTTTTATGTACTACAGCAAAAAAGGCGTTAACTTCAAGTGCTAGTCATTGACAACGGCTGCTACCTCGATCTGAATTGGCCCTAAGCACAATTTTGCGTAGTGCGAATATTCTTTAGGAGTTACAAAACATGGAATCACAAGAAAGGGGTACTAACTAACGACTTACTAGCCAAAACCAAAAGCAAAAACTTCGTAATATTTACTATTTGGCTATTAAGTTACATATTTGTTTACCTACATAGTTTTACGGTATGAATAATGATTAATCTGCACAGGTTTTAATTTATTACTCATCAATTCATTCAACAAAATTAACCATTGCGAAATATAAATGCAAAAAAATATCTTAAATATATAACCACCCACCTGCTCTGCAATATTCAATCGTAAATAAGCATTGATATATATAATATAATACAATTATATTTCGCAATTGAATTTTAGTTATAAAACGTTATTATAATTGGAAAATAAATCATAACACTTTTTATACTAGCTCACTGGTCACAATTTACAAAAAAAAAATGTGAAGATAACAGCTAATAACAATATAAAGTTCAGTTAATATATTCATAATCATAAATTATAGATTAAATACAATTAAACTTAAATTGTTAGGTGTAAAATATTGAAATTGAGATTCAGTGATTACATATATTATTATTCATGCTAGGAAATCAAAGAGATTCGTTTGTGACTAAATTTTCTTGAACTCCGCCGAAGATCTGTAAGAAAAAAATTAAAATGATTATTATTTAGTTTTAGGAGTTTATTTCTTAAAAATCGACTTATGTAGCTTAAAGCCATATGTATGAAAGTTTTATGGTAAGTAAAACTGAGAGTTAAAATAATCGTTATGTTTTTGATATTACGATGAAATTCGCACTTATAGAGTTAAACTCCAGTAGGGCGTCGGAATTGACCCATATTTTTATTTTTCATAAGAATAAGATGCTTTAGCTATTGTTCTCAGATACGAAATTTGTACTCTCTGAGACTCCTTCTTCGACTCCTCCTGAGACTTCAAGTTTATACGTATGTACTACACTCGTGTCAGTATCTCTAACCATGGTAGTGAAAGAATTAAAGTGAAAAATGCACCTCAAAGAGGCTCCTCTCCTGCACGCTTCGTTTGTATGTTAAATAAAGTAAATGAACAGTGCCTTACCTAAGATTATCCCCGCTGGATCAAGACTGATGTCGGTCCAAATTTCTATTCACTGTGAACAAAAAAACATGTTCAATCAAAAACTTACGAGGGTATCGACACCACACCAATCTATAGAACGTTGATCGCTGTTGCAATGAGATCAATCAATATCGATTAATAGATTCATTCTAAATATAACGTAAAGCCTTGGGGGGCCTTGTAGCTCGCGTCCTTGATGATTGATTGATGATATAACCCTTTGAATCCCTACACGTGTCCCCCGGGTGGTGCGAAAGGAGCAACCCAAAGTAGCAGTAGAACTTGTGCCAAGTTCGCCCGGAGCAGTACACCTGGTAATCTGCAGCAGTAATGCACTCGTATTGCTGTGTTCTGGTTGAAGGGAGTGGGTGCCTCCAACATTGCAGGCGCATCAGACGTAACATCCTCGTCTCGGGGTGATGGACGCAACGCAATGCGACTTGAGTTATCTTGTACTTTGGTGGAGAGGACTCGAGTCGTATTGCTGTTGTCTATGGGCGGCGGTTACCACTTAACATCAGGTGGGCTGGCAGCTCGTTCTGTCACTAATATGATATAAAGAAAAATACGTAATTATGGAGACCGATTTTTACCATCCATTGATGGATCGGTTTATTATACCAAAAGAATTCGCATTCGGGGAACATTTAAGAACATTTGAAGCATTAAAAATTCGCAAAGAGTATCTTTAGTAAGTGCTAAGCAGACTTAACATAGAAGAGCGTTGTAACAAGCAAACCAGAGAAATGAGTTGATTCTTGCGGTTTGACAAGGGCACGGGGCAAGATGTTGCTACCACACAAAAGTGACGGATTGCTATAAAGTTCGAGGCAAATCATTCAGAAGAAATAGTCGCGAGGTATAACTATACTTTCTTCTGAATAAAGCACACACACATAAAGCTTGGGCAGTGAAGAACCTTACAGAATTCTAAATGCGGTGTCCGTAAAACGAGATCTGTATATGAATGAAAATGTGGGCCAAACGCCGGTGATTCCTCGTTCAACCCAATAGAATTTATCTTGATACTACCCAAAGCATTCCTCGTCACACACAATCTTAAAATTCGTGACAAAGCGATGGATGTCCCAATATACCATTCCGCTTGGACGTATCGTATTGGCTTGTTTAGAAATATATAAAGTGAGTAAATACGTATCCCGCTATTGGGACACGCGACAAGAGCGAAACTTAGAGAAGCAGAAGAGAATACATTTAACGGAGCTCTAATAGGCCATAGGTACTAGCCACTACTGTTCATATTACACACAGAGCTTATAATCTACCACGGGCCTTATTCGGATTGGATAATCACATTCTTCCGTTTTTTTTTAAATATGAGTAAGTTACAGAATGAGGAGATTGGCCCTTGGCACTTGGCGGTAACCTGGAATGTCTCATGTGCCTTTAATTTAATCGGCAACTTTCAAACCGGAACACAGTAACGCAAATGCATCGCTGCTTGGCGCAGACTTGGGTATTACCCGTACTGGCCTATAGTATGGTGGCAGTACTTCCCCGGGCGAACTTGGGATAAGTTCTACTGCTACTTTTTGGTACTTATTTTGTTTTAATTCTATAGTTTAGGTACAGAAGCAGTTAAAAAACGTGTCAATAACATATTTACTGTCTGTTAACCTTAATATTGTACACGGCATTTGTATAAACAATATTTTCAAATAGTGACATCAAAAACTTACAACTCTTAACAAATTAGAAATCACACAAACTTCTATTCTTATCTATTGTTGTAAACTTATTCAGATATATATATATATATACAGGGTGTGGCGTAATGAGTGGATAATAGGGTACCTGTGGGTAGGGGCCATTGTGGCGGTTCAGAAAAATATTTGTTATGCTCAGTAAAAGTGCCTCGGTTTTCGAGATATTCGACATTTTCGAAGCAAGTAAGCAAGTAAAATTTTAGTGAAATCTTATTTTAAAAACATAACTGTGCTTGTGTTATAAAAATAATAGTTTCCATTCGATAGCACATCTATCCAAGAATACTATCCAAAAAACAGATAGAAAAAAAAATTTCATTTGCAGTCTGGGCGCCAAAAATAGTGACGAAGGGTGAAATATTTCTTAAATTTCGAAAATGTCGAATATCTCGAAAACCGAGGCACTTTTACTGAGCATAACAAATATTTTTCTGAACCGCCACAATGGCCCCTACCCGCAGGTACCCTATTATCCACTCATTACGCCACACCCTGTATATATATATATATATAATTTAGACAATTTGAATGCACAAATTTTATCATGAAAAATATCAATTTCAATGGGAAGTTTATTGTACAATTGACACATACCTACGACGCAAAGGATTATTCCGTGGAATATTATTATTAGAATGGGAATATCAAAGAGACGACGGTACAAATATAGGACTGCTGGTTTCTCCTCACAACGTATGTCTGCCTACACAGAGACCGTGATATTGTGCTCACATATTTCCCAAGCGATAATCTAATTGTATCACGTCTCGATTTGAACCAGTGAACTTGGAATTTAGATTCGGGGTCAACACTCGACCTTCACGACCTCGAGTAATATAATGGGATAGCTGCTACCCTAAGCCCGAAAGTCCCTCTGTAGAGCACCATGGCAACACCGCTGACCTTCGGGCACCCCACCCGACCCCAGCTCGCTACTAGCTTTCAGCGACACACGGCTTTACTGTGGACTAGCTGTTGACCGCGACTTCGTCCGCGTGGAATTCGGTTTTATCATGCACCCCTATTTTACCCCTTGGAAAAGTAGCCTAAGTTACTCCTTGCTACATCAGCTGTCTGCCAGTGAAAGTCCCGTCAAAATCGGTCCAGCCGTTTCGGAGATTAGCCGTAACAAACAGACACACAGACTAAAATTGTAAAAAATGTTGTTTTGGTATATGTACCGTGTATACATCCATATGCACTTAGTAAAAAGCGGTTATTTTAATATTACAAACAGACACTCCAATTTTATTTATTTGTATAGATTTGTTTAACTTCATTGATTAACAGCCGGATTATCCATTCAAGTTCAAGGGGGTAAATCTTCAATTGTATCGAATACGAGTTTTTTTTCCTAGGGATACTGGTTTTAGATATAGGACAGATTTGATATAAGAACTTTTATGAATAAACGACACAGACTGGTTTTAGGGAGATGGGTCTGTGTTATTATCATCACCATGTGGGCCAAAAGGGGTTAGCGAAAGAACATTTTTAATATATTGTCATTAAGTAACTGGATTTCTATTATTTTAACTACTCGAATTTTTGTTACGCTTTAAATATTTAAAATTATTAACGGATAGTATTTACCTTCTTAAGTGATATTTTTCCCGACTTTTACAATTGTTTTCCCACTTTCAGTGCTAAAAACAAGAAAAATCCAATTCAAAAAGTGATCTACAAGTACTTCCGCATAAGCATCTTAATTTCCGAGTATTCAGCGTCACTAACGGTTTATCAACTATTGACCCTGTAATACTTACTGCATCAAGATGTGTGTTCTGGTAAATCACGAGCATCAGATAGATAAAAAAAATTATATCTTACAATTGATCTTATCCGGAATTCTGTTTCTCCGCCTTTCCCTGGGCACTGGCCGTCTCTTCGATGTGACTGAACGCACCAAGCTCTCAATGATCTCGTCGTCGCCAGACAGATCCCCGCTGCGTACAAACAAATTGGTATAAATACGTAAAAGACGACGGTAGAATGCGAAAGTAACTTATATACTCCGGGATTCTGTAGATCATCTATCAGGCTCTTGACATATCTGCATTTACATTCGAAGCAACAGCTGCCGACCACACATTATTCGTCTATTTTAAATCTTGGGGGTGATGTTTCAACCACTTCAGGCTAATTTATTTAATTATAATCAGCTATGACTAATAAATGAATTAAAATAATTATATAGACAGAAAGATAGATAGATAGATAACTCTTTATTGTACACCACAAGATAAACATTAACAATGTTACATGAAATAATAGTTTAATGTGTTTAATTTTTTATTTATTTATATAATACATTATATGAATGCGAACACTAAATAAATAAATCCGACGCACCGGCATGATTTTGAATTAAAAAACGAAGGCTCGGGATACCCAAAAGGGGAGTTTCTAAAGTTGTTTATCTACAAAACATTGAAGATTTTAGATTGAGAATAAAAATAGTTTTATGACTTTTTGGCAGACCGGAATTCGGGCAGTTCGGAACCCAATACATAATTGGAAAGACTTTGCTGCATAAAAAAAATCTTTCAACATAACACTTAATTCACTTTAAAAGCACTCCTAACTTTTGTGTATATTTTACGTTAAAAAAATTTCAAAACTATATTGTCATAGCATTTGTTGTTGGGTTTTTTTTTATCAAATCCAAATACATTAAGAGGTACCTCCGCTCGCCCCGCGCTATTGTTCGGACGCTAGATTCTAAAGGTAGTTGACTGTACCAGTCTCCCCTTTAAACAAAGTATCAAGGGCACGGGTTGAGCTTCTTTGAGGCGCAATTTGGTCACGTTTCCTGAAGAAGCCAAAGAAGCGAAGCGGTACAAACTAATAATGAATGTTTACTTGACAAAAATGCTCTTGTTGGGTGGGATCTGCGATTTCTTCCTGCCCCTGTTGAGGCTGTACGTGTCCGGGTCTGTCTTCAGCAGCTCAGTCAGTGCACTGTCCGCTGTGTTCTCTCCGTTCTTAGACGTATAGTTGCCAATCTGAAAAGGTATATATAAATAATATTTTGTTGTAGCTCAGCTTACAAGTGGAACATACAAAATACTTTATAGACTAAACAAACATGATTATGTTTGAAGTAACTTTTTATTTCTATTTTTTTGACAACGAATAAAATCGCCACCCTGATTTTAAGCCGTAACCTTTGCTATACTAAAATAAAAAGTCTTGGGTCTTCCCTTACAAGGCATAGGAATACACAAATTGCATTGTATTGCACCCGTTACTTAGAGAAGTCACGGTGGAATTACAGGCTAATGAGACATGAATGTCATTATATAATGAGATGAATCTCATTAGCCTGTAATTTCACCGGCAACGACACCTTTGAAACCGGAACATATTAATGCGTATGTGTTCTGCTTGGTGGCAGTACTTTCCCCAGATGAACTTGATACAAGATCGTCTGTATCTAGTTTTAAGTTCTGTTGAAGTCTAGATATCACCAAAAATACTAGGACATCTAAATCGTTATTTCTGTTTCTGTACCTATTTTGCTGGTGTCATTCATAGCCTTACAAAATCTTAGGATTACGTTGCCGCCCTGTAAGACCTATACAATCATACAACTTATACGTATAATATGGTAAACTTATTGATGTATTCATAATGACATGAATCAACAAACATCTAATCAAATAAAATCCAAGAATATTGGGTTGAATAATACTCACATCAATTATCATCTTTCCTCTAGTCTTATTCCTCTCCCTGTGATTGGCTCTCTTCTCTAATTGCTGAAGCACCCTTTCCCTCGTGGTCCGGTACTCCAGGGCGAATTCCGCTATCACCTTCAGGAACTCTGAGGGCCTAGTTTTAGGGATATCTTGGGGTGGTACACCGAGGAACAAGAGGAATTTAGCGTATCTGTAACAAAGAAAATCGAATTGTTCTATCTGCCCGCAGAGAGGTGATTGATTTAAATTATTATTTAGGGCTATTATAACATAGGATACAGAAAGAGTTCAATATCGCTTTGCCATTTTTATATTAATAATCGCAACGCTTTTTTTATATTAGGAAATTGCTTAGGCCAATCGACAATATTATTCTAAAATATAAAAAAGAAACCATTGTTTAGTCGAGTCCTGGAGTGTAGAGTATACAGGAAGCTTTACTAAGGCCATTTAAATGTCTGAGAAAAATAGCCGAAACGTCTCTAATGCTGGATTAATACAGAATTGTATAACCTCCAAAGATTATTCACAGCAACATTAGCGAAGATGACAAGCATACAGTAGGTAAGTGTGCATGAAATCTTCGCATAGAAAAATATGTTATGAGCAAGACTGTTTCTTACAAATGTCGCAAACAAACCTCAACAAATATCAAAACAACATTCTTCTGCTTGAACGTAACACAGGTGGATGCACAGATAAAAAATAATTAGTTTGAATTGTACCTGAATGAAGGAGTCTTTACCTGCTCATAACCCTTTTTTTAATGACTGTTAATAAGATTATCCTCTGAGCTGCGTCCGTCACAAACTCGTTGATCTTCATCTTGAAGATCTGTGATCCGTCGTGTTTCGCAATTCTCTTCATGTGATCCCAAGACGCTTTGCAATCTGACTCTAGCTTCTGAAGGTTGGCGCTCACATTGTCGAAGTCTACCTTTGATGCCCGGATTACGGGACCGACCTGAGAAATGACAAAAATATCAGGATCTACACATCCATACCCTTGATCAATGTGACGTTTCTGTTGCTCGTGTCCTACTCATAGATTATGGGCAGGTATACTCTACGTCTACACAAGTTCCATTCCCTGTTAAATGTCCATGTAGCAAATTTTTATGTGGTATTATGCGAGTGATAATGCTTATTTATATTAATTTATTCTTAATTAAATTATTCTAGGCATACTCAGTGAACATATTAACAATGTAAGTATAAATTACTTTCATTTGACGGAACAGAGAAAACATTTTTATAACTAGTTCAGAACGATGCTAAAAGCATTGGCACCATTAAATATCATAGAAATACTCACTTCACTGAAGAAGTCGGTGGTATCTGGGAACTTTTCAATTATCATCTCACAGATGTGATAAAGTAGCGGGTGTTTGTGTACTGTGTCCTTCACCTCCATGACCTTGGACAAGTACTCCAGTCTGAAGCCCTTCACGTGGTTTCCATTCAAAAAGCTGCCCACAGACCTCAGGGTTGAAAGTATTACTTTAAATGTCTTATTCACTCTCAACAGCTCGATTCCTTGCTTTAAGTCCATTAATGGTTCTGCAACTTCTCTCTAAAATATCCGAAAATGTAATGCATAATATATGATACGATAACGCTATTTGCGTTCATAATTAAATAATAAATTTATGTACCTCAAGATTTTCAAAATCCAACTTGAAGACCCAAAGTTTTAATCGAGATGATAGTTCATTTATTGATGCGAGTGTGAGTAGAAATTGCTCTGCACTTCCTAGCGGCAAATCTGGATTGGCATACTGTAAAATAATATAAGTTTTTAATTTCATCATGAATGGCTTATACATTTTCTATAACTTTTATATTTTTATTAAATTTTTTTATATATTGATCATTATTTTGAGAAGATTATTAAGATTTACCTGTGCTTCTTGAATTTTTATTTTCTCTTCTTCAGTAGGAAGCATTGTCAATAATTTCTCAATGCCTTCCCGTCCTATGACTGTCGCATCCATTTTCATTATTTCTGCTTTGATAGTTTGGGGGGTTGGTAGTTTCTTCATCGCTATGTTAATAGCATTGGATCTCTTTGCGTCTAAGATCAAATTCCTATTTTTCTTGAGATCCATAAATTTCTAGGAAAAAATGTAATAGTAAATTGTAAGAAGGGTGATTTCCATTTGTCATCATAAATATAAAACGATAGAACCAAATAACATGCACAGAAAATTATAAGTAAGAAACATGCTGAAATCGATGGTGAAACAATGGGTGGCCGTTTTGATAAAAACGACCTTTTCCAGGCAACCTTAGGATGGACATGATGTTGAGGATGTTTGTGGACAACTACAATCGGTAGTGTACATCAGGCTATAAGAAACACATATAAGCATACATACTTAATTGAAGTTGATAGCGATGGCAGACCATATTTATATACATATATTTGAAGGGAATAGGGAAAATCTAATAGAGACAAAAATGAATTCCAAAGCCTAGTAGCTTCCTATGAAAATTAATTGGTGTACACATGCATAGCGTGATGTCAGTTTTTGGTGAGCTTAGGTAGAAATCGAGCATCGACAGTGTGAGGCGTGATGAAATACAAAGACTTCTTTTATGTAACACATACTTACTTCCTGTTATTTTAAAGGACCACCAGTAAGATCACATGAAAACAAAAAGACACAAATAAGTATTCTATAGCTAAACAGCGAATAAAACTGTGATAGATATCATATCAGGTATTTGAAAATCATAAGTTGAAACGTACGCAAAATAACGGGCACATGGTTCTTTCCTTCTTGATATCTTAGTGTGACTAGCGCAATACAATGGATAATATCCATTAGATATACTATGTAAGTGTTCCTCTAAGGTTTGCTGTTTAACAGACAGGAGGCTTCCAAGATTGTGAAGCAACAAAAAATTAAAATAATTGGAGATAATATTGAATCAAGTTTCTACGATACATCACCTTAATTATCAAATCATTTTTCCTTGACTCGAAAAGATGTTCTAAAGCTGCAGTGTCCAACTTGACATCAGGAAGTTCATCCCAGATAAATCCTCCAATTTTAGGCCCGTCAGGTCGAGGTGCTGGATTCTCTTGTATTTCTTTCCAGAACAATTTTACCGTCTTTTTATTTTTCTTTATAGTGGAACTGTCAGAATCATTAGATAGTTCTGCCGACGTGTGCTTTGGTGGTGCAGGTACATCTGTTTTGGGAAATGAAGGAAAGCAGCTTGGCAGAGGTGGGGGAGCATTGACAGTTGGAAATAGACCAGGAGGCGGTGGAGGTGGACCATTTCCCATGTTCATTGCTGGACAAAGTATATCATCGTCAGAATCCAGACGTAGATCAGAGAAGTCCAGATCACACAGATGAAATTCTCGGTCAAGGCAAGCTTTTTTCAGTTCTTCCCAATGTAAGTCGTTTTCAGATATTTTTATTTCATGTATTTTTGGTGATTTTTCTATTGTTGGACTTTTGATCACTTCTGCAAAGTAATAAAATTGTTACAAATTTGTCTCTTTATGTACCTAAACATCAATATTATTGTTTCAAATTTTTATTAAAAATACTGTAGTTATTTACCTTTAGATTGCGATTTAGCTAATTCTTCTTTAGCTTTTGACACAATTCCTGCCATATCAGAAACCCGCAATGGCTTTTCCTCGGTTGTTGGGCTTACTGGGCTGGTCAACCTTTGGGCCAGATCTTTGATACTGTGTTCTCTGTTTAAAATAAGCCCCAAGTCATCCATATTGGCTTCTGAGTTGTTATCCTGCTGCTTTTGTCTCATGACTGTAATAGCGTCTACAGCAGTTACACTGTGCCCTAAAGTTCCGTTCTGAATTCTTTGTTTTAGACCACTTGTGTATCTTTGGTTTCCTGTAAATATTAACTTATTGAAAGTAGACCATTTTCAAATCTATGGGCAATAAATTTGGTCAAATTTTATGACGTAAGCAACAACACAAGCAAAGGGTGCAGATAGTTAAAAAAACCCACACTGTCATTATTGTTTTACAATTTTTAAAAGAAGAGCCTAATATCATACTTTAAAGAACCTGGTAGATTAAGAACTCAAATTCGGAGATAACTCTCCATCTAAATGATGTCTTGGGGTGAATGCATGGTCTGAACGTTTTGTACTGTAGTACTGATAATAATCTATCATACCAATAACATGTTTCAGCATCATCACGTCGACTACAAAAGTTAGAAGAATGCCAACCTATATTATGGAAATGATACAATATTTCTTAGCTCTAGTCTGGTGAGCTACTTCATTTGATTCAAAAAATTATCGCAGCAAAACTAACATGATGATCGTTTATAATTTAAACCACAATCCGCGGGATGTAAAGCAGATAGCGAATTTTGTTGCTTTGAGCGCATCCTCGCGTGGCGTGATCAATCGGCCTCCAGGAGGGTTCTCGACAGATACGTGTATTTTGACATCGACTTCTAGGCCTGTCGACAGTTGAGCTGATATACAAGAACCAGTGGTCCAGCCACCACCAGGCAAAAACGTAATATCGTGGGATGAGCTATATGATCAAGACGACCAATAGTACTTTGTTTTTGACTTATAAGAACAAGCAAGAGTGATGGAGAAAAAAAATTAGTGTGTTAGAGAACAAACAAACCATTCTTTAAAACATCAGCTAAATTCAGACATTTTGCCGTTCGATTGTCATTTTTTTCTGATTCCTCTTCTTCTGCGTGTCCATTTAAACCATTCCTTCCATTCTGTCCATTTACACCATTGGCGTACTGATTCACTCCATTGACAACTCCGTTTAAATTTGAATATGTTTTAGTGCTAGTGTAAGTGCCGTTTGTATACCCATTACTAGCTATACCATTTGTACTTCCATACACACCATTATAAAGTGTATTGCTTGAATTGTTCAGCATTTCTTGCTGCTGTATATGAGTAGCTTGTCTCGCAAATCTATCGCGTCTTCTTTTCAAGGCTGTGTTCAGTTCTTTATTCTCTTTGTTGTCCAAGATAGAAGGTAGGAATTGAGATCTTATCATTGGTTTAATTTCAGGCTCAGCAACAGTGATGACTGGCAGTTGTTTGGCTGTTGTTAGTAAATGCATCATGAAATAGAATATGTCAAAGCAAATAATGATATCAGTAGACTTGTAAAAGAAGTCAGACCAATGGGCAAGATATTCAACAAAGCCACTTGTTGCATGTCGATACCACATCGCTATTAGTTTTAATATTATGTTGGTAACAGTATAAAGCCAACCGTGTCAAATTATTATAAAAATAAAATATGTATGTTTAAGTGCATGTATTGTATGAGTTTGAATAGGACTCATACTCTCGTTTGAAACTCTGATACTAAATGTCCGTACAGTAATGCAGATATGATAAAAAAATTACTTACATGCAAAAACAGTTGCAGTTACAAATATAATAAAATATTATATTAATAACTACTGACAATAATTATTAACACACCAATACAACAAAACACTTGTTATTATTATTTAACAAAATAAAGTACCTTTTTCTTTTATTTCTTGTTTTCTGGATTTTCTTCTTTCTGTCGTACTGATATTGAGGCTTCTCCGCCGCACTAAATTTATTACAGAATCATCTAACTGCCTGCAAATTTTAAAAAAATTGTTTAACATACCAAAGAACAAAAACTAATCACTCATTATTGATATACTTCGTGATATAATAAAAGAATAATACTCAATGTCAACTTACTTCAAAGCCGTTCCACCCTCATCGCCATCTTCGCAAAGCAGTACAGCTTCAAAGATTTGCAGCTGCCTCAACAGATCCAGGTCAGTCCCCTGCTTTGACATGTACAACTGGATAATATCATCCATTCCCTGATCTTGCAAGGCGTCCACTTGATCATAGTACGTGTCCCTATCAGGCACGTTGTTTAAACATCTGTTTATCAGTGTGGTGGCGTAAATGAGAAGTTCAGTGTCAGAAGCGTCGAAGTCTTGTAATATCTTCATCACGTTGTACCACGGTTGCCTTCCGTTCGAGCCGTCAACGGCAATGATAGCATCAATAAGGAGTAGTGAATTTTTTTCAGTGTATTCGACGAAGACTAGCAATAGTTTAAGAGCAGTTTTGACGACGTGTCGGAACTTGCTCGAGATCAATGAGTAGAGCCACTGGATGCAGCGCTTGTGGTGCATGAAGCCATGCATTCCGTCGACATAGAGGAGTATCTGCAAGTATTATAACTGGATAGTGTACACAATCTTAGAAATGAAGTGGTTCGATTGAAAATACGACCAAGACAATTGGATTTGAGTGATGCGGTACTTCCTTACCAAAAACTGCAGATATTTGTAATTATCATTTTACTTGGTGAAAGAAGGTAGTTTGGGAAGTAAGGATCTCTTATTATAATTTATTTTACATATATATCACATATTTGCTCATGTACGATATTAAAGATTTCGATAAAGCGCCTTTGTATCTATACAACAAATTAACGTGGTTCTCAAGCTCTAGATCCTGCGGTTCTAGACAGTGCTCGATACAGCGGCACAGTTCTGCCTCTTTCAGTTTCCGCTATGCAGTATCAAAGTGCTGGAATAATATCTCCCCAGGAGGAATCTGCATAATACAAACACCTTTAAAAATATTCTTAAAAAATATTTTTTTGATCATCAAATGAAGCAGGAAAGTCTTATACATGAATCATGCATCATATAGGTATATGACTATGGCATAAGGCAGTTTAGCTTCAGCTGAATTTTACTCTCTTGTTTCAATTCATTTCTGGCTACATTTTTATTCTTTTAATATGTATGTTTTTATTGTAGTTTGTATTCTGTGTCAAAATTGGAAGTTTTGTTATCGTTCCGTGTTCTGTTATTATTCTGTTTCACGAAATGGCTCTGTCGGAAGACCAGCATTAGTTACCACCCAACTAATTAATATGTTTATTAGTAATAAACATTTAAAAGTTATTAGTATAATTATTAGTATTCGTTCACTTAATTGGTTCCCATAATAAACATTTTGTTTCTAACTTTGGGGCTAGATAGGCTGTGTGAAATGTCCAATATTTACTTAATCTAAAAACAGATAAAAAAGCTAACCTGGCCAAGAGCACGGAGGATATAATCCAAGTAGTTGTGATCAGCCATGTTGCTGACCTGCATGAGGCAATCGAGGCCCTTGTTTGCAACAAACTCATGCACCAGGTCTTTGTCAGATTGCAGGATTTGTTTAAGCGTGAACAGGGCCCTGCGTAACTCTCGGCCTTGAGAGTGCAGTAACCTCTCTGAAAAGGAACGATATGCTCAGAAAATAGGTATGTGAAATAAAACCAATGGCAAAAATATTTTTTTTTTAATTATCCTTACACAATAGGTTAAAATAAAACCGGTGAATCCATTAGTTGTTGCTAAAAATAATTTGCGACGAAAAGTAGGACTAGGTAAATTTTTGCCATTGCCACAGTCATTCTTTCTTGGCGTCTCAAATCCATTGGCAAATTCTAAGCGTTTCTATACTCTCACAAGAATTAAGTATAAAAAAAAGAATTGATATTAAAATTAAAGTTTTTTCCGGTCAAGATGCACTTTTACTCATGTTAAAAATAAATCTAATGACCCGATAACCCTTACAGCCAGACTTATTTCAATAAAATTCTAGGTAATTATGAGCATGAATTTCGCTCCTTTCGCTCTCTCGTTCAATTTAATAATTTTAGGATCATAATTATGGTTTAATCACTATTATATTGTGGCTGCATACCAAAGCCTGATCCATACAATATGACAGTTTGACGAAAAAATTACAGTAAACAAAAATTTACTTACCAATAATAGCATGTACTCGAACAGACAGCTGGGTACGTAGGACGAGAGCATTTTTCCGGCTAGAAAACATTAAAATTAAGTTATTATTTATTAAATCGTAACTTTCCAACAATATCTGAAGTTGTTATTGAGTAGGTACCTAACAACATTTTAAACAGGTACAACTAATACTCACATGACACGATAGCATTGCGCGTCTTTATGCATATTTAATGCATATCTGCCATCCACAAATAAGGCATAACGGTGTGTTCTGGTAGCCTCACGTGATAGCTAAGTGCATTGTGATGCTATTGGCAGTTATGTAGTCTGATAACATCAGGGCACATTAAGTCAAATAAAAAGAAAATTTAAAATATCTATCACTTAACAAAAACTCGTACAATAGCAAATGGTGGGGATCTGGGGTGTAATTATGTTACGGTAACATTTTATAAAAAATATATATACAGTGTATATAAATAGTTAACTCTTCAGATTCTGTAAATGCTCGGTGCACCCTGGTAAGTTACGACTATAAGTAACGGAGTCTAATCTGGCCAATTATTCCAATACTAAAACTCAATCTTCCAACGACTCACTTCAGAGCCCAACACACATCCTTTCTGTAATTTATTTCTTCTTTCAAGAAGGATTTTCTAACTTCAAGAGTGAATTTCTTGGGACACTTTGTCAAAAGAAGTAATACGACGTTCTTCGTGCTCAATAAATCAATGGTGGCAGTGACCATCAAAGGCCACAATGCTTACCAGGTGTCCAAGAGTAATAACCGGATATAACCCGGTATCGTTTAATTAGACCCCTTTTCCAAACCAACGCCAACGTTACTTGGGGAAGAACTAACAGGACGAATGGGAGAAAAGCGGAAAGAGAAGTGGTTGCTTTTATACATTAAGAAGTAACCTCAGGTATAAAAGCCAAAAGTAATGCTCCTGGGTTCGATTCGATCCAACAGTTGAAATGCTTGAGTCCAGTAGCGGTGTCATTGTCGTTATTACTTTTCTCATTTCCAATACTATGGAAGTGAGATATAGAAGAACGCGGGAAATGTCCAATGGGCCCAAAAAATACTCGTTGATCTCACTACTGTGACACATTTTTTTTTGCCAAATCCTTCATAACCAGCGACTCCAATACATACAACAGCAACAACTACGACAACAGCCAGAAAAATGGATTGCCCTAAGAAAGCATAGAGGCTACAATTCTTTTGAACAGAGATATAAATGATTAGCCAAGCATTTCACAATACCAGCGATTCATTTATGCTAATGGCTTTACATTAGTCAAACAAACGCATGCTTCGAAGAGAATGACGAGTAAAGGCCGTACTAGGTATCGAGAAGCATTATCCTACACCTGTGCAGCCCCAGTTGGCGATTTCCATTTATGCAATCGAACTTCTTAGGATTTCTTGGAAAATTGTTGACCCCGAATTCTGCCCAAACTTCCGGTATCTTGACATCACTCTTGATAGAACTCTCACGTTTAAACCACACTACAACTAAACAAAAGTTAGCTTAAAATTATTTCTTGTGCTTGCCGACATAATACAAGCCGTCGTAGGAGGTCTTTTTTTTGTTTACACGGTGAAAAACCTTCCAAAGGCCTTATCCGTTGCTTCAGGGTAGCAACGAGCGTTGTGAGACCCTACTAAAAACACCATGGGGGCCGATCTCTGTGCATTCGAAGGATCTTCAGCAGAATGCTCCAGTGCTCCTTTCACACGTTGCCTTGAGGCCTAATACCGGAGAAGACGTAAGGCCCAATCCCGGGGAAAGCCGTAAGGCCCCTTAATTCTACATTTCCATGCACGCCACAGTGCTCAGACAGTCATCCCTGGACCCGATTTATGTGGGTAGTCATAGGACCACCGAACTATATCTGCCTTTAGGTCTATAAAAGTCTCTCCTTGGCAAGAAAGGTGAGGTGTTGCGGACCACAGGTTAGTCTTTAGCTCTCAGAGGGCGAAATAGCTTCTCCTTTTTTTTTAGTAATTTGTAGAACTAATTCTTATAAACCAGTTTTATGGACCCAAGGCTAAATCAATATCCAGCAATAAAAGAAAGCCACGAAGAATAAAACCTAAAATATATGGATGTTACCTGAAACTAAATGAAAGGAACAAAAACATTACCATTATATCTAAACCGTAAAAATCTTCTAATGAGCTGGAAATAATTCAAAAACTTTTGGATTAAGTGTCGAACTGAACTGAATCTCAGAAAGTGTCTTAATATAAGAATACTCACAAAATAGCCAGTGCCAATGTGGTCAAATTACTACTCACTCATCATAATTCTCTGCATCTTCTGAGTCCTCTGACATGTCATATTCCGAATCCAGGATGCTATGATCCTTCAAATGCCCTTCTTCATAGTCCGCTATACCCGAGTCGATTGATATTTGCCGGAGCACTTCTATTTTCCAATAGTTATGCTCATGTTTGTCTCTCTCGACTGAGGCCGACCGTGTGAACCTATCGGGAGCCATCTGAACACGATTCGTTTTCCCCGGTGAGTTGTTACAGGATGATTCCATTATAAAAGTAACATTATAATCTAATTTAAGTACGTTCAATATTGTGCCGCAGGGAGACATACAATTTGATATTTTAAAAACTACCCACTAAACATTTCGTACAAAATACCGTTGTCTACTTCTAAAACTTTACATCCAACGAAGGGTCGAACTATCGGATCCATCACTGCGTTTCGTAATATATTTTGTTCTAGTCACGAGACAGATTAACGCCGGCACGTCCCGTCACAGTCTGGTCCAAACTGTGTTCTCACGATCCCGGCCCCGAGTATTCATACACTCGGTAGTAATCAGGAACATTATCTCAATCAGTCAGTGCGAAAAAATATCGCTCAATTGACATATCCTCTGACAGTCCCATTTCACAGCTAAGTAGCTTCATAAAACCGAACCGCCCATATACTGTATAATACCATAGCACTATAGTGCAAGTTCATTGTTATAGCAAAAGTTACTTTTTGCACACCCTCGACTTAGTCGCTATTGAAAATTCGCATCAAAAAAACCATTGTAACACTCACGGTTTCGCTCTATTAAAGATTCTATGCTTTCTATTACAAAATATTTTGATTGAAATTCATATGTCTGTGAAATAAACAGCTGAACAGGGTCGTTTACCGGGTAACTTGTGTAACAGTAACCCAAATAAATTAACTGGGTCGAATCCGGTTCGGGTTTATTTATAAACTTCATAGTAAGCGTTACGACGACCTTTCGGTTTCTCCCTATTCGTTGTATGAATCCAGGGCAAATTATGTTTTTCGTATGTTTTTCCTACTTTCACGTACAGTCACTAAAATCTTCAGGATTTATCTTGATAGATAATAGAACATTCAAAATGAAGATATTTCAACACTATGTTTTCCGGATATGAGGGAACTTGTTTATTCTTTAATCGATTTACCTTTTTCTGCTTTATTAATTCACAAGCAACGAACTTGGTCAAGGTTCGTCCAAGGAAGTACTGCTACCAACACCTATTTCTGTCGCCAAACTATAACATTTCAGTTCCAGTTTCAAAGATGTGGTTGCCGATGAAATTACAGGCACGCAAGACTTTCCACTTTCCCGTCTCTAAGTTACGGGCGCAAAACAATGCGATGCGGTCTTTCAATACCTAAGTAGCGTAGAATTGCAAGGAGTAGTTTTTTATTATGGGCAGAAGTTACCGCTTAAAATAAGGTAAGCAGCCGTCTTGTTCGTTCCGTATTTTCAAACAAATAAAAAAATCATGAAATGCTGTTTATCCAATATTCTGTGTAAGCAATATTGTTAGCTTAATACTTTAGACTGTGTTACAAATTTTGTTACCTGGGTTTTTGATGTACCTACCTACTGATGTATCATATATAATATATGTATATATGATGTATGTATATGTATGTATGTATGTATATATGTTTTCGATATGACACGTCCAAAAGTCTAACGTGAATCTGCCGGTGAATGTCATTCATAAACTGATTTATATTTGTTGTCAGGTCACCTATCCTTGAGGCCAAATAGATTACTCGGCCGGTGTACACCCTGTCAGCTGGTGTCATTTGCCAATCGTGATATATCCCCAAGTTAAATGGTACAGAGCGATACAGACGAGTAGGAAAATAGCATTCGAATGATACAAAACATAATCCTCTTATCTGTAAAAATTGATGACCTTAATTTATGTTATTTTCGGCACTACATTTATATGAAAAGATATTTAGCTGTATCAAAATATTAACAAAATATCAAAATATTCTACATCTACTATGGGAAAACGTATGTTCCTCGAAAAATATAAACTAATATACCTAATAGCATATTTATCTGTGCAAATAAATAAACATGAAGTGTCTGTTTGCAACGTCAAAATAACAGCAATAGCTGTTCTAATTACTACTATGTATACAGGAGTTTTAAACCGCGCCCGACCAAATTCGCTGCTTGGCTACCTCGCCACGCATTACCTCCCTAGAAGTGATTAGAACATGACCTTACGCATTATGTAATGATATGAAGTTAAACAAAATTTTTCATTGCACGTATATATTAGTAGATATATTTTTGGCTACGATTATACTGGTTTAGGTACCCCTGTCGCACTTATTCAATAAAACACCCAAAGGAAATGCGCACAAACCATAACTGCGTCGAGGGGAGTGCAGTGTTGTCTTTATTAGCTCCTGACTGCTATATCAATTGACATTCACAGACAAACAGTCACGTGTTCAACAACGTCACTATATTTCTCTTTGTTTTGTTAATTGTGTAAGTTTATGTTTCCTTAAATGGGTTTCAATGTGCATAACCTTCAAATCTTTTGAGAGAAATTTATCTTTATTTAGTTTAACGGTTAGTACGTCTCACACTTTGAGAAGGCTTAGAAGGGCTGGGCTGCGTTTTCTTCGCTTATACCACAGAGCGTGAAAAATAATGCTTTTGTTTATGTCATGTAGGTGATAGAACTAACTAACGGCCCACCTGATGTTAAGTGGTAACAGCAATACGACTCAAGTCTTCTCCACAAAAGTAAGAAATGACTCAAGTCGCATTGCGTTGCGTCCATCACCTCGAGGTGGGGATGTTACGTCTCATGCAATTTCAATTGGCCGCAATTTCACCGGCACCCACTCCCTTCCACCGGAACACAGCAACACGAGTGCATCACTGTTTGGTGGCAGATTACCAGGTGTGGTATTCTACTGCTACTTTTGGTTGCTCCTTTTGCACCACCCGGGGGGCACGTGTAGGGATTCAGATGGTTATCACCTACGGACGCGAGTAACGTGGGCCCCTATATTTCCAATCAGTGTGTCCTAACGCTTTACGAGACGTGCCGTGGGATCTACAAATTTGAAGTCACACAGCGAGCGAGATACTTGGAGTCACTATGAAGAATACCTGCAGTTCGAAACGAGGTTTTACCGCAGAGGATCGGCGTTATCGATACATCATAATAACCTGACCTTTTGGAGTGCACGAGTGGAGACAGCGACTAGGCAAACGTAGCATAGGGGATCAGGTAGAGCGATGTCTTGTGTAAAGTGGATGGCTGCAAGTGAAAGAAAATTGGAGAGCCGAAGACTGGGCTTAGTGGCTCATACTGGAAAATGTCTATATGACAGCAGTCCTATGACTGCTGTCAAAGGGTGAAAAAGGGTGACGTGGAAGTAATTAGGAATTTCCCTTCATAACACGTCACTGAACTAAGCAATTTCTTTGTGATTTATAAGGAAACAGTAACTGAATTTTGACGAAGACAGAAGAAAATTAATTGTGAATTGGTATTGGTATATATAACTTGGAATCGGTACGATAGGATTCTGAGTTAGAATCATTCGGCCGCTCATAATTCTATTCATCTTCTACTCTTGCTCTTGGGTCTTGGTCTGGTAAATAACATTGATGGCGTATAATTGTCTGTTGTTTAACAATATAACCACATATATCAAGTACCTACCTTTGTGAAAAAGTGGATGTTTTACCTTTCTTGAAGACCTTCAATGTCTTCATCCTGTTCCCCAAGAGTAGAGTCCAGGTCCAAATATGGCCCGTAGTCGCCATCTTTGAACACCTGAAGAGTTGCATCGTCCAGCTAAAACAAAATACATATCTCTAAATATAAACATAGATCAGTAAGTATCCAATGATTTGAAACTTAAAGGTGCCAAATCATACTAGTATTGTGAAGGCTAAAGTTTGTGAGTGTGTTTGTTACTCAATCAAGCTCAAACGGTTGAACGGATTTCGATAAAATTTTGTAACAAGATAGCTTATATTCTGGATTAACACAAAGGCTACTTTTTTAACCGCAAAAATGCAGTATTCCCATGGGATGATCAAACATTTTTGTGTTTAAAAACATATTCGCCGCGAGTAACACCGCGGGGCGCAGCTAGTAATTACATTAAAAGATCGTCAATTAACGGCAAAAAACTATCGAAGTCAACCGATAGTTTACTTCACCAAATAACCGATCAATAAACTGTCGCCTGTTCTAATTTGGAGCACACCAATCGACCGTCGAATAGTTAAGTATGCCCGGCCTCTAATTATATCATAAATAAATAATGGAAACAATCAATACAATTTGTCTTAACATCACCACACCAATTGGTCGTATAATAATCGATAGTCATCGACTGATCTTACTCTACCGGCAATCGATAGTATGAATTACTAAGTTAAACTTAGTAACTCATACAGTTAAAAAATTAACTGCTTCGATTGCACCGACCAAGTCGGATCCCATGACTCCAGTCATCCTAAGAGGTGCATTTACTTCTCATTCCTGGCATCTAGAGCCGATTCCCGGTCCAATGTGAGAATAAAATTTAATATAAAACATAACAAAAAAAAATAGTAATTAGTATCTGCCAACTGTTTGTCCTTACAAATCGATAAGTCATACGAATTTGATGGGAAGCAAAAATCGAGCGTTAATAAACATTATGTTTACCTAAACAAAAGAGTAAACTTCAGACGCGCGTCGGAACTGACATGCCCATTTTTTTTATGGTATTCAGTATATAATTAGTTTGTCAAAGTAGCAGTCTTAAACAAAAAAGTTTATTAAGTAAGTATTAAGTTTATTAAACCATTAAGTATAATATATATATAATATATATATATATATAATATAATATATTATAAATACAATTATTACAAAAAATATTAATTAATAATTTTTTTATTTAGCTTTAAAATATTATTTTAAGGCCGTTTATCTTAATAACAATTCTTAGACTCAATATTGACTAATAAAACTATATCATTCTTCTATACTGATTTATGATGTTTATATTTCATTTACCTATATTATTACTCTAGTGTGTAGTCTAGTACGTCTGTCACATTAAGGCAGTAGTTTAGCGCCATCTAACGATGAAGCGCTGAACCGCACAGTTTGCTGGAATCACTTTAGTTGGAACCGCCAACACTGTCAAACTGCCAACATGAGGCGTCAAGTTTCACAATTCTACCAGTAGATGACGCTGTTTTAGTGTAGATAAATATTATAATCATCAGACAACATTTTGTTTCCCTTAAAACCTTATTCGTTCTAATACGAACTGTACAATACATGTCTGTATATTGGAAGTGGGGCGTTGATGCTTGCGACACAGTTATATACTCCTGCAAGCATCATCGTGTCTGTATTTAAAATGTATATTGTTATTATTTCAAATAAATAAAGATTATTATTATTATTATTATCTCTAGCATCTCTTACAAGAAGTATTTTTGAAAGGACCAATGAGTATTGGATCCAAATTTGGAGTTAATCGCGTGATATGTTGAGAATCTAAAAAAACTTAAGTATCATTTTCTTTTCATATCCTATTAAGTATGGGTTGTTTAAAAAATGCTGCCTATTCAAGTATTGTGGTATTTAAAGTATCGATGCAAAATTTCAAGCACATCCTACGTTAATACTCTTAATACAACAATGAGCATATCGCAAGCACTAGAGTGCATTGAAATAGTTCACTTATCAAAATAAATTATTGTTTAAAATTACTCAGATCTACTCAGGTCTCTCTTCTTTATTTTAGTATTATTACTTTATTCCAGTAGTTCCACTGCTCTCATACAAATAACCTTATAATTAAACAGAATATTTTACTCTCTTCGGATGTTTAAGAAGGTTTATAATTTTCGTTATAATTACGTGAACAGGTACACTAAAACTACGCGAATCACGCTAAATATAACAAAAAATTGCTAATTAGGTGTAATAATATCGACCACAAATAGGCAAAACTCGCAAAAATATGACAGAAACGAATGTAATTAAAATGAAATGACAAGTATCTACAGTTACCGATCTAGATCGCGATATTCTATATTGCATGTTTTCATCGAACTAATTACCTATTCATAGCCAAATTTCGCTTGAAATTTATTTAACATCTATTGTTTCTTCGGAACTGGTTCATCAAACATCACAGGTTCCACGAACCTCGAAATTATTTCTGGAGTAAGTCAAGACGACTCTACGTGGGCAGGTGTGAGAAGGTAAATTGCTCGTTCCAGCTCACTGGAATGATTTATCGTTTTTGTTTTGTTATTTTTGAACCTCAGATTGATTTCGAGCAAGGGCACGCAGACAGCTAGGATACATGAATAAATACTAAATAAATATTGGTGGACATTTCACACAAGCACCATCTAGCCCCAAAGTAAGCTAAGCGTAGCTTGTATCATGGGAACCAGACAACTGATATAATACTTATATACTCTTTTTTTAAATACATACACCTAATACATATCAACACCCAGACACAGAATAAACGTCTATGTTCGCCACAGAAATGTTTGTCCTAGGTGGGAATCGATCCCACGACTTACAGTGCAGAAGGCAGGGCCACTACCAACTGAGCTGTGAGGGCAGCAAAAATAACACACGACATAGAATTCCGGATAAATTAGAAAAGCATACATACATATAATTGAGGTACCCGAAATGTAAAGTGCCTTCAAAGTGTACAATATGCAATAATGTGTATAAACTTGAACCTACATGAAATAAACGAATTGAATTGAATTGGTAAGCTGAGATACAATTGGCATTTATAGTTTTCATCATGGATTACATTATTATGGCTATTATTGGGTGACTCATGGGATAATGGGTGAGCTTACAATGAATAAACCTAAGAATGAATTCAGAGATACGACATATATTACATCACTAGTGATGATCAACCGTAATTTGAAGGCCATTCTTAAGTTATAATTATTAATCTACACTAAAGTTTGTAATTTTGTTTGTAGGAACTACTAAATTAATTTTGAAATTCTTTCACCAGACGAAAGCTACATTATTTCTTAGTGACAAAGGCTGTATATGATCGTGATTAGGTAGGAAATTCTACTTTTTCATGTGAAATAACAATATATATATATATATATATATATATATATATATATATATATATATCAATCAATTCCGAGAATACAGGCTGATGCGTTGATTTATCGGCGTACGCTGACTAAACGGTTTGATATACGTGAATATAATGTTCAACAACAATATTTATCTATAGGAGTTTTAAATAATATGATTGTATTTAAATTTGTGCGTGTACGTGTGTCGTTTTTTTTTAAAAAAAAGTTTCACTTTTTTTTTCTTTTTCAGTTTCACTTTCACTTTCGCTCAAACGCTTTTAATTTCTCCTAGATATATAAGTACCTATGTAATCGGTGTTGTGTATACAATTTGTTGAAAATAAATTATTTTCTTTCTTTCTTTCTTTCTTTCAAACGGCGGAATGGATTTGGCTGAAATGTGGTACCAAGATAGCTTATATCCTGGATATATTAAATCCTTGATATTACTTTGGTGGCGGAAAACTGCAGTGTTCCCGTGGGATGACTTAGTCACCAAGGGGCGCAGCTAGCGATAAATAAGATAAGTAAACATGTGCTAAATATCGCACACAAAGAATTTAATTAATTTGTTCCAGTTTGAAAGGTGTGGTTGGTGGCGAAATTACAGGCTCATGGGATATTTCACCTTCACGTCTAAGAGTTACGGGCGCATACGATGCGACTTGGGTCTTGCCGTACTACCTATGGAGGGGAAGACCGAAATTCGTATTATTTAGGGCAAAGGTTACCACATAACAACAGGTGGGCCATATGCTTGTTCCGTAACATAATGACATAAAATAAACAAACAGGGTTTATGAATACATTTGTAGATAGAGGCTACGAGATTCATGATGTAGTAATTGAGCTAACATTGTCTAAATCCCGCCAGGAAATAAACTGTTTTTGCAGTGAAACGACTAAGTGATTATGATGTCATAATGACAGTTACAGGAGTACTTTTATGGTGGCTGATGTCACCCAGCAAGTGAAGTTTCAAAGGTTACAGTCGCATCGTACACGCGACGGACGTTTAAAACGCCATGAGAGTACTTCGTGACATACACTCTCTGATTCAAAGTAGCATAGAAAAATTCCAGTCCAAATAGGGCCTTACTTAAATCGTTACTTAGCGAATTTCGTTTTGTTAGGTACTTTCAAACAATATTGTACTTAATTGTTAGTACAAATTATCTGTATTTAATTAGTCCACAGTTAATATTTTTCTGTTGTTTTTCCTATTATGCTACCTATGTATTTTTATTGCATTATTAAATTTAATAACGATTGTTGTCGAAATAAATTTCATTTCATTTCATTATTTGCAGTGATCACCCAAATCACAGGCTCATTTCATGCATATCTAAAAAAAAAAAAACTGGTACAAGTCGTCTCTTCAAGCTGTTTTCCTTTGCCGTTGAAAACGTGAAACGACAAATTTTTCAAGTCAAAAAAACTGATTGTTCCGCTTCGGGATTTGAACTACCGACCACCGGAATAACATTAGTGTATGTTTATTGGTCCCCCCCCCCCCCCCATGCGCTCGAACGTGCTACGTGTATAATCAATAAAATCTCTAATTGTAACTTTTTACCAAACTGATATCATTGGCTATTGCTTTGTTTGCAGATAAAGTGATATGTCACTTCGCTAATTGAAAACAATCATTTCTTTATAAAAACTCCATCTACTATAGAATAATATAAAATTAAATAATCGACGCTAATGTCTAAAAAACTATATTTCTACTTATATTTAACTTCACATTGCCAAATTTTGAAACAAGCTTGTACAATCTGCTTAGTTCCTACCTCAAATCGATTACTACATTTGGGACACACGTAGTCACGTGAATGTTATTTTATCAGTGATTATGTATAGAAACAAAACGAGTAATGGACAGAGGGTACATACTTACTTACATACTAACTCTTTTAATTATTGTGTGTATTTTAATTATTATTTTAATCTCCATACACATAAAACAAATATCAACTTTTCTTTACAAGTCTGAATACGCAATGAATCTCACAGTATATTCCTCACATAGGATACGAGAATAGCCCCTCAACGACACGAATCACGGTGACATAATGTCACAAGTCGCACCTGAGACCGGCGGAAATATATAGAACGGATAATTTTAGACAAATACTGCGGTGAGTAACACAAGTAGTAATGTATACGCGTATTACATTTATAACTTGCCTGGACATTACAATACAGGACACCAGAATACACGAGGGCATGCAGTAAGTTAATCCAGTCTATCTATCTATTCGAGTCACTGGTTCTCTCGAACCAGTGTGGTGAAAGGATTTTAAGTGCGCCTCAAAGAGGCTCCTTTCGTGCACTTGACACATGTCTTCGAATTTTTGTTTCTAGGAACATGTCGGTTTCCTCACGATGTTTTCCTTCACCGTTTTGAGAACGTGGTATTGCGCACATAAATCAATCAAATGAAAAACTCATAGGTGCACGTCGGGATTTGAACCGGCGACCTCCGGATTGAAACTCGGGGTCAGTACCACAAGACCACCGCTCTACTTGATTGTTACAATAACAATTGTAACAATCAAGTTTTATTGCGTTGTTTAAAAGGAAGCGTAGGTATCGTTTTAATGAATCTGTTTACTTCTTAATATCTTCAAAAATAGCTTTAAGTATTATCTGAATAATAAACAGTGGAAACGGTAGTTGGATAGAGAAATTGTTTTCGTTGTATTTTGTTAATATAATATTATGCAAATGTCTTAGTTATTGTCAAATAATAAACCAGCTAGAAGAAAGTTAGACTCGCGGACCGAGAGTTCCACAACAAAAACTTATTCTTTTTTGAACATTCTCGCTGTATTACTTAAGAGGTTCCACTTTAGTCACATCAAGTTTGATCCTTTAATGTATATATACAATCGTCAACGTCAACGTCTGTATATGTAATACATACATATACAATGGAAAAGAAAAAAGAAACATAAAACCTTGAAAATATTTATAGTCCTTTAAAGGTAGAACAGAAAGACAGACTTGCATTGTGGGATAAATACAAAAAATACAAAATTAAATTGTAATTAAATTAGGTATTTAAATCTTGAACATTTCACACAGCGCCGCGCCACCTAGCCCCAAACAGAGCATATAATTTTATGTTGTATTTTAGAAAATTTTATTTTCTTGTCGTATAGTGAAATCGCTCTCATTTAATTATTTATCTCAATTTGAGATACATAATTTTAAGACATTCCCAAACTGCATAAAAGGTTTAAGTTTACTTAAATGTCTAGGAAAGGTAATATATTGGATTAAAAAAAACCACATATCAATCTTATATGGACGTTCCTACATTCTAATGTCTATCATTTGACATAAGTAAATTAACACACATTATACAACGAATTTTTAAAGGTGGCACATTTCATTTTGTGGTAGGTAATAATCTTAACGCATACATAATCATACGCCCGCAATAAATACCCTATGGATGTCACAGGTGGATGTCATTGAAGGCATCATATGAACACTCAAGATCGGTGAGAAACATTTTGCTCTTGTCGGGATAAGCATAAAGTTGTAGCAATGCAATGTGGTTGCCCAAACTGGGATCGATCCAGAAACTCTCGTTGCGAAGGTATCATTACTACCAACGCAGCCAATAGAGCCGTCTCGTATCAACCCCTAATGCATTTACTGTATCGTGTAATCTCGATCGTGAATTTATATTCACGTATCAAAGGTCGGGTGCATACAATGTGACTCGTTCTTCCATTAGTAGGGCAGGACCCTTTGATGCATTATTTCGTTTTGGGCAGAGGTTACCGCTTAACATCAGGTTGGTCGTCTTGCTCGGTCCACAACTTAATTTATAAAAAGCGTATACATATACTATACGTCTAATATCTACTACATATAGTACACTATAATCTACTTTAATCGTTAAGTTTTGAACAAGTTTGAGGGTTGGACGTTTTAATTCATTATTTTCTTCATTTTCCTGCCATCACCCCTTTGAGGTGGGGTTGGCACAACATTTTTCCTCCATTTCTTCTTGTCAGACGGCATCTTGCTGGTCACTCCTTTCTTACTCATATCATATATATAAACTGGATGTCTAAATATTTCTGAGGTCATAGTCATAAACTTTATTTCCATAGAATTCAAAAAGAAATTGCTTGGAAACGTCAATAATATTCAAAACATAAGGTCACGCGTAGTATATACCGCTAAATTTGATGGCTGAACAGCAGAACAGCCAAGAAACCCCTAAATGTGGGCTTCCTTTTTTCTAGTATATTAAATGTCTCTGAATGTAGTCTATAAATAATTAAATTTCCTACACCAGGACTCACTCTATGGCATTCACGATGAATATCCAAAACCCGGAAACAAATTTCAACAATATTCACAAAAACGCTTAGCCAGGCCGGGGAGCGAATTCGCGTTTATTAGGAGCGTTAATAGCAACTAGCAACAACAAAATCTACAAACTACGAGTATATATACCTATATATATATATATATATATATAATATATATATATATATATATATATAATATATATATATATATATATATATATATATAATATATATATATATATATATATAATATATATATATATATATATATATATATAATATATATATATATATATAGGTTATGTGGAACAGGGTCGCTCAGGAAAGACAGGAATGGAAAAGGTTGGAGGAGGCCTTTGCCGACTGGCAAACAGACTTGCAAACAGTGAGCAAAAAACAAATTTTAGAACAGATTTAGTTTATAATTTTGTTCTGTAAAATATTTTTTCTGAATAAAGGCTATTATTATTATTATTATTATTATATATATATATATATATAGGTACACGGTTTTAGAAGCACCTGATGAAATTACACCTGTTATTAATTAAAACATTATTATCCTTTCACCAAACTAGTTTGACAGAGCCAGGTTAGTAGATACCTAGTAGTATAATAATAACATTGGTGGACATTTCACTTAGCGTCATCTAGCCTCAAAGTAAGCTAAGTATAGCTCGTATCATGGGAACCAGACCACTGATATAATAATACTTATATACTTTTTGTGTAAAAACATACATATTTACACCCAGACACAGGATATACATCTATATTCATCATACAAATATTTGAGCTGGTTAGGAATCGAACCCACGACCTACAGCGTAGAAGGCAGGATTACAATTACAACCAACTAAGTTGTGAGGCTTATGATATTTATATAGATTATAGGCGCTCCGACTTGTTAGTAATTATTCATATTTCACCTTCACGTCTACAAAGTAATGGGCGTAATTTGATGCGACTTGGGTCTTCCCATACCTAAGTAGGGGAGGACCCGAATTGAATTGCTTTTTTTAGAAGAGGTTGCCACTTACATCCAGGTTCGTCTGCTTGTTCCGTAACATCTTCACTTATCCTAAAAAAATATCAATTACCGTTATCGTATTTACTTTGTTAGTTACGTTAATACATTTTAGTCGCTAGAGTAGTTTATCACTCTTGTGCAAAAGGATATCTCTTAAAATCAGCGCTACTAAACGTAAGACATGAGATGCTGACTGATAACAAATTTTCAGTCAAATATTGCAGATAGTTGCAAAAACTGATTAAATCCTACTAATATTATAAACGTGAAAGTTTGGATGGATGGTTGTTACTCTGTCTCGCTCAAACGGCTGAATGGATTTGGATGAAATTTGGTACCATGATAGCTTATATCCTGGATTAACACACAGGCTACTTTGATCCCGAAAAAGTGCAGTGTTCCCGTGAGATTACTTAATCACCGCGGGTAACACCGCGGGGCGCAGCTAGTAACTTATATTTTCAAGTATGTGGCACAAAAATATACTTTTTGTATAATAGTATATTGACTCACCCGATGCGGCGCTTGCAGAAGCCGGTGCACGGCAGCGATCTGGTACGACAAGGGTATTGTCGTATTGAAGGTATGATACAGAGCCCTAGGCGGCTCCCTCACATTGTACTCCAAGAAAGGATCCAAATCATTCAAGTACTGCACACGACACACGAACGAATCACCGCCCAGGTCCCTCATTGCACCATTCGCCCTCTTTTCACCCAATTTCAATAACTCAAACATCATAAAAATCACAGTCCAATAACATTTTACATAAACTGAAAACCACAGATGAAAAATAACATGAGATTTGAAATTTGAATTTGGCGCTGGTTTCTGTTTTTTTTTTATCGGTTAGCTTTTTAATTTTCGGCCAGTGTCGCACGTTACCCGCCGCGACTGGCCAGTGCTGTGCTGCGAGTGCGCGCGGCACGTTCGTACGCTGCCGCTGGTTAACGATAAGCATGTTTTCTTTCGGTTTTTCACGAAAGGATGTGGTTTGAACTGGCAATACTAAAAAACCTTTTGATTATAGAACAGATTTTGATTTCGTAACGTTATTCGAACACATATTTACGTCATGTTAAATGTGCGAAAGGTAGTAAAGTGTACTGTGTAAATATACCTGTAGGCATCATTATCTATTTTTGTTTGTTTATCTTACTGAGCGGATTCAGTACAAGGTTGAGCTTGAATAATACTTTTCCTGCTAATATTGCACTGTTTTCCATAATTCCTGGAAAAGATTAGTAATATAAAAGTCTGCTGAACGTATTATTTTTAACCATAACAGTAATGTGGTGATGATTTAGGAGTTATCATATTTGGATAAAAGAGACTAAACGATATTTTGTGGATGATATTCCCTATATATCTGAGGTATCCTAGGTCTAGATTTTTACCTACCGGTACTATCTTGAAGGTATTTATTACTCAAAAAAAATTGGACATTTCACACAGCGCCATGTAGTCCCAAGCTAAGCACAGCATCCACTGTGGGACCCAGACGACTGATACAAGATACTTGTATACTATTTGTAAATATATACATATAATACATATTAATATTGAGGCACAGGGCAAAACATCTATGTTCATTACAAACATGTTTGTTCTGGATGGGAATCGAACCCACGACCTACAGCACGGAAGTAGTGTTACTACCAACTTAGCTGTGAGGCAAGACACAATAAACAACAGATTACATAAAAATTTATGAAGTATTTATTGTAAAGCCTCTCGAGACATTTAGTGTACATTCAATTGTAATAAAATAGTGGGTCGCTCCACTTCGCTCGCTTGTTGAAATAGACGGCCCATCAGTCCGTGGAAGGTACGACTGATCTTGGCCTGTGGTCGGATACCTCGTAACTAGTGATGCGGATCTGTGGACCGCATATTTTTCGATGTAAATTGATCGAGTTAAGTCTATTGTTTGATGCAATGAGGGCATACAAACATAAACAACGGAGTGAGGAATAGTATAGTATAAATTATTGTTGTAAATTACTTTGTACCAAAGCAGGAGAGGAACCAATTCGTGTAGCTTCTTTGCATTTGCAAATGTTACCCCTTTTTATATTATATTGGTGATAGAACGAGCTGACGGCCCACCTGACGTTAAGTGGTAACCGCCGCCCATGGACAACAACAATAAGACTCAAGGCCACCAGAGTAGGAGATGACTTAAGTCGCATTGCGTTGCGTGTATCGAGGTGGGGATGTAACGTCTCATGCGGCTGCAATTTCACCGGCACCCACTCCCTTCCACCGGAACACAGCAACACGAGTGCATCACTGATCATCATCACATCACTTAATACCAGGTGGGCTATCTACTGAACGGTAAAAAGTAGTCAAAAGTATTTTTTATATAAAAAAAGACGTGTGGCACTCGGAGACTGCCGCGGTAAAGCTATTGCGCGTGATATTTCAAAAAGTCATTAAAAGTTCTGGTATTTATCGATAGTTGGAAAAACTAAAAAGTATCACCGCTGTGCCAGTCGGAGTGGGGGGTGTTAGGTTTTTTCGTTACGGAATTTCTGGATTCGGTCTCCACGCTCAAGGCCCGCGATAAAAGCTATGCAATAGCTTAAAATACTTTTCATAGAAAACTGTCTAACCTAACAACTGTTATACAATTACAATTGAGAAGAAAATCATGTTATATTTTCATACACAGCGTTCACCCGAGTATCAATATAAAAGAAACGGTTACAGATACCAGTAATTTTATGGTGGTGGAAAAAGTTACGATGAAATTACGGGCATATGGCTCGTAGTGAGACACTCGTTGCGTGTGGTCACACGAAACCATTCGAGTGTAACAGTGTACAGATTGCTTTGGGTTTTATTGAAAACAGTAATAAAACGTGAAATTTTTACGTTTTACAAAAGGTAGTCCAATTTTTCAGTCGTTGAAATTATGACAAAAACTAGTTTTGACAAAAGATACGCTTATTATATAATAATAGCTAATTGAATATATTTTTTTTTCTTTTTAATTAGTTTATTTGATCGACATGAATAAAAAAAATCTTTTTTTTTTAATGTGTTATGTTCCGGAACGAGCGGTTGGCCCACCTGGTATGAAGCAAAACCACAGAAGCCCAGAAAAAAGCAATATCTACTGCTTGTGTCCTCCCCTAATTAGATAAAGGAAGACCCAAATCACATCGTATTGGGTCCGTAACCATAAAAGCCCATGAAGATCTACAATGGCAGGGAAACAGGGGCAATGAACTAGGCGCATGCCTCTTCAATTCATCCAGCCGTGATGCGTAAAGAACGAACCCTGGTATCGGCTATCAGAGATAGCTGATACCTTATCGAGGGCGTCTTCATCTCGAATGATATTGACTATCGTTTTGTTTTTGTTTTAAATTTTCACTTATTTTTTTGCGGGTATAATTAGCTATGGGTGTAGGTTCTATTCCCATCTAGACACAATACAGGACTAATATTTTTATAATAAAATACCTAGTTAAGCACTTCTATTTTTATGCCCCTTAAAACTAAAAATAACAAATTTTACAAAGATCGTATCAAATAATTTGTTTTTGTTATGTTGAAATAATTGCACGTGATTTTGCAAAGCAATTGGCATCAACATCTTGTGACAAAAATAAAGTTTTTTCTTTAATGACAGACCAGTGATTTTTAATACTTCTTAAAATATCTTCAAATAATTATTTCCAAATAATAACATGATAGCATCTGCTGCTTCAAAGTTCCGTCAAAGAAAATAATCTCAGCAATAACATCACTTATCTTACTACTTATATATTGAGTATATGCGCAATTTTAATATCGATTATGCTGGTATTATGTAGGTACTAGAGTTTGAAACTATTGCTTCAATGGTTATTCGTAAGGTCGTGATGATCGAAGAATAAGATTAATACACTATTACGAAGCGAATCGTTTTTATTTCCGTATTTAATGTCTAAAATGCTTTATTCGCACCCCAATAAAAAAACAAAAATAAAAATACCCTGTTTACAGACTCGGATAAAAGTAAAAAGATTATCTTACCTTAGAAAAAAAAGGGGTGAAAAATCTGCAAATTTACTTTCTTTAAATAGTAATTGTGGACTCTAAGTTATTTATACCGATTCAATGACTTACAGTGTAATATAAAAAAAATAGATATTTTTTTTTTATTAAAAACGTTCGAAGATATGTGTCAAGTGCACGAAAGAACCCTCTTTGAGGCGCACTTAAAATCCTTTCACGATACTATTTCTGTGTGCGACCATTGAGTCTACGAGCAACTCCAGTCGTTATTGTCTAAGAATCTCAAACCGTTTCTAACTGGAAGGTTAATTCTTTGGCCGCAGTGACCCAGTAATTTAAACTTAAGTCATGTCTACATCGCATATAATAGTAGTACCTACTAGTACTATACTATAGTACTAGTACTAGTACTGTACTATACTAGTAGTTACCTATTTTTATGAATGAATTACCTTTATTGAAACGTGACCTCTAACTGCGACTTACGTTGCAAAACAGATATTAATGTTTGGAAGGAAATTTAATTTCGTGTGTATTGTTCCTATGTGACAACCACTTATCATAACCATCTCTTTAAACTGGAATCACCATGAAGTAAATACAAAATAGGGTTGCAGAATGGTCGTCCTAGCTATAGCAATGAACGTCTAAACATTTCTACTATCTATTCCTTCTATTTCTTCTATATCACTCTCTCGAACCTGTGTCCTCTAGCCACATGTCTTCGAATATTCTAGTAGGACAAATGGTTTCCTCATAATGTTTTCCTTCGCCGTTTCTAGAACTTGGTTTTGCACACATACATTTTAAGCGTTGGTTCGGTTTTGGACTCAAACCAGCTACCAACGGATTGAAATCGGGGTAGATGGACCACTTAATCTTCAGGGGGAATGCGACTACTAATGGACATACGTAGTATTCATCTGGGGAAATTACGCTGACTGCGTCTATGCTTGTGCGCTGCTACGAGCAATGCGCACGTCTTACTACTGCGTTTCCACGTACCTATATGATTACCTATCTACTCCGCGTATTTGCCGTACAAAAGGCCGTCTTGCTATCAGATTCCAATGAAGAGTATTGGGACATGATATTATTATGTATATGCGTTATTAATTTGTACCGAGAAATGTTTCCCAACCGCCCGCGCCAGTTTCCTTCGTTCAATCTTTGGTGTAAACTTTTTTTTTGGTACTTCCAACTAATATTATAAACGTGAAAGTTTGTTTGCATGGATGTTTGTTACCTTTCACGCTGAAACGGCTGAATGGATTTGGATGAAATTTGGTACCAAGATAGTTTATATCCTGGATTAACACATAGGCTACTTTGATCCCGGAAAAGTGCAGTGTTCCCGTGAGATTGCTTATTCACCGCGGGTAACACCGCGGGACGCAGCTGGTAAACTATAATTTAATGAGCCAAAATCGTGATGTATCTATGTTTTAAATTATTTCGCTTCACAAAGTAGGTTTAGGGAAATGTAAAATTTTGAGTAAGGTAATCTAAATATTCGTGACAAAACCAAGGCGATGCATTAATTATTCTGTGGCGTTGTGAAAGGGCCCTTACGTCGTGTTGTAGTCACAATCACGACTCTTATCCATTGTACCTAGTGAGTAGACAGTTTAAGTATATTTATAGGACGATATGATTGATTATATACCATGTATATTTTGTACCAGAACAATAACAAAATTACGTCTATATCTAAAAACTAGCTGCGCCCCGCGGTTTCACCCGCGGAAGTTCCGTATTTTCTTACGGATCCCTAATTTTTTGAAAATAAATTATAGCCTATGTTGCTCCTCGATAATGTAGCTTTCTATTGGTGAAAGAATTTTTGAAATCGGTTCAGTAGTTTCTGAGTTTACTTCGGACATACATACAACATACACCTTACCAACATTATCTCTTTATAATATAGATTAGGTGTGATCTGTGGGGAAAGTGGTGATAGTTAAATTATAAAACCTTTTAACATATAACAAAGTTCTTGAAAAAAATTTACATTGAAACTAAGATTTTTTTCCTCTTAACTCCACTTGAACCTTAAAACCACCTTGCGCCTATTTGGACCAAATACCACCATTCAAAACGTGCATACATATCTGACTACCAAGTTTCAGATAAAAGGTCTAATTACTAAACCTAAAAATACATACAATAAATATACACATACAAACAATAAATAAACTACATAAAGTTGTAGTAGTTATTTTGTACAAACATAAATAGGTGCCGATACGTCCAAACCGCTTTAGAGAAACTTACTCGCGATGCTCTCTCGCTCAGAAGGCAGTTCTGAGTTGGCAGAAAGTCTAAACATTACATTACATTTCATACATCAGGCCAGGAAATGGGCCCATGGATTTCTTGTTTTTCCTACTTATATATCTACAGTAGGAACTTGAATAATGCTTAGAGGACAGTTCGCCAGCGTTAAAGTTTCTATAAACACGTGATTTAATTCTATATACATAAATAAACAAATGAGTGGAATAATAATGCTGGAATTTGTCATGGAATGATAGCAGTAATAGTTGAAACTCGTGCGCGTGCGCTGGTAGCTGATTGCGTTGTGTTATGTAAACTATCACTCATTTTATATAAGAACAGAAGATGTACTTTATTCGAAGACAGAATTGTTGTTTAGATTTAGTTGAGTTACAGCGGTATTCTCTGCTCATATAACAGTAATTGTTAAAAAGTGTAAATTGTAGCCATAGCCTTCAAACCGGCACGCAGTAGTCAGGAAGTACGAAGTTTTTAAAGTTTATGATAGCTACTTTTCTAGACGAGTTCGGTACATAGGTAGTAGATTTAGTCCTCAAGTTTAAATGAAATCAGAACGACAGCTTCTCGCGGCCTTGTTTTTTGAATTGGCTTCCGTGTGTCAATTAAGTAATAACGTTTAAAAACTCCAGTGTTTTTAAGTAAAAGTTACGAAATGACACCAAACACGTTTCCGCCTTATGATAAGGCTTCAACCAGACAATAGACAAAATACAAGCAAGAAATAGTAAAAAATAAAAATAAAAAAACCACGAAACTGTCGCACACAACGCAAACAAAGACGATATGCAAATTTTACGATTAGATAATTGTGAATTTGGCATAATTCCCTATTCCGAAACCATGTCAACGAACCAGACAGCGAACTGAACAGGTAGGTAAAACTTTTTTATCTTAAATAAGAAGTGGTAAGACCTTCTTCTTCATTTCTACCTCCAGCGATTACAACACATAATATATATAAATATTTGTGGATATTTCATTTCACAGCGCCATCTAGCCCCAAAGTAAGCTAAACATAACTTGTTTCATGGGAACTGATATAATACTTCTATACTTTTTGTAAATACATACATACAATACATAAGAACACCCAGACAAAGAACAAACATCTATGTTCGTCACACAAATGTTTGTCCTGGGTGGGAATCGATCCCACGAACTACAGCGCAGAAGGCAGGGTACCACCAACCAGGCTGTGAAGCCAGTCAATAATAGAGTCCGATTAAGATAACAAAATATTATAAAATGTTTAGTTATCATCCACCACAATGACATCGTTTAAAATTCCATTTTGTTAGACAAACACCTTTCACCAATATGCTAAATGTTTGACCCGTCACCTTGCCATCGTGAAAACGTCAAAATGGTTAATAGCTTTTGCGACACGATAAAGTTGTTTCTAAAGTGTGCCATAACATTAAGTGGCACCGCATTGTAATAGAATTTATATTACTGACTAGCTGTTGCCCGCGACTTCGTTCGCGTGGAATTCGGTTTTATCACGCACCCCTATTTTACCCCTCGGAAAAGTATCCTAAGTTACTCCTTGTTACATCAGCTATCTGCCAGTGAAAGTCCCGTCAAAATCGGGCCAGCCATTTCAGAGATTAGCCGGAACAAACAGACAGACAGACAGACGAAGATTGTAAAAAATGTTGTTTTGGTATATGTACCGTGGATACATCCATATGCACTTAGTAAAAAGCGGTTATTTTAATATTACAAACAGACACTCCAATTTTATTTATTTGTATTGATGTTGAGTTTCTATAAATGCATTCGGATGAGACAATGTCTGTCTTTTCAATAATGAATCATTATTATTATTATTATTTTTATTATTATTATCCGTACGATGTAGAATCATCATATCAATGGCCATCAAAATTAGTCCTTTGTGTTATCACTAAGTTACAACGGTATTCTGGCAAAATAAAGCTGGTGGTCTTCAAGTAAAAAACTTTGTACCCTTATTTATTGCAAATAAAATGTTTGATTGAATGATTAGTAGACATATTAGTTAATCGCCGTCATTTACACTAGTTTTCAGTAAATTATACCAAATAAATTTAAAAAAACAATTTCTGAACAATCGTCTACCAACTATAAAAGTTCGGGCGAAAATACCTTCTACGTAACTGAGATAATTATCAGTTTTTGAAACTTTATCGTGTCTTAATCCAGAACATACAAATATGCTACCTACTCGTATTCCAGAACATATAAATGTATGTTCTGGTTCTGGAATACCAGTAGGTATACTGTGTGACGAATTCCACATTTCCCAAAATACGCATCCGACGATATTAATGCATCATTCCAGTTTATTTCAGTGAGCGGCGCATCTTCTTACATAATGCAAATACTATTTTAATGCATGAACTAGAAGTTGGCCGTTTGCTTCTAGAAACCGGTCCTTTATGACGAGCAAGTCTGCTCGTCAGTGTTTCAATTTGATATCCAGTGAGGAACTCAATACTTTATGTATATATATGAACTTCCATGACTCTACAGATGTACCAATAAACCAAGATTCGCCAAAGCTTTTTAACTGTAGTAAATAATACTTATTTTATTTTTATAAAACACTTAAGGCACAAGTGATAAATCGGTTATTCCACTTCCGATTAAGCAGTTACAATTAATTAATTATCAAACATACTAAAATGATACAAGTAAAATTAAAAACTTGATAAAAATATTCCAAGTAATCTTATATTTTTTCATGCTTTTATTTTTATAAAAGTTGTCGTTTTGGTTCCGTTTTGGTCGGTTAGGGTTTTACCTGTGATCAGTATTTGCTCTGACAGATGCACCAATTGTACCAATAATGTATGATTTGACTCTAAAATCCTACATTGTAGAGTTGACCCCATCTCCCGTCAAGTTTGACGTAGTGTGACATATACACGAGCTGTCACGAAAGCTGTAAACAGCTAACTACAGCTGATCTTCCAAGAATCAAAACGGCCAAACTTCCCACAGCCAGCCAGCCAGTGCGTTGTCCACGTTTCGCGTTGCACAATGGATCGCATTCGTCCGAATTGCGTAACCCGTTCGAAATTAGAATAGAATACTGGCTAATGACGGCGCGCGGCTGTCAAAATAATGAAACTTGTCATAACAGCTACAATGAACGTCGATTGATCGATGGCGCAGATAAGTCGGTCGGGCTGGTGTTGCGATATACAAAATAACTGCAAACTGCAATTAAAATAAATGCAGAAAGCAGAAATATGTTTAAGGAATGCACAAAGTTCGGGAGGCCTTCTACGTGACTTAACGAGCGCTAAAGAGTAAAGTAGGGCCGACAAATGAAAGCTTCAAATAGTAACTGGAACAAATAAATGGGTCAATCAAGATCCTGGCCCGATGTAAGAAAATACTACCATTCTTTAATTTTACGCGTACCTTTCTCTTTACCCAGAATTAGAACCAAACGTCTTACATCAATTGCAAAATAAAATTATCAATTCTAAAATGATCAAAAATGATAATGATGATGACATCGGGGTGGCAATAGGGATCTTTAATAAACTTAAACACTGGAAAAAAAACCTAACAGACTTACGAATTTGGTATTCTGGTTCTCATAATTTACTGCATGGATATATATATATATATATGGATGTGTGTATGTATGTTACCTAGATGTGCTTTCCCCTAACACGTGTGTGATTATAATTTCGTTGTTGGTCCTCACTTTCTGTTACGTGACCACTTCCATTTATCCAATGATGCAACGAAATTGATCCTTTTGAACGCCTTACTTATATTCAGCTCATGTATAGAAGGTTCTTGATTATGCTGTTATACATAATATATCAATATAATAGCAGTTATTTTGCAAAACGAATATGATATAATTTTTTTTCATTAAATTTAAGCTAATGAAGCTACTAACTAGAAGGTAACATATTCAAAAACCGCAGATGCATATCTTTTATTTAATGTGAAAGCCAAATAAGCATCGCTTTGGACACATTCACTTCTAGACACGAAGAGAAGTACCATGCTTGTTATTTAAAATTAATATTTTAATTTTAAATTGCTACCTTAACCGGAACTCTCTATCCAGAGAGCGAAGTGTGGGTAATATCATCGACGAAAAGATTATTTCCACGTGCAAACGGCGGCGGAGACGGTAAAAAGGATTTCGTTAACGTCACACCGCGCGTGTATCTGCTAACAAGATTGGCCGTGACTGTACTGAGGGTTGGTACAAGTGACAGGCGAAGAAGACAAAAAATATATAATTTAAGACGGTTTCAGGGAGGAAAACACTTTATGAGACAATATTAGAATCCGAAACTACTTAAATTAGTCTACTCCATAATAGTAAACGATACTGTTCATATTTTTGTCATAGAGTCAAAGGCCAGATAGCGTTTAATCTTATATTTATTTGAACTGGCCTCACAGCTCAATTGGTAGTAACTCTGCGTCATGTGCTGTTCGTGAATTTGATTCCCACCAAGGACAAACATTTTGTGCGACGAACATATAGAGGTTCTGTCTCTTCGTATTTATATTTATGAATTCAATTTAAATATATAGTCATTATTTTATAATATAAATGTTGATATACGAGAAATAGCTTTTGGAAGTATAATAATAATATAAGCCTTTATTGCTGAAACATAATTTTAACATTTTTTATTTTTTATTTTTCTCCGTTATAATAATATTATACTTTTGCTTTCTTTAACAATTTTTTTTATCCTTATTTAGCTTGTCCTTCGATATATCCTTTATATCGAAGGACAAGCTGGAAGTATAAAGTTCTCCATAAATAAAACTAGCAAGAACTGTTTTTGTAATGGTTTAGGTTTTAATTATTTTCTTCACTATTCTCACGATATCATCTTGGCCCATACTAAGCAAAGCTTTACGAAGGGAACCAGACAAATGAGAGATTACTTATATATTAAATATAAAAAATCAATAAAAAAAATACACTGTTATGAAGAACTAAGTTAACATTTTCTTTTGTGTTGCTATTCGTCGAGTTGCCAATCCATTCAGTTGAGGATTTATCCAATAGAAAATTTGTCCGTATGCTACTGAGGCTATTCGAAGTTTGGTAGGTAGTGTGTCAGTGTCAAGGTGGTATTGTTTTAGCCAAATTTTTTTGTTTTTGGTGAATCTCTTTCGTGCAGTGAGTAATCGGTAGCCAGCTAATATTTTGTACCTTGCACCAACTTTGTTATTGGCAAGGTCGTGGGTTCAACGTTAAGCTGGACTTAACTGTATGAATCGCGCCGTTTATAAATGCGAAATGTGTTTTCGAAACTCGATTCTTAAAGAACAGTATGATCTGATACTTTTCATCGTGAAAGATCGCAAAATTGATGCGTTAATATTATTGAGAAGCGATTTTTAATCTGGTTATATAATATACTTTATAACCAAAAGAGAGAGAGAGGTGATAGTACTGTTAATCTGTTTTTATTTTTGCGAGTTCTATTCTATTTGAGTCACTGGTTTTCTCGAACCAGTGTGGTGAAAGGATTTTAAGTGCGCCTCAGAAAGGCTCCTTTCGTTTTTTCCGTGTAGAGGTTGTGGTAAGTGGAGTAAAAACAATTCTCGAATGAGAATTGTATCAATTTCTCCGGGTCCCGAAATAGGTGTCTTTTTGATTCGTAACGTATGTATCCCATGTAAAATAAGTACTAATACTCAACAGCTGGGTCGTTCTGCATTCGATGTAAAATCCCATGACATGCGCGTGACCCCTGTGCTGTATTTATATCGTACCGCTCTGGTACACTCATCGACGTGATTGTTGCCGCTCATGTTACTGTTAGGGTGCTGCTTCAAAAATTACAAATATGTTTATTACAGGTTTTTTACTCATATTTTGAAGATGCCAAGCATGTAAATTAGATTTTCGTCACATTAAAGCTAATAAAAAAAAAATAAGTTAACTGTATATGAAGAGAAATAAGTGCAATCAGATGCTCTGCTCTTGGTCTCAGTTATTCATATTGTATCACCTGATTTCCTCTATTAAAAAAAATGTCGGATACAAAAATGATCACCGATCAAGTTAGATTTCAAAACATCAACACCGAATCGAGGCACGTTATTCATAACTTGAGTGTTTCGTTCAAGATAACGATAATCCGCTACTGATAATGACTGTACCGAATGCACGCTGTTTGGTACTCACTACTAACATCTCTTTTGTATAAAATTTCGCGGAATCTTCGCAAAACGTTCAGATACCGGTTTCCGACCAAGAATGATGTCTTGAGAACTAAGAACAATCACAAGTCAGTGATACACCACAAGTAGATGTATAATTTATAACGACAAATTATAACGACCGTTTCAAACTAATTGAATTATTTGTGAAGCAGTTGCTTCTATGTATTTTTTTATGTGATGTTAGGTAATAGAACTTACTGACGGCCCACCTGATGTTAAGTGGTAATCGTCGCCCATGGACAACAACAATACGATTCAAGCCCTCGCCACCATAGTATGAGACGACTCAAATCGCAATGCGTTGTGTCCATCACCCCGAGACGGGGATGTTGCGTCTGATGCGCCTGCAATTTCATAATTATTTAGTATCATTGAAAACTGATACTTGAAAATTTAATATTAATTTTAAGCATAACAATCAGTCGACTAACCGCTTGGACTTATTTCAGTTTTTTATGTAGTCATAAATTTAACATAGATCTAAGTACTCAGATCGCTACAAGGATCGTGCTCGCGAGAAAAAGGAAGCCCTTCTTTGGGTTTCTTGTCTATTCTCCCATGGAGGGTCGAATAGGGTTCAGGCGTCAAACTTAGCGATAAGTACGCATGACCCTTATGTTTTGATATTATTACGTTTCTAAGCCTTTTCTTTATGAATTCTATGGAAATAAAGTTTTTGACTTTGAGTATATCTTGTAACATCGGACCAAGTTCGTCACTTAACAAAGATTCACATTAAAAACACGCTAATTGGTTTACATTCAAATGTACTAAAATTTTCAACGCGATTTTTATCGCTCTTTAGTTAATCGTCCCGCTTGTAAAAGTATGGCCATTTCCTTAACATATTTCACTTCACTTTCACAGTACTTGAAAATAACTTTGATTGTATTTTAAACATCAGCAGATTACTTTAACAACTTCCTAGAAACATTTGTGCCAGAATGCTTATGTATTGATGACCTCAGCTTGTTCTACATGATTTACAGTTAGCGGGTGTAATCTTAGCTTTTTGTATGTAATTACTAACTGACAGATGATGATCCACTTGGTATATTGTGCTAAATTACCTCGACACATTCTGGTGTAGACTTAGAATATTACCGTTTTTTTGAAAGCGATGGTTGGAAAACACAAGATTTGATCAAAGTGTGGCTGTGACTAGAGAGAGAGAATACCAGGGTGGGGAAACTGCTACTGCCACCCTCAGGGTTAACGACCTTGACATTGAGGTCAATTATATTAATTCAAATATCTATAGGTATTACACCGAGGTGACTGACCTTGTAATCACAGCCAGATACATTGACCTAGTGATCTGCGACAGTCATCAAAAACGCGTTTTAAAACCGAGTTCAATAGACATGGCCGTTAGCTTGTTGACCTTGAGATCAAGTCAACTGACCTTGACATAGGGTTCAACGTGCTTGATAAAAAAAATTGTACGCCAAGGCCACTTAATGGGGCCTTGGGCGCATTACCTGGCACATTAGCTCATTACCATTATGAGCGAGACCATATATTTAGATACATAAATACAGATTTGGAATAATGTTAATAACACCAAGGTCATTAAACTTGAATCTCGGTGTCAAATATCATAATCAAGCTTGATCTGAAAATACAATATGAAACAGATAACTGAGGAATAGCTGTATGCTTTTTTGTTATCACTCATAAGACATATTAATACTCAATCACAAAATGTTTATCCTGAGTGGGAATCAAACCTACGACCTACAGCGCAGAAGTCAAAATTACTACTGACTGAGCTATGAAGCGAGTTCTTTTTGCAATTATGTGAAAAACTTTATATGGAAGACACTTAAATATTGCGCCACTAAGCTAACAACGAGTTAATAGGTTGAAACGTAATTACACACGATAAAGATGCTTATCAGTTCTATTTCAGTTATTTTTGCGAAACTTTTAGTATAATAAATGCATAATTACGTAAGTTACACCTTGAGTAGGAATTACGAATATGAATCAAACATTTTCTTATAGTTTCATAGTTTTGGCCAGTTTCAAGGCTAGTTTATCTTAACGCCATCAAAAATCTTACCAACACCATATCGACACACAATAAAACACTGAAATATGAACTTAAGGATATGCCTCGTGAAGATATTTTTTGTGATAGTAGGTAACTTTAAGTTTAGCATCTATTTTAAGTGTAGGCACGACTGGTGTACGACGCGTCTAATATACGTCGCATGTCTCAAATCGCAACGCCTAGCGCTCGTTACTCCAAACTTGAAAGTGAAACGTCTCTTGTACCTGTAATTTCACTGGCATCGACGCCTTTCGACCGGAATACGATATTGCGACACTAATTCTACTAATTTCCTGGGCGAACTATAAATGCACTAACACATAGAAGTAGCGTAAATTTGTCAAAGGATTTTCTGTTGCGAGAACTCGCATTCATTCGTTATTACTTATCTTCGTCCCTGAAAAAGTTATTTCTACGGATTCGCTTACTTTTTATAACCAAAGAAAACAACTGACTGGCCTTACAGCTCAGTTGGTAGTAACTCTGGCGTCTGCGCTACAGGTCGTAGTTTCGATTCCCACCCAGAACAAACATTTGTGTGACGAATATAGAGGTAGATGTGTTATAAACCTCCAAAACGTCTCTTTTCACTTGTGTCCGTCGCGCGTATGTGTGACTCCCATAATGCGGGGACACTATAAGCTAGCTCTGAGTCATTGGAGCTAATAACCGAACTGTTATACCGTTCTCACGACGCTCACACGAAATATTTTATGATGCTACTATGGGAGTCCATTGTTTGCCCTACAGTTTTACGCTACGTAAACGGAAGGATTAACTGTATTAGCAAACTAACTTCTGCCAGCGCGATCTAAGTAATTACTTACAATGGATTTAACAGAACTATATACATCAGGTGGGCCGTCAGCTCGCTTCAGCTGCTTCAGTCACTAATATAACAAAAAAATAAATAAATATATATATATTTTAAAAGTTGATTTCTCCTTGAATAAATAAAAAAAAAGAAAAACATTTTTTTTAATACCAGACTTACAGACTATAGACTTAGTAGGACCTTGAATTTACGAAACATATATCTTAATCGTGCTTCTAGCCTAAGTAGAACACGAAGTCTAGGTCTTAACTGGTGGCTGTTAGGGCTTGTCTTTAAGACTTTTTTTTTATAATATGTCAGCTAAAGTCACTATCAATTAATAATACAAGTTATTGAATAGAAAAAGCTTTATTGGAGAATAGTACAATAAACTACGAAGGGCTAGATTTTTAACTAGCTAGCGTCACGGCTTCGCGCCCGCGCCGGTAACGTTAAGTACTTGCGGCTGGATCTCATCTTAAGCAAATGAATAAATCGTCTTAGCATTCAGGGATGTATCATCCTAAGAAATAATGAACTTTCAGAATCAGATCAGTACATTCGGAGGTTACCTTCAACATTCAAACTTGCAAACTTTACCTCTTTATGTTGTAATATTAAATTATTTTGCCGCCCTACCCAACTTATCCCTATGCAAGAGGGCTTCACAATAAAATTGGTTTCCCCCAACCTATTATATTCAATGTCTTTAAAACGTTTGACATATGATACTCAGTACGACTAACCTATCATCATATGATTCATTTAACAATAATAATACAAGTCCCCTACAACGCTAACTCGCCCGTTATCTAAAGGAACAATTTATTATTTCTTCGCAACAGCCTTCTATTACTGTGGGCATTCCCGTGACCATTTAGATTGTTTAAATACAAACAAGTGCGTGTTTAACTCGCGTTAATCTATGGTTCCGTAGCCTCCAAACTGATAAATTGAACTTGAATACCTACGTGCTATCATTAAAAAAACATGTTTTAAACTGGTCTTATACATTTTTTGTCCGCAAAATCATGTTTTGAACTCAGTATTATTTCTACTTCACTGCCAATAGTGTACTCGTTTGTTAATGAAACTATACCAGGATCGTGAGTTCGTGTTTTATTACAAATTTTAAGAATATAATATATATATATATGAATATAATAATAGTACTAACACATTTGACAACTTCCCCTGAAATAAATGGTTTACCTTATAAGTTCCTTTGATTTTGTTAAACGTTTCTGTGTGTTCCAAAATATGACTGTTAGTTATTATACATTTAAATCTATAAATCCTTTACAGGTTTAAAATGTTAAATCATTATCCATAAAATGTGGTATCCTAAACATTTCTGTGTGTGACTTTAACAATGATTACACTGATTATTATGAGTAGGTGATATTTTTATGGAACATTTTAAACCTTATTCCAAACGAGGCAAAGAGTTATTAAAATATCCACCTGATCCTATTAAACTTCACAGTTTTTTCACTCTTGTTGCCCTGTTCATTCAGTCATTCGGCATGGTTTATCAGCTGCTAAATTTGAAACTAGTTTAGTCTCGGATTATTAGAAAAAAGTTTTATACTTTATATGTAGGTACACACTGGATTACAAAAACTTGTAGTCAAATAACTTCAAACTGATAATCAAAGAGGACAAGCTAAAGATACAAAATACATATTGAAAAATACAAATACAAAGTAATACTTGATAAATATATGTTTTGCATCAAACAAAAATATTTTGACAGGTTTCCTGCTATATTTGATTCATTTTTGAACTTCTCACATATTAAATGTGATCAATAAAAGAAAGTCGTAAATACAACATCGAAAATATGTTTGATAATCTGTGTAAATTTGGGGAAAACCTCTTACTATGCTATCGACCTGAACAAGCACTAATTCTTTAAGTTTTAATTTTGCTATAAATCTTTTGCAGTTTTGCCTCTACTGTTTAAATTTTAATTATCGATAGGCGATGCCGATGGCTGTGTATACTGAAACAATACAGTCAAGGTCATTTGCGATTGAGATTTTTTTTTGAGAATTTAATTGATATTAATAGTCAATTAGTTATAGACGTACGCGAATTCGCGTCTATTTTCATTTGTATGTTATGTACGTATCTTTGTTTTTATTCAATGGTAAGACTATTTCAATTGTATTACTATTTTTATTTCGATGGCTAATCAAAAAGGACGAACTATGAAAATTTTGAGTTACCTTCAGGGATAAATGCCTGTATTTCTTTTCCTGTATTTTCTATCAGTTCAGAATCATGAAAAATCTCGCCAACAAACAAAAGTGATCAGGTTTTTAATCTAAGTTTGTAATCTACCACGGTGTACACCAGTGCTGATTGGTAGATGAACTATGTCTCGAATTTTTGGCTCCAAGACATCCAAGACCCTCAGGATGTTTCCTCTACCGTTTAGGAAGGTGCTCACATAAATTTTTCCTTCGTAAATTCATTAATGCACCTTTGGTTTACAACCTGCGATCTCCGGGTCTAAACTGGGTTCATTACCTCCGGGCCGCCAAGTGCTCTATGAATTACCTGCAACTATTTGCAGGTAATTCATAACACTGGCTGGCACCTCTACTCGACGAGTGTGGTAGCCGGGTATAGGCACGAGAAATCGCTCACTTATCTCAAGGTAAAATGGCCAATTCTATGCAACTTGGATCCTCCCGTACCTAATTAGGGGAGTGCCCCAGTCTAAATAATCTACAGAGACAGAGGTTACATGTTATAACAGGGTGAGTCTCTAACTTATTCCGTAACTATAACGGAGTATCGCCGCGCCGTAACGGAGGTGGGCGTTGATGCCTGCGACACAGTTTTATTACTTCTGCAGACATCGTTTCTCAACTATTGTAATCCACTGTTTTGTTCCCCTAATAAATATTTTTATTTGATTTTGTTTTTGATATATTATCATTATCACATTACAAAATGCATATGATTTTTCCGAATAAATGAATAAAAAAATGAATATGAAAATATTGATCATAAAAACTAATTCTACAATGGCTGCAACAGAACTCAATATATTACTAAAGATATACCTAATAGCATATCAGCAACGTTCCAGCAATCTGTTGAGAGTGACCAAAATACATAAAATGAAATATATTTTGTGTATTTTGGTCACTCTCAACGGTTCTAATTTCTGAACAAAGATCACAATAAACAAATTCCGTCCCGTCACCCAACTTGTGTTATTTTCCCACGTTGCCTATTTAATCATAGGCATCTGTCCCACTCGCAGCGACAGTAAAGGAGAAGGACGGAAACAGGTCACTGGGTATGGCCCGCTTTCGTATGCATGGTCATTCTGGATTTATAGCGAGTACAGCCAGCAAAGTAACTACTTGAATGTTTTTAGATATAAGAAAATAATAATTAATTACGGATCGTAGCTATTCATTGCATAAAGTGACTGGGACAACTCGGAGACGGACAAAGGGATTGACGGTTTGTTTGTCCGACAAAATCTCCCACACCATTGATTCAATCGTTCTGCAATTTGGTATGTAGAAAGGTAATGCTAGCACAATGCTAATGGTGATTTTGAGCTAAGTATATTAGGTGGTTGTTAAAATAAGGGTAATAGAAATAAAGAATAAGAAAGGGTCCAAAAAGGGGGGGTGATCAATAACATAATGTGCTTGACATTAATTTAATTATGAAGTGACCTTTGGTACAACAAGTGGGACCCATTTTCAACGATGCTTACTGCAGTGTCGTATAGTTACAGGTGTTTTGTAGGCAGTAAAGGTTTCTGATAACGATACAATCTTAAAACGCAAAGGAGTCAAAACAAGAATCGTTAATTAGTGAGAAAGTGTTCAAGTACTGGACGAAAGGCAACCTCACAGCATTTTTTGGACATCAGTCTTGTAAAAAACGACATCTCAGAATTGGTAAAAGTTAACCGTTCAATTTAAAAAACGTTTGAATTTACTGGCGTTTTCCCAGAATGCTGCAGTTGAATTCTCAGACAATGCCTGACTTCATATCAGTGAGTCAATATTATTTCGATGGACAATACATTTATCATATTAGCCTTCTTAAAATTCTTCTCTTCTTAAAATATCGATTAATAATATTAGGAGTTTAACTATAAAAATTTGTTTTTTCTAATTATTTTGGAAATTGCCTGTCTTTATGAAATTGCTGATGGAATTGGTCATTTTTTTTTAACAGTATCAGGATTTCCTATATTACAATTGAAGCAATATTTTGAGTTGTATGTTTTATTCGAGATTTAACCAATATTTTTTTTCTAATAATTGACACAAAACTTTGTCATTAAGACATTATTAAAACATAGCTCGATAAATATATAGAAGTACTATTAGTATAGGAGTTCCTACGGCTAAAATGTGTACGGATAACGATCATAATTATGATGTACGAGTATATAATAAAATATGACAATAACATTATAAATAAAGTGTCAATATCATCATTTGAGAAAGAATTCTATAATGAAATCCATACGAAGTGTAAACAAACATAAATTTGCTATAAATTGCAATTAAACTAGATAGAAAAATCAGAAATCTAGACACAATTATAACTCAGAGCTGTCCAACTACTACATAATAAATAATCTATTTAACACATTTTAATACAATGTCGGATATGAGAGAAATTTTAAATTTAGAAACATAGTTTTATTATCACAGGCTTCCGTTTGAATTCATATCCCCTGATGTTGAGCGAGTATGTATGTAACAAATGGTGGGTCAAACCACCACTTAAGATGATCGGCTCCCTAGTGAGGCTTGGCGGCAGATTTTCTATTGGAGGTTGGTATTTTATGTGACATTGCTACGAGCTGAGCCCACCTTGTGTTTAGTGGTAACTTCTGCCCATTGCCGGCAATGTGACTTGGGGCCTGCCCTATACAACAAGACCCAAGACGCACCGTATGCGCCCGTAACTCTGAGATGTGAAAGTGGAATGTCTCATGCCTGTAATTTCACCGGCAACCACTTTTGAAACCGGAACACAGCACGCGACGCATTACTGCTTGGCGACGGAATTGGTATGATTGCAGTACTTCCCCGGACGAACTTGGCTAAGTGCTACTGCTGGTAGCTAGCCAGCCGGTCATTTGACTTAACATCGTGTTATGTTTTGATCTAATTACCAATAGGCCATCTTGATTGCATTAAAAAATCCTTCGTAATGTTTTCATTGACACTTGTCATTGGAATGTCAAAATTTCATCATCAAATTCAACAGCTCTACACACATTTTGGTGACGTTACTTATAAATAATGAAGTGAGTTATACCAATTGAAACAAGTCAATCTGTTTTGCAATTAAAATTGGACTAGAGCTTTCCAAATGAATTAACAAATGATTAGAAAGGTTTTTGTAATGCAACTGGTTTCACTGGAAAGTACTAAGGATGAGATTCAATAGCCATGTGTACAATAAAGTGGGCAGCTCCTCATTACAAGCGGTTTATCATTTGTTTGAATTACGACTTAATGGAAATAGTCGTTGGTTGTTTATGGGGTAAATCTATGTTAAAAATGCTTATTTAGATTTTACGTATTGTTTCTAAACAATACGTAAAATCAACAATGTTGACAACAATGTACAATGTTTACAGAACACTGTTTACAAACTTAATTGTTTTGGTTGTGCAAACTGTGAAAGTTTAAATGGTAATGTGGACATAATTTTTATGGAACTCCGTTCACTTATCGAGATTAGGGCTGGTGACTAATTAAAAGCTGTTATGATGCTCATACAGCTAACCATTGTGCTGCAAAGTCAAAGTGGAAGTCAAAGTCAAAAACTTTATTTCCATAGAGTTCAAGTTAGAGAGAGTTAGAGTTTCAAGAGCAGTAGAACTCGCCAAGTTCGTCCGGGGAAGTACTGCCACCATGCCCATTTCTGCCGCCAAGCAGTAACGCGTTCGCGTTACTGTGTTCCGGTTTGAAAGGTGTGGTTGCCGGTGAAATTACAGGCACATGAGACATTCCACCTACACGTCTCATAGTTACGGGCGCATACGATGCGACTTGGGTTTTGTCGTACCTAGTAGGGGAGGACCCAAGTCGCATCGGTTGTTATGGGCAGAGGTTACCACTTACCACCAGGTGGGCCGTCGGCTCGTTCCGTAACTATAAAACATAAAAAAAAAAGTTCCTAAATAAATGGCTTGGCAACGTCAATAATATTCAAAACATAAGGTCACGCGTACTTATCGCTAAGTTTGACGCCTGTTCAAACCCTATGCGACCCTCCATGGGGAAGAATAGACAGAAACACCTAATGGAGGGCTTCCTTTTGTTTCGCGAGCACGATCCTTGTAACTTGTGCTGCTGCACCAATAATACTATTGTCAGGTATATCAGCGGTTTCTTGGCGCTTCAAGTCTATCAAGTTATTTCAGTTGCGTCGCGTCATGATAGAAAGTAGACTTGTTCCAGTCAGACTACGCTTTAGTGAGCATAGATACCTATAGTGCCTGATAGCGTAGTAGTTACCGATACTCATTAGTTTCATATAGTCTATATACTCATTCTCTTCGACAGTGATTCTCTATGGGGTAGATATCATAGAAGCCGAGAGCCGTGAACCAGTTTTGTCCTCGTCACACAAAACCAAAGATACGTCTGCAACTTTGCTTAACTTAAGTGATTATATAACTAGATGACTCGTTTTATAAAACGGCTCTGCTCGTATAACAATAACTAATGTGATTATAGTACAGTATACATACATTTGAGAAATTATAATATTAACTATTCAATCAAAATCGACAAAAGAAAATTGTGCACGTAATTTCCACTTGTACCAAAATCATTGAACTCAGGAGCAACCAACAAAGCAAATAAAAATCATCATCGATTATTAAATGTAATAAGTGATACGAAATACCTCACCTGATCCAATTAACTAGCAGTGTGTTTTCCACAGTTTTATTTATAGTTTACCTAAGTATAGGTTTACCTATGCTGTAATTTTGCTGATCTTTTTCTTTACTAAATAGTCACTTTCAGATACTTTCAGCATGATAACTGAATTTATGATGGGCACTTAATATCATGTATCATCATGATGTAAATCATGTGATTGTATAATCAATTGCTTGCTAATAATGTTTTCCATTGTCACGGGGTTGTAGTACCAAGTTAATACCAAAGCTCTGGTATACACGTCATTTAAAAGAAATAAATACTTTAATTTATCCACGACATACAAAATTGGCAATTAGGTACGTAAACACTGCGTGCCTCGTGGTGGGTAAAAGGCACCAGTATTGCACTCATATGGTGGGAAAATTGCAGCGTTGATATTCTGACTGGAGAGACTCTTCGGACAGGTATATACCCGGTAGAGCGAGTATAAAAAAAATATATCGATATAATACATTTTAACATACACACACAAGTACTTATTAGTCTTGCGTCCGAGCGTTAGTAGTTTTTAATATTTTAACTATTAGGTGTCAAATGCTTCATGACTGCGTGCTCCAGTTACTATTTTTTGCTTTCGCATTCATGTCCGCGTAGCGTGAAATTACAGGATACTCAATAAGCGAGGTGCAAATAAGGTTTCATTGGGTGATAGTGCGCTCCCTTACGACGCCGACGGCAAGCGGTCCTTCTAAATTCCTTGGCGATTAGTCATCCTCTAACTGTATTTAAATTGTGAGCAGGGATCGTAAAAAAGGACTTAGACCTGATGTTCATATATACGGGTGAAGTCGCTACAGTTTTGTGTAAACAAAATTATTGCAATTTAGAAAAACAGTGATGGATTTTAGCAATAAAGAGTTATAAACAAATATTCCAAAACGTTAAGGCTCTTCTCAAAATGCAACTTTTATTATTTATATAATTACTACACACTATGAGTAGTTAAGAAACTATAAACCTACTGCATCTCTTTGTAATCTCATATTAGTAGCCTATCATTGTAATAAATGTGTAGAGCCGTAGATTCGATTCTCTAGGCATTCGCTTATATAGGACACTAATTTTACACATGCAAAAGTGAGTCTAAATATACTATACAGGTACTTTAAAAATATACCCTTTGACATTATATTTTAACTTTATAATAAAATATTACTTGTTGTAAATAATTTACATTATTGAATTCATCAAACAATCGGCGTTTGGTATACAGGAATAACGCAATGATCCAATGATAACCAATGACACCATCATATGATTTTTTTCTACAATTTTAAATTCACCGCGCATATCAAACAGGTTTTTATATGCCTACCTTTTGCGCTTCATACGTTTTTATGATGACCCTGAGCTACCTAGACTGTTGATAATTTTAACATTTTATACATTACATAGTTTTGTTAATAAAGACTCATTTGGTCATGTATGTGGAATTCTATCGTTGGTAGAAATTATGAAAACATTACAGTGACCTCATAATTCAGTTGGTAGTAACTAGTAACCTGCCTTGTGCGCTGTAGGTCGTGGGTTCGATTCCCACCCAGGACAAACATTTGTGTAATGAACATAGATGTTTGTTCTGTGTCTAGGGTGTTAATATGTTTTATACGTATGTATTTATAAAAAAAGTATATAAGTATCTATCAGTTGTCTGGTTCCCATGATACAAGCTATGCTTAGCTTACTTTGGGGCTAGATTGCGCTGTGTGAAATCCATCAATATTATTATTATAAATCTGTTAAGTTACAGTATCTTTCTCAAGTGTCTAATCAGTGTGTATCAACTGGTATATAAATTTCGAGATAAATCGTTTTTTATGAAAATGAGAAGGTAAAGAATATTGTAAATCTATTAAGTTTATTTCAATACAGTTTTTCATCTCTATACATTCTGCACCATTGAAATTATCTATAGTTCAAATTGCATTTGGCCTTATAAATTGCATCGATAAATGTGAATTCATAATGAAATTATACTGCTATTGGAAGCACATTCAATTTCTACTTCATAACACTCTCTTACATAGTTCCTAATCGATTTAATGCCTTTGAAAGAGACATTAATTATATCTCATTTCCTGTACTGACATTTCATAGAAAGGGGGCCCAAGTTGCTTGCGTCTGTAGGTGATGACTCATCGAATCCCTACACGTGTCCCCCGGGTGGTGCGAAAGGAGCAACCCAAAGTAGCAGTAGAACTTGTGCTAAGTTCGCCCGGAGAAGTACTGCCACCATAGCTGGTAATCTGCCGCCAAGCAGTGATGTACTCGTATTGCTATGTTCCGGTGGAAGGGAGTGTGTGCCTGTGCAATAGCAGGCGTACGAGACGTAACATCCCCGTCTCGGGGTGATAGACGCAACGCATTGCGACTTGAGTCATCGCGTACTTTGGTGGAGAGGACTTGAGTCGTAATGCTGTTGTCCATTGGCGGCGGTTACCACTTAACATCAGGTGGGCCGTCAGCTCATTCTATAACCTACATTCCATAAAAAAAGGTTTCACATATTGCAGTTTGAAAGTAGCGTTAAGCCTAGACTAGACATCAACTACGTCGACAATGTCTCATCTACAGTAAATAGGGAAATATTTTTAACAGAGCTTTTAATCTGCCACGGGCGCCCTACCCGGCTTGTTAGCTGTTTCTCGGTTTGGGTTTTAATTAAATGTTATTTTGGTATTTATATGCTTCAAGAACTAACGGCCCCAAGATTGAAAATTGGGTTCTGTACCATTCGAACCTCTAGAGTTGGGTGAGCATTCAGGCAACCGTCCTGAATCCAGCGAATACGTCTCTATCTACAAGTGCATTTTAACGGCTACAGTAACGTTCGATCACCTTAATATTGTAGCGGGCGGGAACCGGTCTGGTGCGAAAAACTTGTCGGTTGATCAGACCGGGTGTCAGCCGGCGTGAACCGTAAGTTTCGACCATAAAGTCTCAGATTGTCCGTTCCATTCCATCACTATGAAGTATCGGTTACGTGAATTGATTGAAAGTTGCAAGATCACGAGATAACCGTTTGTTGATTTTAAGTGCGTCTCAAGGCTGTTGCCGATAAACTGTCGTGCAGTTTAGGACGTCACATTGCCACGAGTGATAAGTGATGAAATCTTAGATTGTGTTTACAAGACGTCGTACATTTTTTACAGAAAAAATCCGCAAATTCGGTACAGCAATAGTTTTACCGGTGAAACTCTTGCATACAAAGTGAAGGAAGCAAAGAAGGTATTTCTACCACATAGTATTCTACTAGTATATCATTATTAGGAGTAAGTAGTTGTATAGATTATGGATATATATTTAAACATAATCTATTATGTATATATTATCTAGTGCATGTCGATTTAAAAATATAATAGTATTAAATCATAATATTAATTATTTTACGGATTTCACACGTTAAGACTCATTACAAATATTTAGTTAGAGAGTTGACGGTCTCCGATAGAAGCTTGGCTGTAGTAAAAAAGTAGTAAAACATTTTTTTACCTAGGCGGTAACCTAAGATGTAGCTAGAGCGTATTACCAATAACAATGCATATCTAAAAAAAAAACAAAGCGAACGTAGCGCAATTAATATAAATGCCTGTAATTTCCTTTACAATGCTTATCGAGTGCAATGATAATTTATATAGTATAACTTATAATATTCAGCGATTAACTCCTACTCGGTCTTATTTTCTCAAATATGTTAAGATATTTTTCAGACATTCGAATTCAATAAAATGTACCAGTTTACCCTCGTATTAAAATTTAGGACTAATCCTACTCTTAACTGTGTTTAAAACGAAAGATTATATTTCTACTCATAAAATAAAAGGCTTTGAAGTTATCCAAGTATTTTGACACCTGCCTTTTCAATAAAAAAGGACGTCCTTTGTTCTGCACTTCATTTGTACCTTTTGTTGAGAGGTGTTAAGTAAAAAGCAATAAAATCGTTATCGGCTCCTAGACCGGATGTCAAATTAACATTCACAGGTATATCTTGATGACAAAACTTGTCTTTAAAAGTAAAAATATTAAGGTTTAGCACACCAGTTTTAGTACTTAGAATGTTTGAGTTGACTACCTAAATGTATTGTAAAACTTTTTTAAAGTGTTTAATCGAAGATAAACTTGAAAATATTTTGCTCTGAATTTGCTGTTGTGATGAAATATTAATCTACAGCCACGTGGATATCGAGGCAAACGTTAAAGTTTACTTTTATGGTCAAACTAGAGGTATTATTTATACCTAACCCATTTCACAGGTACGTATCTGATTTTACATGTTATGATAGAGTACATATATTACCGGTCAAACTATTACTACGAGAAAAAAAATGACAGGAAAATATCAAAACAATAGCAAAAATTATACCGCTGGGTTTCAAAAAGCTCCGATAAATTCAAAACAGAAACCGGAACCACAGAAACTCCGAGACACTCGGAACAAATGTCTTAAAACACTACCTTCCGAGATCAGAGTTCAGTATTTTAATCACTAACTTCACTGCATTGTTTTCAGAACTGGGCGCCGGGTCCCGTCGCTAAACACCGATGCTGACAGTGTCATATGTACTACTGAACTCCGAAGAACGATACACCTCAGGTACAATTTTCACGTTGATATAAGCCTGCCACGGTTAGAAGGCTTCGTCGTGTGAGCGCGGTAACTGCATAAGGCTCTTGCGCGCTCTAGCAAGGTTGTACCGAGGGAACATTGTATCGCATCGCGGCGGAAGAGTGAGATGAAAACCCACTGACTGTGGAGCTTCATATAGAGCAGAGGAGACAGAAGGAGCATAGTTTCCATTTGTGCGAAGAATTATTCATATTCTAGCATTTAATTTTGTTGGTTTTTTTTTATGTTCTAACTCCAAACTGAGCGAAGCTCCGTGGTGCATTGTATATAATTATTATATATATAATTTTTATAATACAATTTCAAACTCTGACACGCAAAAAACTTATATGTTCTCAATGATGACGCAGTTCTAAGCAAAGTACTCTACAATTTAAAGGACGTTGAAATTTCACTCACCTGTATTTGAAACAGGATAGATTATGTCTGATATTTATTGTATTTTTTTCCATTCAACTGTTTAAGTACCTACAATAAATCACGAGTAACATCTACAGTGTTGCAAAATCAAACAGAAGTAAAACCTTGACTATATAAAATGTTAATCTACTTTATCAGTAAATAAATAAATAATATAAAAAAAAAACTGTTATTGGCTGTATGAGTAATTTTAAGTAAGTAATTTTAAGTAAGAGCTGTAGATTCTGTATGAAAAATAAAATAAATAAATAAGGAAAAAAATTCAAGTTACACTGCGCATAAAAATGATGCGAAACATACTCAAAGAACCTTAAAGTACGTTCCCAAAATCCATTCCGCTCCTATTAAAACTCGTTGTCAGTGACGTCAAGTTTTTGAAATGTCAGCAACGCGCACTGTAAGGGCGTCTCTTTCTCGCGCGGCTCTCCCATAGGGGATCAACTCAAGGATACAGTGCACTCTTCAGTTCACTGCTCCCGTTGTTGCGTCGAGGCCTTCGCGTGGCTGCGCAAGAGTTTCTACCGGCTCTACTTTTTATTTTGTTTTATTTATACATTAAAAGTCACGCGGCGAATGGGTATGGTTATAAATTTCTGGAACAATTTTATATAAGCAGGTCGAAAATGATCTTATAAAATTGTAATCTTAACAAACTCGTTACAAATTATTATTAACGGTACAAAATGCAATATCGTAAGGAGGGTTCAAACCATTCTGACAGTATTCAAATTTAGATGCATAGTCAATTAATGTCACAATATTCACACATAAATTTAAATTCAAGTCGTATGTTGTAGATCCAACCACACTTGACATACATGTTTTTTCTTATTCACATAGACTTCAACAAGTTTTTATACCGACAGCTGATGTGTTAGTCGACGCTGCAATTTATTTTAATAGCCTCAGTAAATATTTGTTCCCAATCTGCTTAAAATAGGTACTCTTTATGGCTGTTAATTAATGGGCCTTTAAATTATACGAAAAAGTTTTACGATGTTTTTGTATTCAGTAAAATAGTTTGTATTCACTTACCTGATCCTCCTGATCCCGGCAATCGACGATTTCGCTTCTGAAAAAAAGGGCTCATCTAAACTAGGCTCCTCAGTAGGCGTGGACACGACATTACGACCCACGAATAAGGTTTACATTCATAGCAATGGGGATTGAATCTGGGAACGCTCTCATGCAGGTATCACCAAATTAGCTAAGAAGCCGTCAAACATTACCAGTTAAGACATGGTCGTGAAAGTTAGAAGTTCTAGGCACGTATACGCGTGCATACCCATAGCTGGAAAACACTTTGAGCGATTACGGAATGTATTCGTGCAATGACCATACATATTAGAAGTCATACCGCCTAGTGTTTTAGAAAATCTGAATATCTATGGGATGTTAGTGAATGCGCTCGGTAAGGTAAATTATAAATCCCATGACTTGTTGGAGCAGTGATTCGATACTTTTTCTGAGTGAGAAACGGATTGCGGTTTCGATTTTCAATTGGAAGTGACACATACACGATATGCAAATATGTATTCAATATTTGAGTATCGTCGTACTGTGTTCCTACTTATGTTCCTGACTAAGAATTCCTTACAAAAAAGTGGTCTGTGATTCGGCAAGCAAGAATGGAAGAGTTAAATTTACACGGTTTGGAGAAAAACACTAACAAACTGGGCTTTCATGTCACATTAATCGTCGCCAATAGAGTAGGTAAAGGCGAGTTTTGGGTAATAAACTAAATAACATTTAGTTTATTTAATTCTCACCTGGAACCAATCTTCTGTATCACCGGGCGCTGCGCTGTGCTGTCGTGAATTCGGACTTGAGTTGGATCTATCTCCTCGCACTCTTCATTATCAAGGGGCATCTGCCCAGTCCTTCTAGCTAATACTGAATCCATAAACGGACTGTAAATCTGGCCTGACGTGCCCAAAATATCATCGATATCTGTGTATCGTGAAATATACTTTTCTTGACCTTTCTGGTAGTTAATATAATTCCTCCGCCTGAACTCCCGATCGTTCTCGTAAGGAGAGCTGCGACCCTTGTAATCTTCATTTTCTTTTGGAGTCTCTAAACCTTCCGGACTTCGTCTAGCTCCCAAAGGCTCATCGTGAGGAAGATGTAAGGGGAATGGCGGTATGTGCATTGGCATTGCATAAACTTGTACCTCTTCTGAGTCCGACGAGTCCGAGTCCTCTTGAAGTGGAGGTGTTGGTAATTTTTCAATACCTTCTGGAATGTTTTTGTCACTGGCCAACCACCACGGCCTTTCACCTGACTCAATGTGCCGTATTCGTCTCATCGGAAAGTTTTTCTCCGACCCAGACTTACTTAAACTTTGTGATCCAGATTTACTTAAACTTTGTGATACAGATTTGTTTAAATTTTGTGAACTTGATGAGAGAGTAACTTGAGCTTCTTGTTTATTACTATTTGATGTGTTTTCATTACTTGTAACCCACCAGTCTCTTGGGTCCCCAGAATCTATTCGACGGACTTTAAAAAAGTTATATTTTTCACTTTTGTCACTGTCACTTGAAGATTTTCTTGGAGGTGTTAAGCGTTCAATGCCTTCTGGAATATTAGCGCTGCTATCCAGCCACCAAGGTTTTTCCTCGTCGACAAACTTACACTTTTTGAATGGTTTATTCGAATTTGAATTTTCAACCGAGTTTTGTGAGTGATTTTGATTACCATTTTTACTTTCACTATTTGATTCCATCCACCAAGCCCTCTCTCCGGATTCTATGTGTCTGATTTTACGAGGAATGTTTTTATCAGATGGGGTTCTTGAATAGTCACTATTGCGATTACTAATTTTCTTGTCAGAGTCTGAATCCATCCACCAGGCCTTTTCGTCCGAATCTAGTGGCCTGATATTTTTCAGTTGAATCAGGTTATCATCGTTTGATGCGACGATGTGTTTACTTTTACTTGACCTGTCACTTTCTGTCACTAGATTTGATATATCTTTACCTGTTGATTCAGTTGTAGAAATTTCGGGCCATCTACTGTTTTCACTAGAATCCGACTGCCTCATTTTGAATAGATTCGTGACAGGAGCTAATGCCCTAATTAAAAATGATTTGGCTTCTTCTGTTCCGTTCTCGTTCTTTTGGGATAGAGGAGATGGATGCCTTCCAGACTTATCTGTCGGTAATGATAACTCATCAGCAGAAGTTCTTGAAGTTTCATGAGTCTTGGATTTTGATAACGTTTCATCTTCACTTATAGATGATTGAGTGGATAATGTAATGCTTGACTCAGGGCTGTTGCTTTCACGTGACTTGGAATGTTTTGATTTGGATAGGCCATTCATTAAATTGCTACTTGATGAAATTTTTGACACATTTTTTGCTGGTGAGATAGATTTATCGCTTACCTCACTACCTTGGTCAGAATCCGTGGAACTGACAGACTTGCTTCTCTTTTTCACAAATTTCTTTTTAGAGCCTGAATCGGAAGATGAGTCTGCACTTGTTTTTCTTACTTTTATTTTTTTAGATTTTACTATGCCTTCTGTTTTTGGAGCTTGCGGTGGTAATTGGCTGTTGGTTATGGTTATTTCTGGAGAGACTAATTCTGTTGTTGCAGCAGGACTCTTAGCTCTTTTAAGTTTTAGGTTTACATTTATTATTATTTCCGACGGATCATCTCCATTTGACTGCTCATAGACTGCAGTAACTATATTTTGATTTGTTTCAGGTAAAGGACTACTTTTATCACCATGACTTTCAGAATACGGTGAACCACACGAGTTTTCCTTAGGCTGTGGCTCGGTACTGTGACTTCGACTGCTTCTATCATTGTAAGAGTTACTGTTCGAATTTTCTCTTAAATTTGAATATTGTGTAGAGTAGCGTCCAGCATATCCTGTATAACTATTAGAACTTGGTGTATACAGAGTCCAGTTATTGACACTTGTTCTTGCGGTGCTTGCAAATCGGCTTGGTCTAGTTGGATCATCTAGCCTGTCTGATTGAATGCCCTTGTCTACCATTTCTATCCTTCTTCTTGTTCTTGTTACGGTTTTCTCAACTGTTTTCGCCATGTCAGCACGTCTGGATCGCACATAAGCTGAAGAACCGGGAGGAGTCGGTGAGGTGTGACGAGTTACAACAGTTATAGTTTCAATGACATTTTCATCATTGCTTTGTATTGTTTTTATATTTTCAACTGTATCTGTTGCTGGTTCTTTTGCTGTACATAAGGTTTCATAATTATTTTGCTGAATAGGATCTGATGATGGATTTTCAGATTCCCGCTTAGGTATATCTATGTGATTTACAGGAGATACGGAGCTTTTCTTTACGGTGGGAGGACTTCTCAAATAATTAGATGATAAACGATTAGCTATGGCGTATCTATTTACCGTCACTTCAGGTTTGGTTTCTGTTCTTGGGGTAGGTCTTGTGTAAGAAGAACTTCGAGGATACAGCTTGTACTTTGACAGGGTGCTGTAGCCTGATTTATCAGTCTTACTCGGAATGTCTTTATCACGACCTCCAGGACTGGAATCTCTGTTTTTATCTTTATAGCTTTTCGCTGTCCTTCTCTCAGGGCTCAAGTTCCGGCAAGCGCGACCGATGCTATACTTAGATGATGTAGATACAGGACTCGGGTCTCTGCTTTTGGTGGTGCCCATCGTTGGAACTGTGAGCTTGGAGTAATCTTTTTTTTCATATTTGGACGTCGGTTTCTCAGTTTTGTTATAACTGGCATATTTGTTTGCAATAGCGGTGATGGGTGATTCTTTTTCGGCATTGTTTCTATCTGAATGAAGTATGGGTATGCTGGAAGATTTGTACGAGGGTGTAGTAATGATGTATTTGGCAGTGACAGCTGTCGGTCGTTCGCTGGTATTTGATGCCGTACTTCTTCCCGGATCGCGATTGCGGCTGTATGATGATGAATCATACTGAAATGAGAGATTTTCAAAAGTTAGTGGTTTTTAAACAAACACTGGGTAGATTAATGAATTTACATAACATAACTTAAATTTGCTTAAGTTACGGTAAGTTTAGTACTGAGCCGCCACCACCTGAGGTAACATATTGTGAAAAATATGAAACTGATCTGAATGTGAAAATATCTCTTCCATAATCATTAATACAAAACTTTAAATAAAGACGTAAATCTGTATCTGAAATCAATATTCATCGCTCAACACTATCACATATAAAGCTGTTCCTTTCACGCTTTATAAATAGAAGGGAATGCGTGTACGCATCAAGATAACGCATCGTATACATGTGTTGCCAGCTTAGCTTTTATGGTCAAGTGTAGCGAATCGTAATCGTATGAGTTAAAATATCAGTGTAAATGTGGGCATCGAAGAAAATTAAATTCTATTTCAACAATAAAAAAATACCGTCTATCAAAATGAAACAAACAGATTTGTATCTACTATTATTTTTATTTATATATGGCACAAAGAAGAATATTCCTTTTTCTCCTAAGCAGTTGTTTGATTACTACGTTGGTATAAAATTAAGTCAATTATTTCAAGTGAACTTTTATTTATCTCAAATATTTGATACAAATCACTTTGGCTATATCCGATGTGTACGTGATATCAGTACGAGTTTTAGGACAGACTCTATTTATTTGAGTAATTTGTCTTCTGTCCTGCAAATATGACTCGATCAAGCTTCATAGCTTGATCGAGTCATATTCGAGAATAAGAGGGAATGCTCATGCATTCCCTCTTATTCCGTACGTATTCAATTTCTTTAATAAAATATTATGGTCTACATAATCGAATGCTTTGGTTAAATCCATGAATAATGCACATACGGGTACTTTCTTGTCTCTATGTGATATGGCAAGTTTGAGAAAATTATAAATAGCCAAATTAATAGATTTGTTTTTACGGAAACCCACTTGTTCCTCATAAAGAACGTTAAGAAATTTTCGTAAAATTTGCCAGAATAAAATAGGCCCCGCTGTCAACACTCGAACGGGGGATTTTATAGAGCTTATTGCGATTTGGTGTATTTAGGGGCGACTGATTAATAGTCTGAGAAAAGGAATGGCGAGATGAGCCGACATCAGAATACATTTATTGAAGATGAGACTTCACACAGGGAAATATAGTGAATTATTTTCTATTATGATTACTTGGAAAAATTCAAAATATTTTAAGTGAGTACTTACATAGTTCCTGTAAGACATGGCTGGCGTATAATCAGCTAGTTTCCATTAGCGTACTGTGGATAGATTAAATTTCTCCGAGAATTCTGAAATTTAAATAACAGAATTCCATTACTATCAAATACAGTATTTGATGCGATTAATACTATATATATTAGTATATATTTATTTTTCGACAGAGCTGTGAGCTGTGAGCTGTGAATAAATAAGTAAAATGGTTTATATAAACTTACTTATTTATACTTATTTAGTTATTTATTTGGTGTACATAATAATATCCCCTATCATTGTCATGCTAACTTGCCCAGCGATAAGACCGCCCAATATAATGCCATATTCAATGGAGTGGTCTGTAATGTTTTACTCTATTTGAATCATTAATTATCATTATTTTCTTATCGGTATATCTACATAGATACGCAGATAAGTAAATAAAAATAATAGTTTAATATATCCAAAACTCGCAGTTATCATTGAGTTATATGAAATGTCCACCAATATTATTTATATTATTAAGCTTCGGCGGTCACAATCGCATCACGCTCGCTATGCTAGATCTCCTCATGGTATGTCATCGCAGTTTAAAACAATCATAATTTATTCCTCTCATATACAACAAATCCTGGCGCAGAATCGGAAATGAATAGTCCGAAGCATATTAAGCATATTAAAATGAAACTCAAAATTCCATCTTTTGAAACTGTAGTTAACTTCCAATAATGTTGATCAAGAATGGTGAGATACAATGAGATAGAACACATAGATCTAATTTTCGAATTAATTTGAGTATCTTTTAGTATTTATTTAATGCAACTTACAACTTTAATGTTCTAATCATTAAGGTATACTCGTAATATGAAATAAAATGTATTACTTCAACATTGTAAATCAATTTATTTCAACGTAACTTATTATCGGTAAAAGTGCTTAAATCATTATTGATAACCAGCCGAGGTAGACCTTGTCTACATTACAAGTAAAAACATATAGCGCGAAGTCAAACCAACGACTGATACAAAGGTCGACAAATAAAAAGTCGACAGGCCAAATGAAGAAGAAATGAAGCATATTGTACATTTCGCTTGTTCTTTCTTTTTCTTTTGTAATACGACTTATAGCTATTCTAACTTTCGTTTCAAATGTCCTGGAAATTTTAGTTTGTCAACAATTAAAGATGCATTCCTAAATTGCATTATTCCCAAAAAATCTTCTCAATCTAGAATTCACTCCGGGCAACGCAAAGTCAAAAATCATGACAATATCACATTTTTTTATGAGATTTTGGTGGTGGAACGATCTGACGGCTCACCTGATGTTAATTGGTAACCACCGCCCATAGACAACAACAATACGACTGAAGTCTTCTCCACCGAAGTATGAGATGACCTAAGTCGTTTACGTTGCGTCCATCACCACGAGACGGGGATGTTACGTCTCATGCGTCTGCAATTTCACCGTCACCCACTCCCTTCCACCGGAACACGAACACAGGAACACGAGTGCATCACTGCTTGGCGGCGGATTACCAGGTGTGGTGGCAGTACTTATCCGGGCAAACTTGGCACAAGGTCTGCTACTTTGGGTCACTGATGACTTTCAGTGATTTTACTTTCGACAGTGCTGTCGCTGCTCGATTTCAGCAGTAATAATGTGAATTATGATATTCTTCTTGTCATGACTTATCTCCAGGAATGGTTTAATAGATAGGTACCTTTATGGTAGCCGATAATCTTTTGAGAATACGTATTTTAATTGGTGTAGTTTTGCTGTACCATGCAGAATAAGTATTATCAATGAATATGTGCTGCCTATCACAATGCCTGCCTTCTGTCTCCTCTTCTCTTTACTGTATGTATCAAATTTATATCCAAAAATATCTCTGTCTTGCCATCGGCACGCAGACGAATTTGATATTTTGTCACATGCTCACATTGTTAGTCTAAGTTACGCTATTACACTATTACAACTATCAATGAAGATTTAAACCTAATATTTTAATGGGCCTAAAATGAACCCGGCAAATATTGTAAGTGTCATTGGCAATTCAAAGATGTCGATTGGTCTTGTCTTCCGCAACTAACATTTGATCGCGCTATTATTCCTTTACGCAGTAACGTTAAAAACTTAGGTATAATCATGGATATGTCTTGAAGACCTCATCTTGTTTATAGTTACGGGGTCGTCAAAAAAGTTTAAAATATTTAGTGTAAGTGTTTTTCCGCTTGCAATCATTGCCCTCTATGTTTCAAAATAGAAACCAATACCTAGTAAACGCTTCCGGACAGTCTGACCTATATCGGCCGAGTCAATGGACAAAAGATGGATGATCAGGTTTTTCGACTACCTACTTCAACCGCCATATCGAAAATAGCATCTATTTTCTAAGGAACAAGATTGATTGATGTGTTAATTATTTTGGTCTGTTTTGCGTCTGGTTTACTAGTGAAGCATAAATCAGGCTGAGCGATGTTTGATGGAACTTGTTTTCCCTAGTTTCGCTGTAATTAACATGAGTAGTAAACTACATTAACATTAATTCAGAAACGAAACTCAGTCCCTTTGTAACCGTAACAGAACGTAGGTACAATGGCAATTCAATTCGACGCACATCCGTTGGCAGAACGCCTTAGATCTCTTTTTTATGAAAAACACATTGATGTTATGTATAACTGTGTATCGATGTAACAAAAAATGTTATCATCAATTCAAAGTTACTACATCCGTGCTGCTTCAATGTACCACTGGCGACCGACAGTTCGTCTCCAACCATGTAATGTGTAAGTGCCCTAAGATGTGCAACGAGCAGTCATCGTCCGATATTAAAGTAACTGAGCAGTCAGATTGGTCTAGCTTGTTTTAAGAAAATTAAACAGTCCAGTGTTAGTAAAAACCGTGACATGTCATTTATCCATTATTATAAACAAGAGACGTTCGCCATTTCAGAATCATAAATTTCGTTTCCACAACGAAACTTAGCATATAAAAATGTATCAATAGACCTATATACCTGTAATCTATGTGAGCAATTCCTTCATATGTCGCATCCGAAATGTATAATCCGCTATTTTACAGAACTAACTTTAGTTTCAAACCACCCTCTGAATTGTTATTCGTTAATAAGTAAATTCATATAATTTTAAATTAGATATCTGATAAATCAACCAAGTTATTTTGTTATTAGAATAAGTTACTGAAACCCAGAACCGGTAAAATTTTTCCATAGGGATAATTTACGTAATCTCATTGTGTCACATTTGATTACTTAGATCTCATTTAAGACGTGAGTCTCTTTATTTTACACTAACACTTGAACACGTGTTTGGCGATAATATTACAACATTTTTATATATAATTACACTCACTCAACATTCGGTGTGGATACCTTTGAATTTTATTGCCAAATGGTTGACAGGGTGTTCACGAGTGGGTTCCGTCCGTAATTACACAATAATTCAACAGCGATGAGAAAATGTGCACTATTTCTGTCTCCGCAGCTTTATTCGTTATCCAGATGAATGAATATGTTGTTCCTAATAGATTCTCATGTACGTAAACTCGTGCGCTTACAATGGACGCTCTTAAATTGCCACGGATATATTTATTACCATTGTATGTTTGTTTCTTTAATTTGCATGCGTATGGTGGTAAACACGTAGTTTAGTTTCAAATAAGAATTAAACAACGCGACAAGCTTTTTTATTCTCGTCATTTGAAAATGTATTCGACATTGATTTCATTATTACGGCAAATTTATGAGCGTTTGGTTATAAAATAATTTAATCTAAAAAGCATAATACAGATGAACTTGTATACGATTAATTATAACTGTTTTATCATGAACAGACGTGGAGCAACCGTGGTTAGATAGGCCCAGTACCGATTACCCAGCAAAAGTACAAAAATTTAAAATTTGTCTTTTTCGTTGAATTGGGACTGTTTTAAAGTTAATCATGGTCAATCACGGAACATAACGATCTTATATAAATTTAACGCTTAAGAGCCAACAAGTAAAGGGGACAAAAATAATATATATATATTTATTTTATTTATTTATTTAATATCACAAAATCCACAGATCTTAAACTAACATATACATAAAATATCTTAAATATTAATACTTACATCTAATAAAGGATTTATTTTATATTCATATATATATATATATATATATATATTCAAAAAATACCTCAAAAAGGTACGTGTGACCGTATATTTGAACCTATATCTATTTACTAATTGTTGTTTCTTAGCAATAAATTCTAGGGAAGTCAAGTTTGTAACTTTGAATTTGAAAGCTATTATTTAATTCTGTCTATAGGTAAAGGTTCTATTATGGTACTATCATTTTTTTTACTTATTGTTAATTAACGGATCACACTACTAACTCATCTACGGTAGTGGGTACGTGATAGAGATGTAAAGTCTGATATTTTATAAAATTAACCATAATGTGATTACTGATGACTGATTACAAATAGAATGGTATCAATAGGAATTTCAATATTTTGTTGATTCGTGGTGACTGTCTATTAGGTAGCCGCACATTAAGACTTGGCACCTGGATTGCACCTTCGGGAAGAAGTCCGACCCCATTTCAGCAGAGGCAACAACCGGGTAGAGCGCGAGTGTCTGACACTTCTAGCACGGAGTAGGCCATGTATTTTCGTATGTACTCCCGACAAAAATAAATCCAATTCCTTTGGAGCAATTGTTCGGATCATTATTAGGATCATCGGGTTTTTTCCCCTTGTTTGTTACAACGGGAAAAACATGATCCCATTTACTACTACTAAATTCATGTTATTGATGCATGCGACACAGTAATTTACTCCTGCAAGCATCATCTTGTCTCTTACTATTTAGGTAAAATTGTATATTGTTACTGTTCCAAATAAATAAACTAAATTCATGTACTTGTATTGTACCTACTAGTCACTGGTATTCTCGAACAAGACTTGTTGATTAAAGCTTATAGGCTATTTATATATTTTTATAGGCCTTTATATAGGCTATATAAAGGCTGCTTTCTAGCACAAGACACATTTATGTTTTCGAATTGATGTTTTTAAGACATGCCCACGATGTTTTCCTTCACCGTTTTGAGGATATCATCCATCAAGGCAATAGCTTAGCTAACTTGTTTTATATATATATATATATATATACTTCTTGGTTTTTTTTAATTGATGTTTTTTTCTGAATGCCCAATAGTTCTACTAAGACCCATTTCAAGGTTATCCATTAATGAATGGACATGATGATTACCGGACATCCTGTATGCCATTTGTTCAGACAGGGAAAATATAAGCATTGTATGTTTGTGACCCAATTCTTTAGGTGAGACAATTTCAATATCTATAAATTTATTTAAATTTGTTTTGCATATTTGGCTTCCATTCATAATTTCGCACTTCGAATTTGACCTTCTGAACATTTTAAACCCACAAAAACGAAAAAAAGAATATAAATTATGGAGAAAGCTTGCAAAAAAGCAGATATAGTGAATCGGGCAATTTATGATCAGCGACGCTGTCTAATTATAAAACTAGATCAGCTGCCGATGAATATTTTATGGGAACTTGTTCTGACTCCGCATTTGGATGTAGGTATGTGTATTTAATTCAGTGATACTGCGCGACCTGCCTCTCATGACACTTATTATCAACCAAATGATATATATCATTCAGAATGAGTCCTTGATAACCTTTAGCTTGATTGCTCATCTAATTAGATGAGCATCTAATTAGATGAGCAATTGCTAAGTAGCGTTTTCATCTAAGCCTTATACTATCGTCTGACCCATCCGACAAGCTTATGATACGTATCTAACTACATTTCCTAACTCAAAGGTCACATTGCTATTACACATTGTAATGTAACTTTGGTTTAAGTCAGTTTCAATCAATTTCAAAGAAATCCATAAATTATCACTTAAAATCAAATAAACTGAAAAATATGTAGAGATAAGTAATAGCCTCGCAGGTAACGTCAGGTTTTTATTTAGTGTGTGGCTGATGGATAAATTTTGAAAAGAAATTTAAAAGATGAAATTTTTTTGGCTATGTTTTAATTAAGTTTACTTTTACAATTAAAAAACCCTCATATCTACCAACTATGAGTCTTATGATTACCTTCTTAACAGGATTACAATTAAATGTTGGTATAGACTTTCTCAGAAAAAAATGTAAAGGCAAAGAATAGATACAAACACATAAATACTACACTTTTTCGGAATTTGAAAGGAAGACATCAAAATGAATAAGCTGAGCAAAATATTACGTACAGTACGTATTCTTCAAACAAAATTAGTCACTTTTCTAATAGACTTTGTAGTAGTAAACAAACTGACGTCACGAGGCACGTGGCTCCTCGCCAAGAGTGCCAAAGTACACACAAAAAAGTAGGTCATATTCGTAGCTGGATTATACAAAAACATTTAAGCTAAGCAGGCAAAACACTATGAGTTCATTAAAACTGAACATTCTAAATATACACTTTTCCAAACATAATTATAGCAACACTATTTTAATCCCCCAGTAGGAAAAATATTAGTGTGTCAGATAATAAATACTTGGAAGGCGATGTTACCATAAAAACTTAATACGCGTTATACACACTTAAAAAAATTGCTAATAGGATGTGTTTTGATTCTCAGATCTACTGGTGTATTGATATGTAGACACTGCGTTGATTTACGCTCGTGTCTCTTACACTGTGGCCATGTCATGGAAATTAGTGTGATTCATATATTTTACTCATTTTATCAGACACAACCCAAATTAAAAAAAAAACACAATGACTGCATTTACAAATACCGCATATTCCAAAAATAAATATTATTCTGCTATCAAGCTATATTTTATATTTCTGTAAACGACAATGTACTAATTGACGTATATCCTATTTTTATTTCGTATCAAAGTAAAGTGATCATCGAAACGGTATATCTGTTCTCAAAACCAAAATTTGCGAACTAAGTTTTGGGCTCGATTACTAGAAATAAATGAACAAGGTCAAGGTAAATGAGTAGGTCGAACAGGAACCTATGCTCTGTAATTAATGTAAACAATTAGACAAAATAGGTTCAGACGTTTACGATAACACCACTTGAAATCCGACCCGACGAAGCAAAAAAATCAGGCATGTTCCTTAATTTTTTTTTTTAATTTTATGGCTAGTTTTTCTTTTTGCAAGGAATTGAGTATATTGTGTGAACAAAAATACTACCTCTTTAGCAATTTTGTTTTATTTAAAAAAAAAATGTTAATGAATGAAAAATGTTTATGACCTCGCACATATACTACTATATTATGAAGCTTAGTAATGTAAACCTACTACGGACCTACTACTCTCACTTCACTAAGCTTAGAAACTCTCTCTCGTCGTCGCCATAAGTATTATTAAGGAAATCCAGCAACTTCAAATGTTATAAAATAAAAAAGAGAAAACTATAGCAACAGTTATCATGTACTCCCGTTGTTTTTATTTTTTGTAATCTAAAGCCTAAAAAGCTATCTACAAAAATAACAATAGCGTTAACAATGACGAAGTTATCATGTAACAGTAAATATAAAATCATTACCAGATACCAAAAAAACTATCGACAATAACAAAACTTTATCTAACTTTATAATAATTATTATACGCATTGACACTTTATCAGAATTATTATACCTCTCCCTATTCAAAAAGTTCGAAAAAAGTATCTCGTCGGCTACATTTAGTTGATTGCTGCTCTCGTAAATGTTGTAACATACAAATCTAATATTCGTATAGATTACCTATCTATAATGGTGCAAATTACGCCCGACCAGTAGCATCGAGCAGTAGATCGATAAATCTTCAAACGTACCTACAGAATTTCCGGAAAGAGTTTTAATTACCAGAATGATGGAAGAAAGCCAGTTTAAATGAGCCAAAAATACGAGCTATCTATAAAATATATATAAATATATATAATGTCTTATGTCGCCGAATAGTGATAACGAGTGCTCGACTGCCCTACATTATTTTAACGGACAAAAATACAAACAAGATATCCATATTTCAGTTTTGGATTTGAATTGGAACAAAATTTCATTTTTGTCGGTGTCACTGCTTTGCCAAATTATAAAAAAAGTTCGTCGAGAAAGCTTTCAGAATAAGGAGGCAAATTTTTAATACCACACGTTCTCCGATGCTCTATAAAATACTGTTGAGGAATGATTAATGCGCCTTGAAGTGGCTCCTTTCGTGCACTTGAAACATGTCTTCAAATTATCGGTTTTAGGGCATACCGTTTTCCTCATGTTTATTTCCATTGAGAGTGTGGTATTGCGTATAGAGAAAGCCCATTCACTGATGTTTTTTAAAGTTGGCTTGTGACCTCTAGCACTGTCACATACCATAACATACCACGCCTATGATACAGACCCGGCCTAGTTGAGGCATTACAGATGTTATGTGTATTCTTTGTCGTATAAATTAATTTAATAAATGTACCTTACTAATGATTAAAAATTAAGTGTACCATGTCGCTAAATTTAAGTTGATTTATTTATATATATATACTTTATATAATACAACTTTGTAAAACAAGTATTAAAATATTTGGTATATTTTCGTTATTCTTTACCCGTGACTTTACTGTTAAAGGATTATTTTATAATCCAGTTTCCTTTGATACGCACACTAGAATAAATCAGTATCGGCGACATCTATCACGATTACTTTATGATTGAGCCTCATCGAGTGGGTAAGGTTTTCAATAAATGACGACATAAAAAAATATAGCTTTTGCTGGCGTGTCAACAATTTTGTTGACAAGTATAAAAACTCGCAAAAATAACTACAACAACTTGTTAACCGCATCAGCGGTGTGTGGGAAAATGAATGGAGCCGAAACATCTGCAGGTCCAAACCTGATCCAATTACAGAACCGGATTTCTTGCGCTCGTAGATACTTGCTCCTTAAACGACTCCATTAAAATGGTTTTTAAAGTTTCGATATTAAATTTTAAAACCGTTTATTTCATCGCAAACATAATGTTTGCAATATTACAAAAGTAAGCTCATAAACTTTCAGTTACCCTTTCTGATGCCATATTTGTACAATAAAATCAATAAAGAACTAAACATATTCAGAATTACTAAACTAAAAATAAAAAATGTAACTAAATTATGGCTACTCAAAAAACACTACATCAACTTAAATCAATATTTAATTATTACATGAATAAAGAAAGACCGTGTGTTTGAGTCAGTAGCAAACCATTTCTCCAGTCTCCAGGCAAGCTCAGTTAGAGTCTGAACAAGCGTCAAGATTATCAATAAGTACGAAATAGTAAATTAAGCCTAACAACGGAAAGTTTCTATTGTATAATGAAGCGACGCGACGTCTTTATAACTGACAACGTGGCATCGCGTGGCGTATCGCGGGGATAAATTAGACGGCTCGTAAGTTCATCAAAACATAGAATTAGACGCTACAGAAGATGCGCAGGCGCGGGGTAGCGACACGCGCTCTTAAAATAGCCGGAGCAGCATTCAGATGCAATGGGATATCCTGACAAATTATTTTTATATATCCCAGTTTGTTCTTATATCCGCTTCGGAACCCTCCTATGGAAGTGTCATTTAAAATAGTATTAGGGGTTCCAGTATTAAAATTGGAGCCAATCTAAATATTCAATTTACATGATAAAAATGTAAATAACAAGAGAATTGGGAACGCTGCGATCAGGTTTAGTAATTTTGTAGCTATTTATGTGTAAGTAAGTTTTATCAGTTAATTTGAATACATATTATTGTGTATATATTACGTACGTTATAAATAGATTTCGCGTTATCCCTTGTAACTTTCCGTGGACAGTAGGATAGTAATCGAATTATGTGAGTAAATTTATTAGTTTTTCTACTAAAATGATAGTGTTACTTTATGTGTGCACTACCAAAGTTGTTTGTCATAATGCCAAGATCTGAGAAAGATGAAATTGCAGGATGAGTGGTGGCGGGATGACGATATTGCTGCATAACAAGATCGTTAAACAACGAGATCTCACAATGATACCATCTCAACATGACGAGATCTCAGGAGTACGATGCGTGATGTAGCACGCAACTTCTGAAGTTTTATTATGCGCACAATAAATGTTAGTAATTGTATTCTACGCTTTAGAGAGTTTAAAAGAAATATCAAAGTTCTCATTTGTTATTTTTCTTTAGAATTTTTATCATTTCACATTTTACGTAGTATGTTTTTTTTTAATTCTGAGCAAACGATAGTTTGAAGTTTGAAGATGATTCTTGAATTAATGAATTCTTTTTTGCCATTGATAATATGTCAGAATACTAAATGATCTGAAAATTGCCCAAGTCAATAACAGAGACAAAATGTTTGATTCCATTCGATTCTTTTAAAAGGAGCCCGCGGTGTTAAAATAACACCAAAAATTCACGAAAACATAATAATATGGTACAAGTTCAGACAAGTTTGTAATTTTGGTTCGACCTTCCATGAAAAAACAGTAGCCGAGCCATGTCAGCATTCACACTTCTTATCTCATGAGGACTGTAAGGATGAAAATATATGTATTTGTGATTTTATCGTTTAGTATTCAGGTGCTGTGTCACTGTTAGGATAACTAAGTGAGCGAACAGTAGTTCCAGCTTATTATCACGTGTAAACATTGTGCAGTGCCACAACTGTATACGTAAACAAAATAAATTTCATCTTGTCCGCGCGAACGTTTGCGCTGCTTCTAAATACACGGTTAAATGTACTGCCTGTACGATTGAGTAGGAGCCAGGCTAAGGCATAGAATCATGCCTTTCGGAACAAGACAAGCAAGCGAGTTAAAACTATTGTACAACTTAAAATCTTAATAGACTTTTTTTTATTTGGTATCTTCATAGATAACAAGCTGTGTCCGCGGCTTCGTCCGCGTTGAATTCAGATTTGACTATAAGAGTAGAAAAGAGATAACTATATTTATCTGTCCACATAAAGCACGGAACATAAATAATAGGTACAATAAATTACAAAACAAAAAAAATAAGAGTAAAATAAGAGATACGTGGTTCGGTCATTTTTATTATAATGATATTTATATATGAAACGTCAATTTAAAGTATGCATTACTACATTATATCATCATATTTTTTCACAATTAATATATAATACATATTTATTCGTTTTACTGTAAGTTTTGCATGTCGGGTACAGCAGTAATCTAAGAATCGTTGCTTGCTCATGGTTTTATACAAGACTTCAAAAATACATTAAATATGAAAAAAATATGATTATATAGGTAATGTATATTTTAAATTGACGTTTCATTTTATGTTAAAAAGATACGGAACGTACAGATAGCCCACCGGGTTAAGTGGTTACCTGTGATAGCAATACGACTTAGTTCCTCCCCTACTTAGGTACAACAAATCCCAAGTCACATCGTATACTATGCGCCTGTGGACTGAAGGTGGAATTTTTCAAGTACCTGTTATTTCACAGGATTACCGTACCTATAATATCACACCTTACAAACCACAAATAAGAATAAGTAAATAAGAATGCAATACTGCTTGGCGACAGATATGGTTATGGTGACAGTACTTCCCCGGACGAGCCTGGCACTAGTTTTTCTGCCTAAAATATTCACACGTTTGGTTGATAGAACGATACAAGGCGAATATCGTTCTAGGTTTTCTGTATTTGAAAACGCTAATTATTCTCACAACTCGAAGCATGCCGTTGGTTGTGTTCACCTCGCACGTATAATTACTTAAGTTAAACTCTATGTTATTTTAAGAGCAGCAGAACTTACGTCAAGTTAGTACGGAGAAGTACTGCCACTATGCCTATTTCTGCCGCCAAGCAGTAATGCTTCGCGTTACTGTGTTCCGGTGTTGTTCCCGGTGACATACAGAGAAGCACATGAGACATTCCTTCATGCTTCAAAATTACGGGCGCATGCGATGCGACTTGGGTTTTGTCATATCTAAGTAGAGGAGGACCGAAGTTTCATTGCTTTTTATGGGCAGAGGTTACCAATTAACACCAGGTGGGCTTATCAGATTGCACTGAAATCAATTCGCTTAAAAAAATACACGTCGTTAAATTTCAAGCGATCGAAAAGCCTCGCTTATGTAACAGCTTTTGATTAAATTATGAAGGAAGTAGTTTTTTTTATAAGTGTACCTACCATAAAGCGGTAAATATTAGAAGCAGATTTAAACTACGAGTATATATATATATACTATAAGTAAGTTTTAAAAAAGTCACCAAGTTAAATATTAACTAAGATATGCTTTGAGTAGGTATATCACAATTCTGAGGAAACAATAAAAATCTGCTCAGAATAAAATGATTAATTAGTTTTAAACTATATTATTACGACATTGTAGACCAAAAAGTTACGACTAAATTAGTCAAAGTCAAAATACAATTCGTTCGCTCTGCCTTTGGTTGCCCACAGCACAGACTACAGCAATAGGTTAATTTCCCTTCCAGGGCAAATATTTGATGTGATGAGCATACATTTTCGTACTCTGTATTAAAAGAAGTTAAAAAGTCAAAAAAGTCCAAAAAGAAGTTACTAAATTGAGAATGATTAAATTTATCTGTGAATTACTGTGTAACTTAGCTTCATTCCCAAGGCAACATTTTCAAAACACGCTATTTAATCCATGTTTCCAAAATACACATACTGTGTTTATGTGATGTAATTACAACGAACCGATTCATAATCCTTTGCAAAACAACGGTTCACCGTTAAAGATTCTAACCGGATAGTAAAATGTAGAGTTGCCAGTTCAAATAAAACTAATAAACTGTAAACTGTGAAGTATAATATTATATAAGTCCCCCAAAATCACCAAAGTTATCAGTGGAACAATCGAATGCGTGCGTTATAACGACAAACTGAAGCTGTGATAAACTATTTTACAACATACTTATCACAACAGATTCAGGAGTAAGAAATATGGCGATCCACATTTTAAGACTTGATATTTAATTGTACAACTCTGTATTTATGGCAAGCAAGTTATACAAAATAAAATTATAAAAGTTTACGACCTAGTCATGAATTTTCTATAGGTAATAATAAATTGTACGGACGAAACCTTATTTCATGAAAGTTGATATGATAAACTCATTTAAGTTGCTGTCAATACTAACGAGCATATAGCGAAACAATTTTTTTATAATTAAAAAATAAATCCGGTGATTCTAGTATACTATTATATATTTGCAAGCTTCTTAAAATAATGCACAAATAGAATACATTTACTATTCAACAAAGAGTATTTCTTCAATGCATGCAGTTTTGGATTACAAATTTGAAGGTGTAAATTCACGAGATTAGAATTAGATTAATAAAAATGTTTTTTAAGGTAACTAAGGTAATCAAGCTGAATATTTGGTAAATGAATTTATTTCTTATTTGACTTTTGTGCTGTATATCCCATTAAGGTTTGTATCTACGAATGGCTGCAATTTATAAAAAAAAAACATATCGATTTACCTATTTAAACTTTATAATATTAAATATTTTTAAAAACCTTAATGTTTTTCCATTTAAACTTTTATTACAAATTTCGCTTTTAAATTAATTTATTATATACCTTAAGTTAAGACCGTAATATATATTGAAGCAAATATTTTAACCGAATAATCCGATTAAAGTGGTTGTGTATGGCAACACTAACCGCGAAAATGAATGAGTAAATCCGAGCGTGAACATAAAATAATTATACCTACGGTTCACAACGAACTTGACACGAATATCGTTTTTTGAAGGTAAATTGGTATATAAATATAAGACTTTAAAATACTTTGTCCGCATAAAAATGTTTGGATAGGGTACAATATACGTATGATTTCTAATAAATAGATCCTTAGTAAGGGTAATTGTTGTTCCTATGTTAGTGCTGAAATAAATGTTTTTATCTATCTTAATACCTACTACTTTTTTTTAATGATACCATTCCACCTTCACATTTCAGAGTTACGGGCGCATACGATGCGACTTGGATCTTGTCTTACCTGAGTACTAGAGGACCCAATGCTTATTACTGCTTAATACCAGGTTGGCCATCTGCTCGTTCCGTAACTTTATTACATTAAAAAAAACTTTCTTCTCTAAACCTGTGCAGAATTGGAATATCCGAATATCCGCAATATCCGAATGAGCCAGATTTTATGTGGCAACGTTTCGGAACGAGCTGATGGCCCACATGGTGTTAAGTGGGACCTTTGCCCATAACAAGTGATGCGACTTTGGTCCTACTTTACGGAACGAGCCGATGGCCCACATGGTGTTAAGTGGGACCTTTGCCCATAACAAGTGATGCAACTTTGGTCCTACTTAGGTGCAATAAGACCCAAGTCGCATCGTAGGATAATGATATTTATGATGATCGTGTAATGACAGATTAACATTGGACAAACGTCTCGTGCCGTACCTAATATATCAAGAGGTGCATCGGAAGCCGATCGGAAACATATAATTTGTATAGAGGCGTGATTATTACTAATGTAATGGGCGGCGGAGTGCATCACGACTCACGACATGACACGTAAGTATCTAGTGAGCATCTGTCATGAATTCTGCGATTAATCTTTTGTGTTTGTATACGAAATAATTACAATTGAAAGATTATAGTTTCTAAATCATTAAAATAAAAACTGAAAATAATAATTGCTTAAATATTTCAGTTTTCTATACAATAGTGACCTGCATCCTATCTATATTATGTAATCAAATTATATTTTTAAACAACTGGGTATTTTTTATATTGTTACGTTTTGTAGCAACTACCTTATAACTTAAAGTAGGCTTAGGCTTAAAACTTTATATATATAAATTTATTGAGAGTTGATTCGTTTTTGAAATATTTTTTAAACATGTTATAGTAAATTAACGATTATTCAGATGACAAATCTTACACAATGCATTTAATAGTACTAAGAATTAAACAAAAAAACCGTTAGAAAAGCAAATTTTTTTTTCGGCTTCCAGTCTGCGAACCATTTAGACGTGGTGTATCGACAGTGTCAGTGTAAATAGATTTTGAAGAAGTACTCCTGGAGTAAACATATCTAGAAGTCCTGCGCAGCGACAACGAACTACTGTAAACACTTTATAATTGCCGGTTCCTGCATGTCACACAGTTCGAGAATTACAAATTTTTTGACGTTGAAGTAAAAAGTGAACAGTCAAAAATTTGACATTTCAAGCTCCTGACACTGACTGTTAAGAAGAAGAACGCCACAGATAACGGTATCTACACACAAGCTGACGTGATTATGTCCACAGATAATATCGAGAAATTATTATTAATATAACCATATTATTTACTATAACAACACATTATTTATTATAACCATGGCGCCTGCTCCTTTTGAAAAGCAGAACACATTTATGTAATTGGCTCACACATTTTGATCTGTGTTGTATAATTTAGACGAGGTCGGAAGTCCAATCATCATCATATATTATGTTATTTCTAAAAGGTGTTTTTTTTTCTGGAAAGCTTAGATTTTTATAAATATGTATTTATAAAGATCTATTTCTTCCGTTTTATTGGTTATGTAACCAAAATTAATAACTTATATATCATTTTAAAGCTTATGTTGTCTGCTTTGGGCGAAAAATCTAAAACGAATAAAAAAATATTTCTTTCATATAAAAATATTAATTTAAAAATTACCTACACTGAGCGTACCTGGGCGCCATCTATGAATATTGTTTGTAACTAATATGCCAGCTATGAGATTATTTACATTTTATGCGAGTGTTTTTGATCTATCGCGCAAATAAATAAATGTCGACGTAGGTAAATACGCAACTGTATAAAAGCGTTAAAACGTTATTACTGATAATTCAACATAAAGGAATTGATCAATGTTCTAAATTAGATAAAGTCAACGTATTAAAATAGGTATTTTTCATTTCAATAACATTGACTTTCATCTTCATAATGAAATATCGAATATTTAGGTATATTTAAGTACATATTAAATTCTATCTATCTATTCGAGTCACCGGTTCTCTCGAACCAGTGTGGTAAAAGGATTTTAAGTGCGCCTCAAAGCGGCTCCTTTCGTGCATTTGACACATTTTTTCCAATTTTCAGTTCTAGGACATGTCGGTTTCCTCACGATGTTTTCCTTCACCGTTCTGAGGATATTAAAAATAATAAAATAAAACAAATAATAATAAATAATAAATAACTAAATACAAAAAAAAGTTTGTGTGTATGATTATTTTTTCTTTATGAATTTGAGTTCTTTATAATGTCGTCAGCACATGCTGCTCCATGTGAACCTGTTGTCAGTAGTAGACGTAGTTAGAACTCATGACACGTCGCAAAAGGAGAAATTACATAAGTTATAATCAACGCCAACTTCAATTTGAAAGAAAAGGAGCAACTGAAAACATTCGTCGGCAAAACGAAATCACCAATCATCTATAACAGTTAATACAAGAAAATAATTTTGTGTCATCAGCTTATTTACTTGATCTCCATCAAAATATCCGATCAAGAAGACAACTACACAATCTTCCAAAAACATATTGCTGTGCCCGTCTTTTCCTCAACGACAATGAAGTACAAACACATAGTGTTGGTGATATGAACAAAAAGTGTGTATACTGCTCTCTGCAAAATTGTTCGCGGAAGAGTTAAGCAACCAGTCGAGTTTTTTATATTACCACAAGGGAAAAATTGTATTAGATCCTATTAATGTTTGTGAAGAACTTCGAATTCTTATAGAGCAGATATTTAAACTTAATATTATACTACAATATTATGCGAAATTTTCGCATGGGTTAACTTTTAATTTTGTATTTATAAGTTGTTGACATTTTTAATTATATTATTTGAATTTGTGATCTTATTTTATATTATTCATTTTTTATTTCATTTACTCTGTTGTATTAATTTGACATTAAGAACCTCAGTTTTTATTATTATATGATAATTTTAATAATGTCGCTCTAGTTTTTGAATCTGGGCGCTTTGGTGTACACTGTAAGCCCTTCTGTGTGTGATATAAATAAATAAGCATGTAAAACTTTCCAGAAATAATCATGTCTGAAACTGAACAATAAAAACACAAACACTGAAATACGGCTGCAGTTAGTAAAATAGTGTCTTTATACGTATTTGTATTTACTCTTAACACTGCGTTCTTAATAATATATTACAACTCGTATTTTTCACAATTTTTCGTACATAAATTTACAATTTGCACTGTAATCGGATCAATAAGTCTTGGAGAAATCGATAATAACTATCCAGGATAAAAACAATGTCCAAGCATGTTTAAAATAACCAGTTATTTATAAACTGTTCACTCAAAAACTGTTGCAAATGACGAGAAATGCGTTTCGATTTAGTTTCACAGGACATTTGAAACACTGAAATAAAACTACGAGTGACATTATCATGTCTCTACAAAGATGGCCGTTAAGAATTCACTTTTGTTTGTATGTTTTCGCAATGCATGATTCCGTGACACAGATAAATGTATTTTAGTTAAAATAACTGACCTGATGGATGATGATAAAGCGCGTGCACAGCGGGGCGGGCGGCAGGCGACTGGGCGGGCGGCGCGTGAGCACGCTGCGCCTGGTGACGTTTGGGCGACACGAAATGAGACAGCGACCATTTTCAACTTACGGCTAGCTTTTGCTGACATTTTTATATGAAAAATAAAAGTTTTTAAACAAATGTGTTTATTTATTAGCCCTAAACGCTAAAGTTTTACCAAAAACGTTTAGATGTAATAAGCCAAATTGTTGCATTTATATTAAAGGTAATAATCAAAAAATAAATTATTGAATGAATTGTAACCTGTATCATAACTTAAAACAGATTAAACTTGCACATATGCAACTAACAGTTTACTATATGTAGTAATCACAAGATTGTTTTCATAAATCGGTGCTCAAAGTGGAATTCCTCATTTAAAAATGTGAGATGTTAACCCTTGAGTTGTTACTTTTTTATGATTGGTGCTTGATTGGCCACAAAGCTAAGTTGGTTGTTTGGCCTCTTAGATCAGTTGGTTGTCTAGCTTCATAGGTCACTGGGTTGAATGACCTCATAGGCAGTAAGTTGACTGGCCACAGCTCAGTTGTTGTGACTGGCCTCAAAGCTCAGTTAGTGACCGGTTTCATATAGCTCATATAGCTCAATTGTAGTCCGCCTTCTGGATGAAAGAGGCTCTGTAAGTTCCAGATTTCCGATTCGGTTCCCACCCAATCAAACATTTATAAGACGAAAAAATAATAATTTCTTTGTCTGAGTTGTTGATATATATTGATATGTACGTAGTTACAAAATATATAATTATCATATCAAGGGGATGATGAAAAGAATTAAAGAGGCGTTTGCTCTGCAGTGGGACGATTCTTCATCTTTCGCGTCAATGGTTCAAATTAAACAAAATTAACATAAAATTTAGCCACCTCAACTGTGTTTTTGGTGGCTTTCATCAGATCCTCCCTTGCGCATGGGCAAGGGCACATGAGGCAGACTAGTAAGTGATACATATTTAGGATGAACTCTCCGCTGTCACAAGCCGTTAGGGTGGTGTCATTGGCAGATTGGTGAGCTCACACAGACTCTGTAGCCATCAAGAAGGAAGAGTGAAGAGAAGGTGGTGTCCTGCATCTGCATAGATCTTCCCTGCAGCATCCCACTCAGTGTGGACGTTATAGTGGAACGATGCATGCTGATAACAGTAATAAAAGGTATGCTATCAGTCGTCTGGTCCCCATAGTACCTACAAATACATTATTTGGGGATAGATGGTGCTGCGTCACCTAACATTTATTAATTATTTAAAAATAATTCAGGATTCGCCTCATCCTTTTCTATTCCCGATAAACAGAAGAAAATAATTCTATCTTTATCCATCTACCTTAACAAACTCGTACTAAAAATTAAAGGCAGTAGAAATTATGCCAGCCACCACACCCACATTTATTAGCAGTAGAACTTATGCAAAGCTCGTGCGGGGAAGTACTGCCACATAACTATTTCTGCCGCCAAGCAGTGATGTACTCGTGTTGCTGTGTTCCATGAGCATATGAGTCATCTCGTATTTTGGTGAAGAGGATTTGACTCGTATTGCTGTCGTCTATGGACGGCGGTTACCACTTCAGGTGGGCCGTCTGCCCGTTCAATCACTTACCTAAATCACATACAAAAAAAATTAAGGCTCAAAACTTTCACTTATGAAGAAACAGAGAAAGAGAGACAGAGTTTTCATTCTCCCCCTCACACAAACTACACGTCACTTACCCATGAACACCCTTATCTTGCTCATCCACTCTAAACATACATCTACTCCACACTATCACAAAAATACACTCACACTCACAGTTTCTCGCAAATTTTATATTTATTTTATATTTATATTTTTACATAATTTATTATTTACCTTCGTGTTCTTATTTAATAGGTATTTTTATTAATTTCGAGTATACCTAATATTATATTCGAGTCACTGGTTCTCTCGAACCAGTGTGGTGTAAGGATTTTAAGTGCGCCTCAAAGAGGCTCCTTTCGTGCACTTGACACATGTCTTCGATTTTTTTATTCTAGGACATGTCGGTTCCCTCACGATGTTTTCCTTCAGCGATTCGATTTCGAGTATTTCCTCTTATTCTTTCTGTTACTAACAGAATATACGAGTATATAGCTATAACAGAAGAAATGAGCTGTGCTCAGTTCTTCTTCTTCTTCTTCAGCTTCAGACTTCTGCGCTGTAGCTGCGGGTTCGATTCCCACCCAGGACAAACATTTGTGTGACGAACATATTTTTTTTCTGTGACTGGGTGTTAATATGTATTATATGTATGTATTTATAAAAAAGTATATAAGTATTCTATTAGTTGTCTGGTTCCCATGATACAAGCTGTGCTTAGCTTGGGGCATTGTGGCTAGATGGCGGTGTGTGAAATGTTCACCATATTATATTATTTTATTTTTATTTTTATTTATTTGGGATAACAAACAATTGCACTCATATGTTAACTTTGTTAATGTTATACATCTAGGCAGTTCTACGAGCACAACCAGCCCCATTATCCTCAGATTGAGTTTAATTGTAAAGGGCGATTCATTGGGTATTAAAAAAAGCATGCATTCAATTAATAGTACTGACAATTTTTAGATAGACAAATCTGATACGATAATATCGGTTATTGATTTTCTGAACGAGGCGGGTGACGTTGCGAAGAATTAAATGCTAGTTAAGTTATATAATATTGTAATAAATAAATAAATACACAACAAAGTAAATATTTAACGTGATTATTAACTGGAAATATGTAATAAAGAGATAAGAATTTAAGTTGGAATAAAATTCGTATTGTGTGTATCTGTAATCACAAAATGATTGACGTTCTCGTGCCTATATTCTTTTATGAAGGTAGATATAGCTATGCTACCATGTCATGCAAAAATAAATGAATAACAACATTACTTTTGAAGTTTTATTGCTTTTTTTTGTTTCTTTAACATAAATAGCATTTATTTTTAAAATTATTAAAAGTTGCAGTTACAAACGTACAATTATGTATTGCACCATTAATAAATAATAATATAAAATAATTTATTTATTTAAACTACTGCACCTCACGGTACATAACATAGCGCCGGTTGACCTTAAGTAGAAAAATATTGAAAAGAAAAGCTTAATTTTTTTTTGGTTCCTTTATTTGGTATTAGCGTTACATGTAAAAATGGTGGCAAGGGACGGAGGGTCGGCGTATAGGCCACGTGTGGAGACACGGCATAGGGCGCGCCACAGCGCCGAGCACCCGTCCCGAGGCGTAGGTAGATGGCGTTAGTAGTAGTAGACATTTAGCGCCATCTGTGTGCTTAACGAACGACTAGGCTTATACCCGACCGGAATTGTGCCCCTATTGGTTTGAAATGCTGATGTTGGGGGCTCAGAGTGGGGGGTTTCACTCTGTGCTGAGAGCGCGAGACTCCTGGACGAGGTAGACCTGGGAGCCGGGCACGGTGGAGGTGGTGACGAAGGTGCGGTGCTTGGCGCGGATGAGACAAAGGTTGCTCTCAGCGACGTCGGCACGGTCTTCAGCAGCCTCCAACTCACGCTGGAATCGTCGCACTCTGGTCACGCTCTGCTGGGAGACGCCCTCCTGTTTGACGAGAAAAATGTGTGAAACATACCACTATTACTGCTAACTACTGTCAGATAATACTTAATATAATAGATTGGTATTGATGAGAAATTTTATCAAATGGATCATATTTTATGGATTATAAAAACATTTAATTATAAATCAATTAAAATCATAAAAACATTCTCGGATGATGGAAATTTGGCTCATTACCCTCTGGGCATTTAAGAGATGAACGAAATGGAACGAACAAAGAACGTTCAAAATAAATTCATGCTGCATTGAGGTCACGAAGTTTCCAGGCAAATACTGTAAATTACCAATTACCTGTTCTGTAAGCTGTCTCTTGTAGATGTTGACCTTCTGGGCGGTCTTCTCCAGAGATTCCTGAAGAAGGACGATGTTCTTCTGGTCTTCCTCGCACTGGATCATGACCTCCTTAAGCTGACGCTCCTTCTTGCGGAGAATCTTGATGGTCTCAGCGTGTCTCCTCTTCTCCTCGTCCAATTCCAGTTCCATGTCCTTGATACGGGCTTCAAGTTTGCTGATGATGCGCTTGCCTCCAACAATGGCATTGGCCTCGACCTCTTCCAGGCGAACAGAGATGTTCTGTAAATGAATAAATATAATTTAAAAAATAATAAATAAAAAATAAATCAGAAATAAATGTATTTTTTTCCTGCTCTTGATCTAACGTTGTCTTTGCATAAGTATATAATATACATATAAATATAAAATAAGATTATTATTGAGAATTGTAACAATTTTACCGGAGTCAACAGATGTGGAGCTTTTATAAAACACATAGTTTTATGTCAAAAATTAAAAGTTTATAGTCAAAGGATTTATGGACCTCTGTAAGCTAAGACACTAATAAGGGTATCAGGTTCGTTCATGTAAAGTTTACTTCTCGCAGAAATACATTATTGAACATTAATTTAAAAATATATCTAAGCTTACTTTGACTTCAATCTCGAGGGACTTCTTGATGGCTTCAATCTTGACAATCCTCTCCTGCTCTTCGTGCAAGTGCTCGACGGTGTGTTTCAGTTCAGTCTGCAGAAAATTTTATGTTATAACCATGAGGAAATTTGTTTTTGAGGCACTAATTTATTTTAACTAATGCATATATACAAAACTTCATCTGAATAGATCAAAATAAAGATGCTGGTTGAGATTTGGTCTGTGTCTACACAGTAGAAAAACTAACATATTCTCTTCTTATGGAAAAATATATTCCTGCTATAACACCAGAAGGTCATCACACGTATCAAGTCGCTGAATCACACTTTATTGGACCAGAACCAATTAACTATCCACTGATGAAGATTAACAGTCTAATGAGTCAGGTCTATTTGATACATTGTTGCGAGGTATTTAACAGTAGGTATGCCAAGATCATCCCACGTTTCGGCAATAACGAATTTCATTTATGTGACTGACATGTGCTCTTAGAATACAACTAATGATGCTTTGATATTTATAATCACCGTGGCCATGTTTCAATTATGACTCTTGTTCAATGCTTCTTCTTCTTCGAGTCACCGGTTCTGTCGAACCAGTGTGGTAAAAGGATTGTAAGTGCGCCTCAAAGAGGCTCCTTTCGTGCACTCGACACATGTCTTCGAATTTTTTGTTCTAGGACATGTCGGTTTCCTCACGATGTTTTCCTTCACCGTTTTGAGAACGTGGTAATGCTGGTGGTTTTCAATGCTGATACTTAATATGTGGGTTATGTAGATGAAGTTGTGCAGTAAGTTGTTGTTATTTCAAATATAGATAGTATTTTTTGTTCGTTTCAATGTTTGAATATAATTTTCATTGCTTTTTAAGTAATAAAAACCCAAATGTAGTATTTATTGGTGAATGTACAAATAAAAATATCTAAGTGGTAACTATAAAAATCTTTACAATGTATAAATGAAAACCAGAAGAACAAAAGGATGGAGAAAAATGATCTGTAACATGCAAAATGTCTATTGGGCAAAATGTGGCGCAAGGCGGTTAGAAAATAAATGAAGGAGGCTTTACTGGCTGATGTAAACTGCAGTGTTCGCTGCAACAATGATGACGATGTACCTGGACGCGCTGGTATCTCTCGTCAGCCACACGCAGCTCTTTGGTGATCTCATCGTAGTCAGCGGCGACAGCAGCCAGCTCCTGCTCGATCTTGGCCTTGTTGGAGGACAGGTTCACGTTGATCACGGTCAGCTCGTTGATACGGGTCTGGGACTCCTCGTAGGCGAGCTCCACAGTGCGCTTGGCACGAAGGGCCTACAAATAAAAAGAAAATTAATGAGCATTATAATTATTTGCTAATTAGCTTGAACAAACGTTTAATCTATATGAATACTAAATTGAATATCACTTATAATATAACTATAACAGTATAAGTGGATCAACACTATTCGAATTTAGTCGTTAGATTGGTTGAAGTTGGCTCTGCAACGAAGTAAGTTCTGTTTGTGATACTAATGATCATACCTGCTCGTAATTGCCACGGATCTCTTCAACCTCGCCGGTGAGTGACTGTATCCTGCGCTGGGCGACACCGTACTGGTCAAGGGTCACCTGGAGCTGCCTCTGGACCTCATCGTAATGGGTCTGGATCTCGGTGAGCTGTAAAAACGATAATGTAAAATATATATGATATATAATATAATATGACTGAATAATAATAAGTATAGTGCAAAACAAAAACGTAGAAAAATAGCTTTAAGCTATGTGTAGCAAATAATGAGAATATTCTATCGCGATTCAGTGTAGGAATTAATCCAACATTTGTATAACTACTTGATATCTTTTAACTTGAAATGGAATAATAATATATACAAAGTTTAGCAATATCTTACCTGCAGAGACTGTTTCTTGATGGTCTTCTGCAAGTCAATGTTGGTCTTGTTGGCGACATCAAGGGATAGTTCCAGTTCAGTGATCTGAATCTGGAGCTTCTTCTTGATGCGGGTGATCTCGGTCTTCAGCTTAGTCTCAGCCTCGACCACACGAGCGTTCAACTGCTCAATCTCGATGCTAGTCTGCTTGCTGTGGACAAAGGTCAAAAAACCTTGAGAATACGTAATCTAAAGGATTTGCTTCAATCCGCTTTATTAAATAATCGCAGCATCTTTTTTTAATAAATATATTTTTAGATGTTAATATTAGAATTAAGCTTCCTAGTTCTAGTACCCCAATGAAGCCATAATCAATACATCAAAGTATATTGACCCTTATATTTTTAGTTCTTTAACGATTTATTCACCTTTGGTCGATACTCATGTAGGTATTCAATTGTTCAAATTGTTTTATAGTTTCTTTCAGCTCATTTATCTTCTCTATGTATGAATAGTTAATAACCGGGACTTCTGTGTTGATGATAACACATTTAGTTACCGGTGACGTGCTTCTACGTACTGTGCTTATAGCTTCAGAAATCGATTGTGACAGCTTAGTCTGCGATGTGCTCGATAATTTAGATTCACTTGACATTTGCGACATAATGTTTTCTGTAACTCGTGCAAGATTTCTATCTACTTTATCTTTTCTAGCAGTAAGATCCATATTCCTTATTCTGCCTTGCGCCACATTTTTTCTGCTCTCATCCAGCAACACCTGAGCAATAGCTTTGGCTGATTTGCCTCTATACATCATTGCTTTACCCCTCAACTCTGATCCAACATTTACAGCTTTTTCGTAAAGCTCCAATTCTCTATCTATTTCTTCAAATCTCTTTTTTTGCCTCTCAGCTTTATACTTTTCCCTTGTGACCAAGTTTTTCTTACCCTTGGTAGTAACACTTTCCACTCCTACATGCTTAATGACATTAGCTGCTGCGGCCGAAGCCACAACTGAAAACGGGCTGCGTTTACCCACTTTATAAACATTGAGCTCACGTTTCGCTTGCTCCGCAATGTCCTTTGAAATGCGAGAAACATCTTGTTCTGAATATGTCTTCACTGGTTTGTCGAATCTGTACTTTTCAAGTCCTCTCTCGTTGTTCCAAGGCAAATGAGGTGGTTTAGCTCTACCTCCTTGTTCTTTTTCACTGATGTAATCAATCATAGGCTGATAGAAGTTGATGCCATAGCCGTAGTTGTCTTCGTAAACAGCAGTAGGTGGCTTATGCCACTTACTACAATAATTGGGCACTTTGACTGGCGGCATGTCTATGAATCACTGATAACTACGTTATAAACGAAAACTTTTCGAAATTCTCTCGGCCAGACATGCGATGCCAGGGCGCGAGGTCGTACATTTGGGGTCGCGAGAAAATGTTGAGCGTCTTTTGTACATTTTCACAGCATCATATTGCCAATGTTCATGCGATCATCACTTATACTCACCAATCAAAAGCGCCGCTAAATATAAACGGAAATGTTGCCAATATAATACGGATAATATTAAATACGAGTAACCGATATTTTCGTCAAAAGTTAGCAGTAAATTGTTTTATACCTGTTTAGAAAATAATGGTAGTATTTGGAAGTAACACTCGTTTTAAATTAGTTATTTAGACGCATTTTTGATGTGTGCCGGTTTAGTAAATCACCTGTCAATCAGTATATTGGCGTAGATCCACGAAATATTTGGGTCATGGTAGCGATTGAAGTTTGCCTGTCGCAAGTTTGGATGTCACTAGTCACTCAGCGCAGAGAAGTGAGCAGAGCTTCAGTGTTGAAAGACACTTTGTAGTTCCGAGTTGGCGATTGCCGTGTGTGGTGATTTTATTCAGTCTATTGTTATCGTTTGTTGTGTTAGCAGTTATATCAACAGTGTTGGCATCTACGTAGGTTCTTGGTAATAGATCATTGTAACGCGTCAACAGTGGTACTACTAGATAGTGAGTTACATTTATATATGTATATTAAGATGTTTTTGATATTATCATTTCTGAACGTTTTAGTTACACAATATTAAAAAATATGTAATGTATGTGTATGTATCGGAATGCCTTTTTTGTTGGGTTTTGTATTTTTTTTTCCCATGCACGTAAGTTTTTAGTTAAACCTGTTCATATAAATATACACGTTTTTTTATGAGAAAAAGTATCGGTACGAACAAGTTGGCGGCCCACCTGATGTCCAACGGTAACCACTGCCCATAAAATATCATGGGTCCTACCCTACTCAGGCAAGACCCAAGTAGCATTGTATCGGCCCGTAACTTAGAGTCATGACGGTGTAAAATCCCAAGTGCCTGTAATTTTACCGGCAACCACACCTTTCGAACAGCACACAGTAGCGTATGCGGTAATGCTTGGCGGCAGAAGTTGTTATGGTAGCATTACTTCCAGGGATGAAATTGACACTAGTTCTATTACCTTAAACGATAATGTCAAAGTGAAGGTCAATTTCAACTGCGACATCAGCATACGGTAAGACCAATATAATTTCGACTCTCTGTGTAACTTTTACCTGACACATTAATGTACAATACATTGGTCACTAACCCGTGAAATATATTCTGCCACTACAATATCTTTCAATAGGCGAACTGCCCCGAAATTTAATTGTAAGGTCCCACAAATCCAAATCCCACAAAGCAGCTGCTGTGGTCCACCACAGCAGCTGGAGAAGTAACGTACTACAGTGGCTGTGATAAACTGTATGCTAACTTACCGGATAGCTTCGATTTCTTCCTCCTTCTCCTGGAGACGACGCTCGGCCTCGTGACGGAACTGGCCAAGCTCAGCGGCCAGCCTCTGTGCGCGCTGCTCCTCAGCTTTGCGACCCTTTTGTAACATATATTATTTTTCAAATATTTAATAAACTAAAACATTTGTACGCGAAATTTTGGTGCAATAAACCCGCAAATCTACGATCTATAGGCGAAAACCGTATCATTTATATCCACATTAATTTCTAATTTCAGCTTACTCAGAACAACGAAACAACAGAAAAATGCGGTGGGGAACTTCACTTTATAATAATTATTATCTATTGATGACAGTGATAGAGATAATTTCGTCGAATTATTGATTTTGTAACACTTATTTTCGGCTTAAACATCACCCATCAACGCTCACTAAACTTTTATCATATAAAGATATATTAAAAGATCGACCAACAATTTTGTGTTGGCAGTTCCCAATTCACACACATTTGAAGATATAAAAGATATTCCCTTGTTGGTTCTTAGCCGGTGGGATATGCCCATCACAAGTTCGACGGGGATCTCATGAAGAGTTGTATTGGTTTTATGCATCTTGAACTGTATGGTATAATAACAATACATATTAATCAATTAAATTATTATGCAAATAAGCTAACACTCTCTATCACTAGCCTGTTAGAGTTACTGTTTTAGAACGAAACTCTTTTTTTCTCTGTTTGTGGGTAATGTGTCTTGTACTATAACCCGGAGTTAAGTAAATCACAAAGACATATGGATATTTCAAACAGTTAATTCTTTAGAACCACCGAGAGAAAGTATTATTTTGATTTACTTACCTATACGAATTTAACATACACGAACATTTTATCTCTTTCTATTTCTCTAAATTCATTTCTGTACAGCGCTTTGGCCTGCAATATTAAATTTACAACGTTGCCGTTCTAAATATAGAATTCTATTCGCAGAATGAAGCACAGAACTGACTGGGCACCGCTGATTAAAGCGTCTGAATACTTGCCAAAGTCTCGCTATCAATTAAAATAAACGTGTAGGTACTATTAGTTACCGTCGCTACTGAGACAGTAACGTCCACTCGTGTTTATGGTAATTACTGAACCACATTTACACTTGTGATGTCACATTAATGTGAGTACATTTAATTTGAAATGTCGATGAGATAAAGTTGTACATTCGCCAAAGTTTGTGCGCACTTCTGAATATAAGTTAATAATGCAAATAATTATATTAAGTTTATTGATTTTTATATACGTCTAAATTATGTATGTTAAAAGTGTGTGTTGTGTTCTAGTGTCTATCATTTATCGGCGTATTATTATGCAAGTGTTTTATTTAGTGTACTGTATACGGATTTAATTTTCATTTTACAATTTCTACTCCATTTCCTACAGAATAATAGTGAAATGAACACATTAACATAATTGGATCTGTCATGACAAAATATTGTGTATCTAAATATGATGAGTTGATTTTATTCTGAGTAAAAAATTTGTTCTAAACTTGCGTAGACCGTCTACGCAAGTAAATGTTATAACATACGAAGGTTTTTAAGTTTAAAAGAATATTATGTAATTATTGTGGTTAGCGTTCTCTTACTCCCTCTCTTCTTACTGTATTAAAACTGGTAAGGATGTTTCAAAAGTACGAGTAGGCAAACTCTACAGTATGGCAGAATTCAGAAACTATGTCTTCAACGTGTCCTTCCCAAGAAATAACAAAATGGTATGGTATTTAGAGATATCACCTCTTTGTAACGTATGCAAATGGGAGTCAACTGCTAAAACCCTCTATAACAACCACATCAGGCATAATTCAGAACTGACGGCGTCAGAAGGTAGCGGTGACTCATTTGAACTAGTGAGATGGGAGTGAACTGCCAAAAAATACCTCTATAACCACCGCATAAGGCTTAATGAGAACTTACGGCTTCAGCCTCCTTGTAGGCAGCGGTGAGTTCCTCTCGCTCGTTCTCAAGACGGCGCAGCTCGATCTCGAGCTCGTGAAGACGGCGGGTCAACTCAGTGAGGTTAGCGCGGGCTTCGTGCAATTCGTCTGCAAGAGTAATATGTAATTAAACGAACAAATTCAAAATATCTCACCACCTACATATTTTGAAGAGAAAAGCAGGTAAGAGATAAAAGTAATGCTGTAATATATTGATTATACTTTAAACAGAATAAAAATTTCAATTGCGCATCCATTTTAGTCTCAAGATATATAAAAATATTGAAAAATAACACACAGGTATTATGTTATTTTTTAGTGTTTTTCCTTTCCAGTAAATTATTATGAAAAAATTATGAAAAAAAACTAAGATATAAGATAATAATAATAATAAGTTTATAAATTGCCACATAAAAAAAACTGTAGAACCCAAAAACATTTTTGGAGGAAAAAACATTCTAAAAGATTAATTTAAAAATAAAAAACTAATTGCAGAGAGTCCTTTTGAAATATAATCCTGCAGCTAAGCTGAAAAGGTCCAAATCGAAGCACGAATTTTCAAAATACGTCTTGTTAAATTTGCTCACCACCAAGTTTCTTGTTCTCGCGGCCGAGAGCGTCCTTCTGCTCGCGGGTCTTGTCGAGCTCGTGGGAGATGCGCTGGATCTCGGTGACCTTGATGCGGAGGTCGCGCTGGGTCTGCTCGTAGATCTGGATAGTCTCCTCCAAGCGGGACTTGATCTCAATGTTGACGCGCTCCAGCTGCTCGGTCCTCTTCTGGAGCTCCCGAGCGGTTCCGTTGGCCTTCTCCAAGTCGATGATGAGGACTTCGACCTACAATTTATATTAGGTGTAACTATTTCCGGTAGACGTTAGATACAAGCGTCAGTTGTAAATCTAAATAATGTATAAACGCAATATAGACAAAATATTGATTGTTCTTCTGATATATTCAACTGCATCTGAAAACGAGCCTGCTGATGATATCGATGACAGGGAACAATGGCACTCTTCCCAAATCGGTGGACATCGGTGTGATTGGCTGATGAGGAATTCGTGAAAAGATAAAACGCATGGCTAAATAACCATCGTCCATCCATTTTAAAAATATCTTCCAATGCATGTTTTATATTTCAAAGCTTTCACAAGAATATCCCGTTTCTCAGATAGCATGGACATACACAGATACTTAACACAAACAGCCAAGACCAGAAGAAACTTGAAGTATGATCACTAAACTAAGATTGTCTCGGTCGGGAATCAAACCTGGGTTCCCTCGTTTGGCAGGTAGTTTCACTAACCCGTAGCCATGGAGCCAATTCGCCAGGAAATGATTTTGCAGCGAACATGACTTATCATGATAGTTGTCCGTGAAAGTAATGTTAGCTGTAACAGCTGTAAACCAGCGGATGATTTTAAGTAAGTAGTGATAAATATTGGGAAAAAAATTACCTCGCTCTGCAGACGAGACTTCTGCTTCTCAATATTGTTGATCTTAACAATGAGGGTCTCGATCTGTTCCTCCTGCTCCTGGATGCGAATAGAGTACTTGCGACGGAGCTCTTCGATCTCCTCAGTCCTGGCGGCAGCCTCGGCTTCGTACTTGGCGCGCCACTGTTGGGCTTCACCGTTGGACTTGACCAGCTGGCGCTCGAGGTCCAGGCGGGCTTCGGATTCCTCCTCAAGCTGAACGCGCACCGACTCCAGGTCAATCTCAACCTGTGAAGTAAGAAAGTATAATTTTAGATTGTAAACTCCAATTAATTAGTGAACTATAAAGCCTTTTTTTAGCTCATACTGGCAGTCAGCGTGTATCATCACTGTATAGTTTGAAAGATGTTGACAGAAGTAAAGAAAAATACTATATAAAAAATACGGAGAACTACCGATCGTGGAGTGAGATCTAAACAATTAGTTGCTAGGGCTGCAGAGAGTGAAACCTCCAGACGATGCATGCCGTGTCTAGGAGTGCCACCTTCTGTATCTGACCCATGGTCCAGCCGCCAAGTGAGAGCCTCTTTAGACGTTGGAGGAGACTCGTCTCTAAAAGCGGTCTTTCCCCAAAACGACTATCGGGACGATAACCTTTGAGTCTATTTCCTACACGGTGTTGAGCTTTATGCCCATGATTCATTATTTCCTTTTAATATTATCATACCCATCCTAGAAATGTCAGTATTTACTAAACGATTATCCGTACATATTCTCACGTCATGGATGTTTTGTGAACAGCAACACGTTGCTGACAAACTTCCTGACAAATTACATATGTATGCTACAATATTTACCTGGTGAAGGGTGGCCTCAAGCATGGAGCGCCTCCTGTCTTCATCCTCGAGCCGGCGGCGGGAGTCCTCAAGCTGGCTGGCGAGCTGGCTCTTAAGGTACACCACGTTCTCGATGTTCACCTGAAATAAAATAGATTATTTGATTACTATTTCCATCTATATCCAGTACATGTAATTGTACTGGTAAACTTGTGCAGAAAATTAGGAAAATAGCGGTATGTACTTAATGGTTTTCGTATTTTAGGACGTAGTCCAAGTTTGATATATTATCAGCTATCAGATGGTGGTAGAGACAATATTCATACACACCTTAAGGTCCTGAACTTCTTTGATGAGCTCAACATTCTCCTGGGACAGGCGCTGCTTGTGCGAGGTGATGTCAACGATGGTGCGGTTCAGCTCCTCAATCTTAATGTGGAGTTCGCTAATTGAGATCTCGAGCTTCTCAACGGTCTTGGAGTAGGTGATTTTCTCCTTAGTCACGTTCTCAACTTGGGCCAACAGCTCGTAAACCTCGGCTTGAAACTTGGACTTCTCCTTCTCGCTCCTGGCAACAAAGAGAACCTTGATGCAGTCACAAGGATACAGGATATCACACATTTCGTCGAGAACATGAATCGCAAAGCTCATCGCTTGTATCGCATAGCGTCTTATTCTAATATTTACAAGGATTATTGAACAAGTAGTTGTTAGAATTTAATTTTCCCTCACCTGGCTTTGCTTTTGGTAAGCTGTTCGATTTGTTCCTGGAAGTCACACACGATCTCCTGATGTTTCTTCTTGAGCAAGTGAGCGGTCTCCTCGGACTCAAGATGGACATCCTCCAGTAGTTTGCGGAGCTTGTTCAGTTCGGTATCGCGTTTCCTGTTGATCTCGAACTGAAAAATGCATTGCATCATTTCAAAAAATGCCCCCAAATTTTCTTTGGGGTACACGTTTGAAATTATTTACTATCTTAACACTGCATTTTTACAAGACAACCTTAATGGATGTTACCAAATGTGCATTAAAAATTAACAACAACAATAAAGTTAGTTTATTTTACGCTGATATTCCACTCAACTAATTTCAACATTTTTCGTTATTTTTAATGTTTTTAATGTTTAAAATTTTATTAGATTTTTCATCAAGTGTGTTTTTGTCCAATATTCACGACCATAAAATATTATTTTGAAGGTCAAACATTATACATGCACGAGATTATTTCACGGTACATGCATACAAAAATATCTAATATCTGAGATTATCAGTAAAAAAAAGAAACAGCTATAATCAAATTAAAGATATAAATAGTGCAGTAGATGTATCAAATGATGTTTAACGAAAAATAATAGATTCCAACCCACATTAATTAAAAATAAAATAAAATACTATAGATATATATGATTTTCATTTGTATGAATCATGTTTTAAACTATTATGTTGAAGATAAAAAGAGTTTTGATATAAATCCGTTGAAACTAAGACTTATACTATACCTGAAATAAAACATTTATAATATACATATCGCTTAGCACATATTCGCAATGCATTCTTCACATAAATTCGCTTGGCATTTTGTGTAATTTGTGTTTTGTTGCTGTGTTCGGTCGTAGTATTCGGGACGCTAAATCGTTATTTTATTGATGTTGTATAACCAATAATTCTCTCAACTTTCTTCATGTTTATTACAATTCCTTGTTGTTGCTGTCTTTTTTCAAATTCAATATCAGTTGTTGAGACCCTTGCTCTCCAATACTTGAGGTCTACCCGATCCATTTCTTTCATATTTGGTCGTTTATTATTTCCATAAATTATGGTAGTTTTCTTAGTTGCTTAGCCGTCCGTTGTCTTGTAATATTGTAGGCCGAGTTGTAAGAGTTAAGTGAATAATAATTTTATATTTTTACCTGACTTTCGGCTCCACCTTCAGCTTCCTCCAGCCTCTCAGAGAGTTGGATAACTTGCACGCTCAAATCTGCCTTCTCCCTCTCGATCTGAAATAAAATCATTTTAAGAACCGAAACCAAACTTACACAAACACAGAACAGTCAAATCAAAAGCTTGCATCGTCAAACGGTAGAAAACAAGCTTAATTCATAAATATTTTATAAGCTTTTGATTATGTATACAATTTGTAAGTATTTAAAAATAATGATACTGTTTTCAAATTAATTTCAGTGGTTAAATTCTTCAAATAAAATTCTTTATGTTAGCTTGAGGTCACGTAGCTTTTGATATTCGTGACAATAAAGCAAACTTTCTCATCTTCTTTGTCAAATTAGATTACTTTTTATATTTCATACTTTAATCAATCAGGAAAAGTAACGACATAGGAAAACAAGACAAAATGTTAATTTCATAACTTGCATTGTCAGGAAATAAAAAAAAAGCAATCTCCAAAATAACATAGTAGTGAGTTTTATTTGATTAATTAAATTGAATCGAAGCATTAAGTTGAGTCTGTATAGCCTAAACATATTATATAAAAATACATAACATAAAAACACATCATAAAAATTGTCTCCGATTTCTGATTCGTTTATAAGTTATGATGACATTATCATTGATTGATAGTCATTGGCCACGGTTTGTTATGTTTTCATGTAGAGTACCTATTATCAACGACGCGACGTTAGCATAGAACCCCACAAACTCCCCCAAATTGACATCTTCCGACTCCCAGATATTATGCAACGCGCTACTGTAACACGTCCTTCGCATATTTCAGTATTGTGCTTATCTAAATTAAGAAACGGCTCGTGTCTCACGGCGGCTGTGACTAACACGGATATTTTCGCCACTAATACCGCGGTCTATTATTATATTTCAATATTGTGGCATTCTCAACGGGAACGAGCATCATTTGGCCCAGTTTCAAGAGTGAGACCTGAGAGCGAGAAGTTGAGATTTCAGAGAATGCTTTCGCTACGTGGCTAAATATATCGCGGTGGGAGAGCGGTGTGCGCCGTGAGTCGGCGGGCGGCGGCGGCGGCGCGGCGGCGCGGCCCGCGAGCTTTCGTGCGCAACTTTTATGCGCGCTCCGTCCGCGGTGCAACGGACAAAAATAGCACAATTTCGATTACATGATCCGATGTTATTTCTTCAGACAAATTTATGCATAATTATGAAAATTAAGAAAATTTCAGTATAACTGAACTGGGAAGCTTAAAAAAATTTAATATGTCAAAATCCATTTTTGATATATCACTTTACATTTTCTTTGTTCTTTTATAAAATTCACTAGTGTTACACGAAGATTAATAGTTTAATGATAATTTAAGTTAGTCAAGCTTTCGGTAATTATTAAGTTAATTATTAAAAAATAAGGTTTACAATGGTTATGTTACTCAGCGATATCAAAAACCGAAGTTATCGAATGGGTTTTATTGCACTATCACTGAAGGGTGTGAAGGAAGCGATAAAGCTGGGCGGTATTAATAGGTGTGCGCGGTCCGCCCACACCTGCCGCCCGCGCGCCCTGTATGGCTGCGTTCACGCATATCACATTTCGGCAACGGCTTACCCTCTGACGCAGCTCCCTTTCGGATTCCAGATCATCATGGAGAAGACGGATCTTGTCCTGAAAAATACAACATTACGTATCATGTCCCGGAATCACTTCACAAGCACTGCACTAAAGTAGCGACGGCTACCTCCAGCCTGGAGAGAGCACTCAGGTCGTGGCTATACTCGATGTTAACATCGGTGGTGCCGCCGCCGCTGCTGCGGTACGTGTACTTGGAAGTCTTCGCCACGGTGGACATTGTCGCTGGTTCGTGTCTCTTGGCGGTCGGCGCTACGTTACCGGTCGGGCACCGTTCGACTAGTGAGAGCGCGTGCGATCGGCGTTGGCGCAGCGCCTCTCCCGCCCCCGCCGCCCCCGCGCGCCTCCCGCCCGCCCGCCCCCCGCCACCCGCCGCCCGCCGCACTCCAGGGCGGCCGGCCGGCTGGAGCTCGCGGATCGTGTTACCACCCCCGCGCACCCCCCCTCTCAGCCTTTTATAGACACGCCTGGTCTGACGCCGACGCGGTTTTCTTTTATTTGTTTTGCCTTAAAATTTGGCAAAACCCTTAAGTCCTAAACGACGGTGGTACCGATACACTGAGCGCAATCGCAAGAGGTGCATCGGACGCGGACGTGGCGTGCGGGGGCGGGGGCGGGGGCGGGCGCTGGTCCAGTGCCTTCCTTTCGGATTCCTCTCGGTCCCTGGCAGCGCCACCAACACCCAAATGCCACTCAACTGCTGAACTTAACAATGAACTTCTTGTACTCTTTGATTCAAACCTCGTCAGCACATGACTACACGATGTTTACAAACATTAATTTAATCTAATTTTATCTCGTTGTTCCGCGTGGTATTTGAATTATTTTACTGTTTCCATGAAATCTCTCTGTAAACGTTTCAGTGAAATTCAGAAATTGTTGAGGACGTTTTCGTTACACATCCTGATACTGATATAGATATACCAAATATAGTAAAAAAACAGTTTGGATTAGATTTTAATGTGTAAGATAGAGTGAAACTCAAGTCGTAGTAGTTCGTAGACCCTCTACGGATGTTATAAATACAAGAAGTAACACTTGCAAATGATTAGTAGGTGTTAAAGTAGCAATAGTAGTGATTTCATTATCTTTGAGTTATAATATTTGACAACAATAGGTACAACATCAGGTCCAACTTCGATAAAGAGGTCAGCCGAAGAATCTGACTCACTTTTCTCGTCGAACAAATCGCAGTGCTTAAAGACGAAAGTCTTTTACAAGTGCGTGTGTGTGCTAGTGATGTACAGGATGACAAATGGGAAGTTGCCTAAAGTAATCACTTATAATTTTGAGATAGGTTCAGGAAAAAAATAATAAAAACATACATTGAATCACTGAAGTAGTCATTTTTATTTGAAATAGGGTTCAGTTTAATTGAACATTATCAACAGGCACAATTAAGTTTAAAAAAAAATAACAAAATCTGGCTAGGGAATGACTATTAATGGTAAATATTTTCGAAATGATCCCCATCTGAACTTGCACAATAATCAAGTCGTTTTTAAAGCTATAAAAACTTTGTTCAATTGTAGATGAAGAAATATTAGATTTTCCTTTTCTAATAGCTTCTCACAAATCATCTTTGATCTTGGGTTTTTCCGCATAACAGTAATCTTTCAGGAAGCCCTATAAGAAGAAATCACACGGGTTTAAGTCCGGTGAATACGGGGGCCATTCCATACCTGAGTGTGCAAACTTGGGATATCCTAAACCGATGACGCGTTCACCATAAACTTCGTAAATGGCTTCAAATACCTCTCGAGTTCCATGTGGCGTAGCACCATCTTGCATAAAATAATATTTTTTTACTAATCCACGTTTCTTAGCGAAAGGAATTTTCATTCTTACCTTCTAAGAGTATTTTTACTAGCTGCTCCTTTACTTCCAAACTTGGTACGAAAACCTCTATTTGCTTCAGTATAGTTTTTACCTCTAGAATAAAAGCACACGATGAGATACACCTTTTCTTCGTTCGTAAGGTCACTCATTTTAAAGTACACGTACGCTTCACTCTTTACGGCGTCTCAATAGAGAAATAGCCACAAACTTGTACGGTCACGTTAGGCTTCAGTGAATCAACTTAGAATAATAATTACGACTATTTATTACTGTGAATCAACTGTTAATGATTTTTCTTATTGTATTGTTATTCTGAATCAGCTTTTAAATTCGGCTGCCATTACACATAGTTGGCAATATGGCCAGCATAAAGAGTAGTAGATAATGTTGTTTACTTAAAATCCTCATTTGTGTAACCGACCACTCAGAGGGAGAAGATTTATCTATATCGGGTAAAAACAAAGCAGAAATGATACTGTTTATTGACACACACACAAGAGAAATAAAAAAGGTACGTATGTTTGTTCCTTTGGTAAATCTGTAGCCTAATAGCATGGTAATTTTTACGTGGACGCTGGAATGATAAAAATAATATTAAATAAATATTGGTTGACATTTTACACAGCGCCCTCTTACACCAAACTAAGCATGGCTTGTAATAGGAACCAAATGACTAGATGATAGAATCCTTATATACTTTTTGTAAATACATACAAAAAGTATATAAGCATGCTGGCTGAAGAAATTTGGTTAATACTTTGTTGACAATACAATATTTTGATATTCGTGGTCATCAAACATTCAAAAAAAACCTAATTTTTCGGAGTTCAAAAATACTGTCTGATACATCAACGTGCAAATCTGCAAGTAGCACGCAAACGAGTGAATCATCAAGAAAATCTAAACATAAATCCTGAACTATTTTCAATGTACTGACTCATGTTAATAATTTTATCACGTTAATTCTAAATGAATATATTGCTTACTCTTTGTAACGCTAAACTAAACAGGTTGTTTCAGGGTTGGGGAAATACATGGTTTTATATCCAATCGATGCGTATTAAAAGTAGTGATTTGCCTTAGTAATTTATTCGGTCGCTCAAGGTTACGCTTCTTCTTCTTTCGTGTCAAGGGTCCAGATCAAACAAAATTAGCGTAAAATTTTACCACCTTAACTGCATTTTTGGTGTCTTTCATCAGGTCGACCCTTGTGCAGGAGAAAGGGCAGATGGGGTAGACTGATAAGTGACTATATACCCCCACAGGAGCATCTTCCCCTCGGCCACGATCTTCCGTGACCGGTATGGAGATCCTAAAACCGACTCCGAACCCGGGTGGGGCGCTGCAGAGACGATCTGTGCAGATGGGGCATGTGGGACCCTAACAGCTTGTGACTGCGAAGAGGTTACGCTTTCGTAGCTCGCCGTAGGTTCGCTATTGTAGCTCGGCGTAGCAAGCTTCTTTTGTGAACCTGACTCTTAGAAAGGTATTAGAAGAGGTTGGATACATATTTCTACAATTCAATAATCAGACCTGGCCACTTTTGAGACTGGTATTATCAATAATAATAATATCACACATGTTTATATGTACATCTTTGATCAGGCACTGACAGGCCTCACAGCTCAGTTGATAGGAGCTCTGCATTCACGTTGTAAGGTGTAGATTCAATTCCCACCCACAAAATAGATAAATAAATATACAAATACATTCAAAATTAAAAGTATATAACTACGAGTAAGAGAGAAATATCAGTACAAACAATATCTAAACTGGGATCCTCACGTATTATATTTAAGTATGAGAAGACCCAAGTAGCGTTGCTTTTACGTCAGTAATAAACTTCAGATCAAAACAACAATACGTGGGCATTCATTTTGGCATTAAAAATAGGTATGTTCATAAAACACTTGTCACAATAAATACCAGAGCAAATCATCAGATCACCTGCTATAAATGCAATGCTACTTCATACATTTATTGAGTCAAACGATGAATCATTTTAGAATTACAACGTAACATTACCAATAAATCTAAACCCAATTGCAAAACTTTCATTAGTTTCGGTGGATACACCACGTGTCGCAGAGTGAAATGTCAGGATATTTTCATAAGCTAGCGCACAGTGCGGCGTATTAATCATAGCGCTATTTCAAAATGTTTGTACAGGTGAGTAGAAAATATTTTTGGAAATTAGCTTTAATTATTATTTTTCGTGATTATAACGCGAACAAAATGTCAGGTAATATTTACAATTCGTTATTGTTATAAGAACATAGAGAAGCTTAAATAAACGTTGAAGGGAATTTTTGATTGGCGGTCATAAGATTAATAAATTATTGAAGATTGTTAGATTAGAAGCGAATAGTTGAATATCTTAACAGCGATAAAGCATAAAAGCAGCATAAAGCAGCATAAAAGTAAATTTTGTAAGCAAGATTCATTTGTGTGGGAAATAAATCTCTCATCTGAGCCTTTAAAATAATACTATTTATTTTCTCCGTGAAGTGAAATAAAATAGAAGAACATATTTCATTTCATTAATTGAATAAAATTGCAAAATATTGTGACAAAATAATTACTTGTACTAGTAATCGTTTTCACAAGCTCGCTCGAGCTATTGTGGGGAAGAGATTAAAGTACGCTTCAAAGAGGCTGCCTTGCACAAAATAAATAAAACTCTTTAGAAACTAGACGCCTTTACAAATAAATTTAGTATTTTATTATAAATACAATGTGAAACTCTGTTTTTTATACCTTAACATACTGCACTAGTCAAAAATCTGTAATCATTAAAAATATACCTGATAAACCCCTAAACTACTTTATACCCCTTTTTATTTTTTGTACCTTTTTTTTGCGCGCAAATATTATGGAATGGTGTTGAATAACTAAGTAGAATAACGTTGGTGCTCAACGAGTCAGACCTAAAAATTGGTTGTCAAAGTGGAATACATCAGTCCAAGTATTTTCCACCTGACTGTCCGTCTGAACCGACGCAGGTGGAAAAATATCCAGTTATATTAGTACCTGCAAAGTGGGCCGAATGCGTTCCGCGTCCCTTCCCTCCATACTCCTGTTTCCCCTCCTTTCCCCTCTCCAGCGTAGTAACTATGATTCATTCTGTAACAGCTGTAAAACTCAGTTACTGTCGTTAAATCTGTGGCGTGTTCAACAATAACTGTTGTCTATTCTGTGTACTCTGTCCAACCCAGTTGAAATAAACGCTGCGATGCTCGAGTTTAAATGTCGTCACTCGATTTCTATCTTCGTATACTGCAATTTCAAATTGTTTGATTGTGGTTATGGGTGATATAACAGACACGTAAAATGTTAAATCTTTATATCCCAGTTTGACAGGCATGCAATGCCCATAAAATCAAATGCTTATTTACATTGCATTAATCGATGAATGATTTAATAACGAGGAAAAAGAAATGCCTCTTTTTTTTTTACCCAATATCTTTGATCACAAAGTTGACGACATGGCCTCCATTCTGAGTCTGAATTGAAGTCAGCATACCGACAGCCAGGACAAATAATATCCAACGATGTGATCCAGACTTACGGGTAATAATAATAATATAAACACTATATTGTACACCAGATAACATTATACATAACTTTTAACAAAGCATAGAACTTAGAGGTACAACGGGCGGTCATATCGCTATGAAGCGATCTCTTTTTTTTTTATGTGATACAGTTACGGAACTAGCCGACGGCCCACCTGGTGTTAAGGGGTAACCTCTGCCCATAACAACCTATGCGACTTGACTAATATAATATATATAATGTACAATATATAATATATATAATGTATAATATATAATATATATAATGTATAATATATATAATGACTTGACTAATATGAGGTACGACAAGACCCAAGTCGCATCGTATGCGCCCGTAACTCTGAGACGTGTAGGTGGAATGTCTCTTGTGCCTGTAATTTCACCGGCAACCACACCTTTCAAACCGGAACACAGTAACGCGAACGCGTAACTGCTTGGCAGCAGAAATGGGCATGGTAGCAGTACTTCCCCGGACGAACTTGGCGAGAGTTCTACTGCTCTTAAAATCTCTTCCGGACAACCTTGGGATAGAAAGCGTATTTAATAGTTGAAGAGTGGTGTGGGGTGTACTAAAAACCAACAAGAGATTACAAAGAGAGAGTAATCAAATATATAAAACTACTTATGATGTAGGTATGCGAATAAAATTTAACCACCAATAAATACATAACATATAAATATAATACAATAATACACATATATATATATATATATATATATATCTATATTTTATATGTGTATTATTGTATTATATTTTTCTTTTTATGTACATACATAAATACCAATTGCGGAATGAACATACTATGACGTTTCTGATAGGTAATATTCTTTTAATCTAATTTTAAATGTACCCAAGGTTAGGGCCATCCGGATGGAAGCAGATATAAACAAATGGAATTACTTAAAACTCTTTTTTGCTCTGTGCATTTGTCCATTCATATTATGTCACCCCTTTCCACACCCTTAATACACAAAAAAAACAAAAATCGGTCAATCCGTTTCGGAGGAGTTTCGTTACAAACACATATTTTATATATTAGAAGAAATTCTAGGACAAAACATATAACAGAGTGAAAATCATTCCTAAATCAAATGGCCGGTATTCGACTTCGCATTCAATAAAGTTTATTTTGATCTTTACGCCTGAAACAGTCATAAACGAGGCACTGCCGTTGCTGCCAACTATTTGAATTAAAAATATAAAAATGTCTTAATGCCTGAACGTAAAATAGTCACATAAGCGTTTAAGATTGGCGGGATGGAACGTAGACATATTTTATTGACGCCTGTGGTCATAGCCTGTCCATAGCCAAATTGGCCAAGTAGCTATAGAACTTACCGTAAAATAACTAGAAAATATATCAAACTAACATCTGTGACAGATGTATCATCAGAATGCGTTAATATGTACAGTTCAGCTCTGCTACAGGTAATAGCGGAACTAGCCACTATTCGATACATATATATTTTTACTATTAAATAAATATTTTATTTACATCTGATCTTTCAGATACTTAACGTATTAGATAATTGTAGAAATGCACCAATCTTTACAGTGCATTTCTGCTTCAAATTAAAGCAGAACTAGTCACTATTTGTACTGACTAATCAATAAATATTCGTTTACACCTGATCTTTCAGATACACAAAAGTATTAGATAAGTTATTCATACAATATTTGTTTTGTTTATCATACAAATATAAAACGAACACAACCGTTCTTGGAATCGATGATTTAAACCAGTAGAATCAGTATCAATAGGTAAAAGGAAACATCCGTAAATAAATCAGAAATTATCAGTTGTGTACCTAAGTTTTACCTAAGCTAGCTACAAATGTGTGTGAAAGCAAAACAAGGAGTACCCTACTCCGTATTTAATTCTAATTGTGCATGAAGGTACAAACAACACAAGAGATTGTAAATGTTTAACCTTCTAACTATTCTGACTAGTGTATGCGAGATTGGCTTTCTCGACTTTGTATTCCTAGTGCCAGCCCTAGGTCTATCTCCTGCAGGCCGTAGCCAAAGACAGCAGAATTAAGACGTGTACCGCGAGATGTCTGAGGGACCACATTGAATGCATCCCGAAAATAGATTCATTATGGGTGTATAAGGCATGACCCTCTTCGACAAATCCTCATTACCCAAGTTCAGGAAACAACCAATGTGTGAGCTGTACTAAGCCCAACAATGGGAAAACTCAACACCCAGATCCCAGATGGTTCAAATAGCCTGGGCCTTACTAACAAAGGGATCCCTGACTCCCTTCTTTCGTTGACACCGTGAGGATCAAGCTAGCAGACCATAAACCATGTTATGGGTTTCGGTATTCATCGAACAGATATTGATAATATTTTATTAACAATAAAATAATATAATGGTTAAGCCATAATAATTCTCTTTTACTTCCTTTTTTAGGAAAGAGACTCAAGATTTTGATAAAACTCACACCAATTACGCACTTATCGTAATACGTTCTAAGTCATCACCGCTACGACATACACATTACAAAATATCGTATTCAAGAAATACAATGATTACCGTTTTATGTGTGAAAACAATTACACTATAGAATTTGTATCACAAAACTGTGCACATCAATGCGAATTTTATTACAATTACTCGCAAAATTAACATCTAAACTACCAACGCAATCTGAATAATCTGTCAAACATAAAATCCTTTTCTTTTTCCCGTAGCTTTCTGTCATCTTTGGTATGTGTAGTAAAAAGTATTAAAAGCAAAGTAATTAAAATGAAAATGTAATTGCAAAACATAATTTTATGCTATCTAATAACTTCCTACATAACATTTTAGAAAACCTCTGCCTCTGCCTCCAGTATATTGCAATACCCTCACAAGGGTGAAATTACAGGCATTCCACCTACACGTCTCACAGTTACGGGCGCATACGTTGCGACTTGGGTCTTGTCGTACCTAGTAGGGGAGGACCCAAGCCGCATCGCTTGTTATGGGCTGAGGTTACCACTTAACACCAGGTGGGCCGTCAGCTCGTTCTGTAACTGTATAACATAAATAAAAAAAAAAAGGGTCCATATTTTGAAACTTATCATGTACTTACCTAAACAAAACCTGTACAACCATTATGTGTCGCAATAAATGAATTGAGTATTGAGTAAAAAAAGGTTTTAATAAAATTACATTGACTCCAAATAAAATACTCAATCGATTATTGATTAGATCGTTACAGTACTGCCACTGAAATATAAGGGTTTTTTTTAATTTATTTATACCTTATATATATTTATCTATTATGACTGTTTGTTCAGGTTTATCTCTGAAAGGGCTGGACCGGACTGGACTCACTTGTAGGTAGCTTATGTTATAAGTATTAACTTAGGCTACTGTTGTTAAGGTTAATTAGCATTTCAAAAAATTACCCAACCACATAATCTCTCATTTGGCCACCAACTGAATTCAACGCGGGAGAAGCCGCGGGCACAGCTAGTATAAGAATATAAGTAGTTTCACATAATGTGACGGACGCATTGCGGCGCTACTCCAGACTTTTATTATATGCGAAATGAGTTTCCTGTGATCGTGATTACAATAGGGTATTTAGTAGTAGCGAGAATTAAAACATAATAAGTAATTCATCTTGCACTTACAAGGCCCTGTGGCGCAACGGATAACGCGTCTGACTACGGATCAGAAGATTCCAGGTTCGAATCCTGGCAGGGTCGGTGTCTTATGTGAGATTTACGTTTTGCATATGCACTTTTTTATCTGAATTATTATGGTCACTGTTTTAATAAACAGGTATGTACAACAAATAAAGCATTTGTCAAATAAATTGTTGTCTATACAAATAAATAAAATTGGAGTGTCTGTTTGTAATATTAAAATAACCGCTTTTTACTAAGTGCATATGGATGTATACAATGTACATATACCAAAACATAATTTTTTAAAATTTTTGTCTGTCTGTCTGTTTGTTCCGGCTAATCTCTGAAATGGCTGAACCGATTTTGACGGGACTTTCACTGCTGATGTAACAAGGAGTAACTTAGGCTACTTTTCCGAGGGGTAAAATAGGGGTGCATGATAAAACCGAATTCCACGCGGATGAAGTCGCGGCCAACAGCTAGTATAACATAAATATCCTGAAAATATTTAGGGGTTGATACTGTCCTCAAATACGGCCATCTAGCGATTTAGTTTCGCAATAAGACGCGGGGTGGTTTGTAAAACTAGAAACCTTTTCATAAGGGTAGGTTGGGATGACGTCAATGATTAGTTCTCAGTTATTCCGCAGTGTGCCTTTATAATATTCAAATGTTTTTCAGGAGACTTGTTGCTGTTGTTTAGCGGCCAAAAGTTGTTATTTTACACCACGATGGCATGGCAGTCAACTCGTCTTATAATTTTTATAACATAAAAGAAGAAGTAAATAATTCCCTGAAAATAAGTTGTTCTTTGCGAATCGTTATTACATCATAAAATTGTGTAGGTGTGCTTAATTCAAACGGATAACTTGACACTTAATTGATGTCTAAGACTGATAAGGTATGAGTACCCTGATCACAAAACTATCTGCAATAATTGTTAAATAATGGAACTGATATTAAAGGCTTTGCAACCATTTTAACCAAAAAAAAAGTACAAATAAATTAAATGAATGAATGAATAAATGATGTAATATTTTTGCAAAATGTCTTAGGGCATCGTAAGTATTACTACAATACTTTATATCAGACGTCCATAGATGAGGATCAGGAATTGAACCCTAAGCCTTTACTTCACGAAGCGACTCTTCTATCCTTTGAGCCACTGCTTCAATGTACTGAATGGCGAATGTGTTCTTCAGTACGTCCAATTTTTTATTTTAAATGATGGTTGGATGAATAATGATAATTTCACCGATAGCTCAGTCTCCTTGTCCCAAGTCACGTTCATACGGAGACCATAATTATGTATAATCAACAAACATGGCCGATACATAAAGATTTAACAAAAAAAAAATATAACCTTAATTTACAAGGGAAGCTACGAAAGTTTTATTCATTTCGTATATTTATGTCAGGTATAATTAGGTTCTGTTCTTTTATATTTGTTTTGTATTTACGTAACAAAACAAAATAAATTTAAAATATTGATGCATCTTCATATTGAAGGAAAATTCATTCAGTACAAAATGTAATAGCAAAATGCTCAAAGCCTCTAAAGTTGTGACCCTGCCAGGATTCGAACCTGGAATCTTCTGATCCGTAGTCAGACGCGTTATCCATTGCGCCACAGGGCCTTGCAGCTTGCACTTGAATTAGTGAGAATACTTTTGCGTAAGTGTATAAACAAAACGGTACGCTTATAAGCGCTGCGTTAGCATAGACTTGAATGTTGGTTACAAACACAAGACGCTACAGTAGGACAGAAGGTTGTTGTTGTTTGATTTTGTGCCCATTGTGCTTATTTTAATTAACCTTCACAATTTTATTTTTTCCTTTAGTGTGCAATAAAGGGTGTATAAGTATAAATATTGGTGGACATTTCACACAGCGCCATTTGTCCCCAAAGCAATCTAAGCATAGCTTGTATCATGGGAACCAGACGACTGATAAAATACTTATTTTCTTGTTTTTGTAAATACATACATATTATAATATAATATTAAACCCAGCGAGAACAAGCATCTATGTTCGTCCCACAACTGTTTCTCCTGGGTGGGAATCGAACCCACGATCTACAGCGCAGATGGCAGAGCTAATACCAACTGAGCCGAAGTCAGACTAAGTAGTCAAGTCTATCTACACTACTACAAAAACCGTAGTGCCCTACAAAGACAACACGATAAGTTGTTGCTACTTCTGAACTTTGCTGTCAACTCGGTGCTTTTGTTTCTGAAACACAGTATTTAATATACTTTATTTTACGTGCAAATTATATAGAAGGCATGTCCAAAGGTGAGTTTTACCCGAATCAGAGTTTTGTTCCAGCAAACCTTTGAGGCTATAAAACGGTTGTCAATGAAAGGTAACACCACCTTTTTTATAGGTAGGTATGTATTTTATTTCTTTCATCTATGTTGCAATATTTGCGGATTTGCGTACAACAGTGCACAGCGGAAAACGGAAACCTATGTATATTTATCAAGATCTCTTATAAACATGTGGCTGTCGTTATAATCAGCCACCGTCGAGTAGCTTTACTTCAAATGAGAATCACTAGATGGCTTTGTAAATACATTCTATGTTATCTAAAAGATCTACTCAATATTTGTCATCGTCATTATCAGCTTCCATTAACCAGGGCCGTCTTTTACCTGGGCACATAAGTAACACTAATACTAATAACATCACAGGGCTCCTGTATAGAGAAGAGCAGTAGAAGCCAAGTCCGTCCGAGGAAGTACTGCCACCATGCCCATTTCTGTCGCCAAAGCTGTAACGTATTTGTGATACTGTGTTCCGGTTTGAAAGTTGTGGTTGCCGGTGAAATTATAGGCACATGAGACATTTCATTAATTATCCATAAATTAAGATGTCTACAGCAATTAATTGTTCGATTATGATGCCAAGCGTGCCATCGATCGAGATGTAAGGAGTAAGCATTATTAATGTATTGGCCATTCAAAATAGAATGACAGGAAAAATACTGACGTCTTAGGTATGAGACAACGGAAACTTTCACTAATGATAAGAATAATTCCAAATGGAATAACCTCGCCCCACTACTAATACTAATTACAGATAGTTAATGTTTTTCTAATATAATATTCAATTATATATATATATTCTGTGGTTAAAGAACTAAATATCACACCAAGTTCTGAAAAAAAATTCTGGCTGGGTTTTAATATATATTATTTGAGTAACGAACATATATAAAACTAATAATACATAAATGAATACGGATGGACATTTCACAAAGCCCCACGTAGCTCGATAGCATAGCATTATATTGTACTATGGGAACCAGACAGCTGATTGAATACTTCGATACTTTGTACTCGTAAATACGTACGTATTATAAATATAAACCCCAGATACAATACAAAAAGTATGTTCGACACACGATTGTTTTTCCGAATCGAACCAGCGACCTACAGTGCCGAAGGCCGAATTACCACTAACTGAGCTTTTGTGACCAGTCAAATTTTTTTTTCTGTCTATGTGTAAGTATGTATGTATGTATAAAGTGTTTATGTACTCTATGAGGTATCTAGTTACGTAAATATGAGCTATGCTTTGTTTGGGTCTAGGAAGCAATTATGACATGGATAGCTTCAAGAGAAATGTAGTAATGTTTCCGGTGTTGCTGACGTCTGTAGGCACCGGTGACCATAATATCAGGCGGGACGTTTTTTTTTTTTAATTACTATAGTCTCATATTTGACCGCAATCTCACCTGATGTTAAGTGACAATGCGGTCTACGATGTAGCATGCTTGCCTAGAAAATACCTATTCACTCTCCTCTTGAAGACCTCCAGATTATAGTTCTCGGGAAATACAGACGCAGGCAAGGAGTTCCACTCTTGGGCTGTCCGCATTATGAAAGTGGAAGCAAAACGCTTCGTACGGATGTGAGGTAATTTGACCAAGAAAGGGTGACGCGATGCTGTACGTCTGGATGTAAAGTGGTAGAATGGAGATGGGGGAATTAGATAGTGCAACTCAGCCGCACACTCCCCGTAATTTAACCTATAGAATACCGATAGACTGGCTACTTTGCGTCGGTGTTCGAGACTTTGGAGTCTAGCCTCAACCAGTGTATCGTCCCCAATAAGCCTTTTAGCTCGCCTTTCAAGAGAGTCCAAGGCAGCGAGATGACATTTGGCAGAGCCATCCCATAGGTGGGAGCAGTACTCCACACATGATCGGACCTGTGCTTGATACAAATTAAGGAGCTGCCCCGGTGTGAAGAACCGCCTCACCTTAGAAATAATGCCAAGTTTTTTCGCTGCAATTTTGGCCTTGGACTCTATGAACGAACCAAAATTAAGGGTGGACGTTAAGGTAACACCCAAAAGTTCCAGATAGTCTGACATAGGTAAGGACAAACTACGGAAAGTGGAAGGTTTCGACCCGCCCTCCCGAACGGCGTCACAAGACATCGCGCCGGAACACGAAGAATCGCTTGGCGGCGCAGTTTTGTCCAGTGGGTGGTCACTAGCCCCGGCAAATGCCTACCGCCAGAGTGTCATCCGATTGGCACCAACCAGGGGCCACGTGTAGGGTTTCGAAAAAAAAAGTAGGGTTCTCACCCACGACGTATGCCTGTTTGCCTAAATATAACATAAAAAGGAGGCATTGAGTGAAAAATGTTCATCAATATTTAAAAATTAACACAATATGCCTGGTGATTCAAATATTGCGAACGAACGCTGAGACGATCGAAGTAAAAACAAGTTTGGATGGACTTGGATGAAACTGAATATTTAAAATACGATCATTTGGCAAGCTCATATTATTACTCAACTGATTTAACTCTATAAGTGCTATACATAAGTACATATCTACATACTTGGCACAATGAAAGGCACATTGATGATATTAGTCGGGTCGTTACACTTTTAATGTGTAGAAGTCACCCAGTCTTATTTGAATGATCTCAACCTATATAAATTAGCTGCAAAATCAAATCTGAAGTAGTAAGCTTCTTGGTAGTATGACTATTCTGAGTTTTCTCCAGAGCAGATTCGAAATAGTAGACACTAAATTTTAAAATATTCTTATCAGAACTCAGCTTGTTTTAATGTTCTTGCGAAGAAGGAAAATTTCACTGTCTAGTGGACTGCGTTGTCAGATTACGTTCGAGTTTAATTTTATTTTGACAGGCCTCACAGCTCAGTTGATAGTAACTCTGTCTTCTACGTTGTAGGTCGTGGGTTCGGTTCCCACCCAGGACAACATTTATGTGACGAATATAGACGTTTGTTCTATGTCTATTTACGGGAACTAACAATGTGAATTAGATCTTGTCGAACCTAAGTAGGAGAGGACCCATGTCAAATTGCTTATTGTCAGAGGTTACCACTTAGCACCGGGTGGGCCATCTCCTCGATTTGTAACTATTACATGAAAACGGTACAATATCGAGGACCAGTGATGTAACAACAATGAGAACTTTTAACCGAAGTCGTGGGCAACAGCTTACTATAAATTTAAATGAATTCCTCGACCCAATCAAGACGTCGAGTATACCAAAGACAATAATAGCCTGAAATCCCGAAAATTCAAAATCAGCGCTGCCGTAAACATGAATCACTTCGAAATACACATGTGAGTCACACGACTGTTTCGTTTCACAAATATGTAGGTGAGCGAAGATCTGTATTGTATACTGGGTGTACACTGTAACATATGTTAATTTGATGGCTGAGAACATCGAAAATTTCTAATGTTCATAGAGCGAGTTTATAAGGGTCATACTATTTCATGTTTGTTATTGTAACATATTCTGATATAATTTTGAAGAATTTCTAAATATATTTTGGTATTATTTTATATATATTATTTTATTCTGATGACTATTAAGCATTTTATTGTATTAGGAAACTATTGGCATAATAAATGTATTGTGATATAAATGTCAAAAAACAGGTCTAATTTTTCTGCACATACAACAAATTATGGATTTTTAGACAATTTTATACCATAATATGTAACTCTCGTAATCTAAACATATTGAATGACACCTCAATTATCAAATGTTCCTGTAAACTAAACGTAGTATTTCATCATACAAAGGAAGAGTTGTACACAAAAATCGTTATTATTAGTATTATTATTACTATTATTATTAGTTAATTCGGGAAAGATTAGTACTAATAATGCGTGAGCGTACATAATTGTGCGTTGCTACGGCCACCGACCGGTTGTGGAGGCAGATAGCGCCTAAATATACCCAGTTTTATTTTGGTGACTATCTTGCTCTTTAGGTTTTATAAAGTGACATAACGAGCTAAATTAATGTACTAATTACGTGCGCTACTCTGTGAGACGAATCATGTGTCTTCGGCGCCCACACCAATCAATGAAACTGGAATAAAGCAATACAATTACCTTCGTAGCAACGGAAATGATATGGAGAATTGTCATGGACAAGCAACAGCGGCCTATTAATGAACGTTTTCTTGTGTCGGAATATTAATCGTTTGTTAAATGCTTATATATTTGCAAAGACCAAAAGGAATGATGGTATTGAAATTTGCTCTTCTTTCTCGTCGCGAATGATTTGATGCGACAACTTTCATCGGTTTTATTTTATAATATTGCGTTTCAGTCAAGTTCAACAAAATAAGTCAGTAAGAAAGAACGTTAGTGGATGGCCCACTACTGTACACACAGTTAGTTATATTGCTATTTACTGCTAATCTAGGGCTAATTCAGGACTAACTGTGCATAAACATTTAGATTTGAGCAATTTTCGTAATACAACCTGTATAGGATACTCATATCGAAATACCCTAGTGACACCAGTGGTTTGAATAACCTACTAAAAGCATCGTAACTGGTTCGTCTTTTGCACCAGGAATAAAAAAAAATAAGTTTAAAATGTTTCTCTAGGTTAGTTTTATGTTCCTTTTTTTATACTCTTTATGGCTAGACTGAAATGGGCTACTTGTCCAAAAACATAAAGTAGACAGTTTTTTTACTAGTTTCGCTTCATAACCCTAAAATTATCAGATATATAATTTAATCTACAGGCTCTCATAATTATAGATTTTAATACTTAAATTTGTAGGAAGTGACAATAAAGCAAAACGTTCGAATTTCAGCAAAAGTTGTAAAAAAACGTTCAGTACACTAATTAACCAAATATTTTGATAGCTGCAGCTCAACTGATCTGATTTGAACGACACCCGTGACTGAGTTTAAAGCAACTTGAAAAACTCTTTTAAAAATTACAGTAACCATGTCTGTTTATCGTTATTATTATTATTATTATCAGCCTACATCGTCCCACTGCAGGGCAAAGGCCTCCCTGATCTTATATACTATCATTTTTACTTCCCAACTAAATTCTCAGGTGTATCTAAATGTATGACGTCTGGTCCTTTGGGACATATTTTAGTTTAAACGGCTGGATGGATTGATGATTGAGGTGGCATTGAATTGAGCTTCATCAGGAAAGTGTCATGAGTTTGATGAAATACTTATTTAGATATACATTATTTCAACAAGAATATATCATAAGTATCTATCTATATAATAAGTATCTATCTATATAAATAATTTAAAGGTTTTTGAGGAATTTTGATTAGGTATTTTAAGATCACTCTCCTACTAGTCTCATACAGATTTCAGTCTCAATGCAGTCGATTCATTTTTTTAACTTCATTTGCTAATTAATCTTTGTTTCATTATTAATAACATATTCCCGTGGCAACAATCAATTTAATGATGAAGCGTAGGAGTACTATACAACATTATTACGTCGATGAGATTTCGCTAGAAGCATGGTGGGGAAATTTCATGGAAAAATATCTTTGTTAGTAATAAAAAAGTTAAGGTTACTGCTACAAAACAATCTTCAAATGGAGCTGTACGTATGTTTTTATAATGTTTTATTGCGACATGTAATATTCTAAGTAGGGGAGGTTCCAAGTCGTTTTGCTTGTTATGGGCAGAGGTTACCAGTTAACACCAAAGCCTACTGTTCGTTCCGTAACTTGATCTCATAAATAAATATGTAAATTGTAACTTTGTCTCAAAAATGTTTTTGTCGCGAAAATATGTCTAAACCTGTTAAGCACCATCAGGTGAGATAATGGGAATAAAATATATGTTGTGGATCAGAATATAACAGTACAGTACAGTATAGCTGAGGTGTACAAATTCCCGACTCCCAGAATATCTGGGCGTAGGCGGCGACGCCAACCTGGTGTGCTATTTAGCTGCTTCGTTTCTGGAACTGAATTCCATGAAACATGATTGTTTGACTTCTTGGCTTGTTAGTGATTATGTCGGTGTAAGATCTGTCCCGGCTGTTAGCTCAAAATTGTATATGATTCATAGGATGAAAGTGTTAGCCGATTATTGGCGCGATGAGTTACAACTTGTCACGTCTTTGTTTCCAAGTGGGGGGGGGGAAACAAGATGAGGAGTGATCCAACAAAGCTCTTTCAACTCCTTCTGGCAAAATGATATGAATCTGTGAAGGTATGTAGCCTATTTTGTTAATGCCTTGTAGGAAGCAGTATATTTGTTATTCGAATAAAATTTGTTCAAACTTACAATTTTGTCTTGGTGCTAGGATCAATGCGGCAAGACTCATTTATTTCAGCAGTAGTTTTTATTACAGTAATAGAAATTCGCATCGTTGATATTCGCTGGCATATCCAAGACGTGATATATTAAAAATATTATCAAATACATTGTTACTTACGACCTATCCAACATATATGCGTGTCTTTGCAATGGTGCTGCAAAGAATCAGTTGTTAATCTAGAGCCGCCGATAAATCACTGATAGTTTACCGAATCGCAACAAATGTGAAGCCGCCATTACACACATACACACACCACTATAATACACCCACGGTTTAGATTGCACAGGGCGTAAGTATACACCAATTTTAGATTTTCAATTTCATTTTAGTTTTATATATTTGACTGATTCATCTAGACTAGAGATAATATTGAAATAGCGTGGGTACTGCTGTTGCTTTACCTTATTTCTTCTGCTAAGTGTGTCACCTGTGTAGGTAGATCTTTGCAATGAGTACATTTAATTGCCGTGTACTAAAATATGCTCATTAGTCAGTAATCTTGATGTAATTATAGACGCAAATGCCCTTTCCGCTCGGACTGTGTTACTTGTTTGCTTTATTACCCAATATTGAGCGTTTTTTTTATTTGATAAGGTATGAGTTATTTAAGACTTACGGTATGAGTTAATGGCCCACCTGGTGTTGAGTGTAACCTCTGCCCATTACAAGCAATTCAACTTGAGTCCTCCCCTACTTAGGTACAACAATACCTACCAAACTCGCATCTTATGAGTCCGTAACTCTGAGTCACGAAGGAAGAATATCTCAAGTGCCTGTAATTTCAGCGGCAACAACAAATTTCAAATCGTAACAGAGTAACGCGAATGCATCATTCCTGAATGGCGGCTTTTTGTACACTCTAAGGGGCCTGGTTATGTCGGGATAAGAGGCCGAGATCAAGGTCCGATGTAACATGTAACTTTATCAAGGTTTATGAAAAGAAGTCAAAGTCAGGTGACTCCGAGGGTGACCAGCATGGCTGTTATCCCGTCTGGTTGGTAATGACATCCTCACTGGTGAATTAATTACTAAAATATACACGTTTCACCTCTTTGGTATCGACGATAACATCTACATAATGAAGACATCATAAAAAATGGGTTATACGTATAAGTTTAATTATTTAGAACAGTGAATATAAAATAAAATATTTTAAAGGAAGACCCGAAAAAGAAAGAAAAATCATGCAAGTATCAACTTGCAGGAGTAAAATACTGTGTCGCAAGTATCAACGCCCCTCATTCGAATAAAATTATACAAGTACCACAGTAGGTATAGTTAAACATTTCAAAAGAAAACAAAAAAGCTCATCATAATGTTACTTACATTAATAATAACCGCTTACAGACATAATAAAAACTAACCAGATTTTCGGGTAATTCTCCTCAGCGTCCCGTAAATTATACCCAACCTTAAATTGGTTAGGTTTTCTTAGGTCAAAAATTGTTCCTCTTTTCTTTTGTAGGATAGCCCTGAGAAGGGGTAGCGTTTGAATAGCGACACGTGTATATTTTTCTCTAATCGCCTCGGAGACATATTTTTTACCTCATTCAAATTTTCTATGACGCCCTTAGGCTGTCCACCTGGATATCTCCTAATCCCCAATCAAACCTACGCAGGAATATAGATACTAAATCATTCTTCTGCGTCAACAATGAAACACAAGTTTAGTTTTGATATCGCGTAGCACATCATTTTTTTAACGCCTACTTACGCCGGTAAGAAGCTTTATAAAAGTATACTTCTTCACTTCAATCTGAAACCTGTGGAAAATACTAAGAAACAAAGGGTTTGAACAGGTTTCAAACTTAGCAGTAAGCACGCAAACAAATTGTTCTGAATATTGACGTTTCCAAGTCACTTCTTTAGTTGCATAGAAATAAAGTTTTGACTCCTTGGGTCCTCTCCTATTAGATACGACCAGACCCAAGTCGCATCGTAAGCGCCCGTAACTCTGAGACGTGTAGGTGGAATGTCTCATGTGCCTGTAATTTCATCGACAACTACACCTTTCAAACCGGAACCCGAACCCGGACTGCTGAAACCCGGAATAAGTTACTGATTGGCGACAGAAATGGGCATGGTGGCAGTACTTCCCCGGACGAACTTGGCGTGAGTTCTACCGCTGTTATGTAAATAATTCTTTAGTAATCCTATAATCCAATTAAATACGTACACGAAGCAGGTGATGCTAAGGTGAAGAAAAATCTATCGTCCGCGAGGTATTAATAGCGCGCTCCACATCCACGGTTTCGCAACGGTAGCGCCCCGACACCGGCCTTGTGGGCCACAGAACATGAGATTACTAATTGAGCAGATGGCACATTTACAAATAATACATATTTACCTTATTCATATTACACGAGACACTGGCTCTCTGGAACTAGTATCTTGGAAGAATTGAGGTGCGCCTTTATTTACACAATTAATCACCAACAAAGACTTAATAAAAAGTTTTATACTAGACATATATTATATAAGATTTTAATTGACCAGCTTTACATAAATATAGTTTTATACAATATAAAAATATATATTTCTATGTGAAACTATATTTCCTATTGCTATTTGTAACGGACCTCCCCCTTCCATCCGTCATAAGACAATCAGATCGAAAATTTTTCGAAAATATATTCTAAATCTATATAAATCTTATATTTATAATGGCCAATAGTGTGATCGACTTATTGGTAGGACAGTATGTTGTGTTTCATAGTTACCCATTAAGTAAAAGGTTCTTTAAGAGGTATGCTGGTAGCAGACGTAAGACATGGTATTGGGTAGCGTAGTGAAGAAAGTCTCTAAGAATAAATATTAGATCTGGAGAATTATAAATGTACTATTACATATTACGTATTTAATTCTAATTGTGCATGAAGGTACAAACAACACAAGATATTGTAAATGTGTAGGTACCCTTCCAGCTATTCTGACTAGTGTATGCGAGATTGGTTTTCTCGACTTTGTATTCTTAGTGCCAGCCCTAAGGTCTATCTCCTGCAGGCCGTAGCCAAAGACAGCAGAATTAAGACGTGTACTACGAGATGTGTGAGGGACCACATCAATTGGATCCTGAAAGTAGATTTATTATGGGTGCTGAAGGCATGACCCACTTCGACAAGTCCCCATTATCCAAGTTCAGGAAACAACCAATGTGGGAGCTTTGCTGAGCCCAACAAAGGGAAAACTCAACACCCAGTTCGCTCAAATTGCCTGGGCCTAACTAACAAGGGAATCCCTGACTCCTGGCTTTCGTTGACACCGTGAGGATCAGGCCAGCAGACCATAAACCATGTTATGGGTTTTGGTATTCATCGAATAGAAGTTGATAATATTCACAACAAAATAATATAATGGTTAAGCCACAATAATTCTCTTTTATTTCCTTTTTTAGTAAAGAGAATCTTCTACATTTTGATAAAATCCACACTAATTACGCACTTAACATATTACGTTCTAAGACGTCATCACAGCAACTACGCATTACAAAATCCCGTATTCACGAAATATCACGGAAACTGTTTTATGGATGGAAACAATTACACTATTAAACGTGTATCACAAAACTATGCACATTAATGCAAATTTCTATTATAATTACTTGCAAAATCAATAATATTTTAATAAAAATCTGTTCAATTCACACATCTAAGCTCGCTATCCCAAACCGAATCCCTTATCAAAACCTTTTTCTTTTTCTTGTAGCCTTCTGTCATCTTTCTATGTGGAATAAAAAGTATTTAATGCAAAGTAACGACAAAGGTTTTAATAAAATTACATTGATTCCAAATAAAATACTCAAATTGATTATTAATTAGAAATTTTGGTGGTACAACAGAGTTGGGATCGTTACATATTCCCAAAAGGGAATACAAAAATATGTTTTATGTTTCAATAATGTTTGAAACCAAACCAAAACACACCAAACTGAACATAATCATTATTTTTTCAATGTATTAGCATGGTTTATGTTTTACACGAATCCACAAAAAAAATGGAGTAAAAAAAATGACATACAAAGACTTATTGTGGTTCTATCTAAAACAAACTTATCTTTGTCCACGGGTAATATTCTAGCAATAACCGGGATGTATTTCGTTTCTTTGTTATGACGTGTTAAAGCGAAACAATTTTTAACAGTTCGGCGAAGGTCACTTTGAAAATATCTGCCAATTATTATGTAGGCTAACTGATTGGCTTAAACCCGTATATTATTATTTAAGAATAGCTGTTACCCGCGACTTCGTCCGCGTGGAATTCGATTTTATCACGCACCCCTGTTTTACACCTCGAAAAAGTAGCCTAAGTTACTCCTTGTTACATCAGCTATCTGCCAGTGAAAGTCCCGTCTAAGTCGGTCCAGCCATTTCAAAGATGAGCCGGAACAAACAGACAGACAGACGAAATTGTAAAAAAAAATGTTTTGGTATATGTACCGTGTATACATCCATATGCACTTAGTAAAAAGCGGTTATTTTAGTATTACAAATAGACACTTCAATTTTATTTATTTGCATAGATTGAATGGCCTCGCAGCTCAGTTGATAGCCTTCAGCGATGTATGTCGTGGCTTTGATTCCCGCCCAGGATACATATTTGTGTGAAGGAAATAGATAAGTTGCAGTTGCAGTAAGCACGTTGAAATCTGTTTGTTTCGGCTAATCTTCGAAATGGCTGAACCGATTTCGACGGCACTTTAACTGGCAGATAGTTGGTGTTATTAAGAGTAACGTGGGCTACAGTTAATTAACAAATTGATATAAATGAATAAACCACTTAGCTACTATTTGAATCACAAACTGAATTCAAAGCTGGCGAAGCATCTCTGCTTCTCTTCTTCTGCTCTCGCACAACAAGTAATAAATAAAGAAGATATTCAAAATTTACATTTGCAATGGACCCTTAAAAATAACTTTGAAATGCCAATTACAGCATGCGTACTTATTTAGTATGGCATCTGTTAATACCCTATGCGACCCTCCTTAGTGAAGAAGAACAAACAAGTTACCCCGTAAAGAAGGATTTAATACCGTGACAGTACCTACGTTGTTCATGAATTGTCTGTGGAAATTTTTAGGTTGGTTTTATTCACGACTTTTGCTTCTAAGGGGTGGGTAGATCTTCAATGGGCTTCTTTAATGTCTGGTTTGCGTACCACTGAGTCACCGCTCTCTTAATCAAGTATGTATGTAAAATGGACCAACTCATGATGTAAATGTTTAAAATTATCTGAACTCACAGCTCAGGAGGTAGTAACTCTGCCTTCTGCGCTGTAGGTCGTGGGTTCGATTCCCACCCAAGGCAAACACTTTTCTGTAACGGACATAGATGTTTGCTCGGTATCTGGGTGTTAATATGTAATATATGTAAAAACTGTGTTGAGTAGGTATTCTATCAGTTGTCTGGTACCCACAGTAAAAGCTATGCTTAATTTGGACTGAAATGTCTACTAATAATAAAAAAAACGCTCAGTTACTGCCATTCCCGAGCGGGGAGATTAAAAGATCAATGAAAATAAATTCGTTTTTATCCATTAACTTATCAATAAACAGGTAAAATACTAAAGAGCGCCATCTCTGGTCATTAAGTAATATTAAATACAGCAGCTTTATGCGGCGCGGACGTAGTGGAGCGAAGGCTTGTAAAAGAGCTGTAGGAGTTCACGCCAAACATCAGGCAAGAGATGGCAGCACGGATCACTAAGATCATAAATTTACCTGGAGGATGTCTAGCCCGTAATCTGAAATATCATCAAACATTTGAGCGTGGGAAGTTATGATAATTTCCAACTCTGAAACTATACGATCCTAAACCTATAAACACAACAATCTTTCGTTTTTAACCGACTTAAAAATAAGGAGGAGGTTCTCAATTCGGACGTTTATATATTTTTTATGTATGTTCTGGCATAACTCCTGAAACAAATAGGCAAAAGATTTTTTCCAAAGAGTTTTATTTCGAGATGGTCCCATTTAAATTTCGTCAAAACAAATTCAGCAGTTTAGTTTTTAATCAAAATAACTAGAAGAAAATATGCAAGTGGGAAATAACGAGATATAATTCTCGCTCGTTTGCGATGTAGTCGGATTTACGTTTTGCTGCGCAAAGTAATTATTACTTCGATACGCGTCGTTATTAATCTATCCAAATGAATCATCAGAAACGGACTGTCTCTGTACTCCCAGACGTGTTTACCTTATTGATTTGTAAGTATAATTTATTTCTGCAACAATAAGTGATTTCGTATAAAAACTTGACATAGTGACCTAAGATAACTCACCTACTCACGCAAAATATTGCATAATTGCAACCTGCGTAGTGATTACTACGCTGTTTAAGGAAGTAATAGTATTTTGTAATATGAGAATCCTTCATTCTGTATGATTTGTTATGTCTGTGACTACACCAGGTAAGCGATTTTAATAGACAGTCATATTGTTGTTCATTGTTAGACTTCAGGCAGGTTCCGGGGAGGGGGAGTTCATGTCTGCGGGAGTAATAGCGTCATACCTATTTCTGCCACCGAGCAGTAATGCACTGGCATTACTTGTAATCAGATACTGTGGTGTCCCGGTGAAATTACAGGCACATGCGTGCGTCTCATAATAAGAGACGTAAGATGATAAAACTTTGGAGTTTTTTTTTTGTTTTTGTGTTATGTCATATTAGTGACAGAACGAGCTGACGGCCCACCTGATGTTAATGTGGGGGACTACATCATATTGCGTGTGTTTATCGGCTGACACACAAGTTTATGGGAAGACACACAAGTTTATGTACAGACACCTAAATGACAAACTGAATTTTAGGAAAAATGTAATTGTAGCTGTAAAAACATCTAGGAAACATATAACTTAGTTTTTTTTCTACAAATAGGTTCATCTAAATATGTCAAGGGTGTCTGATAATTCTATACCTACTGACAGTTAAATACTTTAGAACATGTATGGGACAGGCATTGTACGATAATCGTGAAAGAGCCTACCTTACTCAGACTCAGACAGACACATAACAAACACCTATGTTTGTCACACAAATGTTTGTCCTGATTGGGAATCGAAACCACGACCTGCAGCGCAGAAGGCATAGTTAATACCAACTGAGCACCGAGTCTTGACAACTTACAGGCACATTCCACCTTCACGCCTCAGACTTACAGGCGCATACGACGCGACTTAGACTTATCGTATCTAGGTAGGGGAGGACCCAGAAGTCACATCGCTTGTTATGGGTGAGTTTACTACTTATCACTAGGTGGGCGCCTGCTTGTTCCGCAACTATATCCCTTAGAAAATAACGCTGAAACCACTAAGCGATAACGTACTGTTCCCAGCAACCAAGTGCAATATAGAGCTCAGTTTACTTACGACGATGCTTGCATATTCTACTTATCTGCTTCTGAGTAGTGGTAGGTATTTGATACATGTACTAAACCCCTTTTATGGGGCTTAGTACATGTTACAAGTGGAGGAAATAATGTACTTAAAATTATTATAAATGTTTCCTGCGTCTTGTGTACGACGAAGTGTTGTTTTGTATTAATGTATATATACATATATCTATATAAACAAATAAACAAAATTGGAGTGTTTGTTTGTAATATTCAAATAACCGCTTTTTACTAAGTGCATATGGATGTATACACGGTACATATACCAAAACAACATTTTTTACAATTTTTGTCTGTCTGTCTGTCTGTTTGTTCCGGCTAATCTCTGAAATGGCTGGACCGATTTTGACGGGACTTTCACTGGCAGATAGCTGATGTAACAAGGAGTAACTTAGGCTACTTTTCCGAGGGGTAAAATAGGGGTGCGTGATAAAACCGAATTCCACGCGGACGAAGTCGCGGGCAACAGCTCCTTAAAAAAACGAGAGTGAAGTCACTAGCCAAGAATAAAGAAGTAATTTTTTTATTTCGTTCTAATGCTTTTTCCTAACTAGCATAATGTCATATTTCATGGATTTTTCATTTAGAAAACGAATCTCCTTTAATATTCATTGTTAGTGGTGGACTGTGCCTGGTTTTGTCACGGTCGAATCTAGCATCTGTTTACAATCGGGTCTGAATGACATTATCTCTTGATACGTCGAGTTAATGTCACAAGCTTGATTTTATTTCTCTTTGTCATACAAACCTTAAGGAATTTTATACTTAAACAAAGGCGTAGAAGACTGGCCTCACAGCTCAGTTGGTAGTAAATCTGCCTTCTGCGCTGTAGGTCGCGGGTTCGATTGCACAAACATTTGTGTGACGAATGTTTGTTCTATGTCTCGGTGTTAATGTGTATGTATTTATAAAGAAAGTATATATACGTATTTTATCAGTTGTCTGGTTCTAATAGTACAAGCTACGCTTAGCTTGGGGATAGATGGCGCTGTGTGAATTGTCCACTATTATTATTATTATTATGTCTACAAAAGAAGAAACATCTGGAATTTGTCCTTTTTTTATAATATAGTTGTTTTCCAACGTATTATTCATAATTTCCTACTTGTTTATACAAACAATTTAAAACTAAAATAATAATGGTAATTATTCCTTTAATTGAAATTATTTTCCTTTTGTTAACAATAAATAAAATCAAACAGTTCTCTGGTTCGTAACTAAACTCACAACGAATATATAACTCAGCATTTATTTATGCCATTATCCTAATAAGAATAGGCTCGGGATCTTTTGCTTTCATCCCGTCTGGCACAAGTGCATTGAGCTCCCTTCCCCACCTTCCTACCCCCTCCCTTCTCCACCCTCCCCTGACTCCCCCGAAGGCTTACCTGCGCCGCGCCGCTGCGCCTGAGCAGCTTCACAATATAGCCTCGGAGAACCGCTACTATTTTGCCAAAGAGAAACGTACAGATGTGACTTAGGATCGGCATGTAAATTACAATGAGCTCATAAGCATTTAGTTTTGGATAGTTTATTGTGTAAATGTAAATTATAGAATTGTTCATATATAATTTAGAATGTGTTAAGTTGGATTTCAACAAAGCTCTCACCTCTTCTTATTCCTGTACCGGATTCATTTGTAATTTGGTTGGTATAAGATTTGTCGCAGTAAGAGAAGTTTGTTGAACTACCTTTTAGAAACTTACCTACACTTAAGTGTGTAATCTATATAAATATCGTTGTCATAATTAAATTGGTAACAGACTATGTTAAGTTGTGAATTGTTACCGACTTCAGAATTGATAGATTGTCAACCCGTGATAGCTATAACTGCATCACAAGCGTTCAAAAATAAAAAATAAAAAATCAAGTGCTTACTAATTACATCACATAAAGACACATCTACTTAATTATATCAGTTGCATTTTCAAATTTAATTATTCTCGTTTCTCATAAATCTACATTTTAAAATAATTAATTTGTGCAGCCAAACGACAAAACCGACTTCACCGCCAATGAACCAGAATGATGACTCGTTATCTCGCACTTGATTAATTATTTCTATTCCCGTTATTTTGATATAAAAACCGATACTTAACCGATTTGGATGAAATTTCATAAAAATTTGCGTGTACAAATTAAAACACACATAATGGTTACAAATGGCCCGTCTGCGCGCCGTGCATTCATTGGCGCTGGGTTCGACAGCAACGTACGCGCTTCGACAACGTCACACAGGCTGCTTTCGAGAGCGGGTCCGTGCGCACGCGTCGTATCGACACCAACGAGCATGTTTGTGTAACTGTGTGACTGTGACAATAATGTGGAACTACTTTGTGTTTATGCTGGTGGTCATCGGCTCCAGTGCAGAGCTCCAGGAGAGAGGCAAGTCATAAAACCCTTTTTTTCTAAACTCATAATTGAAAAAAACATTGCCTCGTTACGGTATACGCTAAGCCAACTGAAGAAATGTTAAGCTACGTCACCGAAAGGCACAGCGATCTTTGCCTCTACATTCTAAACAACTTGTTAACAATCAAGAGTACACTAAAATGACCTGAGACCCAAACGTTAAGAGACAAATCCATTAACATAGACACTGTTTCGTGTCTCTACCTTATACATGTATTGTATAGTTTTAAGTGTTCAAACACGATTTCAAACTTTAACTGCAAGGAAACGAAATGACTTAAGTCGTTATTGATAAAACAAAGAAACGTTCACCTCAACAAAGTACTATCAAAGTTCTTGTACTTTTGCAATAAATTTATATACGTTTGAGGTATAAATTATATCTGTTTTTGTACGTATCGCTAATTATAAGTTTGAAATAAAAATGGTTAAACTTATTTTACTTTGAGCACATGCTGCTTTTAATTAAAATGCGTGTATCTGCATTCATTTAATAGTAATCTGTTAAAGAACTTAAGTCGTAACTGTAATTAGCGAATTCACCTTGAAATGTAAAGTTACAGTTGCTTTCAAATTTCACCGATTAATCTATGCTGTATCCCTTGGTCTTAACAATAGCAATGCTAGTTCTACTCTTATGATTTAGTTTACAACTAAGGTTTTGTCGCAAGCTTCTTAATTATTTATATTTGGAGAAGAACGTGAGATCATTTTAGGTCATTCAATAAATGATTATTATATATAAAAAAATGTGAACCGTCACGGGACGCCTGGCAGATGTGAAACATCGACATTATTTTGTAAGAAACTAAGTACCCCATCACTAATAATGTTTATGATTTGTCGTAACCTTGAACGGACCAATCAGCGCTCATGCCGGCCGTGGCGACGCGTCGCCAAGCCAGAAATCGGTTTTACGTGCGGCTATAGATGTTTCACTTCAAAATGATTTTTTAGTCACATAAAGTACCTAAAATTTTTTATATAGTATGAACGTTCAGGGACGTTATTCTGTCTTCACGAATACAATTACTTTGGTATTTACACTAATTATTCAAACAAGCTTACATGGTCAACTATAACCACAAGCGGACAGCATATCAATTCTGAGTAAAAGTTCCGTGACATGTGTATATCGAATATTACCTTAAGGAAACACAAAAATTTGTATTATTTTTTTCTTCATTTATTGCCTGGAATTTAAAGGCCAATTTTGAAAAGTGATACTTATAAAGATGCTTTCAGATATTGGAGTATATTATTTAGCGACATTCCAGCTCGCATTCAGGAAACTTTTCTAAATCAGGTTGGAATGCAGACGGTAATACGTTTGGGTAAACTGATTAACGGTTGAAACTATATTTGAGTACAAACGTTATTTGAAGTCAGCCTTTGTTTGCTTTATGAGTGTAGGTAACACGTGATAAACGATAAAGTCTAGTTATGACGACGCCTCAACAAGATAATACTTTAATTGTAAAGTTGTGACATTTTCAACTATTTCATATTACTCACTTATTCGTATATTCGCAACGGACACACTAACCACTGTCAGTGAGCCGGTTGGATATTTAACGTTCCACTTATACAGGGTGTCCGGTACTACTACTACCGATACTACTTGGTTTTTTTTTATTTGATATTTTTTCCGAATGCCCAATAGTTCCACTAAGACCCATTTCAAGATTATCCACTCATTACCGGACACCCTGTATATACATAGTAGTCTTAACCTGAATTTAAATTCGATCTAAGCTCTCCGATGTGTATTCTCTGCTATGCACTGATCAGATTGTTTAGTAAGCTGTATATATCAGTACGAAATAAATTTACATGGGTTACATGTAATTTATTAATTTTTGTATTGTGTATTAGGGAAAACAAAACATGGGAAAAAATCACATGGGCATTAAAATAATAGTTCATAATTTGGGTTATTGCTTCTAAAACTAATTAGTTACTTTAAACCATGGCTGTGTATTTTGTTATGTCGTAATTTTCGAAGTTGGACTGATTTTTTGAGTTAAAAGACTTATATATCACGGAATCAACTTTCATGTACCTAAATGGAAATAATTAGCCTGCCTCCGAGGAGGGATTGGATCCCTTGCCGAGCCAAATATTTGGGTGGTGAGTATAAAATTTATTTTGTTCTCAAGTTTGGATTTAATTTGCGTAATTATTCAGTATATATTTAAAAACTGGCAGAACTTATCCTCTTCAACGTCAACATAGCCTTTCCACTTATCTTTTTTCGAGGCTATTTTTTTTATGTAGTAATGTATGTTTTTCACATCATGAATCACTGTAGAAATGACAATTGCGTGCTAGGATAATCAAGTCAACTGGGCCAAGCAAAAATGAACTTTGTACAATTGAAATACAGTCAACAATTACTCGTAGCATGAAAATAAATATTTGCAAAATTTCTAAGTTAGAAACATTGATAAAACATGTTACTTGCGTTAGAATCAGTCTTTAAATCCTAAGTAACTTTGAGATGCGAATATTATACTAAAGAAACAGTTTGATCACATTAATTTTACTAGAAACTTTCAACTTAGCGTAATTTTTTATTGTAATAAGTATGTACAAAGACCTTTTTAGTCAACGGAAATTGCTTTTTCTATCCTGTATAGTAAAGGACCACGAACATGAAGAAAACTGGATAAAAGGTTTAGTTTAGTAGCTTTTGGAATGATTAGCAGATATTATCGTAGTTGAGCCAATTAGGTTCCTCGGTCACCATTGCAAGTTCATTTTCCATTTCCGAGAAGATTCTTCCAATACAAGATTTTATGTACGAAATTAAATATCTATCGTCTGTAACGAACTATCAAGCTGTCTTAGCTCATTACGCTATCAGTGCCTTACAGTGGATCAGACAAGAAAGAATAAAGCATTGTGTATTTTAAGCGTTGACCCGGTGGACAGGCGATGCGATGAAAATTGTGGAGAAAGCGCAAAATTTTTCATAAATCTGCAAATAAGTAATTATTCTTTTTTTGTATAATTTTTAAGAGTTCTTCCAACCCTCTATCTTCGGAAAATGTTATTAATATCCTGTGTATAGTGATAGTGTGTGTGCGTGTGTGTATGTGTGTATATTTGGGTGTGTGTGTGTGTATGTGTGTATATTTGTGTGTGTGTATGTGTGTGTTTGTGTGTGTGTGTTCATATGCACGTGTTAGGTATGTAATAGCGCAAACGTTAAAATGTTGACGGTAAATGATGTAGTACCTATTAGGCCGTCTGTGTTGCTACTAACTGTTAATTATAGCTGAGTATTTTTAATGACCGCGTTGTCAAATGATTATGAATTTTTGTCAGTTATCGGTCAAATTACCAGGATATTTTACGTCTTGGTAATTTACTTCTTACCTTTGGACTGATTATCTTAGTGTTTTCGCAGTGCCTATGCCCGGTTGCTATCACATTTTCAATTCACGATTGGTCGCAGGGAATTTGTTACTTAAACTGGCGTGTACAGTGATTTAGTCAAAAATATACCGCTACTTTTTTTTCTTTTTTTCTTATGTGATACAAGCTCGGAACGATCCGACGGCCCACCTGGTGTTATGTGGCAACCTCGGTCCATAACAAGCCATGCGACTTGAGTCCTCCCCTACTAGATACGACAAGACCCAAGTCGCATCGAATGCGTCCGTAACTCTGGAATGTGGAATGTCTCATGTGCCTGTAATTTCACCGGCAACCACGTCTTTCAAACCGGAACACGGTAACATGAATGCATTACTGCTTGGCAGCAGAAATGGGCATGGTGGCAGAACTTCCCCGGACGAAATTGGCGTGAGTTCTAATGCTCTTGAATTACTTCACTAATTCAATCAAAATAGGATGTTGGAGGGTGATCTTGAAACATAAAGTTAATAATATAAATAATATAAATTATGAATAATACGAGAGCTTTCATTTCTCTAATACACTGATGGGCATGCCTTAAGTGTCAGTAGGAGAATCACCCTGACATAAAACTAAGCTGACTCATGTAATTGTTACTTTACCGGCTACCTTCAAATATCCCTATCACAGTTATATCATTGCATTACTTGACAATCGAATACACATTGTCGGATTTACATGGTTATATTGCAGCCAAGGATTCTCCTTAACACGTGTTCTGATCATAGGATAGAAAAAGGCGCTATCACGAGTAGTGGTAGGAGTAGTGATTGTAATATTACAATAGTTTGCTAACTGATAATAAGTCCAGTTGCTATAGAAACTTAAAAAAGTTCACTACAAAAAGTGCGATCCCAGATCGAAATGTTAATTGACAGGCCATGAGAGAAATAGCTCAATCAATTAGGATCACTCGAACGGGGTCGATGCTCGTCTATTCCACACTACACTGCAGGGATAAACGAACACGGATTTTTTTAATGAGAAGAGACTGGTCCTATTATGCTGCTGATCTACCTGATGTAAAGTGGCCAGTGCATCTTGTGGCGCCCAGGACTTGAAGATGGCACGTATCAACAATTTATACCTTTATTATGCTGTTGTCTGACAGTTTGAGAAACACGCTAAGAATACTGGAACGATTTGAATTTTTGTGTTAAACTTGAAACTTGGTACATTTTATGCAATATTAAAGAACTGAATACTAGTATATTTGTGTAATATATGAATATAGACAGGAATCACGCGCGTCTCTGTCAAGACACAGGAGAGGACCGAGTTATCTAAATTAAATATTATAGACTGCCTAAACTGAATATTATTCAGAATAAAAACAATATTGGATATTTAATCAGTTCTAGCCTATAGAGCTCAGTGGTATTCCATAATTTGGTCGCTGGTTCAGATCCACGTGACCAATTAGGTTTTACTTGATGTGAAATGTATGTGCAATAGTAGTCTCAAAGGTATGAAGGGAAAAATCGCAAGCCGAAATGTTTGAGAACCTAAAATTCTAGAAATTGTGTTAAGTGCACAGAAGGAGCCTCTTTGAGACGCACTTTAAGCCTTTGCCACAATCGTTTAATTCAGCCGATGACACGAAAAGTACTAGTCATACCTAGTAGGTACTGAAGTTGGAAATAAAATTCAATGCGAATCGTATACAGATCGCTCGGATTATGGCGTGAAATGTGAAAGGATAAACCTAGACTAAAATCTCTTTCATCCGTCTATTCACGTTCATTCCTTTTACAAACCTGTTTGAGAGAAAAACATTTTTCATAAGATTATTTCAAGATAAATCTGTTTGTAGATGTATACAACAAGGTTATATTGTTTACATTGTGTGTATATTTTCATTTCATTTCATAAAATATACTTTGATCCCCACTATCTCCAAATATCTGAGGTGTATATCAGCTAGCACAGAACTAACCAACGCAACGCTCAGTTTCGTCAACAAAAACATAAAAAACCTAATCCGTCCTTTTTAAGACAATACAATGGTTTTAGTTCAACCTTTGAAAACAGCTACTAATAATAATATGGTATGGGTAATGGGTAATAATTTAAGTATTTATGCAATGTTGATGCTTGAGGTTAGCTTAGTTAATTTCTAATTAATTAATCAAATAATCTATACATAGTATAAAACAAAGTCGCTCCCGCTGTCCGTACGCTTAGATATTTTAAACTACGCAACGGATTGTACCTAATACGGTTTTCAGCAACAGATACAGTGATTCAACAGGAAGGTTTATACATAACATTTTATATTGATTTTTATTAATTTGGTAACATATGACGATAATTTGTTCATTGTTCATGATGTCGGAAGAAATCAAGCCGACTGGGAGCTTTACTGGCGTACACCGCATACACTAGCGATAACCAATAGAGTTGTATATCCTTATTAAATTTATTAGACCATCGTCTTCTTTTTTAGGTGTATTATGTTCTGCTACCCGTGCGAAGCCCGGGCGGGTCGCTAGTTAGTTAATAAATAGCTTCGCTCATTATATATTACTGAGTAAAATAGACTTACTTTACTTACTTTCTTAAATAGAGTTACTTTCGTCTCTATCATACATGCAAAAAATCTCCTCATATTTGCTCATCCTAATTACCTATTATTAATAAAGGTATAATTAGGGTATATAGGTACTAACATAATGACATACTTGCCTGTTATACTTGGTCAATAGTATTGACAGAAAAATGGTATTGACTCAATACCATTTCTCTGTACAAGTCATAGACAGGTTACAAAGAAAACTTTTCAATGAAATATCTTGCATACAAGCTTGACTAGCTTCGGTCGGAAAAGAAATCCGGAAAGATTGCTGTTATCCTTAACAGGTTATACGAATGTCTTTATAGAAATTGTACTAAATCGGTCTTTCCAGTTTTCAACTTGTCGATTTGCTTTTTTTTAGTGTTGGGTAAGGCCATTAAATTAAATTAAATTATGCACAGACGGCATTTATTTAGCAATGTGATATAATAACGTAACTTTGTCATTCAAGAATATAAAACAAATTTTATTGAATTTGTAAGAAAAATGTTAAGAGATTTTGTATATGACGAATAATTCACTCAAATGACTAGTTCAATGTTGGCCAATATTTAACTTTATCAAACGATTTGACAGCCATGTAGCGTATACAATAAATAGCACTGATGACAGATTGTAAATAAAATAGTTTTATATATTACTTTATCGCGATTTTGAAAATTGTAGCAAAGTTATAAATTTACACATAAAAAGCGCCCTGTTTAGTTGATTTTCGTGTTCAGCTTATCAATATAATATTATTTAAACAACGAAATCATTCACAGACCAGCAGAGATCCGAGAGGTAGCTAGAAGATCCTCTTTTGCATAGATTGTTATTGAAGTACTCACAAATGTATCGATGCCGCCACGAGACAATGGCTGGGATGGGCCCCCACACCCAACGGCTAATATACGACTCATAATTCGAAAAACCATTTTACAAAAAGAGAAACCGTGCAGTTGCTCAAAAACTTGAAACGTGCGCTCATTTGACTTCCTGCATGTCAATAAAACGGAAGCTACGTTGAGTAGGTAACTCGCAAAAAACACCCTAGAGAACATCCCGTGGCGTGCACAAGTGTTCGTTTTTTTACGGGTTCGATTCTCGGGACGGGGCAAACGGATGCATGCTACACTTCTATAGAAGCTGATGCTTATTGTCAAAGTGAAGATGCCTTTACAAGGCAAGATCCTAAAAGCTTGGTTAAATTTATTGACAAAATGCTCGGTTACATCATAAAAAATTAGAGATTTAACGTTCTCAAATGTTGCCAGCATACAATGTTTCAAAACGTTCTCTGTTACTCTCGACAAATCAGAGTGAAGGGGTTCAATCTAAACGGGAGTCGAATATGGGTCCCTAGATATCATGACATGCCGCTACGTTTCGCGAACGTATTTCGAACATAAATATTTCACGGGATAAAACACATTTTGAGCGCCAAAAATCAATGACTTTCGGTTTTGAAGTCAGCGTCTGTAAATACAGATGGAATAGGAAAAAAATTGCAGCATTTGACCTATTCCTACATTCCTATAAACAATCAGGTTTCCTTTTATTGCTTGCACTTTGCAACTAGATAGTGCTGTTATTTTAATAAATAGATCACTATGTCAAGAACGACATAGAAAAATTAAACATATCTGAGTGTTCCTGGATCGGGTACTTTAAGTGCTTTAGTTGCTGTAATTTCACCCGTCTAAGCTATTAGGTATCCTGAGATCAAATTGTTTAACGTGACAAATGTAGATAATATTTCCTTTGGTTAACTCTATATTTAGTGTGATATTAGTGTGAGATTTAGTATGATAGTGTACAGAAAGATTATATACAAGGTTATATACTATGTAAGAACTGTTTACTAAATAAAGAAGTGCATTAATTTTAAATAGAATAGCATTAAATTAAAAAATAACTAACTGCGACCCGCGCTGTTACCCGCGGTGAATAAGTAATCCCACGAGAACACTGCACTTTTCCGGGATCAAAGAAGCATATGTTAATGCAGGATGTAAGCTATCTTGGTACCAAATTTTATCCAAATCCATTCAGGCGTTTGAGCGTGAAAAAGTAACAAACATCCATACAAAATTTCACGTTTATAATATTAGTAGGAAGTAGGATGTGGGTGACTATATAGACCATACATTCACGACCCGAACGAAAGCTGTACTTCGATACTGATCCATTGCGTTTTTATGAATGGATCGTCATTACGTACTACGTGTTTGCAATGTATAATTAACGAAAATAAGTAATCTCTGCCTGAAAATAAGAAAAATAAGCTGATGCTAATATATAAACTATATAACATAACTCTATATCCTTGTCAGAACTAGAAGAATAGAAGTCCAAGAAACTAGGGACGTTATAACAAGTTTTTAAATTACCTGACCTTCCGGCATATAGGTTGGAATATTTAGTAGGCTTCATTCGTTTAGTTAGAATGAACTACTAATACTTTTCTTGCGGCGATATGATTTAAGTGCGCCTCAGAGAGGCTTCTTTCGTGCACTAAATTAAAAATCCTCAGTGACTTAAACGTTCCGAATAGTTTATACTCCTGGTTCTGATATGTATCCCACACGAGGTACCTAGCAATGGACTCAATCGCGTCAACACAACTGAGTAACATGGAAAGCTAATGCATGGAGTCCTGATGGAGGAGATGGAGTCTTGAGGTGAATTGAGAAGACAAAATGACTCAGTTTTTGCACCCTGGTGATTAAAGTGGCGTAAATGTTTCTTGCTCGACATGTCTGAATAATAAGTTTTGTGTTGATGGTAAATGGTGCCTTGGTGCTCTACAAACGGAACATACATGATGGGGACACAACCGCATGCATTTATTAATAAGTAAACATATCCTTGTGCGATGCCTGAATGCAGAGGTATTAAATGTCAAAGAACTGTCCGCTAATTGCATTGTAACATGTTACTCAGTGGATTTTAGAGTAGATTATGCTAGTTCTAATAATATATGCAACAAGGTTTGGTTTAAATAAATAACTAAAGTCAAATAGGCTAAGAATTACTTCTTTTCTCCATAGTTTTATGGCTTCAGATGCTATTTGAGCCTTCCAATCTGCCAATGACTGCTCGTGATAGTTTTACATACAAAATAAGGATTCGTGGTTGAAATGTTGTGTGAAAATATTCCGAAACTTTAGGCAGAAATTAACTCAGTAAATAATTTAGTGACAAACTACATAATTATATATATATATATATATGTTATGATAAATATTACGGTAACCACAAATATTACCACAACAGATATTAGTAATAATGGTAAAAAAAAGTTTAATGTTCTTTCATTTACGATATATAATTAAAATATTACTAATCGGCCCAAAAAGGAAAGTCAAAATGTGAAACCTTTATTTATATATAAAACATGCACGTTTCTATGGTAATCGTGTAACATATGGACGGCTACTTTCAACCATCTTAGAATACCAGTATAGGAATATACATAGTGACGTAACTTGCAATTACCCGACTCAGACAAAGATTTGTGAGCTCGATACCTCAAAGGAACAAATCGTAAGAAAGATTTGTGCATCTATTCAGGACTGGACGCTATACATAAAGGTTACTTAGGATCTCTAGGTAACGCTATTAGTGACATAACATTTTTACTGAGATTTTGTTCAACAGATCTCTTATACGGTTCGTTCCCAATGAGTAAAAAACACTTATGTATTAAGATTGTTTGTGCAGCCACCGCATCTTTTCAACTCATAATTAGCGCAGATGTGTAACCATCGTCACCTAAAATGATTCTTAAATCAACAGGATCTGAATTCAAAATAGGTAATAGGAGAATTGGAGTTATGTTATTGTTACTGCGGCGCTTGATGATTTCACTAGTGAACAGTTGTAACTACGTCATTCTTATCAGGGTGTTGTCAACGAATACAGCCATTGTACTATATATTGGTGACCTCATTAGTATCAGATGATGTTTATTTTATAGTAACAAAGCGCCGCTTTAAGTGAAATAAAAACTAAACAATAAGTCAATACAACTTCAAAGACATGCGGCGTTTACGAAAACAAGCAATCTCAATGTAGAAAATACTTGCATGTCAACAATGCCCTCACAGCTCAGTTGGTAACTCTACCTTCTGCGCTGTAGATCGCAGGTTCGATTCCCACCCAGGACAAACATTTGTGTGACGGACATAGGTGTTTGTTCTGTATCCGGGTGTTATGTTTATATGGCGTATATGTTTTAATGTATGTATTTACAAAAAAGGACATATTATATTTTCCCATGGTACAAGCTGTGCTTAGCTTATTTTGAGCTAGATAGCACTGTATGAAATGTCCACCAATATTTATTAAGTTTTTTATTTATTTAATTTTTATGTATGTATTTACTGTCAAGTCTTAAAAGTTAGAAAACAAATGAAAATCACGTGCTAAAGATACCTTATGTGTATGTGTACAATATTAGGGTTAGCAGAATTAGTAAATAAGTTATTAACATGTACCTGCCTAGTTTATTTATCATAAGGTTTGTTATCTGCTTTTGTACCTAAACTATAAAATAAAATAAAATGTCATAGGTTTTACTAGCATTCCTGTTTAATAGAAGAAAGTTTTGAATATCTTGAACTTAAAAACTTATTTCTTCTTCTTTATTTTAATCATCAGAATTGGTTTATGCCTATGCTCTTAAAATTTTAATTAAGCTGAAATGACTTCATTATTCAAACTAATTTTATCCATTAACAGGTGATTAACTTATTAGATAGTTTGACTATTTTATAACAGGCAGTATAATTTTTATTCTAAAAATATAAACTCTACATTGAATGGATCAAACCACTTTCTTTTTTCAAACCCTTTTTACAAATACTCGTAGGTACCATATTGTCAACTTTTTTGAATCCATTGTTTCGCGTTTTCCTCATATGGATTGAGATGACTATTTCTTATTTGGTTGCAAGCGACAATTGCGTGTTTTTGTTATTTTCATTTGTTTGATTTGTGTTTTCGTTCAACAAAGGATCATTACTGGACGTTCAATGAAAAACTGTCGCATAGAATGTGTCGTAAAGTAAAAAAAAAAGAGGCAATATACTTCTTGCTCATTGCATGCGCATACTCCGGTCCTTATTTAAAGGCAGGGTTAACAACTGAACTAAGGAGTCGGCACTTGCTTAATCAACTTAGTAAGCCAGGCAATGACTTCTTCCAATAACATTCTTATCTAATGCTTCTGCAATAACAATATTACCGGATCAAAAAAACAACTTTATCTTTACGTCTTTATTGTCATTTTCATAGAATAGCTTAGGTCGGAGTGCAATCTCCCCATTTTAAGGGAACGGAACCTTAAGTTTTAGGCTGTTGAAAAGTAGATATAGGTACAAAAAAAAGTAAAGGGCAAGCAAAATAGATCAGATCTATGTTTTTACAATGCAGAGGATCTTAGTAAAGTTTCTGGTGGATGGCTGGTTGTCTGCCACCACTCGCTTCTTGCGATCATTCCTTCCACGCACCTGTCAGCTATGGAATGATCTGCCTTCAGCTGTTTTCCCGGGGAGCTTCGACATGGGGACTTTCAAACCGGCCGGCAGCGCATTGGCGATGTCTCTGGTGTTTCACATGGGTGATGGTGATCACTTTCCATCAGGTGGCCAGGCAGCTCGTCTGCTAGTATTTAACATAAAAAAATTGACCCATTTCATAAATTATAAATTTTCAGTATGATGAGATTCAACCATTATGGGTGACTTTATATCATCTGTAGTTCTGTTCTGTAGCCAGTTCGATTCCACGTAACAAATGATACATTTAATTAGTGTACTAATAACTAAAAGTGTTATTGCTAGAATCTGTTATGGTGGATGCACCATCGGTTTCACTTATTTGAAATACACTATACATATTTTTATGAAACGAAAGGTAAAAACTATCAGGTAAATAACGTTTGGATTTTCATAATTTCGTGAGGATGATTGGTAACCCTTATTAGGTTATACCCAAGCTCCATTTGATTCTGAAACATCAGCTTTACGTTTTAATATCTGTAAATAAATTAGCAATATTTAAATGAATTACTTATTCATAACATCACATATGATTTTTAATGCCCTATTGAATGGTAGGTAGGAAGACGATTAGTGAAATCCACTTAGTTCGTCATCTGTTCGACGCAGGTGCAGGTTGTTTTACCCAGTATAAACCACAAATAAAAATATACGTATGAAATACTATCAATACTAAATAATTATGATTCTGAATAATGAATACAGCATTAATGAAAATGTGTATCATATTGAATTACAATTTCATTCAATTCACATAAACAGAACACGACAAGTTATAAAGAATTGAATGTTATTGGTAAATGCAGCGTAGGATTTCAATTCCATGTTGGTATAGGAATTGAATGATTGGATGCCATACAATACGACGTAGATATTGAAGTTTAAGTGAGTACTGTATTCATAGTATCGTCCTAAGCCCGGACTGAAGGCCCAACCCACGATGGGTGGGTGTCGCATTGATTGAAGTTTGCATACGGTCGTTCGTGAAGGGTTACAGAGCAGTATACCTAACTTAAGGGCATATAAGTTCTCAGAGAGGATCTCACTGAAAAGCTATATTAAGCCTGGCGTAGTTACGGAATGCATTCTACTTTCACATATAACATCAAAGACATTATAAGGATAGAATTTTCAACATCGCTAGTTCACGATATAGTTTTATCCAAAGTTTGTGTCCTGAAATATCTCCAATGCAAAAACACCTATCAGTGTTATGGGGCCCCCAGGCTACAAGGGCCCCAACGAGTGTGAGTGAAAATAATTTAATAACTTAAATAAAAAATACTTAATTACTAAATAAAACTATACAAACGCTCTTTCAAAGCCTCTGTGACCCGAGCAATACGTTCGAGGTAGGCAGCAGGCTTTCTATATTTGACCGTTCCAATTACAGTAGGTACAACAACAGCTGAGAGAACCTTTCCAAATTATAACTAATAAAACTTATCTTGACTTTATGGGACAGGAACAACCATCTATGTTCGTCACACAAATGTTTGTCCTGGGTGGAAATCGAACCCACGACCTACAGCGCAGAAGGCAGCGTGAGTGAGAACTACCAACTGAGCTATAATAATAATAATAACAATATAAATTTATGTTAATATGTATTATACAGGGTTACAGGAAAAGTCGTGCTAGATCCGTTAAGGGCGTGGAGTACCCATCATTTCTGACTTATTTCACTATGAAACACCCTACCCTAAACTTAACCCTTTTCGAGATATTCGACTTTTAATTTTTTATTGAATATTGCCGATTTTTAGGCTACGAAATTTATTTTTGTTTATTTTGTGTATCTTATTATTATTATTATTGCATTTTTACATGTGTAATAAGATGCTTTAGGACATCAATCATTAAAATAGTGCATAAGTTAATTGAATAGACCGTAGTAGACAAGTGAAAGTAAAAAAATAACAAATATATTAGCAAGCTTATTTTTCTCTAAAGGATATCTAAAAAAAATATTATGACACTTGTTCGGCAGATATTTTTTAAAATATCTACGTTTCATCAGCTATCTAACGAGGTATAATAATCTAGGGTTTTATTCAAATGCATTGGAAAAAAATTAGTTTCATAGGCGACAGTGGAGAAGAAAATTTATACTTAGCCCTAAAAAGTAAAATAAAACATTAGGTATGCATGAAATGTCATTTATTAAAGGTTTTCACACAACTTTTTCTTATTCTACAGTTCATGTTCAACATGGCCGCCTCTATTTCTGAAACATTGTCGCATCCTTCTACGGAGACCAGTCTTCACTACTCCAGTGGTCAACGTGGTCCTCATTTTATTTGCTGCATCCACAATCCTTTCTCTTAAGTCTTCCACAGACAAAACTGGATTCGGCTCGCTGTACACAAGACTTTTCATGCACCCCCATACATGAAAATCCATGGGGGTTAGGTCCGGACTTCTTGCTGGCCATGGCAACGGCCCACCTCGTCCTATCCATTTGTTTGGATAATTTGTGTCCAGCCAGTCTCTGACACTTCTCCTGAAATGGGCAGGGCAGCCATCGTGTTGGAACCACATGTCCCTGATCAGGTTGAGTGGCAGATCATCCAGCAAATCACTCAAGTCTGCTCTCAGGAAATTTTCGTAGCTTTCCCCATTTAGATTATCCGGGAGAAAGTAAGGTCCAATCAAATGATTAGAGATAATGCCCATCCACACATTCACGCTGAATCTTCGTTGGGACCCTTTCACTCTTTTCCTATTGGGATTCCTTAGTTCTTTTGGGGCCCAGTAATGGACGTTGTGATAGTTGGTTATGCCATCTTTATCAAATTTGGACTCATCCGTCCACAAGATATTTCTTAGAAAATCTGGGTCTTCTACGTCAGCATTTAGCATAAATCTGCAAAAGTCCAATCTTCTCGCGGGGTCTCCTTCTTCAATAACGTGTACCGGCGTGTAATGGTACGGGTATAGGCCAGCAGTATGCACTGTAAACCACACTCTCCATTGCGAAAGTCCCAGATCACGGGCAACAATATTAGTGGAAGTAGTCGGATCCGCTCGAAAGCGTTGCACTATCTCATTGTCCTGTTCTTCGTCGTCAATTCGTGGTCTTCCCATGTCTGTATTTCGTCTCAAAACAGAGCCAGTTTCTTTAAGTCTTCGATAAACTCTGTCAAAACAGGCCACATCCGGCACTCGACGACCGGGGTAGCGAGTTATGTATTCGTTACGAGCTTGCGCAGACACACAATCGCAGTATCCGTAACAAATAAGCATATCAGCATATTCCTCAGGTGTGTAGGACGTCATCTTCAACACTTCCGTATCACAGGTACAAATCAGAGTCCGGTTAACAAGCACAGTAGTCACAAATCAGAAGAAATAATCCAGAATCACAGCCAAGTCGAGAAAAAGAGCAAAACGATATCACATCTACTATGTACGAAGCACAAAAGCAGACTGACAACCAAAACAATACCCCCTGTTGTATTCCCAGCTCTAACCGGTCTCTACACTTTTTCTTTCATTCGCACCTACATAAATCGTCACTTGTCTCGCTCTCTCGGTGCGTCTTAACTTGAAGGAAAATAGGCGCGGGACCGTTAGAACTGCTACCTGGAGCGTCCCAACTACTTTTTTCCACGAAATGTAATACAAACCCTAGATTGTTAGACCTCGTTAGATAGCTGATGAAACGTAGATATTTTAAAAAATATCTGCCGAACAAGTGTCATAATATTTTTTTTAGATATCCCTTAGAGAAAAATAAGCTTGCTAATATATTTTTTATTTTTTTACTTTCACTTGTCTACTACGGTCTATTCAATTAACTTATGCACTATTTTAATGATTGATGTCCTAAAGCATCTTATTACACATGTAAAAATGCAATAATAATAATAATAATATACACAAAATAAACAAAAATAAATTTCGTAGCCTAAAAATCGGCATTATTCAATAAAAAATTAAAAGTCGAATATCTCGAAAAGGGTTAAGTTTAGGGTAGGGTGTTTCATAGTGAAATAAGTCAGAAATGATGGGTACTCCACGCCCTTAACGGATCTAGCACGACTTTTCCTGTAACCCTGTATATATGTATTTACAAAAAAAAAGTATTTATAAAAGTATTAAAAAAATAAGTATTATATTAGTTGTCTCATGATACAAGCTATGCTAAGCTTACTTTGGGGCTAGATTGCGCTATCTGAAATGTCCACCAATATAATTATTATCATTATTAGTTTTAATTCAGTGCGAGTGTTTTTGTTTTCCTTGGCGAAAAATCTTTATCATTCATTTGGAACTCCCAACAGATTTAGATACAAGGCCCGTATAAGGCAAGCTACGCCACTGGCAACAGTGCCCGAAGTAAACTCGAAGCATTCAACAAGTTGAATGATAGATTATGTAAGAATCTTAGGCCTGATTCTGTGTCAAGTCGATATTGACCCTTGATTCAATGTAAATAAGGTTGAAAATCACGAGTCCACACGATTTTCGGCACCTGTTGAAAGGATTCGACGGAATTTCTTCTTTTCAGAACATTATATTCAGGCTTAGTATCACTCTTACTGATAACGCCGCCCATTGTGCGTCTACCTTTTTAATACCTTGTCAATTATATTTTACTTTAGTGTGAAAAAAACAGTTTATATTGTCTATATTATGATATAGGTAATGAGTGTGGTACACAGGCGTATTTTACATTGATGAATTATACGGATTATAAGAAGACAAGTTCTACTGCTCTTAAAAGTACTCCTTAATATAAAATGATTCATTTCTCTCAATTGTTGGGAGGTAGTAGACCCAAAAACTTAACATATCTGCAAGCAATACTCTTGTCTCAATCGAAACTTTTTACTTTTAAATTGTTTCTGTTATTCCAAGGTCTCTTATTTGACCGATGATCTTTCAGGCATTGAATATTTCTTAAATAAATTCTTTGTAGCATTCGCATTTTTATTATCTTTTCATCACTGTGCGTCAGTGCTTTACGTCGATACCAGGTGTGGTGGCAATGCTTTTCCGGGCGAAATTAGCTACTGCTACATAAATTTATTAACTATATGTTTTAATTATCATTTTAATTATATTTATATATTATATCATTTTAATAGTTAATTAAACACTTAAGGCACTAAGAGACGAAAGCATGAGTACTCATTGGAAGTCCAGCATCAGAAGGTTAATTCTGAAAATTATATCACTATTTATTGTACATTGTCATCAAAACAAACTCAATATCTAGGCATAGTTTCAATTGTTACAGCGGTTTAACCGCAGGTGATACATATCTATGAGCAATGACCTTGCAACCGCGCGTTTATTATAACTCGCTATGAACTAGTTCGGGAGGTTTGCCGCGCTGAGTGTGCTGACTGACAGAATATATGCGAGATCAGCACCGCCGCTGTGGCAGCATACCCATGGGGATTGGTGAAGAAATTATTCTACTTAAGTAAATAATACAAATTAGTTCAGTTCAAACACTATATATAAATATACATTTCACACAACGCCATCTAGCCCCAAAGTAAGGAAAGCATAGCTTGTCTCATGGGAACCAGACAACTGATATAATACTCATATATATTTTTAAATACATACATATGATACATATTAACACCCAGACACAGATCAAACATTTATATTCGTCATACAAAAATTTATCCTGGGCCCAAGGCAGGGTTACTACCAACTGAGCTGTGAGGCCTGTTTTAAAAGTTACTGATAATCTAATTTGTGTTTTGTCTTTTGATGCTACATGAAGTTTTGAATCCGACCGAACAAAAAGATCTGTGGCGAAGTTTCGCCAACGTAGTAATTTAGCAAAAAAATAAATACTAGAGCCAAAAAGGTGGTCTTAAGACCTTCAGACGAAATCACAATGAATTTTTTTTTTATTTCTTTTATCACAGTTTCTTCAATCAGTACAACATTTTAATGGTGGTGATATATTTTATGCTTAGTTTGTAAATTTATAAGATCATTTATAGTAAAAAAGTAAAATAGTAGGTACTCTCTACTTCGCTATGATTAGATCGCTGGAAGAAAATTTTCCGAATAATTAGGTTACGCATACTGGTTGACTCCACGAAAAATTTGTGTGAATGCACGTACTTGAGCCTAAACTATATAGGTATATTCGACGATAAATGTTGTATTATGCTAAACAACAATTCCAAATTTTATTTGTGTCATATTCTTAGGTGAAGCGAACTAATCTTATTAAAAAACCAGTCATCCATTAAAAGGAAACGTCCATCAAGGTCTTGAGTTTAACCTTGACTTCGCAATATAAATCATAAAAACGTATTTACCCCTAACAGATTTAACCATCTGGAATCAAATATATTAACGGCGCGGCGTGCATCAATTTGAATTTGCTTGAAGCAGCACGGAAAGTAGTTTTATTGCATTTCCAATAATTTAATTTTCCTGTGGGGAATTTCCAATACTTTATCGAGAGACCTGTTTGTATATAAAAGATAATATTATTTATTGGATTTCGTAGTCAAGTGGTAAGACCTTAATAAATGTAGTATATTTATTTAAAACAATATAGACCTATTAGTGCACACACAGTAACAAAAACTTCATCTTATCTGCGCATTCTTAATAAAACATCATGCATTTCCCATTTCTGCCGCCAAGCAGTATTGCGTTTGCTTTGTTCCGGTATGAAAGGAGTGGTTGCCGGTGAAATTAAAGGAGTTTGAGACATTCAACCTTCAAGTCTCAAAGTTACGGGCGCAACACTATGCGACTTGGGTCTTGTCGTACCTAGTAGGGGAGGACCCAAGTCGCATTGGTTGTTATGAGCCGAGGTTACCAAAATCTCATCCAAATCCATTCAGCCGTTTGAGCTTGAGTAACAAACATCCATACAAACTAATTAGTAAGTAACTAATATAGTAGGATGGAATTGCCACATTCACTAGTTCCGATTCGATAACCGTCTGAGAACTTAACGCGATAACGTGGCGTGCAAACCAGGCTTACATTGTGAAATATATTTAATATTTTAGAGCAGTTAGTAACTTATTCGCACTATCTTGAAAAAAAATTATCGTTTTAGTAAACGTGCGTCATTTCTAGGAAAGTGCATTGTTGCTCTAGACCTTTCTGATACAGACATCAGTATTGAAGACGTGTTCTGTGATCGCATCGGAGGCGGATCGCTCGCTGTGGACAGCCTTAATCCCTAAATAAATGAGGCAATTTTTTTCAAGATAAAAACATCTATGTATTTTGTGAAATGCTTACTAGTTATCGAAGCCCAAAAGAAGCCGAACTTCCGTAGATAACCTTGGTACCCCGGACAAAAACTAATGCCACTAGAAAAGGGAAATGAGTTACTGACGCAAGTTACTGTCTAATTTTTATATCGTATGAAGGTAGCGGAGTAAGTTACTTAAACTTACCTATATCAGGAAGATAAGTATCCACTTAGACATAATTAGATATATATACTTAGACCAAATCGGCGACGTTTTAGAAAAAGGCCAGGTCAAGAGTACCCTAAAACGAGCATGCATGAAGAATGTGACCTTCTTCTTCTTCTTCGAGTCACCGGTTCTGTCGAACCAGTGTGGTGAAAGGATTGTAAGTGCGCCTCAAAGAGGCTCCTTTCGTGCACTCGACACATGTCTTCGAATTTTTAGTTCTAGGACATGTCGGTTTCCTCACGATGTTTTCCTTCACCGTTTTTTTGAGAACGTGGTAAGAATGTGATGAGAGTAGATGACGCTAAGGAGGTATGTCAGGATCGTAGCAGGTGAAAAACCATGATCTCTGCCTACCCCTCCGGGAAACCGGCGTGATTTTATGTATGTACGTAAGTATCCACTCAAAACGTACTGGCCTCCTCACTTTCAGTAGTTCAATGAAGTAAATAAATAAATTCATTTTCGATTAATCCAAAACACTTAACAATATTCCATTAAAACTTCCTAACATTTCAATATACATGTAGCAAATGAACGAAGCGCTAAATAAAGTAGATTTAAGTGTAACAGGAATTCTTTGATGTAAATTGAAAACTCAATTTCTGTTGAACCTGCAACGGACTACTGGAGATTTAATTAATTTAAACTGAATTGCATGCTGTCATCATGCTAGGGGATGCAGAAATTCAATACGCTGATACTATGTTCGCTGAAAGCTCAATCTATACATACAAATAAATAAACTTGGAGTGTCTGTTTGTATATAAAAATAATCTTTTTTACTAAGTGCATATGGATGTATACACAGTACATATACTAAAAGAACATTTTTTACAGTTTTTGTCTGTCTGTGTCTGTCTGTCTGTTTGTTCCGGTTAATCTCTGAAATGGCTGGACCTATTTTGATGGGACTTTCACTGGCAGATAGCTGACGTAACAAGGAGTAACTTAAGCTACTTTTCCGAGGGGATAAAATAGGGGTGCGTGATAAAACCGCATTCCACGCGGACGAAGTCGCAGGCAACAGCTAGTTCATTATACAATTTGTTAGATTGCTTAGACTTCTTAACGTGAAATTTGATTCTTTTGTCATATGTCATCAATATAATTATGTTATATTTTTTAAATGAATAAAAAACACCTCTTGAAAAATCTTGAAATATGTGTTTCATTATTATCTACTAGCTTCGTCCCGCGGTGTTACTTGTAGTGAATAAGTCATCAAACGGGAAATCTAGCCTTTTTTGCGATAAAAAGTAGCCTATGTGTTGAACAAGAACAGGTATACAAAAACATGTCTCGTGACGGGACCTGCATTGGCAGATAGCTGATTTTCGAAGGAGTAACTAAGGCTGACTTTCCCAGGGGTAAAACAGAGGTGCTTCATGTAGTTGAATTCCACGCGGACACTGTCGCGGGCAACAACTAGTTTTATATAAAATTTAAATATGAATACTTTTAGATTGTTTAACTGTAATATCAATTGTGTCCTGTAGATTAATGATTATTCACCAGCCGACGATGTTTATAAAATAAAAACGAAAAGGTATTCAAAAGATCTCTTCGAAAAATTCCTTGGCACCCTGCGTTTCACCCTTATTGACCAACGTGCAATGTAGAACTAATTCAGAACATCGAAACTAGACTGTACTTTTCCAAACTGATTTGACACCTTTTCACACACATTCTTTGCGCGGTCACCACTGCGAATTGCTTTTCAGCATTTTCAGTTCCGTCAGCTATATGAGCAACATTTTGTTAATTTTCATGTTTCCTTTCCAGTAGTTTCATAGAAAATATAGTTTACGAAGAACGTTGCTGAAAGCATTCGAAGTCACCCTAATTTAATGCTCTACCTTCATTGTAAGTCTCTAAATTCTAATTAGCTTTGTACAAAGTTAACTTGCGGCTCTCTTAGATTTTTTAATACCGTAGTGGTAGTTCTATAAGTACTCGTTTCCCTTGATCTTTCAAAATATTGTGGTAAGAGAATTATAGTGCATTTAAACAGACTTCTTTTATGCACTTGACACACACTTTAGACGCAGATTTCGGGTAAGCCGGCTTATTCATGAGAAGATGTTGCGCACATAATTCTTTTAACCGTTTTGAGAAGGTGTACTGCGCACTTCAAACGATAATATCATTGGTGCACGTCAAGATTTTATATATCACTGACCACTACACTGTGAACATTGTGGTTATTTCAAGGCATAAATCGTAACAAATGGCGTCCCGGCAAGTTCCCATGTACGATAAGATCGGCGACTGTTTATTAATTATGGAAAACAATGAGATATGTTCTTGTGTGCAAGGGCAAAAACAGTAAGACGGCATCTTGCAGATAAGGCACACATTTTGCTGAAAATCTTTTTATTTAAACAAGCTATCTAATAAGCCCTAAATTTCATTAAACGGCGTCAAAAAGCACGTGGTCCGTGAAACTATTTGCGTTTGCTGAAATTCACTTAATCTGCATAGCACTCAGATGTGTAAACATCTATTCGCCGGGCAAACTTCAACAATTACAGAATACAGGGTTTTTAAATATTCTGCACGTTATAATATATTCGCGAACTATGTATGCTCGCGCGCGACATTAGCTGTTTGTTCTTCATTGTACTTACCAAGACCTTGTATTAGTGGCCTGAATGTACTATTATAATAAACTGCGCGTAGAGATTGGAAGACATCTTGAGCTTTGATTAGATCTCTAATGATTTAATTTTTGCGCGATCATTTTGCGTATATCAAAATAACTGTTGATAGAAAATAACTAGATGAATGTGGCTTTTTATACAATACATAGCGGTATATATAAAACACTGCATGTTCGTATGATAAGTAGTTGCATAAAACTGAGGTACCTAAATAGTGTTTTATGAATTGGTTCGTTACGCAGATGATTTTTCCACCATTTTTGCACCATTTTAACACACCCTCTGCTAATATTTTGATAACAAAACACAGCACTTTTGTTAAATAAAATACCCTACAACCTTACGACTTATATAAGATAAGATTAAATCTACTAGTGGGTTCGTATTTACAACGATAGTATATCGTAGTACATGCATATATGAAGTAAATTGGGAGTAAAATTTGTTTTTTTAATATGTAATAATTAGTAACCTAGTACCTAGGTAAATTCTAATCACTGAAACGGAACAACAGCTATAATAATATATTAATAATTCAGTATATTTCACGCTTTGATTACCACCTGGAACATTATTAGACCGCTTGATAATTAAGTTTAACGACTTAAAGCAATGCGAGTGTGTATTTACAGATACATTTTTTTTTGTTGGTGGTAGAACGAGTTGACAGCCCACCTGATGTTAAGTGGTATCCGCCGCCCATAGACAACAGCAATACGACTCAAGTCCTCTCAGCCAAGTACGAGATAACTCAAGTCGCACTGCGTTGCGTCCATCACGCCGCGACGGGGATGCTACGTCTCATGCGCCTGCAATTTCACCGGCTCCCTTCCACCGGAACACAGAAACACAGTGAATCACTGCTTAGCAGCAGATTAACAGGTGTGGTGGCAGTACTTCTCCGGGCGAACTTGGCACAAGTTCTACCTAGGCGTTGCTCCTTTCGTACCACCCGGGGGAAACGTGTAGGGATTCAAATTATCACCTACGGACGCAAGCATCTGGGGTCCCCCAAAATATATATATTTAATGTTTGAATGTAACAGTAGAATGACAAAATTCAAATAGTTATCGATTTCTGATGCCTTTGCGCGACTTTATACAGGAGCAACGTTAACGGATCCACCGTATCTGTCTATCGTCTAATAATATTTCAATTGTTTTGCCTCACGCGTTTTCAACGCCACTTCATTATCTGTACTCTCATGGTCGTATCAATTAATCTATTGGCTACATACTGATGCGTTCACATTCTACGAGTAATGTATAGTCATGGCTCATGTGGTGTAGTGCAATATAATGTTTTGCACATTATACACATCCGTCCTCAGCTATATATCAGGTATTACCCGCGTATTACAATCGACCAAGATGTTTGAAGAGATTTTTCGAATTTAAAGATACATTACCTTCTTTGTACATATATATCGTTTAAAATTTATTATCCCAATCAATAGCTACAAATGACATCCAAGTGTGCAAATTGAAATTTATCTAAAAATAATGTTTTTTTTCCCAGGCCTCACATCTCAGTTTTTAGTAACTCTGCCTCTTGCGCTGTAGGTCGGGGGTTCGATTTCCACCCAGGGCAAACATTTGTGTTATGAGTATACATGTTTGTTCTGTGTCTGGGTGTTAATATGTATTATATGAATGTATTTACTAAAAAAAAGTAAATATATATTCTGTCTGTTGTCTGGTTCCCATAGTACAAGCTATGCTTAATTTGGGGCTGTGTGAATTGTCCACCAATATTATTATTATTATTTGCATGTTGTCTGGCCTAGCAGCTGTGTCGATACTCTGATTTCTGAGCTGTAGATCGTGGGTTCGTTTCCCACCCAGGACAACCATATTTTTGATGAATATAGATGTTTGTTCTGTTACTTTTAATTTAATTTTAATTATTTATTTATCAGATCAGATTGACATTACTGATTGTTAATAATTATGTATTTAAAAAAGTATGTTAGTATTCCATCAGGTGTCTGGTTCCCATAATACAAGCTATGCTTAATTTGGGGCTAGTGGCGCACGAAAGGTCTAAAAATTTAGGTAAGTAAAGTTATAGATGACACCTACTCAGTACATACTTATACTGAAATAGAAAGTGAGATTTGAGTATCAAAATCTCGATGATTGTTTTGTTGATCTGGTTTTCAAAATGCACAAGCTCGAGCTAGTTTTTTTTTTAATTTGAATTAGTGACGGAACAAGCTGACGGCCCACCTAATGTTAAGTGGTAACCGCCACCCATAGCCAACAGCAATACGACTCAAGTCCTCTCCACCAAAGTACGAAATGACTCAAGTCGCATTGCGTAGCTTCCATCACCTAGAGACGGAGATGTTACGTCTCATGCGCCTGCAATTTGTTCTGCATAAAACCAGTTCACATTTGGTACAAAAATTTAAATGTTATTGTATCTTGGATTCATTTTTCACCCACCTTCATTTATAACTATGCAAAATATTCATTTATAGACAACCTAGGATATATAGACCAGAGCTCGGCTAGTGTCAATCAGATTCTTCAACTAAAAGTACATACAGCACGTATATAGTCAAAAGCTTAGATTTAAAAGCAGAGAGAGGTAAACGGCTATGGTTATAGCATTGACCTAACCTGTCTAGTAGGTCTAGGTTCTAGGCACAATAGCGTGACTTGTGTCAACAAATCATCAGTACTGCTTAACCATTGTATTTTTCTGTCCTAAAAAAAGATTCTATGTTTCACTATTCATGTCAATCTGACCTTAGTCAGTGTGCCTACCGATACCACACCATAAGGAACCGGATAAGCTGAAACTTGATGGTTCTGCTAATAACCACTGAGAGCTTGTAGTGTTTGTTCATGAAGCTTTCTGTCTTTGTTTTTCCGTCAAAATCGCCTCCCAGGCTTTTTTTACCTCCTAACCGTTGCGTTCCACATCATCTACTTACTTTAAGTGTTTTATAAAGTCTTAATCTCTGTATTTTAAAGGTTAGATATAATGGTTTCCGAGGTTAAGCTGAATATAATGGTGTAACGATCCCAACTCTGTTGTACCACCAAAATTTCTAATCAATAATCAATATGAGTATTTTATTTGAAATCAATGTATTTTATTAAAACCTTTTTCATTACTTTGCATTAAATACTTTTTACTCCACATAGAAAGATGACAGAAGGCTACAGGAAAAAGGAAAAGGTTTTGACAGGGGATTCGGATTGGAATAGCGAGCTTAGATGTGTGAATCGAACAGAATTTATTAAAATATTATTGATTTTGCAAGTAATTATAATAGAAATTTGCATTAATGTGCATAGTTTTGTGATACACGTTTAATAGTGTAATTGGTTCCACCCATGAAACAGTTTCCATGATATTTCGTGAATACGGGATTTTGTAATGCGTAGTTGCTGTGATGACGTCTTAGAACGTAATATGTTAAGTGCGTAATTAGTGTGGATTTTATGAAAATGTTGAAGATTCTCTTTCCTAAAAAAGGAAATAAAAGAGAATTATTATGGTTTAACCATTATATTATTTTGTTGTGAATATTATCAATATCTGTTCGATGAATACCAAAACCCATAACATGGTTTATGGTCTGCTGGCCTGATCCTCACGGTGTCAACGAAAGCCAGGAGTCAGGGATTCCCTTGTTAGTTAGGCCCAGGCAATTTGAGCGAACTGGGTGTTGAGTTTTCCCTTTGTTGGGCTCAGCAAAGCTCCCACATTGGTTGTTTCCTGAACTTGGATAATGGGGACTTGTCGAAGTGGGTCATGCCTTCAGCACCCATACTAAATCTATTTTCAGGATCCATTTGATGTGGTCCCTCACACATCTCGCGGTACACGTCTTAATTCTGCTGTCTTTGGCTACGGCCTGCAGGAGATAGACCTTAGGGCTGGCACTAGGAATACAAAGTCGAGAAAGCCAATCTCGCATACACTAGTCAGAATAGTTAGAAAGGTACACATTTGCAATCTCTTGTGCTGTTTGTACCTTCATGCACAATTAGAATTAAATATGGAGTAAGGACGCAACTCCTTGTTTTGCTCTCACACATATTTGTAGCTAGTTTAGGTATTTAGGTACACAACTGATAATTTCAGAGTTGTATACAGATGTTCCTTTTATTTATTGATACTGATTCTACTGGTTTAAATCAATGATTCCAAGAATAGTTGTGTTGGTTTTATGTTTTAAGTTATAAGCAAATATTTTATAAATAATTTTACACTTATCTAATACATTAGAGTATCTCAAAGATCAGACGTAAATAAAGTATTTATTTAATAGACGATACAAATAATGGCTAAATTCGCTATTATCTGTAAAGGAGCTCCATTGTATAGATTAATGCCTTCTGACGATACATTCACAGATGTTAGTTGGAAATGTTTTATAATTATTATATTGAAACAACTTGGTCCACGTTACCAATCTGATGTGCACAACAGATCATTTAACCTATCATAGTTTATATTTAGTATAAGATAGAGTGAAGATGTAATATCCACTTTGTATTAATTTAATGAATTGATTTATATTTGAATGATGAAAATTGGTTCACAGATGTTGATACATTAACACTTACTATGTTATTTATTTTTAATTTGCTTTTTGCCGCCTTGTTGAGCACAAAGGTTTATGAATAAGTATTGCTATCAAATAACAATGTTATGATATTACTAAGCTGTGTCTAGTTTTCGTAATAGCTTTCCAAAGTGAGACTGGTAATCATCCATTATTATCACTGTTGCCGAACTACCACCTACTCTTACTTTATTTTACCGGTACTGATATATTGGTTTGAGAAACCCAGATATCTCACGGAATTGCTAGTTAGGCTATGCGGTCTGGTCAAAAAGGGGTACTACTCCACCTAGCTGTAATACCTAAATGGTCAGCATATTGGTTTGTGAGATCTGTAACCACCTCAATTGATCAGTTTTGAATTATTGTTAGGGTTGAGACACATTGCTAAGTACTGTCATTTATTATCATCTTATATATTGATAATGTGCTCTGCTTGTTCTGCATTATGGCACTATACCTCAGTTACAATCTCAGTATGAGTTTAGGAACTTACTGAATGTGAAATACATTCATTAGCATAAGTGAGCCAAGCTCTTATTTATAATTTAATTTAAATTACTGTTACAGTACAGTAAATCATTGTGGATATAGGAGAGTTTTATACTCTTTTCATCATTAACTCTTGCTCGTATGCTATACGAGTTAACTAAATCTCTTCGGAGAATAATAGGACCTTTCCTCTTCTTTTGATTAAGGAGGGTTAAGTTCCGCAGGTTCGGTGGGATAATACTTTATTATACCACGAATAGAGGATTTCCTAGACGACAAATCCTAGAGTTGTCAGGAGTCGAAATTCATAGCATGGCGCGGGGAGGGGCGTCGAGCCATAGTTTGTGAAGATGCCGTTGGCCCACAAACTATGTTCGTGGTATAAAATTAATAAACTGCAATTTTTACAGCAGTATTAAATAAATTCTTGTTATTCACTTTTCATTATTAAATTAGAGTATGTACTATTCCATTAGTTCAAACTTTTAATTAATTATAACAATCTACTTTTGTAATAGTACATTTATAATTCTCCAGATCTAATATTTATCATTAGGGACTTTCTTCACTACGCTACCCAATACCATGTCTTACGTCTACTACCAGCATACCTCTTAAAGAACCTTCTACTTAACGGGCTACTATGAAACACAACGTACAGTCCTACCACTAACTCGATCACATTATTGGCCATTATAAATATTAAGATTTAGAATATATTTTCGAAAAATTTTCGATCTGAGTGTCTTATGACGGATGGGAAGGGGGAGGTCCGTTACAATTGGTGCCGTGACCAGGATAAAGGGGTCTCAAATGTTGGCAAGTAGCTAAGAACCTTGGGGGCGTGAATATGTTTTTATAAATATAATTAATGATCATATTAATAATAATTTTAGCTTTTTATTGGTGAGAATCCAAATGTTAAATGAGCTTGAGAATTAATGAGAAAATGTTAAAGAAGCTAAAGAATATTGGGGCCGTCTTCTTCTTCTTCGAGTCACCGGTTCTGTCGAACAAGTGTGGTGAAAGGATTGTAAGTGTGCCTCAAAGAGGCTCCTTTCGTGCAATCGACACATGTCTTTGAATATTTTAGTTCTGGGACATGTCGGTTTCCTCACGATGTATTCCTTCACCGTTTTGAGAACGTGGTATTGCGCACATAAATCTTTCAATCGAAAAACTCATAGGTGCACGTCGGGATTTGAACCGGCGACCTCCGGATTGAAACTCGGGGGTCATTACCGCTAGACCACCACGCTCTCGAAAAGGGCCGTGAAAACAATTATTGATTTAGACTTTTATTTCTTTTGTATACATTTATTGATTTGTTTCAGTGTTTCAAATCGGTTGTAAATCAAGATAAGTTTAATCTAAATTGAAAGTTATTAAAATTAAATTCTTGTGTAATATAAAAAGAAATATTACATTTTAAGAAAAGGCATGCATGTATTACTGTTTATTTGCAATTGATTCTTGTTTGTCTATTTAATTTATTTTCAAGGCAATTTGTCTTGTGTTTTCAATTTTAAGAACTATATGGGGGCGTATTGAAGAATGACTTGAAATTGTTTACGGTGGTAGTATTATTCATGTTATTTCTAATTCAATAATAACTCATGTTCAAGTTCAGAAGTTGGAACCTAACTTAATTAAAGAGTATTTATAATTTGCTAATACTTATAATTGTTTAATGTAAAAGTTTGAGTGAATATGAATAATCTAGGCTTGCAAATTTAATGCTTGTTATTATTAAAAAAGAAAATAACTTGGGTTTGTGGGTTTAAAGGAAAGTGATTCATTATAAATATTAAAAATAAAGTTTAAGTAGACCTCTCGTGCGAAAGAAGCGCAGTGAATGTTGAATGTTTGAAAATCCGTACTGAAAGGACAGAGCCCTGAACTTGAGGCGATTTGTCAATATTTGGTTACAAACTATAGAATACACTCAATGAGTCTTTTATAGTGGAGAAGTTGGTGTTAGGATAAGTCAGCATGGGTCTGGTTGTATTTTGCGCCAACCCAAAGACATTCATCAGTACCGTCTGATTCTATAGAAGATTCATACTCTACCATGAGGAAAGAATAGTACCCACACTGCACATTCACCGAATTATGGAGGGGCCCCGTTCAAGTTTTGATTTTGAGTGGCAAGTGATAGGGCATGGCAAATGATGCACTCACTCATAGGGAGGATAGACACTGGAGGGTCTTGTATGTTTGACTCAAGTAAACGGAATTTGTTCACTCGGAAAGAGCTTACTGGATGTCACTAGGACTAATCTGCCTCACAACCAGATTCCCTTACTTTGTCGATGCTGAAACTGGTGAGTTGTTTTCGTTGGTTATGCTTGTCACTTTATAAACTTGGATGATGGTTTGGATTGTGTGTCTTTGTGGTTCGGTTTAAAAACACTTACGTTCATCAACACATGCATACATACAGACATTTTACTCAATACTGTTTGAAACCGTTTATTGATGAATAAATAAAACTTTGTTTGCTGTTTGAATTGAGTATTGAATATGAAAGTGAGTGAAAATTATTTCACTCACTACTATTACTATTAAGTAATAATAACTATTATTTTAAAAATAAATATATTCAGACAATATAGTCTAAAGTAGAGGCAAATCAAATTGGGGAACATTAAGTGAATATTATTGGGGTTTATGTAAACATCAAGAATTGAAGAAAGGAAAATATCTTGATGGATTTTATTTAGATTTGGTTAGGTTACCAATTTCAGACACTATTTTCGATCAGTTTGGCGTAATATTGTTAATAATGTAAATAACAAGTGTAATTGATTATTGAATAAACTACCAAGTGTAATCAATACTTACATCATTTTGGAATTTAATGTTCTATTAATTACATTCAATTGAATTGATTAGATCTGAAGAAATGGCATTTCCATTTTCAGTTAAAATTTACATGATTATTTTAGGTGTTTACTCAAAAATTTAATATTTTTGAATGCATTAAGTGCTCTTTCCACTTATTTAAAAAAAAAAGTATTCACCTAATTATACAAACTTACTGAAAATTTGATATTTAACATAGTCAAATTTTTATTTTCCATGGAATTCTTAGTTTTTATCATTTGAGTATTAAAATTTTGGAGTTTATACCATAGTCATGGAAGTTTATTTTCTATAAAAAAATATATTTATAAGGATTCTTGGAATGTTTGATTTATTTATTTTTATTGTATATTTAATACATGAAACTAAACATAAAAATAAAATATTGACATAACTTACAAAATAATACATTAAATAGCAACAAAATTGTTTAAATTTATAAACTAGCACAATGCGTTTTGGTTTAATAATCAGAGAGTTCTGTGACACATAGGCTTTTTACAACTGTTTTCATTCCTTTCTTGTGTAAATTTTTCTTGTTTAGATTGTCTTTGCTATTCTAACATCATCTGTTCATATTTTTATTTGTTTATTTCATGTTATTTTGTTATCAAATGGTTGCGACTGTTACAGTTTTGTCCATTTTATCTTGCTGTTCCTCTTCATATATTTTGTCTATTGCCATTTCATTTTATAATCATTTATTATTAATTTTATTTTGGTGGTGAGTTTTGATCTTTTGTTAATGGTGTATTATATCTTCACAAGTTACGTTATAATACAGGGGGCGATTGTAACGATCCCAACTCTGTTGTACCACCAAAATTTCTAATCAATAATCAATATGAGTATTTTATTTGAAATCAATGTATTTTATTAAAACCTTTTTCATTACTTTGCATTAAATACTTTTTACTCCACATAGAAAGATGACAGAAGGCTACAGGAAAAAGGAAAAGGTTTTGACAGGGGATTCGGATTGGAATAGCGAGCTTAGATGTGTGAATCGAACAGAATTTATTAAAATATTATTGATTTTGCAAGTAATTATAATAGAAATTTGCATTAATGTGCATAGTTTTGTGATACACGTTTAATAGTGTAATTGGTTCCACCCATGAAACAGTTTCCATGATATTTCGTGAATACGGGATTTTGTAATGCGTAGTTGCTGTGATGACGTCTTAGAACGTAATATGTTAAGTGCGTAATTAGTGTGGATTTTATGAAAATGTTGAAGATTCTCTTTCCTAAAAAAGGAAATAAAAGAGAATTATTATGGTTTAACCATTATATTATTTTGTTGTGAATATTATCAATATCTGTTCGATGAATACCAAAACCCATAACATGGTTTATGGTCTGCTGGCCTGATCCTCACGGTGTCAACGAAAGCCAGGAGTCAGGGATTCCCTTGTTAGTTAGGCCCAGGCAATTTGAGCGAACTGGGTGTTGAGTTTTCCCTTTGTTGGGCTCAGCAAAGCTCCCACATTGGTTGTTTCCTGAACTTGGATAATGGGGACTTGTCGAAGTGGGTCATGCCTTCAGCACCCATACTAAATCTATTTTCAGGATCCATTTGATGTGGTCCCTCACACATCTCGCGGTACACGTCTTAATTCTGCTGTCTTTGGCTACGGCCTGCAGGAGATAGACCTTAGGGCTGGCACTAGGAATACAAAGTCGAGAAAGCCAATCTCGCATACACTAGTCAGAATAGTTAGAAAGGTACACATTTGCAATCTCTTGTGCTGTTTGTACCTTCATGCACAATTAGAATTAAATATGGAGTAAGGACGCAACTCCTTGTTTTGCTCTCACACATATTTGTAGCTAGTTTAGGTATTTAGGTACACAACTGATAATTTCAGAGTTGTATACAGATGTTCCTTTTATTTATTGATACTGATTCTACTGGTTTAAATCAATGATTCCAAGAATAGTTGTGTTGGTTTTATGTTTTAAGTTATAAGCAAATATTTTATAAATAATTTTACACTTATCTAATACATTAGAGTATCTCAAAGATCAGACGTAAATAAAGTATTTATTTAATAGACGATACAAATAATGGCTAAATTCGCTATTATCTGTAAAGGAGCTCCATTGTATAGATTAATGCCTTCTGACGATACATTCACAGATGTTAGTTGGAAATGTTTTATAATTATTATATTGAAACAACTTGGTCCACGTTACCAATCTGATGTGCACAACAGATCATTTAACCTATCATAGTTTATATTTAGTATAAGATAGAGTGAAGATGTAATATCCACTTTGTATTAATTTAATGAATTGATTTATATTTGAATGATGAAAATTGGTTCACAGATGTTGATACATTAACACTTACTATGTTATTTATTTTTAATTTGCTTTTTGCCGCCTTGTTGAGCACAAAGGTTTATGAATAAGTATTGCTATCAAATAACAATGTTATGATATTACTAAGCTGTGTCTAGTTTTCGTAATAGCTTTCCAAAGTGAGACTGGTAATCATCCATTATTATCACTGTTGCCGAACTACCACCTACTCTTACTTTATTTTACCGGTACTGATATATTGGTTTGAGAAACCCAGATATCTCACGGAATTGCTAGTTAGGCTATGCGGTCTGGTCAAAAAGGGGTACTACTCCACCTAGCTGTAATACCTAAATGGTCAGCATATTGGTTTGTGAGATCTGTAACCACCTCAATTGATCAGTTTTGAATTATTGTTAGGGTTGAGACACATTGCTAAGTACTGTCATTTATTATCATCTTATATATTGATAATGTGCTCTGCTTGTTCTGCATTATGGCACTATACCTCAGTTACAATCTCAGTATGAGTTTAGGAACTTACTGAATGTGAAATACATTCATTAGCATAAGTGAGCCAAGCTCTTATTTATAATTTAATTTAAATTACTGTTACAGTACAGTAAATCATTGTGGATATAGGAGAGTTTTATACTCTTTTCATCATTAACTCTTGCTCGTATGCTATACGAGTTAACTAAATCTCTTCGGAGAATAATAGGACCTTTCCTCTTCTTTTGATTAAGGAGGGTTAAGTTCCGCAGGTTCGGTGGGATAATACTTTATTATACCACGAATAGAGGATTTCCTAGACGACAAATCCTAGAGTTGTCAGGAGTCGAAATTCATAGCATGGCGCGGGGAGGGGCGTCGAGCCATAGTTTGTGAAGATGCCGTTGGCCCACAAACTATGTTCGTGGTATAAAATTAATAAACTGCAATTTTTACAGCAGTATTAAATAAATTCTTGTTATTCACTTTTCATTATTAAATTAGAGTATGTACTATTCCATTAGTTCAAACTTTTAATTAATTATAACAATCTACTTTTGTAATAGTACATTTATAATTCTCCAGATCTAATATTTATCATTAGGGACTTTCTTCACTACGCTACCCAATACCATGTCTTACGTCTACTACCAGCATACCTCTTAAAGAACCTTCTACTTAACGGGCTACTATGAAACACAACGTACAGTCCTACCACTAACTCGATCACATTATTGGCCATTATAAATATTAAGATTTAGAATATATTTTCGAAAAATTTTCGATCTGAGTGTCTTATGACGGATGGGAAGGGGGAGGTCCGTTACAATGGTAACATCCTGAAACTGCTCTAGGAGGCAGCATCATAACTTGCTATTTAATCGTAGTAAATTTATCCAGAATTTGATAATCAAATGAAACCAGTTTTCCCTATGTTTTTACTGTAACGACAGAGTTATATAAATAACGAGATACTCCAAGAACTCAGTCCACAAGAGTTTTTAAATATTATGGCACCACAAGGGGTCTTCGAAATTCCTTGATTAAACGGGATAGTGCCGTAGTTTTTGGGTCTGCTTTGACTCCTATTTTACCTTAATATAATTAGATATATCACGGTATACCAACCTGCAGTTTTGGAATGTCGTAATACATGTATCTCAAGGCTGGCACGCGTTCACACGAATCTTAGGTAATATTGAGAAAGTGTTGAGTGTTTGTTTGTTTTAGATTTCATTCATTGTGACTTTTTGAGAGATAACGTAACCTATAGACTCGAAGGTACGAGTACATACCTGGCTACTGACTGGCCTCACAGCTCAGTTGGAAGTAACCCTGCCTTTTGCGCTGTAGGTCGTGGGTTCGATTCCCACCCAGGAGAAACATTTGCATGACGAACATAAATGTTTGTTCTGTGTCTGTGTGTTAATATGTATTATATGTATGTATTTACCATGCCATGTTAATTGAATAAATGCTGCTACAAATTACTTACAATTTATTATTAATTTACCATAGGATAAGATATGGCATTAATTATGCACACAATAATAATTTGACTATTTGAATTTTTGTGTTGAAAATGTAGTATGTGTGTGATTGTTGTGAGCCACACAGTTTTCAATAATGCAAAACTGTTCATTCCAAAACAATGAATTTTCTTTTTCGAATATGTATTATATGTATGTATTTACAAAAAAAGTATGTAAGTATTATATCAGTTGTCCGGTTTCCATGATACAAGCTACTACTTACCTTACTTTGGGGCTGATGATGCTGTGTGAAATGTTCACCAATATTATTATTATTATATTATTAAGACGAATATTTAGGAACACAACTGGTTACATATTCAACTAACGTGTTACCAGTTGTTTATTTATTTGTATATATATATGGAATTTATACAAGTGTCGTTATCATTGAAAGGCTCGTTACGTTAGCCATAAAACCTGCTTGGTATCTATCGTAAGGTAGGTGTATGTTACTTTAATGCAGCTTTGCTTTCAACTTCGCGAATATTCCATTAACGTGTATTAATTATGTTATTTTACCCTTAATTTGAACCCGGACAGGACTAAGTGATGAAACTTACCAATGTACAGCGACAGAGATGTAAAAAAATTACATTACTCTTCTTCTTCGAGTCACCGGTTCTGTCGAACGAGTGTGGTGAAAGGATTGTAAGTGCGCCTCAAAGAGGCTCCTTTCGTGCACTCGACACATGTCTTCGAATTTTTAGTTCTAGGACATGTCGGTTTCCACACGATGTTTTCCTTCACCGTTTCGAGAACGTGGTATTGCGCACATAAATCTTTCAATCGAAAAACTCATAGGTGCACGTCGGGATTTGAACCGGCGACCTCCGGATTGAAACTCCCCCCGAGTTTCAATCCGGAGGTCGCCGGTTCAGTACCGCTACACCACCACGCTCTCGTTACATTACTTAAGTGCATGAATAATTCGTTAACATAATTTTAATTATGTTATAATATATATTAATTTAATTGAATTTTATACAGTAGTAAAAAAACTGCTGTATATAATAACTAAATAATAACTATAATAATAATAATATATAACTGTTGCAAGGTAATGACGGAATATATCATTTATCAGAATGCCACAAGTGAGCTCTAGATCTAAAACTTATTATATTCCATACCTCCATACCTCCCTCCAGGCAGACAGGGAATTACAACAACGAGATTCTTACAATTACTAGTGGGTAAACGTAGTTCTGCCGTAGGTAAATGGATAGCAATAAACTATCTCCATGAAAAATACGTAAATATGCTAATCATGGAGATCCGAGAGCCGGTTTTGGAGTTTATCAACTTCACGCAAATTTATACATCCTTCTTTATGTATAAGTTTACGGTAAAAAAGCATTAATTCCATTTTGAAACCAGTAGATTAGCTTAATCGAGGTTGATGATATTTCGGTGCTTTTTGTAGCCTTTGCCTTGAAAAAGCTGTGCACTTGGCTTCAAGACGTCTAGACTTAAAATCGATTGAGAATAAACTAGCACATGAACCTAGTTCATGCTCCATGAATAAAAAATAAAAGAAATACTTCCAAATACTACTAAATAGAAAAATCCTACACATTGTTTAGTTTTTAATATTATTGTATATTTCCACAACCCCTAGTTTAGTTCTTATATCAAAATAGATGTTACAGCTCGTTAGACGAAAACGTTTTGCCATAAAAGCGTCTAACGTACGCATTTTACAAAAATAACTTTGTATGGATAACTGTATTGTTACAATTTTAACCCATTGTTAAGCTTTGCGATAATATTTCTTAAAAATTCCTCCTTTGCAAAAATATTTTTGCATAAATAATCCCCATTTAGCTTCTCAGAATAATACCTGCGCAATAGTCACTAACAAAAAAAAACCTAGTATTTTTAACGGTGCCTAATTTGATACCTAATAATGTGGTTCTTTATTTTTTATTTAAATGTTAATATAACTTCGATCACCTATAAATAAATATATTATTAATTTACCTATAGTATAGCTATTAAGAGTACTGTACCTACCTGGTATATTTAATTTAACCAACCGGTACTCTTACAAAAAACATAGTACAATAAATTTAGAATGTTCAGTAATCGTAACCCGCCAAATAAATACAGCTTTAATCAATCACTTAGCTACAACGAACCCCACTTCACATCAAATTGACGGTACACCCGAAGTCATTTGATATAATCATTAGTTGAGTCACCGCAAAGCGCGCGCGCACCTCGAAATTAAGATCGAAATAACAATGATTCGGGCCAAAGTCCGAAGATTTCCTTACACACCCGAAGATTTTTGAGTATTCCTGACGGTTACCGTGTACCTACGGGTAGGGAGTTCGGCCGCCCGTAACGTTGCGATCATCGAACCACAACGTCGAATCCTACTCGCGAATATCGATATTATTAAAACCAAGTTTAAAAATAACCACACGTGGTGTGGATAGAATGTGTGGTGACTTGAAACTTGGGTCCAATTACAATTTTATTATATAACTTTAATTATAATTTTTAAACAGGCATAAGAAAGATAAATTGAATCCAAAATATATGTATATACGAGTTATGCATAATATTTTATATTACATGATGGAGTTTCCCATCTGTTTTCTTATCTATTTGATCCATCAGTAGGTCTACTAGGTTTTGCAAACATTTCAGTTCCCTTTTTGTCTTCAGTAGTGTTTTGAATATTTTATGGGAATCAAGTAATCTGTTTTAAAGGCAGATTTACACTTATCCATTGCCTCGATTTAGCGCTGGTATCTAGCTAGCCATTTGCATTTTGGTATTTGGACTGGATCGTAAAATATTTATATTCTTCCAATATCGATCTAATATTACTGAGAGCGTGGTGCTATACTGTTACTGACCCCGAGTTTCAATCCGGAGGTTCAAATCCCGACGGGCACCTATGAGTTTTTCAATTGAATGATTTATGTGCGGAATACCACGTTCTCAAAACGGTGAAGGAAAACATCGTGAGGAAACCGACATGACCTAGAACTGAAAATTCGAAGACATTTGTCGAGTGCACGAAATGGCCTTTTTGAGGCGCATTTAAAATCCTTTCACCACACCGGTTCGAGAGAACCAGTGACTCGAATAGACTGAATACTACATTGATCTTAAACAACACGAATAATAACCACACAATCGTAAAGTCACATCACACAGGCATTTACGAGTATGTAGTGAAGGGTCAGCGAAGATTGACACGCGTGACTAATTTAGTAACTGTTTAAATTCAACTTATTATTTCTTCAGACGAGTGTAATATGAATAGCGAAATAAAATTAATCTATTTAATGGATTTTATTACTATACATGTATATAGAAAATTATTTATACAATATTTATGTTTGTACATATACATCCATAATCATAATTAATGCGAAGGTAACTCTGTCTGTTAGCTTTACACGACTAAACCAATATTGATAAATTTTGGTTTAGGGGTAGCTTGGACATAGGCTACTTTTCTCGCGAAAATGAAACTCGAAAGGGTTGAAATAGGCTATGAAAATTTGTAAAGGGACTCAATCATTACTCAAATATGGGATAGAAAAATTTATTATAATTTTTCTTTTGATCATAAATAAGGAATATTTCTTAGTTTACGACCATTGAAGTTAATCAGGTTTCAATTATTTTTTAATAATGTTATCACATTCTTATACTGATGGGACTGATGATAGCTTGCAGAAAAATAGGCAACTCGAAGTACTAATTGTACACAGGCGAATTTGCGGGCACCAGCTAGTGTATATACTTATAAATAAGTAGCTTCGCCGCCACTCCGTCTTTCTGTGCTGATCTTTAGATAGTTAACTTTACAATATTGATTATTTGCGTGCTGTCACAAACGAGGTTATTGGATGAAAAGAGAGGTCTCTACAGCGCTGACACAAAATGATGCCTATTCTAGATAACAAATAGAATTAATTAGGTACTTACATTATTCACCATAGAAGATAGATAAACAGCGTTTCAGACAGCCGCTTTTATATGTATGTTTTTTTTTTACATTCACACAGCGCCATCTAGCCCCAAAGTAAGCTAAGCATAGCTTGCATCATGGGAACCAGACAACTGATATAATACTTATATACTTTTCTTTTGTAAATACATACATATAATACATATTAACACCCAGACACAGAACAAACATCAATGTTACAAATGTCACATAAATGTTTGTCCTGAGTGGGGATCGAACCCACGACCTACAGCGCAGAAGGTAGGGTTACTAACCAACTGAGCTATGAGGCCAGTTTTTGTTATGTAACTAATTTATAACTCTTGTCCTCAGCAGTTTACCCGAATTTAATTACATACGGAATATTTTATGAATAATGCGGCTGAATGTGGCCAAATGTTTGCAAATTATGTGTACTATTTCATTGAGGATATATTAACATTTTCTCGGCTAATTGCTGTAGAGCTGTTTGAGTATCAGTATAAAAGAGTTTTCATTAGCAAACCCTTTGTAAATAAATACTAAGACCTCGCTGCTTGTCTTGAGATATTTTAATCATTTTAATTAACTTTTATTATTCTGTAAGAAAAAGCCTTCGTTTTACAAAGTACTTCTACCACTTTTCCAAGCAGCTGTCTGCCTTTACAGAAAATATTTATATTGTTTAAAGCAAATATCTAATGAAAAAACATCACACAGTTATTGCGCCCACTAGGATTGCTTCTATCGCTGGTGGCATTCTTGCTAATACAGATACAATACACCGACATCACCCGAGAACTTAATGCAGACCATATAGTTTTCTCAGCTGGGAATCGAACTCATGACCTACAGCGTAGAAGGTATAGTTACTACCAATTGAGCTGTAAGACCAGACATGCTTGTCCCCACGAGTTACGGAAGAAGACTCGTTTTCAAGAATGCGTATTTCAATTGAAATGAGACTATCATGAATCGAATATTAAATACTTTTTAGTTCCTCAGTAATTATATTCGTGGTGGGATATTATTTATGTGAAATGTATTAATGGTATTTGTTGATGATAACAAACATTCAGACATTCGCGAAAAACTAGGAATCCCTTCTTTAAGGGTTTTTGTCTGTTCTATCCCATGGAGGGTCAGTTAGGGTTTGAATAGACGTCAAACTTAACGATAAGTATGCTTGAGTTTATGTTTTGAATATTATTGACGTTTCCAAGCCATTTCTTTATGGATTCTATGAAAAGAAGTTTTTGACTATGACTAAAAGGTACCCTTTATCCTTTTCTGTACCCCTAACAACGTGTATGCAAATGATTCGAAATTGTAATATTAGTTGGGATTTTTAACCGTAACCAGGCTTGGTAACTAACCAGCTCAAGTAAAAGATAAAGTATTTTCCTTTATATTGTCCGTTCCTATAGTTCGCGGGTGAAAATAGCTTTATTATCGATAAACCCCGCTCTGTATTAATATGTAAGCAGGATTATGACTTATCTTCGTACTGCCTAGTGGGCGTATTCACAGAATCGTAAGATTACGGAACGTTTAGGCATAGAAGAAAGAAAGAAGGAAAAATATATTTATTTGCGACAGGCAACAGACAAATAACACAAGACATTGAAAATCATGAGGAACAGAGAAATAAAACAAACATAAAAGTACAACAAATAATTGTTATGATTATCATATTTTAATATGCATTGTAATGTATGAACCAAAATACTAACCTGTAGCGTGACGTTTTCACGAGTTTCATAATAATAATAATAATAATAATAATATTGGTGGACAATTCACACAGCGTCATCTAGCCCCCAAAATAAGCACAGCTTGTATCATGGGAACCAGGCAGCTGATAGAATACATATATACTTTTTTTAAATACAAACATAAAATACATATTAACACCCAAACATAGAACAAACATCTTAATGTTTGTTCTGTGTAATATGTATTTTAGGGTAGGATTTAGGATATTCGTCGCACAAATTTTTGTCCTGGGTGGGAATCGAACCCACAACCTACAGCGCAGAAGGCAGAGTTACTATCAACTGAGCAGTGAGGACAGTCACAGCGCAGAAGGCAGAGTTATTAATTAATAATTAATTAATAGTGGCGAACCGATTTGGCTGAAATTAATAAAATATTTTGATGACGATCTTAAACAACACTTTGTATCCCACTACCGCGCTGGTGTAGTTGTGGGCATAAGCAAGTTTGTTTTGTATAGAAATGTAAACAACGAGTTTTAGTGACTTGTGTGCTACAGACTATGTCGACTAGTACTATGATTCAACATGAGTCTCGTTAAAATGATAAATTCGAATGTGGGGCCTCCTCATAAGAGAGCAGGCAAGCGTGACTGTACAATAGGCCATCGCATCTACGTACCGATTTCAAACACTTGCAACTTCATTGAATTATCTGTCTTCTGTCTGGTGATAGTATTGTGTTCATTCACTAAAAACGAGAGTGTATATGTTTATTCGCTTTTTTTTATTTACTTAAGCACACCTCTTTAACTTACGTAACTTTTACCAATATTTTCGTCTATGAATAATACTACGATACTAAAAGCAGGGTAGATTTGTCTGTTTATACATACATTCCAACTTCACGTGTTTTCAGAGTTACGGGATCATACGATAAGACTTGAGTCTTATCGTATTTTAGTAGGAAAGGACCCAAGTCGCTTGTTATGGGAAAAGGTTACCACTTAACACCAGGAAGGCTATATGCTCGTTCTGTAATTATCACATAAAAAAATGGATTACGTACGCACAACATAATTTTTCACCCAACTATACATGGGTACTGTTTTACTGTTAAGTCTCTTTTAGGTATCGTATAGCCTATATAGGTACATACCCTAGCTACACTACAAATGTAGTGTGAGCTGTTTGTATATTCGTCATTAGCGTAGGTACTTCCTCTTTTCGTATCTTGAATTCGAAAATAAAACAAAATATATTATATTAATAATAACAGACAGTTTTCAGTTAGATCCATTTTCCCTGAAAAAATGATACACTTGTCCTTATTTACGAAGCGTAGGATTTAACTCGCTGTTGTTATGCTGAGAGGATACTTTTATATCACGAGAGTTTTTACCTGTTGTCATTTTCACACGAAAAACACATCACAATCATTAAAATTGTATCAGTAGGTATATATGCTTAAGGGGATGTAACAAAACTGCGGATGACTAGGGTGACATTTTGAACAAAAAGGATACCTTAAGACTACTTTAACAAACCGATTGGCTTCACAGTTAGCTGGTAGTAAGTAACTCTGCCTTCTGCATTGTTAATCTTAGGTTCGATTCCTACCCCTGGGTAGGTTCGAACCTAAGAAAAAATACTTGTCCTGACAAGTATTTTTGTCACGAACGTAGAACAGATATTTGTTCTATGTGTGGCAATATGTATGTATTTACAAAAACAAGTAGATTAATATTCAAATATTCTATCACTTTTCTGATTCTCATAGTACAAGCTATGCTTAATTTGGGAATAGATGGCGCTTAGTGAAATGTCCAATAAAACTTATATATTATTATTAATTATTTATACTATTGCAGAGGAAAAATTTATAAAGAATATATTTTTAGTTAATAAAATATTTCTTATCCTCATTTCTTAGTCTTGACTTCAAGGGTGCTGGTACTAAAATGAGTTGAACGTTTGTTCAACTTCCAAGCAGACATGGTAGAGCTAATTTTCAATTTTCCGGTCGTACTTTCAACAGGTTATCATTCGTTATTACGTACCGTTTACTTTTAGAGACACTTGCGTTTGTGACGTAACACTTCACGTCACTCAATAAAGGTGCGCGTTTACCAAAGCGGCCGTAGCGAACACATATAGTCATATGGTATTCATTCGGATAGAACCAAAGCAAACAAAAAATATGATAGCTTTAAAATTATTAGTGTTGTTTGAAAAAGAAACACATGGATTCCAATTAGACATTAATTTCAGTAGCGACACGAATTTCATAAGGCACCATTATATATAATGAATCTGTAAGGTCGTATAACTTAAGTCTTAAATGGAAAAATACAAAGGTTGAATTTTCCCAGTCGACTGTGTAATCCAGCTTTACTGGACGTTGGTTGTAGTTTGCACAAAAAATTGAGGTAACGATAGTATCAGGCACGAGAAAAATATTTTTGATATACTTGTTACTTTCCTGGATTTTAATAAATAAATAAAATGAACATGGTACAGATTTCATAAAGAACCACCTAGCCCCACTTTAAGCATAGCTTGTACTATGGGAACCGGACAAGTGATACAATACATATAATAATGGTTTTTTATACAATCATATTATGCATATACCCCGCCACAGAACAAACATCTATATTCTTCACATAAATATTTGTCCTGGGTGGGAATCGAACCCACGAACAACAGCACAGAAGGCAGAGTTACTACCAACTGAGCTGTGAGGCCAGTCGAATTTTCGCCGTTTTTTCATTGTCTTCGTTTTTAACACTCCAATAGACAAAAAAAAAGGAAAAAAGGTGTAAGTTTTAGTCACCGTTTAGTGTAGATATTTTACACAAAATATACATTGCATTAGCCATTCCCGATATGCTATGAATAAGTTAACAAAGCTGTCTTTAGCACAACTTTGTTAACTTATTTTTTTTTTTTTGCCTCTGTATTTCCCGAAAACTATAATCTGGAGGTCTTCAAGAGGAGAGTGAATAGGTATTTTCTAGGCAAGCATGCTACATCGTAGACCGCATCGTCACTTAACATCAGGTGAGATTGCGGTCAAATGTGAGCCTATAGTAGTTAAAAAAAATATAATAATACTTGGCTTAACTTCAGAGCTGACTCTGTGGTGGAACGGAGGTATAAATAGTGAATTCCTTTAGAAGTACGCCAACCCTAGGTAACATTCGCTCCTTATTATCGCAACACCTTGAGTTTTTTATAAAACTTGTTTGATAAGGACGCGACGTCTCGCATTTTTACTACGTAAAGTTCAATACAACCTTTAGGAGAATGATGTTTAACCACAAAAAATAGAAGCCACTGCACATGAGCATATTAGGAAGTTAATAGAACTCAAAGATATGTAAACCTCTTTATGTGATCCTACAACACATTGACAGCATTTTGGCGCTTATAATAAAAGTTAAAATTAGTTATTTTTATATCATTCATATATTGCATTAAAGTTTAATTTAAATATTGTTGTGGAAATATAAGATACATCCCCCTATCCTCCCCTCTGTTGTTCTTTTTTGAAAAAACTTTTACTTTAGTCTCATTTGATGCAATTTTAATTATAGAATTTGTTAAATAGCTTATTATGTTTTCGAAAAAACTGGAGTAACAGTAGAACTTATACCAAGTTCGGTTAAAGTAAGAAATTACTACCATCATACTTTACCTACCTACAATTTTTTTTTTAATCTTAAGAGTTAAATTAAAATTTCTCAAACCATACCCATTTCCGCGACCAAGCAGTGATGCATTCGCGTTACTGTGGTCCGGTTTGTTGGCGGTGAAATAACAGGTACATAAGACCTTAGAGTCTTTAGTAGTCTTTAGTAGTAGTTTAGTAGTACCTTGGAGTCTCAGATTTAGGGGCACATACAATACGATTTGGCTCTTATCTTACCTAAGGAGGGCAAGACTCAATTTTTATTGTTTGTTATGGGCAGAGGTTACCACTTAACACGAGCTGGGCCATCTGCTCGTTCCGTAAATTTATAACATCAAAATAAACTAGCCATGTTTTTATTTCCAGTGTAAAATAAATATACCCGTTGCATATTTTAATTAACGATTACAGTGAATGCCCTCCATTTACTTATACTTTGAAATCCTGATTAGTAGAAGCTACTTGGACAGTTTGCTTGTGGCTTCATCCGAAGCAACGCCGACAGACAACGCAGCATTTGGTCAGATACGAAGAGAAATTCATTTTATTTTAGTTTAATTTTGTAGTGATTCTTTATTCGAGTGATAGCAATGATAGAAATGATAGCTCATAATAGAATAAAAATTCTGAACTTTTATCTGAGAGTTAAATTGATCAATAAAATTAGACTAATAAATTTTAAGATAAAGTAATTTTTGCACCCTCTTAAATTAGACTTTCAGCGGTTGTATTAGAAATGTGGAGCCACTGATGATTGAGTCGAGTTGCCTTACATATAACAACGATTAATAAAGGTCTTACTTTATTGTTCTTCACTGGTTGAATGGTGCTTATGTCAACGAATGAATTACGTGCATATTTACAAAGTAAGTCTTCTAAAGTGAAAACAGGACATACTTTTAGGACTATTAATTCAATTATTTTGAAACTTTTGGCTATCGTAAACATTTCGATATTGTAAGCAAGTTAATATTCCCACCTACAACGTAGGTCGTAGGAGAAGATGAGCTTACGCGCTCCTATTTCACTTCCGCTTAATTGAGCAACTAAGCGAAGTTCACTTACACAGCGGTAGAGTTACACCATAACGAAACTTATCAAGTAATGGTAGGTGCAACTTAGATCAAGTACATTAAGTGCTGTTGGTGTTGATTGCTGGTTGTTCGTATGCGAAAAAAGCTTTCACAGAACTACATAAGCTTCGCAATCGTATAATCGTTTTTATTTCATGTAGCTTCTACCTCACTGCGCTGAGCAAGGAAATATGAGCTAAAAACAGTTGTATCATATTTGCTCTATCAAACAAAATGTTGGACTTACCAACATTAACGACGGAAGCCGCAGAGTTAATGAAGTTGGTCAGTTCAGATTCAGTACCTAATCTTCCTATTCTTCTATTGTATTGCGAAAGAGCAAGATCTAACTTTGATGATCTCACTTAAGGCAGAAAAGGACAGGGACATCTGCATATTTGCATGCGAAAAGACGCGCCATAGACGTTGGGCCATCGTTATGACGTTATGTTATTGATAATATTTGATTTGTATCATTATTATTAAGTCTTACATATTTAAAATAAAATTATGGGCATGGTCTAATTTGGCAAAATAACCTTCATCCAACAACTAATTACATCTATGATCTACTCCTCCTATGAGCTGCACTCCGCTGCGAATAAGTCATCCCACGGGGAACTGCACTGCTCCGGGATCAAAAGTAGCCTATGTGTTAATCCAGTTTATAAGCTATCCTGTTACCAAATTTCATTCAGGTCCGTTCAGTGGTTCTGGTGTGAATGAGTAACAAACATCCATCCATCTAAACTTTCGCATTTATAATAGTAGTATGATTTAAAGTTTAACCATTGTTTTTTTTTTATTTTACAGGTAAGATAGTCGAACATATTATAGTCAACGTGAAAAAAAACAGCCAAGGGAAGTAAGTGTTTTTATTAGTTTTGTCAGCAACGGATACCACCATTGGGCTTTTATGATACGATACACTGCTTCACAATGAACGACACTTTTCAATTAGTAAATTTCAATTATTAATAATCTGATTTGCTTTATGTAACTACTAGCTGCGCCCCGCGGTCTTACCCGCTGCGAATCGTCCAACGGAAACACTGCACTATTCCGGCATCAAAGTAGCCTATATTTTAATCCAAGGTATAAGCTATCTTTGTACCAAATTTCATCCAAATCTATTCAGTCGTTTGAGCGTGAAAGAGTAACAAACATCCATAAAAACTTTCAAGTTTATAATACTAATAAGATAATTATGTACGCTAAAATCATCCTGAAATATAAGGTCTATTTAACATCTTTCCATTCACGTATAATAAAGTGTTTTTTGTTCTGTGTACTTCTTCTTGATAAATGAAATTGCCAATGACGATTCATAATGATGAAGAAAATCCTCTTTCAGTGACGCATCGATAAACAGGATCGGGACCATCAATTGAGGTGATGATTCAACAATGATGCCACAATCATTGATGTTTGCCAGATTTAATTGGTTGCAACTGGTTTTGTCCTGTCAAAATATCTACTACGCATAAATGCATTTTAAAACGTATTCTAGAATAGCTGTTTCTTCTTCAACCACCAAATAGTAGGTAATTAAAACAAGGTGGAAACTTCGAAGTTAATTATGGTTGCTAGGCCCATAAATTGCCAACAGTTTTATGTACAGTTAGTAAGAGATTCAATCATATTCCTTTTTTTACTACTGTTCATACTTTTTACACTATATGATACTTCACTGTAAAAATTAAGACTCAGCAAATAATTGACAGGTGCGGTCTTTTATAAAGATACTCTACGTTTTTGCGTTCAGGTATGCATCACATTTCACATAATCAACGGTAAAATATCAAAAACGGTGAAGGAAAACATCATGAGGAAACCGACATGTCCTAGAACTAAAAATTCGAAAGACATGTGTCAAGTGCACGAGAAGCCTCTGAGGCGCAATTAAAATCGTTTGACGACACTGGTTCTAGAGAACCGGTGACTCGAATAGATAGATAGTAACTTATGTAGCCGTCCGTTCTTAATGTTGACTGTGTTAAGAGGTGTGTCAACTGATTACCTACCTAACAATCTTAAAAACAGTCCATATGGTTTTTAAATTTCTCTGCCTATCATCTTACTAGCGAATGTTCATATTTCATTTTGAATTTCATAGATGTATTTTCCTTCTACCTTTTCACAATATATAGATAATAGATCAAGATATATCTAAAATTACAATAAATTCTGATTAGTTAACAACGTTCTCGACTTAATTTTGCAAGGCTGGGCATTATCTGAATCAATTGTAAAAATCGTGCTAAAAAATAACTAAATTCATACAAAGTTTTCTAAACTGAGATTATTATATAAGAAAATCCTATTTACATCTGTTTTCTTACTTCCGTTTTACTATATCCTGCTGGGAGAGATAAATAGTGGTTTGGAAAATCAGGTATATATTTCTTTTACTATGTTTGTAAAATCTATTATAAAAATATGTTTCAAAAATCTTTCTGCTCATCTTCAAAGTACATTATAATACCGCGGGCCCCAAATTTGGTTCCAGCTATGCGTTTCCACACATATTACCTACAATCGACGTTTTCAATTTATTTATGTCAACTCTGTGACAATAAAGTTTTTGACATTGACTTTGACAAAGCCTTTGCACATAATTATATCAAAGTACGTGGTTTGAGATAAAAACAGACATTACATGTGTTTGATTATGAATACGTTCTTTTGTCAAGGCAAGACATGAAGGCGCTCCGTTTCGACCAACAGCTGCATCAGGTCAATTACGACTGACCCCAAGATTTAACCGCACTAATTTAAAATACACCATTCTCTTCATAAGACTCCTTATACTGGCTACCTCTTTAACTTGTTCACTTACCGCGAACGTTATCTTGGACCCCTCACAAGCAAGTATTAACTGAAGTAACGGAATTGTTGCCAATAGTAGCTTTATTACTACTATTTTAAACATTTATTATTGCTTATAATATGATTTTTAATATATTTTCTATAACTAAGGATCCATAACTTTTCGCATTAGTATGACAATACCGTAAAATAAAAATACAAAAATGGATGTCACATCATATCAAAAACAAAACTTCCAATCAGAATATGTACAACTCTGGGTTATTACCTACTTACAATAAATATCATCTTTAAATAAGAGTATTTTTGTGTAGAACGCAAGTAAATTATGGTTGAACAACCCCCATTTCCTACTCCTTCCCAAAATTTATAAATTCTATACTTACAGATATTAACGCGTCCAAATTAACAAGATCTCATGCTAGACTAAATCCTAAATACGAGATAACTCTTAAACTTGGCAAGATAATACGAGCAACAGATGCAAATTGAAACACATGCGGGCCACCACGTGTTTGGCTTTTTCTAATAAACCCCTATTCCGAGATGATGAGAAAATGATTTTTTGTCTATCCGCTGATTTGGCTGAATACTTGAAATCTGATGTGATTTTTATAACATCCGCTTGTACCTGAAGGATGCACGAGAGTTTATTCGTTAAGATATAAACTATACGTATGTACACACGGCTGTAATTCCTGTATAATTAGAAGTATACAGGGTGTCCCAAAAGTCGACGTCAAGCCGAAATCGCATGATAGGTAAGGTCATACAAGTTATCAGAAAAATATAATAAAAAATCTTGTATTCTTAAAATCATAGAAAAAAAAATATTCGGGAAAATAGAGACGCTTATGAGTCACAGAAGCAAATAAGGATCCTAGTAGTAAAAAATAATAAAAAATCAGTTCCGTTTCAATGGTAACATTTATTTACTAAAGATGTTCAAACTGTTTTCCTTCAGCTGCAATACAAGCATGACATCTCCTTAAAAAAGATCTTGATTCAGAGAAAAAAAATAACAATTTTAAAATATATAAGACATAATTTTTTTTTAATATATTTTTCTGATAACTGTTATGACCTTACCTATCATGTGATTTCGGCTTGACGTCGACTTTTGGGACAACCTGTATATTGTGTATGTATATAAAGTAAATTTTTTAAGTTTGTAATTTATTTGTTACATAAATTAGTGCATTTACCACATCCACTCAATACTACACAAAAAAAGGTTAGCTGGAAGAAAATGCTCATTAACACAAAGTTCACCTATGTACTTGTATTTCTAGTGCAAAAAAGAATTTTCTATCCATCTACAATAGTAATAAGGTTGCCCGATTGAAATTCGATTAGTGAATTGGTTTAAATCCTGAAATGTAAAAATTAGTATTTCGTTTGAAAAAATATGTATCCAAAATCAAGTTATCAGAATGGTAGAAAAGATCTAGAAGAAATCTGATGTCCCATACATAAAAATGGCAAACCTATATCGAGTCCATGAAAAGAGCCACGTTAAGTCACTATTCAGATTACTGAAATTACTTGAAATTATTCAAGTTATATGTTCTAGCTAGAGAGTCAGCATTAATAATTCCTTTAAATGACAACTTCTGTAACATCAGTAGTGGAATTTAAGCTAAATTCATCCATGGAAGTACTGCCACCACACACATTCCTTCCGTCAAGCTGTAATACATTCGCTTTACTATATTCCGTATTTAGGTAAGACAAGACTTAAGTTTCATCGTTAACCCAGAAACTCTGAGACGTGAAGGAGAAATGTCACAATTCACCAATGCCAAAAATTTCTCCGGCAATCAAACCCTTCAAACCAAAACATAGTAACGTGAATGCATAAATGCTTGGCGGCAGAAATGAGTATGGTGGCAGTGCTCCCCTAGAAGAAGTTTGCATTACTTCTACTGCTACTATAAATTTAACTAAAAATTTTCTACATATTTTGTAATTCCTTCATTGTTTTCAAGATTTGGTAATTTGATGTTACAACGACTTGTAATTGGAATAAAAACATTAACATATTAAAAGAACGGTCTCGTGGCCAATTTACAGAGCAACTCTGCTTGCATAGCAAGGGGTCGCGAGTTCGACCTCCAGCCGGGACAAGCATTCGTGTGTTGAGCGTAAAGTTTGTTCTTGGATGTTTGTGTTGTGTACGTAATAATAATAATAATAATAGTTTATTATTCAGAAAAATTAATCCATATAAAACTGTATAACCTCTGTTCACCTCTGTATATCATCTGTTTATATAGTATCTGTATAACCTGCGACGCATGAAGGCATATTATTGCAGAGGTGTGAGTGTGTCAAAGATTTATCTCTGGTACCTATCTCTTATACAGGGCACAAATAATAACATTTTTCATATGAGACTCGTTCCTTGAAACTTTTTCGTTAGTTCAATTTATTATCACTGTAAATTCAAATGTCCAAAATGTCCATTTCAATCAAAAACTTTGATTTCCATAGAGTTCATTAAGAAATGCTAAGTTTGACGCCTGTGCAAACCCTATCTTATAAAACCTACCAAATGTATAACATCAGTCTACTACTACTGTTCAATTTATCTATTTTATATATTAATGTTTGTTTACATAACCAAATGTATGTGTGAATAAAACCATGACTTAGGAACATAACACTTGAAGTATGCGTATCAAAACTTTTTGTTTATTTACTCACGCGGTATGTTTATGTGTATATCATACGGCTGACATGAATTTAAAAAAAAAACAGCCGCATACTGAGCCGAGTTTTCCCGCGTAAAGTGGCACATGTGCGACACGATTGGTTCCCAGTGCGCGCGTGGGAATCGGCCGCCATCTTGCGCAGACGCCTTTTTCAGCCACTCAAGTTTTTGTTCAGTAAAAGTATTAATATTGCATACCGAAAATATTCAGTTTATTATATCCCTTGAGAGCTGTTGGGTTTTTATGCGCAACCGCGGTGTTATGTTTGGATTGTTCAATTCAATTATGATGATTATGTTTGTCACCTGCAATGAGATTTTGGTGATTTTCATCTACCTACTTATATGGTATAGTAGTCGATGGTCCATCTTTACCTAAAGATGATCTTAAAAATCGATTGTCCATCTTTACCTAAAGATTACCTTAAAAATCGATAGCCCAATCTGACCTTGACCTTGAAATGAGTGGAATGCATTAAGTATTTATGACATTCAGTCTTTCTCCAAGTATTTTTAGTCGGTATGGACTAACAACTAACGTGGAACTTGTTTTTAAAAAAATTGTTTGATTCACTTCCTTAAAATAAAACTAAGGATGGTTTCAGTCAAATTTGTAACTTAACAAAGCCCAAATTTAGAAATCCATAAAAATAATTCTTGCTCCCATATTAATAACAACGACACAATTATTTGTGATTCGTTTGGTTAGATGTGTCTGTGAACGCAGTAAAAACTGATTACTTGTTTTACTCAGCGGCCAGTGATCCACTATATAATGTTTATACCAGACTGTATAATTATTTATTCAGATGAAGATGAAACAATAAGTAAAATGGCCGTGCCGTGGTTAAAATGGCTCTGTTTTGAGAATTTTCGTTTTAGTGAAGGAGTAAAGAAAATATTGAAGCATCTATGAGTGTAATGTTAATTTTAATAAAGTAGAAGTAAGAACTTTGACCCCAGAGACAGTCAAAATTTGCCGTGGAACGGATATCCGGAACATGGTGAGTGCTTCCGATTATGCGCCTGCACTTTCATTCAGACATCCTGGATGGTCAACGCACTATAATCTTGTGAGACGGCCTGCGCGCACGCCTTGCTACGGACCAATTTAACAAGGGGAATGTTTGTCAACAGATATTTCCTTAATAACACATTTGTGTTGTACACTAACGCAAAGTTGAATGAAACTTGTCGTTCGTTTTTAAGTTGGAACGGTTCGTACATACGTCCCACCTTATGTTACGTAGTTACCTCTCCTCGTCATAAATTAGCACAATGTGCTTGCCTTTAGGACCCACATGTCAAGTTCCTAAAACTTATCCCATACTCAAATGTCTCCACATAAGCTACAGTAGCAGTAGAACTCACGGCCAAGTTGATCCGGGGTAGTACTGCCACCATTTCTGCCACCAAGCAGTAGTGCATTCGTTTACTGTGTTCCGGTTAGAAAAGTGTGGCGCCGGTGAAATTACAGGCACATTGTAACATTCCACCTACACGTCTCAGAGTTACGGGCGCATAAGATGCTACTTGGATGGCAGCCGTTTTACAAGCGACATCTACTTCTAATCCGGTAGTAAGTAAATTGGATTAAGGACACTGTCTAATATTTTCGCTACCGTACCGTAGGCGTAGCCAAATAAATTAGTCAATAGTTTTTCTTGTTTGAAACCCCTCAGATTTGCTCTTAGCAACAGTTACCAACAAACTGATCAAGTCAAAAACGTAATCTATACAAATAAATAAAATTGGAGTGTCTGTTTGTAATATTAAAATAACCGCTTTTTACTAAGTGCATATGGATGTATACACGGTACATATACCAAAACAACATTTTTTACAATTTTTGTCTGTCTGTTTGTTCCGGCTAATCTCTGAAATGGCTGGACTGATTTTGACGGGATTTTCACTGACAGATAGCTGATGTAACAAGGAGTAACTTAGGATACTTTTCCTAGAGTAGGGGGCGTGATAAAACCGAATTCCACGCGGATGAAGTCGCGGTCAACAGCTGGTTCATAATATGTTATTAGTAATCTAGTTTGACTATAACAGGCAATGAATCTTTGACGCTCCACCTCTGATTACGAATGACTTCTCAGCTAGAATTACTGCTCAGCTCTATACTACTCTACTATGTACATATAAGATCAAACTTAGGTTTCTACGGATCATTTCATTGGTCGAGACTGACTATTGCACTAAAAAGTGTGAGTTAAGCAACTTTCTCACCATCCGGTCGACTTGGCGGCCGGATGGCACACCGGTCGTCTTATTGCAAAACGTCCTTATTATTATGTAAATTTTACTTTTACTCAATTTATTATCTCTGATATTATAAAACGGAACTTTGCTTTTCAATTATGATCATTTCCGTTGACCAGATGTGCCTAGGTCTTAGTAGAGTAGGTCCATCTCGCATGTGTTAATGAAGCTGTAATTTTTCCCTCTGAAAATAGGTCTGGAAGGTGAGCAAATGAAGAATATATTAAAACTAATTTAGGCTCATTTGATTCGTCTTCATAATCTGGGATTGACTTATTTGCAATAAACTTTGTGAAATACACAAATTGCTCAATATTGATGGACATTTCACGTAACGCTACCTAGCCCCATACTTAGTATAGTGTTTGCTATACGAACCAAATAACCGTTAGAATACTTAATACTTAATCTAAGAACACACATAGGAGTATAACGCCTACACTTAACACTTATCACCCAGGCCTGTAACCAACATCTATGATTGTCCTCGGTGGGAATCAAACCCACTACCTACAGCTGCAAAATAATCCAGGGTTACTGCCTACAGAGCTGAGCTTTACAGCTCAACTGAATAATGTAGTAATATTGGATTCATAATATTATAAATTTTACTGACATCTAAGGTAAACCCGTTTAAAACTATATTCATTACACTCAAGCATACTAATGAACTTCAATTCTAGACCTCATCGCATATTCATATATATTCATACTTTAATATTACAAGAAATCCAACCATCACAAGTATATTTAAAAGTACATGTGAATTTACATTCTAGTTTATAAAATGGTGTAAACGCTGTCCATTTAGGTATTGATCCAAAAATAACTAAAATAATCTAAATGCAGACCATATAGGGTCCTGAGCCTGCATCTCGTATTCTATACGCGGACGGTACAAGCGATCATGCGCGTGCGTTGAATTCCACGTTGCCTCAGCGAACAACCTTTTCAAATACCATGGTATTGCTAAACCGATTACCAACCATATTTCAGGGTTATAGAGCTTTATTTGGTTTTAAAAACATAGAGCTGCTTGGATAGATGAATTGTAAAGGTATTAGCTAGAATAAATAGTTCTGAGGATCATATGATTTGTGGTTAGGAAACTGTACAGAGCAACAAAAAATATGGTTCATACATATTGTTGTTAACATTTTATATATTTAGACTATGTGTAGTCAAGCGGCAAGAGTAGTAGTGCATTTATGTCAAAAATAATTTAGATTCATTCACAAACATACTGTTTATAAACATCATAAAGTCATCTATTACAATATTAATTCACGACAAGATTTTATTCAATGACCCGTTGCGATCTTCTACGTTTCTCAGTCTGACTACCGCCAACTATAGGCATTGCAAATAGTATGAGTCAATGAAGTCAATCTAATTTATAGTCCTGACATGTTCTCTTGAATTGTGAGACCTAAGTTTCTGGTGAAGTGAGCTAAGAACTTAAGCGCTTTTACACGGCCGAAGTAACATACATATGAACTTGGGTCAACTTAATTACGATGACATATCTAACAATACGCATTTTGCCAAATCATAAGACGGCCAGAGCGTTAGACAACACGTTTTAAGCTAATGGGCTAGGAGTCTGAGTATTTAAGTACACAATATAATGGTTACACAGAATCCTTAGCGTTACTTATCATCTGTGGTAACGACCAAACGTATACTCAAGTTCCTATAACGTTTTTAGCTTTAAAGCGACGTACTCGTGGTTACAACGACTCTGATATTGATACTGTATGGTCCGGTACGATAATATTTGCTGTGACAAGAATTTCTTGTCACTTGACCGAGTCGTTTCGACGAAGAGACCTACATAAAATACATGTCATGCTGTGACACCTTTACCGCTTATGACCCATTGTTGAGATCAAATGTCTTCTAGGGAACTAACGTGGTTAATTAATGCGTGTATCTATAGTAAGAAATATTTGCAAGTCTCTTTCGTATATGTATGGGAATAATGTTGAATGTCTCTTCAATTTGGGTATGGTAGATGTATCGAGGCCGAAAAGCTTGCATCTGAAAAATATACTTTAACTAGCTGCGCCCCTGCGACCAACCGATGCGACTCGGATCCTTCCCTATTAGGTACGACAAGACCCAATTCGCATCAATGGTGGGTTGGTTGGTTCGATGGATGGTATGGGCAGAGGTTACCACTTAACACCAGGTGGGCCGTCGGCTCGCTCCGTAACTGTATCACATAAAAAAAGTTTAATCAATATACAGGGTTACAGGAAAAGTCGTGCTAGATCCGTTAAGGGCGTGGAGTACCCATCATTTCTGACTTATTTCACTGTGAAACACCCTACCCTAAACTTAACCCTTTTCGAGATATTCGACTTTTAATTTTTTATTGAATATTGCCGATTTTTAGGCTACGAAATTTATTTTTGTTTATTTTGTGTATCTTATTATTATTATTATTGCATTTTAACATGTGTAATAAGATGCTTTAGGACATCAATCATTAAAATAGTGCATAAGTTAATTGAATAGACCGTAGTAGACAAGTGAAAGTAAAAAAATAAAAAATATATTAGCAAGCTTATTTTTCTCTAAGGGATATCTAAAAAAAATATTATGACACTTGTTCGGCAGATATTTTTTAAAATATCTACGTTTCATCAGCTATCTAACGAGGTCTAACAATCTAGGGTTTGTATTACATTTCGTGGAAAAAAGTAGTTGGGACACTCCAGGTAGCAGTTCTAACGGTCCCGCGCCTATTTTCCTTCAAGTTAAGACGCACCGAGAGAGCGAGACAAGTGACGATTTATGTAGGTGCGAATGAAAGAAAAAGTGTAGAGACCGGTTAGAGCTGGGAATACAACAGAGGGTATTGTTTTGGTTGTCAGTCTGCTTTTGTGCTTCGTACATAGTAGATGTGATATCGTTTTGCTCTTTTTCTCGACTTGGCTGTGATTCTGGACTATTTCTTCTGATTTGTGACTACTGTGCTTGTTAACCGGACTCTGATTTGTACCTGTGATACGGAAGTGTTGAAGATGACGTCCTACACACCTGAGGAATATGCTGATATGCTTATTTGTTACGGATACTGCGATTGTGTGTCTGCGCAAGCTCGTAACGAATACATAACTCGCTACCCCGGTCGTCGAGTGCCGAATGTGGCCTGTTTTGACAGAGTTTATCGAAGACTTAAAGAAACTGGCTCTGTTTTGAGACGAAATACAGACATGGGAAGACCACGAATTGACGACGAAGAACAGGACAATGAGATAGTGCAACGCTTTCGAGCGGATCCGACTACTTCCACTAATATTGTTGCCCGTGATCTGGGACTTTCGCAATGGAGAGTGTGGTTTACAGTGCATACTGCTGGCCTATACCCGTACCATTACACGCCGGTACACGTTATTGAAGAAGGAGACCCCGCGAGAAGATTGGACTTTTGCAGATTTATGCTAAATGCTGACGTAGAAGACCCAGATTTTCTAAGAAATATCTTGTGGACGGATGAGTCCAAATTTGATAAAGATGGCATAACCAACTATCACAACGTCCATTACTGGGCCCCAAAAGAACTAAGGAATCCCAATAAGAAAAGAGTGAAAGGGTCCCAACGAAGATTCAGCGTGAATGTGTGGATGGGCATTATCTCTAATCATTTGATTGGACCTTACTTTCTCCCGGATAATCTAAATGGGGAAAGCTACGAAAATTTCCTGAGAGCAGACTTGAGTGATTTGCTGGATGATCTGCCACTCAACCTGATCAGGGACATGTGGTTCCAACACGATGGCTGCCCTGCCCATTTCAGAAGAAGTGTCAGAGACTGGCTGGACACAAATTATCCAAACAAATGGATAGGACGAGGTGGGCCGTTGCCATGGCCAGCAAGAAGTCCGGACCTAACCCCCATGGATTTTCATGTATGGGGGTGCATAAAAAGTCTTGTGTACAGCGAGCCGAATCCAGTTTTGTCTGTGGAAGACTTAAGAGAAAGGATTGTGGATGCAGCAAATAAAATGAGGACTACGTTGACCACTAGAGTAGTGAAGACTGGTCTCCGTAGAAGGATGCGACAATGTTTCAGAAATAGAGGCGGCCATGTTGAACATGAACTGTAGAATAAGAAAAAGTTGTGTGAAAACCTTTAATAAATGACATTTCATGCATACCTAATGTTTTATTTTACTTTTTAGGGCTAAGTATAAATTTTCTTCTCCACTGTCGCCTATGAAACTAATTTTTTTCCAATGCATTTGAATAAAACCCTAGATTATTATACCTCGTTAGATAGCTGATGAAACGTGGATATTTTAAAAAATATCTGCCGAACACTTGTCATAATATTTTTTTTAGATATCCCTTAGAGAAAAATAACTTTCTAATATTATTTTTTATTTTTTACTTTCACTTGTCTACTACGGTCTATTCAATTAACTTATGCACTATTTTAATGATTGATGTCCTAAAACATCTTATTACACATGTAAAAATTCAATAATAATAATAATAAGATACACAAAATAAACAAAAATAAATTTCGTAGCCTAAAAATCGGCAATATTCAATAAAAAATTAAAAGTCGAATATCTCGAAAAGGGTTAAGTTTAGGGTAGGGTGTTTCACAGTGAAATAAGTCAGAAATGATGGGTACTCCACGCCCTTAACGGATCTAGCACGACTTTTCCTGTAACCCTGTATAATACCAATGAAATTACCAATCTCTAAAGGCGCACCTATTCAAAGTATGCTGTTGCTCTAAAACCACTCCATTCATCAAATCTGTATAACAGAACCCGTGGGAGATGCAACACCCCGGTGCATCTTTGCAAAAACAGCATGTGAACTAACACAGGAATAGCGGTATAACAACATCGATTATGTAGGGCGAATCTTTTGAAGTCACCGCTTTGAATATCAACAGATCTGCTATCTATCTATTCGAGTCACTGGTTCTCTCGAAACAGTGTGGTGAAAGGATTTTAATTGCGCCTCAAAGAGGCTCCTTTCGTGCACTTGACACATGTCTTCGAATTTTTAGTTCTAGGACACGTCGGTTTCCTCGCGATGTTTTCCTTCACCGTTTTGAGAACGTGGTATTGCGCACATAAATCTTATAATCAAAAAACTCATATGTGCACGTCGGGGTTTGAACCGGCAACCGATTGAAACTCGGGGTCAGTACCACTAGACCACCACGCTCTCTACAGATCTGCTGCAAGTACGCAACGGATCTACCAGCTTGAAGCCAAAAAAGAAATTCACCAAGAACATAATTTGTTCACACAATAATCAAATGACATTAGAAAAGTTATTTTCTTTTTAAAGAAGTCTGGGCTACAAAAGGAGAAAACTCAATAAAGCGTTGATTAAAAATATGTGGAAGAAAAACATTAACAGAACGCAACAAAACACTATATGAAATTAGTTTCTCAACAAATAATCACCATGGCTGTCTAAGACGTGCTTTAATAACAAGAAGAAACTTACTAACAAAGACACACGGAGCTTTCATACTTCGGAATGTAGCTTTTTTGAAAATCTAAGTCTATATATTTGTCTAAAATTTTTTTAACTATGTAAAGTACAATATATTTTTTCGTTCATATACTTATTATGAGCATTATTCTGTCGTACAGAAAATATTCTTGCAGGCTCTTGACTCATTCGGCAAAGTTTGACAACCCTGAAGCTTAAGCTTTTTTTTATGTGATACAATTACGGGACGAGCCGAAGGCTCACCTGGTGTTAAGTGGTAACCTCTGCCCATAACAACCGATGTGACTTGGGTCAGTCTTTCTTTATCCTTGGTCTTGTTTTAATTTTAAGGTTTTCTGTTTGTAATTCACTCAATTATTTGCAAAATGGATTTGCAACGAAATATTCTACAAGATACAAAAGTTTAGAGCTCATTTCATTAGGTATTTCTATATTTATTATATTGCTTGCAACAGTTTTCGTAATAAGCATTACATCGCCCTGTATTGTTATTGTCATGAACATACACCAATACACCACACAAATATCCAAGCCCCGAAAATAAACTTTATACTCAAAACTGAAAGCTTGTCCCAGCCGAGGATTGAATCCGGGACTTTTTGTCAATAATATATTGCGATTGGGTTGGCGGTCCTGTAGTTGATTATGTAACGTATAGCCCACTCTCAGAATTTTATAAAAAAGCAGTGTCCTTGGGAATCTCATTCCGTTGCATAAAAGCTAGTACATTGGAAGATGCGCTCAGACCATCAAAGGAAAACGTAGTCAAGTATCACCTTAAACAACTTTACATAAAATACGCCGGAGAGCATATTCACGCGAGTTAGGGGGCTCACGTTGCTCGCGTCCGTAGGTGATTACCCTTTGAGTCCGTGCACGTGTCCCCCGGGTGGTGCGAAAGGAGTAACCCAAAGTAGTAAAAGAACATGTGCTAAGTTCGCCCGGAGTAGTACTACCACCATACATGGTAATCTGCCGCCAAGCAGTGATGCGCTCGTGTTGCTGTGTTGGGCAGTTTGCATAAGTTGGATAACCAGAGTGACTATTAATGAGCATAAATCGAGTGAAATATTACGTTCGAGATGAACTGTTCCTTCTTGAAACTTATTGGGATTTAGTACTCTTTTCACAGTGTCTTTTAATTCCTCCAATAAGTGAACTGTTCCACCACCACCGCACAACTTCTTGCAGAACTTAAATGATAACTTGAAAACTTTAAGTGTACTTCCACTGACTTATCTAGTGAATTGCCAAATTTCTACCTGTATCGTAAATTTATATTTCTTATTATGCTTACTAAAGCTTAAAAAAGCATTGAAAGAAGTACTATTTAGTCAGCAGTGTTATCTATCAAAGGGAAAAGCAGTCTCGTCAACAAAGACATTATCGTGTTGGAAATGACTCGCCGTGAAAGTATCCTAACCTTTGACAGTTCATGTTGAGCGCGGTACAATTTACAATAGACGTTATTCATCGAAGTCTGCAAACTGCGGTTTATTTCTCAAATCAGCTACCTCTATAAGCCTCTTATAGCAATCGAACATTTTTCTTCTACAAAATCACTGTAGAAAACACGCATTTCTATTTTATTGATTTTTTATTACACTGGCTGCTCTGAGACTGGCGATGCGATCAAATGACAATTGAATGTTACAGCAACGAACGAAACTGCTATAACTATGAAATGCAGACATGGAACGAAAAATTTGGGTTCCGAGGCAATTTTTCTATTTTTTATTAGCGACTTGCTGTTGCCCGTGACTTTGTCCGCGTGGAATTCGGTTTTATCACGCACCCCTATTTTACCCCTCAGAAAAGTAGCCTAGTTACTCCTTGTTACATCAGCTATCTGCTAGTGAAAGTCCCGTCAAAATCGATCCAGCCGGGACAAAAATTGAATAAAATATTGTTTTGGTATATGTACCATATGCACTTAGTAAAAAGCGGTTATTTTAATATTACAAACAGACACTCCAATTGTATTTATTTGTATAGATAATTTAGCAAACGGAAAACCCTGCATCTCTATGAGCAATTTAAAAGTAATTGAATATTACGTATAACTCAAAATTCTATGAAATACTCTTGTCTTTGAGATTTTCTGCATAGTTTAAATTTGCCCGGGCTGTAAATACTTTAGAGCGAGTACTTTAGAGAGAGAACTCCAATGGGTAAAGCGATAAAAACAAGTGGAGCCTGATTTTACTACAAATTACATTAGAAAAGACTAATGAAGATTATTCATTTGCAAATTCATACATGCTAATATTGAGTATTAAGTGTTAATCTGTTAAGTAACCGTAAACAAGCTAGCCGGACAGCTTTTCTGTATTTTAGTATTTTTTATTTTTATGTTGTATTTTTAGTAGTTCATTACGAGTGGTAACAGAAAATAAGGGCCTCGGTGCAGACTCGTGCAAGGCATATCTAGGCATATCTCATAAATGTTACTAATAGTTTAAGAGGGCTGCATTTCACAATCGTAAAATACTTCAACCAATTTAACAAAAAAAGGCCCTTGTTTCATTAATTATTTAAAACATGATTTTCGCATATTGTTTGTTGTTAAGGTGGACAGTTAATGTATTTTTATTTTCAATTTTCCCTGTGCACATACATCCGATAAAGATCAGATTTTGTTTTTTTTTGGTTGATCAATTTATGCCTTGCGACAAATAGACAGTAGTGCTCAATCTTAAATAAATGTTTACCTATTTTTTCCAATGCAGACAGCATCTGCGAAAAAGTGGCAAAAACATATATTTAATAAATAAATAAATATTGGTGGACATCTCACACAACGCCATCTAGCCCCAAACTACGCATAGCTTGTAATTTTGGAAACAGATAACTGATAGAATAATCGTACTGTTTTGTAAACACATACATAAAAATACATATTAACACAGAACAAACATCTATGTCCGTCACTCAAATGTTTGTCCTAGATGGGAATCGAACCCACGAACTGCAGTGCAGAAGGCTGATTTACTACTTAGCTGTCAGACCAGTCAATCAGTACAAGTAGCAGCCACGTAACTACTAGTCAAGTAATCAAACTCACGAGAGATAGGAGTACATACTCGTTACTGTAACGGCAGCCAGCTACCGTTGTACTGCCACTAGTTTTTGCTAATAACGGTGCATGTCCGAGCCCGTCTGTAGTCGATATAAATTCAAACAGACCGGTCGCCGTAGATAAACACGTTATATATATATTTTTATGCCGTCAATGTTTACGGGGTATCTAACGGCTTCGATAATCTGTCAGCGAGAATGTCTGGAGTTTAGTTTTACTGGTGCTGGATACACTGAGTTATTGCGAGAGGTGCTGGTCATCAAAGTACAAGTAGTAGTAGTAGTTGATTAGAATGAAACTGAATTAACTGAAAAAATCTTTGATATCGGTGGCCACTGACTGTAAAGAAAACGTCTCGGGTTTCATTCGCCCACGTTCTTGCTATTTAATTATACCATTTAAATTGCTTCTCATTTAAATGAAAAAATAAATCGGATATAGTTAAAAGAAATAATCAGTTCCCATTAGGTATGAATATTTATCTATTTTTTTTTCTAAATATCTTATATAGGCATATATTCCGTTAATAATATCAACAAAATAAATGATTCTAAATCGCCAATATTACTTCAGTGTATTCATAATATGTTTAGACTACTAGATAGTGCGCGTTCAAATCTTTACCACCAAAAACTTGTTTGTCCTCACAACTGAAGAAAATCATTGTTAGAAACATGGCATCCCAAAAATGTGTTCCTAAGCAGGTAAGGCTAAGGTATGGCTTGATCCAATTTAAATAGAGACTTGAGGAACATATCCTCACAGCCTTTTCTGGCTACTCCATGTTCCTAGTAGTTGCAAAAGTATTTAGATTATACTATCACTATAAAAGGCCCACATCAACTCACAATTCTAACAAAAATAGAATTGATAGCATCATTATTGTTTGAATAGTACAGCCGGGGATATATACTAGTGTACACGTGAATCTTTCCCTACGTTGTCTCACGGTGAACGCATAATGATGGAACCGTTTTCAATTCCAAGTATTCCATTTTTCCAGATATTACGAGTTTAAACTTTATGCTAAGGTCACAAGGACTGAAACGAGGACTCTCGTTTTGTATGCATGATCACTAAATACATGCAAACTAGATAACGCAGGCAATCCTGCGGTATGAAAGGATTTTTGATACGATAGGATTTTTGTTGTGCGCGACAAAGAAAAAAAAACAAGAACCGTTTATATTTTTTCAACGTATCGCGAATTGTTGTCATAAACCAATATGTAAAGCGTGTCAGGCATTTTTTTTCCTTTCTATCCAACTGTACAGACTAGAATAAACCTACCCTGCTTCTATTGATATGATAAACTAGCTATTGCCCTCTACTTCGTCCGCGTGCAATTCGGTTATATCACGCACCCCTATTTTACCTCGCGGAAAAGTAGCCTAGGTTACCCCTTGTTTCATCAGCTATCTGCCAGTGAAAGTCCCGTTAAAATCGATCCAGCCGTTTTGGGGATTACCGGTACAAACAGACAGACAGACAGACAGACGAAAATTGTACAAAATGTTGTTTTGGTATATGTACCGTGTATACATCCATATGCACTTATTAAAAAGCGGTTATTTTCATATTCAAACAGACACTCCAATTTTATTTATTTGTATAGATAGATTGATCTTCGATCAATAAAACAAAGTATATTGCGTGCTGTTACTATCACAATAATAATTAGTGGTGTTATATGTTATTTGTCTATACATTTATCATGACCGGAAATCTAATTCCGATACTTATCCGTGACGGCTTCATACCAACTCATTGTAATTACTACATCGTGAGGAAACCGACATGTCCTAGAACTAAAAATTTGAAGACATGTGTTAAGTGCATGAAAAGAGCCTCTTTGAGGCGCACTTAAAATCCTTTCACCACACCGGTTCCAGAGAACCAGTGACTCGAATTTTGAAACAGCTCCGGCGTGTTCAGGCAGAGATTTACGTAAACGGGGGTCGGATGGATGGTTTTTAAGCACATATATTTAGAGCATCGAAAAAGAGCAACAATCCATGTTTTCCTAAGTGCTTTAAGTGGAATTCTAAAATAAATTGGAAACCCCTCTTGCGTTGATCGAAGTCATCGACATTCAAATTCTGAACATAAACTTGTCATTGGACGTGTACAGTTTACAAAACAAACGTTCATTGTTACAAGTCATTGTGACAATTTGCTTACTGGGTGTACATCAACATTCACTCGAATTATCCATAAGATACCCTTAGAAGCAGGCTCTAAAACGTTATTTCTATATCCATTGCACTTCATCCACTGAGTTGTACAATCTGTGCAGAAAGTAAACAGTGACACTTTATGAGCAGTAGAACTCACGCCAAGTTCGTCCAGGGAAGTACTGCCACGTAATTCGCGTTACTGTGCTACACGTCTCAGAGTTACGGGCACATACGATGCGACTTAGGTCTTGTTGTACGTAGTAGGGAAGGACACAAGTCGCATCGGTTGTTATGGGCCGAGCTTACCACTTAACACCAGATGGGCCGTCGGCTCGTTCCGTAACTGTATCATATAAAAATAAACACTAGTCACGGGTTCCATTCCCGTGGCACTTGTAGCCTTGAAATTTCAACACGTGTCGCCGACTGATGGGTGGCGCAATTGGAAGCACACGCAACGATGATGTTAGGGTTACAGGTTCAAGCCCCGTCCGTGAACAATATTTGGGGTGCAATTTAAATTGTAATGATCCCTTAATATTTGGTAACACTAATGAATAGCGTTATCTGTATGTATGACATCTGCATTAATAGTTTTAGTTGGTAACACAATGCGATTTGGTCCTTATCTGGGAAGGTTCCCAGGATGTATTATTTTTGTTATGTTCAGTGGTTACCGCTGAGACATCAGGTGGGACATCAGATGGCATAGAATTTGTGATTCAGTATTTCAATAATCAGATAATACTGATTCTTCAGTTATAATAAAACCATTTAAAATTAAATGTATAACTTGAAAGGTAGGATGTTCAATTGCATTTATATTTCTAATCAGACCTATATTATTATTACCTAGTATAGGTATATAGGTATTAGATTTTTCAAAGAGTGTTATTTATTTTTGTGCGCCTCTTTTAAATGTTGGTAAAGTATATAATATACCAATCTATTTTTTAAAGTATTTGTTCTAAAATATGGATTACTGATATGTCGGTATTATGAGGCCAATTAAAAGTTTTATTTGTATTCGCTTTGTGATTTCAAGGCCTGAAGTGTTGTGGTAAGTGAAAAAAAAAACTTGGCTGGTTTCCTGTTTATTGTGCTATTTGGGTTACATGGTTTGATTTCTCTAATATAAATGTACTACTGCGGTTGCAGGTGCTACGTTATTTTTATTTCTATACAGTTACGAGTATACACACTTTTCTTATTCATGTTTTTTTTTTGTTTTTTCATATGCTTTGCCTAACAAATACAAAACACAGATCAATGCAACATATTTAAAATTAACAAAAATTTATATATTTTAAATTGCCAGCCTAACTAAACTATTAAACGATCTATAAAATTACAATAAGTTAAGGAAAAACTGAGTTAAGCATCGAGATGAATAAAAAGTTAAAAGTTAATCATGGTCCATTTTAAAGCCGCATTCGTTTCGTGTTGGGGCAGAATCAGGGTCACCTTATTCGGACTCAGACTCGATGGTGTTCCAGAGGTCGTCGAATCGCTCCTTCCAGACCTTGACGTTGGGGGGGTCCTTGACGACGCACAGAGACTTCATGTCCGTTACGAGCTTGTTATTCGGGAACACCTGTTCCCCAGCAATCGCGCCCACTTCAGTGCGGCGTCTCTCTGAGCGGCGTTGCGGGTCCGACGCATCGATAATCACCATGCGGTGTTTCGGATTCACCTCCATGTCTGGGGCAATCCAACGCATCTCTACACCTGCAATAATATTAATTGTAACCATATTGAACTGCCCCGATAAAATGTATTGCGAGGCAATCGGGGGTGAGAAACCTATCTATTTTCACAATCGCTATGGAAAATTGGTAATTTCGCTACTGACCGCAATGCTTTTTAGCTGTCTTTGCGATGATTAATTATACTATAGGTCGAATGTAAATAAAGATAATTTACCTTTTTTCTTCATATTGTACGCGTTGTGCAGATGTTTCTTACGCTTCTTCCCAGAAAAAAGATCCGCGTACAGAATAAGACGGATCCTGAAACAAAACACAAAATATGTTTAAAATATGAAACATATTGAAAAATTATATAGAAATTTACATATACATTTAATTTGAAATATTAATAAATAACAAAATTTTATATTCTAAAATTTTAAAAATAATTACTTTGGGCTGCAAAACGATATAACCGACTTCGTCGTCAATGAACGAAAATAATTCCACATTATTTCGTACTTGGATGACATATTTTTCCACTTATTTTGATTTAATGACTTAACCATCTGAACTATTTTGATGAAATTTCTATGGAACTAGTCCGTTAAAATAAAATAAGAATTTTACAAATCGTTTTTAAGTGATGGAGATCTGAGGTAACAAAAGTTGAAAATTAAAGGAAATTTGGTTAAATGGTATGAAAATGATATATTGAATGTATTGTTTTACCTTACGCCCTTGCTATGCGCTTTCAACATGGCTCGCACGATCCGGGTGTGCAAGCACGAGAACAAAGCGATGTCCAGCGTGTAGTTTGCAGCCCTCACGTAGGTCAGGAAAGCTTTGATGCACTCCGTCTTGTCGGGGGAGTCTGTCGTCACCAGGTAGGAACGCCCGGCCTTCCTCGTGAGGAACACCGAGCATCCGGCTACAGGTCCGGCCGCAGCCTCCTCCCTGCCAGCAGGCGTGAAATGCCGGAGCATTTCACGGTTTCGCCTTGCGGGATACACACTTAAGCCGTTACGAACTGGGTAAAGAAACTCCCGACTCGGAGCGGGCGAAACTTGGAATGAAGTCTGTAGCCCCAGGATACTGTATTTATAGAGCCTCCCCATCCCCTAGATGTAACACCTACTTGTTGCGCAGCTTTGCCTGTGTGTCAGTGTCACACAGGTAAATCTCTGCGCAGAATTTGATTTAGGATTCAGGGACAAATTTATCCCGTATAAGGGTCAATTTCTGGATTATTGCTTTTCTTTGAAATTACATATTATTATAGTTATAAACAGTACTTACTAATAAATATGTCATTAAGTCCTCAAACTAATGACGCCTCGGTTAGGAAATCTCTCTTAAACACGACTGCCGAAAAACAGCTTTAGGTGTTCAGTAGCAAATATCTAACTTACATCAAATTAGTTTGTTAGATTGGATCCCTCTATGTACAGATAGTAAGCCTACGTCACTAGCAACATAGCTGTCACAGTTTCAAGTAGATATGTTATATTTTATATGGAATCTTAAGGCCAAGAATCGACTTGCACTTTCGGTATTTAAAGAAACAAATAACATGACGTACAGTTAAACTGACCTTGAAATATTTTAGACTTTCAGATGTTTATTTTACTCCAATTAAAATTAGAAGCTTTTACGAAACTTCGCTTGTATAGCGCCAAAGTTTCTAGGATACAACTTCAAACCTAAATCCCTACACTGACATTTGGTTTGATGCCAGATCAAATGTTGGGTATCATCAAATTATTTAGAATGACCCGACCGTCAAGGTTATAAGTAGTCATTTGAATTCAGTTTCATATTAAAGTATTGTGAAAGAGCGATCCCTCACATCAATGATTGAATAGAATGGGATGTTTAAGTCTTATTTTTAAATACATCTATTCTATCTATATACTTTTCATATGCCTTATTTGATCGTTTTCACCCTATTATTCATAATATACTGATATCTCACTGAAATAATTTATCTACTTTGAAGAATCTTTCCAGAAATTTCGTGGAATTTTTTGCCACCTGTTGGATTTAGATTTGTTTGTATTCATTATGTGTGAGAACAAAAGTTTATCTCTCTAAATATCTAACTATTTATCAAAACGACGCTCTAATAGAAAACAGCGTTATACCGAAATCCTGATTTTACATGCGAGCCAAAATCTCACGAATATCTGAAGAACTTTTTTTTTTATTAACGGTCACTAATAACTCTTTGACGAAAATTACCTTGACAAAGTAACGGGCTTTTGGAAAGAGCGGTTTTCAACTTGAAAAAATTGCAACACATAGATACCAAGGCATCACTTAGGTACCGACTTTGGCTTGGGGCTGTTACAGGAATTAGCCGGGCCAGGGCAGGCGGCTACGTTACTTCGACCCAGACGAAGAAGAATTGAATGACCTATGTGTTCATACAAGTACTTATGTTTTTTAAAGGCAAAGTTACAGCTAACATCAGGTTGGTAACAAATTATTGATCAGAAAAATGATACGATAATTAATTGAAGGTACTTTGTTTCGCTATAGGATTATTTCAAGTACCTACTGAGAAAATGATATTATACTCATATTTCTTTGTTATTTTTTTAGAATTAATCGGCTTACAATTAGCTTGTTATTCTTCGTTTTCACATCGCTGTAGATTCTGAGAGTTTACAAGGTTACCATGCACGGACACAAGAGAAACATCCTAAGCCCGAGAACATACTTTACACTCACCTCACACATATTAGCCCGCCGGAAATCAAACCGGGAACCCTTGCTTTGCAGGCAGGGGTACTACCAACTAAGCCAACGGATCCATCATTTGTCTAACACGTGTGCCTAAATTTTTACGCAAAAACTGTATTCAAGATGTTTGTAACAAATGTCACTGTGGGTGGTAGTTGCTATGCAAAGTTTATCAATTTTAAACTGGATATATTATTAACCTAGGGGATAAAATATGTGAGAGTGTAGTGGCTCAGTGGTGCAGACCCCAGTTTCAATCCGCATTTCGCACGTTCAAAAAGTGATGATATCGATATTCACACACGACTCACAACATTTCGTTCATAAAATTCATTCATCCTTGTCTCCCCAAAGATACAAATCTTGTGTCTCAGTTTACCGTTACCAAAGCTCAGAATGTGAACAAAAAGTGTTTTCTGTTCCCTTTTCAATATGGAATACTTATCAGACAAGTATTGTGTTGGTATAATGAGTATTTCTTACGTCTCGACTCATTTTTAATATTAAACTGGGAATAGATAACTGGTTCAATTTGTAATGCTGTGAAGTCAGACTTTTGGGAACGCGCAATGTAAAAAAAAATTACATTTAAGCCGCAAGACATAATATATTCTATGACTTAGTTACTTGACATAGTAATATATATATACTTGACACCCTGCCTTCCGCGCTGTAGGTTGTGGGTTCGATTCCCACCCAGGACAAAGATTTGTGAGACGAATATACATGTTTGTTCTGTGTTCTGGGTGTTGATATGTATTATACGTATGTATTTACAAAAAAGTATAATAAGTATTATATCAGTTGTCTGGTTCACATGATACAAGCTATGCTTAGCTTACTTTGGGGCTAGATGGCGCTGTGTGAAATGTCCACCAATATTTATTATTATTTAGGTACGAGAATACTTTATACTAATATAATATATAATATTTTTTGTGATCTTAACAAGGAAATATATAAAGAATGATAATCAATATAAGTTTATTTAAAATAATGTCAATGTAAAAATTATTTATATACCATCTATCATTCGGATCTATCAGCACGCATCGGCATTAAATCAAGTCTTAGCACAAACTAGATAGAATCCGTGACTGCGATTTCGAACTCTCCGTCAGAGAGAATCTATTAAATCGTTATCGAACTAATGGAGGGATTTGTGCGACTAGGTTCAGTAGAATGAGACTTTCTCTCTAGCATATATAATAGTAATAATAATAAAAGCCTTTATTTCAGACATGTTTCAAGGAACAATAATATAAACATTATATCTATGCAATAAACACTGAGTTTCTGTTGTTATTTTTTTTTTGTTGTCCTTTTTATTTGTTTATCTTATTTAGTTTAATTTCTCATCTACGCCGTGTCTGTATGCCTTTTATAGGCAAAGGCCTCCCCCAACTTCTTCCACTTTCCTCTATCTTTGGCTATTGTTGTCCACACTCCACCTGCTGTAGTTTTTATTTAATCTACATCTACTAGCATATATAATCTAAGCATAATTAATCTGTTCTAGCATATATAATCAGGTCTGATTTGGTGTACATTGTCCACCGTGCAAGTGGAGATACATGATTAATCATGGCTTAACCTAATCATGTTTGCAAGAACAGTCAATAGGTACGCCGATTTACATCATAATTCTTTTTTCCGATTCGCGACATAAATATTGGTGGATGTTTCACACCGTGTCGTCTATTCTCAAATTAGTAAAGCTTGTGTGCTATGTGAATCACATAACTGATTTATACTTTTTGTAAATACATACTTATATATATGTATTTAATGTAGTGTCTGTTTGCAATGTCAAAATAACAGCTTTTTGAATGCAGACCTATGTATAATATGTACGGTAGTTATAACAAAAAATCTGTTTTTAAATTTTTTGTCTGCCTTTGCGTCTAACTTTCACTGGCAGATAGCTGACGATATAAAGAGTAACTATGTCTACATTTCGTGCGGTAAAATAGGGGTGCGTGGTAAAACCGAATTCCACGAGGATAAAGTCGCGTGCAACAGTTGTAATATATACTACTACTGTACTGTTGTAAGCAGTAATATATAATAACACCGTGATACCTATCAAACATCAGAGTTCATCACGCAAATGTTTGCCCTGGGAATCGAATCTATGACTTACAGCGCTGAAAGCAGTAGGCAGTAGAAGACTACTAAATGAACTGTGAGGCCAAATGCACGTATTTTCCACCTCTTGAAGCAAACGTTCTAAGGCTACGGTAAAAGCAACAGGTACAGTGGGTTTCAACAAGTAGTTCAGTAGGATTCAACTGGTACAGTAGGTTTCAACAGGTGGGCATCCTCTCTTCGGTTATATTAGTGGAAATCGAACCGCTATCGGTAATTTCAGTCTATCTATCTATTCGAGTCACTAGTTCTCTCAAACTAGTGTGGTGAAAGGATTTTAGTGAGCCTCGAAGAGGCTCCTTTCGTGCACATGACGCTTGTCTTCGATTTCCGTTCTGGACATGTCGGTTTCCTCACGATGTTTTCCTTCACCGTTTTGAGAACGTGCTATTAAGCACATAAATATTTCAATCGAAAAAATCATAGGTGCACGTCGGGATCTGAACCGGTGACCTCCTGATTGAAACTCGTGATCAGTACCACTAGACCGCCACGCTCTCGATAATTTCAGTGCCCAGTTTGAATGCTTACTGCCTGAAAGAAAGCTTTTATATTTAAGTAAGTTCAAAATATAAATAATGGTGGACATTTGACACAGAGCCATCTAGCCCCAAAATAATCATAGCTGGTATAATACTCGTACGATATTTTTGTAAGTTAACATCCAGACAGAGGACATAATTATGTTCATGAATTTATCCTTGGTGGGAATCAAACCCACGAACTAGGCAGATTACTCCATTGAACTGTGCAGCCAGTCAAGATTTTGGCCTATATTTCGTCGCTTAGTACAGTATTTGATAATGAAGCGGTATCTGATGAAATTTTTTATTGTTAAGATAACACTTAAACTTATCTGAAATAACACTTAAACTAATTATTACAAATAAATAAAATTGGAGTGTCTGTTTGTAATATTAAAATAACCGTATTTTCCTACTTAGTAAAAAGCGGTTATTGTAATGTTGCGGTATATATATCCATATATATATACAAGGTACATGTTCCGTACGAGAAACGGCATCGCCTTAGGTTTAAGATAGTTAAAAATGTATAAGTTAGAAATAGCATCATAGAAGACAATAGAATAGTTCTAAGTAAGATCTTTTGTTATAACACCTGGTGTTTACGTGTGAAAATAGTAATAGTTAAATCTCCTTCTTAGAATAAATACTAAAAGATAAGCCGCAGCATTGTCGTACCGCTCCCATTGGCAGCTGCGGCACAAGCCGGTTATAGTTAAATAGAATTAAATAGAATTGAATAGTACAATAAATGAAACTGGAAAGGGGTTCGGAAATATCTTTGTGACGAGTGGTATAAATATAACGCCATTTCGGGCGTAAGTTGTAGTTGGTTCATAGTCGCGTAACAGTTCACACGTATAGTTCACGTAGTTGGTTAATAGTCGCGTAACAGTTCATACGTATAGTTCACGCAGTTCGTTAGTAGTCGCGCTATAGGCGACACGCGTTCCGTAAATAGTCACGTAACAGTTCTTCGCAACCAGTGCGTTAATAGTCCAGCGTCAAGTCGAGCAATAGTCGACACGTTGGCTTAAATAGTAGTGCGCTAATCGCGGAATAATAGAAATAGATAGCAGATCGGCAGTACCACTCGGAACAACCGGAACCCAACCCTCCAGTATAGAAACACCATCTGAAGTTTTCTTAACAGAATCCCAGTAATAGCGTGTACAGACCCCTCGCACCGGCGGAATAACAACAGCAACATACAGTCCACTACCACCTTATAGAGCCCGGTCGAGCCGTCCCGTACATTTTGGTCCTTCGAGCCGGATATTTTGGTCCTTCGAGCCGGATATTTTGGTCCTTCGAGCCGGATATTTTGGTCCTTCGAACCGGATATTTTGGTCCTTCGAGCCGGATACTGGAAGACAGAAGATGGTTATCACGAGATCAGGAGGAGGGAACAGGCCTGCGAGCACATCTCGTACCGAACCTTCGAATACCTCCAACACCACCGCAGCGCCTACCACCACAGCTCCAGTGATTACGACGGCACACGCTCCGTCAACATACATGGAGCCGTTAATAGCCACGCCACGCACCCATTCTGTGGCGCATTCACCACCGAAAACCAGACCATTGGCTGACACAGTGTTTGCAAGGCGCGCCTCACCGACGTTAGAATCTGTGTTCGGGAAGCGCGTTCCTGCCGACTTCACGGCTTCTTCAGCCAGCAGGAAGACCCTACATGGAATGACGAGTTTCTTCGTGCCGGCAAGTGATGCTGTCGCTGCCTCATCAAGTGGCGGAGCTAGAACAGAAAGCACAATAATAGCGACAAGCCAAATAGCGAGTGATTCGATGGAGTCGAATGTCACCGAAGTCACCGGCAGGAGGGACCAGAGAGATCCCGATAGAGAAACGTCGTTGCACAACGAGCACACTACGACCACCAAGCCTACGTCGACGACTTCAGCAAAGGCAAGAAATAATAGAATAGCAAATGCCCGACTAAAATTGCTGAAAATCCAGAAGGAAATAGCGGCCGTCGAACTTGAGCTCATGGAGGAGTCTGAGAACGACGATGAAATAGTAATCTCTGGCCCTGAAAACACGTCAATGATATCCGATTGGGTGAAAAACACAACCAGAGTGTTAGATATAGCAAACGAATCACAACGAAAAGAGAGGGAAACAATACCCTCCGTGCTACCAACGGAGGAACAACGGACGGAGCTGCCCACTGAAGATAGACCGGCACCGCGCCCTGCACCCGCTGCGGTTCCTGCAGTCCTTATAAAAACAGAACAGGAATTGCCAGCAGCGAACGAGGAGCGCGGACCGACGAATAGCAAATTCGTAGATGGACCTGGACTCAATAGTTTTAATGTGCCCAGACCCAATAACGGATATGAACTTCCAGTGTTAAATAGAACCAACATGAAAAATAGTGATTTTGGAGACAATAGTGCATCTGCAAACAATAGCGCGTATGCCAAAAATATTGGAAACGTGAACAATAGTGCCTTCGCAAACAATAGTGCCTCGGCAAACAATAGTGCCTTGGCAAACAATAGTGCCTTGGCAAACAATAGTGCCATGGTAAACAATAGTGCCCTGGCAAACAACAGTGCCAGAGTGAACAATAGTGCGATAGTGAACCAGATTGTGGGCCAGCCTGGAGGACCTACGAAACCTGAAAACACTTGTTGGGAGGAACCAAGGTATAGATGGTACGATTTTGGCACGGAGCAACCGGCGGGAGAGCCTGATCTTCTGAAACTCTCTCGTTTCCTGGATAGAGGAGCAAGCAGATGCGGTCGCTACGCAGAGCCAGAAATAGTCCCACGTTCAGAAATCGACAATAGAACTAACTTCAAGGACAGAAGTTATGCTGCGAGGGTAGAGGAGAAAAAAGGGAAAGTTTGCCTGATTTGCAATAGTGAAAACCATCTCACAACGGTTTGTAATAGGTTCACGAAGGCAGAAATTCCGGATAGATGGGATATAGCGAAGAAGCATAGATTGTGTTTCAGATGCCTACGACTGAAAACGAAAAATCACACGTGTAAGACGAGAGGCGATGGAATAGTACGCGTAGTAAACATTCGTACCCCAGGCGGCGTGCTGAAACGACCTACACGAAAAATAGTAATTCTATCCACCGAATCGGACCCGGCGTACTCCACACCATAGGTTGCAATGCCAGTAGGCATTGCACGGCGGGAGAGATGTTCCGTACGAGAAACGGCATCGCCTTAGGTTTAAGATAGTTAAAAATGTATAAGTTAGAAATAGCATCATAGAAGACAATAGAATAGTTCTAAGTAAGATCTTTTGTTATAACACCTGGTGTTTACGTGTGAAAATAGTAATAGTTAAATCTCCTTCTTAGAATAAATACTAAAAGATAAGCCGCAGCATTGTCGTACCGCTCCCATTGGCAGCTGCGGCACAAGCCGGTTATAGTTAAATAGAATTAAATAGAATTGAATAGTACAATAAATGAAACTGGAAAGGGGTTCGGAAATATCTTTGTGACGAGTGGTATAAATATAACGCCATTTCGGGCGTAAGTTGTAGTTGGTTCATAGTCGCGTAACAGTTCACACGTATAGTTCACGTAGTTGGTTAATAGTCGCGTAACAGTTCATACGTATAGTTCACGCAGTTCGTTAGTAGTCGCGCTATAGGCGACACGCGTTCCGTAAATAGTCACGTAACAGTTCTTCGCAACCAGTGCGTTAATAGTCCAGCGTCAAGTCGAGCAATAGTCGACACGTTGGCTTAAATAGTAGTGCGCTAATCGCGGAATAATAGAAATAGATAGCAGATCGGCAGTACCACTCGGAACAACCGGAACCCAACCCTCCAGTATAGAAACACCATCTGAAGTTTTCTTAACAGAATCCCAGTAATAGCGTGTACAGACCCCTCGCACCGGCGGAATAACAACAGCAACATACAGTCCACTACCACCTTATAGAGCCCGGTCGAGCCGTCCCGTACAGTACACATACCAAAACAATTTTTTTTACAATTTTTTCTTTCTTTCTGTTTGTTCCGGCTAATCTCTGAAATGGCTGGACCGATTTTGACGGGACTTTCACTGGCAGATAGCTGATGTAACAAGGAGTAACTCAAGCTACTTTTCCGAGGGTTAAAATAGGGGTGCGTGATAAAACCGAATTCCACGCGAAAAAGTGCGATGCATGCGACAAAGTCGCGGGCAACAGCTAGTCTGAAATAAAATACTGCTCATAAACCTGGTTCTTAGGATACGTCGCGTTGCCATAGCCTACTTGCTACTTAGTTTACGGTATAGTCCTTTTCACATGCTTCAAACTACAGCGTAGAATTGATCTATTAATCTGCTAGCCCAACCGATTCGATTGTCAACCTTATCACGTAGAGCATAGAGAGTAGTTTGGCAGTTAGAGGCAGAACGATGAAATTTAAGCACGTGTGATACATAATTTAACTGTTACAAGTGTACTCTTTGGAATTTTAAAAACGGTTATAGTAGTTCGATGGGCGACAGTTAAGCGATGAATGATTATTAGATATGGCATTTGTGTTTAGAGGGCAAGTCAAACAGTTTAGCAGTGGATAAGAATGTCACTGGCCTGCATTTCACGAAAAGAAATCCTTCTAATAAACTCCTTACCCTGACTTGTTTTTTTTACATGAGTGGCGAGCAAAACAGCTCCATCGAATGCGGCATTTTTGGTATATCCTTAAGCTTATATATTTGGTATAAGCAGGTATTCCTTCTTTCACTCCAAAAGAGTGCAAAGGGTTGACGTAGTTTAAAAATTATTTGCAAGTGACGTAGGCCACTTAATATCCCGAAACAATGAGACAAGATTACAGTGAGATAGATCCGGACGAAACGTGAACCTAGTGATCAATCCATTATTTGTGAGTTGAAATTGAAGACTAGAGCATAGCTTTCTACATCATCTATTGTGTAATTTTGGATAAACTAACCTAACCGATAGCAAGAAGTAAACTTTTTACACAGCGCCATATAGCCCCTAACTAAGCATAGCTTTTAGGTACTAAGGGATCCAGACAAATATATTCTAACTATATAACCCTAATAACTATTACTAAAACCTAAATTAGTAATCTAAAACTAAAAATTTGTAGATAACTATACTCATATTGATTTCGAATATTATTAAAATAAGAACAAAATGCACTTTGTAATGTGAATTCGTTACCTTTTTCGCACGTATTATTCACACAATAGAACTCGTGACAAGTCCTTGAAAGTACTGTCACTATATCAATTTGAGCTTTCAAGTAAAGCATACTCATTAATTTGTACTTGAAGGTTGTGGTTGCCATTGCAGGCACACGAAACATTCCTTCACGTTTCAAAGTTATGGGCACAATCCAATGCGACTTGGGTCTTCCTACGCTTAGGATGGGGTGGGCCAAAACTCATTGCTTATGTTATACCACCCACTCACAGCGAACACTCCCTTGTAGTGCTTGTAGCGCTACGTATAATATATCCAATGACGTAATGACTGCAAACTGGTTCTAAAAATATATAAATAAAATAATAAAAAAATAAATTTGTTTATTTTGTTATGTAAGTCTAAGACTATTAATCTCATGATTAGGCTCTTGGCGTTCTAAATTCATCTAGGTGTGGTGTGATTAATTAGTCACTTAATTTTCATCAGACTTATTCTCCATTAGTGAATAAAAATCTCCCGGATGCACGAGTTTACATACCAAGCGTCGTTTACAAACAACGGCCCATACCGAAATCCAAGTTTATAAATAATATTATGACAGTTCCACTAATAGGTATACAATTTTTAGTTTTATTTTTGTCGTGCTAACTACCAAAAGAATTACGATTCTGAAATAATTAATTAATATAAAAGTTTAAACAATGCATACAGATAGAAAATAAAATTATAGTTATTAATGTATTCCCTTGTCCATTACGCTGGACCTTGTAAAGCTTAGATTTAATTGGCCGTATATTCTTTTCTTTAATTTATTTCCTTAATAGATCTGCTTATATATAAAACTTCCTTTTGGCAAAATGATAATAATATAATATTAATCAATGAATATACAACTATAATCATTTCTTACGAAACCAACTAACTTTATGCTAATGATGTTCGGTGGGAAGTGGTCATTTCGTAGAGTTATTCATTCATAAGTTTGAAAGGCTTTCGGAGACACACCCACACAGTTGCGTACGCGCACTCACACGTTCAAACATCGAAAGGTTCGTGGTGGGGGTGACTGTGTGAACCAGAGCTCACTGCATGTTTACCTACTGCGTTCAAAGCGCCTTGATACTTGCCAAACATTGCACACCTATTTCTGTCAATATGACAATTCTTATACATTACATTGTAAAGTAATAAATAAAAAATAAAATACTAATATGTGGCATATCTCTAAATAGTATAAAATTAAGTATATCTGTCTCGCTCTGTTTCTCTGCTTACTTCTTCTAAGCTACAACAGATTTTGATACGGTTTTGACTAATAAAAAAAAAGATAAACGAGGAAGATTTGTATTTTTTGACCATTTCTGCCGCCAATCAATAATGCATTCGCGTCATTCTGTTCCGGTTTAAAATATAGTTGCCAGTGAAATTACAGGTGCAGAGATATTCCACGTTCACGTCTTAATATTACGGGTGCATACGATGTGACTTAGGTCTTGTCATAAGTAAGGGAGGACAATAGTATTGTTTGTAATGGACAGATGTTACCATCGACATCAAGTGGAACATATTGCTCGTTTCGCATAGAAAATATATAACTGGTAAATGTTTTATTCGAAGTGGGGAACTATGATGGTATTAAGTCAAAAAACGGCTAATTATTACTTTCTTGCAAAGCTCGTTCCTCATATTGTTAATTAGTAAAATATACCCATGTGTAGTACAGGACAGGTAAATATATTAGTTTGAGTAATCAGAAAAATAAAGGTAGAAAATAATTCCCGGTAAGCTGTTTATAACTATATGCTAATTAATAATCTGTACTTCTTAATTACGAAATAATATTTGGCATCACTACCTTGAACACTGATTATGAGATATAATTATACATACACAACAAAATTAATTTTGGATTACGCACCTTCCTCAATATCAGTTTGATGTGACAAGTTTCCATATAAAAGTTTTCATTTTCTTATATTTATAACATTTATACACATCCCCTTCGAGCTGCCTTCCAGCTTCTACTGCACCAGACATATTCGTAAACTTATACATATTTCATTCAGTAGACATACATGTCACTATCTTAAACGGGGATCACTGGTCCAAATCGTGATCCACACAATGGGTTTTTCAACTAAAAACATTTACTTACACTGTACCACACCGGTGAAGAATCTTGAGGAAATCGTATGTCTAATATAGATATAATGAAAAATTGGAAGACATTTGTCAAGCGCACGTAAGTGTGCGCTTGACAAACTTAGGTAAAAACTTAGGATCGGCATCTTAATGCCGATCCTAAATATGAACCCATCATGCCGGTAGTGGTGCTGGTTTTCAGGCGGAGCCTATATCTATGTATTAGTAGTGCGACCAGATACAGAAGAAACAACTAGGTTTGTCACTCAAATGTTTGTCATGGGTGAGAATTTAACCCACTACCTACAGACTTACTGATACAGACTACAGATTAACTGAGCTGTGTGGCTAGTCAAAAAAATGTTTAATACAATTTGCATATTGTTGTGTACGTCTTCTTTTTTATATAATCTCCATTTGTTATCGAAACGTACTAAAATAACGACTATATTTTTATTTCAGGTAAGCATCAGTTCATAGTGACCCGTATCCTGATTTCAAATTAACATAAACGTAAGTCCTGCTGTATTATGTGTATTATGCTAATATATATACTATAATTCGCACGACATTAGTTGAAAGTATCAAATTGTGTTGGTCGCAATGCGCACGATCATCTCATCTCACGCGAGATCGCAGGTCACCCAATACCCGCACAGATGCTTCACACAGACACGAAAAAAAGTTTTTTTTTCTGTAGCACAGCATCGAGCACATGTTCCTATACAACGTATGGCATGGAAGGATGTCCGATCTTTTTCATAGTTCTGATGATTTCGGTCTGCCAAAGCAGGTAAGTTCAGAATCTTTCTTTGAAGATGATTTTGTTTATAGTTCGTGTAATATTTTGAAATATGTGAGGTTTATCTTTTCTTTATTGAGGTGGATTGTGTCGTTTTCAAGTTAAATTGATATTTTAAGTAAATCTGATAAAGTTATCACTTAAGTTTGGCTTGTTTTATCAACAGGTATTCAATACTGTAGTAAAGAAAATTTTGTTTAAAAATTAAGTCCAAGTAAGCACCTGTTTTTAGCACGGCCTCGCTGGTTACTCCGATGACATAAGATTTCTTCTGATTGTTGGATATTAGGACTTAATAGTTTACAGGGATATTTTTTCTGCTTAGTATCTTAAGGGATTTAGCTAGAAATTGTTTATTGGAAAAAAATTCTTTAACAATATCACAAGTACCTACCGCTGGTGAAATTGAAAAATAAAAAACAATTTAATTAATGATACTATAATATCTTTAAATTGTTTAGTCGGCAAACCAGTTCCGTTGCATTTACGTTAGTTAGGTTCACATGAATGAGCGGGTCCGAATTAATGAAAATAAAACTCAAGCGACAGAAACATAACGACAGCCTGTTTTATTTGTGCAAAAACCTGTTTGACGTAAAAGAAAGAGACTGCTCATATGGACACACCAAGGAGAGAAAAAGACAATGACTAATTTGCGTTTGCAACGTTAAAACATGATTTGCCTGCCGTGTGCTTTTACCGATATATCTTTTTGAAATTCAATTCAAGACATTTTATACATATAGAATTCTAGAACCTTGAACGCTATAGTAATCTAATATGAAAATAACTGTGCCTTGTGTCTTGCCTTCCCAAAAGGTATTACAAAAAATGCCCTGTTTGTAAACATCCCTATAATTTTGAAAAAAAAAACTCATACTAAAAACAACATTTCCAAGATTTCACTGACATTGATTGGAAAATAATTTATTTTCGCATAGTAACCATGTCAGAAATATCTAAACTTGTGTAGTCCCATAAGCTACACCTACTCGAGACTTTAATCACAAATTATATCATTAACTAGCTGTTGCCCGCGACTTCGTCCGCGTGGATTTCGGTTTTATCACGCACCTAGGGGTGCGTTTTACCCCTCGGAAAAGTAGCCTGTAACTTAGACTACTCCGAGATTAGCCGGAACAAACAGACAGACAGACAAAAATTTTTAATAATGTTGTTTTGGTATATGTACCGTGTTACATCCATCCATATGCACTTAGTAATAAGCGGTTATTTTAATATGACAAATAGACACTCCAATTTCATTTATTTGTATAGATAATATTTATTGTGATATTCAATTATTGCTTGAAACAGAGGATATCTACATACACATACTCTCTACATCTACATATCTACAGTCGGATGGATGTGATAATGTGTTTATCCAGTTTAGTCGCGTTAATCAGTCAATTCTGTGCCCGTATCTGAATGTTCATTTAATTACAGCCCCAATGTCATGTGCCGACTATTGGGCGACGGCGTTCATATCAATTACTGTTACACAAATTGTAACAGCTGTGTGGTTACTCAGTGACGTGAAGTTGAGATTACAACGGTATTTTCAGCTCACAGGTCTCTCAAATTGGCAGCTAAATGTTTTGCCTCTTATGCTGGAAACTAGATAAGAGAATTACGTCATGGTAGTGTGGAATTTCAGATTAATGTGCTCAAACATTAGCGATATTCATATTAAGCGGGTGACATCTATAATAGTTAGGCACAGCTGATAACTGGACGTTCAATCTGCCATCAGTTCAATCCGTAATCTTAGTATGATTCATGCTAGACCAGATATATTGGATCACAAAATATCTAGCAACTTTGTGTGAACAACAACGCTATCTAGCCCCAAACTAAGCTTAGGTTGTTATATGGGAACAGACAGATAGAATACAAATTTATGAGTTATATACAGAACAATGTATGTACTTCATACAAGTTATTTCATAACTTTACAGACCAGCTTGAAAACCAATTGGAGCGTTCTGCGAGGCATTGAAGAAACTTTACGTACACTCCTACCCATTTTAAAATGGAAAACATCAAAATTCCAGAACAAAGCCTCATCAAAGCGGGTTTAGTATTCATCTGATAGTCCATGTGAGATCGATAGTGCGGACACTTGTTGTCCAAACAAGTCACGTACAATTCTGTCACTGGTCACAATACCTTTAAAACTAAAAATGTGTGCAGTTTTTGCAAAAGCTTTTGATACAGGTTCGCCGATACAGGAAACCAATTGGTCTGTTTTTAAGGCGCCCCAAGTACATACATATATACATACTAGCTGTTGCCCGCAACTTTGTCCGCGTGGAATTCGGTTTTATCACGCACCTCTACTTTACCCCTCGGAAATGTAGCCTAAGTTACTCCTTGTTACATCAGCTATCTGCCAGTGAAAGTCCCGTCAAAATCGGCCATTTCAGAGATTAGCCGAGACAGACAGACAAAAATTGTAAAAAATTCTATTTTGGTATATGTACCGTGTATACATCCATATGCACGTAGTAAAAAGCGGTTATTTTAATATTACAAGAAGACACTCCAATTTTATTTATTTGTTTAAATATACATAAATGTGGATTTGTGCCGCATTCTTTTAATCAATTCCTTTCACTTTCATGTAAAGTAGGTGGGTACTAATAGGGATAATGTTAATTAGGGGCAGTATTTCCTGTGATTCTTTTACTGTGATAATCTTGTGTTGTATAAAAACAGTTTTTAATATATTGTCCGTATTGAGTTTGGTCTCGTATTCTTGGTTAGAAGCAACAGGCAGGCTCACTCTGAAGATACTTTATACTCTGAAACTCGGAAAAACGAAATTCCTCTTCTTATATGCCATGAGTTATACGAACAACGGTGGGCATAGTAACCTGCTTACAGATGTTATCTATAACATCGCAAATGTTTATATGACTTACCGAAAGTTCATGAGATACTTGCTCATATGATTGCGAACAACTTTTCAAATCTAATTTGACAGGCTACAAAATTTAAAATGATTACTTGTATTAATTATTTACGCTGGACGATGTTAAAGTTTCCTGTCTGCAGATATGTATTCTTTTTTTATGGGCACACGCTGATGGCCCACCTGACGTGGCTACCGTCGCCTTTATTTCAAGCGTTAGGCGAAAAAAATAATTATATATAGATGACAAGCAAATGTCAAATCCAGTATATTAATTACAATTTCACTACATTGTCGCGCAGTAACGCGTTTAACACTCAAAAGTTATGACAAAGTATGAATAACAACAGTACATTAATCTGTAGACAATATTATGAATTTCACATCAAATATTCATAAGATAGTGCCCATGATGTAAACAAGAAGTTCAAACAGCCTTTGTTAAAACGTGACAGGACTAGGATTGAGAGAATTCGGAAGCTTGTTGTGATGCAGTTGAGCTGGGAAATTGCAATTATTTATAGACAAAATAGACAAGAACAGTCAATATTTTTAATTAACCACTTTTCTCATAGGAATAGTGGTGTCATAAACACGCCACGAACACTTTCAAAGATAACGTGTTTTATTTTAGAGCTCAGATATATCTGCAGTTTAATTTGATACTTTTTAAAGATAATCTATTATTAAATGGATTTCTTACGAGTACAATCGATCTATGACAGCGACAGAATCTACCTAAAAAGCAATAATAACAGGATTTTTTATATTTTTTACTGCACTCGCAATTATTATTTATTGTCCTGGTAATATTGAAGTGGTTGTTACCAAGGTATAATTTTTAGGAGTAATGAAAATCAACCCTATTTAATTTCATTGATTCAAGCATTTTCAATCACATTTTTGTACGTTACGGTTTCTAGACTGAATTAATTTTCTGTTGTACCTACATCAGGACGCGTTACTGTCAAAATTGGTGCCGGTCGAAAGTTTTGGCAGTTAGTGAAACTTGGCAATTAGCCGGTATCATTATGGCACAATCCGTTTAGAAATAAGTTTGTCTCCAACTCCGACCAACCCAGCGTGTTCGCTCTAGACTTCGTGTAGTGTGTTACTTTAGATGTATATAGAATTTCAATGTAGCTTTTCCCTGAGTGCACTTTCTGCTGTGCAGTAAATCTCTAATGAAAGATAATTTTATGAGTCATAACATACATGCCCTCCGTTCCTATGGGATTTGTCAATTTTGAAGTTCATTGCTGTAGTACTTATAGCGCATGATAAATGGGAAGATACTAATATATATTGGTGCTTTGCAGTCAGCTCAGAGGCAGCTCTAGCAGTTGCAAGAACTTAAATACGTGCAAGTTATACATCCCAACAAGATGGTATGAGAGAGTGGATCTCACGTTCGCTAGGGCAACGGCCCGGCTGCGTCGGCGCAATTTCATGCATCACTTGACAGATATTTGATTACAGGCCTTAGACCTACCGCCGAGCGCGCGTGTACGCGTGTACGCTACCTTTGACTGCTTAAGCTACAAAGAGAGTGAGGTGGCTCTCAGAACTTGAAGTTTCAATCCGGAGGTAGTCGGTTCAAATCTATACTTGAACCAACGACATCTTTGCTTGAAATACTTATGTGCGCAGTACTACGCTCTAAAAAAGTCTTGAGAAAAGCGGCATTCCTTATAACCAAACATTTCAAGACCAGTGCACGTAAGGAGCCTCTTTATGGCACACTTTCACTACACGAGTTAAATAAATGAATAATAATAAATACAAACAATATCTTTGGCTTTGAATACCGTGTCAACTTGGACTACACAGCTTCAGATGGAAGTAGGTAACTGCTTTCTGCCCTGTAGGTCGTTGGTTCGATCCCACCCAGGACAAACATTTATGTGAGGAACATTTTTTTTTTTCTGTGTTTGGGTGATATTTAAAAAAAATGTTGTTTATCTAGGCCCCATTGTACAAGCTATGCTTAGTTTGGCGCTAGATGGCGCTGGAAAGAAAGGTTCTCCAGCAATAGTATTTAATTGGAAATATATATATTTTTCTCTTCTTCAATATTTTCCCTATATGATCCATTCGCTCAGACCACACAAATTCCGCAATGTACATCGGACGAGCAGTTGGAGCATAAATAGCCCAGCGAAAGCAAGTTGTGCTAGAGAAGCTCAGTGATAACAAATGTTTGCGATCCTTGGATAGAAACCAATAAATACTTAGTGTGAAGCACGTATTTACTCCGGTACCTATATGTGGGTGTAATAACATCTACAGCGGTCAACCACTAATAAAATTTATATTAGTTTAACTATTTAGAGAAATAGAGAAAAATTAGAATAACAGCTGGTATCAACCAGGTTGTTACTAGAGGACAGGTTTGAATAAAAAATTGTAATAATAACAGAGGTAAGATGTAACATTAAAAATAGTTGCTTATTTTTTTGTAAATGATAAACCTTTCTTTCCTGTAAAGCGTCATCTACAAAATAGTAACGCATAATGATCTCGTACAGTGCCATCTAGTATCGCCACACTAAACTACATCACGAATGGGAGACTGCGCTGTCCATTTAATATATAGTTCTCATATTCTACGACAGGTGGCGCCCTGCCAAGTTTAGTTCTACCTAAATATGCAAGATGGCGCTACTAACATAGTGATGAATATTCTTTTGTAATGGTGTTGTGCTAATTGTATCGTACTGAACAATCTATTTGCTATTTTTAAATGTATTTCTGTATATCTATAAATTACCTACCTATGGGTAGGTAAAGAAAACTATAGCAAATGAAACGAATGATATAATGTATACTTATATTATTTGATTACCTTGAGGCATAGTTTACCATCACAGGTAGTTAAAAGAAATGGTGTTCACTATGAGAAACTACGCCGAAAATAATAATTTTTATATGAGTTATCATATGGTTACACGTAAGTTGTGAAGCAAATACTAATAAATATATATATACATATAAGTACCTACTTGTTACGAACTTAATATTCCAACATCTATTAGCAATACTGATCTGTGATAAGTGGGTGCAATGCAATAAAATCTACGGCTATGACATCATTTACAAACTTGCAGCTGTATCAGATGCTGTGCACACATTTCATATGAAACAATAAATCTTATTTCAATGGCATTAAAGTCTACTATTAGTTAATCGCGCGCGATGTAGCAGCCTTGCTAAATAAGGCATGGATCTATGTAACCAAAGGAAAGGATTTAGCGATCGCGTCACCTCTATAGAGTTACCCTATAAGGTTTGATTCAGTGTTGTTTATCACTTATTTGTTCTTAATTGTCCCCTGGATGTCCAACCGTTGTCGTAGCTACGAGAGACGACTGGGACATTTGAGAGGTCTGATCATCAAAATGTACTGCTGAAGATATCGTTTAGAAAGTTCAGTTTTTATAAAAGTCTCTGCAGGTCTACAAATCCCTGATGTGCCAAGCGCTCTTCTTTGCCAAAACTTAGCAAAGAACCTAGCGTACCTATACCTAGCCAGTTATAGGTACTAGCTGTTGCCCGCGACTTTGTCAGCCTCGAATTCGGTAAATCACGTACTATTTCACCCTTCGGAAAAGCTGCCTGAGTTACTCCTTAATAATATCTGCAGTGAAGCTCACGTCAAAATCAGTCCAGCCGTTTCGTAGATTAGGCGGAACAAACAGACAGACATATTTTATTTGTTATAAGTACCTTATTACTCTCATATGCATTTACTAAAAAGCTTTTAATTAACATTACAAACAGACGCGTTAATTTTATTTATATATTTCATATTATTTAGTGCTTAAAATAACTGATTACATTTCAAACACCGTTCTCACTATTGAATTTCCCTTATGTATTTTAAAAAGCCTATTTCTTGTACCTAATAGAATTATGTTGCTGTAACTACTCATGACGTTATCAATCTAAGTATACTGGTGGCCATTTCTAGTAACGACAATCACAAAATAGTTCAATTAACTTCTGATCTCGCGAGAGAGCGTTAGCTACTAATAACATTAAATTCAAAGGTAAACGGCACGTGTACCTCACTAGCGCCATCTCTGAATATTTTTTGTTTGGAGTACACTCCAAACAAAAAACAGTTAAATACCTGAAGTTTCCAATTTTCGTTACTTTAGTGTAACCATATAAAATGGTATCCGAAAGGATAATTATCGAATCATCTGCTGAAAGAATAGCAAGTTGGATAATTAGTAACGTGGTTAAGCAAATGCTGTGACGATCTGCGTAAACCACAGCTTTACAGCACTCCCGATACAAGCTCATCCAACGCGATGTTATCTCATAACATCGTATTGGCTAAATGAGGTAACGTTTTCGTGACACGTACTTACCTACTGGATAGTATAAGCCTTTCACTACTAGAGAGGTAATGGTAGCCCTTAGGACCGCGCGCCGGCGCGGGCGCGGCGCGGCGCGGGCGCAGCCTCCGAGCGAGGTAGTGGCAACATTGGAATGCCATAACTCAGGCATACCACCTTAACGGTAGGAGTGAGAGGAACGCAGCTATACACCAAACAGAGATGCCACTCCGACATGGTTGAACGACCGATCAAATAAGTTTTGTACGCGGCTATCGTATGCTATGTTGTTTCATCTAAACGTGTCGAGAGCATGCGCTCAACCCGATTTTCGAGATGGCACGCAATATTAACTTAATTTTGACTCTAAATGTCGTTTAGTTTTAGGCGAGGTACGTTTAAAATTGAATAATACATAAAACTGGTTCAATAAATCTTTTTTTGCCGTTATTATACGGCTTCCTTCGTGAATGCATTTTAATAAGTGCCAAATATAATAGGTTACATATGTAAATTCAATGACGGAAATGAAGTACTACTGTTCAAGTCACTGGTTCTCTCGAGCCAGTGTGGTGATAGGATTTTAAGCGCGCCTCGAAGAGGCTCCTTTCGTGCACTTGACACATGTCTTCGAATTGGAAATGAAGTAATTTTAAACTACTTAACTAAAGCTCGGAAGACAAAAAGAATAGGAAGTCTGACTTACGCATAATAACTCTATTTATTGCAATCTACAATATTAGGTAAAACAGCTTTTCCTGTCCTTCCACTATAATTTTGTCTCGTCTCCAAGAATCAACGTCGGGTTTAGTTTGAACTCTCGACGTGACGAAATAAAGCACCTTTCAGAGAATGACTCCTTCCTATCCAATTTACGATAGTTTTAGTAGTGACCACACAAGCGAATGTCGTGACAAAAGGGTCCGCTTTCGTGTTTTCTGTAAGAGGTAGTTTGACTGTAATTAATTTATTGTGTAGACACTAAATGCCACAAATGTGACTTTCCAGTTTGAACTAAATTCCTCCTCGCTAATACCCCTGGCGCACCCTACACTAGATTATAACGACACATACCTAATTACCTACTAGTACGGTAAAAACATTCAAATATTCGATTTTAATGTTCAACAGGAAAGATGCCCATATGCAATTATTTATTTCTTTCGTTGTTAAAAATAATCACATATAAACTGCCAAATTACTAGGAATCAATCTGAGTCATAGTTCAGTCGAGTATGAATGAATCAATCATTTCCGTTGTTTAGGCAGAGAACAGCGCTTAGCTCTGTCGAAATTAGCGTATAAATCAATTAAAACAAAATGTTTACTATAAAAATAAGAAAGGTTCATTCCCTCAACAATTCGCGTTTGCCAATGCTCCGAGCCTTCACGTAAAACTAAATGTATGTATTTAAGTTTTTTGCTTTCATTAAATTTATCTAACACAGAAGTATATATTAATTTACACCGCGACAGGAACTTTTCAGTTTAGGTTTAACTATAATATATAGTACAACTGGCTCGATAGATATCGCTCTGTTTCCCGGCAGGGATTTCAAAAAATATTGCTAATGTCAAAAATTATATACCTATATATATATATATATATATGATATATACAAACATATGTGTATATGATGATGTAGATTAATCAGTCAGGTTTAGATCTACAAACTGTAAACTTCCGAAGTGCCCTCCAAAACACGGACGTTCTCAGTTGTAAATGCCAGTAATGGTCAATTGCTTACCGTCGTGAATTTTCCTTATCCTACCTCATAGCAAAGATGCACTTAAATATAATTGTACAATCCACTCAATCTTCATGTCTGAAGGTGTCTGGCGCAATGCAATGAGGCTTTCCCCTTTAGTCTTCATATGCCTAAGGGCTGGACCTAACTTGTAACGCTTTCACATACATAAAATTACGCCCGTTTCCCAGAGAGGTAGGCAGAGATCATGATTTTCCACCTGCTGATCCTGAAATACCACTTCTGCTTCATCCATGCTTCTTCGTTTCAGAGTACTCTGGACCTGCCATTTTTCCAAAAGTCACCGATTTGATCTGAATACGTAAACAAGGTCTTTCCCTTCCATAGGTCCCATTCGCATTCACCTTATGCTCATGTTTCATCAATTTTCATTCATTCATCCTCTCTACATGTCCAAACTATCTAAGCATACGTCACCAACAGTTGGTAGTAACCCTGCGTTTTGCGCTGTGGGTCGTGGGTTCTGTTCCCACCCAGGAGAAACATTTGTGAGACGAACATAGATGTTTGTTCTGCGTCTGAGTATTAATATGTATGATATGTATGTATTTACAAAAAAGTACATGAGTATTATACAGTTGTCTGGTTCCCATGATACAAGCTATGCTTAGCTTACTTTGGGGCTAGATGGCGCTGGGTGAAATGTCCACCAATATATATTCACTATTATTTATTATTCCTTTCTCTGTGTTCATCACTACGTCTTCTTTCATTCTACAACGCTCTCTTATCATACATAATGCTGTGATGATCTTATTATACTTTTATTTTTCGCCCAAAACCTGTTGAACCAACACCTCATTCAACTACACTAAAAAAAATATGGCCCATTATTAGGCATCATAGAAACAAGTCGGTTGAATGATGTCCGAACAAAAACTGCCGCGGACCCACCTGACTACCGCCTAGCAATGTAAAACGCCATTATTTATTTGCGCGTCAAGACTTTCTCATTATCATGTGAAGAGCTAAATTTAGTCTGTTACGTCTCATGCGCCTGCTATTTCACCGGCACCCACTCCCTTCCACCGGAACACAGCAACACGAGTGCATCACTGCTTGGCGGCAGATTACCAGGTGTGGTAGCAGTACTTCTTCGGGCGAACTTAGCACAAGTTCTACTGTTACATCGGGTTGCTCCTTTTGCACCACCCGGGGGACACGTGTATGGATTCAAAGGGTAATCACATACGAACCCGAGCAAGGTTTCCCCCCCAAATCATAATAATAACTATAACCACCGATTTGTAATACGATGATTGTAAATGCTCTTTTGGTTCTTAAGGATAGATAGATAGATAGATAGATAGATAAGACGTTTATTTGTTTCCACAATCACACACGTACATTTAGTTGTTTATAAACAATAAAAGGAAAAAAGAAAAACATAATAAATATACACCTAACTTATACTAACATAACAAAAAAGACCATTAATATAGTTGCCTCCAAGAACGTAAAGTACATGTGTGTTGCAGATAAACAAATGGGTCATAGCTCAGTGGCACCAGTAAGGCTTAGACGTATTCCATCAAAGCTTCTGCAATATAGAAGAATCAGAATTTATATTTGTTTCAAATCTCATTTGAGAAGTATGAATGTGTAATTCAAATAAATTTTATTTTTCACCAGTCACTTTTTCGAATTATCATAATTTAAAACTAATAGTTTCCTTAACTCATTTGGGAGTAGGTATGCTTCCACGGACACCCAGTTTTGATCTTAGGTGGGGGGAAAAACTGCAATTAGTGTTAAGTTTTCTGACAATAAACATTACACCATACTTATTGGTTTCTAGGCAGTGGATATAAACGGAACCCAGCGCAGTTCAATGTTGGCTCGTGCCCACAAAAATCACTGACGGGTTCTGTCAAAGAAACATGTATGTCAATCCGATCCGAGCATCTTGTTTCAACCGTGTTTCAACGGTCGACCTTCGTTCGCCATCGAGGTCGACACAAAAAGACGAACGAGGGCTTCAAAAATAATAAAAAACAACGCGTGCGCGCTGCCTGGGCCCTACCAATTTGTAGTAAAATAAGACTAGCTTTCGCCCGCGGCTTGTCTCGGAATCGGTGTTCATAATATGGAGGCAATTCGCTGGTTTTGCAGGGACGTGCTAGCTGGTTGATTGTAAGATAGGAGTGGTGTAATTTGTAATTTTATATTCAGTCAGTTAAATAAAACGTAATGATCCATTCTGAATAATTATTTCATCACAATTCCACTAATACATAATACATTTAAATATAAAAATGGACGTCGAACATGTATGTAACCTCTTGTTTCTAAAGGTGGTTACCATTGCCATGAAAATTATGAACCATGGAATTAAATAAGTGTTTTTTCATGGAGTAAGATTTACTATCCATTTTACGTAAAATAATATTCAGCTTCTTTTATTTCTGTACCATGCGTGCGAAGCCTCGGGCAGCAGCTAGTACTACCTATATATATTTCCTTGTACTACACAATGACTTCTGGTATATTGAGCAGCTGGTATCTATACCTGTCACAACCAGATGATTCAATTATCTAGTATGCTTGTAGATGCAAGTAGGTGACAATTACCTTAATTTCATAAGACTCAATTTCTTACACATTTCTTGAGGATCGTGTAAAAATATGGCTCTTGTAATAATCATACTCACAGTTATTCAAGTCGAGTGCATTGCCAAGCCAAGAGGTCATACATCCTAACTAATATTATAAATGCGAAAGTAAGTTGGTTTGTTTCGCTGTCACGCTTTTTAAGAGCAGCAGAACTCTCGCCTAGTTCGTCCGGGGAAGTACTGCCACCATGCCCATTTCTGCCGCCAAGCAGTAACGCGATCGCGTTACTGTGTTCCGGTTTGAAAGGTGTGGTTGCCGATGAAATTACTGGCACGTGAGACATTCCACCAACACGTCTCAGAGTTACTATTGCATACGATGCGACTTGGGTCTTGTTGTACCTAGTCGAGAGTCCCCAAGTGGCACCGGTTGTTATGGGCCGAGGTTACCACTTAACACCAGGTGGGCCATCGGCTCGTTCCGTAACTCAATTAAAAAAAATGGTTGTCTGTAAAGTCGGTTTACTGACGATAGTTGAACGTGACAACGTCTTAAGAAAATACTGATGGAATGGTAGCATTTTTCAAAAGAAAATTTTAATTTCATTTGTTTAATAGATTTGTATGTATATATGCACTTGATACTCGATCAAAACATGTAAATGTAAGTATTAGCAGCTGTCCACGCAGACGCATCGCTCACTCAAGTAGGAGAGAGACGGATGTCGAACGCTGCCGAACGCAAAGGCCGATTGTGCTTCTTTGTCGCTCGTTCCGCGCTCTCGCTTGCACTTGCACAAGCCTTACATGGAACGCCTCAGAGCGAGGTAACGCCGCATGAGTCATGTTTTTTCGTGCGTGCAGCCGGCTCTATCGAATTATAAGACGTTGTCACGTCAAAAAGCCTAAACCGCTGAATCGATTTTGATGAATAATGACAAAACGATAGATTGCACCCTGTTGGACACTTGAGACTATATATAAAAATATATAAAAAAAAAATTAAAATGTTTTCGTTAACGATTTCTGTATCCATCGACGTTGCGATCGAAGCTGCGGGAAAAAGCTATATGCTGAGCCAACATTTTTTTGTTCATTTTTTTTCTTGTTTTTTATTATTTTTCTATGTATCATTTCCTTGTTCCTCTGTATAATTATGTCCTGTGTGCTGAAATAAACATTTCATTTTCATATATTGTCTTATATATAATTATTGTATACTTTAAGCATATAAGCAAACAATGCAAAGAAATACCTAAAACTTCTAAACACTACTGATGTTATTTATTATTTATATATATTTATTTATTATATATATTATTATTTATATTTTTTTTACTTTTTATTTTCAACAAAAAAAAGATCGTATCAATCTATATATACAATCTTTTCATTTCAAAGGGTTACAAGACGCGGTCTTTTCAAAGAAGAACACGGATGATATGATAAGCAGAAATAGACTTTACCTCTTAAAAATAAGAACAATGCCTAGTGATTTCAGTGATATGATTATATAAATTGCTTTCAAATTAAGGTTATGACAAATTAATGAATAATATTTTCTATGACCTTTTAATAAGAGCTACAGAAAAGAAGGGATTTGGGACAATGAATGGTATAAACACCCATAGCGTATTATTATAATCAAACATTTTTAAGGATCTAATATCGAGATAATAAGTGGATTGAGTGTATTATTAGATTGTATCGCGATGATTTCTTTACCTTCGGGCGCGGGTGTTGTCGTACAAATTATTTTTATTTATTTATTTATTGTGATCATGTGAGATTATTGAGAAAATTACATCACATTGGTTTTTTTTTTTAATCTTGTGTAACGTTTGTAACAAAAAAGGTTTCCCGTTAAAACCCTGTTTGAGTTGCTGAAGTTTGAGAGCAAGTTGTCAATAACGGCCTTACTTGGAAACGTTGATTAGCGGTTGACTGTAGGTCGTGGGTTCGATTCCACCCAGGACAAATATTTCTGTGACGAGCATTGATGTTTGTTCTTTGTCTGGGTGTTAATATGTATTTATATGTTTGAATTTACAAAAAAAACATATATGTATTCTATCAGTCATCTGGCTTCCATATTACAAGCTATGCTTAGTTTGGGGCTAGGATGGCGATATGTGAAATGTCCACCAATATTTATTTATAAATATATGGCTAGCTAATCAGGGTCTACTTCGCGATTGATGAACTAATTAGTATTTCGGCATTCTCTGTGAAAGGCGGTTTTGAATTCAGTTGATCACTTCCTTATTTTCTAGTAGCTTATCAATCGCTGAGTAAGTTTTTTGAGTAACATAAGGATTTAAACTACTCTGACAAATGTATGTCATAGAGACAAAACGCAAATTAGCTAATCAGGCGCTAATCAACTTTTATTTTATTCAATAAATCAAAAACAAATCATATATTCAGTTTTTAAAACACATTGACAGCTTGTAGCATATATCTAGTGGACACTGGTGAAAGTCTTATTGTCTTATTTATTAACTTATAAATTTATCCATTGTCTTTTCTCTTAGATCTCTTCAATTTCCGTGATTTCACTAAAGCCTGTGCTGAAAATCAGCGCTGGGGATATTGGGTCCTCAGCACATGCTGAGCACTGAGCTTTTTTTCGCAAGCAGTGTACACGGCAGCGATGCGCGTAGGCATTTGTTCTTTTTTATTGTTTAATTTCTCCTTGTTGTACATTTGTTCTTTTGTGTTTTTTTAATTTCTCCTAGATATATAAGTACCTATGTAATCGGTGTTGTGTATACAATTTGTTGAAAATAAATTATTTTCTTTCTTTCTTTCTTTTAAGTCTGTATTGCGGGCGTCCTTACACGAGTTACTTAAAGTATTGTATTGTGGAGATCATGCGAAACAGAATGTGTAAAGAATACAAAAAATAAACAATAATTAAAATAATGGGCTATTGAATTTACTTCATAAAGGCAATAGCAATAGAATATTCAATTCAATTCATTTTACTTATTATAAATCAACTTAAGAGCAGTAGAACTCTCGCCAAGTTCGTCCGGGGAAGTACTGCCACCATGCCCATTTCTGCCGCCAAACAGTGAAGCATTGGCATTACTGTGTTCCGGTTTGAAAGGTGTGGTTTCCGGTGAAATTACAGGCACATGAGACATTCCGCCTTCACGTCTCAGAGTTGCGGACGCATACGATGCGACTTGGGTCTTGTCGTACCTAGTAGGGGAGGACCGAAGTCGCATCAGTTGTTATGGGCCGAGGTTACCACTTAACACCACATAAAAAAATAAAAAAATAAACTTAAATTTAACGACATTGATACACGTAATTTTTAATCATTTGTAAGGTATTTAATGAAGAACTAGAGAAAAACCCTAATTGGGGATATAAATATAACAATCGAACCTGCGTTCTACATGCAACCTTCATATAAATTTGAAATAACCAAAGTATTAACGAAGTATGCTGTTACAATTTCTCGTGAGTACCACCCACCGGACTCGGTTACAGTTTAGAGTGGCATGTTTCTGTTCATTACCGGACCAATTAGCCGCTGTACACTAAAAAGTGTTGTTTCTCATGCACCAGTGAAATTCCTTGGCTTGACGGCCGCTCGGCCGCGGCCATGCGCGCTTGGTTAGAGCACGAGCCAACCCGACACGACTGGCAAATCATTTCAAGCAACAGATTCATAATAGTAAAGCAATCGAGATATATTATATATCCTTATACACTTAGCTATGCTAGTTTTGAGAAGGTATTTAGGAATGAAACATCTTGGAAGAAGGTATATTTTGGAAATGGTTTTTAAATATTATTAACATTCATTTGTAAATCATTGAAACTAATTCAAATTATTGTAATTTGAGGATTTCTGATCAGTTCCAGGTTTTGGTTAATTCTTTAACCTTAGTCAGTCCACGTTGCTCGCGTCCGTAGGTCGCGTCATTGAATCCCTACGCGTGTCCCGCGGGTGTTGCAAAAGGAGCAACCCGAAGTAGCAGTAAAACTTGTGCTAAGTTCGCCCGGAGAAGTACTGCCACCACACCTGGTAATCAGCCGCCAAGCAGTGATGCACTCGTGTTGCTGTGTTCCGGTGGAAGGGAGTGGGTGCCGGTGAAATTGCAGGCGCATGAGACGTAACATCCCCGTCTAGGAGTGATGGACGCAACGCAATGCGACTTGAGTCATCTCTTACTTTGGTGGAGAGGACTTGAGTCGCATTGCTGTTGTCTACGGCCGGCGGTTACCACTTATCGTTAGGTGCGCCGTCAGCTCCTTCTAAACATAAAAAAAATCTATCCTGTCTTATTTAGCGAGTAGTGGCTTGCCAATCATTAATGTACTAGCTAGTCTGTACTTTGCTTTTTTTTAAAAGGCCAAGTACTTTTGTGTAAAACAGCTCAGGTAAATGTTCTAACTTAAATATTTTTACTTTGAAGTACCGCCGCCGATTGCTCCGCAGACCTCAGATATTGGACCACATAACACAAATCACCGTTTGGTATCAACAGCACCGATACAATCTATGTGGTTCTGGTTCTCCGGTTGTATGGTTTTGTTGGAGTCGTGCGCGCAGAGCGAGCGAGATGCAAAGATACCGCTGGCACGATGAGAGCCGACCACGACCGAACAGGAGCGGAGCTAGGACGAAGCTTTCAGGAAACAAGTTTTTTATTTTATTTTTTAGGTACAGAATCAGTTAATAAACCATAATGATACATAAAATAGATAGGTACATGTTGTCCACTTATATACTAAATCTGCTAACCCTAATATTGTACACAACATTTGTATAAACAACAATTTCGAAACGTGACATCAAAAACTTATAAGTTAATCAATTAATTCTTAATCATGAGCTTATCAAAAAGGAACACCTCACCTCTCACAGTTACGAACGCCTGTGATGAAACTTGAGTCATCTCGTACTCTGGTGGAGAGGATTTGAGTGGTGTTGCTGTTGTCCATGGACGGCGGTTACCACTTAACATCAGGTGGGCCGTCAGATCGTTCTATCACCTTAATCACATAAAAAATACCTAGCGTCTTTTTGCGCCTAGGTAAGGGAGGACCTAAGTCGGATTGCTTTTACGGGCAGAGTACTACTAAACACAACGTGGGCAATCAGCTCGTTCCGTAACATAGCCTTAAAAATAAATCAAGCGAGATTGGTTCATCTCAAACTATGTAGCATGAGTGATACTTTATACAAACAAGTCACGTTAAATAAGTTTGCTATAAGTTAATTAATTTTGTCACTCAAATCGCAACCACTGATCCATCTGATACGCCTTTTCTAGGTTATAAATAAATATACCTATATAAAAACACGTTAATACCCGGGCACAGAACAAACACATGCTCATTATAAAAATAAATAAATAATATATATTAGTGGACATTGTCACACAGCGCCATCTAGCCCCAAAGTAAGCTAAGCATAGCTTGTATCATGGGAACCAGACAACTGATAAACATACTTATATACTTTATTTCAATACAAAAATAGTTGTCATAGTCAATCACAATATCTGTAGTCAAATTCATGTTGCATATTCGTTACCAGAAAAAACGGCCCCGCCTGAGTACGTCTGTAAGCTTTACTATCGCGATCTGACGTCTACCTCCCTCAAGAATACTTTATAATTCGCTTATTTTTGAAACATTATTATAAGGCCTTTGTCGATACGTTCGGTTTGAAATATTGTGTCAATTTGGTACAGAAAACAGATGGAGGGCTCATACAGCGCAAAAGACAATTTACTACCGACGGAGATGTGACGCCTGTACCTACCCCCTACTACCCTACAGAAGTTGTAATGGATCTTAAACGTTTGTACTGTGCATTTATGTGCGAGAATGCATTTGATGTCAAAACTCCTTAGCGTTATCTTTTAACCATTAAGAAAACCGTTTACTCAAGATATAGGGGATGGTGTCGTTTATAACATAACTTTATTAAGAAAGTAACCGACAAGAAAACTCTGAGTCAACTTTCCGTATTCGACATGGCAGGCAGTTAATATTCTTGCCATAAAAGAAAAATAATCTGCCGCTTCCTGGACTACATAAAGTTTTCCACCAAAGCATGTCAGTAATGTGTACCTACTCATGCACACGGCGCGGCGCGGCGGCTGCACGATGTAATCATGGCAATTTTGATTTATAGGCCAGACTTTTTAAGAAACGGAAATGAGCAGAATGATGAATGAATGATGTGACTTGGGTGTTGTCTTAACTAAGTAGGGGATGACCCAATTCGTATTGCTTGTAATGGGTAGAAGCTATCATGTTACATAAGGTTGGCCAACTGCTTGTTTCATAAATTAATCACGTAAAAAAAGAACGGCATTTGATATTAAGCGCCTTGTTTCTAACACCATAAGCAATAACATTGGATTTATTTTGTGTTACTAATAGTAATGGATTTTTATTGTCTGAAATAAATAAATTTAAATTAAATTAAATTAAATTGGAGTCTTTTCCTACTGAGGTTTCATGTGCGTGTTATTTCATCGTAAACCACTAGATTCAAACCGCATCATGGTAATACGCGTTGCTGCTTGGCGGCAAAAATAGTTGCGGTGATAGAAATTCTCCGGATAGACTTGACAAGCTACAGCCTTAAAGTATACAGTCCCGTCGGCTTTACACGGCTGAAGGTTTGAGTCTTAAAATGCCTGAGCTTTAGTGTGAAAAAATATCAAAAATAAAGTAAGGAAAGAATTAAATTTCCGTAATTTTCGCCGCTATTTGAATCAACTTCAGAGTAAAGTCGGAGTCCACTTAATTACCACGTTCTCTACGAGTACCCAATTAAACAAAATCTTGACCATTCTCTTTAAACGGAGCGGCATTCCACAGTTTTCTCCAAGCTTCGTCGTAATGAGCTCTGAATATGAGGGCGTCTAATGTATTCAATTGGTCCGTATTACGTAACAGTTATTTATTAGTTTTGAAAGTAAAACTTTTAACACATAATATTTTTAATCCGGTAATTTTGGGTTTTGGTATGTATCACTAGCTGCTCACCCCGGCTACGTTTTGGTGTTTTTTATTTTCTGTAAGTTAAGTTCTGTATATACTGCAAGTTGCATCTTCATAAGTAGAATATTCCGCCGACTTTTCTTTACGCCTGTTTGAATGGAATAATTAATCTCAAGAGATTTTCCGTCTTGGTCACCGTAGTTTAGTCAGTTTTACTATATATTACATATATTTAAATAAATAGTTTTTTTTTTATTTAAAACAATTTACAAAACCATATGCTATAATAAAACAATATTTACAAAATACAAAACAACAATGAAATCAATTCAGCCATCTAACGGCCATTTCCAACTATCTATAGATAGCTCAACTGATCATTGGATCAGTTGAGCTATCTACAGACGTATTGACGTATTGACGTTGCCGCGTGGAATTGTGGCCAATTCACTGGCGGTATTGCCTTGCTGGATGGCAGTGCTCAATCTATGAGCCAGAAAAGTGCCAGTTCAGTTCGGGTCAGGCGTAGCTTTGACCAGGCGCTCCGAAAAAATATGGAATACGCGAAAGGCTCTCGTTCCCCATGGACCCAGGGTCTCGACCCCCAAAAGCTCAAATATGTAATCGCTCACGAGGTTCACATATTTGAGATCTTCGGTAGAGTTTGCCGCCACGCCCACCTCAAATTGAGTATGAGTATACATATATATGTGGTTATATAACCATGAATAATTTTTTTTCCACATGTGTATTATGGCTACACTTAGTATTGATTAATTATTTAATTGACTAGAAACGCTATCAAAATATTTCTTTATATAAGCTTCAATAAACCTAAATTATAATGTATACGGGACCTACAACTAAGCAATTCAAAACATAATTCACGTAAATCAAGAAGTTTATAGGATTGCGGCGCTACGTTTTCCGCGTACCCGACATTTTTATCTGGCCGATAAAATACTCTGGTATCACTTGGCCTATGCAAATAGACCAAGTGATATAGTTACTGAACAAGCTAAAATAAGTCTTACAGCTATTACAATAACGTAGTTCAGGCTATTATTAGTGCTGCGAGGATATATAGTTAGCTCAACTTCGGCGAGATTTTTATGCTGGTCACGTACCCAATGGCTTTTTCGCTTGGCTAAAAACATGCGCTGATTGTAAGCGTGCGACTGAAACTCATTGTAAACCGTGAAAAAAACAGATACTTTTTTCTTGGACATGTCACACAGCGCCATCTAGCCCCAAAGTAAGCTTAGCATACCTTGTATCATGGGAACCAGACAACTGATATAATACTTCTATACTTTTTGTAAATACATACATATGATACATATTAACACCCAGACACAGAACAAACATCTATGTTCGTCACACAAATGTTTGTCCTGGGTGGGAATCGAACCCACAACCTACAGCGCAGAAAGCAGGGTTGATACGCAATGTGTTAAAATTATAACTTAGAGCCAAAAAAAAAAAAAACTGACAAAGATCATAAAAGTTGTTTTTATACTCTCTGTTACTTATTCCTAAAGTATCCCAGTTTATCATTTGCAAAAATTTTTAATGTACACACGGCATGTCTACGATTATATTATATGTATAGATTATATCTTATTTTTCAGTCAGCTAGTTCCTATTGAGCTCGTTCATGAAATTTGCTTTCCAACGCTAACATGATCCGGTACCCATCTGATTCACCTGGGGCGATCAATACGCACCGGAAAAGCGTTCTCTCCAAGATATTTTAGATGGAAAACAAGCATTATTCCAGCGCCTTTATCACTCCATCATAATAATATTCTGTTAGAGTTTGCTTAAAATATTATTACAGTGACCAGACCTTGGATCTTCGTGTCATATCAAAGAACAGTCAGCAACAGAAATTCACATTTATTTAAATTATTTTATTCTGTTTCAACAACGTTCAAATATATTATTCTATTTATTTCTTATGTGACTAGGTTGCAGATCCTGCTGCTAAGTAGCAATACGACTTAAGTGTTCTGTGACAGGACACAAGGTATATATCATATCTGTACGTCTAATAAAATATGAATAATACGAGATCTTATTGCCAATGGTTTAAATTTCCATTTTACCGAATCAGAGAACACACATGATTTTATATATGTTAAACTAAGGGATACCTTACGGCTGTACTTCATTTCTGTCATTTAATCGTATGATATTACTTATTAAAATTTACCATAGTTGCTTCAAAGATAACCAATAATATTACAGATTTATAGTTCATCACTATAGTATTTTTTGTCATTTCCTAATCAGAGAAAATGACTACTTGACTTAAATTTTGCTTTATTTTGACGACAATAGAATAGACCACTACCACTGACTGTATTTTGTTGCAACTGTCGTTTAATCTACGTCCAGGTAGATACAGCGATGATCCGGTATCAATTGGCAAACAATGCTCCCGTTGGATATGTGTTGGCACATCGCAAATAAACTGTGCCCATATCAAATAGAAACCCCAGAGATAAACGAAAACTCAACGACTTGTATTTTGTGATCAATACTTAAAGTAACTATAATGGTAGATAATTTTAACTCAGTTTGACTTAGTCAACTTCTGTTCGAGTCACTGGTTCTCTCGAACCGGTGTGGTGAAAGGATTTTAAGTGCGCCTCAAAGAGGCTCCTTTCGTGCCCGCGACCATGTCTTCGAATTTTTAGTATAAGACATGTCGGTTTCCTCACGATGTTTTCCTTCACCGTTTCGAGAACGTGGTATTGCGCACATAAATCTTTCAATCGAAAAAGTATAGGTGCACGTCGGGATTTGAACCGGTGACCTCCGGATTGAAACTCGCCGTCAGTAACACTCAACGAAATCCATCTAATCATTTAGGCTATATATAATCTACTAAGACATATACTGACTTCCATCAGTTACAATAAAATCCAAAAACATAAGTCTCCTCCCTCTGAGCATTCAGGCAATAAGCAACTTAAACTCGATGCACTAAAACAGGATTCCGTTTACCTCTAAAATGATAAAAGTTCCGTGTTCACAAACTAGTCTGATGGACGTAGTAGACACAGGAAGTTCACGGCCGTTCGGGCCCTGCAATGGAAACCAGTCATAATATTTCACTTTCCATCCACATCGCTCAGCACAGTGACTACGAACAAAACGGTGTCAGTTTGGTTTCTCAGATCTGTAGTTTATCACACGGACTTTTCATATTTTATCCAAGTATAAGTTTTTAAGTTTCAGTGGATTCAAAATATTTTATACATGCAGTGAAAGTCGTCATCACTTCTAGTATTTTTCTAATAAATATACTAATAAATACTCTACTATTTGAAAATAATTAAAAGTTAAACTGACTTCTATAAAATAGGTAAAGTCATGATAAATGTTTATTTCATCAACTTAATAGAATACTTTTTATATGTTTGAGACCTCTTTTTTAAGTATAAAATACATGTGTTAAGAGGCCTCGCTGCTCATGAAAAAGCAAAAAATAAAGGAAAATTTGATTAAATTCAAATAAGACGAAAATGCATGTATTACTTTTATTTATTATATAGACTATAATACTGACTTGTTCGGTTTGTTTTTGAAATAGTACTCGTCGTCTGGGCTAAATACACAACATTCTCGCATTGCTATTTCCCAGATGGGTCATATTGCTCGATCCATAACGTGATCACATTTTAAAAAACCTTCGAATCGAATTAGGTAACGGACTTGTGCTTCGAGACTTATGGTTCGGCCGCATCCATTCTCTATGTGGCAAGGGTGCTAAAGCTCTCGAGTATTGAAAACCCAGCACAAGAAAGCTCCAGGTATTCTGATTATGTGGCCTGGCATGAGCTCTATGAGCTATGAGCTCTATGAGCTATGAGCCCTATGAGCTCTATGAGCTCTATTAGCTATGAGCTCTATGAGCTATGAGTGTTTAAAAGTTCGTTCATTTATCTATCATCTGCACCAACGATACAGCTACACGACGAGACTTGCTTTAAAAAAAATATTGAAATAAATGAAGATTTTGAAGCTTTTTGTTAATTATCCTTCGTGCAAATTTAGTTTGCTTACTTGCTTCATAATTGCTTTGAAATGTCTTGGCTGTCATTAGTGCTATACTTAATAACAAACTCGCTACGCTAATATTGTTGAAATATTCGCTTGGAATGCAGACCAAGACGAAACCAACATTTTGATCAATAAACGGCCAATAAGAATATTAATTCAAACCATCGAAAAATGCTAAAGAATTCACGGAATTGTAAACGCGCCGAATGCATCCAAATCATGTTAATATTAAAGTTTACCGAAACCCCTAAAGCGTGAACCTAAAATGCAAAATGCAACAGCTTTTCGTCTTAATTTTATGTGTTCAAAGCCCTTAGCGATTTGGCACGGGGCTCATTTGGACGCTTGTAAAAGATACTAATTTTCTGCACGCGATGTGTTTTGGGTTCCAGGGGAAGGATTTTGTCCCTAGAATTTGGGAAACTTGTCTTTCAGGTTGGTCACTGAATGAATTATCGTGAGTATATGGACTTATTAATTGAAGCATCAATGTATTAAATATTTATCATTGTATCACTTAAGTACTGTCACATCATTCGACGTATAATTGAAATTAAGATTTTAAGGTTATAAATATGTTAACTTTTTTGTACTACTAATTTTCTACTAGCTGCTGTTACCGTGGTAGGAAAATAAGTTATCCCACGAGAACCGTGCATTTTTCCGAGATAATATATTGATGGATATTTCACACAGCGCCATCTAGCCCCAAAGTAAGCTAAGCATAGCTTGTATCATGGGAACCTGAAAACTGACTATACTATACTATAATGCGTATATCCTTTTTTTTTTAATAATTACATATAATAGGTACATATTAGCACCCAGATACAGAACAAACATCTATATTCGTCACACAAATGTTTGTCCTGGATGGGAAACGACCGACGACCCTACAGCGCAAAAGGAAAAGTACTACAAACTGAGCAGCGAGGCCTGTCAATTACTAATATATAAAAAGACATAATATATAAAAAGTTTAAAGGAGTACTGTTGCCATATTATTGTGTTTTCGAGTTTTGGAGTATATTTTTTTGCACTGTAAAAAAATTGTGGTGAGTAAAAAAATATTGTGCGTTTCAGTTCGGACGCACGACGCTCGCATAATCCTTTACGTTAACGTTCGATTTTACTATCCATAAAATTTAAATAAAATTAACTTCAAAAAAATAATGTAGTTAGGTCAGCTCATCTTCAATCTTCAGGTAGAAATTTGATTTTGAGTTGATAACACCAGACGCTCGTTCAAAGATCATTGTTCGATTCGCTCATCTCGAGAAATGTCAAATCACGATGATAATCATTAAAAATCCTATATGGTGATAAATCTTTGTGACGGTTTGTTAGTAAGATGAATTTATTAATTACTGATAAGTGTACGGTCGGGTCATTTTGTCAGTAGACATTACAACATTGATGTTCAAAGCCATGAATTATGTATATACATATATATAAGTATACTAGCTGCACCCCGCGGTATTATTCGCGGTGAATAAGTAATCCCACGGGAACATTGCACTTTTCCGGGATCAAAGTAGCCTATGTGTTAATCCAGGATATAAGCTATCTTGGTACCAAATTTCATCCAAATCCATTCAGCCGTTTGAGCGTGAAAGAGTAACAAACATCCATACAAACTTTCACGTTTATAATTATTTAGTAGGCAGGTTATATATAGTGAAGGTACACATTGAATAAGATACCTAGAATTAGCTATTAACAAAATTTGACAATTTATGTATACAAAAAACTAAATAAGATTTAGTTTCTAATGAAAACTGAATGTGTCATATATAATTTTCTGTTTGGACGCTTAGTATTAAAACGACTGATATAACAGTAAATCCCTATGTCATACATAATATTATATATATGTATATAATAATACTTGATAAACGTGGAGCGTTCTTCTTTCTAAGGTTACTTGTAGTCTTATCAGTTACCCATTTAGTTATCAGAGTCAACGACTTTGTATAATCTTATGAGCTATCATTATCTTGTTAACTCGATGTTTATACAAACAGTTTAAATGGCGTTTTGGGTCATTACGGTACTGTTTGTTTGAGTATTGGTTACTAGATACCTACTATAAGATTATAAGGTAAGTGTGGCGATAAATACTATATTATCAGTCAAAGTCGGAGTAAAAAAGGTGAAAACGGACGTTATTTTCAAAAGATTTTCACTCATGTCGGCTGATAGGTTTTTAAAATATTAAACGTAGCGAAGCAAAGAAATAAACGCGAGATCTGGGGCTTGTTTTAAAAGCATTTACACGGAAAACCATGTTACAACAGAAATGATAATCATCTATCTCACAATGTGGAGTTCTAGGAAACCATTTCGGAGGCTGCGCCGGAGCGCGACGGAGATCGACATATGTAATTTTTGTGTGTGCGAGCAGTACAGATGTATTACTGGATCGCCTTCACAAGCTCAGTCTTTATTTATTTTGTAAAACTTGTGCATTGGGTTAGATTTATATTAATATTTTTCAAGATGACATTAGGTTTATATCATTGACTATCATGAGGGTGGAATTTCTATTTGATTAAAACTGATTATTTTGGAAGTCTTAACCTTGACGGAAAGCGAATTCAACAAAATAAATTAGTATCATTTTCAACAATTTTGTCATTCTGGTTTATATGAAGGAAAACCGGCGTCATCTTAATTCAATTGTTTCACTTTTCTTTCTTTTTCACTTGTTTATGATGACGTCATTCTTTTCATAAAACGTAGCGTGGCTAACAGAACAGGTCCTTTATATTTTCTGGGACCTGAATATATATACACAGAAAATTCAAACGATTATTCAAAATATCTTGATAGCTGTGGAAACGAAAAACAAATACGAGGCTTATATTACGAACAATAATTATTCTACAACTTATAGGTGAATATTATTGTATTTAGAAATCAAATGTTCCGATATATTCAACCATCAGAATACTAATATACAGTATACTGAAAGGGAAGTATTCTATTAGTATGAACAACTATACCTCTGACATTTGTTGCTTGCTCAATTTTGCACAAAATTATGGACAAACTGATTAATAAAAAAATATATTATTCTATTTCTAATTCCCATAAATCTTCAAATTCTATGAAGTTAATGTAGGGTGAATTATGTAAATATCCCCTTATCAAACCTCTGTTAGTAGATTTGCAGAAACCATGTACCTAATGACGTCATTATTCTTCCCACGTAAGTGACTTCGTGCACACTTGCATATAATATACTACAAGCCTCATATTATTACAAACTGGTCTTGGGTATAAGGTTGAAAGTTGAATGGCAAATGTACTAATCAGTAGTTTCCGAATAACTAGGCACGCGTCTATTGCGACACCGCAGCTTATTTACATTTTCAAGACTGTGTATCTGAGGAACTCGTGATTTTGAGCCGTAGATCGTGAAGCATAGAGTGTATTTCAGTTTGTAAGTTGGGTCTTCCAATGCTCTAGTGACAGCCTACATGATATTAGGCAATGCAATGCAATGATGCTTAGTTGAAGAGCTTGGAGGCTCTTCAGAGAATGGATCCGCTAGGCGGCGCGTGCTCTGGGTTCGGTTATACCGCATTGTGGCCTACGGACTACGGACCGTAGGTGTATTTATTCAATATTTAAAAGGTTTTTTGAGTGTCAAGCGGGGGCGAAGCATTGATAGTGCAACCGTGTCAAAGGCTCTGCTGGTATATTAAGACGCATCCGGTCTCCGTTGCCAAACGAGATATTAATGACTAAAGCGAATGTTATATGACTGTTAATTCGTGTCGCAAGAATTACTTTAATGAGTGTACGTCCAAGATTAGTTATATGATGGTGCATATATAAGTATGTTATGTTTATTATTAAATAAAAACGTGACAGAACAGTTTTATTTAATGGGTATAATGTGTGATTGGGCTTCATTTGGTGTAATTATAAATACTTTTTCCGTAACTTTCATCTATGCCATTTAAATAATTAAACCTTTTTTTAAGCTATTTTTATACCCAAAATAATTATGCGAAGCACACAGAAGATGTCTTACGTCTATAATTTGGTCCAATCACATGCCGATTTACAAACGATGTTTTCTTTCATAATATGTTTTCATTTTTATAAAGTCGAAACTGTTTTTCTCCTTCAGAGTTAAAATCTAAAATAATAAATGGATTGTGACAAATCTAGAAAACTTTTCCTCTCCAAGCATTTAGTTTCTTTTTCTTAGATATATTAAAGCTTTAATCGTATCATAGAGCTCCACCTGTATCTCTCCTATAAAAGTATCTCACAAAAGGTTTCTACTTTATCATCGCAAACATAATCCATCAAAAAAATCATCTAAATATAGTTAAAACAATGAAAAGTTTATGTAAAAACTTGAAACTTGAAAACGCCAAATGACTGGATAACATTGACCATGTTTTATATTTTTCACTTGTAACTAAGTGGCCATTTGTCTGGTTTCGTAAGCGGCACGCGCCGCGGCCCACGTGATACTTTCTTCAGTAAATTTATATACCGACCCCCCTCTGATCTCAACCCGATCAGGTATAAAAATGATTGATCCAAGTTGGAAACTTTTGGAACTTGATTTCTTGAGATTAAACATGAGCATAAAGTAATAATGATAACACTGCCTGCGCGCGCCATTTTAGTAATGCTCCATGTCACGCCTCAGAAAGAAACCGAGTTGTATGTTTGTCATAATTTAATAGAACAGAAATACTTTCTATTCTATTCTATTCATAAAGCTTAGGTAAACAGTCTTCTTTGTTTTCTTTCGTTTCTACTCTAAAAACATAAGAAAATCTATGTTTTTTTTTAACTCGACAAAGATGGCTGCGGGTAGTTATAAAATTTTATACTAATAAAACCTTTCTTATTTTTTTACTTAAATAACTTACTATTTAGCATCGTTTTATTTTGTTGTTCATTTTTTTAAGAATTGTTTTCCGTTCGATCTGCCTCCTATGACTTAAGTCATTCATGCGCCTACGCAGGTCGAGAGTACGGTCATAGCATTCGGTTCGAAACTTATGCTTAGCTGGTTTCCACCTACCGCGGTTGACCTGACGAAAGCGCATTACGACCCAGAACTTGATTTTTACTAGACTAATGACTTCGTAATACTTTTGACAACAACAAATTAGGAAAGGTTTAAACAACAGGTATATTTGTACAGTGTGTTTCAAAAGTTGTTTTAAAACCCTCTATGTTTATAAATATAAATAATATTTGTAACGCTAACTTTATTTACGCACAACTCTCTCTTTTAAAGAGCCCAATTCCCAAACACGAAATAATAAATAAAAAAATAAATATTGGTGTTCATTTCACACAACGTCATCTGGCCCCAAAGTAAGCCAAGTAAATAGCTTAAGTATAATTTAAGTATAATACTTAAATAGTTTTTTTTGGAAATATATAATACATATCAACACCCAGGCACAGAATAAAACACCTATATTGGTAACACAAACGTTTGTCCTGGGTGGGAATGGAACCCACGACCTACCGTGCAGAAGGCAGCGTTACCAACTGAGCTATGAGGCTAGTCAATATTTTTGAATGGTCATCTTTTACCAAATAAAATACGATTTGAAAATTAAAATTTCTGATGAGCTATAAATCAACTACTGCTGAGAATAATAACGACCTTTGACAACGTGGCCTTTATAAAATTGCCCAGTGACGCCAAGTTAGTGAAACTACCAGCTGGGTGGCGCCAGTGTACTCACGTACAATGTCATCCACTTTTCGAGACCGCTATCGGCCTCCCCACAAGCATGCTCTGACATACGTACCTCTAATGATCCCACTCCACACAGGCCCTACTCTTGAAACGCGATAGTGTAAGGGACTCTGAGGGAGTAATGCCACGGGTAGGGTATACCTTGCACTACCTACCCCACCAAAATGTACGTAACTACCCATATCACCTCACAAATCTGTATTGTAAAGTTATTAAATTTACTTTACAAATAGTCGCATTAAAACATGCTTTTTTTAAGCTTATGTCATAAATTTAATGTAATATGCATATGTAAACCACTAGATACTAATACTAACTAAGGTAATAACCTACCTTTAGGTACTATAAATTTTGTTTTTTTAATTTTCATCGTTGCTGCTACAAAGACATTGCTTAAGTGCTTATGTCGTGAGTCCACGTATTTCTAAGTCACAGGTACATACACCTAATTTAGAAATCAGGGGTTCATCTTACTATTATGCCAAAGCTACTGCTTACGCCTCGATTTCGCCGTATTCGATATATGTTTAACTTTGTAAGCTTTTTTGTGAATAAATCTCTCTTATTATTATAATAACAAAATTAAAAAAGCAAGTGTCCAGTATTATTGAATGTATAGTTATAGGACATAGCAATTTGTTCACAACGTAGTGAACATTACGAACAAATAGCCACCGATTTGAGAACATCGCAGGTGACTAAAACATTTTCATCTGAATCATTGTACTTCTGGATTTGATCAAACCCTGGATTGAACCTCGTGCACAGTTCCAGTGGGCCACCATGCTTAACAAAAAATCAGCATAGATAAGCTTTAGTCAAACTGACGTTGGTAAACGATTTTTTCATAGATTGTTGATAGGCAACTGAATGTAACGGTTCACCTGATTAGGGCACTGAGTCAAGCAGCAGATAAAAGTTTGTTCCATGCCCTACACGTGTGCTGGCTCAGTTTTAGAAATCCCGGCATCACACCGCAATTGGTAGTAACTACTTTGAGCTGGTTGTGGGTCCTATTAACACTCAGGACATGGGACGAACACTGGGTCTATGGTTTAGCATAGATTTAACCAAGTAACTGATTTAAAACATCTTCCATATTTAGGTTTTCAGGAAATACAGGAGGAAATTTTTATGCCGAATGTCATTCAGGGATTGATAGTTGGTTTGGGGCTGTAGCATTGTGGTGGAGTTTATTTATCTCTTCTCTATATAAAGAAAAAACTGACTGACTCAGTTACTCGTCCAAAATCTCTGTAACTTAAAAGACTACAAACATGTGATGTTGCATGGATATTTTTTCTGGAACGAAGTAGACACTTACTAAGATGGGATAAACCAAATTATTTCAAATTCAAAGATTTGGGCCACATGATTATAATAATATAGTAGTATCACCTTAATATTTGGTTTACAAAGGAACCCTTGTGCATGTATCTACTTGGCCTTGGTTAGATTATGCAAAGCAAACACTAAAATAGGACACGGGAAATTCAAAGGTCAGGACGGCTTAAATAAATACTTTATTGAGTTGTTATCGGTATTTTTACAACAAGTTTTTGGACAGGATCCTTGAGAACCTTCAGTGTTACCAATGTGTACCTACCGCAGTTGCCGCTTGACTTGGCCAATAAATTGTGAAACAAATTACGAAATCCGCTGTAAGTTTAACTAAAAGAGAATAAAGAATCGATTTCGTTTCCTCAAAACTATAATGTGGTAGTCTCAATGCCTGTGTCTTATGTCTAATAATTTGTCTTATCCTAAGTGGCCTATATCTTCACTGTAAGACTTGCATGAATAATTTATATTCATTCATAGTCTGGCCATCAATACTATCACATCAATATTGCGCTGTAGAGTTTGTATGTCTAGAAAAGTATGGTCAGGAAAATTATGTAGCAACCTTTACAGTTTTGCCGGCTAATAACAAAAATATTGCGCTTTATAGCAATATATACCAGCCACGTCGACGCTTACGGAATTATAACTGACCTTACTGTATTCAATATATTTTTGTCATCCATAGCCATCCATACAAAATCTCATCTCGTGGTAGGACAAAGTCCATTGACTATCGTCCTCTCAAGCTTGGTGCATCTCCGCAGTGGGTAGTAAGCGTTTATCTTCTAATTAATTACGCTAATTATACCTTTAGATGCAACGCCCATTTATTCGACACCCACTAAGCTGATTAAAACAAAAGAAAAACAGTAATGATTTAAACCCACAGACAGCACATTATTATGCTCTTGCGTAAAAGATGAGCGGGTTTCACATTATCCCGTAACTACGCGACCCGATATCTGACGTCAATTCGATATTGATACAAAGTAGAAGCCACGTGTCCATAATGTATGCCTGGACCGACTTTATGTTTGTGTGATTCAATTTTATATGCAGTTCAATAAATTCCATATATCCAGTATTTTCTTTAACTTTCAACGTAACCTTGTAACCTAATATTTTATTTTGTTAATGATTTTTGTTATATATAAACCTTTTTTATTATTTTGGATGTATACACCTAAAATTGCAAAAAGTATGACAGAAATGAAAAGAACACTACCACAATGTACACAATGAGAACGTCACTTTTGAAACATAACATTTGATATTATTTGATGTATTATTTTTTGATACTAATAGTTTTATTAGTAATTTTTATTTGACTAGAGATACAATGTATCTAAGTAGGCGTAGCAAAATGATGATTGCTAAATTGTTAGCATATAATGTTTTTAATTCGGTTATAAATATTATAACTCAGTTAGTAAGTGACGACCCCGTAGTTAGTAGTAGTACTAATCAGGGTATATAAAATGAGTCAGTAAATAATTTAAACTGACTAATTCGACAGCGGAAAAGCCCAGTGCCCTCTTACATGTAGTTCACCAAAATATACAGGGTCTTTCCAGCAAAATATTAGAATTAGAACTGTTTTTGACATTTTTCAAAGTAGATATTATGTGTATTTATGAACATTGGGTCAAATATTTGGATCTGCTCCCCTATTATTTAAATTATAACGTTGTCAGTTCTTTCAAAAGAAAAAAAGCCATACATGGAGGCTCACTGATTATTGTTAAAAATACTATCAAAAACAAGGAGCGAAAAGATATTGCAAATCTCTCGATAGAGAGAACTATTGAGGTGTCGTGTGTTGAGCTGGAGCGGCATATCGTTGTGTGCGTTTACCGACCCCCCGGTGCTGACTTTACAGTATTTGAATCTGTCATGGAGGATATATTAATAAAGACAGTGACTAATAAAAATGTAATTGTCTGTGGAGATTTTAATGTAGATATGTTGAATGAATCTTCTGTTATGTCTGGGAGATTACTAAATTTATTTAAAAGCTATATTTTTATCAATATTTTTAAAGAACCTACGAGAGTAACTTTGTCTTCGTCTACCTGTTTAGACAATATATTCTGTAATTGTAATTCTATCAGTAAATCAATAATTAAGAACTTAAGCTCAGACCATAATGGCCAGAGTGCCATGTTTGCTTCAAAATTTGTTACGAATCCTAGAGAATTTACATACAGGCCTATCACTGAGAGCCGCATCAAACGGTTCCAGGGTAACATTGAGCTACGAATGACACAATTTCCGTGCATTGAAGACCCGAATGAACTTTTCACCGCCTTGTCAAATATGATAAATAATGAGCATAAAGAGGTATTTAAAATGAAAACATGTAAATTCAGATCGGGAGTTAGTTTCGATGACTGGGCCACATCTGGTATATATAGAAGTAGAAATAAATTATATGAACTGTATGCTGCAAAGCAGTATATGCTGCATGACGACTCTTTCATTTTGATGGTAAAAAATTACTCAAAAATTTTCAAAAATATCTGTCTTGTTGCCAAATCTTTATATTTAAACAATATTATTAAAAGTTCAATAAATAAAATTAAAGCGACCTGGAAAATTATAAACAATGAAACAGGTAAATTTAAAACACGGGACAATAAGATTAATTTAATTATTGATGGTAAAACTCTTACAAATGAAACCGATTTTGCTGAGGCATTTAATAGTTATTTCTCTAGCATACCTAAGATAGTTACTCAGTCATTGAAGTCTTCTGTTTGTGGAGCTGGTTCTTTATTAGAATCCTGTGTAACAAAAAGTGATGTTATATTCAATTTTAGGCATATAAACACAGCCATGATTTCAAAAACATTTAAATCACTTAATATCAAAAATACCGAAGACCTCTGGGGAATATCCACGAAAGTTCTATGTTCAGTAGTTACTGATATTGCTCCATGTCTAGCTTACATATTTAATAAATGTATTAACGATGGAGTCTTTCCTGAACTGATGAAGCACAGTAAATTGATTCCTTTATTTAAATCTGGGAATCACAAAGACCCAGCTAATTATAGACCGATATCGGTATTACCAGCGGTAAGTAAAATATTTGAAAAAATAATCTTTGAGCAATTATTAACACATTTTAATAGAAATACCTTATTTCATAGTAATCAGTTTGGATTTACCAAAGGTCGGTCCACGATTGATGCCGGTGTAATGCTTTTAAAGCACATATTTGAAGCTTGGGAGAAATCACAAGATGCAATCGGTGTATTCTGTGATCTTTCCAAAGCTTTTGATTGTGTAGATCGCTCTATCTTGATTTGCAAGCTCAAACATTACGGCATCCAAAATAAAGCGATTGCCCTTGTACAGTCATATTTATCAAACAGAATCCAAAAAGTTGCCATTGGCGGCGAAAGGTCTACAGGTTCCGCTATTGACATGGGTGTGCCGCAGGGTTCAATACTGGGCCCGTTTTTGTTTCTAGTTTATGTCAACGACCTCCTTGTGAATACTTTATGTGATATAGTTCTTTTTGCTGATGACACTTCTCTTTTATTCAAAGTTGACAGATATAAAGATAATTACGATAATGTAAATGCGTCACTATCGAAAGTTTTAGATTGGTTCATATCGAACAATCTTTTACTCAATTCTAACAAAACTAAGTGCATTAAATTCACTTTGCCAAATGTGAAGCAAATGTCGGCTAATATACAAATAAATGGAGAAGTGCTTAATCTTGTTGGTTCCACTGTGTTTTTGGGTTTAACTATAGATGCAAAGCTACAGTGGGGTGAACAAATCGCAGCACTTGCCTCCAGACTTAGTTCAGCCGCATTCGCGGTACGTAGAATAAGATAGCTAACGGATGAAGTTACTGCTAGGTTAGTTTATTTTAGTTATTTTCATAGTGCTATGACATACGGTATCCTGCTTTAGGGGAAAGCAGCAGATATCCATGCCATATTTGTTTTACAAAAGAGATATATACGTACGTTCAATTTATAAAATGAAATCAAGAGACTCTCTGAAAGAGAAAATTCAAAGAAATAAATGTCCTTACAGTGTCATCACAGTATATATATGAAAATGTATTATATGTTCATAAAAAAATATCTAGTTTTGAGAAAAAAAGTGATGTTCATACCAAGAACACTAGAAATAAAAATAAATTAAACATTCCAAGATTCCGATTGCAAAAAGGCAACGGATCTTTTATGGGAAATTGTGTACACTTTTATAATAAACTTCCTGAACAAGCAACGAAGCTTCCGACCCAAAAATTCAAGTCAAACATAAAGAAGGGTCTGGTAAGTAAAGCTTATTACACTGTAAATGATTATATAAATGATAAATCCCCATGGTCTCTTGTCGCTCTGCTCAACGACACACAAAACATCCTGTAATAGTATATTATGTAGTCATAAATGTAACATAGACCTAAGTACTCAATTGTTACAAGGATCGTGCTCGCGAAAAAAAAGGAATCCCTCCATTAGGGGTTTCTTGACTGTTCTTCCCCATGGAGGGTCGGATAGGGTTTGAACAGGCATCAAACTTATCAATAAGTACGCGTGACCTTATGTTTTGAATAATATTGACGCTTCCAAGCCATTTCTTTATAAATTCTATGGAAATAAAAGTTTTGACTTTGACTTTGACTTTGATAACATTTGACACAATCAAGTAGCTAACACTCGATGGTGGCGCCCTTGTTTAGCAGTTTTCACCCTATTTTCTAATCAGTAGGCACAGTCGGTGGCAGTTAAGTTCCATAACACTGATCAACACCCCATGGTCTGATGTCGCTCTGCTTGACGACACACTAAATGTACTCAAATTGTTACAAGGGTCGTGCTCGCGAATAAAAAGATATCCCTCCTTTATATTATATTATCTCTGCCAACTCCTCCGAAAAACAGGCGTGATTTTATGTATGTATGTATGTCAGCACGAATGTGTGTTTTACGTGGATTACGGTAAGAACGGATGGCCCATGGTGTTAAGTGGTGACCTTTGCCCACAAGCACTCCGACTTGGATCCTTCCCTACCTAGATAAAACAAGACCCAAAGCTCATCGTAGGCGACCGTAACTCTGACACGTGAAGGAATGTGTGTGTAAAATTGTGTGTACAATCATGCAACTCAAAGTGTGTAATAACGATTGATATTGATTACAATGCACGGTAACGTATTTTTTATTGAAAGCTCCCATTGTAATTACAATTTATAACCAAAATATTATGTCGTTGCTCTGGTTTTAGGAAGCAAGCAGCATTCTTTTGAATTTCGAACGATAACACAGCCATATTCGCGGCTAGGCTGGCTTGGTTTATTTTTTAATGTCTCACGTAGGCTGCGCCCACATCTTCGTGGTGTTGAAAAAACAGTGGGCCTGTTGTAAACACCATATAACAAAAAGTTTTTGCAGTTATAATAAACCATATCACGATTGTGATTAGGTGCTTTTCGTTTTGAAGATTAGTTAGAGTTATAGTGGCAATATAATCAAATATGGCGACCCACGCGACCCCAAACTTTAAATTTCGCAATCATATACGAAGGATACCAGCTTTCACTTTGCTATTTGATTTTTACAATCAGGTGATCGTTCCGGAGAAGTACTGCCATCATTCCCATTTCTGCCACGAAGCAGTAATGCATTAGTTATTGTTTTACACTGATGAAAACATGTAAGTACATAAATAAGAAACCCAGCATTATATTCACTATTTTGATGCCTACCCTAAAAGTCTTATGCTTTAGTTATTTGATCAGTAATGTGATTTCGATCCACGAACAAGAAATTGTTCCTATAACTTGAAAATATCTATTATTAATAAGTTATTATTATATCATCGCGAGTAAGGGTAGACTTATTCGCGGACTGGGAGGAAAAGTGTATTTTTGATTTTCTGAAGATAAACAAACTGTTTTATTGTATTCAGATTCTCATGAAATTTAGAGATGTAATTCTTAAGTGTAAAGGACCAAAATATATAATTGCCTCTCGCTGTCTTCTACATGGTGAGATACAAAGCTTCAGTATTTTGTAGTGAGGTTCAAAGATGCCAAGATTCGTCGCCAGAAGTGTATTAGTGCATTTTGATTAACGCCTAACTTTATATCTTATCACTTTGCGGACCTTGACGAAATCGTCCGATCTCTTAGATCACCGGTTTACGATTGTGAGTAGATATAAGATAAATAGAGTAAATCTACTTTACACAATTTTTTTTATTTTGGTAGGCTTATTCCAGCATATTATATTCATACCATCATGAACTGCAATTTGTAATGGCGCCAAGTGTTTCACGGTCGTGAGCGCAAAGCTACACATACGAGTATGTAGAGAAAGGTGTAAACACGGTGTAAACTCAACTCCCGGGACGAATTACTGGGAATTTTAACGACCAGTCAAGCTAGTTGCCTCGCTTAATGCCCAATGTCTATGCCCGAATCCCAAATGAGTTCGGCTCGGATTCGAATCTTATTATTTAGCTGCTTGTTGCCGGGAGTAGAGACGGACATTTATTTTACAATACTTTAGATAGGAATGTATACTTGAACGTACGCTAAGATAACTACACAAATAAAAAAAAGGCTCAGCCAATAATGTAAACTTATTCGTAAAACTAATAAAAAAATACCGGCCACTCATAAACTTTATAAGTAAACAAGTATGTCATAAAAATAATGTACCAAATTCAAAATTAAGAACCTTATGTCCACTTTTTAGCGTAAATTGGTGGTATAACGTTATTTGAGGCTGCAGCGACTCTTAAATATACTCATAATTTTCTTTTATTGTTTATTCTCAAAACATCTATCACTTAAAATATTTTTGAGTATTAATTTATGTTATATAATTTTTAGTCGTTTATCCAGACATTTATTATTAGGTGTTATAGAACAGTCTGTAAATCTTTTTTGCTTAATTTATTTTCTGTTTTGTTACAGGTAAACATGCTGGCAGTTTCACTGAAATCAGGAGGACGGAATCATTACTTTATTGAGTTACGTTAAGATTGTACAGAATCAGGAGTTTTTTTAAATTAAAAATAATAAAACAGGAACAAAATGGGACAAATTATAACTTCCATCAGGAACGCTTTGTTTTAGGTAACGACTGAACATATCATGTTAGAATTTATCCACCAGGACAAATTTAATTAGCGTATTAAGGTGCCTACTGTACTAGGTAATATTAAAGGAATTTATCATCGTAACCCTTGACTCAGTGAACGAGTCAATCCCAACAAGCTAACAAGCCCAACAGTCCGAATTTATTTTAATTACTCGTAATTGTAAAAGGTACGTTTTCATAATAAATTTAAATAAATATATTAGTTCAAATAAATACATAAATATTGGTGGAAATTTTACACAGTGCCATCTAGCCCCAAACTAAGCCAAATATCTAGTACTTAGGGTGGGAATCGAACCCACAGTCGTACAGCACGGAAGGCATAGTTATGTTATCAAGTGAAATGTGAGGCCAGTCCCAATAATACATGATCTTTTCTGCATTAGCAAACAGCTTCACAAATCCAATATTGCAATAAAAACAAATACAAACACAGAGAAGCAATAACTCTATCAGATAAATACTTAGGCAATAGTAACGTGGGTCGAGCGTCTTTAATGCACACCCACAGAGTAGATATGTTCATTTTAAAGGAATTACTATGACTGCTGCTAACTTTCAACTACAATAAATATCTTGCCTAGCCTATCTTGGCTAGCTGACGAAGCAAGAATCAAATACAATATACTATTTCAAAACGAGTCATGGCTCTTTGAAATCAGTGTGGTAAGCCTGTGCATTAAAAAGGTTCTTTTCCATAAATAAATGGGTATTTTAGTCCTAGGACATACCAATTTCCTTACCATATGTTCCATCACCGATTAAGAACGCAATTCTCTGCTCACGACGAGTCGAGCAAGAAGTGTCTGGTAAGTAAAGCTGTAAAATCTGTAAATGATTATATAAATGATAAATTGCCATGGTCTGATGTCGCTCTTCTCAACGACATACAAAACATCTTGTAATATCTTGTATTTCAGTATTTTATGTAGTCATAAATGTAACATAAGTACTCAGCTTGTTAAAAGGATCGTCCCCCGAAAAAAAGGAAGCCCTCTATTTGGGGTTTCTTGTATGTTCTTCCCCGTGGAGGGTCGGATAGGTTTTGAACAGGCGTCAAACTTAGCGATAAATACGCGTGACCTTATGTTTTGAATATTATTGACGTTCTCAAGCCATTTCTTTATGAATTCTATGGAAATAATGTATTTGTCTTTGACTTTGACTTTTTGACTTCACGTTTTTTTGAGCAAAAATACATTGGTAAACATATCCTTAATAAAATAAAGATCTGCCTGAATAACATAAAGAAATAGCCTGGAAACTTCAATAAGTGATATTCAAAAATTTAAGGTCACGTTATTTATCGCTAAGCTTGGCGCCATAGCAATTAGTTGTTCTGTGACATTGAATAACATTGTGAGATTAAGGCATAATTATATTCTTATATATTTACGTGTATGCTATGACAGTAAGCGAAATTTATATCTGACCGTGGGCCGGCCAATTGCAAGCATTACTTTTTACTTCGTTCCCCGACTTGGAGTAGGACACGCGTTGATCTCGTCCTTCGTCCCGGAGTAGGACATGTTTAGCTCGTCCGCCAATCCAGAGTGTTTCGTGATTTATTATCTGTTTTCTACTAGGTTATTACTCTCGTTGACTTTATCAGAATATCAACTTATTAATACATAACGAATACAACCTCATACCCTTCACAAAGAGTGGTGAGATACGCCAAATATATTATCTGGTCTGGTGAGATATTGTGAGATAAAACAACATTAAACATTAGGATTACCTGTGTCGCACGCGGCGTGGAAATCACAAAATGAATATCCAAGTCAAAAATCCAACAAACTACGTTCAACACACAAATTCTACTCCCGCCCGGGATCAAATCCGGTTCTCCTTACTTCGCGGGTCGGTTACCGCCTAAACCACGGAGCCGCCGTAAATAAGAGCTTGTAAAAATGCGTGTATCACACCATAAAACGATCCTCTAAAAATGTCATACACTTAATAAACTTGAGTTTTGTTATCTTCACCATCTTGTAAACCGTCATCTTTTATGATATAAAATATCAAGTTTTCCAGTATCTTCTTGTGAGACACGTTTGTTGATATGATCTTGCGTGTCAGAAGACTGGTTGAAATTTTGATACTGGGGGGCAACTACCATCTCTTATATCAGTATTAGCATTTTTAGATATATAGGGGCGTGTATCTTATTCATATAGGTAATATATCTCAATTGCAGTAGAACTTATGCCAAGTTCTTCCGGGGAAGTACTGTCACAATATCAATTTCTGCCGCCAAGCAGTTATGTATTCGCTTTACTGTGTTCTTGGTTTCAAAGGTGTGGTTGCCAGTAAAATGCCAGGGACATGATTTCACCTTCTCAGGGTTACGGGCGCATACTATGCTACTTGGGTCTTGTCGTATCCAAGCAGGGGAGGACCTAATTTGTATTGCTTGTTACGGGCAGAGCAATAAACGTAAGTCTATCACATCAAAAATTAAAAATAACTCCCCTGATGCAATCCATTTCCGACTATGGCCATGTCAGCTTTGTTAACTGATTCGAAAATCCAGATGTATCTGACACAGTAAGATGTCATTTCCAATTTACTCCCACTGTCCAGTATGACGTATTCTTACTTATCACCAAACACCAATTACTTTTGTGTAGCTTTAATATCCACCCTTAACATTGGCTCAGGTCGCTGTGAAGAAAGCTAGCCATTCTCTTTAAAGTGTCTTAATTCATAACGGGGCATTTGCCTAAAATTGTATCAAGCATGAATAATCCTCTCGCCTATGGGATGGCTCCACTAAATTGCGGCCTGACTGAAAGACGAGCTAAAGGCTTATAATGAACGATTCACTGATTGAGGCTAGACTTGGTTTCGAAAACCTACGCAAAATTACCAATTTATCGGTATTCTATAGGGTTCATTGCGGTGAATGCGCGATTGAGTTGCACGATGTTCATTCCACCATAAGACATCCAGAAGTATTAACTTTTATTTGTTACGATATATGCAGTCTAGAGCGCTTTGTCTAAATTAATCAAAAATACATTATAAACGAAAAACACTCGACGCTTTTTAAATTAGTTATTGAACTCGAAATAAGTGATGCGTTTACTAATAACTACTCAGCATGCATCACGTACTGAATATAATATATTTACATATATACTGTTTATTTGTGTTAACTTTACAATGAAGTTAAAATATTGGCAAGGGTAAATTGTATATATATTGTACGTATCGTACGTACAAATGAAATTCAAATAAATTTTTAGTACGTGTTAACGTGTTTTTTTGTTTTTTAAACCACATATTACCAAGTCAAATTATTTACGCTCGTTCGTTCGACTAACTTTGCATTCGCTTGTAAATGACGTTCAAATTGAAATGTAAGAAGCCAATTGTAACATCCAATCTCTTATCATATTCTAAATCCTAATAATGTTTCAAAACATGATACCAACGCAGATCAGTTCTCGGATGCGTAATGTTTAAACTGCTGGTTGCGCAATACTAACTATTCACATAATGTCACTCTAAATTTGAAACATGAAAGTGGTTTGACGTATTTTATATTCCACTAGCTGTTTCCCGCGACTTCGTCCGTGTGGAATTCTGTTTTTCACGCACCCCTATTTTACCCCTCGGAAAAAGTAGCCTAAGTTACTCTTTGTTACATCAGCTATCTGCCATTGAAAGTCCCGTTAAAATCGGTCCAGCCATTTCAGAGATTAGCCAGAACAAACAGAAAGGCAGACAGAAAAACAAAATTAAAAAAAAATGTTGTTTTGGTACATATATGTATATGCACTTATTAAAAAGCGGTCATTTTAATATTACAAACAGACACTTCAATTTTATTTATTTGTATAGATTATCAAAATCGCAAATTCTTCGTGGCTCAGATCTCGTTTGCTATAGACTGAAACCAGATCTAGCAAGCCTAGTTTGGGCGCCGTTGAGCAACCCGCATTCCTTGGCCATCAGCTAATTGACTGTGCCTACTAGACTGTTGACATTACAGCAAGAAAGGAAAGGTCGTCGTTTTTACAAGGACCTTTTATAAATGATACAGAAGTATTAACCAAATTTAACATACAGTTAACTTGATCGTAATTAACAATCAGTAAGATGCTACGTTTACAGTTGTCATACATAGATGGGTTACCGTACATTTACAATAGGGCGTTTTGTTTTGGAGGGCATGTTAATTGACCCAATTGGTCCTGGTTTTAGTAGTCGGAAAACCATGTTTATGACAGTGGGCCTTATGAAAATACCTCGTTAACCACAAAGTCAAGAATAGACACATTTCAAGCTGATGGTAAGTAAAAATGAATACCTTAGCAAACACTATCAAATGCAAAATAAAAACATAATCGTTCGATCAACTTAAATGATCGATGTCTTTATTGTTAGAAAGAATGACTTTTTGGGTACATATTAAAGGTTTTTCAAACATATATACAACATATCAGAGACCTTAGGATTGTGTGAGGACGTAAGACTTCGCTACTAGGACTATGATCCCATAATGCATAGAACTTGTCTCATTTGCATTACCTTCCAAGAAAGGGTTTCAAGCTTTGTTTCTCAGTTTTGAGAGATCATTACATGCCATTACAAAGAAGCTTGGCATGCTTCTAGATAAACGTTGAAAGCTTCGAGATGGTATAGAATGACCATGGTTTTGAAATGTAACTCGCTCACCTCATTTTCGAATTGATAGGATATTTTTATGAAAGAAAGTTTGGATGACTAATGGGAATACTAATATAAATATTTCCTTACATCAAATTTTTTTCAAGGAATATTTACGGAACGAGCAGATTGCTCTCCTGGTGTTTAGTGGTAACCTCTGCCAATACGATTTGGATATAACCTACCCATACTTAGATGGAAGAAGACCCAAGTCGCATCGCATGCGCCCAAGTCTAGACTGAAGGTGGAATGTCTCACGTGCCTGTTATTTCACCGGCAACCACAACTTTCAAATCGGAACAGAGTAAGTCGAATGCATTACGACTTTCGTCATCGACTTTTTTATGTCGAGTGTTAATGGCAGAAATCACAGAACCCTATATATAGATATATATATCATTTCTTATATCTTGTGTGTATTGTGCGAATACGAATCACACATTGGCTGCTTTTTAAAATTATTGTTTTGCTTAAAAGTTTAGTTAAAGTTAAGAAAGCATAAACAAATTATTATTATAGTACGGGTTGGTTTCTTGTATTTTTCATATTTGTTTTCTAATTCTTAAGACAACACATATTCTGCTTAACTGCATCTGGTTAAACAGACATACGGGCGGCGTAACCTAATAACCTGTTCCCGTCATTTGAGTACGGAACCTAAAACTGACTTTGACTGGTAAAAGTGAGAAGTTTCCTTGAAACATTCAAATCATGGTCACCCTACATGGTTGTTGTAGGGCAATAAAAAATATCGAGACCGTCCATTTGATTTACAATGTTCCTCCGATTTCACGCTGTCCTGTCCTGAGTGCTCCTTCTGATGATACAGGTATAGTATACTATATCACCTGCGTTTTCCACTTCCTCAATAATGAACTCTATACGCTAAAGATAGAGCTCTCTTTTGGACACAATATTTGTTTTATTAATAAGGATTTTAATTCTTCCTTTATTGGATGTTAATTTTACTTGTTTTAGTGAGAATATAATTGACAGACAATGATTTATTGTAGGTATATTTTGTATAAAAAAAGAATGTTAGCTATATTGATTATATTGCTCATTTATATATTTATCGCAGTGTTAAAAAATAATTTTATTGTTTATGCATCTAATTATTCATGAAGGCACAAAATGTGGGCGTTCGAACCTTTGTGTTCGTAATTTTACATAGCCGATAAGGTAAATTTATACATAACATTAGTCACAAAACATCCTTCCCATTAACCCCGAAGTATTAAATTACAATTTAGTGAAAAATTTAAACGAAATTATGTTTCCTCAGTCGCGTTGTTTTTAATGTTCTAATGAACATTTTAATTTGTTACCCCACTTTAAGAGGACACCAATGTGATCGCTTACAACCTGTTTACAGGTTAGACACGACTTTTTTCAATGTTCAAACCTTTATCTCTTTTTAGGAGTTACCCTCTGACAGTCTTAAAAGCATCGGCGAAGGCTTAACTACGGTATTTTCGTTTATTTGTCCACACTCAGCCCACCGCGTGGCCACTCTGGTTAATGGACAAATTATTAATAATCACCATTTAAATTTGTACGATAAAAACTTTAAGTGCGTCGTGGAATTTCTACGTCGATTTTTGAACCGTCACTTGCTAAATACATTAGTTTTGTTGTATTTAATTGGAGACGTTTTATCATAAATGAATATAAGATTTTTTTTATTTTTTTAGCATGATTCCTTGGTGCGTTTGAACGCAATGTTGAAGTGTGCTAGGTTGTCTGGTGATCACCTATGCACTGCGCAGTAAGCATGCTATGGCACCCTTCTTTATTTGAACCAGCGACCTCCATACCGGTTGGCTACATCGAGCAGTAACATTACCGTCGTTCAGTCATCGCGTTATCACTTACTTGCAAGAACTAGACATATTTAGTTTCGAATAGCTATGAAATTTCTTTACGAGTTAACGAGATGAGGTCACAAAAGTATATCACAGTAATGTTACTAGTTGAGCTGACAAAAAAAATAGGAGTCGATTGACCTGTTTCACAAACATTATTAACAATTGGATTTCACATTCCTACATATAAATAACAAGAAAATGCTAATAGATTCGTTGGCGCCAGCGTTATTTCCATAGTTGTTAATTACATTACTTTGATTCATCCAAGAGATAAATTAGTGCAAAATTTGTGTGCCTATATACTTCAATAAAATATTAATTCATGATAAAATCAGAGTAACTTCATCGTTTCGTACTTTATTTTAAACTATCAATTTTCATACTTAACATTCTTAGCTCTTAAAAATACCATATATAATAGGTATTCTACCAGTTGTCTGGTTCGCGTTGTACAAGCTATCCGTAGTTTGGGGCTAGATGGCGCTTTGTGAAAAGTCCACCAATATTTAAATATTATTTACTAAAGAGGTATATAACACAAATATCTGTAATAAATGCGAAATTACACAAGGTACTATCTATTTATATAAATGCATATATGTATTACTCTTTCACATCAAAACTGTAACCAAATTAACTGATATTCAAATATATACTGATAACGATTTTATCCCTGTAACGTGCCACGTGGGCGAAGCAACGGGCAGAAGCTATTGCATATATATTTATGCATGCGTCAAACGGAACAGTGTAAAATGTGTTTCAACATTTTCAAACATAAACACAGTGTCGCCTTTTACCTTTTGCCCCTTATTGTGTTAAAATAATTAACATAAACCGAAGATCGTTGTAACAAAACGTTACTGACAGTATGTTGCCCCCTTTTGTTTAGAGGCCGAGTTGCACGGTACTGGGTTACTAAGATGTTATCAAATATTATAATAACCCATGTAACTATATTGCAGCTGGTTTTAGTCTTTTAAGTTGCAGTCTTAAAACCATAAGTGTAATTGCGTCAAATTGTTATATTGTTGTGTGTTAACACAGCGCCGTCTAGCCCTTAACTAAGCATACCTTGTATTATGGAAACTAGATAAATGATAAAACTATACATATAATAAGTATATAATTTAATATACATGTACATAATTACGTATTAACCTAGACACAGATTCAACATCTGTGATCGTCAACACAAATTTTAGTCCTGGGTGGGAATCGAACCCATGTCCTTCAACAGAAGGCAGAGTTACTACCAAGTGAGTGTAAGGCCAAGCATTAATATAATTTATAAAACAACAGATTTAATCCGAAATGACCAAAGTGACATGACTAAACTTTTTGGCGTCTTTTGCAGACAAAATTCACCGGTACCTATTCAAACGCATCGGTTTTAGTTTAGTTGAAGGAAACTGAAATACTTTATATTCCATGTAGCTTGTAGTTCAATGTAATTTGCGTGTATAAATATGTATAAAGTACATCGAAATCATCACATTTACAGTGTCTGTTGAATGTAACAAAAAAATTCGGTACGATATTTGGAAAAGCAAAGGAATTTTACAAATCACGACGTTGACGCCGAAACGGACGTGACATGAATGTTTGAATAAATTCAGACGTATAATCTGTTACGCTAAAATCGTATACAGCGAAAAACGTATGTCGCATATCATTGTGGCATTGGTAATCAAACATTTAATGTTCTCTGGTTGGATGATTTTCATACTCGAACCCAATTATCGCCATTTGTATAGATGACTATCTATCTATAAATCAGCATGTATAAATTAACTACCGTTATAGCTTTTAAGGAAGCACTTTTTTATATGAGTTAGTTACGGGAATAAGAGTGCCTCCCAGATGTGGAGTGGTAATCTTCATTCGCAACAAAAGCAATACGATTCTCACCTACTTAGGCCTTACCCGCATCGTAAGCATGGCACATATTCTACTGCATGCAAATATTTAAAAAAAATAACAACTCCACAACAACTAATATGAAAAAGTTATATTCAATGTTGTTGTTTTATCTGCGCGCGCTGCACAATAGTTTCAAAGCAGCGCAGCGGAGTTAGATGTTGGAATGTACAATTTAAATATGAGTCAATGCGCCAAGTCAAGTTCTAAACGAGTCTGTTTGGATGTGTGAGGCGAGTCAACAAGCCTTTAGCGTAGACCAACTAACCTCTGGACAGAAATTTTCAAACTAACCGTGACTGGGCCAAGCTTTCACTGAGATGTGACTGTAGAATTTATGTACCAATAGTTTTGTATCCATTTTACGAAATGGCTCATGGATTAGGAAAAAAATTACCATACAAGTTTTATTATAAAGATTTTTATAGTTTTCAAATGCTATTTCCCGAAACGTATGATTTTTATTATGTTCAGAAAGGTTTCTTATGCTATCGAAAAAAGACAACTAATTAAGCTAAAAGTAGATATTTGTAACCTTTATTAAATCCGCTAAATATTTAACGAACGTTCAACGTACTCTATCTAGTCCATTAGTAGCTCCACGCACGTCCATCGAACAACGATAATTAGTTTTCGGCTGTCAAGCGGTCACGAGTCCAACATTCCGAGGGATTGTCGACTCATCCGAGGCTGTCTAGTACAGGTGTATTGTATGGAATTAGCACGAAGATTCTTGTAATAGAGATTCAACTGTAGAGATTTTGGTGACAGTAATTGACTAGTTTTCATTCTACAAAAAAAAAAAGAGAAAGCAAGGTATTCAATCTCAAAGATGGGAAGATGATATTCGGAAGATGGCTGGGGTCAACTGGAAAATAAGGGCACAACAAAGAAAATTATGGCAAGCATTAGGGCAGGCCTATGGCAGAGGGCAACACAATCTTGAAACCACACCGGTGCCAATTAAATATTAATTTAAATTAATTTAATTAGCATAAGATTGTGAATAAAGGCTATTATTATTATTATTATTAGTCTAGTTATTTTTTATAGTTACACAAGCTTCTTCATGCTTCTTAATTTACCAGCCATCGCACCTTTCAAACCGCAAACACAGCGATTCATATGACTTTCCCAGATGACCTAGACACAAGGCCTGAAATTACAGCACTTACTTCATTATAGCTGATTTATTTCAAGGTCCACATAAATGGTTTTTGTTTTGGCTATAGGTGACTACACCTGACGCAGCTCACCTAATGTCGACGGTGCGGTATAGATAAAATTAAATCAGTCCAGCGTCAACAGATACGCGGACCAAATTTACCAACCGGATTTTGTGCTCTTCTTTGATCGGACTCAATTTCCATAGGGTTTCCAAGGGAAGTCTCCTTTGGCCGTCATTTTTTGCTTCAACTGTCAACATATCGCTCCTTTCCCCGGCCATCAAAGGGATCGACGACAAACTAGCCAGGAAACCATACCTTCCATAATTCTTGATTTCATCTTCAAGAGCTTTTCGAGAGAACACTTCAGACGCTTCAAATCCCATGTCTTTCAAGTAATACGCCAATGCTTTGTAGTATATATCAACAGCTTGCAGAAAATCATTTTTCTCCTGGCAAAGGTTGCTGCACATCATAATCAAGTACGTCAAGTCTGTCGCGAGGGATGCACACCTGTATACTTGGAAGTCTACGGCCACTGCTTTGTCTTTAGAGCAGAGAAAGTTCAGACACCAGGCATCTCCGTGACACAGGACTGGAAACTCTGCGGATCTCCTCACTGAATGGATCAAACTCCCGTAAAGATCATTAGTCACAATCTCATCGAACTTCTCGTAGTAAATACTTGATTGTATTTCATACTCGTGGAGTACATCGCGGTCTAAATCTACAGCGTTCTTCAAATATGGATAGTACCAATCACGATTACTCTCTTTGTAATACAACTCTGGTAGCTGACTTGAAATTTCCTCAAAAACGTTAGGTTTTTTCAGCTTAAGTGCGATGGATACTGCGTGTAGGTGAGCAAGAGTCTTCAAGATTTTATTTCTTTCATTTTCTGTGGGATATTCTGATACTGGCACACATTTAGACTCGAAAAGGTCCTCAATTAATATGTAGTCATTTTGGCCGTCCAAACAGCAACTGTAGCATTTAGGTATGACGTTTTGGATGCATTCTTTTGCTCCTGTGCTATTTTGCACCTCAATCAAGACTGGCAGGATATCTGTGTAGAATTTAGCTTCTCTAGCAAAGTACTCTGTGCATTCTAGAGTGTCACACAGAGCGATGTTGTTGATTAGTCCCTTCACAACGAAGGAGGCGGAATGATGATGTCCTGTGACATGGATTCTGTAGACGACGCTGAGCAAACCTTCGCCTGCAGGCGTTGCTCGCGTTATTTGTATGTCCTTCGCACTGTCTCGACTGTTCGTTTTCAGCTTAAAAGCCTGGTCTATTACAGACTCCGTTAAACACTTTGAAATTTCCGATAAAGCCGTCTGAATCATTGTGACGAAATCATCAACTAACAGAGAATTCACGGCATCTACAGCATTTAAACTCGGTGGTTCTGATAAGTGTCTTTATTTATCATCAGAAAACATTGCAAATTTATACGCGCATCGAATGTGTAACACCACTGTAAATATGTAACTCAAATTTGTTTTAACTTTAAGAACTTTGTTATTTTAAATATATTCTGTGAACTTGTAACATTTTATGCGTTCTATAATAAAAAGTAATCGTTGTATTTATTTTTATTTTTATTTTCCTTTATTTATATGTGATTAAAGCTTTATGCTATATTAAAGGGGTTCTTGAGTTAATTAAAGATGGTCGTTCTAATAAACGGAACTTAAATAGTAAAATTTAAATCAATGCCACTACAAATCACGAACATATAGCTCGACCAGGGAAAGTCTAACATAAAATTGCATTTCTTTTTTAGTACTCATATGCAATTTCTAGGCAATCAGAGGATCTTGTAATGGCCCTGGGCAGAGCCGAAGATAATGGATTACTAAAGAATATCACATAGTGACTATAAAACATTCCTTGGGGAGTCGTGTAGGGATGGGCGTGCACGCTGCACGATCCCCCGCCGGACCAACGACTTGGAATCACTATTACTCATTCCATATTCTCGGGTCTACTAAATTGTTTCTAGTAACATTTATGAAACAGCTGCATTGGAGCTAGAATCACGCCTTTGGGTACTCACAACCACATGGTTGTAAAATTTGGCGGTAGATGGCGCGGATTTGCGACTTAGGTCATCTCATACTTTGGTGGAGAGGACGTGAGACGTATTGTAGTTGTCTATGGGTAGCGGTTACCACTTAACATCAGGTGGGCCGTCAGCTCGTTCCGCCACCCGGATCACATAAAATATTAATAAATACGTACCTATGTGCTATCTGTACTCCTAAGCATCTCAGTTTTAAATTGAAAAAATAATCTAATTTTTTTCATTTCTTTCTTCTAATTATAAATCTCTGCGTTAATAAAGTCGTAGTTTTCGTGGTTGAACAAATATTTTGTATGTACTTAGAAAGTGTTACAGATTGTTATTACAAATCACTTGCAAATAACAAAAGTGTCATTAGTAAGCCCACAAATATTATCTAATATTTGTTAACTGATAGGTATATTTGTCAGTATTCATTACTTATGTTTGTTTTTGTTAAGCAATATGATAATTTTTGATTAATGTTTAATTTAATAATTACCAATAATAATTCAAATACTAATATAAAATGAATAATTTAGTACCAACATAATTATGAAATACATTTATAACATGAAAGATTCCGATTTCCGTTATAATCCGTGCACTATATTTTATAGAGTTAAGATTTGTCGGAGTACTTATATCGAAAGATAAAATACAATACTAGTTTTAAAAAGTTTAATTCTTGGCTAGACCAATATTATTTTTACGTCATTCAAACCATTATCTCAGTCGGCTTGACAACTTTGTACTATGAATACAATATAACAAATTTAGTCATTAGTGCTCTGGATTTGAGTCAGCGACCTTCAAAATGAAGGCCAGTTTATACTTACGCTCTTTATGTAAAGTGTATCGGGATCAAATACTATTTATGTCACTGGCTATCACGAACAAGAGCGTGAAAGCATTAAAGTACGCCTCAAAGAGAAACCTTTGTAAACCTGACACATAACTTATAACATATGCTGTGTGATGCGGCGCGGTCAGAAGTGGTCCAATCCTTTAGAAGACATAGAAAAAGCTTCGTTTCGTCACACAAAAAAAACTTTTATTAAACATTGTTGTCCGCAACTAAAGAGCGCAACTTATTTGCCCATAATAATTTAGCTGATTACCATTATTATAAATGTGTATTACCGTTCGTAGGAATGCGGATCTTTTGCGCAATAACACTTAGTGAAAAACACGACATGAATGCAAGATGTAACCCAATACGTAATTAGATATAAAATTGTGTTGGCCCTGAGTTTCAAACCTGGAGTTTGCTGGTTCTAATACAGATAATATAATGACTATGATAATAATAGATAAAAAGATGTACAGCGAGGTATTTGTTTGAAATATATATATGCGTTTGTAGAAAGTCTCATGAAGGAAACGGCACGTCCTAAAACCAAAAATTCTAAAACACATGTTGATTGGCCTCATAGTTCAGTTCGTAGTAACGCTACCTTCGGTGCTGTAGGTCGTGGGTTCGATTCCACCCAGGACAAATATTTGTGTGACGAGCATGGATGTTTATTCTGTGTCTGGGTGTTAACTTGTGTTAGAGTTGTATTTACAAAAAAGTATATAAGTATCAGTTATCTGGTTCCCATGATATAAGTTATTTACTTAGCTTACTTTGGGGCTAGATGGCGCTGTGTGAAATGTCCGCCAAGATTATATTATTATTAATTATTTGTATTATGATTGATTATTATTATTATATGTCAAGTGCACGAAACGAGCTTTTTTGATGTGCGCTTAAACATTTTTACTGACCACAATAGTTAGAGGGAATTTATGACTCGAGTAGTACCTAAGTACAATACACTTAGGTATATCTCTATATAGCCCATCAAACCAATCAGTTTGTATTCTGTTTTCCAACAAAGCCCTGTCGGTGTTCATTTCAATTTCCATGATAATTCGGATTCATTCTTAGTCACGGCAACGGCAGGTCACTGCAGTGTTACTAATTTACATCTTGTTTTTTGATAAGACTAAATGTATATGCATACATTACGACACGGTCGAATGATCCCTCTAAATTCGTTTCAAATCTTTCAAACCATTTTAGTAGATAATGTAAAATATAATGACTTTTTAAATCAACACGTTATAGATAAAAAAACAATTACAACGAAGTAGTGTTTCATCGATCAACCCACAAAAGTTCTACCTTATAGCTAGTTTAACTTTGCACTGCCCAAAACATGAACGTGAAAGTCTTGGTACATCTATATCTTGATTTCGCTGGTAGATTGAGATTCAAGTTATAATATTCAGTATCTATTGAATTGATAGAAATCCTATAGTTCGTTAAATAAGCATTTTTTCATCACCTGATGTTAAGTGGAAACCGCCGCCCATGAACAACAACAATACGATTCAAGTCCTCTCCACCAAAGTACGAGATGACTCAAGTCACATTACGTTGCGTCTTTCACCCCGAGACGGGGATGTTACGTCTCATGCGGCTGCAATTCAATTTCACCGGCACTCACACTCCCTTCCACCGGAACAAAGCAACACGAGTGCATCACTGTTTGGCGGCAGATTACCAGGTGTGGTGGCAGTACTTCTCCGGGCGAACTTAGCACAAGTTCTACTGATACTTTGGTTGCTCCTTTCGCACCACCCGGGGGACACGATAGGGATTTAGAGGGTTATCACCTACGAACGCGAGCAACGTGGGCCCCCAATTTACTGCTAAATTTACTCATTCCGAGTGTAGGTCTGTCATGCTAAATCGGTGTGACATATATTATATTATTATAATTAATATGTACACTTGACTCAAGTCACGCAACCATGAAATGTGAAGCGATCGAAGGCTGATAATGTTTCCTCGTACCTTCATTCAGGGCTGAAATTAAAATGACTCTAACAGATGCAGTTTTGACATACAGAGAGGAACAAAGGATCGTGTGTTCGCACGCTCGCTACAATACTACCTTTTTTCTTTTGCCCCCGAATGGAATCTAAACGCGAATCACATTGTGGGAGCGGGACTCGGATTTTTTCGATGTCGTCTGCCGAGCTTGGCTGTCTCCAATTTTTAAACTGCTGAGGGCAATCCTTTCGGCGCTTCGAAATAAGTTATATCCCGTTATGTATACGGGGAGAAACCAGTCACTAAACGTTTCAGAGTGGCACTTATGTTAATACGTCATAATTTTTACCTAAGCACCATGTGTCGATTCCCACAAAACGAAAATCTCTGATGGATTATAGACGAAAAATGAGCAGTTGGTGGTTTGGTGGCAGTAAATCGACTTTCTTCACGTAACCCACTACAGTAAAACATTAAGGATTCACTGGCTTATTTAAAAAAAGCGTTGTAAAAATGTAAGAACAGTCTACTCCGCCATAAAAGGTATACAAACAAGAAAGTGGGAAATGTTGATAACACTACTTTAATCGAAGTGGCCGACTGACGGACGACGTAAATCTTTGACATAAAAACGTTATGGCGTGGAGGACTAAAATGGACGATTAAAATCGAAATAAGAGAACGACGCTGCTTTTGTCTTATCCATGTCTACAGGGTTTTATCTGTTAGACGCGCCCGCCGCGCCCGCCGCGCCGTAGCAGAGTAAAAAAACTCCAAAGGTATAGTGGCGCGCAGGTAACCCGGCCATTTTGTTCGTTTTATACTTTTTTGTTATTCTTTTCAATAATCCGCGTGTTTTATTGCTTGTAGGCGGTTTGTAACGATGCCAGATTACTAATTTATATAACGGGTACGCCAGTAGCAGGAAAAATCATTTGTTCAGTTTTATTTTGGCTTAGTATCGAATAGGCTTTACAAAAAGGCATATTTTGTGTTCGTTTGTCTAGCGAGTGGAAATTTTCTAAGATAGTATTGAAATTTAGGAGCATATTTAATAAAACTTCTTTATTACAAATGGAAAATCCCGAAATCTAATTAGTTTTTTTTTATCAATTTGTACTCGACATCTGTATGTTTCAGTGAAACTGCTGATATTTTTAATTAATGCGAACAAATTATAAACACAATTAGGTACAGACATTCATTTTCATGAACTATCTCTACCTGTCATTTGAAATCAAACACAGTACAGATAATTAAGTCAGGATTTTGAATGTAGCGAACAATATCGTTAAAAAATGATTTTCAATACTATAATATCTGAGTAAGATTAGTTTGTCCAAATTCATTAAACTATACGCATACATATTACATTATACCTATAATATTAAACTTATAAAAAGAGTACGAAGACCGATTTTTCCTTAGTTTTGAGCTGTACAGTTTTTTTTTATCATGTTTTCGTTCACCATTTTAAGAACGTGGTATAACCCATATAAATTATTCCAGTCAAATAGCTAAACGATGTTTAGAATTAGAACCAGCGACCTCCAGATTGAAACACAGCACCACCACGCTCTTAATAAGTTATTATTATTGATTCATTAATGATATAACATTGATAATGATCAGTTAGTACGGAATACATGATTAGTTTAAAAGGAAAAACAGTATATTTTTAGTTACAAGGAGCAAAAAACACGGTATATAAACCACTTCCTTCTATGTACATGTGTATATAGTATTAGGTGATTTCCTGTAATTAAAAACGTGCTTACTTGACAATAAAGTTATTGATGTTCTATGTACATTGGTGACTCATTTTTAAGTAAGGTACATTAACATAATATTAATTTTAAAAAGTAGCACAATGAAAAAATATGGATAGATTAACGTCACAGCTCATTTGGTTTTAACTCTGCCTTCTGCGCTGTGTGAGCATTTTTTGTTCTGTGCCTGGGTGTTAATATGTATGTATTTACAAAAATGACATATATACATAAGTATTATCAGTCATCTGGTTCCCATAGTACAAGCTATGCTGAGCTTAGTTTGGCTAGATGGCGCTGTCTAAAATGTCTACCTGTATTTATTTATTTTTTAAATGTTTTAAAGATTTAGTTGTTTTGGTTGCAAAAATCTTGATAGTTCAAAATAATTCCACGGAAAAGAAAATAAGCTCAAAAACAACCAATCAAATATACCACCGAATACCTGGAATTTTTATGATCGATTGATATCATACGACGAATAACTTGAGTTATCGAAATGATTACAGAACAGTTGGGGGCGGCAGATGCGATGCAGTTCCAAACAAATCTAACGTTCGAATAACATACTCTTTATTATTAACACCGCATACTTTAATTCTTACAAGAACCTACCCATAAGAAATCAAACCTTAAAAAGCAAGACACTAAAGAGAAAAATCCCTCGGCTCTTGATACCCGAATCAAGAAGGCAGTTGATTTGAAATATGACCTGAAAATTGAATCTTGTTTCAACGGATTTATGTTGTAAATTCGAATGAGGGGCGGCCATATTTGGGACTTCTATCTGTCTGGATATATCGAAGATGGAAACGCTATCCTTCACAGTGGGGTATAAGAGACCCAAGAATGCATTTTTTTTATAAAGATATTTATAATATACTGCAGTTATTACCACCCTATATCTTTAGACGCGAAGAAATGAGTGCAGTGGTGATATTTAAAATGGATAAGATTGCCTGCAATGACTACTGAGTTTATAAATTATAGTTAGTATCTAATTAAAAGGACAAAAGTGGCCGGCGCGTCAAAATAATACCGATCGATGCAAAATACATGAATTATTTAATCAAATTCATTAGCAATTGTTCGGGGTTAACTTGTCAATTTCATGATAAAAAATGGTTGCTCTATGCACTATTATACACTATAAAGGTAGCTTCAATTACGAACTAATTACGTTTATTTTAATAACTTTTTAAGCTTTTATGATTATAACGAAATTGTGTTTTCATTAAAGAGGAATCCTTAGATTTTTTCTGCGTTGATATGTAAATAATTTAAATCTGATTACTTATTACTAGCTTTCAAGATTATAAATTCACAGCATTCATTCGGCTAAATAGCTGTTGATAAAAACATAAAAATCTGGTTTCTGTTTCTTGTGAGATTATTTAAATGCTGAGGAAGAATGTTGTTAATTGTATCATAATTTATTTTAAATCTCTTTTTTTATTTCTCGTGGGATACTGATGACAATTTTATCCTTTCTAATAATTATAAGATTTATTTTATTTTCCTTCATTTTAGTTATTAATTTTTATTGAAGTCTTTGCTAAATACTTAAATAAGTTATTTGGGATTTTTAGAACTACATACTTTTATTTCATTATAAGAATCAAGGGCAAGATCTCTGCCTTATATTAGTTCTAAAATACTAAAGTCAAAGTGTTCTGGAAAATCTATAACAGTCTGGAAAGTATTTTATTTTGTATTTCATTTTTAAAACTAAATCCACGTATCTCATAATAAATAAGTAAAAAAAAGTTAAAATCAATCTTACAGCCAAAAACAGCTTCAATTATTTTACTTATTCTACTATTATGACAATCACCCGCGACTTTTAGAATACGCTAATGAAAGACAAGAGTTTATAAAAACACTTAATTTATATGTGTGTTACCAATCTTGCTGAGGAAGTTTGATTAATTCACGTCTTAATGTCTTCTCTGCAACTATGGAATATATTTTAAATAAACATGGTGAATGTTTAAGACCTAAAACTAACCTAAACTTATAAAATTTCTAATAAAGCTCTCACATTCTAAGTTACTAACACGATTATTTTTATGTATATTTAATGTCATAAAATAATTATAAACACGTAATCCGAATTAAAACAATTGCCCCACTACAATGAAGTGGTAACAATAAAAGCACTTGTATCTTTTGTGTTAGAAACAAACACCTCAATATGGATAATAGTCATTTCCGTAACTTATAATTAAAGTTGGAAATGGCTCGGCTGTGAAACTGGTACGAGCGTAAGGGCGGTAAGTCGGTACCTGCGTACACAATAGACGAAATCAAAGTTCTTTTGTGATGGGACAATGGAGTCAAGTGGATGAAGAGGCTTTGTGCCCCTGCAAGCTTACGGGACTGGAGCCGGCCGACGACCGACGCCTCGAGCTTTTCGACCAAGATTTTGATGTTACTCGTAGGTTTATTTGATAGTCGATTGGAAGAACGCGTGAATTTCGGTACCTACATTCTCTAGGTAAAAGATGAAAGATTAAAAAAAAAAACGGAGTATTTCATTGGATTCAAAACTATTTCTCTATTAAGTATTAAATTAGTTCTTATATCTTCTATAATCATTTTTACTTGTAGATATTTAAAGCCACTTTGTGTAAATACACCTTTTGAAGCAAGTAACCAAGGCAAAATTGTTTTTTTAAGTTTTATCTTAATACTTAATAACTTGTTTTTTTTTTATTTGATATTTTTTTCTGAATGCCCAATAGTTTTACTAAGACCCATTTCAAGGTTATCCATTCATTACCGGACACCCTGTATATGTGTTATAAATACAAAATGGGAGTAATTACAGACACACTGTACCCCTTTTCACTACACTGGTTCTAGAGAGCCAATCACACAATTAGTGGAAATAGTAATATTATTAACCTTAACAGCTCCTGAGGCCTTTCGAGGCGCACTTAAATCCTTTCATCACACTGGCCCGAGAGAGCCAGTGAAACCTTTATTAGTATGGAAAGGTGAAGGCTTAATCCATTTTTATGTTTGTTTTTTTTTTGAGCAACTTCTGTTATAGCAAACAGCTTTGATTGTTTTTTCGCTATTTCATACAGGTGTTATGCGTTAGTAGACGACGTTAATAATTAGTAGTACAATTAATAAAGTTTCCATTCATAATCGGATAGGCTGTGTATTGAACAAATAACTTCAGCTTATTTCCTTGTACTTATTGCATTCATAAAATATTTCATTCACTGTGTAATACATGTTTTGTACAAGCATTTAAATAATAGGTATTATTTTATAGTGTAGTCATAAATACATCAACGATAAATCTATGTACATGTATTAATGTATTAAATGTACTGTTATATTATAATGCTAACGTTCGTTTCTCTTTCTAGCCTTGTTGGTTACATCCGATCTTATCTCTATTTCTCTTCCCCCTCTCTCTCTCCACTCTCTCTCACTCGCTCTCTTCTCTTACTGCCTCACTCGTTCTTATAAAGCAAGTCTTAATATGATGGTAATTATACCTTGTTTTGTAATCCGTACCTACCATTTCCCACAAATGGAACAACATGTAGTATATGAATTAACATGGTAATTTTATTTTAATTTTATATGTCGACGTAACCCTTTAGCCCCTTTTCGGGATAACATGCTAATTTACAATCAACCTGTAGGTATACAAGTAGAATTCAAGCTGTATTGAAGTGTGTAGGTACTTTATTGTCATGTTATGTAGAAGTGTATGAGTAGGTGTGAGGGACAAATATCGTAAATCACATTATATTATCACATTGCCATTAAGTTCACAGCCGTTTTACTTGTGGGCTGAAGGAAGGCTGAATGAACTTTAATTAGGCATGAGCGTTTAAAATTAAATGTCCTGTTATTCACCTTGATAATACAAATGTATAGATTTTCACTCTGACGTACCTTTGTTTAAATAACATATATTTACGACCGCAAACTATTGATATGAAGTAGAACTAAAATAGAATTTCACCTTTTTACTTGAGATGGATGCTTTCGAAATTCTTCCGTCTTCCACTTTATAGGATTCTTCCACTGTATGAGCAGAAATTATCGCCTAACATGCTATTTTGTTAATCAAATTCAAATAAAACTTTGAGACGTGATGTTAGAATATTGAAACCGCCATAGTTCAGGAATGCGAGTTGAAGTCGGTACAACATAACGAGTAACCAAACATTCACTCAGATATTCCGTTACACATCTCAACTAGCTCGGCTCAAATTCATTACTGGTATGACTCATGAAATTCTCAATCTAGTCTGAATGAAACCAGCAATGGAAGGTAGTACAGGCAATGTGGTCGCTCCGCGTGGTCGGCTAGAATACCTCAGTACGGTCAAGATCTCGACTTTCGTAAAGAGTTCAACGCGCAGTCATTTTAAACTATGTACTGCTAAGTACACAACTTTATCGAAGTAGAGTAAATAATATAAATTAGTTTACTTAACGAGTAAATCATAATTTATGAACTCAGATTACGGAAAGTAGCCAGTGAAGGTCGGACCCTTACCTATAACTTTATAAAAATAACTGTGATATAATATATATTCCAATCTTCCTATAAGAATAATATATAGTACTTTTTATATTTTAGGTATCGTCTTCGTAATAAATTCGAAATTCTAGACAATTCGACTTTGTACGTTTCGTGTTATTCATATCTTATATATATCAACTGAATATTAAGTTATGTTTACTATTAGCCAGCCAAACTTATTCATCCTATGCAAGTTAACGTCTCTTATTATAGCCTAGTTAAATTGATTTCAATATGTTCATTAATTAGTATTTTTTACTTTGATGATTTTATATTTTATGTATGACTAAACGCAACGACTTTACCCATCAAATTTAAAAACTGATTTAACATAGGTAGCCTTTATAATATTTAAATCCAGCGACTCACAGACACATTAATTGCTATCAAACCCGATCAAAGGTGTTGAGGTCTACAAAAAGCATTTGAACACAGGTTACCCTGTAGTCACTATACATACCAGAATAAATAAGGCTAGAGTCGGTGCCACAGATTCAAAAACTACAAATATTATGCCGCAGAGTATAAAATACTTTGTATGGTCTGGTTACAGATTAAGAAGTAGTTTTAACAACAGTCCAGATTCTAAGACAAAATTTATTTATTATGGCCCACAATGCGTATAAGTTATTAAAGTTTCGTTACAAGGCTTTTTTACTGACTTCGTGTGGACGACGCATACCTGCCTCGATCTTACCTGTGCTTGAGACTGGAACTGTGTGAGTAATAGATAGACACGGCACATTTAAATTAGAAAATTGTTAGCTTATATAACAAACATTAAAACTACATATAGAACAATTTTGGAAACAGAATTATGAAATATTTTTATTATTTTTAAGATTTTTATTACTACGTTGGCTGTTTTTTTTTTATCAGAGAAAATAAGTTTGTTTATCAGGTAGTTTCTATTATAGGAGTACAATATATTCAATCATGTAGCCTTATAGTTAAAGTAATTTTTTCCAAACTTATAGTAGTTCTGTGGTGAGATTCTCCAAATTATTAAATAGTTTTAATATTGCGTCTGGTGAGAAATTGTGATTTATCCCACAACACAATTTGAAACTAAATAAAAACTGATTTTGGCGTAGCTGTCTGTTTCATATGAATCAAAACGAGATGGATGTCGGTAGGTTTTAGTTTACTTTGGTTACGCACCAATAACTAGTTATACGCGCCTAAACAGGCTTTTGGCGAGCGCCCTGTCTGTAAACTCGTAATTCTCGATGCGCACACGCAGCGCGAGGCTTTTCGGGCCTCACCCGCCAGTTCACGATGGAAGCCTGTGCCGGGTGGTCGCGTGTGTAGTGCAGTGATGACGCAGCATGGTCGCTGCGCGCGCTTTGTGGTGCCTGTGCCTTGTCGCGCTCGCGGTCCAAGTCGCCGCTAAGGGCCGCTCTCACTCCCACCCACACCCTCATCACAGCCATCAGCCCCACAGCCGACACTCCGAATTTGTCAAAGGAAAGAGTAAGTTTGTGATCAAAATCCATTTCAGTGACTTTCACCGTTAAAGTGAGAATGGAGTGCGCACCTGGATTTTGCAGTGATTTTATTACCACAAAACGGCGTAAAAGTAGAGCTAATCGTTGGTATAATAAACAAAGCTTATCTTGAGCCTACAGACGTAGCCTTATATAGTGCGGAAAGCTGCCCGGTACAGTGAACCGGTCGCACTGACTGGTGAACAATTAACTCTCGTGTTGAGTTGTTCAAAAGAAGAGACAAGAGCTGCTCCGAATTGTAAAGCAAGGTGCGCGCTTTGTGGGTTTGTGGTGAGGTCTTTGTGTGGCCCTTTCAATGTTGGTTGTCTTTTTCGCCGATTTTGGATTGTAATATTGAAGGTTTTTAAGGAAACGCGCATACCACGTTAATTTCTTTTACTTCAAAACTTATCAATCTGGTGTTCCATTTATCATATGTTATATATTTTAATTATGTTCATATATTATATAATTTAAGGAACGTGCTGATAGCCCACCTGGTGTCCAGTGGTAACATCCGCCAATACGACTCATGTCCTCTCCTACTTAGGTACAACAAGAACATGTCGCATAGTATGCGCCCGTAGCTCTGAGAAGAGAAGGTGTAATTTCTGATGTGCCTGTAATTTCACAGGCCTTTCAACCACACCTTTCAAACCGAAAAACAGTAACTGCATTGCATTACTGCTTGGCGGCAGAAATGGGTATGATGACAGTACTTCCCTGGATGAACTTGACCTAAGTTCTACTGCTACGAAATCTTCCTAATACATGAATTAATTTATTTACTTTTAAACTTATCAAGCTGTGACGACGTTGGGTAAACAAAGGGTTAAATTAAAATAAATACTTATACATAATAGATAGTATGTTTGGGCGAATGAGGAAACATTATTTTGAAATTGAAGTTGGAAATACCACACCCGCTGTATTAAAAACTAATGTTGACTAAGAAACCAAGTATCACGTTAAAAGGGCTTTTAATGATAACTAACTACCCACGTAGAGTTGTTAAAAAAAGTCTTGCTTGCTTATCACAAGTAATTTAATTTATTTATACATTTACTTTTGTTATTTACAAATATGGATTATTTAATAAGTAAGGCTAATCCTTCAGAGTACTGAGCTTAGTTCCATCTGACAGTTATTTGGATATGTTTGAACTACAGCTAGTTAGTACCAAGCTTTAAAAATCTGTTATAAAGCCATATGCATAACTAATGTCCACACTAACATATATATTATATCTACGTAACTCACTTTCCCCAGACCCTTAAATTCTCGTTACTAATGACACATTGGCAATTTCCCATAAATGAGCAGTTATTTTGATAGAAGTTAATTTTGCAATTAAAAACCGAATTATAGACCAGATGAGTCTTTTAAGCTTTTCAAATAAAGGGTTACTTTTATTTTAAGTCTTCATAAACATACCTGTTACGCTATTCCATTTACGTTATGTTTATATATCTCAACATTCATTTTTTTATTTTATCGGTGAAGGAAAACATCGTGAGGAAACCGACATGTCCTAGAACTAAAAATTCGAAGACATGTGTCGAGTGCAAGAAAGGAGCCTCTTTGAGGCGCACTTACAATCCTTTCACCACACTGGTTCGACAGAACCGGTGACTCGAAGAAGAAGCAGAAGAAGAATCTCAACATTTGTTAAAAAATAACTGTTTATGCAGAATTTGCCTGTCGATTTTGTTGCTCGTAACTTTATACTTGTTTTGACTGTGTGTTATAGAATCGTGTTCCTTAACAGCTTAGGTCAAAAGCTCCTATTGTTTGTTATAAACTTGTTTCTCAGAATAACGATTTCAAATCCAGCGAGTTAAAATTTAAATTTAACAAAGACCGATACAATAGTTTATCAGGTTAAGCCTTGAAATAATGAACAATTTTTTTTATTATATAGTTAATTATAGTAATAGAAAATATCAGTTTTAGTGTGTAGGTAAGGTAATACTAATGTAACATTATGAAAAAATACCTCAGTCTAAACATTTGTGGTTCCGTGGGTATAAAAAAATACTACTGCTACTAGTATTTCTAGTAGTAGTAGTAGTAGTAGTAGTAGTAGTAGTAGTAGTAGTAGTAGTAGAAGTAGTAGTAGTAGTAGTAGTAGTAGTAGTAGTAGTAGTAGTAGTAGTAGTAGTATGGGTAAATAGATTATATTGTACACTAAAACAAAATAATATGATTGAAATAAATCAGCTGCTATTCAAAGTTCAAAATAACCCATGTTAGAGTAGTTTATAAGAGTGTTTATTTTTTAATTTAACTGTTGAAATAAAAGCTGTACCGTTTGTATTTAACTCAAGAGACGTGCGTAGTCCTTATAATTTCTTGAATCCCAAAAACAGAACCAGTTTTGACGTCTATTCAACACATTACTTCTTAAACAAACAAAAATACTATGACGACTTTGCCTGCGCCGTTTTTGTATTAAAAAGTACCGTTTATGTTATTCCAGTTATTCATCTACCTACGAATATATTCAAAATATAAACACAAAATCAATTTATTAGGTAACTTCGTCGTGAGTAAGTAACCAAGATCTAAATAAATATTCGTTTTTAATATTTATTATGTTATAGTGTGAAAAACGAATGAATAAAAAGTAATTGATTTCTTTAGATTTAATTGCAAATAAACGATGCCTGCGATTGTTAAACGTTTAATGACAAGTGCCTAGTTTTGAAAGGAATCTCTAAAACATTCTGTTTCTGAAACCAGTTATTGCAGCAGGAACATTGTTTGATGTTTCTAAAGAAACAATTTGTTATGTTTTAGCCGTGTTGCCCAGTGTTTAAGCACCAAATTAAGATCCCCCGGTCGCTGGTGCAAGGCTACGTTCTCAATACTTATAAGAGTAAACCAGCGAGAAAACCGGCATGTTCAAGAGGTATATGACATTTGTAAATCCGGACTGAGTACCCACACACGGAGAGCTTTTTTATGTAATTGAAGTCACGGGACGAGCTGACGGCCCACCTGTTGTTAAATGGTAACCGCCACCCATAGACAACAGCAAAACGACTCAAGTCCTCTCCATGGTACGAAATGACTCAAGTACCTAATCGATGAAAAGCTCTTTTAAGAGACTAATGTTCTCTTAAAAGAGCTTTTAGAGCTCTCGCTTTGTAGAGAGTGGGGGCATTAAGTCTGGTACGGTTATTATTACGTGTCACACCTTTATTAATTTCCCATAGGACTGTTTTCTTAGTTAGATGGTCTGTTAGGGTCAACTTTATCTCAGCTACGATGACAGAAGCAGAGTATACTCGACGATGCGGATGAAGTGGAGGGAAAACGCTAGTTATTATAAAGAATGACGAAGTTCACGTGAGCCAATATTAAAACTACATCTACATTGGCATTTAAAAATATAATTAATTATCTCAAGTTTATCGATATCTCGTGTTCTTAAGGAAAAAACATGTCGTCTACTCATTACGCAAAATAACGACTCCGAGGAAAACAAGTATTTAGAACAGAGTGGATATAATAATATAAAAGACCGTTTTGTATAAGATGATGTTGATAAGCAAGTCGCTGGGTCATTCACGATAATTCATCAATAAAATTATAATAATAAGGCTTTAGTTTCCTTGAATGCGTAATAAGTATGTACCTAAAGTATCAAAACATCGGAAATCTAATTCGTAATGTAAAAAAATGACTATACTAGCTGCGCCCCGCGGTGAATAAGTAATCGGGAACACTGAACTTTTCCAGGATCAAAGTAGTCTATGTGTTAATCCAGGATATAAGCTATCTTGGTATCAAATTTCATCCAAATCCATTCAGCCGTTTGAGCGTGAAAGAATAACAAACATCCATACAAACTTTTACGTTTACAATATTAGTAGGATATGTTCACTTAGTTCAATAGACAATTAAATATTTTGTATATTTATATTTTGTTGTTTTATTTGTAATCATAAAAGCAACTACCTTAAAGTGACATTTCAAGAAGTTGTGTTGAAGCATTTTCAAAGAATTATGGAAATAAGGTAATATCAAGGATCAGACTCAGCCTTAACTGAAGAAATCCTTATTCCGTCTTTTAAACAAAACGGGCTCAAATATTTCTTAGAACTCTTGGAGACTAAACAATACAGTCTTGTTCTTGTTATTGGTATTACTGAACGCTGGTCCGTGAACGGGATATTATGAACATAATAGATTTGAACTTTTTGTTTCGTTGACCGTTGTAACTAATCGATACGAAAAAATTATGAATATTTTTATTTTAAGAAATGTTTATCGTTTTCGTTTGTATGACAAAGTTTTACTCTAAGACTCGATTATGGACCCTTTGGTGTTGACTTCCAAAATTACGAATTGTGCGCCTACGCAGAACGTCTACTACGTTGAGCAGTTTAGGTTCTACGTTGTATGTCAGAACTCATTCAATCTGTCGGTCCATCGGGACATCCTCTTTTAACATCAGTTATGAAAAGAGAAAAAGAGAAGAAAAATAATAAATAGAAGAGGAAAAGAGAAATTGCTGTTACTGTACCTAAATATTTTTTCTTTTTTAAAGTTGATGACAATTTACACAGCGCCATCTAGCCCCAAAGTAAGCTAAGCAAAGTTTTTGTCATGGGAACCAGACAAGTGATATATTACTTATATACTTTTTTTGAAATACATACATATATTACATATTAACACCCAGACACAGAACAAACATCTATATTCGTCACATAAATATTTGTCCTGGGTGGGAGTCAAACCGACGACCAACAGCGCAGAAGGGAGGATTACTACTACCAACTGTGCTGGCCTGTTAAAATTCATAATTATGCGCGTGCTAAACTCATTAAATTCAAAAACAGTGATATTATTATTTTAGGACATTACATTAGGAATATATTCAAGAATCAAATATTCGAAGACATGAAAGGCGCCTTTTCGAGGCACACTTTATCGTTTCACTATACTAGTTTGAAAGCTAGTGACGAGTATTAGTAGAGTTAAGTCAACTGTCCGCTTGAATTATCACAAAATGTAATAGTCAATTTCACGTTCTCTAAATGTTTGAAACAATTTAAGACTCATGGCTTTCGACATTTGATATAGGCAAGTTATAATTTATGCAAGAATCATAAAAGTTTCTTGACCCACGAAAACGAAAATCTAATGTCGTAGTAATAGAGGAATAATACGGCACAGCGCTGCACACATATGAACCGTTTATTCGTATATGAACATCGGGCAAAATCCATTTCTGACAGCGGTATAGTAAATATATTAATGTAGTTTATTGTTTATCATTCTTCTATGATACAATCTTCGAGATCAAAATAGTAATACATACTATTGGAAGTTTATTTAAAAGTTAAAACTATAAATTTTACACAAAAACATTCAATCCCATCAAAATTAAGATAGTAAATGATTAGTAACGATATATGACTGTTTTAATCAGTTGGCATGGACCACGGTTTCAATTATGCTTAGCTGAAGCGGATTTTTAAAAAACGAAAATAGAAAGAAATTTCCCAAAAAATGTATTTAATATTTGGTATTCACTTGTTAATATGATTCAGTCATTCGTCGGTTAAGCTTTTAAGAGCCAGGCTCTATATTGTATTTTATCTCTACGATTTCACTAAGGCATATCTCCTATCGATAATACGGAATGTTGGGTTTATTGCGTCGTTAAATCTGGAAACGCGTTTTATTTAATGTCTATCCAGCTTAGAGGTTCTTATAAAATATAGGCTAAATATTATGTTACACAAAATTAATGCATTAAAACTATACACGATACTTCAGTTTATAGATATTTTTTATGTATTTTACAAACGTAACAAAAGCAATCAAGAATTAGACCGAATATGCGTTCAAAATGACCACGATGCAAAATACACAATGTATGTTTGAAAGTACAGCGCGTCAGTTCTTGGATGTTTCTAGAAACGGAAAACTACAGATATATATTAATTTTGGATAGTTTAACGATGTTCTTTAATATCTTAATAATTTCTTATAAGATTAAGAAATAGCGGAAATTGTAATTGACAAAACAATTTTATGCGTGAATGATTTTATAGAAAAACTTTTTATTGTACAATTAATTGGGGAATTTTCAGTTTTTTAGAGTAGTGTAACTGTTTTATTTTCCATATAGCAACAATAACAATTCATCATTAGAGCTCAAATATTTGGACATATATATCCGTGACAAACATGCTTAAATTTAAAAGAAAATAAACAAGAAAATTGTATAGGTTTACTCTCAAGTAATTAAACTTATTCCTTTTTAATGAAGTCAGTTTTGTGTAACAAAAGACATCAACGCGCTTCGCTAGTTGAAGATTGAAGAGACACTTCTCACAATGCGGAATACACAAAGCTCTGAACATTCTGCTGAACATAATTTAGTTTACTGTAAATCTACAAAGCATAGGTAACAATAGGTAACAAATAGCAATATCAATAGATATTACATTTTACTGATATTATAATACGATTTTTTTTTAAATAATTTTGTATTTTCGATGTTAATATTTAAAATATATATACAAAAATTGCAAATTTAATGCACTCATTTTCATTATCTGCGATATAAAACGATAACTTTCATGCAAAACTATATAAGGAGATATTGAGAGTAAGCCGTATAATAACATGCCATAAGCGGAGTGAGTGACTTCGTGTGGGACACGACACGGCGCGGGGCGGCGCGGCGGCGCAGGCGCAGGCGCCGATTTGGAAATCGTTTGCGTCACTACTGCAACTCTCGTGGTTCTGTGCATATTTTAGTGCGCCATACGAACATCCGTAACTTAGTGACCTAAGGGAATCATACCTATAATTTGTTTGTTGATAAAAATAAATACTTATATAAAATTAGGGAAAGTACCTTACAGAGTCTATTCAAAGCTGACTACTTCGAATAAATTGTTTTGTTTTTACATGGGGATTTTTTTATTGTTGATTTACTGCGTAGTAGTAATATTTGTTACGCTTACTCCACTCAAAATTACAATTATTGTTAGTATCGCTTTAAATTTGGCATTGCATTAATTTGTCATTCAAATTCAAGATAAAACTTACATCAAAGTACCACTGAAAGTGAGTGATTTGCATACGTGTACGCAAGCAATTTTACTATGAGATTTTATAACCCACCCGTGATTGAGTGTAAAATTACGAAATGTCTATCAAATAAATAAATAAAAAAGAATTTAGATATAAAAAAAAAACTTATTTAACTTTGGTGTAAAGTCTGGTTTGCTTATCAAGAACATCCAGCAATCACAATCAATCACTCAAATATCCATACACGCTATCCATTGCTTGGTTACATCCCGGGCATTAAGGTAAATATAACCGGGCCCGCCAATCTACACAGCACAATAAGGGATTGTAGTGAAAGGTCGCATTACAAGAACGAAATGGTGGTTGAGCAAAACTGGTTCCAGTGCTTCAGAATGCAAGTAACTGGATAAAAACGTCGCCAGGAGACAAACCAGTCGTTCGAGGCGGGCATACTTGTACAAGCGAGGATTGTCATCGCTCGTAAATAGTGGTAACGAAGGCTCTTTATGAAAGTTTTGGGCGGTTCGATGTCGCGTGTCATGGGCATGTACTCATAACTAGAAATTAATTTTCACGTTTATACATTCGCTTATCGTGTGATCAGCGAACATGTCGGGTGCGACCGCAACAACCACACTATGGTATCGCGCATGTCATCGGCACTACATCTGGGTCGACTGGACACCGGCGCAGCTGCCCACACAAAACGCGACCAAACACAATGTGCATAAATCACAAGCGATGCCCAAACGCCGCTATGACATTTAAAATCGGCCGTTAAACGTAGGTGTCGGCGGCCGGCCCGAGCCTGCTTGTGTCACGGAGCGAACTCTCGCATTGCCTGACTGATCTCGCATTTGAGTCGCATTTTGGAAAGTTTCTACTGTTTATGATTACTTTCATTGTTTTCTGACAGTTTTTGTACGAATACTTTGAAACTGAGTTGGCTGTTGATAATTTATTGTATGTTGAGAACAAAAGCGAAACAACAACAAAGTATGATAACATCTTTTCTAAAGTTATCGTTCTGAATTTCTGATACATAAGTTGTCAAACATGATAAATTTGAAATCGCGCGTTGTACTTGCCTTGAATTCAAATGATATATAGCATAACAGAACCAGATATTAGCAATCAATTAGCGCGCCATTTTGTAAAATTAAGGTTATCGCCTCCAAGAAAAGGCTGTTAAGTAGGTTCTCGAAGCTAACGTGTAGGTAATACACGTTTCACTAAGATACGTTTACAAAGTGACTGTCGTATTTATTTTGTCATCTAAGTAGGTACGTCGAGTTATTTTCTAATAAAAGATATCATAATCTCGTAGCCCAAGTTATATGTACAAAAGTACTCAAAAACTCAAACGAAAACGTATCATGTGACGGTAACACTACACCTCCAAGGTACGTAAGTTAAGAAAAAAGCCTATTATTTAAACGGGCAGGTAAAATTTACCTTGCGCCTCACATACCCACTCTATAGAGTCAGAAAAGGGGAAAAAAATCGATCTATTATTTGTCTCGGACACGATGGAGCCCTCTAATGCCAGTCCGAAGAATAATACTGCTCTTGTGGTTTTCGATAAATTACGCAAAATATATGGAATATACAGTTTCAAATTACTAGCAGTCACTTATGCGACTGTAGACTACTGGATTTAAATGTCGAGAAAAAAAACGAATTTTCTGTACAAAATATGTGAGATTCAAAAATACATTGAATCTATTTAAAGTTGACCAAACAATACCATTTATTTTGTTTCAAAATAGACAATCGATGTTATTGTGCGTTGTAAAAACAGCCTGTCCAACGGTAAACCAGAGACACGACCCTCGATACTGACAAACTCACATGTTCGTTTTACATAAACGCTTTAGTTTGACATGTGGACTCGGCGCGTCGAAGCAAAACGGCGCTGTAAACTATTCCATCGTCAAATCAGAAATAGCGGTGTTACTTGTAGCGTAGTAGAAGAAACTCGCTTCAAAGCCCGCCCACACGGCTACGCCTCTTCGTTAGACGCGCACAGTTCCTAACTTGTCGGACGTAAACCAATATAAATAAATACATTGTTTTTTTATAATTGTTAAGCGCCAAATAGATAACATTTGTACCATGTTTTTGTTATTCGGGATTTTTCTTCTTTTTCAGTATGCATCGGAACGAACGGTCGCATGTCGGTGCCCTCAAACCGCGACACTCACTACCGAAATCTTCGCGATCGGTTCACCAATTGTACCTACGTCGACGGCAACCTCGAGCTGACATGGCTCCAGAACGAGAAGCTCGACTTGTCCTTCCTGAAGTACATACGGGAGGTGACGGGGTACGTGCTCATCTCGCACGTCAACGTTAAAAAGATTATATTGCCGCAGCTGCAGATCATTCGCGGGCGAACACTGTTCAAGCTCAACGTAAGAGAAGAAGAATTCGCACTCATGGTCACCATGTCTTCGGCCTTCACGCTGGAACTGCCGGCGCTGCGCGACGTGCTGCGCGGTAGCGTCGGCATCTACAACAACTACAATCTCTGCCACGTGAAGACAATAAATTGGGACGAGATCATCACTGGAGTTAACGCGTCTTACGTCTACGTCTACAACTTCTCGGCGCCGGAACGTGATTGTCCGCGGTGTCATCCTAAGTGCGAAGCCGGTTGCTGGGGTGAAGGAGAAGAAAATTGCCAGAAGTTCTCGAAAACCAACTGCAGTCCACAATGCGCCCAAGGCCGCTGCTATGGCCCCAACCCGAGAGACTGTTGCAACACGTTCTGTGCCGGCGGGTGTACCGGTCCGCTGCCGAGCCAGTGTCTCGCTTGCAGGAACTTCTTCGATGAAGGCACATGCTCTCAGGAATGTCCACCTATGCAAATCTACAATCCTACCACTTATTCATGGGAACCGAATCCGAACGGAAAGTATGCATACGGTGCGACGTGTGTACGGAATTGCCCCGAACATCTGTTGAAGGATAACGGAGCTTGCGTAAGAAGTTGCCCGCCGAACAAAACTGCGGTGAACGGAGAATGTATACCGTGCAACGTCACATGCCCAAAAACTTGCCACGCGGAGAAACCAATACATTCCGGAAACATTGGCAGTTTCAAAGGCTGCACTATCATAGATGGATCTATCCAAATTTTGGAGATGACTTTCACGGGGTTTCAGCAAGTCAACGCCGATTATTCATTCGGGGAGCATTATGCGAAAATGGAACCTGACGCTCTAGAAGTGTTCAGCACCGTGCGAGAGGTGACAGGCTATTTGAATGTGCAAGCACATCATGCAAACTTTACGAGTCTCTCTTATTTCCGAAACTTGGAAGTGATAGGAGGACGGCAGATGGTTGAAAATCTATTTGCTTCCCTCTACATCGTGAAGACGTCACTGCGGTCACTTGGTTTAAAATCATTAAAACGGGTCAATTCCGGAGCGATAGCAATCATGGAAAATAAAAATCTATGCTATGCTGACAAAATTGCTTGGAGTAAACTGGTTAAATCGAAAGAACACAAGCAAGTTATACAGAAAAATGGAGATCCAACACTTTGTGGTGAGTTGCTCAGCGATATTTTTGAGGATCCTCAGTAGAGTCATAGTCATAAAATATTTCATTGAAATAGCCAAGCGATATTGTTATCTCAAAACGTCTGAAGCGAAATGTTATTTACTTCCCTGTCATATTATAATAATAGAAAGAAAACACTTTTACTAACCTAATTAACAGCCTATGCATCAGTAAACTACGCGATCTGAAGCCCAATAAACAAGCTCCCAGTTTATGGAAGGCAGATCACCTTACAATCAAAAGTCAAACATACAAGCAATCTTCTTGTCAGCTCTTAAAAATTATTCGGACTGATCAGCCTTTTAGAAACTGGGTGCTATTATTGTAATATGTTTGGGGTTATTTCCTAACGAGGTTTTATTCCACAGAGAAATTCAATTTGATGTGTGATCCTCAATGTTCGTCCGATGGATGCTGGGGTCCTGGGCCTGACCAGTGCCTATCATGCCAAAACTACAAATTCGGCGAGACTTGTATTCAAAACTGCAGCGTACATCCAGGGTGGGTATTTCTTTATGCATGAACTCCAACTATGTGGTATCATAATTTTTTAACAATGTCCAGCGAAAGTTCTAAGTTCTGTTTACATTGTTGTATAATCTGTTATGACATCAGAACAAAGCTAGATTTCATAAGTGTGATACATTCATCAGTTTCTTGGCAGCAGCCTTCGTCAAACCTGGCAGCCTTATTAACATAACAACACCCAGTAATGTGTGGGTAGCAATCTTACCAGTTCGGCTAACGAACAACGTCTTGACCTCATTGTTTGCAGTACATGGTAGCATCTGTTAGGTTACATAAGAAACGACAGTAGTATGGAGAGTGTAAGAAAGGGATATTCAAAATTATTATTTTGTACTTTCAGCTTATACAAGAGTGGCCTGAAGGCGTGCAAGCAATGTCATGCAGAATGCCTAGATGGTTGCTCGGGCCCGAGCCGAGCCAATTGCACACGCTGTAAGCACGTACGAGACGGTCCCTACTGCGTCGCCAAGTGTCCAGACTCAAGATACTTGTCAGAAAATGGAACATGCCAACCTTGCCACGAAAACTGCCTGACTGGCTGCACCGGTCCCGAAAACACGGTAGGAGAAGGAGGCTGCAACTCCTGCAAAAAGGCTATCCTGAGCGAGCAAGGTACCGTCGGAAACTGCCTCGGAGATAACGAGACCTGTCCAGATGGATACTACAACGAATGGGTAGGGAACGTCAAAGAATTCGGGGATAAAGTCAATATAGTATGCAGGAAATGTCACCCTCGATGCATAAAGTGCACGGGTTTTGGTATCCATAAACAAGTTTGCACAGTGTGTAAAGGATATAAACGTGGTGACCAATGTGAAGATGAGTGTCCGTCAGATCATTTCACAGATACTGTCAATAGAACGTGCACGCCTTGCCATTACGAATGTAGAGGGTGCATAGGACCATCTTCAACCGATTGTATCAAATGTCAAAATTTAAAAATATTCATTGCGTCAGACTTGGGCGATAAGGTCGCTTTTAACTGTACAGACACCTGCCCTGATCATATACCACACAAAATATACTTTGACGAGCAGCTACAAAATCCAATAGACGAACCATATTGCTCGGAGTTAGCAAGCGGTTTAACAACAATGGCAACAGCGAGAACGCCGACAGTTCTAGTGATTATATTAGTTCTAACCTTCTTACTGCTCGTGATACTGGTTATCATTGGCTACACTTGTAGACAAAAAGCTAAAGCAAAGAAAGAAGCCGTTAAAATGACAATGGTTCTAACAGGTTGTGAGGACAACGAACCTCTACGACCTACCAACGTCAAACCGAACCTTGCCAAACTGCGCATTGTGAAAGAAGCTGAACTACGTAGAGGTGGTATGCTCGGATTCGGAGCATTCGGAAAAGTGTACAAAGGTGTGTGGGTACCAGAAGGGGAAAATGTTAAAATTCCGGTAGCAATCAAAGTATTGAAAGAAGGAACGGGGGCCAATACTAGTAAAGAATTCTTAGAGGAAGCATACATAATGGCCAGCGTCGAACATCCTAACTTATTACAACTTTTGGCGGTGTGCATGACGAATCAAATGATGTTGATCACGCAGTTGATGCCGTTGGGATGCTTGCTAGATTACGTCAGGACGCACAAAGAAAAAATAGGATCGAAAGCTTTCCTCAACTGGTGTACCCAAATAGCACGCGGAATGTCGTACTTAGAAGATAAAAGATTAGTACATAGAGATCTGGCAGCACGCAACGTCTTAGTACAAACTCCGAACTGTGTCAAAATAACAGATTTCGGTCTAGCAAAACTTTTAGATATAAATGAAGACGAGTACAAAGCGGCCGGGGGCAAAATGCCGATCAAATGGCTGGCGCTGGAATGCATTCAGCATAGGATATTTACGCACAAGAGTGATGTATGGGCTTTTGGTGTTACTATTTGGGAGATATTGAGTTACGGAGCGCGTCCATATGAGACTATTTCGGCCAGAAACGTACCAGAACTGATCGAGAATGGACTGAAACTCCCTCAACCGAGTATTTGCACGTTGGATATCTACTGCATCATGGTGTCGTGTTGGATGCTCGATGCAGACAGCAGGCCGACCTTCAAGCATCTGGCGGACACGTTCGCGGAGATGGCGCGTGACCCCGGTAGATACCTCGTCATCCCTGGGGACAAATTCATGCGTCTCCCGTCCTATTCTACGCAGGTGTGTATTGTAAGTTAATTTTAAATAAATATTTTTTTCATCTCCTTTTAAAAAAAAAAAAAAATGAGTCATAATTACTTAAAACCCTTGTTAATTACATAAAACTGTTTGGAAAACTAAGTTACTCAATTTATTTGTCTTTTCTTTATAGGATGAGAAGGAAATGATCAGAAATCTGTCATCGGCTATGGAGGGTCCAGAATCGCTGGTCGAGGCCGATGAGTACCTTCAGCCAAAATTCAAGTCGTTGCCGGGAACTACCACCACGAATTCGGCCCTGAGCACAGGCATGGAGACCCAGACTAGCTCCCTGAAGCCTTGCACATCGTCGTCCTGGGCAAATACCGCCAATACAAATCAGGATGGCGTCACGACAGATGGGTCCAAACCCGAGGCTTGGGACCACGAGTTACTGCGATACAATCACCAAGCCTTACCAGAAGGGGCAGAACTACGGCACTACTACAACAACGGAGTGTGCGCGTCGGACACATCTAGTTCCAGATACTGCAGCGACCCAATGAAGGGCCGACCTGACGCCGAAGGCAATTTCGATGACATGTCCAAGGTCAAGGAAGCACAGGTCGGCAGTTTGAAGCTGAACTTACCACTGGACGAGGACGACTACCTCATGCCATCGCCACAGCACAACCAGAGCGCATCCGCGTATATGGACTTAATAGGCGAAGGCGGCGAAGGTCAGGATGTGAAGGACTTGAGATTTAGCGGTTTTGTGGGGTCAAAGCGTTGTGTCGACAACCCGGAGTACCTGATGTCGGAGGAGAACGTGCCGACTCAGACGCTGGGGATCCCGACAGCAGAACCGCCGGCGCCAGAGTCGCTGTGCACGAGCGAAGGCAGCGGGAGTGCACCCACTGGCAAGTATCTACCGCAGCGCTCCGTGGAGGAGGAATCCATGTCCGACCACGAGTACTACAATGACCTGCAACGCGAACTACAACCGCTCCGCAGGAACGAGACTACAGTGTGAGTGAAAGTGTACACGCCCCTATGGACTGATCTCCTTTGCGTACTGACTGTTTATTAAGCACCCGTGCGCGCCCCGTGCCATTGCAATGATGGCTAGTGTTAGCTCGTACGTCTACTCAGAATTTTATCGTAGTTATAAAATGACCAGTTTGTTAATTTTTGTACTTCAATTCTGTATAGGAACTGTTATATGAAATTTGTAAAAATGTATGTTTTTATAGTGAGCGCCATTTGACGCATTAACAAATTATAAGTTATTTATTAATATAGATTAAGGAAGGCTATGTTTAGGAATTCCGAATGATGTAGTTGGTTAGCTAAGCGTGTGTTATTTTAATTTTAAAACTGTGATAATTAGATTAATTACTATACAGTAGGACCAGTGAAATTTAAAATGCAAGAGGTTCGTGCCCTTCTGTGGTGTGCCGATACTGTGAATATTTTTGCCATTAACTTGAATCAGTATAGTAAGCGGTTCATTCCCAAATTGCAACAATGTCGAATACATTTTATATTTGAATGAAATTGGCATGTAATTTTTTCACAATTTAATACCCTCTTGCCATATATTGAAAAATGTACTTTTACGATGGCTAATTACTTGCTTGAGTTTACTTGCCTTTATTACGACAATTATTATATGTATTTATTATATATATGTTAAATATATTGCAAAATACAAAAGACATTAATTCTAAGCTGTTTGCCTAAAACGAAGTAAGCTAAAAATATTTTCTATTTTGCATATACTTTATTGACCAAACCTGAAATGCCATGTGAAATGTAAATAAAAATGATCTACGACGCTTTGTAAATATATATTCCTAATGAGCGACAAAATGTAATCAATTACCTACTGCTTACGTACGAAATTTTGTAATTTATATTTTTTAACAACCGCGCTGTTAAAGGTCTAAATTTTATATTTTGTGCCATTACGAATGAAATAGTTATAATATAATATATCATAATGAATTGTTAAACTCGTAGGTATATGTTTACATAGGATTCACCTACAATCATATACGCTTTTTTTATAATTGCTAGATTTACATGAAGGCAATCATTCTATGTAAACATTACTTTATGTAATAAATACATTTCTCTATATTATATTCTTTATATACGTATAAGTTTTACATGGCTAACCTATTTTTTCTTGTATATAACTTTGCGGAAGAAAGTTTTAATATAGGTAACTGTACCTAGATAAATGAAATTAAATATTTACCGCGTTTTTAATTCGTGTAATCCATCCATCCCTTTCTTCCTATCTCCTTAGTTATATGAAACTTTAAAAACTATAAGCGTAACAAAATTCAATTACAAATTATAAATATTCTGACTCAAAAGTTGCGTGACGTAATAGTACGTTTTTTGTTGTAATATATATATTACTAGCTGATCCGGCAAATGTTGATGGCTGATCATGAATCACGATTAAAAATTGGCGGGTGGAGATAGGAGGGTGTAAAATACTTTACGACCTATTCGCATACCTAAAGAATTTTAAAAACCATAAGAATTCCTGCCGTTTGGTAACAGTGTGACCACAAGCACCGAGACACGAGATTTTATATATTTCGATTTTAAATCAAACAAAATTAAATAATATAATTGTATTTTTAAATGAAAGTCCTGTCCCGATTCATCATTTGTAGACAAAAGGGTAGACACCTGGAATGGACCGCTAACTGTGCGTAGTAGTAACACATTAGTATTATGTACCTACCTACATATATAAGGCCATTTTTAGTGTGTATCAGAATGGCGGGTGTATGTCAACAAACGCTCATGCAACATACATGAGAGCAATGTGCGAGCAATGTGATCAATGTGCGTAAAATTCAAAGCAATGTGCTTTTTTAAACCACAGTTATTCTAAAAAGTATGTGAGCCGCCAGCCTGATATCAGGATGGCGGGTACATTCTTAGTCTGAGCAAATTACTCACTATCTAAGTGTGAAATAACTACCACAGCAATGTTCTAGCAATGTGCTCCAACATATCAAAAGCACAATCAGATGCGGTATATGGGTCAAGAGTAATTACAAAAGAAAATTTCTTATATTAAACGCCTGATTAGTTCTAACAGCAATGAATGCGATATGCGTAAAGAAATGTAAAATCAGGAGTTCGCTATAAAAAAAAAAGACAAAACATAAACATATTCTTTCAAATCATGTTATCAAGTCAGTGTAGGTACCTATTGACTTTGCTTTTCCTATTTGTAGGTATGTCTATAGGTATTTCAGTGACAAACCTTACTGTCAATAAGTAAAATCTGCAACATATTTACCATTAGGTATTATCAAACATGTTTAAGGGGTTTTTGGAAGATAAATATTTCAATCAGTAACAAAATACTTATTTTCGCAATAGCGCTATCCCCTGGTCCTCACGAAATACTCAACTGCGCAAGCCATATCGAATGATCCCTTGAAGTGACTCAACAGTTATTTGCAAACATGTGACTTTGAATTTACTTTAATTAAATAAAAGTAAATACAATGTTTATTATTATCATGATTCAAGATGAAAGGGAAGTAATATTGGGGGGCCACATATTTGGGATCATCACAACATTTGTAGGCTGATCGGAAATGCACTTTGGGGCAGGCAAACCACTCCTAAGCGTAAACTCGCGGCAAACCAAACGAATTTATTTTTACCTAGATGTCGCTACTATATACTGGCCTCATAGCTCAGTTGGTTAGTAACCCTACCTTCTGCGCTGTAGGTCGTGGGTTCGATCCCCACTCAGGACAAACATTTAAGTGACATTTGTAACATTGATGTTTGTTCTGTGTCTGGGTGTTAATATGTATTATATGTATGTATTTACAAAAGAAAAGTATATAAGTATTATATCAGTTGTCTGGTTCCCATGATACAAGCTATGCTTAGCTTACTTTGGGGCTAAAAATTATTTATGTGATTTCAGTGTCGGATTGAGACGAAGGCCCATCTGATGTTAAGTGGTAATCGCGCCCATAAACTACACCAAGTCCTCTCCACCAAAGTAACTGATGGCTCAAGTCACATTGCGTAGGGTCCATCATCCCGAGACGGTAATACATCTCATGCGCCTGAAATTTCACCGGAACACAGCAATAGGAGTGCATCACTGCTTGGCGGCAGATTACCAGGTATGAAGGAAGTTCTTCTCCGGGCGAACTTAAAAATATTAATAAGTAATAACCTCTACCTGTATTGACCAACAATCTGATTTGAATAAATTTTTGTGTGGGTGTTAATATGTATGTACTGTATTTATAAAAAATGGTATATGTATTTTTTTATAAATTAACTAGTAACCAATTAAACAGTTGGCTTGTATTACAAGTCATGCTAGTTTGGGCCTAGATGGCGTTGTGTGAAATATCCACCGATATTTTATTGTTATTATTATTAATGGATATATTTTATTTATTGTTTGCTTTGGATACCATATTTCACTGTCATATGTACTAAAAAATAAATAATACTATGAATAAAAATAATTTATTTAAAAAATGCTAAGGATATTTACAATATATATATTATGTATGAATAAATATGCTTTTGCTTAATTTACTACTAATTAACAGAATCCGTTGATATTTGAGACGAATGAATACAATTTTTGCCTAAATACCAGATTCCGTTGACGTTTGAGACGAACGAATACAATTTTTGCCTAAATACCAGATTCCGTTGACACTTGAGACGAACGAATACAATTTTTGCTTAAAACCAGATTCCGTTGACACTTGAGACGAACGAATACAATTTTTGCTTAAAACCAGATTCTGTTGACACTTGAGACGAACGAATACAATTTTTGCTTAAAACCAGATTCTGTTGACACTTGAGACGAACGAATACAATTTTTGCTTAAAACCAGATTCTGTTGACACTTGAGACGAACGAATTCAAATTATTGCCTAAAACCAGATTCCGTTGACACTTGAGACGAACGAAAACAATTTTTGCCTAAAACCAGATTCCGTTGACACTTGAGACGAACGAAAACAATTTTTGCCTAAATACCAGATTCCGTTGACGTTTGAAACGAACGAATACAATTTTTGCCTAAATACCAGATTCCGTTGACACTTGAGACGAACGAATACAATTTTCATAATCTACAATGAACAGAACATTATAAATAATAATATATAATAAATATAAAAAACAAACATACATGTGTTACATAGTTCAAGTTCAACTTTAAGGTGAGGAGGTAAGGGTGAGGCCACCCCAAATATCGCGTATTTTTGCAGCCTAATTTATTTTCAACCGAAACACAAATTAGATTCTGCATTCTTCGGTGTGAAACAAAGTTTACTGTTGTATGAAACCGAATTTATCGTTAAATACGCGACCGAAAATATTACGACATACGTCGTTAATTATAATTTCAGTCCAGGCATATTTCTAGTTTTAGATTAGTTTTTTGTAAGCATGTCTACCAGTTTTAAATCAAGATTTGGAAAATTATTATCGATCACTTGTGAAAAATATGTGGACTAAATTTACACAGTACATTGAACTGTAGGCTAATTATATCTTAGACAATAATAATAATAATAATGGTAAAAAAAAAAAAAAACTAAATAAGTGCACGAACTCTATCTTAAATCTCTATTATAGTATAATTATAAATGACAACAATATTTGGCCAAAGTGACAGATAAATTATTCTTAAGTCAAGTGGACAAAGGAATAAACAATATGATCTATTTTTAACAATAAAAATAATGAAAATTTTTAACCCCACACCATTCAAACTTCTTTTTTTTTTTAATAGTTTTTTACTAGTTTCTAGTATTTAATAAAACTGATTAAGAGTAACAGGAATACAAGCTACTGGTACAAATATAACTTCAACGTTTAACTATATATCCATCTGCTTTTGGCAACATGTCTCCTCATGCAACCCGATTGCATAGTTAGTAAAAAATATTATTAAATATTATATTATTATTATATTAAATATAGGAACAGTCTAAAGTAAAGCTGCCGGAATACACCATTAGGAGCTTGGCGCAGACTGATGGGTGTTGCAAAATTGGTGTTAGGACAAATAATTGTTGTAATAGTTAACAATTCCTACTTGCTACTAGTTACAAGCCTTGCCACCAAGCTTTCATTGGCCTTAGAATGCGATTTGAAAGAACTATCAAGTACTTTGCCTTACGTACTTTACTTAGCGATGGTTAACCGTTCAGTCATTGCTGTAATTTTCAAGACAACAATACTGAGCTAAGCAAACGCTAATCATGGTTTTTAAGACCCTAAATATTAAGACACACATTTGGACATATTTTGAATACACCCATATATTTAGGTTATCTAGGTTAAGTTAGTTTAATTGATTTCAAACATGATTTGTAAAAGAATTCTTCTTGAATAAATGAAATGAAATATTATAGAAAATTATTATAATTTTTGAACTCAATGTTAATTCTAAATTTAAAATATTTTAATTCGGACAACAAGATCCATATTCAGCTAACAATTAAAAGGACACACAATATTAAAAATTACAAAAAATACGGAATAAGAAAAAAATTTGAATAGAAGGACAATTATTTGTGCCCAGAGCGGTATTCCGACGAGACAAGCGTGTTCCACCACTATATCACTCTCGTCACAAGACTTCCACAGCGGTGACTATTCAAGATTTTACGCGATTCCACCATTTCATCATAAATTCTACCTGATGATGATGTGTGTTTTAATAAAAAGGTGACATAAACTATGTCATGCTTAACATACTCACATAATATATAATTTAAGTACATAACCATTAGATTAGTATAAATATATAGATATAAACATTAAAAATAATAGAGATTTTTACAATATATAATATTTTTTTATAGAAATATAATATTTTGAAATATCTATCTATATTTTTATTACAATATTACACTTAATTTTTTTTATAACGATAATATAAAAAAAAACCCTAGAATATATTCAATTAAATATCCTGGACGGAATATGATTATAGTCTTGCCATGCTGTAAATATTATCAAAATTAAATTAAAAAGTATCAATCAGATGTTGTGCCTTAATTTTCACAACCAACAATAATACGAATACGTTAAGCCAAATCACCAACCCATCAAGACAATTCAGGTTTTTTTTTCAGTTTGTTCAGATCTAGTTACAGTCGGTAATATAAATTAATTTTGTTGAGTAATAATGACATAGTGTTTTACATTTTAACTTAAGTATAACTTAGAAACTTTAAGTTGTATCGAGTTAGCTGCTTGAGAATAACTTAGTCTCTGCTATCCATGATAAATAATAATACTGAGGCTTACTGATTTGCATTTGAGGAGCAACGGCACAAATTCACTTGAAGTTGACAGATTTCGTATTTGATACATATAATACAGGTTTATAGCCGGCGCAATTGTAACGAAGAAGAACGCATGATATTCTAATATTAATATTTAACTAATTATATTTTTATTTTTTTTTAAGAATCAAGTGGAAATATTATGAAAGGTCTGCAAAGACACATTAGAAATGACAGCTATCTATTTTCACAGATTATAAATAATTAAATGCAATATTCCTTAGTAATCAAAGTCACAGCTAAACTTAAGATTCATACGTAATATTTTTTCAGTTTTCTGACGAATTCTTTACTATATACTATAAATTAAGATTAAAGCATTCGATGGGTTATTGTTCTTATCGTGGCCATCGATGCTTGCCGTTACCTCCTACGCTTGTTGTTAATGGTGACCTGTAAACACAGGTTTGTTTCTAAACCTATTTCAGGCACCTATCACAACGTAGGTTCCACATGTACTACAATACATTATGTACTTAGTATTAACTAAAATGAAAACTGAAATTGTGAAGGAAATAAATGAATGAATATTATTATTAATCTCTATGAATATTAGTTGAGCAGCGATTTGTATAAATAATAAAATAAACTATAAAAGTGTACCCTTAGCTTATCAGAGATCAGCATTTGCAGAGTTGTCCTTTTTGTTCTTGCGGTTCCGGCGGTGTTTGCTGTTGGACAGTATCTCGTATGCTTGTTGAATCTCCATGAATCTCTCTTGGGCGGTGCGGCGCAGAACTTCGTCCTTCACTTTGTCCGGGTGGTTCTCCCGGGACAGGCGACGCCAAGTGGACGTTATCTCGGACTGAGTCGATTCCGGGCCTATGCCGAGCACCTGGGAACAGACAGTTTTAGTTGCATTAGAACTTATGCCGAGTTCACCCCGGGGAAGTACTGCCACCATACACATTTTCGCCGGCTAGCAGTGATGCATTCGCGGTACTGTGTTCCGGTTTAAAATGGCCGGTGAAATTACAGGCACGTGAGACATTCTACCTTCACGTCTCAGAGTGCTTCATATTATTTGTAACCTATATTGTCACTATTTCAAATAAACATTTACTTTACATTAAATCACCTAACGGGAGTTGTGACGGCTAACGGCCACCGTTGTACACGAACATCTGCAACATTAGCGGCAAGGCGCACGCGTTGTTAGTAACTTTGCGCAGCAAAACGAAAACACAGACTACATCGCCAATGAACAAGAAGATTGCTCATGATCTTGTGCGTGGTTGACATCGTTTTTTCAGATATTTTGATCAAACAACCAAATTATATTACAACCGCAATGAGAACTTCCTATTTCTGAAGTTGTTTTCCATAGTGTTTTCTGTTGTAATAAAATATTTGTTCACCTTGTATGCATTCTGTTCACCATGCGGGTCGGATAAGTCAATGATTTGTTTCCAAACTTCATACCACCCATGGTGCTGTGCATAGTTGTATGTTTCAATGAGACACTGTTTCAAGTCTAGCCACCTGGAAAATAACGAAATCGTATAATATACATACTGTGACAGTCTAATAAAGTACCCGACCACTCTCAATAGAACCATATTTATTTCCATCCTAACCTAAATACCATTGGACATATAAAAGTTACAATACAGATACTATTTACTACTTATTTACAAGAAATAAGTTTTGGTTATACATTTTTCAGAACAAGCTTTTACAATGCGACCCTGGACACCAAGACTTGTCAAGACAGATCCAACGAGCCCAAACATGACGGTGGTACATCGAGAAGTTGAGGAGTTCCTGTGCTCCCAACTCATCAGGAGAACACCTTCATGTTAACATATTACTGCCTCGAAGTTATGCATGTGTCCATGCCATTTTTTTATGAATTCTATGAAAATTATTTTTTTGACTTTGACTTTCTTCCAAATACTGCAAGTGTAATTTTCATAGACCTAACACCTAGTGGACCTAACAGGAGCCTAAGGCATGGTACACACCACCATTCAATGATAGGTTGGTATCATATTGAAAAGATTCATGTTACAACTCTTCGAATTCCAACAATGTCTCTTCATAATTATGATATCGTTTTAACAAAAAAATAATGTGACTTACCAGGGACTTGTGAAGAAGTGATGCAGGGCCTCATAGACCGGGATCTCATCACCTTGGCTGTCCGTAACTGTACCGTGGAAGTACAGGTAGCTAGCCCATAGGGAAAGGTACAGGCAAGCGCAGACACCGATTATTGCTACACGTCTGTAATATAAGATAGATAGATTAAATAAATATTGATGGGTATTGATTTCACACTGCACCCTCTAGCCCTAAAGTAAACTATACATAGCTTGTATCATGGGAACCAGACAAGTTATATAATAAATTATTTTTTTGTAAATACATTCAAATAATACATATTAACGCACAGAACAAACACCTATGTTCGTCACAAAAATGTTTGTTCTGTGTGGGAATCGAACCCACAACCTACAGCACAGAAAGCAGTGTTAATGTGTGAGGCCAGTCAAAATTATATCTTTATTGTACACCATTATAAAATCAAGTACAACGAATATCGTTTTGCAGGTACATGGGCAGCGTTATCGCTATGGGCGATCTCTCCCAGGCAACCTTTGGATGGACAGATCAATGTGGACATGTAAAAAATTTGTTTTGAGAACCAATGTGGGGTTTAGTGATAACCTCTGCCCATAACACAGAATGTGTGATCTTTCTAGTTCATTGATATCTTAGTGGATCCACTCGGCGACTTCAGAAAAAGGGGGGTTCTAACTGGGTTGTATTTATGTTTCTTACCACATATCTCCATCATTAACAAATTAGGGAAAAAAAAAAGATTGAAACTACATACTTTCAGAAAGGTCTCATAGAAATTTCATCAACATCACTACAGAACTACAGAACTTGTAGTTTGGTTTTGAAATCAAAATAACTGAGAAAAATATGTCATTCAAGTAGAAAGTAACGAAGAATCATTTTCGTTCACTTGCGATGATGTCGGTTACTCCGCTTTGATGCGCAAAGTAATCAGTGTAGCGCGCCATGTAGCATATCCCATAGATCTAACAATGTACTCACTTGATAATATGTTGTTTTTTGTGCTTTCTGTCCCACTGCTTGGAGAAGGAGTCGAAGAGCAGTGCAGACACTAGCACCATTATAGAGAACCACACCGCTTCGTCGTAAATGTAGTAACGTAGCGGGTACGCTGCGTACGCACCTATCAGAGGCCATTTCAAAGTTCCCTTCTCACGACCAATGTTGCCAACGGTCCACACTCCTGCAGACAATTTGTAATTATTCAAGGTGATGGCTCAATTGGTAGTATTTTTTGTAATGTGACCACGAAAGGAGCAAATGGCTCATCTGATTGTATCTGCTGCCCATAACAACAATACAGCTTGGTTATAGGAAAACCCAAGTCCCATCGTGGCTGTAATTTGGACATGAAAATGGAGTATTTCATATGTATACAAGTGCACTACTACTTGGAGCTAAGATGGGACGATGACAGTACTTCTACTCTTGATATTACTGCTAGCAAGTGGGGATCAAATGTAATGAAATTGCAAAGTAACATAGTAAGATGAAACATTAAATTTATAGTCGCTATTTTCATTATTCAAGAGTAAGCTATGAATAAGTGACAGCTGTTTAAGAAATGTATTTTGATCATTTTTAACTCAGAAGAAATTAAATAAAATAAATAACTCACCAAGGGCACTGACAAGTGGGATAAGGAAGTTGAAATATTTTAGATTTAGCCCCCAAACCTCATCGGGAGGAACGGCAAACATCATCATCTGGCCCCAGGAGTAGCCCACCATAAGCATTCCAGTGAAGCGGTTCATAGAAAATGGAGGCTGTGGAAATAAAATAAAATAATGCTCATAATAATCAACGTAATACTCAACATAAACATTTTTACAGGGTATAATACCTGGGAGCCATGGCTTTGCAGGTATTGTTATTAAACAATTTGTTATAGAGGTGTTACCAAAATTAATTATTTATCAGATATAAATTATTTCACTATTGGCCTTTGATGTCATAAGCCAAATAAACCTGGCTTTAGTAACTCCAGCTGCATCTTACATAAGTCTTCGATACACTTGGCTACAGGTTGCCTCGTTCAAGGTCTCTGGTCCACCGTCTATAGGTTCTTGCATATGTGGTATTAATTCAAAGTCAAAAACTTTGTTTCCATAGAATTCATAAAGTAACATACAAAATACAACAATATGATAGCATTTTTTTTTAATAATAATCTTTAAATGTGTCTTGCAACAATGCTGGAACAAGTGCAAAATTAAGCAATACATATGTTTTGACTTTGAATAGCAAAAGTATTACTGATTTATGTTGCAAGCAATCTTTTAGTTTCAAGTGGCATATACGCTAAGAAAAAAATGAATCTACCAGAGATGTGGAAACAGACATAAAAAAATGCAAACTACTACACAAACTTTTTGATTAATATAAAAAGTAATTTCTTTTCCCTAGCTTATTCCTGTCCCACTGCTGAGCAAAGGGTTCCCTATTCCTTCCGATATTTGCGATCTTGTACGACAACCTGCTGTCAATCGAGAAGAAAGCTAGTCTTAGGAGATCATTCAGTTGACCTCATTTACTCACCTTTGGGTTTCTCTGCATCTTGCCGATCAATTCGAGCATATGCTTGGGATCCTCATTGGCCTCCAAGACGTAGCGACGGATCTTCAGAACTTCACCAAGCCAACCGACTCCAAAGCCGCCCAAAGTGGTCCACCACACAAAGCCGTGTTTGTCGCGCCCTAGGTAGTAATGGTGGAGCCCGAACAAGCCACCAAACAGCCACAGAATGTATGTCAATATTACAGACTTTTTTCCCGTATTAGGATTCATCGTATCACCATTTGGAACCATTTTTTCTCAAAGCTTGTAGTTTACGTGCCTCCTATGTTGATATCTATGCTAATTTTAACAGGACGTCTAAATTATAGTGCTTTTTTCTAGGACACTTGATAGATACGGTATAATTTATAGAAAAGCTACAAGTAAATAAATTGTAGTTGCTAGAAATCTACTTTTCCACGTACGAAGTTTTGAAAAGTCGACAAGAATTTTCACTGACGCAGTCTCCAATCAAAGAAAACCAAACATGACGTGTGACAAATTGGTGTTGCCCGTTATATAAGAAAATACTCACGGAATTAAAAAAAAAAAAATTTTGAATACTGTGTATATATTGACAAAGCTTCTAAAATAAGGAGGCCCTGTTACTAAATAGATAAACATAAATTTTGGGAACACAATTACGCACATAACATACATCAAATCGCTGGCGAGACGACATCGATACATTCGAGTGATTAGTGGGGAACTGGTAGCCAAAGACCGGGATGTGTATCGTTTGCCCAGTAGTAGGATATTAGAGATAAGACCAAAATATTAATAATAAAGAAAAAGGACGTGAAACACTAATATTTTTCAATTCAATACTTTTGATTTTTTTAACGACGATAATGACAACAATATCTTGTATTGCATATTTTTTACACAAAGGATTCGTATATTTATCAATCGTCTTCAGTATGGCGAGCATAATAAAAAGTTTAGTGATGTACCACTAACATTTGATTGCACAGCTGTGCGCCTGCACTAGGAGCATGTCTGTCGGAATTCGAAAAGATAAGTTAAACACATGGTGATTAGGAAAGTGGTGCTAGTTCTAAATAAGTTCTTTGAATATGAATTACGCATATTATATTATAATATAAATCCACGTGTTTATATACAATATTATTGAATCTTAATGGAAACAAATTAATATTTTTAATTTAATTTTTAATATAATGATGTTATGGGGGCTTTTCATTACCATTTTAAAAAGAAAATAAAATTGTTGCTATTTGATCTATAGATGCCACTTGTGATAATCTTCTATGTATATATAAATGAATCGCCGTTAGTTAGTATCGATAAAACATAAAAACGGATTGACCGATTTGTTTTTTTTTTCTTATGTTCACTTTAATACAGGGGTGGTTTCCAAAGAAAAATAATACCAAAAATCCTAATGAAAAGCCAGAAAAATAAAAAGTAAGCGATCAATGACGATGAGTTTTTATTTTTTGTTAATTCTTATTCAGGTAATACGCGGCTTACATCAATGTGGAATATTGTAACTCCGTCAAGTCAATAAAGTACATAAGTATATAATTATGTAAACAGAGGCAGCGATACCCCCATTTTCGTTATAACAAATTCAAGTGATTAAGTATCTCAGTATCAGATGGGTCGCTATGTAAGCAATAACGAGGCAATTTGGCGCATCTGTTCGTTTGCAATCCACGAAAGAGATCCTATGGTAGTCTATTTGGGCAGTTCATCTAAAAAAAGGACGAGTGTATTTTAATCGACGGAACGCGGTGGACAGTTTGGTACGGCCACATCATTGGAACAGTAAATAAGTTTCATTTTATCACAAAATGAAATTCAATCATATGGTATATAGGCAGTATTATTGATCTCAATATATTGAAGTTGGGAAGTTGATTAGGATTGATTATAGCTAATTAAAATTTTACATAAAATATTATAATTAGTAAATCCGTTTTTGAGTTTTAGCAAGACCAACGAACAACAATTGTATTTGATACGAAAGATATGTAGTAGTTTTATAAAAAAAAAAAGTTATATATTTTATACCATAACAATATATAACATAATGTATGACAATACAAAAAAATGACTTTGTTTTCGCCTGTAATATATACGACATATAAGTTAAATATTACCTGGAATAACAATATAGTTAAAACTACTTGGTTCTAAGGCTATTGTTTTTATAATGGCAGCCCTGGACTATAAATTTGGCTTGTATGCTATGCTTGAGTGCAAGTATGTTACTATACTATTCACTATCAATCTCAGCCACCCATCCGTGCATGGGCGGAAGCTGACATGTCCGTGAGTGTGTAAGACATGGCAAATAGACAATAAATTCAGTGTAGAGAAAATTGTTTATGGTTAAGTTCCATCTATCTATGGTGCGCAGCGCAGGCAGGCATACGTCAATCAATCAAACAAATGGTGTGAACGTAAAAGCCTTTTCTTTCTTATCTTTCTCCCCATCATCTTACGTACTAACTTCGATCCGAAATGTTACAATCACGCTAGTTCACACCCGAAGTCACTCATCGGTCGCTTCATCCGGTATGATACACAAATCGTCTTCATGTTTTTGCGTAAAATTCATTAGTCGACCTCGGTAATTTCCTCGTACTACGGATATTGTAGGTTTCCATTATGAATTTCGACGATAGCACCAATAGTGGCTATGTCGCTTCGGAGACGATATACGGAACGCACGAAGATTCTCACGTAGTGATGTCGGAGAAGGTTCAATCGTTGGCTGGAAGTATATACCAGGAGTTTGAGCGTATGATAGCGCGCTACGACGAGGACGTGGTGAAGACGTTGATGCCGCTGCTGGTGAATGTGCTGGAGTGCCTCGACTCCGCTTACCAGACGAACCAGGAGCACGAAGTGGAGCTGGAACTGCTGCGAGAGGATAACGAGCAGCTGGTGACACAGTACGAGCGCGAGAAAGCCGCCAGGAAGCACGCCGAACAGAAGGTGCGCAAAACAATATGCTCTTTATTAGCCTTGGTTCAGCTTCCTTTGTACTGCAAGGAAGGCTGTTGCAGTGGTTCACTGTTATAGTGCACATCTGTTATTGCTCCATATTATAAAAATTTACTATTTGGAATGTGCCAGTCCTTTTATTTGGTATCTGACACTCAAGGTAAACATGTTTACTGAATTATAATAATTTAGGCCTCAGTAATATGTATCAAGGATATTTGTTTATCTTGTGTGTGTGTGTGTGTGTGTGTGAGACCTGTGCTGATTTATGTTATTGTTTCCAATAATAATAGTATCTGTAGGTACTGATTATTCTCATTTGTGATAACAATGCATTATTCATATTCTTCAAAATATTTTAATGAAATTGCAACAGATTTTTATAATAACACTTAAATTCTTATTTGGGTGCTTATTTGCATAGTGATTCACTTGTGGCCTTTACCATAATCTAACATTCCTCTCCATGACATAAGCTTTTTACAATTTTATGTATACTCACACAAAATTAATGCTTACACAATTTTTGTAAATGTGACAGAATTTTCCATGAATGAAAAAAACCTATGTGGTGCTTTATAAGTAAGCCAGTTAGATATTCATTTTCTGATATTTCAATTGAAACATTTCATAGCAAATCACCTTTTTGTGGTGGTGATAGAAGTAATGATGACTTGATGATCTATCGTAAAGTGTCCTAATCAGTCCTAAAAATTTGTAGACATATTTCAGTAACTTTAAATTTCTAAGTGATATAATCTATATCATAACATTGGTATGAGTACCAATTATGGTTTTGATTGCCTATCAGTTTTTATACTGATTCTCCTGGTCTAGGATTCTCTGTGTCGCAGTTGGCGTAGACAAACACTGAAACAAGATGAGAATAAACTTTATGTTCACCACACTGTCAACCCCACAGAGGTAATGAACCAACAACGAAAAACCCATAACCATACCACAGCACTAGTTCTCATTTCACTGGAGTAAGAAATGAGAATCCTTTTTATCAGTGGTTTCAAAACTTACATTGCATAAACACAGATGTTTAATTAACTTTGTATTATATCCTCCCATGTTTAGTATACTTCTGGACTTCTTTATCCGTTTTTTGAGCTTCATTGTCATATTTAGGAGTTTCAAAATCATTGTCCCTCATTGTGATCATTTATGAACTATTATATATATATTATTTTTACCCGCCCCCCAGTACTCAAGCTTGTATTTATATAGAAACATGATCAGGTTGTTATTGTCCACAGTTGGGCGATGGCCAATCCAGTTGCTTGATATTAAGCTTGTGAGATTTAACCAGATATTTACTATTTATAATGTTTAAATGCACATGTATCATCAAGGTAAAACTGGAGAATCATGTTTTTATATCATCTGTCGTTAGATTCCAAAATAATGTTTAATTCCATTTCATTCGATAATAGATTTAAGTTAGAGAAATCTTATTTCCCAAAATAAGATAAATAGTCACATGAGAACAAAACAAAACATTACAATAATATGTAGTATTAATAAGGTTAGTGTGTATTCAAGTAGGTAAGTTGTAAATAATATGTTTTATTTATCTTATGTATTTAGAGTTAACTAAATTAAAGTAACTTTTGAGTATTTCATTTTGTTGTTTTGTTTTAAAAATACATTAATTGATTTATAATCTCATATCGTGGAGGGTTTGGAAGTTATAATTTATATTTTTCCAATAGTTGCTTGAGACGGAGGACCACTATGAAGGAGAACGTAAAGACTTAGCTGGGAGGCTGGAAGCGCTTGACAGTATTGTCAGGATGCTGGAGCTGAAGCATAAGAACTCTCTTGACCATGCGAGCAGGCTTGAAGAAAGAGAAAATGAATTGAAAAAGGTAGGTACAATTGAAATTTACATTGTATACAGGATGAGCCTTATGCAGCTGCTGAGGCGGCTGGCAAGAGCTCCCTAGCACCAGCTATGACTGGCCTTACAGTTGGTAGTAACCCTGCCATCTGCGCTGTAAGTTATGGGTTCGATTCCCACTGATGACAAACATTTGTATGAAGAACATAGATGCTTGATCTGTGTCTGGGTGTTAACACATATGTATTATATGTAAGTATATATATATATAAAAAAGAATATAAATATTGTATGAGTTGTTTGGGTCCTATTATACAAGCTATGCATTGTGTACTTTGGGGCTAGAAGGCGCGGCGTGAAAAATCAAACGATATAAAAAAAATACTGGAGTTGACACCGGAGGAACATCGTGGGGGTATTGTTTATTGCTGAGCAAAGTCCCGTATAATCTGTCTGTATTCTGCACAGGACTGGTAGAGACGCAGGTTTACCCCACAACTAAAGAGGGAGAAAACATTGATTGCTGTGCGATGCAGTGCGGTTCGATTAGACTGTCCTGGTTTTTTTTATGATAAAGTTACGGAACAATCAGTTGGCCCTTCTGGTGTTAAGTGGTAACCTCTGCCCATAACATAGCATTAAGACTTGGGTCTTCCACTACATAAATGCGAAGATCGCTTCGCATTGAATTGCGACTGTAACTTCGATACATGAAGGGGTGTTTTGTCTCACAATGCCTGTAATTTCAGAGGCTATCATACCTTTCAAATCTGAACACAGTATACTGCGTATGCGTTACTGTTTGGTGGCAGAAATATGTTTGGTAACATCGTAGGTAAAAATTTTCTAGTACCAAAAAAAGAGAAATCGAAGACATGTGGAAAAAGCGAGCCGTGTTACGTTTAGATCGTACATCTAAATGGATACGACGCACCGTTGGGTGCTGTACGTCTAATCATACGACTAATCGATATTCCCGTTTGGATGGACGCTCCACAACTCGATTAGATCCCGTCTGAGTCTATATAGGCCTATATACTTTTTTTTGTAAATACATACATATTATAAAAATTGACACCCAGACACAGAACAAACATCTATAATGTATATCCTGGGTGGGAATCGAACCCACGAACTACAGCATAAAAGGCAAGGCTACTACCAACTGAGCTGTGAGGCTAGTCACCATTTGAATAAAAAATAAGTAATGTTCTCTCCCCGACAGGAATACGCGAAGCTCCACGAGAGATATACGGAACTCTTCAAGACCCACATGGATTATATGGAGAGGACCAAGTTGCTGCTCAGCACGGCCAGTGATCGCAGCGAGGTACGGGGACGACTCGGACTAAACCCTGTTGGAAGATCTAGCGGTGAGCCTCTACCAATTACAATTTATTTCAGCCTAAACGTTTTATTTAGCTTGGTTTTTATGTTAAAACATTTGATGCGATTTCAAAGTCAAAGTCAAAACTTTTATTTCCATAGAATTCATAAAGAAATGGCTTGGAAACGTCAATATTATTGGCAATTTGTTATTGTTATTGTGGTTTCTAAAAGTTCCTCCGGTCACTCCGCCTCCGCTGTTCCGGTCATTGGTCAGTGAGGTAGACCAACTTGCATGTTTCCGTCTTCCGCCACAAATTAGTCGGCCTCAGTTGGTTGAACCTTGTCAGCTTTCTTTTAACTTCTATACAGATTAACTATCTATACAAATTAATAAAATTGAAGTGTGTGTTTGTAATGTCAAAATGTCAGCTTTTTACTGAACATATTTGAAAAGATATACGATACTTATACAATTTTTTTTTTTTAAATCCTGGATGTATGTCTATTTGTTCCGGCTAATCTCTGAATCAGCTGTACTGCGGGCAACTACATAATATAGATTTTGACATTATATGACATTATATACATTTTTCCGTTATAACGTACATATACATACATATTATGAAAAAAAAACTCATGTTCATGTTCATCAATCAATGTTCGTCTCACAAAATTAAATTATTTTTTTGTGTAAGAATCGAACTCACGATTTTTAATTCAAATGGCAGAGTTACTACCAACTGATATATGATGCCTGTCAAAATATAGAGTGATATGACAGTGAATCGAAGGAACATGGATATAAATGTAATATTTATAACTTTTAGGTTTTTACCTAATTACGGGATAATCGTTTACTCGTTTTGGTATAATCAGTCTGTTTAGACATACATCTCTCTCCCACAGCGTTATTCATAGCATTGAATATTAGTCCTTGATGCGAACTAATTGAGTCGATCGATATACTTAATTTACTGGCTGCCGTCTAATCAGGATTATGTGAGCTCTAATACTCGATCAATAGAGGCAAAATTCATACTCTGTTCAATAAATAGTATTTAAAAGATATTGGGGGAAAAGAAAAAACCATAAGTGCACACTACTAAATTACAGGCACAAGAGACATTCCACCTGCACGTCTCAGAGTTACGGGCGCATACGATGGGACTTGGGTCTTGTCGTACCTAGTAAGGGAGGACCCAAGTAGCATCGGTTGTTATGAGCAGAGGTTACCACTTAACACCAGGTGGGCCGTCGGCTCGTTCCGTAACTGTATCACATAAAAAAAAAACACTTTTCTTTTATAATTAACAGACAGATTTATTTTGCTGTCCACATATGCTGGCCTCACAGCTCAGTTGCCTTCTGCGCTGCAGGTCGTGGGTTCGATTCCCACCCAGGAGAAACATTTGTGTGAAGAACATAGATGCTTGTTCTGTGTCTGGGTGTTGATATGTAATATATTATATGTATTGACAAAAAAGTATATAAGTATTACATCAGTTGTCTGGTTCCCATGATACAAGCTATGCTTAGCTTTGGGGCTAGATGGCGTTGTGTGAAATATCAACCAATGTTTATTTATTTATTTACATAAATAATGTAATCTCAAAAGTATCAATGATTGTCATCACACTTTATAAGCTCCAATGGACAAGTGAGACGATGTTCTATGAGTCGGATTTATTATGTTTAGGCTAACGACCGAAATCATATTTACGACTTAGTTTGTATAAAGTCCCACATGATTCTAGCTTAAAACTTACTTACCTTTACTGTTTTATATCAGCAACTCGGTCGAAGGTCGCCAAGCAGTAGTTATTCGAGTTATTGTTCGTATGGATGAGTACTGTGTGGGGAGAAAGGGCTTAAGCCAACTGAAGCAGTTCTAAGCGAATTGAGTATTTGCGATACCTAATTAGCGAAGCACTTGCGTCTTATTTCTTTTGTTCGGGGCAGAAGATACTGCTTACTGTTGGTAAATAATGTTATAAAACAAATATTTGTTTGTTTACCGTTTCCTTTCAATTGTTATTGAATTTCCACTGAGCTGTAATCGCTGGAAATGTGTAAGATAAACTCGATATACCCCGGTCAGCGTTTTTGACAGCTTTATCCCTCATCTCATGATATTCTCTGTTATTCGATTCGATATGACCCTTAATTCGAAACTTGCTTCGACACCCACTGGGAGTTTTATTTAACGGTTCCGTTACCACTCATATCAGACCATTTTATATTTAACTGACTAGACGTCCAATTGAATCTCAAAGGTCGATTCGATTTCAATTCCCATTCTAATCTCGTAATGTGCGGCAGTTTACGACGAAGGCTAAAATACACTAAATGACAGGCCTCACAGCTCATTCGGTCGGAACTCTGTCTTCTGCGCTGTAGATCGTGGGTTCAATTCCCACCCAGGAAATATATTTGTGACAAATATAGATGTCTGTTCTGTGTCTGGGTGTTAATATATATTATATGTATGTATTTACAAAAAAAGTATATATGTATTCTATCAGTTGTCTGGTCCTCATAGTAGTAAGTACAAGCTATGCTTAGTTTGGGACTAGATGGCGCTGTGTGAATTGTCCACCAATATTATTATTATTATACTATTTTCAACTCTATCACTAAAAGATCACTCTTGCAAAATTGCAACTGCGTCGTGTCTTTAATTCATTTAAGCTTGAGAATGAGTTTATTACTGTTTCGGATCATTCTAAGTATGACGTAATATAGTCAGAGACGTGTATTTGACCATGTGAGCAATTGTTGGGTACAATCTCCCCAACGTCATTAGCATTAGCAGTGCACACAATTCATATAAGCCCTTGAAATGCAATAATTATTAGGTATGGCTTTGCACCGGATATAGGCGTTATAGCCTTCATCTATAGTATTTACAGTTCTATACATTGCGTATAAGCACAGAATATAAAAGTACTTGCGTATATCCTAACTTTACTATTTTAACTGTAGGTAAATGTATGAAACACTCTCGAACGAAATTCACTATGTTCTAATGTGCTTGTTTTGGGCATTCCGTGTAGTATTAGTTACAGCGTTTTATATATAAAATTGATATAAAAGCTCACTACTGAACCGTTGTAATGAAAAGTAGCTTGAAGGGAATGCGTTTATGTGAACAATGATACTTTTATCACCAGGTCCAATATCCTTCGGTTTCGCATCGCTAGAGAATTCTTATCACAACGTAGAACAGACGGAAAGCATGCCAGGAAGTCCTGTCAGTCTGTCTTCATCACCGCCATCACCCCCCATTGGCACCGAGTTGGCCGCTGTCAGGACTGTCGAGAGGGCACATCAGACCGACCCTATTACCCAGACGAGCCAGGTAAGTTTATCCGTTAATTTATACGATCTCTTCCAGGCAACCTTTGGATGTATAGGTTATATGCGGACAACTACGAACGGTGGCGTACATCAAACTATAATGATACATACTATTGTATATAAAATACATAACATACACAATGTTTAAAAATATATAATACAATACACATAAACACAAACAATGGTACATAAAACAAAATGGAACTACTTCTGCAAAAGTTAGAGTTAACCTATTATCTCGTTATTTTTTCTAATCAGGGGCTAACTTTTCTACTGAAGAAGAGTTAAGCGGTAATATTAGCGTTGTTTTTGCTAATCTGTGGCAATGATTATATTCGTGCAATTAGAGACATAAAAGCAATTCAGGCTGGATTTGGAAATATGATCTCATTTCACCAAATTGTCGTCCCATATGGGAAGAAACAACAAAAACCCTTAAAAACCTTTTACGATCCAATATAATAGAATTATAAATCTATGTTACAGGTGAGTTAGAGCTGCGTCTTGTCACTCTCTAGCTCAAATTGAATCAGAGCTGGCCTGTAATTTGTTAAAACTTTAAAGGAATCTTGATTAAAATCTTAAAAGAGTATTCAGACTGTACTGTCGTTAGGTTTACTGCCTTAGATTATGGGATCATCCCCAGTTAATCGCGTTTTGTAAGTCTTCTGCTACCGTTTATCCGTTTTCCTTATAATGAGAACTTATAGAGAGCAACGACATGATCATGTGAATGTACTCATTTGTTATGTTATTTATATAAATGTTTTATAACACCAACAATCAATGGAACACATTAAAATAGAGATAATCTGGTCATACTCTGTACGTATTATGCAATATACATCAATTTTATCAATCACTTTTCGGCGCAGGGTATTGTAATTCTTTTTTATTGTTTTAATGATTTCATTTTGTGGATCAGCATTATTTGGGTCCAAATAGTACAATAACATATTGAAAATGCCTGACATTTTTACCGCTGTCTTTATTGTTTGTTTTTCATACAACGTTGACCGGAAAAGTCCAAAAAACCGCTGTGTCTTTCATACTGTAATGGTTCATTCATCAGGTAAAGGATGCTTTCAATGTTAGGAAAAAATAGCATGTAGTAGTTTAAGTTTAGTTTATAAAAATACTTTTATTGTGCTATGATACCAACGATACTTCTGCATAGTAAACAAAGGAACAAACTCGTTAAACACACGCGTCCAACGCACGCTTTGTTACAACCGTCCTCCCTACACTCGCAAGCCAACGAGTAATGTAGATCGCTGAACTTTGACTGCTCGCATCGCAGTGGTTCCTCATATAAATACGCACACTCTCGTATTATGGCCACGTCTTGAGCCGGTGTGAAATACTGCACTTGGGAAATAGAACGACACACAGGCCTGCCGGTTACATTTTCACACTCCTTCAAGTGATTCTTATTCAGGTTGTACTTGTAACATCCTCTGTCGGTTATTGTAGAGCAATGGTAGCACTTTAAACACGCTACTTTGTTGCACGTTAGCAGCAAAATAGGTAGAAGTATGATCATTTTTGGCTATCGATAAAATTATAATGGTAACATATATATCGATGTTTCGATTTGACATTTCGTGTCAATTATATTCTGTTGACAGGAATTTATATAAACTCCTTGGGTTTTGTCTCGAGTTAGTAACATTGGAGAGTTTGTACGGTTTTTTTCCTTTGTGGGGGGGCGACTCCTTGGGTTTTGTTCCGAGTTTGTAACATTGTAGAGTATGTACGGCTTTTTTCCTTTGTGGGTCGACCAATGGTTTTTTCTTTTTCACTCAGTGAAAAGTTGTCACTCTAATATTCATTTGTTTCGCGTTTTATTTACATAACTTTTAGCCAATTGCTCGAAGTTCTTGTTTTGTTTTTGCTGTTGACTCTCCTCACCACGAACGTCATATCTACAACACATCTTCGAATGCACCTTCTAGGAATATAGCACCGCTGAAAATAAATTACAAGCTATCTTCCTGGTTTTAGAAGTTGCGGAGAGTGTGGTAATAGTAACTAAAAAATAACATAACATAGAAAATTATGCGTGCATCTGTATGAAAACAGAAATATTTGTGTTTTTAAACAGAAAAATAACAAACAAATGATAGCAACGCTCAATCTTGAGCTATACTCTAAATTACTTTCATTAGGCATTGTATATAAATATTTACTTATAAAATTTATGTAATACATAATACGGACACTTGTCTCCTTTCAGGCGACTTCGCCGGTGGCACCGCCTAATGTGAAATCCGGCAGGTCTCAGACGAAGAGCGAGAAGCGAAGCGCCAATACTTTATACCAAGAGCTGGCGTTCCATGACACCGATTCTAGCGTCGTCGAGTGCGATGAGGGAGCCGATATTACAGGTGAGAATTTCATACTTACCCACTACTACTCCGTACCGGTAAGTATTTAAAAAGTATACTCTGTAAATAGTACTCTTACATTCGGCGAAGCTTATGCTAGCAGCGGTTACGTTAGGAATGTATGTAATATTTCACATACTTCATACATTGCCTAAAAATGCAGGGCATTTTAGGCTATGCCTAGGCATTCTATAGAATGCCGGCTTGTCATACATTGCCGATAACATCTGTACTATATTCAACAGATCGAGTTGTGGTGACCCATCATTACATTATTGTGATAATTATGTTATCTACTAAAGTAAAATGCTGTCTGATGAACGTTGATAGTTTATAATTCTGGGTACCAAGCTTTAACAAGACAAAATATTAAAAGAAAACAGAAGTTAACTTATAAAAAAAAGAGAACCAGTTATTATCTGCTTTGCAAAAATGTCGCTATGGAACTCTAAACCGCCCTCCCTGTATTACCTTTGTCACCCTTTTTTACCCTCCCTAGATCTGGCTTCCTTTGACCATTGTTCACCAATACGGTAAAAAGTACTTCGAAAGGAATTGATTCACAACGAAGAAGTTAAATTGGCAATTTCAGCATATTTTGTAGGGGTCTTAGAAAAATTTTGTTTTTGAAAAATTTGTATATGACTGTTGTTTGTAATTAGACGGTTAACTCCTTTGATGATTGACCTAAACTAAAAGTCATATAATCAAGTTTATATTCTCGTAAAATTAAAGCTAGGTTTCACAATTGTTCCGCTCGTTGCCTTGATTATGATAATTGCAGGTGTGATGCCTTGTCCTACTAATTCTACTAGCGTTACATACAAACAGACATGTATACTGGCAATACTGAATATACGGTGCGGTTATATTGAGCGGACGAAGAATTGGCCCGTTTGGCTAATTATATTTGGGAAATGTGCTACTAAACTGATTATATCGTCACAAGAGAACTCAATACTCTTAAAAGTATGTTTGAAAGGTAAAGGTATATAATAATAATCAAATTAAATTTTGGTGGACTCTGCACATAGTGCCATCAAACTCCAAACGAAACATATATTGTATTAGGTGAACCAGAAAACTGACAACTTGCATTTTATTTGTCAAATTTATATATATATATATATAATACATGTTAATGATACACAGAACAACCATCGATGTTCCGTCGCTCCCACTCACTCTCATAAAATATGAGTCACATACATGTTAGTTCTGGGTGGGAATCGAACCAAGTAACTGCAGCACATAAGGCACAATTACCTGCTATCAACTGAGCTGTGTGACGAGTCAATTTAGTTTTTGATTAATTAGATTGTTTCCTAATATCAAAGTATTATAGCTTATTGTTTGTACCATTAAATATGTGGATGTTTTGTTACAGGTAGCTGGGTGCACCCTGGCGAATATGCATCATCGGGTGGGTACCATTCTTCTTACTACGGACTCCTTACACTCAAACTATTTCTATCGCTCTCTCTCTCTCTCTCTCTCTCTCTCTCCCTCTCCCTCTCATACACATAAACACACACACAAACACATACTTTTTTATTTTAAATAACATGATTATGTCCAACCTACCCTGACTGACTAATTCCCTCATAATGTATCAAAGGATTCAACACCTCAGGTAGAACATCAGCAGGTAGAGCAGACGTAGGCAAATACAATTTTATCTCTATGACTGGCTCACAGCTCAGTTGGTCAACTCTGCCTTCTGCGTAGGTCGTGGGTTCGATTCCCACTCAGGACAAACTTTTCTGTGACTAATATAGGTGTTTGTTCTGTGGCTCAGTGTTAAAATGTATTTAAGTATGTATTTACATAAAGTACATATGTATTCTATCATTTGTCTGGTTCCCATGATAGAAGCTATGCTTAGCTTAGTTAGAGGCTAGATGGCGCTGTGTGAATTGTCCATCAATATTATATTATATTATGTAATTAAGATGATATCTTATATAAATATGTTAATTGTTGCTATGACACACATAATTTGCCTTGCTAATATTATACAAAAAACACAGCACATGAATTACCAGTCCGCTCGAATAGCAAAGATCTTAAATACACTGCTTCTTTACAAGTCTTTATTTAAAGCTATATTGCCCATAAATTGCTTTATTTATTTGTATTTTTTTCCTTACAAATGTTTTCTTAATAATTTACGTCTGGGTGAACCTTGCAAAGTCTTTGATATAATATAACATTTTGTAGGATGTCTAACCACTGGTAGAAAGGTTTCTTCATATTCAATACCAGACCAGTTTTTATTGTGTGACGTGAGTGGCTTCGATTATGATGTAAAATAATTGTAATTATGTCGTACTAATACAAATTTTCGTTTTATTTTCATGCGTTCTAACAAAATCTTTCATCTACGCATTGCAGTTAACGATAACTACTTTGGTAAGTGAACTATTATTTTATTTTTCATTTATTTACTGTTTATTCCATTATCTTTGATACAAAAACATCTTTTGGATTATAGTACAGTTTAGCCGAAAAGATGAATTAAGGCTTAAACTGTACCTAAGGATAAATGCGCTATGTACACTAATTCTAAGGCTAAATTAACATCCATTTCTACATTGTATTTGGAGTAAAAGAACAGAACTAGGGCACATGTGGGAACTCTAAAACAGTTTTTTTTAAGTCTATTTTTAAGTTTTGTGATACTTATTTCTGAGACAAAATGATCCTTTTTAATTTGTTTTCATTCAAATTCCACAATGGTCTGCACTGGTCACCTGTGTCACAGGTTTACACAAACCTATTGCAGGCATCAGTCTCTCACAAAAAGAAAAAAAAATGCACTTGTAGCGGAAGACATACTTTTTCACAATATCATTATGCATAAACTCAACCGGAATCATGCATCTATTGATATTACTGTATAGCCATTGCATGTGGTCATCACAAATCGCAAATGATTATGGGTGTTTTGATTTGCATTTTATGTTGCCGTACATGTATTTGCGCTTATAACTGTCATCTGCAATTTTATTTGCAACTCTACATTATAATATTGGACTAATTTAAAATTTGGTGATCTAAATAAACGTAAAATATTATCAGACATTTTAATTTCAAAGATCTTTATTGAAAGCATTAAATGTATTATCTGACTTTTAGCGCCCAAAAATACAATACTCAATTACAAATTTTCGCCCGCAGGTATGGGCAAGGAAGTCGAGAATCTTATTCTCGAAAACAACGAATTGCTAGCCACCAAGAACGCATTGAACGTGGTCAAAGACGATCTGATTGTAAAGGTGGACGAGTTGACTGGCGAGCAGGAAATACTAAGGGAGGAGGTCAATAACCTCAGCGTTGCCCGGGAGAAGCTGAGGGAGCGGGTAACTCAACTTCTCGAGGAGTTACGCCATTTGAAGGTAAAGATAACATAAAATATAACTTTTTAATATAAGACATGGTTAATATCATTGATAAAAGGTTTAGTTAAGGACCTTCTTATCTTGCCAGCGTCAGGGCATAGGCTCATATTTTATTTATATTTATTATGTTATATACTTAACACTAATTGTCATTTACAATCTCATAAAAAAAACAACATCGAACTATTGATGAACCGTGTGAGTGGACCGCATAACGTACTATTACACAAAATAAAACCAACAATAAATTGATAAACAAAAGTTAGTTGTATAGGAAGAAAGGATTTTTTTTGTAGGTATCTCTTCATGACTTCTACATAATAAGAGAAAAAACCTTTGCAGTCCATAGTTTAGCACTAAGCTTTACGTCTTCATGTCCATGTCTCAAAATGACAGGAGTGGATGACTCGTTACCTGAGGCATTTTTAGGATTGTTACTTGTTCATAGCAATCTGAGTGAACTACTGCTATCTTTTATAAAAAAAAAAAACAAACAAAAGCGACAAATTGAAAAGACATTTTGTACAATATATTTACAAGTTTTATACACAAACCTTTATCTTTCTATTAGGGAAACTATCATAATCCGTTGAAGAAAGAAAATAACATTTATTTGTAACAACTTATTACAGTTCTAGGCTATCACAATAATCAATAAAAAAGTAATAAATTAGTCACAAAACGGTGTCTACCTCAGCATGTGCTGGTTGTGTGTAATAACCAACGCTGGTCTTCCGGTAGAGACGTGGTTTAGAAGAAGTAAGCGGAGAAACAGAGAGAGCCAGATAGCCAGATGACTTTTTTTATACTAATTTAGAGATATGTAATGTTACAGGATACAGTGAGTAACAGTGCCGGCGGGGGCGAGAACGAAGATGATCCCGATGTTCCGATGGCCCAACGCAGGAGGTTCACCAGGGTCGAGATGGCTCGGGTGCTCATGGAGAGAAATCAGTACAAGGTAATATGAACACTAAAGCATTGTTATACAGTTACTATCACAATGGTAACTAACTGAGTTATCATCATTTTTGACTGGCTTCACAGCTTAGTAGGTAGTAGCCTTCTGCGCTGTAGGTTGTGGGCTCGATCCCTACCCAGGACAAACGTTAGTGTGAAGAATATATTTGTTTGCTTTGTGTGCATGGGTGTTAATTTGTATTATAAATATTTATGTACATAAAAGAGTATACGAAGTATTCTCTCAGTTGTCTCGTTCCAATGTACAAGCTATTTGAGGCTAGATGGTGCTGTGTGAAATGTCTACCCATAATAATAATAATAATTATAATAACAATAATAATTCAACTATTATTTGTCTCTGCATCTTTGAAGTTAGGTGCACCATTTTATATATATTTCCTATGTTGTTTCAGGAGCGCTTCATGGAGCTGCAGGATGCAGTGCGCTGGTCGGAGTTGGCGCGCGCGCGCCGTGTAGACTCAACCATGGACAAAAAGAGCAAACAGAGCATTTGGAAGTTTTTTAGCAACTTGTTCAGGTAATTACGCCGCTGTGACATTCACATCAACGAGCTTGACTCTAGTGTCTTGGTAACACTCGCGTTAACTTTATCCTTGACAAAGTTAAGGACTATTTGAGGACATCAGCTTTTTGCTCATTCATAAAAATAATACATTTTATAGGTTTTTGTTTTCTCACGCTTTTGTGCGAGAAAGGGTGTGAAAAAGGGTCTCGTAGTCTTTTTCCGAATCAGGACTACGGGACTAGTGATTCGTCCTTAATTAGTTTTAGTAGTAGTATTTTTTTTCCTTTTTTGTAGTAATTATATGTAACGTAAAAAAGTATATAAGTATTCTGTCAGTCGTCTGCTTGCCATAGTCCAATCACTGTTTAATTTGAGGCTAGATGGCGCTGTATGAAATGTTAACCAATATTTATTTATTTATTTACACTATAGGTAATAGTGTGAGGTAAGATTCTATGTACTGACTCTGGTAAGACTCAAAAACAAGACAAAAATCTGTATTGGTCAAGTGGTAGATAATAAAGAGAGAATCTTAGTCACATAGCTTCGAACTGCTGGTTTTGGGACATGGTAGACATTTAACACTACGCAATCTAGCCTCAAAGTAAGCTAAGCAAAGCTTCTATCATGGGACCCAGACAACTAATATAATAATAATAAGGTACTTTTTATTACGCTTGCTATGCGATATTTGACAAATTACACTTTGATGGGTGGATCATTAGTGATATATAAAAGTACATATACAAGTGTGCTGCACTGTCAGATGTGAAAATTTATAAACAGAGACTTGTAGCCCCCAAACCTAAACGCAGCTATGGGAAATACGAAAACTAGCCAGTATGAAGACAACCTTCTTTGTAGACAAGATAGTTGATCAACCAAAGCTTTATTGCTTTGCTATTTATTTACGCCTGGCAATAGTACATATTTTATCAGAATTCACATTTGCGATTAGTATTTATTGTATTGCTGTGCATTTGCAGAATTTTCTCCATTATTACCACAAGTGAATGCTGGTGAAATTTCAGTGACATGAGTAATTCCATCTTCATGTCTTAAGTGACGGGTGCAGCAAGTGCAAGTTGGGTCTTCCCCGAACTAAGTAGGATTGGATATCATTTGTGAGCGTCGTATTAGAGTTGTTTCTGATTATTATAATGCCTTAAGGATTATGTAAATAACCTCGGTAAAAACGTCTTCCCAAAATAAAATGACAAATAAAGCTACTAATCTCGAGACTGTCGGTTAGGAATAAAATATGCCTAATCTTAGCATGAATGTAAATTGACATATTGTGTGCATGTAATCTGCCAAGGGATTCCTCTGACACGATGTTACGCTCACCGAAATGTTATGTGTGAAGTGTTAAAAAAATGTTTGTAAATATGCTGTGCAGCTAAATATTCTTGACAACATTCTGTTTATATTGATAAATGGTAATAATCATATTCCTTAATATTAAATGGAGAAAGTTATTGCCCTGTTACGGAAAGTTACGAAATCTTTGACGTGACATTTCATAGATTACGTCTATAATTAAAAGTCGAAGCTGTATACCTGCTGTAACCCTGCCTGTTGCGCTGTATGCTTATATTTTGTTCGTTATCGTGGGTTCGATTCCCAACCACTAAAACATTTGTGTGCCGAACAAATATGTGTCTGGGTGTTAATTAACAAAAGAAAAATATATAAGTATTGTATCAGTTGTCTGGTTCCCATGATAAAAGCTATGCTTACCTTACTTTGAGGCTAGATGGCGATGTTTGAAATTTCCACCAATATTTATTTTATATATTTAATGGCAAAAGCACACAAAAACTTGTACCCCGCTTGGATACCAAGACTGAGCAAATCTGTTGTGCGAGTGACTGAATCAGTGTAGTAACGTTATTTTACTACCAACGGCATGCACGGTAAGGTTACTTTTGCGAAATATAGGACGAAAGTTGTGTATTGTTATTAGTGCGTGGCGTTCGCGAAAGTTTCGCGAAAAAAATTACAGTTTCAGTAATGTTTTGGTGCTCCCAGTAGTCATAATGCGTACAAGCGACATAAAACTGTATACAATGCTTAGGTCGTGAGTTCAGTTTCTGTACAATACTAATATTTGTGACGAACGTAAATGATTGTGCTGTGACTGGGTGCTATTTTCAGTTACATTCTGTATAATCCGCTACTCTGTAGAATGCCTAAAACCTGTATTGAAGTGGTTAGATTAGATTAGGTTAGGAAAGTATGTAATAATTCTAATATTTCATACATTGTCTAAAAACGCCGCAAAGTATAAACAATATCTAGGCATTGTATAGAATTACCGTATTTACAACATTTATGTGCAATATTTGATAATATTTGACTGGCCTCATAGCTCAGTTGGTTAGTAACCCTACCTTCTGCGCTGTAGGTCGTGGGTTCGATCCCCACTCAGGACAAACATTTATGTGACATTTGTAACATTGATGTTTGTTCTGTGTCTGGGTGTTAATATGTATTATATGTATGTATTTACAAAAGAAAAGTATATAAGTATTATATAAGTTGTCTGATTCCCATGACACAAGCTATGCTTAGCTTACTTTGGGGCTAGATGGCGCTGTGTGAAATGTCCATCATTATTATTATTATTATTATTATATCCACCGATATTTATTTAATGCCGTTTAGCCCGTATTATCTCTCCGCTACGTCACGTGCCATTTAATGCACACGTGTTCGTTTCAGCAGCAGCGAGCGCCCGCAGCGACCGCTGTCTACGCCGCAGTTCCAGGCGGTTGCCGCCTCACATACAGCGCTGCGTCACTCCCGAACTCAGGCGGATTTTCTCGAGACCCAGCTCATGGACCACCAACACGCGAGACGCCACGAGAGAAGTGAGCAGTTCAGACAGGTGAGCCGTTTGTATTGATACCAGGGTCAACTGTTTATACCTATGATCTGGACGGCTGTAAATTCTAAAAACTTTTATTTCCATACAATTCTTAAAGAAGTGGCTTGGAAAAGGCAATAAGTAATATTCTAAAGTTTTTGAACGTTGACATTACTGACTAACTGACATCTTCATTTTTAACATTAGTTACTCTTTCTTTCTTACCATCAGGAATATTAAGACACGCATTAGTGCGATATAAAGTTGTTTTCAGAAAGCAAAACCAATACTTTTTTCACAGATATTGTACTCTCATTTATTGGTGATGGGTCCAGCAAATATTGCTTTTAAATCTCCTCTTTCTTTTTGCTGTTTGAATGAATGAATTTCATTAAACCATGATACTTTCAATGAAGTTCTTGTGGTCTTCGTAATATGATATCGAAAGGAAATAAGAATACTGCAATAAACACATGGCATGGATCAGGTAAACCATTTGGCGTATTAGTAATCATTCGTTCCCATACTTATTTACCGCTCGTTTTCGCCTTATATGTAAGGCTTATTTTTGCTTGGCTATTAACACATTCTGTTTGTTTCTATTGTTTTTCACCTATTCCATACCTAATTCCTTCCCGTTCTTTCTTTTCAGTTAGAACAGTGACGGCGAATTTATTCAAGTCCTTGGAAGAGTGCTTAGTTACCATATAAGTGATATTTTTATAATTGAGATTGTTTTGCTCTCAATTTCTTTTTTCGTTTATCAAATAAATGTGTTTATGTAACGTTGCGTTTGTTTTTTGTTGCTTATATTATGTTTGTAATTGTGACTGTCCATTCGTTTCTGTTGATTCGTTTTCTTATTCCTTGCAGGTAATAATTTGTTCGGAATACAGTTTTTTGTAGGCTTTCTTTTATGTGAATAAGTTATGGAACGAGCAGATGACCTATCTGATGATAAGTGGTAACCTCTGCACATAACAAAAGCATTCTTATATAATTCAAAGAATAATCAATATTATTATGGAAAAAGTAAAGGACAATTGTAAATTGAAATGAGAGCGTTTAAAGGACAAATAAACGCTTTAAAACTAATGAAATATTCAGCGCTTTATGAAGGCTGTACTGGTAGCAACTCTGCATGCGAAGCCTGGGTTCGAGTCCCGGTTGGAGCACTTTTGTGTGATAAAAAAAATCTCATACAGGTGATATATCTCTGGAAATAAAAACAATGTAAAAAAAACCATTCAGATTCAAATAATTTCTTTAAGATAAACAGGTTAAATAAAGTGCTTAATAGGTACATTGAGTTGCACTGTGATTGGTATTTGGTCATAGTATTAATCATTTGTCATTTAATAGAAAAAAAAATATGCTGGTATATGAAACTGCCCGAATAAAGTTATGTTCGCCGCCAACGAGTTCTCTACTTAAGTCAGTATGTTTATTCAATAGAGCCAGGCAGGTCCAAACCGAGAGTATAAATTAGGATAGTTTTCAATAATGTGAACCAATTTTTTTTTAATGGCTCTTCGTCCAATGTACCATGACTTCACGTCCAAGTTTTATCTACTCTAGAAGAGGATAGACAAGCATGTCCTCGGCTTGGCGGGAGTTCAGGCTAGTTGAGTCGAGTTTACTACTGCTAACATAATTACGAGTAAAGAAGGTGTTTAAGAGCTTGATAATTTGTCACAATTTATCACGTGGTCCTCAGTTTTCCTCAAGTACTGACAGGCAATTATACAAATCTGTTCACAGTTTTGAGTAGACGCGAAAGAAGTAGCTTGCCCACTCTTCCTAATCGCTTAGTAACAATACAAGTGTGCAGCCTTAGCTGCTGTTTTAGTTTTATACAAATATCTACTCAAATATATGACTTGAATTATATCGTCAAAACTAAAACACTGGCAGAATTTAGCACAGTTGTACCTTAAGCGGTTGGCAAGAAGAGTGAGGCGCGTCTTCGTACACTGTCTATAGCCATAATCCGAGTTGAATCTTTAGGTGCGGGCGCACGTACGCAAAGACGACGGACGCATGCATGCGTACGGGTGGAGCCTGCCGGGGAAATCCAGTCAGCTGAAGGGGCAGAGCCCCTGCCCGTCGTTCTCGTCCGGCGGAGTCCCAGTGCCCGTGCCGGTGTTTTGCCAGTAAGCTTGTCATAGATTAAGGTCGATATACCCACGTAACCACTGGATCTAAGGTTATATCTGACAATGCCATTGTAAATGATGTCTACTGATCTTAAGTAAAAAAAATAATTACTGTAGTTTCACATGTAAAAGCAGTCTTTTACATGTAAAACTACAGTATTTTTTTCGGCCAGTGCCGATGGGTGCTGCAAAGTAAAGCCATAAGTGGAAACTGGCTTTCGGTATCGGAGGACGCCGATAGATACTCTATCCAATAGATACCTCATTTTTGTATCGAACCCGCGACCTACACATAGCAAGTAGCCGTCTCTTTTCAGACGACGCCCGCTTCCTCCCCCTCACCTCATGACAATAAGAGTCGAATAAACTATTCTCTCAACATGAGTGCCTCTAGTAGGCTTTGACATATCTTTGACTTATTAGAGAGTAGCCCTATTTCCATTAAGGAGTAATTGCTGATCACTGACCTGGGCAAACATTTGTGCTGTGATCAAATTTTCGTGTCTGTACCAAACAGACACGGAAATTTGGCTGTGTATTCATATACAAGCCAAATTTCTGTGTCTGTTTGTCCTGTGGAGTCCTAGTGCATGGGTTGAGTGCGTTTAATATTTATTGGCAGGCCGATAGCGGAAAGCGAGCCCCGCATGTCGCTCCTCTGCGCGGCAGCCGTCAATCTGACGGGCGGACGCACCCCTGATGGCGGTTGTATGATAGGAGACAGCGTGTTCTACGCGAAGGAGGAAACAAAACCAGAGAATACCATGTCTTTGGGTAAGTGCACAAAGCTCTAAATTCTATGTCGCTATTGGCTATTTTGGATTGAGTAGCAGCCGCGTCAATTTGTACAGTATATGACTTTTATACTACTACAGTTCCTACAGATTTCGTGAAGGACTGCCCAAGTTCGGGTGTTGGACTACTTTTTGGAATAGACTACTGTAAAATTATTCTATAACATTATAACAAATCCGGACGTTTATACAATAATTATTAATTTATTTATTGTAGCTCTTGAAATCAGCAAGGCAACGTCTGTACATTCGCCGGAAGTGGAACAAATCAGCCGCCAGCTCCATTCGACTCGAAGCATCGACTACATGGAGAAGAATCTGTCTTCACTTGTCTGGATTTGTTCTAGCACTCAAACCAAAGGCATTGTTATGGTAAGTTGTTATGTTGTATTAACGCGAGAAATCAGGCATAATTTGATATTTCCGGCTCTCTAAAATATCCATCCTACATGATGTGTTTAGTCGTCTTCGTTTCACAATTAAAACAATTTTCCTCCTTAAATGATATACCAGATTACATCATAAATCTGTCGCGTGTGTGAGCGAGAGGAAGAGCTGTGCTCGCTTCGTCCGTCACATGTTCATCACCGCTTTTTGTTAACGTGGTATTGCATACATATTTTTTCAAGCCAAAACGTTCGCCTGCCTTTCGCCTGAAAGCATCATTTAGTACTGAACACTCACAATCACAGTTTCCTTTTTCAGATAATTGATGCGAACAAGCCAGCCGATGTGATTGAATCCTTCCCGGTCAGTGACAAGCATATTCTGTGCGTGGCGTCTGTCCCCGGCGCTGTTGAAGAGGATTACCTTGAATACGAGGAGAGAATGAACTATGAAGGGGACAAGCCGCAGCAGGTATGAAGCAGTCAGACTATTTTTTTCATAGTTCAGCTCTTGTCGTGTCCTAATACTAACCTTTGACAGTCCATGTACGAGTTTTGCTCATAGTCTGTGCCAACTGGGAGCTGTGTTAATTGAACTTCCAAATTGGACTTAAAAAATACTAGGTATTAACTTCGCTGCAAATCTGACCCAAATTAAACAAGCATTTGCAGCATAAAAGTAGTCTACGTTCGGCCCTTATTTATTTATCTCTTTATATCAAGAATTGAACTCTAAAAAAAAACCTTGTTATTTAAATAAATAACTTTGTTAGTTTGTTGAAGCGTTGTACTGTAATTTACATGTACAGTCTGTAAAGTAATTTTTCATTATTCACACGTATTTCTTATGGTTCTTATGTTTACAAAATATCCTAATTAGAACAATAATTGTTTTCAACATCAGCCGTCATTGCTGAGCGTGGGCAAGGTCGAGCCTGCTGACAGTCAAGCCAATGGTATCCCAACCTCGCTCGTCAGCAACCCCGGTGAAAACGGAGACAAGGAAGTGCCCGTTGGAAGTGCAAGATTGGTAAGCATCGCAACTGAGTATGTCTGTATACACCGTTAAGAGTTCTGGCAGATTTGTAGAAGAAAAACCAAAAATCCTACTCAAAATCATCCCCGATAACGTTCTATAGGTGAATGCTTAGCCAATATTTAAAAGGGCTTATGCTGGTCCACAATTGGCGAATATGAGTAAAAATATACGCCACAAATAATGGACCAGGTTCTCAAATAAAAAAACTCATCGGCGCATGCCCGTATTTGAACCAGCGACCGATACTGAATGAAACTCACGCCTGTAAACCACTGGGCCACTACCGCTTTCACTTGTAGACTGTTACTGTAATTATTTATATTTTCATTGTTCCAGGTGCTGGCAACTCTACTATCACCTCCTGTCACGCCAGTGAAGGAGGCCGATCAACAAGGGGCGGAAGCGGCCGAGCCGACAATTAAGGCGCCGCAGCCTGTTCCGACCGACAGCCCACCGCTTAGCTCCACGCCAATAGCTAGTAAGTGGCTGTATTAGGTCGCATATTGTATGAAATATTTCAGACAAACCCGCCATCTCTGCTTCGCAGGTAGGGCTACACGCAACTTATTATCGGAGCCGTCTATATTATCTTGATCTATACTTTTTTATATTTTATTTAGTCACGCGCGGAAATAGAGCTATGATAATATGCTATAATAATAGAGATATATAATAGAGAATTTGCACAGTAGATTGAATGAGAACGATTACCTCGTTATTTCATACTTGTATGACCTATTTTTTCCCAATTGTTTTGACACACCACTGACGCTGAACCGATTTAGATCAAATTTCTGTGTGACCAATCTGATTATGTGAAAATCCTTTGAAATAATAAAAGAATTTTCCAAATCAGTTTAAAATTAATGTCAGAGTTCTGAACTAACAAACATAAAAAATATAACAGAATTGATACCACGTCCATCTTGTGCAGTCAATTAAAAATAAAAACCGTTCCTCTTTGATTTGAATCCATATAAATGTCGTACTAAAAGTCTTACAATGTTGCGCTTTATTCATAAACTCCCGTCTATTCCAGACGAAGGCCACCTCGGTTCGCCGGAGCCGGGTGTAGACGCGATTGCTCAGGAGCAGTCCAACGCGGACATCCGCGCTGATGTCCCCCAGGACCGGAAGATGTCTACAGTGATGGCCACCATGTGGCTCGGCACCAAGAGCGGCAATCTGTACGTGCACTCGGCTGTGGGGAACTACAGCAAATGCTTGGCGAGGTTAGTTTGCGTATCGCTTTTAATGCCCCCACTGCCACAGCGGGGAGAGCGTGGTGGTCTAGCGGTACTGACCCCGAGTTGCAATCCGGAGGTCGCCGGTTCAAATCCCGACTTGCGCCTATAAGTTTTTCGATTGAAAGATTTATGTGCGCAATACCACGTTCTCAAAACAGCGAAGGATAACATCGTGAGGAAACCGACATGTCCTGGAACAGAAAATTCGAAGACATGTATCGAGTGCACGAAAGTAACCTGCCTTGAAGCGCACTTAAATCCTTTTACCACACTGATTCGAGAAACCAGTGACTCGACTCTAGTAGTAATGCCCCCACCGGACACAAGCCTATTGTGGACACTTGCCAATAAACGAGACTGCAAGATGGCCTATTGTTATTGCTAGTTTCTGTTGCTCAATTTATTTAGTTAGATTTTAATTATTTTATCCTAAGTAATTATATACATAAAGTAAATTATTAATACACTGTATTTGAGCTTTCCACATAAGCATTTGAAATTTAGCAGAATTCATTAAGGTCAGAGATATATTGTTTTATGTGAAAAATAATGTTCGAAACCTCATTAGGAAGCAAATTAAATAATCTTTTAAATCAACGAAAACTGTAATCCGTAAATAAATAGTATATGATGACAGAATGGCTTATACGCGTTATTTTTTCAGAGTGAAACTAAACGACGCTATACTGTCGATCGTTGCGTGTTCCTCCCGTTGCATAGTGGCGTTAGCGGACGGCACCGTGGCGATATTCGCGCGTTCAGCAAACGGACAGTGGGACTTCACGCAGTACTGGCTCATGACACTGGGTGATCCTAAATGTTCAGGTAAATTGATCATTTCTATATGTTTTCTGTATTTCTATATGTTGTTTGTGGCCTGTTTAGCATGCCTAGCTTTTGCTATAGAGATGTGATAGTCTTTCGAACTAATATTATTATACCATTACTTCGAAAGGCTTCAGCGAATGAAGTAAGGTATGGCTTATATATTATAAATTCAAAAGTATGCTTTTTTGTTTGCTTCTAGTTCACGCGAAAACTACTTGAGATTTCTGGATTTTTTGATGTGAAATATCTATAGCCGCACGTAAAACTGATTTCTGGCGTGGCGACGCATGCCGTGGCGACGCGTCGCCACAGCATAGGTTGCATATTACTTTTACAAAATAATGTCGATGTTTCACATCTGCCAGGCGTCCCGTGACGGCTCACATTTTTTATTCTCATGTCGAGGAGAGTTGGCTTTAAATGGCCAATATCGTGCAAATCTTTGGAAGGAAGCTATACATTAATGTTCTTTATAATTAACAGTGCGTTGCCTGAGCGCGGTCGGATGCACCGTTTGGTGTGGATATCGCAACAAGGTCCATGTGATCGATCCCCGCTCAAGGACCCTACTCCACTCGTTGGAAGCACACCCGAGGCAGGAGAGCCAAGTGAGGCAGATGGCCTGCAACGGTGACGGCGTCTGGGTAAGTGATAACATTACCAACATACTTGTTCCATATGGTGTAGAAACAAACATATAGCACTGGAATCTATACACTACTATTACCATTGTGTTAATAATTCTACAATATTAATAAATATTTACCAACCCAAGTCAAAATCAATAATTTTACTTGACTTAGCATTCATGGAATAATAGTATAACAATGATTTAATTGCTAAATTTGGTTCCTGGTCAGCTCATTCCACTGATGTGGTCACCTCCTAAATAACAAAAAAATATTGACAACATTTCCAGGTGTCAATAACAATGGACTCAAACCTCCACCTGTACCACGCTCACACCTACCAACCCCTCATAGAGGTTGACATAGAGCCATACGTCAGCAAGATGCTCGGCACGGGCAAGCTCGGCTTTTCCCTGGTCCGCATCACGGCTCTGCTCATCAGCTCGGGCCGGCTGTGGATTGGCACCAGCAACGGGGTAGTGATATCAGTCCCGCTGAGTGACAGCTCAACCAGGGACACGGTCGTGCCGAGACCAGGTCAGTAACGAGGGTATCCCATACCCCGAGAAGATAGTTATTGAGGATCTCCCCATTTCATGTAACCCAAGTCGCATGGTGTCCCGCCACAAGAGAGAGAGACACACACGCACACACACACACACACACACACACACACACACACACACACACACACACACACAAATGTTATGTGTCTGTAATTTAACCGGCAGCTACAACTTTCATACTGGAAACACAGTGCAGTGCTTGTCGGCAGAAATGGCACTAACATGCACGAAATAATTTTTACATACAGTTGGCTCTAGCATTGCGGAAGGACCAGTGGTACTGACCCGGAGTTTCAATCCGGAGGTCGCTGGTTCAAATCCCCACGTGCATCAACTAGTGACTCGACTGCGCAAGTTCAGCAAATTCTTATTGCTTCCTCAAACGACGTAGAACACCTGAATTTGATCAGTGTCCTTCTGATTTAAATTTGGGTTCCGTTTCAGTTCTCTGTCGTCTCGGTGCTCCAGTTCTCTTCACTCTTGTGTTGCTCAATTTATTTATTTATTAAGTACACAAACATGTTATACATTAAACAATTTAACAAAAATAAAAAGACCGTTCTAATATATATGACATAAGTGTAATATATCGTTGCAGGTCACGCGGTGATCCAGCCGTACAGTCCCACGGACAGTATACCGTGGTGCTCGATGGCTCAGGCCCAGCTTTCGTTCCACGGTCACCGTGACGCAGTGACTTTCTTCGTGGCGGTGCCGGGCGGCGGGTCGCCCGCCCGCACGCCGGACTCGCCGCGGCGCTCGCCCCTCCCGCCGCCCATGCTCGTCATATCCGGCGGGGAGGGGTACATCGATTTTAGAATAGGTGAGGGCAAACATGAGTTGGACGAAATTGAACTTTTGGACGACCCAGCCTTCTATAAACGCCACCTTCCAGCCTCTACAATCCACGCGTTTGACCGCGTTTGATTTCGGATGGAATGTGATGGTTGGGCCTCTCGTGCTCTCAGCGCCACTCATTTAAGACTGCGTAAGTATGTTATATTGGATGACGCTGAGGGCGAGAAACGTTGACAAATCCATGGTTTTTGATAGTATACTTTAAAGAAGTAACTTAAAGAAATAACCAAATTTACAACCGTAATCGATCGGTTTGCATTTTTGATGTCGCTTTTGACTGCCATACGGTTTTATTTCGATTTGTGACAATCAAGACTTGTGTGAATCCAAAATAGAAATAGAAATTTACACAATTTCAAGAATTTTCAAAACAGCAATATGCACGTTAGCGTAGTTGTCATATTGACCATATTCCATTGCAACGCAACAGAATATAAAGCTTCGTGCCTATATTTTAGAGAATAGATATCGTAGTGCTTAATGCTTACCATACGATCATGCTTAGACTAAGGTCAGCCTTTATATGGAACTTGATATGTAAGTTAGACCTCTCGTCAGTTAATCAGCAATTAAACTCTCAAAAAGTGTTGCATTTTTGTGACATGAAATGCATTTCCGCAGTGCGGGTAAAATAACATGTATATTCTATAAAAAAAAATGTGACGTAATATTTATTTTGGTAATCATATATAGTTAGTGGATATTTCACAGTTTTCATGTGCAAAATGAAGCCAAGTAACCTAGTAACGATTTATGTTTTATTTTTATGTAATATTTTTTACAAAGTACCATCTTGCCAATCTTAGATTCGACTTAGATCAAGGCAAGAACACTTCCATTGGCAAAATAAGACAGTTACATTGTGAATACAAAGTTCTATTTGGATAAATCGGAGCATGAGTGCAAAAAATTATACTGTTTGTAACGAAGTTTAGTTAGTTATATTCATAGTCAGTTATGTTTGATGTTAGTATTTTATTAAATTTGATCTTTTTGATTTTGTTTAAATTATAGGCACATTTTTTCTACTAAATTGTATGTAAAAGTACTAATTCCTTAACTTACCATCAAACTTCACTGTATTGAGAGCGTGGTGACCCAGCGCTACAGACCCCGAGTTTCAATCGGAAGTTCACCGGTTCGAATCCAGATATGCACTAATGAGTTTTTTTCATTTCAAAAATGTATGCGCGCAATGCTGCGTTCTCAAAACGGTGATAGCAAACATCGTGATGAAACCGACATGTCCTAGAACCAAAAATTCGAAAACTTGTGTCATGTGGAAGAAAGGAGCCTCTTTGAGGCGCACTTAATCCTTTCACCTCACTGGTTCTACAGAGCTGTGACTCGAATATTAGTGTTAGTGTGCTGCCTTTGTATAGTCTTACATATCCGATAACCCTACTCAGCACATTTTAGTAGACAAACGCTGCCTTAAACCGACCGCATACTAACGCCGAAACCATTATCAATCATGATTCATTCCGACATAAGTATCTAACACGCATAAAAACTTAAACGATACATTCTTAATCGTAATACTAAAGAAATCTTTTTCATTAATAATTTTATACAATTAGGCAGTTGTTATATATTCCAAGTCAAAAATGTGTCATGATTGGAAGAGTGAGAACCAAGAAGTCGTTTTTTTTTTATTTTTTTTATGTTATGTACTTACGGAACGAGCCGACGCCTACCACCTGGTGGTAAGTGGTAACCTCGGCCCATAACAACCGATGCGACTTGGGTCCTCCCCTACTAGGTACGACAATACCCAAGTCGCACCGTATGCGCCCGTAACTATGAGACGTGTAGTTGGAATGTCTCATGTGCCTGTAATTTCACCGGCAACCACACCTTTCAAACCGGAACACAGTAATGCGAACGCGTTACTGCTTGGCGGCAGTACTTCCCCGGACGAACTTGGCGAGTTCCACTGCTCTTTTTTTTCTACTTTTTTCTGATTTTTTGAGTTTATAATACACGCTTATACAGGCAGTAACTTTTGTGAGTTATGAGTCATAAAATTCCTCTGTAATCCCCAATAAGCATCATTTTATTGTATTCGACCTCTTGGCCTGTCCTCTTCTTAAGTAATGGGTTCGGGCGTAGTAACAGATTGTCGTTCCGATTTCGTTATCAGACTCAAGACTAGCCGAGCTATTAGTTGACGGTCTGGTCTTTTTGACAGTATTGGTTGGACCCTGTCGAATCAGAACGTCTATTGTTATTATTAGAAATCTCACAGTCGCTCTCTACAATATTTTTTTGCACACCAAGTTCCACGTAAATCCCCCATTTTTTTCTTTTTTTTGGACCATATAGAAGAGCACGCTGATGACGTAAGAGATACGGCATCCCACCTCATTGTGTGGCAGATTATGGGAGAGACCTGAAATTACCTGATAGTATAAGTAATAGTTTGATGCGGGGTACGTTTTTTCATTTTTAAAACCACGGCTTGCCACGTAACCCACTAACGCCACGTAACATACCTATGCATGTAGCGTCACTACCATTTGTAATCGTTGGATAATAAGGGTTGTTGTATTTGTTCACGCGTTTGGAGTGGAATGCTTCCCGCTGAAATAATTGTGTTTTATTTCAATGTTGCCATTTACTGAATCCTTTTTTATTCATTTCTTCAGAACAGAATTACTTTTTCTGTATCTGATCTTTATTTGAAAATTTTATTTCCATTCCAAACCGGCGAATAGCAGATGAAGAACCCTTCTTATCTAATAACACGTTCATATCTAGAAATTACAAGTAGTAACACTTATACTAACTGGTGTTTCTTTCTTAAAAATACAGTAACAATGTCTCTATCTTATTAATTAACCGATAACGTGTATATTGCTAATCCACTATTGTAAATATTAACAAAATTATGTACTTAGGCGTTGTTACTATGTAAATAATATACATATACTCTATTTTAAATTCGAAGTCAAATTATTTTATTTTCATTTAGAATTAGTTATATTGATCAGACAAAATAATCGCACTTGACTTTGTAACAAATAGATCAACCTTTGAAAGGTTACAAGAAAATCGTGAATTCGATAAATAATACTATAATTAGTACTGTATTTTTGTAAAAAAATATTTGCCCTTTTAATTTAGTAACAACTGACGTGAAAGAAGCTTTGATGTAAAATGCTGTTATAAACTCGAATTGCTCCTGTGATTTTTGTTCGATTGGTAAAGCAGTTGTATGAAATTCATTTCACTTGAGCCATATATGATTTCATTTCGAAAGCTAGTACCATAATGACCACACTAGTGTCTGTTGGTTTGACTTGTGTCTCACTCTTCACTTCTTTATGCTATTTGTTTGACTCTGTTCTCTTGCTAAAATAAGTACAAACATGGTCGTTTTTTAAATAGAATCCTTATTTATACTAATCGAGTAATTCATTTGTCTCAAATAGAGGCGTTTCCTATCTTCATCAATGCATTATGTAATACCATGTGTGTTTTGTGATGAAACAATTTCAGAATGTTGTTTTTTATATTAATCTATCGAACCAATTTTGTACTGATAATAACTATAGTTTCACCAATAAGTAAAGATTAAATTTACAAACAACATTTGTTCTCTACCATCGTCTCTCTATCATTGTTTTTTGTAAATCAGAGTGTTTGAATGAAACTTCGGGGACAATTCACTAAGAGGCAAAGACTGCACAAGTTCCCTGAACACATTTTGCAAAATAAATCTCATCTACACTAAATTAGAGGCGAGAGATCGCGTTACTGCTAAATGAGGCTCGTGTTGTTAAGTGACCTGTCGACTTTTGTAATTTAATGTGTTTTTATAGTGACGGACGCAAACACTGATACAGCCCTGGCGATGGATGTAGTGGCAACACTGAATTTGACTGCAACAGGTTTCACTTTATCTCTAACCATGCAGTAGATATAGAAAGTGTCAGTAATATTCGGCCTTGAATTTAACTTGAGAGTTGTCAAAATCTACCGCCAGGACGTAACAATTCTGTTTGCTATAGGGCTACTTAGACAACACGACTTATATCATCAAACGACGTGAATTGTCCCATCTCCTGTATCATTAATGTGCAATTCGGCGTCCTGTCGAGTAGAGTCCATCAAATAAAATAACTTACGGTTTTCCAGCCGACTCCGAGATGGAGGACAGCGTTGTCGTCGCCGAGGACGGGTCGTCGAGTGGTCACAGCTCGTTAGCGGAGCGAGCGGCCAAGAGCCACCTGATAGTGTGGCAAGTGGCGACCGCCTAACGCCGCGCCCGCCGCGCACGCACGGACTCCGAGGCAGATTACGTTTACGTGTGCACCTCGACCAAGCCAGAGGTCGTCGCGTAGACGTGTGAGTGGCTAATCGGTCGTGGGGTGCGTGTCGATGGTGATTGGTAAATAGATCGTACTATTCACGTTGGGTTATTAGGTTTTGTGACTTTAAATGTGTTTCTGTACAATGGAGGAACTTCGGGCAGTCAGGGAATCGTGCAATATAGCCGGTAGTATTGTGTTGAATATATCATTTACGAGTATTTGGAGATGCTACGAATAATGCTTAAAACGGAGAAACCACTTTGGCCATTGATGAATTGATAGTTTTTTTTTTAATGTAACCTCTGCCAAGTTGATATTAGGTTAGATTGCATCTCTCCACGAGTCTGATAAATTATTGTTCACTATGGACATAATTTTTTCTTGTTGCCAAGTTACATGATAGTCGAACCTCATATTAATAAAATACATCTATTAACGTTATTCGATGCCCGAACGTACGTAGATAAACACCGATGACACACACCCCATCGACTGCAGATAGCAAAATGGATTTGCGCGAAGTGTATCATCAGTTAGTTAGTTTGCGATCTGTAAAGCAATTGATTTAGAGTTGGTCTTCGTAATCCTTCATAATGCCACAATCTCGATCCGAAAATGCACGTACTACCAATGAATAATGATAATGATAATAATAAACACGAGTGCAGTAGTGTGTTTAGTTCGGTTCGTTATTGTGTTCACCACTCACGCACGTCATTATTGTCGTATCTCGGAAGTGTGCACGGCACCCCAATGGACTCCTTGCATCTTGTTATGTGTGCTTCGTATACACCTGTACGTTTATTGGCCCCTTCAATTATTGCTCATGTCTATGTAATCTTACGACCCGGTCTGTTTGATCGGTTAGTTCCTTAAGTCCACGCTTAATCTCATTTAGAATTATGTACAAGATGTAACCACCAAATAATATTTTAGTAGGCGGATTCGTTTCATCGTCATTTAGTATAGTCTTTAAAAAAATACATCTAAACTAAGTTATGAGTCGATGTCGTCATGATTTGCTTATTTCATATCCTATGTGATGGTGAAACGATCTATTAGTAAGTAGATTTTAATTATTATTAATAATGTTGATTTACACAAAAATTTATTCATTATACACATTTTCATAAAAGTTATGAAATTTCTCATTTACAAAGTACCTTATTTATTCTAAAAAACAAATTGGGCTGTGGTTTGTCACCTACATCGCATGTTTTTATATTTTAAGTATATGCGTTTATTTAGGTTTTTTTTTAATTTCTTAAATCATGTGACAATAATGCATGCATTGGCTATATATATAATTAGTGAAGATAAATAATATGTACATAGAAATCAATTTATGGAAGTTTTCTGATATCTGATTGAATGGTAATTTATGAAAAATTACAATAGAAAAAAATGAACTAAAAACGTAATTAAGTATTTCTATTGCACATTATTTAGCGGTATTTGAAACCTGAATGTTTTAATTTAATATTAAATTCATATTCAGCTGTGCTAGATGTTCAGCTTTATTGAAAAATATTATTTAATATATTACTTTTAAAATATACTTTTTGTTGTTGTTTTATGTCTTAATCAATTAATGGTGCAAATAAAATATTATTTAAGATTATATGATACACTATACTTACGCACTTATATCATTACTTCTGATATACTCTAACAAATATAATAATATCCATAAAATTTCACTAATAATTAAATTTTATTTTGGAAAATGTTATGTCGCTTTTATCAATTAAATCATCAAAACTTGACAAAAACATTATCAATGTCAGTTCTGATCGTTATATGGACCAGTATAAACGTAGTTTTCATAATATTCATATTATGAATTAATATTGTAATAGCGTATTGCAAATTTATTCATATGAAAGGTTTCAAAAAAGTTTGCAGGTTCATTGATCAATTGAAATAAATGTATTAATATAACTTGCTAACTCTTATTCAGCATCATAAGCTTATTGTAAATTCTAGATATAGGCATTGTATGTCTGTAACGTTCATTTTGTTGTGAATTTGTAATCATTTAATTGTAGAACTCTGTTTACTAGTGTTATTAAAAATAGTAATGGTTATATTATTAAATATTTTGCAGAAAATGCTGGTGGGAGACACATCTTTTAGTCAACTATTGTAATTATTAATCCATTTGTGATATTAAACGTTAAGTGTGTTAGCGGAAGGACAGTTCTAGTGAATTTGCCGTTGCAAACCTAATTTATTGCGTACTTACAAAAAACCCCAAGCACATAACAGAAATATTTATGGTTAGTCATATCCGCCGTTATTTGAATTAAAATTTTGTGATATTCGCTATTTATTTTAAATTGAACGTATTTTATTCAAAGTGTAGACATCAGTTGTTCAGTCTCCGACCAGCGTTCACTGTAAGCCCTAGTCAAACTGTATCGATGTAGATGTAATATTAGGCTAGGCTTACGTTGTTTTGCTGATAAGTATATAATAAATTATGTCATTGCGAAAACTGCGCTAGTATTATTTGTTTATAGTGACGCGCGGGTTGAAAAAAGTCTAGTATAGACAACTTGAAAATACTTGAGCGTGCTTTTCGGTAGTGAATATCTGCCACATAGATTGACTGTAGCAATTAACATAGTATGTGAAAAATCGATACTTTAGGGTACAGCCATTCAATGTTTCATATATGAATAAGGTGAACTGAACACATACTACTTTTTCCATCTAGAAAAACAGAGATGGTTGATTTTAGAGATTTAATAATTATCGGGGGCATTTATAGTTTTATTGTAAGGCCTTTTATGCAATAAAATGAAAATCGCAAAAATGTACATCCGACAATGTTAATTGCCACAGTCGAGATGTACTATTTGCTGAATCTGCCGAAATGTATCGTCTTAGGTTGATTACTCAAATATGCTTTGATGGTAAACTGCAGACTTTAGGCCTTTTACAGCCCAAAAATATAAAGTTTCAGTCACGCGTATACATAAATCAAGAACGAAACGCACCGCGTAGCCAAAAGATTAACTAGCTTATAGCTAGACGGTCTATATTGACTTTGCGGTCGTATATTATTGTAAAGTAAGCGCTAGTCGGTCTATTGACTCCGCAGTCCAACATTATTTTGACGTAGCGCTAGTTGATCTATTGACTCCGTGGTCGAACATTACTGTGACGTAAGCGCTAGTCGGTCTATTGACACTGCGGTCCAATATTATTGTGACGTAGCGCTAGTCGGTCTATTGACACTGCGGTCCAATATTATTGTGACGTAGCGCTAGTCGGTCTATTGACTCTGCGGTCCAATATTATTGTGACGTAGCGCTAGTCGGTCTATTGACTCTGCGGTCCAATATTGTTGTGACGTAGCGCTAGTCGGTCTATTGACTCCGCGGTTGAACATTATTGTGACGTAAGCAAATCAAGTGGCTTCGGATATATTGGATCATTGGAATTCCGATTCCATTTTGTAGTTGGCTGAACAAATATGAATTCAGATTTTTTAAGTTCTCGCCCTTAAGGTAAACATCTCAGTCCAATTGCTTCAGTTGCACACCTTTTCTATGGTGTTATTTGGTGCGCGAACACAATATATCTGAATGGTGCAAACATATTGTTCAATCTTGTAGGTGATTTATTGCATCACTATAGATTTATGGTTTATATCAGTTCTACCTTTTAACATTGTTCAGTTTTTTTCATTGTTTTTGAGACCAGTACTTATTTATTTTTATTTTGTACTTATTCTGTTTTACATTTACGAATTTGTTATCATTTATTTATTATTATATCATGCCATAATTTATTTTTACATCAATGTGCGACGGGTCCCTAATTTTGGTTTTTAGAGAATATTTCGTGGTGTTTTAATAAATTATTATTTTTACGTTTTGCTTTTTTTTTTATTTGCCTTTGTGTTTGTCAGTTTTGTACAACTCTGCATTATGTATTGAATAATATTTGATGGTGATGAAACAGCTATATGTATAGTTCCAAACAGGTGCGTGGTTTTAGTAATTTGGAACAGAGTTTGGTGAGTTAAGACTAAAGGAGTTGCATCGGACGCAGCGCGGTGCGGTGCGGTTACAGAGTGCGTCTGATTGTGTGTACCCACTAGTGCTCCATAGAGATTCATAGCAATTAGCAGCCGCATCCGACGCGTACACGTAATTTGTGCAACAGACAAATAAATGGAATGTCAAGCTGACCGCTTTGGCCGGTGTGTGTAGTACGCTATGTTTACAAATACTACATTGGTAAGCAGTCCGCTGTCAGTACTGAAAAACAGTTAATGTTTAGTTATATATATATAATATTATATTATATATAATCACTATTATTATTAATTTTGTTTTTAAGCAAAAATATAGTGATTAGTAGGTTATTAACACAATTCCATGTTTAAAAATAACAAATAAAAATGTAAAGAAATAATGTTTTTGGTAAGTGACCTTAACATTAAGCAATAGGTTTGTTGACGGCATTTTGACTGATGACTCGAGATTATTTAAGATAAAGTTTGACTGAATGGCGCAATATTAGAAACTTTTTGATCTATTTAATCATAATAAATCTTAGTTACGGCAATTCTACAAACGGCACTTCTAGATGCACATCATAGCTGTAGTTACATCTTAAATTTTCAGCTCCTGTTGTCAGCCTTTCAGCAGTGCAATATACCAACATTCGTTTCTTTATTGCGATGTCAAATCCATTCCCGATTTATCGGTCGGTATTTTAATGAACCGATCTACTGCATATTTGTAAAATAGTACCTAAGATATTTATTAGCGTTACCAAAATATTTAGTATATAGACTATATAAAACTAAAATACAATGCCGACAAATCAGACATCAGTCTTAATATCGTGAATAGTATCATTCTTATTATATAAAGTTCTATCATTAATTATTTGGTTAATTTGTAATCACAATTATGGCATGAGCATTGCCAGGTGGATTTTTGGTGTACTTAATGCTAATAAAGAAATGCTGAAATAGACGGAATGTTTATTTTGTACGCTGTTTTTGTTACGAAAACCACATCCGAGTTTTGTAGGTTTGCTATACACAAACGCGGCATGATATCAAACGGGCAGGGTGGTCAGCGCATCCCACCACTATCACTGTGTGGAGCCCTTTAGACGTTAATTGCGTCGATTTGCAACCAATGTCGTTTACAGCCCATTACCTAGGTAAGTTTGAAAAACTTACCTAGGTACTTATTTAGGTACCTATGTGCAGAGTTCGTCCAGAGGGAAGTATTTATTAGTTCGTGGGTTCGATTCCTACCCAGGACAAACATCTGTGTGGCGAAAATAAATGTTTGCTTATATGGCTTCTACCAGTTTTAGAAAAGCTTTTCACAAATCGCCTGCAATATCAGTTGAGAAGTGAATCCGAGCTGTTTGCGTCAGTATGATTTGAAAGTTCGCATAAAAGCATCGAGGACGCCCTCTGTGATGACATCACAACTGTTAAACACGTCAAAATAGTGTCACTGGATATCGAAAGCGCCTTTAATTATATCTTGTGGCCGGCAATTGATCTTTTGACCGTTTTGACAGTAAACAGTTGACCTTGCATCATACGACTTGTCTTTGTCTTAAGTTATATTACAGTCAGAAGGATTCGTCTTGGGTACGCGGTAGGGACTGTAGAGAGGGTTGGTGCCCTTATAGGACCCTATAGGATGTATTCAGGGCTTTACGTGTGATCCCGTTCTGAGGAACGTAGGTACATCTGGATCCTATTCTCAGTCTGCACCTTAACAGTAAGACTCGCAGGCCTTCACGGATGACATCCTTCTAATAGCCGCCTCTGCATCCTAAGACTAACGAGAAAGCTCCGATACCACACGTCTAGGATTCTGATAGCACGCAGGCTCGAAATCGAAAGAAACATAGAGGTTTTGGACACAGGTACTTACGTACGGATGACTTAATGACTCAGCTTCCAGTGAAGGAAAAATATGATTAAAACATAGTCCATTCTCTAGTGATCGCCTGACTAGCTATTACCCTCAAAAACAGCCGGGAAGTGTGTGTGTTCCAGCAGTCTCAGCTTTAGTTCCGTTCTCGGACCACGTACTTAGTAGAGCTAACTGGGTGATGATGATGATGATGATATGGTATACCTACGCTTTTAACATGAGTCAGTAGGTATATCAACCAATATAATCATTATAAATATAATCAACCTGTATCAGTATTTCATGAAACTGTAGCAGAATTATAGACTATCGATAATTTTCTAGTTAATTCGTAGTCGAATTCCAATATCCATCACCAGACTTGTAAATGTAGAACTTTTTAAAAACTGATACGACCACTTTTGCGCCATAAAGTTTGATAAAGCTTACACGAAGTCTTCGATACATGGCGGGTCGGTATGTTTTAATGTTTAGCTAGATTACAAGCATAAATTAATAAAGTTTGCCACTTTATACACCACTGGTAAGGTTTTGAATGCATCGTTTCTGTTACCCTAGCAACGATAGCGTCGCATATCACAAAAATAAATACCTACCTGTCTTCTGAGTATTCCGAAATCGTCGTGAGCAAAAAAATTATACTTATTACTCAATCGTGTTAAAGGTTTAATGATTAATCCAGTGTACAGTCAATGAATAGTGGAAAATAACAACAGTTAATAAGTACTGATTTTGGCTATCTTTATTATTTAATAGAGAGAGAGATCTAGATGAACGGAGCATGCACTATACACTTTTCCCATACCTAAGCTCCTAAAATATATTAGAAATTACTAATTTTAAGTGTAGATACTATTATTTTTTTCGTTTGGTTATATTTTGATTTCTGTATAATTATGAAATCTATTGTAAAAAATAGGTTCCGCCGCGCCGCCTGGTTTAGTTCGATTTTGTTCCAAGTATAGGGCACATAATAGATTTATGTTTTGATTCTTTGTCTTAACTTCGGTAGGGATTGGGTTCATAAATGAAACACAAATGAAATATTACAGTTTAATTAAAGTAAGTACATTATCACGAAAACATATTCTAATACCTAAACACAATCACACAAAAATGGAACTGAGTATTGACGCCATCAAACAGTTTGAAATATTTTCCATAAAATGTGCTTTCCTTGATTTATTAGCATGTTCTGCTCTTATACTATAAATAATTTTTAAATAAATCACAAGTCAAAGTGAAAATTCTAACTCTATAATTTTATCTTTTATCGTAGCGGCAGCATTTTGCTATGATCAGTAAACAAATCGACGCATTACCGCGCGATATTCGTGCGTTACTGCGACGACCCGAACACGATTATAAAAATTGTGTAGGAAAAAACGAGACACCAAATTATTTACTGTCACTAGCGAACGTGTTGGTGTAACTGCTAAGCGTATTCAATTTAATGTTCACGGGTTGTATCTAAATATTACGTTTAATTATTTCCCCAACTTTTAAAAAGTTATGAATTTTTTATTATATTATTCGATACGATGTAAAAATTATTGCAAAAGAACGCAATTAAAGCCCGTTAAAATGAAAATTAAGAAATACATTGAATCCACAGTCTAAAAGCAAACTAATAAAGAAAAATGACTAATATGGTTTCAAACATGAGCATAACATACTCATTCAAAATATACTGTTAGTGGATAAAATAGTGAAAAATAAAAAGTAAAAATAAAATAGTGTGTAATATTCTGCAAAAAATGTTTGATATACATAAACATGAAAGTAATACCTACAATAAACTACTAAATATACCTAAACATATCACTACGAACAAACTTTTTCACAGCTTTGCTTTTGTCACTAACAAAAAACCTACATTGTATTTTCATGGGTTTTCAAAGGTGAGAATTGATGTTACACTTTTTTTCTTCGTAGGTATACTTAATTTTATCGGTAGAGATGTGAATAAAATTACCTATATTACTTTATTGATTTAAAATTTAATTTAAATAGTTGCAAATAATATACTTAATAGAACCAATATTACATTTATCGACAATGTTAATTTGTAATACACAGTTGTTGTTACAACGCCCATCATAAAAAGTAATTGTGATGTCATAAACCTACGGCGATAAAAATCTCTAAATGTGAGTTTGCAATTACCTAATAGTAATAAATAGTTAATTAGCATACAACATTGATTCAAGGCAGGCTGAGTTTTACCGTCATGGTTATAAGTGCTCGATAATAGTATTTTGCATCTTTAAATTTTTATGTTTAAGCGGTATGTATTTCGTGGCAAAACTCGACTGCAAAGTCCAACCGATATCTATAAGTATCCGATACCTATAAGTATCCGATATCTATAAGTATCCGATATCTATAAGTATCCGATATCTATAAGTATCCGATACCTATAAGTAACCGATACCTATAAGTATCCGTAACCTATAAGTACCTACGGGATTTGAATGATTCATCTTATTAACATTCTCAGTACGGGCCTTTACTTTGTATTTGAATTTCTTCAAACTAAGCGCTCTGAACTTATGTAACCTCAGATACACAATCAAAGATATGAGAGTCTCGGGGTTCATTATATCCCTCATAATCTCGACAATTTACAAACAAGTCGAAAAGTGCATTATCTGACAAAATGGATACATTTTATATATTTCGCCCTGTATTTCGGTCATTCAAGATTTATGAAGCAAATTAGTAGATTATATATTCGTTTATAATGTTTGGATTTGGTCTCTTCTGTATATTTATCATAACTGTTCTTATCAGTTCCAATATTACAAATAGAATTTAATTTCTTTAATTGTATTTTCCAATAATAGTTTAAAAATTATAAAAAAAAGTATTTTATAATGTAATTTACTATTCTTAAACTAGCCATTTTGTTTCGCTATTTTGTTTAAATGAAAATGGCTCGGAGTAGCTTTTCAATTACATTTAAAACTTTTTCATTTTAATTGGTAACACTTCCAAAAGTTTACTTCTCGCTTATGTGACTCTGATCTTACGCGTATACTTCCAAGAAATGTGTCAAGACGGATTAGTTTTCTAAGGTCACGCCATACAATAAAATATACTTACATAAAGAAATATCGATTTCTTATATTGTATAATTGTTATTAAATATTAGCAGTGTGAAAAAGAATAACTTGTTATTAAAATAAGTATCTAACTGGAATCATAAAAAGCAATTAAAAAAAAATTTTTAAAACTATTTAAGTAACGCATTTCAAAAATGGATGTCTGGATATTAAGTTATACCATAGATAATAAAAATTCCTCTTACAAGCTTAGCTCGGGCGCTTTATTCTGTATCTGTAATAGTTTACATACAAATTATTCGGTTAAAATAATAATGTTAACATTTTAAAACAGCTGGAGTATTTAAAAAGGTGGCTCTCTATATTCAATTATTTATAGATATTCAATCCTCTAATCTTTTGGAAACAAATCATTTGAAAAAAAGGCTGTAGCTAACAAGACAGGGAATCGATACCTACGTGATCATCGCAAAAAAGTTCTTTGGAAATAGATTCATGTTATGCGAATAATATGAAATTGATATATTTTTAATAACAAACATTTTATTATCCATATTTTATTTTACTATGGCAATAGTAGGATTCATGCTCTTACATTAAATTCATTACACTATTCTAATTAGTACCTACTTATATTTTCATGTTATCATGCAATGTCTACGTACTTCGGTTATAACGCTCGAAAGGCAGGAAATTATTTAATTAAAATTGACGTAAACAGTGTTTCGGAAAAAAACAGTGAGAAATCGCATTTTATGCGTATTATAGTTGCCTATTTTATCAATGGTAGTCTTTGATCAGCATACCAAAAATCAGCAGGAATCACATTGTATCTAAGAATACCAAACTTAAAATTGTAATATACATTGACTGGGATAAAACGATTTGAAAAACACATTTCTTCTTATGTTTAGAGATAATATACATTTTGTTTAATACCATTGCCATAACATTAGGTCAACTGTGTATTTGCTAGTGTATCAGTGTGTTCATTCTTAAATTCATAATTATCTTATGTATTAGCACAATCACACGAAACGTATATCCCGATAAAAAAAAACAATAGAATTATTCTAGTCAAAATATATTATAATGAGTACTTATAAACGGGAGATTCTATGACTTACTTCAGAAACGAAGGTCTGTCGTTGCAAAATTTAATTTCTACAAATTACTGCAAAGTATATAATCAAAATAATATTAATATGTATTATATTGTTATTTACACGAATTGTTCTGCAAAACTTCGACTAGGCTTAGACATTTAACATTAGCCAGACGTGCACACCATTGGTCATTTTAGTTTCCCAAAACTACGCTATTCGAAGTGACATTCACAAAATATTGGTCAACGAATATATATTTTATTTATTTACAAAAGATTTCTCTTTCCCATATTGGTGTTTAGAATTATCACCACATTAATAGTTACGTTTATTTTGCTTCGATGAATTTTATATAAATGGGAGTTTAAACATGTTATAATAATGCTTCTGATACTTTGATTATTGAAACAACATCAAGTATTTTATTATAATTAAAACCTTTTTCTCAAATGTAAACTAATCAATGTAATAGTTATGTATCACTTCATGATAGTATGATTTTGTTCTCGAACATTTCAATTTAGACATTTCACTGTATAATTTCGATCGTCATTATATATAAAGTACCAACGCATTTATACAAAATTCATAAGACATTTTGAAGCAAGAAATCTAACAACATCAGTTATTCCCTAGTCACTTCCACGCCTACGTTTCATCACATGAGTAATAATCACGTTTCTTCTACGTCTAATAGGTTACATGATTACCAAATCACTAAAACTAAGTCTACGCTAAACCTATAACTTATCTTCACAGGCATTAAATAAAAAAAATAATGTATTGCAAATGTTCTGCTTTTAGGCTTCTAGATTTCCCAACATTTATCACAAAATTGACAAAAACATATCGATTAGAATATTTTATATAAAAAAAAGATTTTTTAATCAGATGGCTGGAGTTTATTAACTTTTTTCAATATTAACAGTTAACCAAAACGGGATATTGAATATCCAACGCAAATTGTAATTCAACAATATTATCTACATCAAAACCCACTTATGTATTATTATATAGTATTTTATTCTATTACTAAATTACTACTCAGCACAATATCTAAATATGAAATAAAAATAATTCAATAATTGTCGTAGAAACGCCTAACACACAATTTTTTTAAACAATCCTTAAAATAATTCGTTGTGCAAATCAATTTTAACGAAATTTCGTTGTCATACTTCGATTTATTTCTATCGTTACTCCTTTTATACATTTTTGATATAATATGTCTTTATCATATTATCTTAAAAATAATTCGACTCAAACACACAAATTTCGTAACTATATAGCATATTACAACACTGCTGGCATTGTTGTGATACAGTATTTAGATTTTAACAATTTTGAGGCACATTTCAACTCTCCCATTTTGAAATTGATTCAATATAAAATAGAGCCAAGACGTGAAAATTATAATAACAGTGTTCTCAAATAGTTACAAACTTAATAATCATATTTGTAATGAGCTTACTAAAATGTAATCAGTTTCGACACGCGGTGAATTACCATAATATAATATTTAATATAATTAAAATCTTGTTTATATCATACAGAGATTTAAATAAGCTAACACATGACTGTAAACTGCAATATCAGATAGTCGAGATCGTAACGCGAACGACATGCAACTTTGACTGGGCGCTTCTCTGTAGCAACGCGTACGCAGCCGTCGTTAATCGCTTAACGACCGCCACGCACTTATACCTCGCTCCCGACTCCAGAGCCCAACTGCTGACTACGGAGTGGAAATTATGTGAAATCAAATTACACCCATCTGTTGGTTTTTCAAGTTAATAATTGAACGCGTGTATTCTTTAATAATCAAGTATTTCACGTGAAAGTATAGACATAATAGCCGAATAGAAATTTCGATTACATTCAAATATGACAGATAGTATATCAATTTATCTTAACGTAAAATTAAACCCCAAACATTTTAATTTTAAATCCTAAGCAATAAATTCATAACGAAATATAATTTTAAGATACTATATCACCTGTTTGCAGTCTACTAATTAGCCATAAAATTGCTATAATATAAGTCACTTTTCATAACTAAATCTATTAAAACAGTATTGCTTTCGAATTGCTTTCTTATATTGCTTGATCGCTATCGCCTAATTTTTAATGTATATTAATATCTAAATATTGCTTAGGTATATTATATTGCTATTTTGGACAATTCAATTTTATCACTGCTATGCTTAGCCGTATAATCTAAAACAATATCGGAAGTCATTTTACATTTTACTTATATTTAACTTTTATTAATAATGTAATGTAATACTGGTATTGTTATGTAAAATATACAGCTAAGTACCAAAAAAATGAGAACGATTTCGGTGGCAGCCTGTTTCGATCCGTCAAATTAGATAAAGATGTTATTATATATTTTAATTAAAGATCAAAACTAACTTTACCTGATCAAACTTTTTTGTAAGTGTAGTCTCAGTGGTGATAAACTATAACTATTATTACTAGTGTACACGGTAGGTTCCTTACTAATTATTTTTCATAACTACAACTACGAAACTTGTAAAGAAGGGAAATTTGGTACACAAGGATATATTTACAATCATGTATATGTTTTTGTATATAAGTTTTATTAACGTTACCTTTACATTATACAGCTTATTGAATAGTTATATAACTACAATAACTTTAGTATAAATATTTGAATAAAATAGTTTATTCTTGTTTATTTTATTCAAGCCAATATTTTTGCTTTTACCTAAGTGTACAATAATACTAACGATAGGACGCTAGATACGAATAGAATTGAATAATAGTATTAAAGAATAGACAAGGAATATATACGTTAAGGAGTTACATAAGATAGAGCTAGATATATACATAGTAAGCCTAAAATACTAGGTAGGACAAGGGAAAGTTGAAAGAGAGATGAAAATAATATTTAATAGAGGTCTACATCAACTAAATAGTTTTTTTTTTTAATTTTGAGAACACATTTTCGATCCAATGTTCGATGTATGTTTCATTTAGATAAATATCTCGGTACCAAATGCACCTTATTCTAACCCTACAAAATCTTTATAAATTAATATCCCTACATTAATATTGCTTATTCAATTACATTATATTGCTTTTATGCGTTACCTTTGTCCGATAAAGCTTAATATTAAAAATATATATTTATCAGTGATTATAATTAAGGGTTTAACTCATATTATCTAAAACTGTGGCGCTACATCTACAATTAGAAATATTTTGGTGAGGGAGTTGCTGACTAGGTTTGAGTGCCTCTAGGCGTTGGAGTTAGTATAACTCCATCCTAAAATAAAATATGAATGACTAAACGTGGCATAATAAACCAACATGAAATCAATAAAAATACCGTAAATAAAATAATAAAGGGTAATCGAAAAACAATTGTAACCCTCATGACCAGAAAATTGACTAGCCCAACCACAAAATAAAATAAATATTTATTTCATAATAATTCTCTTTTGAAAAGACTTTGTTAATTGACAGGGTTCAAAAGAAATTCACTAATGACGAATTGACTTGAGGCACCGTTACAAATAGAGTGCATTATTATCGGCTTGACCTTAGGTATCCAGATCTGACCATAGAATAGGTGGTAAGTAGGTCTGAGACTCGTTGCCGAGAAGCCGATCAGGGGTCTACCAACTACAGAACTAAGATGATACAATACCTAACATATGAAGCCCGCTGCGTCATTTCGACGGCTGTGCGTGGCCTAGTATGCGCCTACATTATTATTGCTTTTCGATACCCATCACTCCGAACACCTCGTGTTCCTGTTATAAATAGTTATACCTAACTTAATCTAAGTAATTTTATTGCCAGTAACTTGACTTGTCTCCTAAACACTCGAACTAAAGGCATGCTCGCTGTTGTTATATAGCGCGGTACGGACCTGTCGCTCTTTACCATGATTATTTTTGAGAATTTAACCAATATTTCTGAGTAGTTTCTAAAAAACAATCACGTTATCTTTCCTGCAGCAGAAAAAGGCAAGGATCAAGAATATTAGACAAATAAGTGATAATTTTTGAAAACGGAATTTGTTGTAACTTTCTCTTTTCCAGTTCCTTTCATACGAGCTTGGAGAGCAAATGTGTGAATTAAAATAGAGTTACGAGACACTGTAATATGATTCATTTTAACTTTACTCCTAATTTTGAGATAGAACACTATTACTGGATATGAAAATACGATGCAAGACGAAAACTTTTTTCACCGAGCCGTTCGATGGGAATGGACCCAGAAACTTTGGTCACTAATAAGGCTCTAGATGTTGCTTTTTCTATATGATATATTCTAGTGATCAGTCTACAAAACAAAGCAACAAGTTCCGTTCGTGAGCTGTACGCATAAAATAAATTTCATTTACATTAATTCTATTTCCATTTATGACTTTGTTGTCTGAGCTTAATGTTAACTCAAAGTGGGTGACCACACAATTGGAACTGTGGGTAGATGTGTTGGACCAAGGCTCTCATATTTGCCATAGGTATACCAAATTTCTACGTATGTAGTATATAATGAAGATACGTATGTTATTAATGAGGTCTACTTATTTAAATATTCTCCTAACTTTTGACCGAGAATGTCGTTTTTCTTTATAAATATAAACTAAAGTAATAATGTTGAAGAAAATTATATTCCAAATGAAACGATTCTTAAAGACGTCGTTTTACGGTTACCGTTGCTTTGGAAATTGAACACGTAAATAGTTGGATTTACAAAACTATAAACTATGTAAAACGAGTAATGAAAAACATAAAGATACTGTTTCTCTATGATTCTGCTCTACAAAATTGTAAAAACTATAAAATATGGTATTTACTTCGGCCGACATTATTTTCCTGTTTATTTTTGCTTGCCAAAGATAAAACATTGTTTCAACAGTAAAGAGCGACAGGTGTGCTGCGGGGCATGGTCACCGCTAAGGCACTGTCGCGGGCCGTGTCTGTCTGCCAACCCTAGTTTATTATACCTCGCTACCAAATAATCCTAATCCTTCACCGGGGTTGTTGAATATAATGTTTCAGTTAATGTTTCGAATGAACACTGACAGCTGGAGGATTGTAGGGTTAGCCGTTCAGCCGCGTCAGGGTTGGCAGTTGCGGCGAGTGGGCGCAAGTGGGCGCGAGCGGGCGCGGCGCTGGGACGGATCGGTTGCGAGCACCGAGCACCGAGACGGCGCTCCGCGGCTCTCGCGTCAAGTCGATACACTTACATCCTAACCTACACCTACTTTGCGGTTGTAAAAATCACCTACAAAAGATATTAGTTTCATTCATATTTCGTTAATTCTATATAAGGGTATATTTTATCGACGATTAAGTATATACAACTCGATTAGAGGGACGTCTGTCGCGCTGCGGCCTACAGCCGACGCGCACTACGGGGCTCTTACTTCATTCGTTGTATGCGAAACGTTGCTCGATTGCGTCGCGGCGCGTCCGCCGGCGATGCGGCTCGCCGGTCCCCCGGACGCGGCCCGCCGCGCCGGCGGACGCGCGCGCTCCTCTATAATTATCTTGTAAAATTATGTTATCCTAGTAAGCTAAATTCATATTAATACTCTATGTTATGTGTAAACCATTCTGTTTCGTTTACGGTCCCTGGTTACGTACGGCTAGCGCGGAGTGCGCCAGCTACCCGGACGCGGGTGCGTCGCCGGGGTCGGCGGAGTCGCCGGAGTCGCCGGGGTCGTCCGGGTCGGCGTCGTCGTCGCGCGTGCACGCTGACTCCTGGTGCTTGTTGAGATAACTCTTCAGCGCAAACGTCTTGTGGCATCGCAGACACTCGAAGTTTTTGTCCACGGAGTGTGTCTGCATGTGAGCGCGCAAGTTGGAGCGGTCCGCGAACGCTTTGCCGCAGTGCGCGCACCCGTACGGCTTCTCGCCGGTGTGGGAGCGCAGGTGTCCCTGCAGCAGCCACGGCCGCGAGAACAGCTTGCCGCAGACGCCGCACACATGCGACAGCTGGTGCGTCAGCACGTGCATCGCCAGCGCAGGCATCGACACGTACGCCTTGCCGCACTCGCCGCAACGCTTCGCCGATACGGAGTCGAGGCTGCGGTGCGTCTGTTTGTGTCGCGACAGGTTGGAGGATGTCGCGTATCGCTTCCCGCATTCGCTGCAGGTGTATTTAGATTTCGGCTCGGGCTGTGCGGCGCACTCGAGGGGCGCGTTCGCGTAGTTGCGGCGCTTGGATCGGCCGTCGCTGACGAAAAACGCGTCGTACGTGTAAGCGATGGTTTCACGCGGTCGCTCTGACTGGATGGGTTGGCGCTCGGTCTGCGCCGGCGGGGGCACGACCGGAGCCGCGGGCGGTGCGGTCTGCTGAGCGAGCGAGGCGGCCGCGACGGTGACGATGACTGTCTGGTGTTGCTGCGGCGGCGTGTCGGGAGCCGTGGACTCCGGGGGCGGTGGCTCGGGCGGTGCCGGCTGCACGCGCGGGGTCGTCAGGTATACGGCATGCTGGCTGAGATCTAGGATCGCGTGCGCCGCGTTGAGGTCTTCCTCGGGCCGGTTGAAGTGGGCCGCGCGGTTCTCGAGGCAATACGGTCTGTATATGTCTTTCTTCTTCGGTGGTAGAGAGAGAAGGGCGCCGGTGCTCGTGTAGCACATGGAGATGGACTTGCCGCTCGCCGGTGGCGGAGGGGGAGAGACAGGCGAAGACTGGAGGTGAACCTGGATGTAGGGCGGGCTGTCACCGGGATCAGAGGCGGAGAGCTGCAGAAGAGCGTAGGAGACAGACTGGGGCGTCGGCTGAGGCGAGAGTGTGGCTGCCCTCACCTCGCCCGGCAGCTGCGCCGTAAACTGAGTGGAAGGCTGCTCTTCGGTGTATCCTGTCGACAAATACCACATTGATAAATGGATAAAGGGAAAATGACATCTAAAAAACATAACGAGGGAACAATCAAAATGGCAGATGAACTATTGATCTGGAATCTTTAAAGTACTCGTAGAACACATGAATTCCAGTGCAGGAGTTATATAAATGTAATTAAATTAATAAATATCGCTAAGTAAATAGATATCGAGTAGAACAGTCGCAAATGCTTGAAAACAAAAGAATTTTTCAAATAGCCTACTCAGCCGAGTGCGCAGTTAAATCATTAGGCGGTCGGGAGCCACTTAAAAAGGGAATTAGCGGCCGCAATAGTACTTCATACTAATTGGCTTTTTGTTTGGTCTATTTTGAGGCACCGTTGAGTTGTTCAAATACTTCTAAACATTTCATTGATTAATAAGTAAGATATAATTAAATTTCAACTATGAATATGCTAAGCTAACGCTCCTCGATTAATCAAAATAGACCAAACAAATAACTCATCGATGACACAAAAACCTGACAAAAATCCATTTCTAGCGCTGGAAACATCAATAAGCATCATTTGAAATAAACGGATTTCTTCGACGACTTCGAGATAATTTGAGTGAGGAACTTTTGACAATGGTTTTAATTCATATAGTAGTTTAATAGCTGTGTATTAACTAGTCACTAATACATAGCTTTTTGGATTGACTCATTAACCATAGAAGGAAGAATTACACGCTCTTAGAAAAAAAACGACTTTCGTAACTCTCTGATACCTAGTTATATAGTTTAGGACTACACTTTTGGATTAAATCGCTCACATTTATCCCTGTAAGTACGGGAAGTATTAAGGCTAGATCCGTATTAATACAGCTACAAACTCGGATCAAGAGTGCTTTAATGAGTATGGGTATCAGTAACTTATAAAACAAAGCTCGTTCGCGCCAACAAAGGGTGGCAGGGAAGGGAGGTAAGAATTATGAGGCAATTATTAACTTGCAGGAGCAACCTGTAGCCAACCTGTGGCGTCTTGCATTTTGGCGATTACTTGAGACGTAATTTGTCGGGTGACGCTAGTCATATCTATAGTTTATCCGCTAAAATAGCGGTGTCCTTTAAGTTATTACGCCGAACAAGAGCATCTTGAAAACAAACCAAGCCGCCACCAATTATAAAAAAATATTCTCACGTCATCATTATTTTGATATTTTATGGTTCATATTCCGTAGTTGTCTTTAACATTTTCCAACGATAAAACTCGTAAATATGCAAATAATTAGGTGGATTGATCGCGAAAGAAATACTAGTCATATTATATATTATTAATATATTAGGTATGTATATTATTAGGTAACTTGGTAGTTATTTCATAATACATTAAACTCACAGCTAGTTGAAACTCTCGGACAAAATTTGGATTTATATCTATAATAATTATTTTGCGCAGCAAAACGAAAAAAACCGACTTCATCACCAACGAACGTGATCTCGTTATCTCGCTCTTGGATGACAATTTTTTCCAGTTATTTTGATTTAATAACCAAACTCCAAACCGATTTTTATAATCTTTCTATGGGACTAATATGAAAGAATACCCTTTCAAATAAAAATATTTTTCTAATCGGTTTATAAATGACGGTAATATGAGGTAGCAAACATAAAAAAACATACAAATTGATAACCTCCTTCCTTTTGAATTTGGTTGAAAGTATAACATACTCCTAATATCAATATCTATATATCTATATATATATATTTATGTTATACATTTACGGAACGAGCCGATGGCCCACCTGGTGTTAAGTGGTAACCTCAGCCCATAACAACCGATGCGACTTGGGTCCTCCCATACTAGGTATGACAAGACTCAAGTCGCATCGTATGCGCCCGTAGATGTGAGACGTGAAGGTGGAATGTCTCATGTGCCTGTAATTTCACCGGCAACCACACCTTTCAAACCGGAACACAGTAACGCGAATGCGTTACTGCTTGGCGGCAGAAAAGGGCATGGTGGCAGTACTTCCCCGGACGAACTTGGCGAGAGTTCTACTGCTCTTATATCCATTAATACGGGTGATGATCGTCTAAGTTCTCACAAGTTTACACAAGACACAATTTTGTTTTTATTTGGTATTGAAGTTAAGCTCGAAGAATGTTCAAAAGAACAACTTGAACGATGCCAAGCGAAATGGAAGTGTTAGCAACTTTCAAACTATCCTACAGATTTGAAACTTTCTTGTAAATGTTACCCGTGTGAGAAATTCTTTGCAAATATTCTCCGCGGGAATGATTTTACAATGAAACCATTGGAATGGATAACTTTCGCAGACGACTGCATTTGGTTTATAGCGCCTGATTGTTTTCATGTATCAATATTACTTTAATAAAAAAAACTAATTCACAAAGCAAAAATCTATATTATATCCGGATTATATTATTAAATTTGATTTTGATAATATATATACATATAACATCGACTACGCTGGAAAATAACCACGTTGGCAGAAATAAGTTTTACTCTAAGTGATTTGGAAAACCATAATATTCAATCTCCTATTGATAATAATATTACAAATATATAAACAGCAGCAGTAAAATCTGTTAAATTGGATAGAATACAAAACAATTTTCAGGCAAACGATATTTTAATCATAAATTTTGTGGATAAATCTTTATAATTTTTGTCGTGCCTACGACGTAGCTATGTAGCTACGCGTAGCACTTGCATTCTACGAAGTGCTCGGTAATTATAACAACATAAAATAACTCAAGTGAGCCGTTTGTATTTTTGACTAGTCTCACAGCTCAGTACCAACTGAACTGTGAGGCCAGTCAAAGTGACCCTACCTTCTGCACTATAGGTAGTCGGTTCTATTCCCACCCAGGACAAACATTTGTGTGACGAACATAGAGGTTCGTTGTGTATCTAGGTGTTGATATATATTACACGTATGAAATTCCAAAAACAAGAACAGTTTTAATCAGTTGTCTGGTTCCCATGATACATGCTATGCTTAGCTTATTGGGGGCCTAAATGGCACTATGTTTTTTGTACAAAAAATTGTCTGTGTTACTAAAAATAGCCTTTTTGTGTTCTTTATTACGATAGTAACAATCATAATCTAAGATTTTGACATGGATAACATATTATGAATTCGTAGCAAAATTGCTACGTATATTCTTTATCATTTCTTTGAAACAGATTTGATTGGGTAAAGCAGAAGACATGCCAGAAGAAAAAGTAACAGCTAGATACTTTAAAGGAGAAAAACCCTACGACAAACATACTTTCATAATATATAGTTCTTTAATATAGTGCTTCGTTTTAACTGAAATCGGTTAAACCCTTTTATAAATTAGCGAATCCCGAAATACGAATGAAAATTTATGCGGAGGCAAATATTTTGTCAATGAATAACCGCCGGACGTTGTGATTTATTTAATGTTGACAGACAATTGAGATTATTTAACGTGTTATATCATTGCAGCTTTGCTTCTTTTTAATTGATTAACACAGGTATTTTATACTTAAAAAAAGGTCTCAGACACATAAAAAGTATTGTATTGATTAAGTTGATTGTGTAGTTTTAATTTTTCACAGAAAAACAACTGAACATTTGTGGTTTATTTTAGAATTTTTGCTTGTTTTTTAACATACTTGTTGATAGTCAATTGAGTGGATTAAGACAAATCATCCACCTACCACGCCTATATTATATGCTGACATGGCAAACTTCGTACCGTCTCAGAATCAATAAATGTTGTGTTTTTAGTAGCTGAATTAACTTCAGTTTTTATTAAGATAAAATGAATACTCTAAATAAATTAAATTCAAAACCCTCTCAAGAGCCAAAATAAATCGCTCACCTGCTAATTAATTTAGAATATTCCGTGCCACAAAACGTATCAAAATTAATTCTAGCATTTTCGCTATTGTCAAGCGGCGGCCATTACAAATAGGGCGGCGAGGATTTAGGATTGTTCCGCTTTCCATTCCATTGAATTTCCGCAGTTCGGAGTTCAACCATTCATTCAATTTCCTGGGCAGGCCAACCCCTACACGGGTAAACAGTGTTGTGGTATAACGAAACAGTATACGCGATGGTAGACAATAGCCGTCACGGCTCGAAAGGCTGATACTTTTGTCGGGATACGGGATAAAAGTTGTGAATGATAAATTGTTACGTTTGAAACGGATAATAGGGATTTTATTTACAAGCTTTTATTTAACTTTTTTCGTTTACATATCTCTCCCGTGATAAATTTGTGATTAATTTAAAACACTTGTTCGCTCCGATTCTGTTGAAATTTCGCAAACATATGTAAGTTCGGCAACAATGCCATAATATGACTTAATGTACTGAACTTAACAAGATAACTGCGTCTTGTTTGGGCTCATCAGCCTTTAAAAAAATAACTGATGCAAGAGCTCTATTTAGATAAGAAGATTATCTTCCTTTTAATATTTTGGATACATTATTTTATTCCTTCAAAGTATGATTTTGAACATATCAACTTCATTCCTTTGATAGATTTGTTGTGGTTACAGACTCGATCACATTCTCAACTTAATGTTAAACCAAATTCATATTTGTGACAAATTTAATATATCTTACTGATCGACCATTTAAAACAACATAAAATAATTCTGTAGGGTTTACGGAAATATTTTATGTTGTTTTAAATTATTAATTATTTAATGTTTGTTTGTTTTGAATATCATTTCTACAGATTCTTAGATCAGATTAGATCAGATTCTTACAGATAGAAACAGTTAGAGTTTAAGTAGAGTGAATTTAAAAAACTATTAGCCATTTGATTTCAGTTTTCATAATAACAAAGGATAATCAAGTCAGTAACCAAATAAAAGAGAAAACTCAGCAACCAAATAGAATGAAAATGAATGTAGCTGTCAAACAAAATGATATTGCATTCTACAAAGCAACACAATATCTTTTACAATTTTCTGATAAAGTAACGAATTATATAACGAATTTAAATCGATTACTTCAAACGTGCTTATCGTCCCGCAAGCTTTAAGCTATATCAACTTCTAATAGATTTTGAACACAAGACGCGACTGGCGGTGCATAGAGGTTTATTTGTAACACTTATTTGGTAGCGAGAGTTGGATATGGCAAAAAAGACATGAAAGTAGAGTTAATGTGGTAAAAATGAGAATACATTGAAGAGTACTAGTGGTTTTTCTCTGGGATAGAGTGAGGAATGAACGATAAGGGGACGTTGCTGAGTGAAAGAAGATATACTTTCTAGAGTGGGGAAGGGGATTTTGAGATAGTTCGGTCACGTAGAGAGGATGGATGAAATAAGATTGACACAAATGGTGTATTTGGAGACTGTGAGTTGCGCAGTCGGAAATAGTGTAGTACTTGGTCATAGTACGTACTATGACCAAGATGGAAAAGCATTTAAAAGAAGGCTACGTCAAAAGTACCAGTAACCGTCGCGCATGGATTATAAATTTGATGAATGTGAGTGAAGTGAAGGCGGTTTGTTAAGATCGTAGCTTGTTGCAGTCCGTGGTTTCTGCCTACCCCTTTGTTAAAAAGGCGTGACTGTATGTATGAAGATTGTGGTTAGGTAATTATTTCTCATTTATACTATCACTACAGGTTGGCTATCTATCATAATTGTTTATTAAGGACTGATGAAGAAAATTTCATAGAAGATCACCTCACCTCATCATTATCAAGATTATCAATGGTTGCTTAATTTAAAGATGTATTTTTGCTTTACTAAATACTATAAGTAGCAACTTCTTAGTTTTAAGGTGAATTTGTAGCAAACATACAGAAGCGGGTCCATTGTATTCAATTAATTAAAGACAGCCGGGATCCGATATTTCCTAAAGTAATTAGCACGGTACCGTGGTTCTTTGTTTAAGTCAAAGCGGAGAAAAACCCTAACAAGCTTCGGGTTCACTTATTCGGAATCACTCCAATTAAGAAAACTGCTTGAGTTTCACTTCTGGTGGGATTATTATTGAGACAGTGCAGTATTTATTATTATTAGGTTGTTATTTATGCTACATATATAGTCGGCTAACGGTCGTTTAAGGTCGTGGGTTCTACTCCTGTAATGGGCTTGAGTTTCCGGTGAAGGAAAACATCGTGAAGAATCTACAGCGTGGTGGAAGGACAAACAGTAGGTCGAACTTGAGCATTTAGCTTTAATAGAGAGCATGCCCCTTAACATCAGGTAACAGGCAAATATAACACTGTACTGCATTGTAATAAGTTTAATATAAATATTCTTCTACAAATAAAACCAAGGAGTTCACATATTAAATGTCTTGGAGTTTCAACATTCTTTTACGATTCCCAGCACACAATCTCCAAGCTACAACAAAGATCTAGCCCGTTGGACGCATCTTCAGATATTTCGATCGGCGAAGAGTGAAATTTTCCCGGATATCCGTTACAAGTCTGACGACCGTTCTACTTCCTTTCTTTTGCAATATCACCTCCTACAGCGCAGTAGCTCGGAACAGACAAATGCTTCAATCTCTTCTGTTTATATTGGTAGCCGTATCGGCGGTAAACTAATAGGATAGTGTTCATAGCTTTTTAAATTAAGTCCTCGATAAAATAATTTCAATATAATGTGATTTGTCTGACGCCGCATCTATGTTTGTGTAGAAAGCTTTTACGGTAATTGTAAAGGACCTCACATAAGAACACTACTCAGCTAAGAACTTTTGTCATATTCCGTAACAGGTATCTTGACTCCAGTCGCAAAGGCAAAGTACTCACTAGTTAATAATCGCTAACAAACTTTGTTATGTAAGTAATTTTTTTGTGTATCTTATGTGTATGAAGGCTTTTACGAGCTATTAACGTTTGTGTGACCGCGTCTGCATTGTATTTGCGTTTTAAAATGCTGTTTTGGCATTGATATTTATGTGGATATAAAAGCAACAGGCAGTGAATGATATAATATGGTAGAGTAAATAAATAAAAAAAAAATATTAACCAGAATTGATCGAATTAATTGCGCAATATTAGACTTTTTGTTAAGAAATATTGTTGGAATTATTTCACTATATTTTCAGTCATCATTTTTCAGTATGTTGTCAAGTTAACTCAAAACTAATGTATGTATGTCACGGTGAAATAAAACATACATATAACATACATACTTACATATAGGTAACAACTGTTCTACGAAGAACACCAGACACTAAGAAGTAGAGTATGAATTAAACCGATACAATTGTCGCGGCTCAAATGTACTCATCTTTGTAAATTTCCACCATTATTATTAACTGCGTAACCCCATTTTCAAAATTAGAAAACGCTGATTTTCTTACGAAACTAACATCCCAATATCGTAAACTAAATTTACTGTCCCTTAGCCGCGCAGAAGCAAGCGGTAAAAGCATACGAATGGCTAAAGTGGTACACATTAATGTAGGGCTTTATAAAATGACATAATATAATCTCTTCGCAAATAAGCTACCATGTTTGAATACGAATGCAGTTATATTCAACGTTTTGGAATCACCGAGGGCAAGGATTAAAATTGTATGAAACATTTCGGTCGCTAGCTTTGATATGAGCGGTAAGTCGGTTAAATCGTTTTGCAAACGGAATAAACTGGAGATCGTTAGAGAAGTCAAGAGAATTATTTAGATTTTTTTTCATAACATTTGGAAACGCACACATGTAAGTTTGGACGTACGGCCCAGAACTGTCGTTAGTAAGATATAGATAACCAAATATAGTTTATAATACCCTGACTCAGTTATATAACCTTGTAATTGCATTTTTTTTTATGATTTCTACGACTATGACCTGAAGCAAAGTATTAATATCTAGTGGAACAGTGACCACGTGAAATTTGGTTATATCACGTTATTTCTTGCCCTTTACTGCCCTTTTCCAACACACGTAAATATTTCACAATATTCCACAAACTGCCTACATCACTTTCCAGCCGAACAATTCGAAAGCTGTCGATGCCACAATATATACCGATCTACTGTGACAGCCTGAGTGACAGCTGTGAGGGTAACCAGTGCACGTATTGCTTAAATTGCACCTCCACTCAGTTCATTGTTTGATGGATTTTACACGTTTGCCTATCAACTCGAATTAATCCCCTTTGACGTACAATAGACTTATCCTGGTAGCTGATGTAGACAAAGAGAATCTCGAGCGATGCTACTGAGAAATTGCATTCGTTCCGATTGTTCTTACGTCTTCGTACGATTATCGCGTTCAACTATTCACACGCATGCTATAAAGTCGGATCACATGATAATGTTGTGAAATTACCATGTGACAGCAATAAATATATTGAATTGAATTGAATTGAATGTCAAAAAAGGGTTAGAAAGAGACAATTATTTTTTCTTCTTCGATACCGTAACTCACAACAGTGTTTATGCTGATTTTATGTAAGTTTTCACTGTAAATCATAGGTTCGACTCGTAATCAGAGCAAACATTTGTATATGTATGTTTGTTCTGTGGCTGGATGTTAATTTGTATTTTATGTATGTATTTACAAAATGCAATAGTATAAAAGTATTCTATGAGTTTTCAGGGCCTCACAGTGCAAGACATGCTTACTTTGGGGCTAGATGGTGATTTGTTTATTATTACTTCCTGATGATCTTGCCTAATCGTATTAAAAAACTCCTCATCGAAATCATTCTTGACAGTTCGTAATGGAACGGCGAGTTGAGATCGAAATACCAGCAATGCTATAGGTCTACAACCAAGACATGTACGTAGAAACACGATTATTTTGATTGAAAATAAATTTGGCTTATAACAAAATTTTCGAAAGGCTCCAAAAAATAGCAAATCTTCGGTTAAATCCCTTGTCATCCAATCACCGATCTCAAAAGTTTACTAATCCCACTAAACTATTTTACATTTGTGAGCTTCAATTTATCAGCCTTTCAGAACATGGTAGGTTATATAGTTTAACTGTTTATCAATTAATTTGTAAGACTCCATTTCTACAACAATTTATCCATATTTTTTTAAGATTCGTAGTTTTTGTCTATTATTACCACACAACCAAAATGTCGGTTAAACAAAACGCAAAATCTCTTTTGGGAATCAGGACTCGCTAAATGAAATAATAATCGAGTTATCCCTCCATAGCTACATATCAGCTCAACCGCGTAGAAAAAATTGTACATCTGCAACTTTTACATTAATAAAGAGATGCCTGAATCTGGTATATCTTATTGCACAAGTCAGGAACTTTCAAAAATCGCCGAGGCTGGCTGGCGCCATCCCAAGCGGGTAACGCAACCTCCCTGAATAGTTTATGCCCTACCTGTACGAGTGAGGAGGTGAATCGACGCGGAATTTAAGGGATTAAAAATGTGCCATTAATGTTTCTGCCCTCTGTTTTATAGCCTACCTGTATGAGCGCCAGATTCAGTATAGGCCATCAGCGCAAATAGAGGCGCCGCTGAAAATTACCACTAGGTGCACATGCCATTAGTTATTACGTTTCGGGCGTAATACAGTTGGATGCGTCTTGTACAACAAAAAATACTAGACAACAAATATACAAATCACCTACACTTCGACTCGCAGACTCTGATCTCGACTTCGCAGTGAGCGATGATCTTAACTTTAATCATTCAGCACTGTTAAAATTAGTTTGGGATACCATTTATTAGTATTGCTGTACCCGCAATTTCACCCACGATATCAGTTTGTGACTAAAAGAGCAGCTACGTGGTTCGGTGTTTTTTATCAGTTTGTAATTTAACCATAATAAAAGTAGCTTAAGTAACTTCTTTATAATGTCAGCTATCTGTCAGTGAAAGTCCCGTCATAATCAGTCCAGTCGTTTCGGACAAAACTATAAATAATTATTAATAAAATTGATTTTTTGTTATAATTACGCATAAAGAATATGTGTGAATGTACTTGTTCATATCAATAAAGTAAAAAGTATTTTTTGTAATTACGACACTACAAATACACTTTAATTTTATTTATTTGTATAGATATTTAAACCTAAGACTAAGAAAAACACGTTCACTTTCAGAGTATTCAGAGGCAGTGTATTAAAAAGAGTAACCTACTTCATGCAAGCTTATAACTCTGTAGGAAATGTAGATCTCTCTCGAACATTGGTGCGGTGCTACGCGCATGATTGTGAAGATGCCAACGCTGCAAGCAACAGACGCAGTCTACTGACCTCCAATTGCTCCAGTACTATGAAGCAACAGCACTTAGCTCAACTATAGCATGTTAAAAGGAATTTTGCAGTTATCTTTACCATATGGAATTATAAACGGAGCGAATAATTTTTAATTCAATAAAAACGAATTATGCAATTATGTGTTGGTGATGGTTTTTACTATACATCATTACCGATAGTCGCAGTCTAAAGTAACCCTTCCATAAAAATACCAATTACTTTTCACTATCTTTATCTTTATCTTCGGGAGTAGCCACACCCATTTTTACCCTAACCATTTAGTTAAAGGGATTACTGATGAATTTGGGTATAACGTTTTGTGCTCACATAGCAGCATTTGTGGTTACGATGATGCAATTATCGCATTGACGCAGTGCGTTTATAGCTCACGGGAATTCCGTTACATAACATCTGCAATAGGTGCCATCCGTAGTTACGTAACTCTATGCAAAATGGAGTCTGATGTACAGTATTCTATCTTAGTATTTGGATCAATAACTTCTTGTATTCCTGTATAAATATAGAATGTTTTTCCAGTAAAAGTTAGTATTCTCTTGACCATGGACATTTCACACTGAAACATCTGGCTTTAAAGTAAGCTAAGCATAGCTTGTGTCATGGGAACCAGACAACTGGTATAATACTTATATTTTTTTGTATATACATACATATAATTAACCTCAACACCCAGATACAGAACAAACATCTATGTTTGTCACACAAGTGTTTGTCCTGGGTGGCAATCGAACCCAAGACCTACAGCGCAGAAGGAAGGGTTACCAACTGAGCTGTGAGGCCAGTCAAGTATAAGCACTGACACATTTACATTCTAGTGCCAACAGCCATTCTGCACAGGAGTATCAGCCTTGTCAATGATGGATTTCTTTTTTCAGTAAAACAATAATAGAACAGTTGATTAGATCAGTTAGTATAACGACAGTCAATGGTATCTTACTAAATGTTGAAAGGTGTATTAACATCGTTTCTACTGCTATACTGAAACATACTTGGATGATTACGTTAGAGAAATCATTTATGTGTGGCATTATATAATGTGAGAAGTATAATGTTGGCTACCTGCTTGTAACTGACGAATGAACCGAATTCTGACGCATATAATTTCGGTTGATAGGTGGAAAATTCATCGTCTGAAAATCCTATATTCATCTGCAATCAATATCGAAATACTATTGGCTGATAGGTTCATAGTGGACCAATGGCAGTCCCTTGTGACTCCACCTTGCCTGGATGTGCATCCTATAACCGCTACTCACTATATATCACTTGAAATATCTGGGTCAGGCGAAGCGACGTACAAACTTAAATACCTTAACATATTTCGGTGATCTAATTAAAATAATTGGGCCACATTTGTTATTTTATAATTCACACACTTGTTGTCAATTTTCAGCTATTTAAAATAATTGACGTCGGCTAAAATGTTCCAAATTTATCAAATAAATGATTGAGGTACATTTAGTAGGTGGTTCACAAAATAAAGCACATTTTTATCCACATAAACATGCTTACGATGTTGATGTTTAAATTCCATTGGTAAAGTATTCTTTTTTTTAGATATCCTGCATTGAAAAACATGTAAACTGCAGTTTCATTTAGCTAAACTGATAGAGTAATACCTTGAAAAGCATGACATTCGATTGAGATTGAATCTGATGAATGATCTGGAAGAGCTTGCTGATTGATGCTTGATTGTTTTTGAGTTTTATTTTTTCGATTTTATTATGTTTAAAAACGACTAACGTGCTCTTTGTTGGCGGCACGTTGTAGGTATTTTTTCAATGTTGCCATCCAAGGTTATTTTAATTAGTCGTTTGAAACATTATGTCAAAAAATAGGTAAATGTCATATACGAACTGTTAATGGTTAATAGTGTTAATAGTTCAAAATGTGAGCGTAAATCAAAATCAAAGTAATTCTTCCTCATATAGAGGTAAATATAATGAAATCCATCCCGAATAATATTTTCCTGCTTCAGCTATAGTAGAATAAAAGAATTGTTTGTTTATAAAGTTATTTCTGATAATATATAAACTAAACTAAAATATTTCATGAAACCCAGAAATACACAAAGTTATATTTATCTGCACCCTCTAGTAAACTAAGGAAACCGTTGCGTAAGATGGGTTCTGCGATTTGGTAGGGTAAGCTAATTATTCAAGATAGCGATACCGGGCTGACCTCTTAAGACAGTCCTTTACGCGCTGGGTAGTACTAGTTGTATGTAGCAGCGGAGTAGTTAAACAAAATTATTTTTGTAGTGACATATTTTTTTCATTTGAGCATGTTTACCTCTCTCACCGAAGACAAATCAAAAAAAAAAGATCTAGCAGTGTTCACATAAACGCATATTTTACTTAGTTTTAGCAAAACTACAATCTGAAAATGTAAACGACATGTCAAAACAATCTAATGTTAAAGCTGATTTATCAACATGAAATTCCCATGGCTCTAGGCAATTTTATTAAAATAAAAATGTAAGATATCCTGATTAAATTGCCCCCGACACATTAAAGTTAACTTTATTTACATTTTTGTTTTAGTCATATTTAATTAATTTGTGAATTAACCCTACGTAGTATATGTCGTTACGAAACTTTTACAGCCCTTTTTAATCTCTAAAACGGGTCTATTGTAAGCATTCATATATCCTTACCGTTAAAGCAGCGTGTGTAAGAAACGTATTCACTAGACACTTTTTTGTCAACTTAAATTGCAAAATTGGTCTGCACGAAAAGCCGTTTAATTTTAACAGGATAATATACAGCCTATGTCAACTATATAATTGGACCGTTGTGTGACCTCATGTCCCGTTTTGTATTATATACACAACGCTACTTAAGAACTTAGCCAAAGACAACATTTAAACAAGTCAAAGTTATTCGCGAGAAAACAATGGCGGCGAGGAACTCACCCCTCGTGACGTCTATGTTTCCACGGTAGCGTAACCCGCAAAGTGAAAAATGGCCCTCTGACGTATTATTGACGTTTCCAAGCCATTTCTTTATGAATTATATGGAAATAAAGTTTTTGACTTTGAATTTGACTTTCAACCAAAGTAAATAAGATTAAAGATCAAAATTTTACCTATTTAGTGCACATACTTCACCGCTTTTTCTCTCTTGTTTAAAGATAATGACGAAATCACTTCCGAGAGCGTTACTTAGCCTTAGTTACTAAGCCTTCACTAACAGAACGAAAAAAAAAGTCTGGCTAAAAATGACATAAACAAAATCATTTAACAATCCTGTTTCGCTTAGGCAAACGGTGCTTCCATTGAACGAGAATCCACCCAACCTTCAGGTCTGGTCAGACCTGAATGTATTCTGGTTCGCATAAATCACCCGATAGATATCACAGTTGGCAGGATCTTAATTAATCGGTCCCTTTTCGATTAATGTTGTGCCTCGATAGTGTCTAATCGTGTGTCAATTACCTATTGGCCGTTCCAAAGGGTGTGGTCTCGTGTACCTAATATATGTATAGGGGTATTTAGATATCATGCATTCAGAACTCGCGACCTAGAAATACATACATAGATATATACATATAGATCACTACTCTATCTCCGAACGTACGTAGAGACAGAATAGTCCACTTTTTACCTTGTCGGTAAGACATTTTAGACGTGACAAGTGGTGAGTACGTTGCCGGCAATGTTTTCCCACGAATAACTCGACTAACAAATTCCCAATACCTGGTGTTTCGGAATCGGCCTGCGTTACAGTGCAGCCGCTTCCAAGCAATGTTTCTCTTCATAAGATCTGTTCCAACCCTAAATGGTAACTTGTCTATCTTAATAACTGAAATCTTCACGTCAGTCTCTCAAGCCAGTCTGACTCACTTCTGAAGATAACGCAAATACATGTCGGTTCATTTGATTTGAACGAATTACGAAACTATAATTATTCCTTTTTTTTGCATTATGCAAAACTACTGTATCACATAAAAAAACATACATTATTCCCATTTGTATGAATCCTTAAACTGCCTACGCAAGGTTAAAGTCCCACAGAATCGTATACCAGAAAAAAGATCTGTATCTGTGCCTAAACTAACAACAACATTTATCTCGTGAAATACTACTTTAAATCTTACCAAATACATATTTGAGATCATAATTACCATTGTACGCTAACAATCTAGCATGAAAACCACCGCCCTCTATAACGAATATGCAAACCAAAAAATACTATAAAAGCAAAAAACACCTCAAGCACGTCTCCATTAGAATTTACCCTCAAGCGAATTGGATGGTTCTTGTGAATAACGTCTCATAATATGTATTTTATATTAAAATCTGGCTGCTTGAGGCGTCCTCCGCCTCACTAAGCTCATTACAGAAGCTTTTTTGTCGTTTAAGTACTTTTATAAACACTTTTCCGACAGACAGGGTTCTTATTCTGTTTGAGTTCATTAAACAAAATAGTTCTCGCAGCTTTTGCCCTTTTGTGGTTTTTCGTTTATTTGCAAAGTAGGCGCCGTTAATACCCGTATGTAAAAATTATGCTGAATTAATCGTAGGGCACTTTAAGGACAGTACGAAGAACTTTTCCTTTCACTGACACTTTACTTTTTCTTTATTTATAGTTAAACTGCTTTATAGGTATTTTTTTAAAATGCTATCGTTGGCTCCCGTGGTTGCTATGCATAGGTAATTCTTAATGACAAGTTTCGTTTGAAATTGGCTAGGCTTTTATTAACTAGGCATAGCTTTTACTATGGGAACCCGATATATATATATAGGACCTGATAGAATATTTATATTCGTTTTTGTAATGTACTTTTTTGTATGATTATACATATAACACCCAAACACAGAACAAACGTCTATGTTCAACACAAATTATCCTGGGTGGGATCGAACCCACGACTTACAGCGCAGTTGGCAGAGAACTGAGCTGTGAGGCCAGACATGAATGAAAGTAATGCTGTAAACATAGTAGATAATAAACTCTTTGACTAAGATATTTTTATTAACTAAAAACGCTTCTCATCAAGTTATTTAATGATGTACTGACATTCATAGCACTTCACTACAAGATGGATCGTTAGCCCTCGGTATTTCCAAGGAAAACGGAGTGATTTCAAAGTTTCGGAGCAAAGTAGAGTGGTTGTCGTAGAGAATGAGGATCATCTTATAAAACTTCGCAAGGAATTACAAGGTGACACCGAGGAAATTGTTTCTGTAAAATGCGGCTTTGATGTCAGCTCTGTTGCTGTTTCAATTTAATTTCGCTATATTAGTTAATGTTAGTCTTTTTAAGAAAATGAATTAAATATTTCAGTGAAGCTCATACTGATTTTAAAAAGGTATCCATACACAGTTTTACCTTGCGACCACGCAGCTTGAAAGAATTAAAAAAATTATAAAACTATGACCTGTTTTCAATCGTCAAATTAAACAATAATTCCGCTAATCTAGGAATGCCTATACTATTTTCATTTTCATTGTGTGCCTTAGGAATCATAAGGAACGATTAACTTTAATATATCTAATTTCAAATCAGTGTGGAAAATGCCGAAACAGTATATGAAAAGGATCTAGAACAAGCGCAATAGCAACTCAAGAAAGTGAAAAAAAACATGCATATGTGCTAATAATAGCGTATTTTGCATCAAAAAATATTGTCCATCTTTCAACTAATATTTCCCTACAGGCATTCCTACCAACAGTAAAGTAGTGGCAGAAACATTTCAAAAGAGTTAGTTCAGTACTAAAAATGCGTAAGTAGGTTTACACAATTTATATATTTCACGAATGTCACGACACAAATTTAGATATATATGCTTGAGAAAAAATAGTGAGAGTCATAGTGGAAGGTCTACGTGCACTAATATGTGGTGGCAGAAATATTTAAACTGAAATGATTACCAAAAAATGATACAAAATTTAATCACAAAATAGTAAAAGCTGCAATCTAAAACGATGTAATAGACAAGACTGATCAAAAAACTGGCCCTGAGTTGTCAGGAAAAAAAGGAAGAAGGTATTGCCAGCCCGTCCTCGTTTAAGGCTTCGAACACAAAACAAACTTAACAAAATATACGAAGTACCACAGTTCGCCAGCCAACATTCGCCAGTCGCGGGCAAAATACCAAATACAGACTGCAAACTCCACCATCGGGATGGAAAGGGTACGCCGCATTGCACCAGTTGAATAACACCCCAAAACACCCTTGGGGGGTCTCGTAATACCCCACTTGGCCCCTTCTAGGGGAGCTACGGGGTACTTGTTGACGCCGATTCATATACGATTCGCTTGCCTACTGCGTACCATTGATTTTGGAGAGATTGGCTCCGTTGCGACATTTGCGTGAGCCAAAACAATATTCTGCCGAGTCAGCGATATAACCGTTTGGATCCAACCCGCTTTTGTAACAGGTAACTACAACAAGTGCAAAAACCCACGCTCAGTAGAGTTCTATTTTCGTTTTATTTTGACATTCTATTATATATATTTTTTGATGATTTTTTTCGTTATTCTAAAATACAGTTCTATTTCTCGCAAAATCGAGAAAAATGGCAAAATATTTGCAGTAACAAATTGTTACCAGTATGATCACGAGAACCATCGTTTTTCGTGTGAATATATCCGTTACTCGAAACTAATCCGTGTACGCTCGTAAAACTAAAGTATGAAACATTTTGCTAATATTCACCGTGTTGTAGTGATGTTTAAAAAAAGAAAACTATTTCTGTTTGGCTTCTTTTAAATAAATACAGTTGTCGCCGGCAAATTCACTGCAATAAACTCTTCTTGTTTTGTACATTGCAATTTCTTATCTTCTGACACTGTTAAAAGTCACATAAGTTATGATAATCGCTAAAATAACAGATTAAATTATGTGGATTTTGTGAATGAAATGGAATAAAATTCTGAGAGAGCTTGTTTAACACATGTGAATAGCTTTTACCACGAACAGGTGGCCCTCTTGCTACACACCTGATAAACTTTGCTCATGACATCAAAACATAGGTCATCCCCTACTTAGGTATTGGAAAATCTTAGTCCCATCTTATTGCTCCCGTATTTATGAGAATTTAGAATAGAATTGGTTATATGCCTCTAATTTCACTGGTAACTACGAATTTTAAACCAAAGCTGGTGGAAATAAGTGAAGTGTAGTAATCTTCCCCATACGAACTAAGCATAAGTTTGCAAGCAGCACAGACAACAAGTGACTCTACAAAAAATTTCAGATGTGTTTAATTTGTAACTCAGCAACATTACTTTATCAACAAAACTTTAAAATGACAGATGTTTTCAGGCATTCATAATTTTTAACAACATTTATTTGAGTGAGACTGTGTAAAGAAAATTTGATTAATTATTTGAGAGCTATAATTATTTTAGATTTCAATTGAAGTTTTAAATTTATATTGTTAAAGTAAATAAGTTTTTCTTCAAAAACAATTAGATGTAATTTCGCTTATGTTGTTACTAATAAGAAATTGTATTTAGTTTATTGTATTTGCTAGCCAATTATGGCACTGTCCAATAAATGAGAATTTTTACCTAAAAAAACAAGTTCACAAAATGGCCGCAGTTGTCTCGGTCTTCAAAAAACGATTGATGAAATTACTTGTGATTATGCTCAATTGATTTAGCGTATTCTCCCCTTAAGCGATCAGAAATCACAATCACTCAACTAACATTATCCTCCAGGGCTATTTGGACTAAACCGGTATGAAAAGTGGGTATAATATTTGCATGACTGTAGTCACTGGCCTTATTAAACTCCTACATCAAAGTAGCCACCCCACAGAACAAATAGTCCATTGAAAATTTTCTGGAAAGGGTCTGCACCCTTACCTTAATATTACTATTTGGGTACGTGAGCGCTAAAGCACTGAGATTAACTTTCAAGAAGTTTAGCATCGTTTATACAAAAATGCAGCTTCGGCTAAATGGCTGTGTAAACCTTCCCGCTAAGTACCTAGGAACATTTTACGGGCGTGGAATAATATAAAAATATAGGTACCGTAGCTCTTATTATTATTGTTTATAGTTTACTTGTATGTTTTCAGTTATAAGTCTTGAACTAGAAATATTTATTTTTTATCATGTCTGCTATCCTACGAGTGAACCCTCCAATGTTCTTAATACTGAGACACTGGCCTACACTCGCAGCTGAGAGTGGCAGTATTGTTGTCTACCACTACTGCCCAATCCAGATTCATATGTCAGTTCATAGTTCTAGGTCATGCCAGATACTTTCATGGCTTCATCTACTACGGTAATACGGTAAACGGTAGGAATACATGTCTTAGAGTGTTTAGTTCTGAGGTCTAAAACTATAAGCAAATGCATATTGTTGTATCTATGAGCAGAACATCTACATAGTGAAACGTGCAACGAAATGTATGTTTTTAAAACGTCCAGGAATCAAATCGTCTAATTCTCATAATGCCTGGACCATGTAGTAAGTTTAATTATGGATTAAATGAACTTACTGCAAGCTGTATTATGGTGTCATTAAATTAAATTAGATACAAGATATCGTTCTCTATACAACACACTCACTTAACTTATGTTTGCATACAGCTAGCTCTGTTGCTAAGCCCGCCTTACGTAATGCTCCAAACGGCATCATTTATATCCAACTAATGACATCATTATTTGTAAGCAGATTTTATAGTCTCTTAGAAATGCACAAAATATGTCACGAGACATATTTTCTGCATGATTGTATCTTAGTTTTGTTATGTGATAAAATAAAAACTACACTCAACCTATATGTCGCAGTTGGCATGGGACATATACATCCAAGACCCAATAACCAGTTCTGTGCTCATGTCTTGTCGACCGGATATTGACCCCGGTCTTTTGAATCCAGTTTGAAAATACATATTATGAGCAAAACTATGCTTGCGTATTTAGATCCGTGCAACACCGGGTAGTCGGATCAGATCGATATTTATTTATTGAGAATATTAATTATGATAGTCTGCTTACAAGTTTTGCATATGTCGCGTGCATAATTTTAAAGTTCTAAGTTCCCTAGGATCTTATTTTCTAAAGCCATGACTTGATAATTAGTCTCGGAACTTCACGGGAACTTCGGATAACTTTGCCTTGTAAATACGACAGCCGCGACAGCACGCATACTGGTAATTATTCATATTTGACTTCGCGCCAGGTATGTTTGCAGTCTTGGAGAGAGGTACATGTTTCCAAGTCGGAATATTTTATGACACTACAGAATGAGGTCTTAATTGTTGGTATTGGTCTTTTTTTTATGACACAGTTACGTAACAGGCAGATGGGCCACCGGTATTTAAGTGGTAACCTCTGCCTATATAACAAGCAATGAGTCCTCCCCTACTTACTTATTATCGCATACGCCCGTAACTCTGAGCCGTGAAGGTGGAATGTCTCATGTATCTGTAATTTCACCACCGTACCTTTCAAAGCGGAACACAGTAACGCGAGTTTGTTTCTGCTTGGTGGCAGGAATGGCTTGGCGGCAGTACTTCCCCGGGAGAACTTAGCTTGAGTTACACCGCTCTTAAAATTCTTAAGATACGTACATCAGTTTATGTGTTTTTTTTAATACTATACCGTTATTTCTTATCTGTACGGATATTCTTGACAACGACTCGTAGATACTCGTACCTATATTTTTCCTATTTCATACGACTTCGTTCGATAACTTCGCTGCTGAATCCTGAAGTAGAATGGCGTGCTAAAAGCTCTTAGATGACGTGCCACAGACTCAGAGCTTGAACAAAAAGAGGGTGTGATATTTGTCGACATTTCTCACGGAACTGTGTTGTGCAAGCAAGTTTTACATAATGTGATCCGAACATCGTACGTCTATGCAAAATTTGATATCGTTCATAATGTGATAATATTATAAAAATGACTATGGCTTGAAACTGCAAAATTTTCTAGATAAAGTTGTGTTCAGCTGTTTCGTTACATTTTATGGCAACTGGACAGGATTATCCAAAAATATAAAGCCGTCAGCAAAACGTTCATCGTTTTGTGCCGCTACAATCTGTCATGGGGAACTCAGAGCAAAATCTGAAAATATAATCTGATATTTAATATTTTGCTCTAAAACATTTCGTTACTTATATTGATACCCTTCGTTTCAATAAAGTAAATAATATCAAAGTTCAAATGCTTATTCCTAGGCCAAGCAATGCAATGTTTTTACACTAGACAGCTAGATACCACCAACCCCTTATGGTAACAGTCATAATGGCTCTTTAAATTAAAGATATTATGTAGTACTTTCTGACACGTCAATTTAAACTACAAGAGACAGCAGTATTTATAGTCTTCAGAGTCTATTCTTTGGTTTGACGTCCACGGTTGAATCGATAATCTATGGATTCAGGTGTGACTTTATGTACATCCTAGTCGTTGACGAAATGTTCGTTTCAATTTTATTATTAGGAAAAAATTTAGTGGATGTGTCCACTAAATTGTTTCCTATTATTTGGTTTCGTGTAACCCTCTCCCCTCTCCCCTAGCTGCGGGAGCTTTTAAGTTAAGCGCCTTTTTTCATGGCAGCATTTTAAGTCGACGTTTATGAAAACGCTACGTGTAGAGGCAAACATGTTTATATCTAATATACCTAATATATTTCTACTATTTCATAACTTAATAATTACGCCTCAGGATACAGAAAAGTACACGAAACTGCATTTTGAAAAACAAATTAGAATTTAAGTGGAGTTGTACCAAATATAACGTCCATTTCCAGAACAATAGAATTAGAACAGGTAAGGTAAGGTTGCTGCGCTTTCGATGCCTGTACGTGGTATACTTATATGGATGTCTAGCTCTTCTATTTGTGCACCTTCAGCCGAGAGATCGTTTTCATGTTCCCGGGGTAAGCCGGCACAGCTGTGTGCACCCGAAGCTTCCCACGATCTATACCGTTGTCAGACCTCTATTTATATAAATCACATTTACTTCGCATTTCCGCGGTGAAGTAAATAAAAGTGTTTAAAGTTAGAGATCTACTTTGGGCCGTCGGCAATGGCGGAAGTTTGTTTACTTACCTGGGCATGCTCATTTTTTCTGCTTCATTACTTCTTTTTCTGCTACCTGCTACCAAGTAAGTCAAAGTCAAAGTCAAAAACTTTATTTCCATAGAATTCATAAAGAAATGGCTTGGAAACGTCAATATTCAAAACATAAGGTCACGCGTACTTATCGATAAGTTTGATGCCTGTTTAAACCCTATCCGACCCTCCATGGGGAAGAAAATAAATAGTAGATAGAGATAGAAGTAAATAATATATACTAACTCTACGTGAAAGTAGCTATCAGCCATGTGCTGTGGCTATATATATGTGAAAGTAGGTAACAATTTGTATTTTGTAACCTAGAATTAGTTATAATAAGAAAGAATACCATATAGCAATCATACTAGAGATAAAATATAACGTTCATTTGATAAATAATGTTACTATCCTACGTCAGATTTCTATTAAATTACAACACACTATGCTTTAGCAGCAAAATTAGTAGAACATCTGCCGCTAAACATATTAAAGAAGTTAAATACTATTTTTTTCAACTTCGTGACCGAATTTATAAGTCTTAGTTAAAGTTTTTAAGAGAATCCGTTCTCTATAATGGTATTAAACATGATTTTGTTTTTTTATATAAACATACCTTAATATTGATATATAAGACACCGATTGAAGATATCCAGTGTAAATAATTATAAGTACCTACAAATACTGAACCCTAACAGTCGTTATAAAATATTTTTTGTAAGGTATCATCAATGTAATCTTGTTTTCTGTAGTCATTTTATATTATTAATCAAAGGTCATATCGTCCATACTATTAATATTACTGTCATAATTGGCAGTTACTGGAAATAGCTTGAAAATTAGACGATAAAATAAAAGTACCTGGTTGTACAGGAATTATTTAATATTAAAGAATGTGGGAATCGTTCCTTATGGGAATTATAACTGTTAAGTTAATCTAGACTTAAATATAATATAAGCACTATGTAAGTACTAACACTATTTTAAGTCATATTGTCATATTTTTATCATATTTGAAATATGCGTATTACTATGTGTTTACTTTACATTACATGTAATTAAACTTTAAGTTATTAAGCTTACCAAAACAACAGAGAAAGCTGTACTTCTCGTTCTATTAAACACATACATATTTACCGCTACCGCTCATTACACTTTGTTGGTTGAAGCAACGAATTGTTTGGCTGGAACAAAGGTAGTTTATTGCATCCAAGTATAGGAGCACACGAAGCAAACACTGAATACAATCATTATTATTAGTCAGAAGAAACTTTTACACAACAGAAATACTCTGCAACAAAAACCGAGTTTGGAATAAACAAGCACAATACACAAACCCAGAACAAACAGCTAATGGAATCGTAAACGAGTATTTTTTATAATATTTTTTTGTACCTGCTTTGTCCCGGGGACTACTGCTACCGATAGGTAGTGAAAATTTTTATGAATTAGATATGATGAATTATCATTCATCATATCTAATTCATAAAAATTTTCACTTCCCTTTACACTCTAACTCGGCAATTTCATATCTTTTAGTTCTACCAATAGGTTAGTTATATAAGGTGGGCCAAAAGAAATCACCCTATTGGAAGATGCTCTTATTTTTGCAAATGGCGGCCAATGTCAAATCTGTTTTGACATTTGTGAACTAGACAGATGTAGAATACAAGTGAACAAGCCATGGAGCGATACACTCCCCAAGAACGCGGAATAATCATGACTGAAAAAAACTAACTGAAATCATAATGAGCGATGAGGCTCATTTCCATCTCAGCGGGTACATGAACAAGCAAAACTATCGCTTCTGGGGCACCGAAAATCCACGAGTGATGCACGAGGAGCCATTACACCCGCTCAAAGTGTCTGCATGGTGCGCTGTTCACGCTGGAGGAGTCATCCGGCCATTTTTTTCGAGGACGCCGCTGGTCAAAGACAACAGTGGACGGTGCGCGCTATAGGGCCATGTTAACAGAGTTTTTTCTACCGCAATTGAACGAATTAGGACTGGAGGACATGTGATTCCAACAGGACGGAGCAACAGCACACACTGCGCGAGTCACAACCGATATTCTGAAGGCGGCGTTCCCGGGTCGCCTCATCTCTCGTTTTGGCGATTTGCACTGGCCCGCAAGATCGCCCGATTTAACCGTTCCAGACTTTTTTTGTGGGGTTTTTTGTAGTCCCGTGTTTACGTGAACAAGCCCGAGACCCTGGAAGCCCTCAAGGACAACATTCGACACGAGTGCAAGAATCTGTCGCCCGAAGTTCTCGCCGAAGTGATGAAAAATGCCATAAAACGAGCCCGTATAGCAATCAATTGTGGCGGCGCCCATTTGGCCGATATCATCTTCTCGACTTGACCAATAAAATTCTAAAAGTTCAAATAAACATAATCAAAAAACAGAATCGAAGTTTTTCATTTGGAAATAAAATGAGAGCCAAACAACATCGGATGACTTCTTTTGGCCCACCTTGTAGAATAAAACAAAAAACGAACGTTTCGAATAATAATAGTTCTAATTATTTAATTACATAATTTTGATTTTTCAAATATTTCAATTGTTTTGAAACAACCATTGCCACTTTTCCCACTGATTGGAATAATATCGACCAATTTGACTAATGTGAAAATATACCTACGTGTATTTAATTGACAAGTTATTTTTCCAACTAATTGTTATGGACGAGACGTCATAGGCAAATGAGGGGGGGGGGGGGGCACAAAAGGATAGCCCATGTGAAGTTACACTTGTTCGTGATCTAAGCGAAGAATAAAGAACAAGGAATCAACCGTTTATTGCTCTATGACCCTGAGGAGCGAACCGTCTTAAACAGTCCACGACATGGTGTAATGAATTTTTGATTCATTAATTCTTATTGCCTTGGCGAAAAGCTCTGAAAGTTTGAAGGCGACTAGTAATAATAATAATAAAAATTTATTCTTTCAAAAATCTTTTGCACGATAAATTCAAATAATTAATTTTGCCACCTCAATGTTTAAATACATAAGTTGAGTTTAAGAGAAGTAAGAGTAAGAGTTAAGTATAAAATAGTATGTGCAATTTAGGTAATTAAATCAATATAAGTAAGAGTCACTATCCCCCACCCTAGCTTACAAAACCTGTGTTGTGGGTAGATTGTCCTCCATCGTCCACAATATAAACATTATTTTGCTACTGATTAGATATAGGTACAATACATTAATAAACAGAAAATTATGCACAATTATTATGTTTTGCTTACCCTTTAACTTTTACCGTAATTCAGAGGGTGTGTACTTACGAATGCATGAATATAATTATAGTGACCACTACTGAATAGAAATAGATCATTCTTTGTTGTCAATATAGGATTATCATACAGTACCAAATTAAATATGTTTTCTGTAAAAAGGACTCCACCTTTAAGCCATCCCGATAATAATCTAGTTGCTAGGGTCCCAAACGTAATTAACTCTGAAAAATATAATTTGGCGATATTCCCGTGTGACCTATAAAAGTGTTTATTGCTCGCCCGTCGATGTCGAAAATAGGATAACTTAATATTATTTAAGTTTATCTCAAATGTTATTAAAAAATATACGAAGTATTTTATTATGACGGCTATTTTATGTAAAGTTTCAAGAATGTGATGAGATATCTTCTACTCAAAACAAGAATATCTAGTACAGAAACAGCATACTAAATCTCACACACATTGATTAAAACGGAATGACCATATTTAATTTCAGAGGGAGGAAAAAATCAGTTAATATATAGATATTAACTAATAATAAGCGGAGATCTCGTCCCTCACTCACTTACTACCGAATAAAACAATAATTGGATGCTGAAAGAGCATGTATGCTAAACGGTGCTAGATTTTAGTTTTCCAATATAGCACGAGCCATCGAAGCGCGGGTTAGATCATTATTTTAGTGAAACGTTCACCTCAACGTCCAAACAATAGAGTGGCTCCGTAAGCAAATTCGCTGCTAATCATGGACTGACGTTTGAAATGCCCATAGAGCTTTCGAAAATTAATTTGCAGAACCCACCACACGTTCTGTCATAGGTACAATGGATAGCAAAAAAACCTCGTCTATGAAAAACACTTAGATAATCCAGTGTGCATGGAATCGATCGACCAGTTTGGAGTTTACAACTTCATACATAATTTCAACATCCGTTTTTATTAAGTTTTATAGATTCAAAATACATAATCTAAAATATCCGTAGATTATTGAAAACTATATTTGGCTTATTATATAACGAATTTGTAGTTTTCTACCCATTTCAAGCAAGTTAAACATATCAATTTGGATGAATATTGATTTGACTATGGTTGAGTTTTTCTTACAATTGAGTTGGGAGATGCTTAGCGAGATTTCTTTATGATATAAATCTATAATGTCAAAGTCAAAGTCAAAAACTTTATTTCCATAGAATTCATAAAGAAATGGCTTGGAAACGTCAATATTCAAAACATAAGGTCACGCGTACTTATCGATAAGTTTGACGCCTGTTCAAACCCTATCCGACCCTCCATGGGGAAGAACAAACAAGAAACCCCTAATGGAGGGATTCCTTTTTTTTCGCGAGCACGATCCTTGTAACAATTGAGTACTTAGGTCTATGTTACATTTATGACTACATAATATACTATACAGGATGTTTTGTGTGTCGTTGAGCAGAGCGACATCAGACCATGGGGATTTATCATTTATATAATCATTTACAGTGTAATAAGCTTTACTTACCAGACCCTTCTTCATGTATGACTTGAATTTTTGGTTCGGAAGCTTCGTTGCTTGATCAGGAAGTTTATTATAAAAGTGTACACAATTTCCCATAAAAGATCCGTTGACTTTTTGCAATCGGAATCTTGGAATGTTTAATTTATTTTTATTTCTAGTGTTCTTGGTATGAACATCACTTTTTTTCTCAAAACTAGATATGTTTTTATGAACATATAATAAATTTTCATATATATACTGTGATGACACTGTAAGGACATTTATTTCTTTGAATTTTTCTTTCAGAGAGTCCCTTGATTTCATTTTATAAATTGAACGTATAGCTCTCTTTTGTAAAACAAATATGGCATGGATATCTGCTGCTTTCCCCCAAAGCAGGATACCGTATGTTATAACACTATGAAAGTAACTAAAATAAACTAACCTAGCAGTAACTTCATCCGTTAGCTGTCTTATTCTACGTACCGTGAATGCGGCTGAACTAAGTCTGGAGGCAAGTGCTGCGATTTGTTCAACCCACTGTAGCTTTGCATCTATAGTTAAACCCAAAAACACAGTGGAACCAACAAGATTAAACACTTCTCCATTTATTTGTATATTAGCCGACATTTGCTTCACATTTGGCAAAGTGAATTTAATGCACTTAGTTTTGTTAGAATTGAGTAAAAGATTGTTCGATATGAACCAATCTAAAACTTTCGATAGTGACGCATTTACATTATCGTAATTATCTTTATATCTGTCAACTTTAAATAAAAGAGAAGTGTCATCAGCAAAAAGGACTATATCACACAATGTATTCACAAAAAAGGGAGGTCGTTGACATAAACTAGAAACAAAAACGGGCCCAGTATTGAACCTTGCGGCACACCCATGTCAATAGCGGAACCTGTAGACCTTGGCATGGCAACTTTTTGGATTCTGTTTGATAGATATGACTGTACAAGGTCAATCGCTTTTAGCAAAACAAAATTTCGTCTATATATAATACTTATACTGGTGGTGATTATAATCTCAGAGATTCACACCTGTTGGTACTCGAACCAGCCAAGTTCCAACACAGCCTTGCTAATCAGCAGTAGAGTTCACGTGACGTGGCATGCAAGACGGTAATTAACTATTGTAAAACTTGTTTTTACGTTTCATCTCATCGAAGGGCTGATGGCGAATGTCATTTTCATTATTCGTGCTTTCTATTTGGGCGTGACATGATGCTACAAACCTCTATTAGCGCCGAAAATTGATTGCCTACGTTGAAGCGCAGCCTACGCGTACCTGTATGTAACTAGCTTGTCAAACACCTTAGTTAGTCAGCTTGGCAAACAATTGACCAACACTGACGTTATTGGATATTGAAAGCCGAGGCTCAAAGGGGTTCAGCCTGCCGGATTTCCATGTGCTATTTGGCTGAAATTCAATTACTAGATTGCACCTCCATTCCCAAATTGAAAACATATTAGGCACATATTTTCAATTAATAAAGGACTACTGCAAACTAACGTATTGAAGGTAGTTAAGATTCACGTCAAAAATATCATAATGCAAATATGCATAAATCATTGGTTATATATGTTATTAGCTGTTGCCCGCGACTTCGTCCGCGTGGAATTCGGTCCCTATTTTACCCCTAGGAAAAGTAACCTAAGTTACTCCTTGTTACATCAGCTATCTGCCAGTGAAAGTCCCGTCAAAATTGGTCCACCCATTTCAGAGATTAGCCGGAACAGACAGACAGACAAAAATTGAAAAAAACTTGTTTTGGTATATGTACCGTGTAAACATCCATATGCACTTAGTAAAAAGCGGTAATTTTAATGTTACAAACAGACACTCTAATTTTATTTATTAGTATAGATTGTATAGATTATTGTATTTTACTTGAAGTTTTAAACTGCTGCACATTCATATGACGTATATTCCAAGTCCATTGAATAATTTATCGAGCCCTTCTTTAAAAACGAAACATTTAATGATAACAAAACATCGCAAATATTCATTGAAATAAATTTGAATAGGACATTCCATCTCCATTATAACCAATGAAAAAGTAAGGATCGTCATGTAGATTCAGTGTGTAGCTAGCTTTATCTGCAGTGCAGATGACGGGCCGGAAATCAAATGACGCGAATTCTACCGTAGCGATACGATCTTGCCGGTAACCGATATCTAATGTGCCAGACTTACCAAACGAAAGTAGCAAAAAGAAAGTTTTTCATCTCAGCGAAAAACTAACATAAATCCTTGATGTTAAAATTGTAAGCGTATACGACTACGCCAGGATTGCGGGTTCATGTTTTGTTAGTGCGCAATTTTTGGGATGTTGCGCTGTCTGGGGTTTGTTTCTCACTCAGAACATTTATATGCTGAATATAAATGTTTGTTCTGCTGTGTACATAAATACAAACATTCACCTTCATAATATTAGTGTGATGCTTAATTTGAAGCGAGATGACGCTATAACAAATATCAGCCAATATCTATTTATGTAAGACCACTTGGATTCTTCTTCAATAAATTGCTGCATAAAAAACTCTAATACCATACCTTTAATATTATCAGTTTATGGAAAACGTTTTAGTTTACGAAAGAAAATAACATTATGGAGTAAACCACAGTTCGTAATAAATGCTACAATAAAATCTACGCCGTAGACCTGCTACGAAAAATATACATTTAGTCCAAATCAGATTGAAAACTCTCCGGGTTTGTGCTAACTGGACACGTTTTTTAACTAGCACCTTAGTTACTATTTCTAAACTTTTCGTGTAGAGTTGGGAACTTATGCAGTTGGCACTTTTTGTGTTTAGTTGGTGTAAACAAACCTTCAAATGACCTTAACTTAACCTAAACTTCGCAGCCAATAGCATTTTAGAGGCTTATTTTGATGGTTAACTAACGCGACCGAAAATTTCTGAATTTAAACGAATAATTTTGAGCGTAAACTGATTTGATAGTGTAAATGAATATCGTGGTTATTTTTATTCAATGCGTTGTTTTTGCTGTGTTGTCTCATTGTTCCGCCGGGACCTCCAATATCTGGTGTCAAAGCGATTTTCCCTAACGAGCCAGCCAACATAAAATCCTTCGACATTTTACATCCATTTATTTTTAGAGTTCAGTTCATTTTTTATTATATATCGCTTTTTGGGTGAGAAAGAAGGGAATACGTGGGAAAGTAATGGCAACAATGAGTTTGACAACTTTTCATGTCTCAGATCGTCAATATATAACCTACAGTAACACCAGGCTTGTTGTAGCTCTAATAAAGGATAAAGGCGTGTTCTTTGTAATTTTTGAGACCAGACTGACTGGTCTTTGTCTAGGTATCGGAAAAATATTGGCAATTGTCCATTAAGTAGGTAAGTATCCTAGTTTTTTAATTTGGTTTTCTTTTATTTGTTAGTAATTGTAATAAAGTTGATTAGATTTTTCTAGCAGTTAAAGATTTGGTACCATTTGGTATTTGAAACAAATAATACCTCACATTACAACATCATACTTTACGATATAATGAACTAAGTATTACACGATATAAAAGTGAAGAATCTTCTCACTATTATATTTATGCTGTGTATTATATACATAAGTCATTAACGTTCAGATTAGTCCACGGGGAATTCAAGAAAACAAAATGTCGCCTTATGAATTCACTTCATAGTAATTTACTTTAGTTTGCGAAACTTCAAAGAGATTGTACAGGACAGCGCTTGAGAGCTTGAAGCTTTAAGACTCAATATTTAATATCCACGGAAATTTCTCTTAAAAAGGCTACCATTTCCGACCAAAGCTACTTTTGAGAGTTGTAAACAAGAGAAATGACAGAGTTGAATTTCAGTACTGAGATCCATTACCGGAATTGTGAATTTAATAAAAATGTTTTTGCTACTAATTCAAAGCCCATCGTGACATTAAAAGTTTTATGTTGTTTGTATCAAAGATGAAAGAACGAGGTTGCTAAACTTGTGGATGTGTAGGATCGAATACACACATATTTATAAAATACCCACCTGGCATAGAAAAAAAAAGGTTTCTAACGCATTTTATTAGAGGTTGACTGTAGATGTTTACACTATATCTTATCACTGCTCTCTGTAAGCAGTGTGTGAAAGGTTTAAATTACACTTTAAAGAGGCTTCTTTCGTGTTCTAGACTCATATTTTCAAATTTTTGAATCCTTTGCCATTGAGAAAGTGGTATTGGGCAAATACATTTTTCAAGCGAAATATATCAAGCATGCACGACTGGTTTTGAATCAGTCGCTTCGAGATTAGAAACTAGAGGATTGTACCACTGGTCACCACGCACTTGTTTCTACACCGTGTATAAGTAAATAAAATAGTACTTTATTTTATAGATAGCGATGATTGTAGATTCAATTAACTATTTTCTGTATGAAATAATATAAATAGATATCACAGTTACTTTGAGGTTGGCATACGGACCTACGAATTTAATGACAGCTACAGTGGGTGACAATAACGAATACAGACAGAATCGACAGAATGATTATAGGATAAAATAAAATCAATATTGCGCTACTAATGAAAACGCGCGGCGTATTTTAATTCGGACTGTTGATTTTGTCCTACAGTTCCGGGAACGATTGTCACTCACAATTGAACACAATTGAATGCAAAATCGATAGTTGCTTGCCCCTAGCTTCTTATGCCTGTATATATATTCTGAAGTTACAAATTCGAGATTATCGACGAATATGTAAAATTATACATAAAAAATAAGCTTTATTCTTTGAAATTACCTCTTTTGTACAAACAACATGCCTTTCAAAGTCAAATAATTTGATTAGTTTTATTTGACTTTGAAAGGCATGTTGTTTGTACAAAAGAGGTAATTTCAAAGAATAAAGCTTATTTTTTATGTATAATTTTACATATTCGTCGATAATCTCGAATTTGTAACTTCAGAATATATATATATATATATATGATATCTAATTAAACGCTTTTAATAGTATTCCTCGATATTCGTATCATCAAAGTTCGTATTCTATACGCGTGGGAGTAGGAATCTCATCTTGTAACCCTTGTACGTATCCCGCGACACAGGTATGCGGTTCTAATGTAAAATCCAGGTACCGAATATTTGCACTTTAGCAAACCGAAGGTGCCCTCGCTAAGTTACCTCCATTCTACACTGAATTTAGTTCAGGAACTCCAAGACATGCAACGTTTGAACCAATATGCCTGAGATGCTACAGTTGCTAAACTTGTAGATATGACCGTAAAAACAATATACTAGTCCCTATCGCAAAGGCATAGGATTGAATTTTCCTTGCCTTTGGTAGATGTAGATAAGTGCTTTTGGCTATTGTTACGGGTTTCGCGGCTTCCACTCCAACATCGGGGCCCTGTGCCAATATTCCATTTCTTTTATCGATTTCTCACTCACAAAATGCCATGAGCTTAGTTTATTGGGCTCAAGTTAGCATGTGTGACGTAAGTCTTTTATATTTAAATATTGTTAATTTTCAGAATGTAACATTTAGTCTAATTGTATTTTTATTTAAAAGAGTCATATTCCAATCCTTTATAAAGGGTGATTAATACTGGTTCAGTATTTCAATCTGTCAGCAGGATCAGGTGAGATTAGATTTATATTGATCAAAAATCATAAACAATTAAATCCAGTCTAGCAGTCAAATTTTAAATTGCAGTACGAGCTATTGAAGCGTTGTATCAATGTAAATCAGCTTTTATTTCAATTCTCATCACATCAATACATACGAGTACAAAACTTAAGTTTAATTCCAAATATAAACCGCTCAATATAAAGCACTCATTATATTTTGCTCGTAAACATTTCACATTCAGTTACGCCAGAAACTTTTGAAACCGGTCAAAACAATGGATTTCAAACAGATGGAAGTTCTCATAAGTATCTTTGAACAATCCGAATATTACAAGGAAATTTGCATTCCACTAGAAACTTAAACGGAAAATGCATTATACATAGATTGCAGTGGGTACGATCTCGAGTTGTTTCAGACCGTGATACAATGATAAAAAGACTTTGCGCACTCCAGTGTGAAATTATAATGAAACTGCTTTTGTAATTGAAGTAATGAAAGTAATATGAATGTCCGAATTTGTTTATATTTAATCTCCTTTGTGTTTCCTCCATGTGCAATCCTGAAGACATTAATTATTAAATTTTTTATTTAATAAGCCTATATTGACTTATTAAATGAATATATAATAGTGGGCAAACTAAGCGCTGGACTCTCGCCAGTATGGTGAAAGAGAAGTGAGGGTGGCAAGCACAAAGTGATTAGGAGAGCCAAAGACCAGACTCAGAAGCACTTTAATGGGAGAAGCCTATGTGCATTAGTGGACTAAAGTGGGGCCGATGACAAGACGTTTGATGGAGAATTAGCCTATTCAGCATTTGTTACATGCAGATTAGAAGACAATTTAAACAAAAGACAAACGTCAGATTACGCCATATTCATAAAAAATTACGGACCTATCTAAATAGATGAATATGAAGAACCACCGTGAAAGGTAAAAGAAGTAAATTTATAGATTTATTTTGGAGATTCTTTTTATCAAAACGTTAATATTAATGAAAAAACCAAAAGAAATTGAGAAATAATTTACTACGTATTATATATAAAGCCCGCCGCCGCCTTTTTTTGCCGGTCTGTCTGTACAAGCTAATCTTATGAACCATTTTTAGGAGTCATAAAAACCAAATGTCCTCGCGTTTAAGACGTTTATACGTTCTATCCAATGATTGCATTTTTGATTGCATATACCACTATTTTTAAGTCATGAAATTATTGGTTTATTGCTAGTTCACAGTGTTTACTATCTATCTAATATGCGTGGTGTTTTATCTTTGAACTTAAAAGTTTAGTTAAAATAGATAGTAGATATTACATATTTATTATATTAGATAGACATTTAGTTCCTGGTGTTGATGGACAAATATGTATGAATTGTTTAAGGCCACAGATTTGTGCGCGTGCTATTGACATCAAAATATTATAAAGTTTTTATTTTTAATTGTTTATATGATTTTATTGATGAAACGGGCCGACGACCCACCTGATGGTAAATGGTATCCGCCGCCCATAGACAATAGTAATACGACTCAAGTCCTGTCCACCAAACCTCTCAACTTTCTTCAAGTTCAGCAACATTTCACAGCGTGTATTAAAAAAAAGTTTTACAAATTCGTTTTTAAGTCTAGCAAATAGTAAATATTCTGAAAAGTTCGTAAAACATGTCTTAGTCCCAAAACATTGAAGTCATAATTGCACATTTCTTATACTCAGTTTATTCTAAAACATATTGAAAATTTTCGGGTTTGAATGAGAAAGCAATGAGTCGAAATGATACTTTCCCACCCACCTACATAGAGGTACTGCTATTGTATTTTTTTTTAATGAGAGACCAAGGTTTGTATCACCATTATTGTGAATGGATTTACATGTGATAGTTGTGGAAGAAATGGGTGTTTATTTATATTTAAATATTTATATTACTACATGCACTTGACAGTTGTAAATTATATTGATATAATATATTCTGGCATGAAAAGTTTTATCGAAGTCACCGAACTATTTGGTCGCAGCTGTCACACCGTTTGCTTTTTGCCTTTAGGTAAAAGAGACGAGACAGAAATCTAAGTTGCAACACGTGCCCAAAACAAATATCGAAGATTAAATAACTGACTTTGTGCTCATGTAATAAAGTTTTCTCGGCCGAGGATCGATTCCGGAATTCCTGACTTTGAAATCTGGATTATACTGATATACCCACGGAGCCATGCCAACTCTCTGTTACAATTCAAATGGAATTTAAGTGTGCGGGTAAATTGCTCTTCATTCCACTGATACAATGTTTACTGTCTGTCGCTGGCTGGTATTTGCACCACTACATTCTGATTGATCGTGCTATAACAAAGCTTACACTCATCCCTGAACGTTGGCCTACGTTCAAATACGTAACAAATTTAGGCTTGAAACATACTTGTCATATTTACGTTTGACCCAGTCGGAGTGCGAATAAAAACTCCGCTATCCGATAGCACAAAAACTTAAGGCTGGAATGGACCATCTTTGGAATAAAACTGATCACTGAATAATAAATTAAATTTTTCATGTCTTGGTGCTATAAATTATCCTAAACCCTTCTTCGGATTTATTGCATTGGTATGAATAGTCACGAGAGTTTCAAAAATGAATCCCTGTAAATGGAATCCAATAAAGTTTTGTATATTTTGCATTTAAACTTTGAAAACAATATATCAAGTTATACCAGCAAGAGTTAAGCTGCATCGTATAAAAGCATTCTCATAAACTTATAGCGACTGCTGTGCGCAAAATTTTTGACAAAAAACAGAATTAAGTCGCTTGAGCTTTATACAAGTTTGTAAAGGGTAATATCGTTTTGATGGACAAAAGCTCCATCGCCGTACCCCTCATAAACCATTAAAATGGGAACAAAGTGCTCATCGTATGCACGAGCTCTAATGAACATTTTAATGAATCCGTCTACAATGGATTTAATATGTCAGATCAAAGGGCTATTGAATAAAGGTACTGCCGTTCGTATGTATAAGTATAGTCTTAGGGTCCGGTGGAGTAAGTCAGATTTAAAAGAGTGAGTACCGTGATTATGAAAGTAGCAAATCTCCGTAAATATAATATGATTTAACAAATTCCCTTTTTATAAAACATCATTCTTACATCATGGTGTTTAATAAATATACGTCCGGAAATAAATGTCGTCATTGTATTAGAATCGTCATTTAAGAAAAGGTGTATAAATATATTAATATATAAAATAATAATAACAATAATATATAAATATATAAAATATATTGATATATATATATATATATTAAAATTTATTATATATTATTTATATATATTAAAATTAATATGTTTAAAAGGAATATAATTTTTTGTTACTCTTTCAAGCCATTATTATTGAGTCAATATACAAAATATACAAAAAAAAATGTGAGCCGTCACGGGACGCCTGGCAGATGTGAAACATCGACATTATTTTGTAAGAAACTAAGTACCCCATCACTAATAATGTTTATGATTTGTCGTAACCTTGAACGGACCAATCAGCGCTCATGCTGTGGCGACGCGTCGCCAAGCCAGAAATCAGTTTTACGTGCGGCTATAGATGTTTCACATCAAAATTTTAATATGACTTGTTGATGATTACCTTCTTATCAATTTTAATTTAATTTTCAAATTAAATCATCATCCCCGTAAAACGTCGACAAAGTTGTGGGCAAAAGCGATGAAAAAATAATTAGATAACTCTTAAACTAAACACGAGTATGTATGTTCCCAAGCCTCGCCACCATAAAGCTACTTTACAGATTGGTTAGCTTCAGAATACATGTCTAAACCCTTGATGAAATAGGCGTCCAAGCCCCACGTTGAAACGAGGTGCCATGGACAAAGACACAAAGACACCCCGGTTAGGCCGCCTACTCGTCTACCTATATCTAGTATTGCGATTGCTTATCGATGTGTTTGAAGCTTTTGCCACCGGGTGTTGACGTGAATTCCCCATACTATTCTCGGGTATAGATCACTGATGAGCTTTGGAAGTACTGACGAGCTTTATATAACTACGAGTCTGTGCGAGTATAAAAGTTAAAATGAAACATCGTCTCGCTACCTAAAATGCATAATTGTTACGGATTTTTCTGGCTAGATGAAATTTGGCTTTTGACATATCGAAGAATATTGCAGTCACACGCTTACCTGAGTCTAGGTTGTCAGTTATATTTTTTATTAAATTAAAGCAGGCTAATCCCGTTGTTTAATTAATTACTATTTAACGCTGACAAAATTAAATCAAAACATTGTTCAAAGTTGTCGTTTCAATTTCAGCTGATAGAGTTATACTTTGGAAAAGACAAACTGTCGCCAGTAATTCTGAAGAAATTGTGTAAAATTGAGTCAAGGCTTTCCGGCAAAACCTTTTAACTTGTTACGGTCTAGAGAAAGTAGCGCTTCACGCTCGTCTCCGAACGGTCATTAAATATGACACCTACAATATTGTGACATCGGTAAATTGAACAGATTTTGTGGGAAAATATATTGACATGGTAGTTGATGTTAATTTTACAGCTGGTAGTGGAAAAAAGAATTACTACGGCTTTATACAAAAATAGAAAATCAATATCTTATAAAAATCTCTTCAACATTTAACTTAAATACCAGAAACGGCTTTAAATAAAAAATTGCAAAAAAATTACACCAATTCTCAATACTATTTTACTAGGACTGTACTTATCCGTATAAGGAATATTCTTAAAATCAATTCGTAGAGAAAAACAACTGGTAATTTTCCAAGTAGATACCGCCATTTTTTCTATTATGTCATTGTTATCGAGGTTTATAACCTTGATCAATGCGATTTATCGCCACGTAACCTCGATACGCACCATAGACTGATTTAATTTAAAAGCAAACAAGTTTCGATTCAAACCTTGTGTTCATTTAACTACGAGCCTGATTTAAACTGCCGTAGGCAAACAGTTTTGTTCACCCATCCAAGTAACCCATTACGTAAACGGACAAGCTAAGCTGTGAGCGCTTCTAGTTTTAAATGACAAAATCATTTTGTCAATTGTGTGGTGTAATATGTGTTATATTAAAAATAGGGTATCGCAGAAGTACCTACATAAGCAAGAGCAGCTGACATCGGTATATTTTCACATATATGGAAATGTAAAAGGTTGTCCAATTCAAGATTTAATTATCGCGCTTGGTAAGGCAATTGGTTTTTATGGACCGCGCTTTCGTTTCAATAACGAAATCACGTCAAAAACTTTTTTATTACTGTATGGGAAGTAGGTTTGTAATTTACTATGAGAACCCAATTCGATGTGGTATATATCAAATCTCTTTGATTTTTATTAAATCATGTCGTTTTTAATACGATTATAACTTTTTCTTAATCTAAAAAACTTCTTATTAATTGCCGGACCTGTAAAAATCATACTGAAAAAATTTTACTCACTCTGGAACCAGATTTCGTTGACAATCAAGTAATGGTATCTTTGTAGATCACTATCCATATTAAGTGTATATAGCCAACTCCTCAAAAACGGAACAATGCACTGTTAGTTGGGAATTTATCCCCTTCCTATTCTAAGTGGCCAAAATGTACACAAACTTCGACAAGTCACTTAGCATCTTAAGACAGTAAATCTCTATGTTAACTCTTGTGAACTGGAAGTGGTCGTATAATCGAAACTTTAGGCTGAGCGTCATGTACACTGCTCCTAGCTTCGGAGTTAGCAAGTTGTAGAGCATTGAACACTTGATGAGATCGCTAAGCCACAAGATTCGACGAAATCAGATCAATTCAGGTGAATTGTTGAATTTACAAAAGATTACATAAGTTGATCGTGTTTTTTATAAATTTTCGTGTCTATTAACGATCGATGGAGATATTATGATTTGATTCTAAATGCAGGTTTCATTTATTTACATAAATGTGCTATGCTAATAGCATATAATAGTGATATGCTAATATTATATGCATATTTCTTTGTAAATTGTTTATAATATAAATATATCTCATTATAATATAAAAAAATATCGGTATACCCAGGGTTGAGCTGGCTTGAGTAGCTGTATATTGGTTCGATTTCCGTGATATGATTTGCAAATTGTATAATTTATTCTAGTCTCACGGTTTTAGAAGAACATCCTTTCATCACAGTGTGGGGTCAGAATGAACAAAATATTGGCTAGATGTTTAATAAATTTGTCAGACTAGAATTAAACTGCGGCTGACGGCATACAAAATTTTCTGGATTTTTTTATGTTTGAAGAGTTATGTAATGTAAAAATAAACTTAATTAAATAAATAAAAATAATACATGTAGGATTTTATCATTTTTATCTGATTTTATTAAAGAATGCATATATTTACCGAGTGGGGAGAAAATCGCTATAAACAGAAAGTTCGTTACACGTGTAAAAGCAGCACAAAAGTTATTTACTTCGCTATGCAAAGCATCCTTAAAAAGGTCCCGCTTAAACAGTATTCTCACGTTAACATTCCTACCGCTGTAAAAACCAGTAGGTCAGCTACTAAAAAGACTATTCACAGACAAGGTATTTTACCAATTTTACTTTTACGGACAAAAGAACCGCGGGCCATTATGAAACTGTGCGTATCATTCGAATAGCCTCTTTCATGTTAACTACTCATTCGGACCTGTTCTCGTCCGCTTTTAGGGTTAAATGAAAAGTTAGGGAATGTTTTGAGTCATTTTTAGGAATAGGATTCTATTCTAAGTATATGCCGTCCTTTAGCCCGCCCTTTAAAGGGCTATAATTATCACAGAAATAAAGAAGGATATCCCAACAAAAAAAAAACACCCATTTTCTCCAAATTTGAACAATTAATTTAGAATGATTAGAGGGCGAGGTGGCCCTGTGGTGTAGACCTCAACATGTTTCAATACGCAGGTCACTGCTACAAATCCTCACGTGTACCATTGAGTTTTTCACTCGAATAATGTATTATAAAATATCGTGAGGAAATATCCTAACACCAAATAATAGAAGACATGTATCAAACGCACTAGAGCCTTGTTAGGGCGCATTTAACGCGCATTTTAATCCTATCACCACACTAGTTTTTGAAACCAAGTGACATGAATACAAGTATTAGTTGCATACTATATGGTATGACAGTGCATACAAATCTTGGTTGTTCTTATTTGCGAATGAAATATATTGATTATTGATATAAAAGATTATTGAGATGCAACTTGAGACTTCGTATCTATGTGTGGGATGGCCCAAGTCTATTTAACCAAACTAAACTTAACAAATTTAAGATTCTTTGTTTTTACCGTCACAAGTTTTATTAGGTTTTGAGATTTTCTAGCGTATTTATAATAGTTGTTTGTTATAGCAAACTTAATTTATTCCTTATTCAATTATATTCAATCAAAGTACTGTTAATGCAAGTCCTGTTTTATTCGTACATCTTCAATACAGCCAATCGAATCAGTAATAGGACGAAACGCAATCAATTCAAATTTCAACGATATTGAATTCGGTCAGCTTCGGCAGGGTATAGGTGGTCTCAATTTGATCCATTTGGCACCGGCTAAGTAAAGATGCACTCGAACAACCTTTGATGCTTAATGGAATTACTGCGGGGTCAGCATTGTTCGCAACGTCTAAAGACGTTCTGGTTAGCACACAATGTATAAACTTGTCTCATAGCTCTATTGGTAGTAACTTGCCGTCTGCGTTGTAGGTTGTACCATTCCCACCACGACAAATATTTGGGCGACGAATGTTTAATATGTGTCTGAGTGTTAATTTTTTATGTCATTGAAGTGACGGAACTAGCTGACGGCCCACCTGATGTTAAGTGGTAACCGTCGCCCGTGGACAACAGCAATACCACTCAAGTCCTCTCCCATAGTACGAGATGACTCAAGTAGCATTGCGTTGCGTCCATCACCCCGAGACGGGGATGTTACGTCTCATGCACTTGCATTATTATTTCTGTGTATTTCAGTAGTAAGTAAGTATTATATCAGTAATCTTGTTTCCAAAGTCGAAGCTATGCTTAGTTTGAGGCTAGAAGGCGCCCGCCATGTAGAATATCCACCAATATTTATTATTTATTTCTAATATTCGTGCTATATTATAACTCGAGTACCAAAATAAAACTTGCCCATTTCTTTTAATTCGTGGTTTATGGTACATTAATTCAATTTCACAGTAATCGAATACCTTGCTTTTAGGAACACTTACTTTAACAATAAAGGATCATTGATTTCTGAGCAATTGTTTAAGGTATATTCCAAGTTACGTGCAAGGGATACATTATTTAAACCTAGACGTGAGTTACAAATATCATTTACATTCAATAATAGGTCGGCCATCTTCTTAACGCCTCGGAGAGGATCTTGAGAGGACGGTCCTACTCATGTTGTAGTGCCACTGAGGGTTGTAATCTTTATGACAATATATAACTAGTGTGTTCGTATAGCCGTAACCTAGATACGGCTGCCGGCGGAGCAATCCATTGCCATTCAAGTTGAATTGCCGACTAATAATTCTCACTTCGAAGGCCAATTTTGCGGTATTATATACGCATTGGCGTTTTCGAAACCTACGTGATTCTGAATTAAAGTAATTCGTTGTTATAATAAAAATTTTAAGGTCACTTAAAGAATTTACTTTGAAAGGTTAATTAGCAATAGATTAACTAATCATTTTTATGATATAATTCTGCGGCAATTTTGAATACAATCGAATAAGACAAATCGGTAATAGACGATCAATCGCTAATCTACGTTTCTTTGTAACGCCTCTAATATTTTAGATATTATGAATGATTTTAAGAATAACATTAAAGAATAAATAATAAAATAAGAATAAAGCATGTATATACTATGTATTTATGTTACGTGTATAAGAATTTTTTAAAGTAACTAAATACTTGGCGAAGTTTTAATTTACGCGAACGGTATGATCGCTATTACATAATATTAAAAAGCACTCTTTCACCCAGCATATCTCGTTTGTCTACTGTATGAATAACGATCTGTAAACCTGTTGAGTTGCAGCATCAGTCTATTACATTCCTAACCACAATATTTTTCATCTAAATTACACATTTCCGATGACATATCAACCTATCGAACACGCCAAGATATTACAAAGCTGTATTGAATTTGTCGCAAATAACTGTGCTTATATTTCGGATACAAACAAGATAATAAGCAAGAAATTGGTTTATCTTAAAGTGGCAAATTAAATAAATGTCTAGATCAAATTCAGTTTGAGTATTGGAGAATTCGTTAGGTTTGTTATTTTTAAATTGTACGTGACTCTGTGAAAGAGTTTCTAAGCGAAAATGATGACGCGCCCTCAATGGGGAGCGTCCTACAAAAGGCAGGGGGAAAAAGGGAGTGAAAAGCTTGCCCCCCGCTCCCAGCTGTGTCACGGGAACTTGATAGAAATTTTTGTTGTACATCTCATATCGCTCGGTAAAGAACTGCTGAGTCAATGATACCTGGGGCCATTGTTTTATAGTTTGTGAATAGGAATTTGTTTTTCGCAGTTGTTTAAAATCAGTTTTAGCTAATTCAAATGTAATCTACAATATAACATGACCGTTGCTTCGCCTTGGTAGTACTGGAATGACTGGAATGAGTATATAAAGGCCATGTTTTTATGTTGCTTTTTTATACCTGAAATTAACTAGTCAATGGCAATTAGTGGTTTGATATTATTATTAATAGACATTATCTATTATGTAAGGCTAACTGGGAGGTACCCGTCATAGTTAATATATTACGTAGATAGCGTCAGAATATCTACTCACCTACGAGTGCCATATTATGTACCTAACTGTTTTTTTTTCTTTTCGTTAATGTTATATATAATAAACTGTGTATCCAATAAAATGTATTCTATTCTAGTGTATATATGTAAGTGGAAATTAGCTCTTTGGCAGTCTGTCTTCCTAAAGTTCAAGGTACCAGCAACGTAGTTGATTACAGTTGGCTTAAAAGTATGTTTTGGACAAGTTCAAGTATACATTTACGTGCGCGTATAACGAGTTCACACCTACGCGAGTTCGTAGATTCGTAGCACTCTCACTGCTACGAGATCAATAAAGTTAACAGAATTCTGAAATTGACTAGTGTGAATACTTGCATATCTATTTTTTTTACCAGGTTCAAAAAGCGGACCGTAATGAAAAGGGCTATATCGTCTCACCTTAATAACTTAAAACTTTTTGTGTTGGAATCATAAAACTGGTATCATTATTTAGCTTACAAAGTCAGCTCGCTGTTATGACCCCGAGTTTGCGTCGGGACCAATGGCGGGGGACTTCTTGTGTTACAGGTAAAATGGAAACACAGATACAAAAACACATATATACAAGACCCGAGAACAAATATATGGTCACAGCAACACTGTTTTCCTTGGTCAGGGATCGATCCCTTTTGCTTCGTAGCTAGGGTTACTTCCTAGTTAACCAAAGCCTTCAATTAATAATCCCCTCTTCACGTAAGCGAAGCTAATATGTATTAATTTACAATTTGACAGGTACAGGCCCCTCAGTCGAAGTGGTAATTATTAGGAGACCATGAATATATTACATCGAAAACAGTACTTGCTAGTTTGCCAGTTTGGGCCATCCTCAGTTTGGAACACTAATTCTATGTTATTGTTTTTTTTATGTTTGGTCGCTTTTCTTTAAGACTATCTTTTTTTTTGTCTCTGTGCCTGTTGCCTCTTTCAAATAAATATGTAATTCTTTTTTACTTGTTTGCGATAGCCGTATTTAATTGAATTTAATGTTACTAATTCTACAGCTCGTAAAAGTTTATAAAGGATTTCAAAAAGCAACCATAACTTGCTGAACACTCGTGAAAATTTTATAAATATCACAGAAAAATGAAAACGTAGTCACTTACTTAAAATTCGTGTCGAAAAATCATAACGTTCGGGGCGACAGGCCGAGCGCCAGGGGATGCCTGTGGAGTAATCTAGGGGCTCTTCATTCAACGATTGTCATTTATTTATTGTGCTTATAACTGTTTATTCTCCGCATCTCGAGTGTGATGGCCGAGCGTTTTAAAATCCGATTTTCAAACCAAAGGATGGTTCTATTAGGTTAGGTTAGGTAAAAGGCTTTAAAAAGCCAATTTAATAAAAAGTGGCCTTGAGGGGCACCAGTACTGATAGTGACGACACTAGATCTCATTAGTACTAAGGGTTATTAGGGACAACAAAACGATAAGAATGATAAGAAGAATAAAAAGATCAACGAAGTAAAGCAATTAAGAAATGTCAGTCTACACTACCTCTGTCGAGATTTTTCTTAAACCAGGTAAACAATCATGTAAAAGCTAGAAGTTTAAGTTAAAGTTAAGATGAAATATTAAGTGATAAATATTTTCATAACCTTGAAACTACTTTATATATAACATTAGTTACTGATATAGAAAAAACCACGCCAGGTGGGACATTTACTCGTTCCATTACATCATCGCAAAAGCAACCATCAAGTACCAATATGCAGATTGCCCCTTAAATGGGGAGCATGCGTGACGCAATTCGTTTTGAATATTGCATATATAGTTGGCGTAGAAACCGGTAAGATAATATCGTACAAAACCAAGCTAGATATGTTATATGTATAGATCGAAAAGCTAAATAAATTGAGCTAATTTTACAACCGATTTTGAAGACAAACTTCTACGTAAACTAAATATTTTTTTATCTCGCCACTTCAGGCAATGTGGATTAGTACTTGATATAGGGACATAAAATTACCAGCAAATCCGGGCAAATGTATATATAATTTCGTGGAAAAGCTCTGAAGCTACTAATGAGATGACACGGGGGCTCAAAACATAATGTAAACCTGCCTTCCCCTCACAGACTTTGATGTTAACAATCCTATAATACATAAATGATACCCTGGCACTATATTCTTGTGACGTGCCTGGTCACACGTTTGCTTTTGGGAGAGCAAACAGAGAGATTGCACAAAATATACGAGAATTTCACGGCACGGGTACTCAAAACGATAATAATTGATTTTGCATCGTCTGCAGATAAAATTCTGCACCGGCTATTTTATCGTTTATTACGAAATAACTTTGTGAACTTGCAGTGGGAATGTCGAGAATTCACTTTAAGCTGATCACTCAACACACATTTTCCGTCATTTCTGTCTCAAACAGAAGCTGTTTCTCGTTACCACGCTATCGAACAAACGTTAGGCAACATTCACCCTTATACAGAATGTTTCATTATTGTAATAGTTTTCGGTCATAGCACGATATATTCAATGGTTCTTTGGCCTCAGCCAAGAGCAGTCTAAGAAAAATAATTTTAGTTTAGTTAATTATTTAATCCATTCCTTGCAAACTAATTATTGTTATTTTGTTTTGATATTTTCTTTATGTCACCTTTTTATGTTCTATTTTTATTTTATTTTTTTTGATAACTTTATGTAAATAATTTTAAATTCAAAACTGTCATCACATTGCATGCTGTGTTCACTAGGGTTAGAAATTACAACGAACTTTTTTTTTTGTCAAGATGTATTTTTAGAATTAGTTTAGTGTAAATTTCAATTTGTGAACTGACTTAGATCTTGCCTTACTGAACCATGGGATGACCTACGATGCAACGCTTCACGACCGTCACCCTTAGATATACATAAAACGAATCTTGTATCCAGGAAACATGAAACTGTTCTGTCAAAACACCTGAGAGTACACAAGTCCTATTGATCGTTCATTTTAGCTCAGCTTTACATTCGCTGTTGCCCGTTTATCCTTAATAAAGACTATCTCACGGGATATATATATCCCGTGATCTCACAAAAAAGGTAAAAAGATTTTGTCCAAACACTTTTCGTGAACGGCACTTTATCACGAGAGCATGGAATAATAGCAATAATATCAATAATAGAATTGATGAACAACTTACAAAGCGCCATCTTCTAAACTACACTAGCTTGTACTATGAGAGCCAGAGAACTGATGCAATACTTACATCCTTTTTCGTAAATCATACATATTAACACTGTGTCCGTATATTAACACAGTACAAACATGTATGTTCGTCACACAAATATTTGTCCTGGGTGGGAATCGAACCCACGACAGAAGGCAGAGTTACTACATACTCTAAAAATAATAGTAAATAGTCTGAAGACTTTTGCAGAATAAAGTTAATTATAAATTAGATCTGCAGAGGCCGGCAGGTGGCGTCTCGCAATAATGCGCATCTTAAACTCAAAAACTTTCAACGACGCTTCCATTATTTAAGACCCTTGAGCTGCAACAGATGAGGTAGCTAACTATTTGCTTGAAACAGGAGCTGCTCTCTTTTCTCTTTTACCGGATGTAATCGACATGATAAAATCTAAAGTTACTTTAAATAGGAAACTTAAGTCTGTGTAGATTTATAATAGTTCAATATCTAATCGTATTGATTTAAATTTTACTCCAAATAGATTTATCGATTATTACAAAGTAAGATAATTAAAATAGACGTTTTAAAAAAAAGATACATTATCAAACAACGGCTGAATTTAGGCAAGGGGCTGAAGTGAGATCATACCAAATAAATTCTAGTTCGTTTTGTTGTCAAATCATAATGCGTATTTATGTATTATTTGGGTTAGGTATTGAAACGATGGGACTGAACTCACAGATCAGGCATTATTATGTCGAATATCCTGAATAAAAATGAATACAGTTACACATAAACTATGAAAACCATCCAAATTAGAGACTAGCGCTAGACATTCCGAATTGTATGGAAATAAACAATTATTGGAACGGCGTGCGCGAGTCAAACTAGCACTTGGCAGATTTATTGTCTTAACTACTGTAATAGTATTTTATTTTTTTACGATTAATATAAACAAACAAAAATATAGTAACCGTATTGAAATCGATAAGAAACCATAATAACGTATATTAAGACAAGGGTCCAAACGAGCGTCCCATAAAATATGGGCTTCCCGGCAGCTCTTGTAAGACGTGACTTACCCTTTACAGGCTTTAGAGTATAAGCCATTCTTAGTTTATGTTTCTACCAAGGAGCGCGGAGTTCCATTATAATCCTTTTTTGCCACGATGCTGCAACTGGCTATATTCTTAAACACTTTTGTAGTTACTTTCTTAATAAATATTTTTCCGAAACGATTAATTTGTAGTTTTTCATTCGTACTCAATGATGTGACCCTATTGCTAAGCCCAACTGTTCATATCTTTGTCTTACCTTTTAAAGCCTATTATAAATTGCTTTTGAACTTTAATAAAAGAATAAATCAATGACATCAATAATAACTATTAAAAATGTTAATTAAATAATGTACAGATTATTTAAGAATTCTTGTACCATAAATTTAATGTTTGACTCAGTATCAAATAAATGTTACCTGTTATTTTAACGTATAAAATGTTGTTTAAGAAACACGAATAACAAGTTTTCAGGCGGTTTTTGACATAATTTTAATTGCAAGGTACTCCGAACCGCATATTCGCAGAGAAAGTTTGAGCGGCGTCTGCAACTTAAAATTGAGAATAACTGAAGAAGTTTAATGGTTTTCACTTTGTTATTACTGATATATGATTATTTTTGAGAAACATATTAGTTTTTTTATATTTGATAGTAAGGGTAAGAGGTCCAACGGGGTACTAAAGGGAAAAAAATGCTCTCAAAATTCAAAGCTTGCTTCACTGTTAAATAGAACTTAAAAATACCCCAATTTTATTCATTTTTGGCTTCTTGAGGAAGTCGGAATAAAATGTGTGAAGCCATCTCTTGCAAAGCTGGGGGTTGTATCGTATACCTCTATAAATTAATAAATGAATAATCCAGCTATGCAATTTCAGATAAAGTGAGCGTCATATACATACGGCGATATGAAATTTGTTTGACAGCGAAATGCCGTGTCGCTTTTCTAAACAGTACATGCTACTTCGCCGCGTATTAAAAACAAATTCAGTCGCCGTTACACACGTTACAACGTCTGTCATTAAATATAACATGGACGGACTCCACTTGGGGGATTATTATCTAGGCAGCCTGACCGGGGCTTAAACATGCAGTTGCTGCAATGCAGTATATTTGATAAATTACCTTGACCATTCGTTAGTCATAATTGAAATTGGGAAACTAGATTTTAGCAATGTCACGTGATATTGTCGTCTCTATGTTAATTCCCCCCCCCCCCCCCCCAGCATCAAACACTCGGTATGCTCGGTATTGACACTTTTATTCTTTTTGTGCGTGATACGAACACGTGATGTGAACGTAACACTTTTCAAGACGATACTTGTAGCTGTCATTAGAGTGGAATAATCTTTTTTAAATAATAAAACAATTGAATGATTTTATGTCCCACCTTGTTACATTAAGCAGTTTATTTAGCCCATAGTTAAATATTACGACTTGATTCGCGCCCTACTTAGTTATGAAAGAACCAAATGCAAATTAATCCGCTCGTAACTCTGACACATGATGGTGTAATGTCTCAAGAGCGTGTAAATTTACCGGCAACTTTCAAAATGAGACACAGGAATTTGAATGCATTATTATTCTATTAGGATGGGATGGATTAGGGTTAATTTCTTATTGTTTAGTTATTTATTATCAAAATTTAAAATCTTATAATGCTGCGATGTTAACTGCTCTTTCTATAATCGTATTGGGGATGTTTTAATTTTATTAATAATTATCTGTTGAATAATAAATTATGGAAGTTGAAATTATATTTTTTATTTTAAATTTATGAAAAATGATTATTCAATAAGTATAATTGTTATAATAGTAATTATAGTAGCTATAACAAAAAGAGCTCAGATTCAATTTAGATCTTGACTTCCGGCTGCTATGAAAGTACGTATATAAGCGTAAGTCCTTCCGCCTGAAAAATCCCTTCGTCAGAGATTAATACCACTTTACATTCGTATAATTCACATCTACAAGTAGTGCGTAATACGCAGGTGATTTGCGCAGGCCGTGTGATTCGACGGCTTTGTAGCGGAAACGTTAGTAACTCTCGGTGCGAGGGAACTTTAAAGATCGATATCCGGTCTGGGCAAACATTTGTGTAATGAGCATACAATTTATTCGTGAGTCTTTGATGTCTGTGTTAGTTTACATAGCACCTGCGATGTTGAGAACCTAGCAATAAAAGTGAATATGTCAATTGAGTTAAAATGTTATTGTGTTATTATATATCGCTGCCTAAATTCGACAGTGACACAACTAAAAAAAACACATTTTTCAGGAGAGCGGTTTCGCGTTGAGCGTTGGCGAGTTAATCCAACCAATCAGATAACGACGTTTAGTGACGTCACTCGCTCAGTTGGGCGAATAGGAATATGAATTTTATTCACATTATAATACAGAAGATTATTATTATTATTATATTATTGATAGTTCGACCCGCTACACCAATAACTCAATTTTGACACATCTGGTTTTGTGCCACTATCGAATTTAGGCAGCGATATGTTATTTTGTAAGTGTTTTTAATTGATCTATGGATAGCTTAACTGTTCCAATTGGCCACCAGGTGAGTTAATGTGCCCAAAATCATGGCAGCATTGCTTCGATGGTGGCAACACCGCCACTAAAACTTTATGTTCCTGTAGCGTCACTTTAGTGCCAGCTCTTAATACAGGCGTCACGTTGCCCTACAATTAAAAGAAAGAAAGAAGAAAGAAGACATTTATTCACACACACACTGTACACAACAACGGCTAACATCACAAAAACACAAAAAGAACACTAACAAAACATAAAATAAAACAAATAATAATAATGTGGAACGCTGTCGCGTACAGCATTGTGTGAAAAGCCTTGAGCTCAGCACGTGCTGCAACAGGTTACAGCGCTGATTTTCAGCTCAAGGCTTTGGTGGCGTACAGCCGTAGTAGTAGTAGTAGTATAGCAGTAGTAGTTAAAAATGTGACTAGTAAGCAGATTGACCGTCTGATTTTAAGAGCAATAGAACTCATGCCAATTTCATCCGGGAAAGTACTGCCACCATGCTCATTTCTGCTGATAAGCAGTAACGTGTTCGCATTACTGTGTTCGTGTTTGAAAGGTGTGGTTGCCGTGAAATTACACCCACATGAGACATTCCACCTACACGTCTCAGGGTTGCGAGCGCATACGATGCGACTTGGGTCTTGTCGTACCTAGTTTAGTAGGGGAGGACCCAAGTTGCATCGGTTGTTCTGGGCAAAGGTTACCACTTAACACCAGGTGGGCCGTTGGCTCTTTCAGTAAAAGTATCAGAAAAAAGCGTCATCTTCTCATTTTACCTATTTTCAAGTACCCTTAAAAAACAAACGAGAGTGTTAATCGATCAAGTTAGTATCAAAGTTGGAATGCTGAGTTTGAAGTTGATTCATTCTTTCCACTACGGACTCAGACAAAATGACAAGTCGATTAGAAAATTGTCGTCTACTTTACAATAAACGTTGCCCCTCAGGTGTCATAAAGAGCTCGAGCCATAATTTAATTTGTGACGCTCGAACGTTCCGCCGCAGTGAACATCAAATGCAGAATGTTAACATTATTTAGTAGTTGGATATTGCATTATCTATGTTCTTGTGGAATAGACTCTTTATAAGTAATGATTTTCTGTCGACAATTTTTATGTATTAAAGTTTTACACATGCTTGATCAGTGTATATTTAATTTATCTATTCACAGTGACACTTACGCATCCAATCAACCATTTCTGAATTTTTATAAACATAGTAATAGTAATATTTTCCAGCTGGAAAATAAGGACACAACAAAGAAAATTATGGCATTAGGGGAGGCCTATGCCAGAGGGCAACACAATCTTGAAACCACACCGGTGCCAATAAATATTAATTTAAATTCATGTAATTAGCATAAGATTGTGAATAAAGGCTATTATTATTATTATTAATAGTAATATAGTCACATTAGGAAGAAACAAATACAGGACCGGCCTAGTTTATAAGTGATGCTAAGATGCTGCGCCCCGCGGTGTTACTCAAGATGAATAAGTCATCCCACGCATTTTTCCAGGATAAAAATAGCCTATGTGCTATTCCAGACTATAACCTTTATGCCAAATTTCATCCAGATCTGTTCTGGCGTAATTGAATGATGTACCCGTGGTCTTATAACCAAATTGATGAAAGTACTTACAACTGATAAAAAGTTAAGTGTACCAGTGTTGTAAAATTCCATTTTCTGAGTAAATGATTGTTGATCTTATATATATCTATGTGATTCTGGACTTATTATATCTTATATCTGAGTACATATAATGGTAATTAAAAGCAGAGCCTTGTGGGACTTATGAAGTTCACATGAAATATCAGAAACTATGAGTTCACACTCATAGATATCACTATCTAGAACCATATAAAAAAATATGTTTCAAAAATTAAACGAAGCCTGCTACTCAAAATATACTATATACAGTCTCGGCATTGTACTCTATATCTGTAACGTCCATATGAGATGAAAAGGAAACCGTCATATTTATAGAAGAGTACACAGGGACTTAAGACCAATGACTGTTTTTCTGTTGTTCTGTTTTCTGTTTCTGTCAATTCTGTGATATGACTTCTTGGTTTAGTTCATATCGTAATAGAGCAAAATCATTTTTAATTAAAGTACTTTTTACGGCGAATTATATATTAAAATTTACTTTAAAATTGATCCCATAGTTCTTTCAAGGTTTTTCTCTAAGACTTATAGTTACATTTACTGCAAAGATCCGAGAACCTTATCTATAATAGCTTGGCTAGAAAAAAGAAACACCGTTTGTGTTTTCGTGTAACCTTTCCTTCTGCTACGATAAGACATTTCTTCTGTTTTCCCTTATAAAGTGCAAAGTCCGCCAACTTTTGCCGCCTGAGCTCACCTAGTTTCGGCAGTAATAAATGTTATCACCTCAAGTCATTTAAGTATAGGCAGACTTGGAACGGGTTGCTCAATTTAAAACACCTGAAACTTAGTTATGATTCTGAAAGAATCTGGTTAAGACCTTCGCGTTTTATAAATGATCCTGACTTAGAAAAGAGAAGAGAATAAATTACTTTTTATTTGATGCCCAGTTTACACATTATAGGGCACTGGTGACCTGTGTCACAGGTTTAAGAAAACCTATATCAGGCACCAGTCTTTCACAAAGAAGGCTAATTACTTATTGTTTTAAGATGTTATGCACTTTCTTGCACTTAGATGTTAGTGAGAAAAAAATAGTGTGCATTTATTATTTATATATCTATACAAATAAATAAAATTGAAGTGTCTGTTTGTAATATTAAAATAACCACTTTTTACTAAGTGCATATGGATGTATACACGGTACATATAACAAAGCAACTTTTTTTTTTTTATCTGTCTCTCTGTCTGATTGTTCCGACTAATCTCTGAAATGGCTGGACTGATTTTGACGGAACTTTCACTAGCAGATAGCTGATTTAAAGAGCCACATACAGAGCAAAAGGGACGTGTTTAAAAATTTTTGGTACCAGTATATTTCGGTTTACTTACCGATTCTTCACCGTTTTGAAAACGTGGTATAATACATATCTACTTTGCAAGAGTAAAACTCGCTGTTGCTCCTTTGGATTCAAGCCAACGTCTGGATTGAATTACGGTGTCTGTTCCACTGCACCATCACGATTTCAAATACTCACGCTGAATACTAGTGAAGAGATGAGAAAAGTAGTGCCGCCTCACCACTATAACTAAGCCATCGCTTTGATCCTTTTTTATCTTTCATTCAGTAACCATCCTTAAAGCTTCGAGATAAAACTGGAATATTTTTCATCTTCACACCGACACAAATCTTGGCGGATATACGCGCCTTGAGACTTCATTACATTAGATAGCTCTCCAAGGACATTTCAAACTTTTCAATAAGCCCACAAAACTAGAAAATATAAACATTAAAAAAAAAACCTTTATATTAAACGCTTTCCAGGAAATAAATGTTGTAATAGTCTATCTATTTAATTACAGATACAAAGAAAAGTCCCAGACTGACAAGCAAAATATGATGTCACTTCGGTCTTCCCATAGTTAAGTACGGGAGGACTGAAGTTTTATTACTGCTGAGAGTAGGGGCTGAAGCAACTTAAGTTTAAATTCAAAAATTTATTATTACTAATAGTATTTTTAACTTTAAAAAACCGACTAAAGTTACTTTTCACAATTGGAAATACCAAGTGGCTTGTCTGATCGGTCGACTAAATAAATATTATTCCATGCGAGTGTTAAATTAAAAGTAGTTTTAATGTTTTAATTGCTTTATTGTTTGATTAATTGAAGTAAAATAACTAAATACACATCGAAAAACATTGGAAAAAAGAATAAGCTTTATCCAACATGTAACGATCCCAACTCTGTTGTACCACCAAAATTTCTAATCAATAATCAATTCAAGTATTTTATTTGAAATCAATGTATTTTATTAAAACCTTTTTCATTACTTTGCATTAAATACTTTTTACTCCACATAGAAAGATGACAGAAGGCTACAGGAAAAAGAAAAAGGTTTTGACAGGGGATTCGGATTGGAATAGCGAGCTTAGATGTGTTAATCGAACGGATTTTATTAAAATATTATTGATTTTGCAAGTAATTATAATAGAAATTTGCATCAATGTGCATAGTTTTGTGATGTACATTTAATAGTGTAATTGTTTCCACTCATAAACAGTTTCCGTGATATTTCGTGAATGTGGGATTTTGTAATGCGTAGTTGCTGTGATGACGTCTTAGAACGTAATATGTTAAGTGCGTAATTAGTATGGATTTTATCAAAATGTTGAAGATTCTCTTGTCTAAGTAAATAAATAAAAGAGAATTATTATGGCTTAACCATTATATTATTTTGTTGTGAATATTATCAATATCTGTTCGATGAATACCAAAACCCATAACATGGTTTATGGTCTGCTGGCCTGATCCTCACGGTGTCAACGAAAGCCAGGAGTCAGGGATTCCCTTGTTAGTTAGGCCCAGGCAATTTGAGCGAACTGGGTGTTGAGTTTTCCCTTTGTTGGGCTCAGCAAAGCTCCCACATTGGTTGTTTCCTGAACTTGGATAATGGGGACTTGTCGAAGTGGGTCATGCCTTCAGCACCCATACAAAATCTATTTTCAGGATCCATTTGATGTGGTCCCTCACACATCTCGCGGTACACGTCTTAATTCTGCTGTCTTTGGCTACGGCCTGCAGGAGATAGACCTTAGGGCTGGCACTAGGAATACAAAGTCGAGAAAGCCAATCTCGCATACATTAGTCAGAATAGTTAGAAAGGTACACATTTGCAAACTCTTGTGCTGTTTGTACCTTCATGCACAATTAGAATTAAATATGGAGTAAGGGCGCGACTCCTTGTTTTGCTCTCACACATATTTGTAGCTAGTTAGGTATCTAGGTACACAACTGATAATTTCAGAGTTGTATACAGATGTTCCTCTTATTTATTGATACTGATTCTACTGGCTTAAATCAATGATTCCAAGAATAGTTGTGTTGGTTTTATGTTTTAAGTTATAAGCAAATATTTTATAAATAATTTTACACTTATCTAATACATTAGAGTATCTCAAAGATCAGACGTAAATAAAGTATTTATTTAATAGACGATACAAATAATGGCTAAATTCGCTATTATCTGTAAAGGAGCTCCATTGTATAGATTAATGCCTTCTGACGATACATTCACAGATGTTAGTTGGAAATGTTTTATAATTATTATATTGAAACAACTTGGTCCACGTTACCAATCTGATGTGCACAACAGATCATTTAACCTATCATAGTTTATATTTTAATATAAGATAGAGTGAAGATGTAATATCCACTTTGTATTAATTTAATGAATTGATTTATATTTGAATGATGAAAATTGGTTCACAGATGTTGATACATTAACACTTACTATGTTATTTATTTTTAATTTGCTTTTTGCCGGCTTGTTGAGCACAAAGGTTTATGAATAAGTCTTTCTATCAAATAACAATGTTATGATATTACTAAGCTGTGTCTAGTTTTCGTAATAGCTTTCCAAAGTGAGACTGGTAATCATCCATTATTATCACTGTTGCCGAACTACCACCTACTCTTACTTTATTTTACCGGTACTGATATATTGGTTTGAGAAACCCAGATATCTCACGGAATTGCTAATTAGGCTATGCGGTCTGGTCAAAAAGGGGTACGACTCCACCTAGCTGTAATACCTAAATGGTCAGCATATTGGTTTGTGAGATCTGTAATCACCTCAATTGATCAGTTTTGAATTATTGTTAGGGTTGAGACACATTGCTAAGTACTGTCATTTATTATCATCTTATATATTGATAATGTGCTCTGCTTGTTCTGCATTATGGCACTATATCTCAGTTACAATCTCAGTACGAGTTTAGGAACTTACTGAATGTGAAATACATTCATTAGCATAAGTGAGCCAAGCTCTTATTTATAATTTAATTTAAATTACTGTTACAGTACAGTAAATCATTGTGGATATAGGAGAGTTTTATACTCTTTTCATCATTAACTCTTGCTCGTATGCTATACGAGTTAACTAAATCTCTTCGGAGAATAATAGGACCTTTCCTCTTCTTTTGATTAAGGAGGGTTAAGTTCCGCAGGTTCGATGGGATAATACTTTATTATACCACGAATAGAGGATTTTCTAGACGACAAATCCTAGGGTTGTCAGGAGTCGAAATTCATAGCATGGCGCGGGGAGGGGCGTCGAGCCATAGTTTGTGAGGATGCCGTTGGCCCACAAACTATGTTCGTGGTATAAAATAATTAGCTGCTATTTTTACAGCAGTATTAAATAAATTCTTGTTATTCACTTTTCATTATTAAATTAGAGTATGTACTATTCCTTTAGTTCAAACTTTTGATTAATTATAACAATCTACTTTTGTAATAGTACATTTATAATTCTCCAGATCTAATATTTATCATTAGGGACTTTCTTCACTACGCTACCCAATACCATGTCTTATGTCTACTACCAGCATACCTCTTAAAGAACCTTCTGCTTAACGGATTACTATGAAACACAACGTACAGTCCTACCATTAATTCGATCACACTATTGGCCATTATAAATATTAAGATTTAGAATATATTTTCGAAAAATTTTCGATCTGAGTGTCTTATGACGGATGGGAAGGGGGAGGTCCGTTACAAACAACAAGCTTAATACGTTCACAAACAAAATGTTACTATGAAACTAGATTTTGTGATGACAAGAGGACATTTCCACTCTGACAAATTAATTAAATATGAGTCCGGACGGCTATTTGCGCCATTGGCCATTCCACGGAAAATACATCTGAAATACGTAAGGAAAAATTTTGGTCTGACGAAGATATTATATTTGATCCAGTTTAAAATGAAAAGAAATAATAAATATTTATTTGCAACAAAAGAAAGCTTACATTAACGTACAGGTATATAAATGAAAAATATTACTCAATCCTAATTTAAAATATTTGAATAACATGTCCCTATGATGCTAAGCAGAATAGATATGAATAAAATCTTCCAGCGGTCCCACAAAAGGCACGCCTGTGTATGGATGTGGCGACCAATGAGATGATTTAATCTATATTTAATATATACGTAAGCCTTGGTCGGTAGAGTTTTATTAAAGCAAATTACATATTATCACGAGTGACAAAAACATGATATTAAAATTAAATAAAATCAAAAGCTAAGTACACATTGAACTTAAAATTAACACAGCAAACTAATCTAAAACGGATAATAAAACGTAAACAGAAAAACGGTAGGAAAGATAACATAACTATGAGCGGTATGATTAATCGTATTAATCCCTAGATATTGGACATGACCTATAGGTAGGTAAACACAACCTGCAATAAAAGCCAAATAACAACACATATAAAAAAACGTGTTTTACTAAAAGAACTCAAAAGACTAACTAAAGACTGCAATCTCTATTACATAACGTCACAAGATCTACAGTTTGTACCATATTACCATTGTGGTTATAGTGGTCACGGAAGGAAAACATCTCTTTGGTTTTAGAGTCTCATTAGTGCCCACTGTGAAGGATTCCACAGTCCAAACATTTTTGAGGTCAGATCGACACCTAAAATGCTTGGACTGTGGAATGGAAATGAATTTCTGAAATGGCAGGTCCATTTTACCCCTTGAGATACGAAAGTTAGCTCTTGCATTAGCTAAATATGTTGTTTTCACAGGAAACAGTTGTAAGCTAGGTCACACCTAAGTTGCCTGATCTACTTTTTGTGCAAGGTTTTATTATCCTGTAACTCGATGGGGCTAATGATCATGCAATAGCCGCCAGGACATCAAACTACATTTAGTTTAAAAAATACGAGCTCATTTACTAAGTTAGTCGGTTATATCATTTTTTCCACTGCGGCTAGCAATGAAAAATGCAATTAAACGATTCATAATTGAGTGTAATGATTGGTCGATTTATTTTCACAACACTGCACTACCGACGTACGGACAACATACCAATATATGTACAGCAATTGGTCCTTTCATTTAGAATTGAGTCTATATTTACTAAAGAGTAATTATGGAACTCGGTAGTAAATTGAAAATTGAACATTTGTGAACGATATTGAGGTGCGTAATTGGATTTGCACGGCTGGCTAGCCGCAGAATTTGTAGACTGTATAGGTATGGCGAATCCAATGTTCCGTCTATCACTAAATTTTGAATCTGATTCCGTGTGGATCTATTTTTAAATATATTTAGGGATTTAAAGGGTTAAGTTTTCAATAAAAAAAAAAACAATAATTCTCTCGATTCGAGATAAACTATAACACAAGTAGTACTAAAACTAATCGATTAAATATTAATTAAATTGACGATGTCTAGGCTTCTATTAAAAATATGCTACATGAATTTGCAAATTCAAGTTTTTATACATTAATATAAGCCTTATTAATGGCCTAGCCTATTAGCCTTATATATATTAAAAAAAGTATAAGTTATAGTTAAGTTATTGTCTAAATGATAGATAACATAGGTTACAAAAAATGATTCTGATTTGTCGTTGATAAACTCCACAATCGGTTGATCAATCACCATTAGAATTTTAGCACATCTATTATTTCATAGAGAAGGAATTTTACTTTCCTTTTTAGGTATGGCATCGTCCGCCAGGGTCTGCTAGTTCACTATAAAAAAGGGAGTGCACTCTCCTTCTGAATCAGAATATACAAACATTTGAACAAGCAATTTAAAGCGGGTTGAAAGCTTTGCCGGGACTCTCATTGGATGCATTGTCCGAAACGGAATAGATTTTGTGGTCTAGACTAAAGCCCTTAAGCCGTTGTGGTTTCTAAAACAAGGGATCCAATAGACGTAGGTCCGAGGAGAATGATGAATTTTGGGTAAATGTATTTTAGTTTGTGATGATTTCTTTACATCATACTGAAATCAGCAAAAAGCGCTTCAAATCACATCGCCGATCCAAACGTATTTGTCGCTTTTGTTTGGACAGCGTTGGCGTGTGTTTGTCACAAAATTATGTCAGTATTTTATGTTGCGAAACTAACGCAAAGGGTCGTTATGGCTGTTGGCGGAATGCATAATTTATAAGCTTTTTATCGGGGTTGAAATTGTGTGAAACACTACAAACCAGTCTGTGCATGGTTATCTGTTTGTATGTATTTAGATTTTGTCTTTTATCTGATTGTTATATAATTTAATATGCATGCCTATTAATTACTTTAATTTTAATTATCTTTTTAGTCAACCACTTGAATAATATTTTTAGTTATTATTCTTCTATATTATATTATATTATATAAGTTTTTAAGGAAGCCTTTTTTCAGCCGATGTGTTACGATTTGTATTATGTAATTTTTTCTAATTTTTTTTTTGTTATTTTGCGTCTACAGTTGCTTACAGTCACAACATTTGTCAATTGAAAGCACAAGAAATTGTGTATGAGTCTTCTTGTATTTGATTTCCGTAATATCAAGTTTATATGGAAATGTTTGATATGCCCCAAGATAATATATATCTTCTTATAGTATCTTTACGTTTTTATATGCGCTCTTGTTTTTCCATATAAATTTTGAATCTGAGCCTTCGCAAGACTCATAAAATTAAAAGATTTATCACTGAAAATATTTAAGCATACTTCAAAACGCTTCGAAACGTTGCCTGAAATGGAAAACATTTTTCACGATATTTATAGAACGTAAATTGGGTGATTTGCGAAGCAGTGGGAAGCGATTTATGTATTACATCGGAGCTCAATGAGTTCAAATAAGCTCAACCCTTATCACGTCTTCGTTCCCACGATCGTGCAATCCAAAAGGTGGAAATTGGCCTGTCGGAGCTCTCAATCTACGCAAATCTACCTCTAAATCTTTTAACCTACCATCACAATTCGAATGCGTAAATTGATAAACATGGCTCGAATTAACAAGTATGAAATTGTGGTTTTAGTTGTCGTCCCGTCTCCCTTATCCCCTTGTCTGCGGCCCAGCCCATTGTAAAGGGACGCTAGCACACGCCAACGAGCTGTTAATATGTATTGTGCCGTGTGATAGAATGCGAAATGTACGTGTCTGTGGATATAATATAGATGAAATGTAACATAGATCTAAGTACTCAGATTGTTACAAGTATCAATCCCGCGAAAAAAAAAGAAGCCCTACTTTAGGGGTTTCTCTCTGTTCTTCCCCATGGAGGGTCGAATAGGGTTTGAACAGGCGTCAAACTTAGCGATAAGTACGCGTGACCTTGTGTTTTGAATATTATTGACGTTTCCAAGCCATTTCTTTATGAATTCTATGGAAATAAAGTTATTGACTTTGATGATTGATTTTTACACGAATACTACCATAAAATGGGAATGAGAGTGTGCTATAACGGACTTGTATGTATGAATGCAAAAAAAAAGTATTTTTAATCAAGACACACAGAGAATAATTACAATGTACACAGTATTTTTTTTAATAAAAACATATTTAACCCACTAGGTTTCTCTTAGTATTATAGATTAAAGCCTTTACTCTCACATGAGAGTTAAGCGGGCTACAGACCTTAAACTTTTAACCTTTTTAACTGATCAGTTGATCTGATGATCTAATGATATTTTGATTAAATTATCAGTTCAACTGTACAAACGTTAACTGTTATTGTTAAAAGGACCATTTCGTGTCAATAATAATTTATCAGCTACTGCTAACATTTTTTTCCTCATTCCGAAGACTAAGCGCGTACTTTAGTGCTAGTATTTATATAACTGACCTTCAGTCACCTGCCCGCGACCTTTATGGCGTCATGGATACATGGGGTGAGGTTTCGTCACGGCACACTAGCCCTGGCCACTTCCCGGTCATTTACGAATCTTTATTCCGCTGAATTTGTACTAAATAGCAACAGCTCAATCAAGTCTTCTATTTTGAATGATGATGTGTGATGTATCTGAATCAATGATGAAATGAATGATTGAAACGATCTTTAAATTTCGTTGATATTTGATGAAACTTTCTCTATTCGCTGTTTTAAATATTTCACAGTTTATTGGATGTTTAAACGATGGAATTAGTTTCATTTCTTTATATATATTTTTTCAATCATGTAAGGAATCATTTGAAATTAATTTGTTTAATTAATGTTTATATTATATATTATTTTTTAATTTATTTATTTACTATTTACATAACTAGGCACGTTAACTGGTTATCCAAGCTAGATGAAATACGCCTTTACCATACATTTTATTAATTCAATAAATTACTATTTATTGCTATTACATCACTCAAGAGATTCATATGATGGCGCGATAGCTAGCGATAAGCCATCGCGCGGCTAAGTGTGTATAGAGATTCAAAAGAATCAATACAATCGTTCTATCGCCCGTGCGTCGTCGCAGTGACCGGCTAAAGGCTTAGGCGGTCACTGCGACGACGAATAATAAAAGTGTCCGAAGTGATGTCCGAAGAAGAAAGCGGCCTCGCAGCAGCATACTTCGGACACATTTATTTTTAGACTGGTTTTTAAATCAGAATCAGATAATAATTGTATTATCAAATAACATGTTTTGGGTATAAATTGATTGTAGATTACAAACGACGAAGGGCAATCATGAGAATGATTCTATATTGACTCGTTGAAAATCTCTATGACTGTAGTTGCATGTATTCATAACTGGCCTACACCAAAGATATTGTTGATTCGGCATAAAATAATAAATATTGGTGCACATTTCACACAGTGCTGTCATGGGAACCAGACATCTGATATCATACTTATATACTTTTTTTGTAAGTACATACATATAATAAATAAATGAATATAATACATATTGACATCCAGACACAGAACAAACATCTATATTCGTCATAGAATTTTTTGGGTGGGAATCGAACCCACGAAGGCAGGTAGAGCATAGAAGGCAGTGTTGCCAACTGAGCTGTGAGGCCATTCAAATAATTGCCTTATGTTGGAATCACTTCGGAGCAGTCACTGTCCGTTATTTTCCATGTTGTTTGCGCATATAAATACACCAATTGTCCAGCCATAACGAGGTTAACTATAAAATATTAATAGGCCATATACAACTAGATACACCATATACTGATTATTTCATGGTGTCCCTGTTAATGTTGGGTTTAGTGTCTCAAGCACGGTGTTACGTGAATCATAGTCGTTTGATATTGAGTGCTGTTGGAACAATATTTATGTACGTTACATTGAGTAAAATACGCATTCTATAAGGAATTCATTTTAGATATATCTTTTTAATAATTCACTTTTTCATTATACAAAAATTGTCTTGACACTACTTTTTTTATACACTCAAAGCTCCTCATAAATCGGTCAAATTATCTTTATAAATCTCTATTATTGAGAACCTTATATAAATATTTTATAGTATTCCATAGGTAATATTACTTACGCTGTTCAATGCAATAATTTCTCACCTGTGATAAATTATGTAGATATTTTTCATAATAGTCTACATCAAATTGCTGTTCAATGTTTTAGTTTTTAAGTAGTATTTAATACGATATATTAACATTAAAACCTAGTTCTAAAGACGTTTTGGCTCCAAGTAACTGTTAGTTTATGAGTATCTATACAAAGAAATAAAATTGGAGTGTCTGTTTGTAATATTAAAATAACCACTTTTTACTAAGTGCATATGGATGTATACACGGCACATATACCAAAAGATATTTTTTTAATTTTTGTCTCTGTGTATTCCGGCTAATCTCTGAAATGGCTAGACCGATTTTGACGGGACTTTCACTGGCAGATAGCTGATGTAACAAGGAGTGACTTAGGCTACTTTTTCGAGGGGTAAATTAGAGGTGCGTGATAAAACCGAATTCCACGCGGACGAAGTCGCGGGCAACAGCTAGTTTAAAATAGATATGTAAATATCTGAGATTAGCCTATATAGATAAAAATTACTACAGGAAAACGTGGTGTGGGATTTAATTTTATAATATGTAGTGATGGTGATAATGGTGATGTAGTGATTAGTGAAATGATGTCGAGAAACTGAAATTCCCATTCTATAAATGACAGCCGTTATCAATTCATTGCCATTGTAGGAAAACAAACAGTAAACTTTGATTTGTTATACAAAAATAGAACTGCCAATTTCTATTTCTAGAACGAAACTGCTTTTAGTACAAGGCAGTCCGGATTGGCCTCGCGTCACAGATGTCTTGTCTTTTTAGGATTAAATGGATTCTTGTATCTGAAAATGTAGTTCGATTTTCGGTAAATAATAGTAACAGCCTTATTAATTATCCTAGATTATTTTGCTAATTGACAGTAAACTAAATTTATACTGAAATATTGAATAAATGGCTTGATACCATCAATTATTCAACTTTAAGATTACAAGATCATATTTATTGCTTAGATTGGCATCTATTCAAACCCTATCTGACCCTTCATGGGGATGAAATAATAATATGTCCTTTGTCTGCTCTGTAACACTTTTGAAATCAGTTTCTCTCTGTCTCTATATACGTTTGTGATTAAAGCTCTGCCTTTATATAGGTAAGCGCGGTGCCTAAATTCGTTACTACTTACATAACGTAATGCACGGAAAGCGAAGAAGATGAGATCTTGATAAATGAGCTGTCAAAATTCCGCGGTGATTCATCCCGATCCGTTAACGACAATTTCACAGTATAGGCCTGAATTTCGAATGAGATATTTCCTTAAAAATATAATGATTGATTTAAATATGTGTTTATAATTGACAAATACTGTTATTCTCATTAAATTCGTGATGTTTTCCCGAAATTATTTAATTTATATATATTCCATATGGTAAAACGTTAATCTCGTAGCGCGTTTCTATAATTTTTTGCAAAGTACGTTGAATAATTGCAAACAATAGATTTGCCAATGCTACATATATGTCAGTGATCGAAAGGTCATGTTATCCCATAGGATCAATTATTTAATTGGAATCATTCCATATTCAGACTTGGAATCAGATTGTAATTTTTAGCTGGTAATATGGTTGGTGTTTTAAATTTATTTAAACAAATTCGGTTAATTTTCTCACCCAGTTTAGTTCAGTTTATTTCATTTATTTATTACTTTTTGATACTATTATGGTACAGGGAGACGTCATTAATATTTTCATGTTTTTATTTATTTTAAATTTTAAAATAAGCATATTGTAAATTCATCAGCAAGTGCTTCGTCAATATTATAATAAGACTTATTCATTAGTAAATTTTAAGACTGAAATTTAAGACTAATCTCGCTAAAATATTTTATTTTTATTCTAATTAGGTAATTTATTAAAAATGTTGCATAAGCATTATGCATAACAAATTATAGCAGCTTTGTTAAGTCTGAGATTGGGAAGAACATGATTACATTTATTTTTAGTATTATGATTATGTATATCTATTACATTATGTAGATCTCTTAATTTAAGATCGTTATTATGTAATTTCAAATACAACAGTGTTTTGAGAGATGTATTCTCCAGTGGATACACTACAACTAAATCCTTGAAAGCCTACAAGCCTACAATTTTCCTTTTTGTTACACTTTGGCTGCCGTTAACTCGTATCTCGCTCTTTTTAAATATCTATATCTTATTTTGGGTCTTAGGACTTAAGTATCAGACCCATTAAACAAACAATATACTTTGTTAGTTTCAGTAAGAAATAGTAATATTTTTCATAATATATTAAATATTTTATGAATATAGTATCTACATTTTTTTTGTCAGTTATTGAATTGGGTTTATCGAAGACAAATTGTTTAGAATCAGCGATATCTGTTGTTAAAAGCAGTTTCCCTCCCCTACATTGCCGAGTTGCATTCACTTTGAGTCTACAGTTTCAATTAAGCTGGATTACAGTTTTTGACTTTTTAACGCAGCAAACTCTTTATTGGGTTCTTCACGTAAGGGCTCTTAATTGTCGTCAAATTAAAATTCGCTGAAATTGCAGCAGCAATTGGCTTTTTTCCGCTGAAGTGACGTTGAGTTGATCGTGATTGCACTTCTACATATCTGATAGTCATTTGCTTCCAGTTTACTATCAGCCTTTCTTCTATAGCATGATGCAGCTTTCGAAATTTTTGCGTGATCGAACATCATATTTTATATTGTTAAGTTCCAATTTAAGAGAACTGTACAAACAATTCTTTATCCCATGATGGATTTGGAATGGTACCGGGATAAAAGTAGCCTATTTATTATTCTAAGTCATCATGTTCAAAACTTTAGCTAAACGTTTAAGTAGTAGTTTAGTGAAGAGTTTCAAATTTCCAAACATACAACAAACATTCGCAATTATATTATTAATGTGATATAAAATTTTACTTAAAGAATACACCTTTGAGTATAATTTTACTTAGCCTGCTTTTACATGTTTCTTAATTACAGGCTAATCTGAAGCTTTCAAAGTTAAGATCCTGTTTTGATGTATAATATGTAATTAATCTCGTGTTAATCTTTCTTCAAGGCATAATGTTTTTTATTTTTCATGAGGCAGGGCGTTATTTATCCATCGCGCTACCGACGCGCCAAAAGACGAAAAGTAATTAGTTGTTATACATAAAAGTTTATACTGTGCTTTAGATGAATCGATTTCTGGATGTGCTTGGATATTTATGGAGTCAACTGGCTTGATTTAAGCAGTGCTTCAAGAGTACTACTTTAAAATGAAGAATATAAATTATAGTACTCTTTGGCACAGCTTTTGTTATTACAAAAACTGACTGAACTTACGCGGTGGCAACTTAAGTGATGTAAAATCCTACAGTACATTTTTTTTTATTTGATACAATTAGTGACGAGCCCACGTACTACAATATTATTGTATGCTATTCTAAGTTTAAAATTTATGAAATATATCAAAAATACCAAATGCAGCGAGAAATAAAAATGTTTGATTCATTCTATCTGTAAATACTGTTTTTTTTTGTACTTTTATAAAAAGCTTTACTAATAGTTTTTATACAAAATAATCGATTTTCAAACTAATAATAGACAATTTAAGTCAATCGTTCATTTGTTATAAATTGTATATTATTTTATTTCTTTAATAATTGTTGATCTCTGATCAACTCAGTGAATTATTTTAGTTTTAGTGAGAAATTAAGTTATTTATTGTAAATGCAGTGAAAAATTAAATGCAGCATATACACAAAAACGAGATATATAAAATATGATTAACTATGAAATGTTAACTGTCTGTATTTCAAAGTCCCTTTATTTTTCTATTAATTGGAATCATTAACTCGGCATTGATAATGGTGACGCTAGCAAGACAAGACGAAAGCCAATATCTACCCTCTGGATGGACGGTCAAATTATTACGCATGTATTCAGATTGTGATTGATATGTCTTCGGCTGAAGCTGAATGATTCAAATTAGTGTGGATATTCCATTATGAAAATACCATCATCTATCTATGAATAAACCTATTTAGATATATAAATGCATTTTTAAAATGATTCGAAACTTTCTTCTGTTACATCATTTGTTCTGCACAACAGTAAAAAGTTATATGAAATAAGAACTCGTATTATTGGTATTGTATTGGTATTTTAGAAAATACATTTTATTTTGTTAAAGGCGTGCTTTTGGCTGCAGTATCTCTTGATGATTTGTCACGCAGTCGACTTTGTATCATGTTGCTTATAAGTAACCTATTCACCCGGCTCTTGAAGCTTTCAAGAGCCTTCTGGAGCCTTCAAAGATATCGCGAAATACTTCAAAGTAATGATAAAACATTGGATTCCACATTTTCTTGCATTCATTTTTGGATGAAGCCATCTTTACTTTGTGTGTTTTATAGGCACTTGAGTTCAGAATTTTTCTGAAGAGAAATTTGTACAAGCTGCTTGAGAGTGCCAAAATATATGCCACATATCCAAGTTTTATATTGAATTGTACTTTGTTAAAGTTAACCATACTTTACTTTAGAATTTATGTGGTCTATTGTTGTTACAGTACTCATTCTCTCAGAAGTCATGTTAATTGCTTTGGATGATGTTTTGATCGTTTTATATAACCTCATGTACATATTTAGAGAAACGTTGAAATTCAAATGACATAAACATTTACTGAGGAGTGTCCAAACTAATATGGTCAGATTTATAAGCAAGAGGAAGTAATACGTAGTACGGATTGTGCCCCAAGGATAAAAAACTTACTTACACTTTTACAATTCATCAAAATTGAGTTAAATTTACAAAACTACCCACTGATATTTTTATGTTCAAATAGTGAAGTCTTAAGTTTTTGTTCAATAATGTTAATTTAGTATAATAATAACCATTGTAAACTTCAGAAAACACAAATAAAATGTTTTTATTGCAGATCATATATATTTCGTTTTGATTGCGTTCTTCTTATTATGTCCTTGAGCATATTTTTGTTGGTCGCTGGTTATTATATGTTGACCTTATTCTATAGGTTGTTTTATTTTGGTTTCATTAGAAAGCTTTACATCTGTACATGCGTAGTTACGCCCATTGGGGCGTTGCTACGCATAGGGACATAATCATACGCTTAGCCCAAAAAGCCTATAGTTTTTAATGAGCCCTTGTCGATTTGGTATCGAGTGCCAGCTTATCGCATGTTGAACCCCGCGGGTATCAAAGTCAAAAACATTATTTCTATAGTATTCATAAAGAAATGGCTTGGAAACGTCAATATATATATATATATATATATAATCTTAAACATTGAAATATAAAGAAAAATAAGGTTTGAACGGAAATATATTGACGGGAACCGTAAAGTAAGATGATTCGTGGTATTTTGAACCAATACATATATATTTTCAAATTAGCATCTACGTTTTATCAATGGTTATGATTGTGTTCACTAATATTAGGAACTACGTCGAAAATGTTCATTTGTCAATCAGTTAAATGTAAGCTACACGTAAGTTTCAAGTTATGAACCAAAAAACAATTAAAAAAAAAATTGAATTTTTTAATGATTTATGTTTTTTTTTTCATTTTTAATCCGGTACTGTTTTTGACAAATAACTCTTATAATCACTTTTTTACTTGTCATAAGTTTCGAACTGTTCTTGTTTCAATAAGATCTGTTTATATAAAAAAATATATATATTGCTGTTCTAATATATATTATAATTATTTAACTATTTTCGCATTCTGATCATTTCTCCTATCAATGTATAGTCTTACTATTTTTGCCTACTTTAACATTCCGGTTATTGATTATTTTTTATTATTATTTTTATTATATTAAAAATGCGGCCTATATGTTTGACAATCGGTCATTTTAGTTTTTGTATTTTTATTAGTACTTCATCCCCATAAGGCCAGGAAGGGATGACGATGTGAATTCGACACCCCTTCTACAATGTCTGTTTCCAACGGGCTGCCGTTTGTTATTTGCGGTGGAACATGTCAAAACAAGATAAAAATGATATAGGGTATGTCGTCTAGGATTCGTTGGAAATGGAATCGTTACATGTTGTTACAGACAAAATCAGTTATTTAGTTGACTGTAGCGCTTATTGCGTCGGAGTTCAGATTAGTCATATTTTTAAAGGAAGATCACCTATCGTACATTCTCGAAAGTCGAATTTGAGCAATTGTTTAAATGGTATACAATCATTTTATTTAGTTTAAGGCTTCTATTTGTGAAAACCTAATAATAAAATCTGATGAAACGACTTGTTGGAGGTTTTTTTTATGGCATGTAGGTGATTGAACGAGCTGATGGTCCACCTCATGTTAAATCGTAACCGCCGCCCATAGACAACAGCAATACAAGTCAAGTCCTCTCCACCAAAGTACGAGACTTTAGTCGCATTGCGTTGCATCCATCACCCCGAGGCGGGGATATAACGTCTCATGCGACAATTATCATAATGATTCGGGATAATTCAATTCAGCTATTATTTTATGGTTAAATGAGACTAATTAATGAAGCCTAGTCTGTATTGTAATCTCCGAATATTTCATAAAGTTCGGATACTTCTGAATCTGGTTCAAATGACAGGCTTCCAACAGCCATTATTATCTTTATATTTACTCGAAGATAGCGTTTCTTGCATCGGTAGATATACTTGGTCCTACCGATTGAAAGCAGAATGTCAATTGAGGATTGATGAAATGTACCTACATATTACATGTTTGTAAATATTGTGGCGTACAATAATGAATCGCATGGTCTGCAAATAATACAAAATCGCAGCGCAGGATGCAATCGCGTTACTGCAATTATTATCATCTAATAAAATAAATTAAGAGGCAATATCAGAAATCTGGAAATTAAATGATACCTTTGGAAGGTGCGTTGTCCAGCGTTGGTGAGCAGGGACTGTAGCTTGCGCCGCAGCGCCGCGTGAGAGCCTGGCACGTGCTGGTCGGTTCGGGACCTTGAGGAGAGGAAGTCAGCGAGGGTGACTCACCATTGTAGAGCAGCGTGGGTTCGGGGTCCCGGGGCGGAGGTCCCGGCGCGGTGGCGGCGGGCGCGGGGCTGCGGCCGCGCCCCTCACCGACCACGTCGATCTCCTCATCGGTGTCGTCGCCCAGGTATGCCGCCGGGGCCGTCTTCCACTTCTTAGCCATGAGGCAGCGCGGCATGGCGGCGCCCGCATCGGCCTCAGCGCGGCCGCATCAGCAAGAGACAGACGAACAGAGAAAAAGAGAGAAAAGAGAAAGAGCGGCGCCCCGGGCGAGCGGCGTAGCGGGTCAGTTCGCGCGCGTTCTCCTGCGGTTGTGAGGAGCCACGCAGGGGTGCTGCAATTATATACAGCGCGTTCGGTGCGCGCGCCGCTTTCGATCGATGGGGCGGGCGGGTGGCCCCGGGTGGTGGATACGAAACTTTCCTCGCGCCGCGCCAACTTATGCCGACACTTGACGAAACTCGCGAACAACACACGATCAACCAGTGGATACGGACCTGCCTTGTACGCACGCGACGTGCCTCTATGCTACTCCATATAGTTATAACTATAGATACAATTAGAGCCCGCCGAGTTTGTATACTTGCCTCTCGCCCCTTTGCGTTGTTTCCTTTTGTTTCGCGAAGCGGCAAAACTTTTCAAAACTTTTTTTATTACAATTTTTTTTTATTAATTGTCATATCTGAGCCCATTTTCCAACTTATGTATTAGTTTTAAGCTGTTTTTTTGATTATAATTATTTCAATATTTTTTTGCTCTACTATTAGTGTTGGTTTCAAGTTTCAGTCCTAGTTAGAAGTGTTTATAAAAAATAACTATATGTTAATACAATTAAAATTTGAATTATCAACAATCAACAAATTTGTTTTTGTTCATTTAATGCTTATTATAATCAAAATTAAAATTCAAAGCATTTATTGCACTATGTTGTTACAACGATCTTAATATATTTACAGGATACAAATATAAACCCTATTAGGGCACAGCAATACTGATTCTAGGTTGCTATTTGTTTTGATTATTAGTGTACAATTGGGTATATAAGTAATAAGGATGTCTCGCATTTAACACTTAAGAAATTTTCGTGACTTTTATAATAGAACAAAATAGAATAGAAATGCATGCGCTAACACTGACCACACCCTGACTTTGTTTAAACTCGGTTGCGTTAGATACTTCAATATATTGAAGGAGAAACTGGTCCCTGCAATCGACCAGCAAACATAAACATGACAGTGACCTTAAAGTTACACATATCTATCAATATGTCACCATGTCTTCTATACTCTATAGATGCGTTTATTTGCACTGTGATTAATCTTCATGCAAATAAATGCGACTACTCATCTATTCTAGTCTCAGCTAGCGAACGTGAAGATGAGAAGCGTTATCACGGCAAGCTCTTTCAATTGGATGGGTGTTGGTTATATAACATAAACAATTATGATTATTTCAATGTTAAACAAAAGATTTCAACAAACACAAAAAACACACTTCCTATTGTAGTTTACAAAATAATGAGTATTTTTTTTGTATTTTTTTTTATCCCATTTCAACTATCCTACACTTATTTCCAGTAACTGGATTCTACTTATTTGCTCCGTGTCTCATGAATGCTAAACCAATAAATTTTGAATGACATAAAAAAAGAATCTTAATTACTTATACGCATGGAAAAAAGCGCTACAGTTCACGTATCAGATTCGTGTAAAAATATATGCATCTTCGAAAATTGTTTTATGCACATAATTCTTACACTTGACATCACCCTTATTTTAACAGCGTTAGGGCTGATAATAGCTAGGTCCGTATGTTCGTGGGTCGTATTTTGAAATGTTCACAGCTGGCCGGCTATAAACCCGGCGCGGCGCGGCGCTCGGGTAACCGAGAGGGCGCCCGAGGCAACACATGCATTTAGCTGGAAAATGAAAAATAAAACTGTTCGAAAGGGCTCAAATATAGGGATATTGAAGTTTATTTTTTAAAGACTCTTTTATCTATACACTCTTAAAAACAAAACTCTGTATTATTTTTATCTTTATTTTACATTATTTATTATTTATTTATATTAGTATATTTATATAGTTAACAGCGAGCAAAAATTTTAAAATTTGTGGTTTTCTTTTATATGGTATAGTAACGGAAAGAGCCGACGGCCTACCTGGTGATAAGTGGTAACCTTGGCCCATAACAACCGATGCGGCTTGGGTCCTCCTCTACTAGGTACGACAAGACCCAAGTCGCATCGTATGCGCCCGTAACTATGAGATGTGTAGGTGGAATGTGTCATGTGCCTCTAATTTCACCTTTAATTTGCATATTTACAAACACTGTATGTGACCTGTAGTAGTAATCGATCCGCAATCACCGTCTCTGGAGATTGACCGAACGGTGAAGAAACAAGTCACGGAGTCGGTAAAGTAGAATGATCAGGTGTGAAAAATCCCACGGTACCACTTCCATGAATACATTTACGTATTATATTTATCTGACCTTATAATTACAATTACATTTACCTATGTATATGTCATCAATATATCTGTTAGTTAACTATTAACACAAGAGGGTTGACAGCACAATGTCAAATTAAAAAAATCAAGTTTTATATACTGACCATACTTGTTCTCTGTCATCAGCAAGGGGACTATGTACAAAAAATATGCCGCGGAATCCGTCCCTTTGACATTTGATTGGAAATGACCGGGCTAGCGCTTAGCTGATAAAAAGCCGCCGGGCAATTTCGGACACGGCAACCGGCAACAAGCGGTGAATATTTCATGTTCAAAGGGTTAGTATCAAATGGAATGTGCCTGAGATTTTCATTAAAAACCTATCAGATGCATGAATCTGGGTTGTTATGTACCAGATCTTAATGTAAAGAATAAACGACAGGTATATGCTTCATATGTTTGTTTATACGATAAGCCCAATAATCCCTACGTATTTGATCATCGCATTAAAACCACCATCTATTAGCGTCCCTTACTGCTAGAATCTTTAGTTACTGATTTACACGAAATATATAGTTCTAAGTTAAGCATATTTTTATGTCATGTTAGTGACAGAACGAGCTGACAGCCCACCTGATGTTAAGTAGTAACTGCCGCCCATAGACAACAGCAATACGACTCGATTCCTCTCCACCAAAGTACAAGATAACTCAATTCGCATTGCGTTGCGTCCATCACGCCGAGACGGGGATGTTACGTCTCATGCGCCTGCAATTTCACTGGCACCCACTCCCTTCCAATGGAACACAGCAATACGAGTGCATCACTGCTTGGCGGCAGATTATCAGGTGTGGTGGCAGTACTTCTCCAGGCGAACTTTGCATAAGTTCTACTGCTACTAAAGTTACGTATTTCAGATTCGTGTATAATATAATAACTGTATAATAACTAATAACACATTTTTCAAAACGACCTTTTTAAATCCGACCCTAGTCGCCATCGAGGGTGCTAACAAGACAAATCCAATGGGCCCAAGCACGACGCAGTTATGTTGAGGTATGGCAACATTCTCCACGAAACCACCAATCTGTAAACATAACCGTATTGGTATCGAAGTTACAATATCTTCCAAACTTCGTCTCAATCGGTTGGCCCTCCAGCTTTGTCAAATTCAGTTACGATTTTGCCCCAACATTCTAAGTGAAATAAAAGGTTGTAAAAATATCCATCTGTATATGTTTTGTGCAATTAATTTTAATGCTTATTTAAACGGCATTAGAGCCGATAGTAACTTGATACGGACGCCCCGAGCGTTTCGAGTAGTTGGCCTAATAAGTGCGCGCTGAGATAATCAAGAGGGTTGCCTGGGGCAACACATATAAGTATTGGACGCTAATTAATTTGCAACAAAGATAGTTAAATAATTAGTGCATTCCAATCTACTCTTGTTTTTCATCGCAAAGAGTCGCTTCAGCTGCAGGGTATTTTAGTATAGCTTTATTTTATACAAGCTGCGCCACTTAAGTTCGTCATATCTTTTTCTTGTACGACTTTCAGTTTGAAAAAAAGTCTTGTTCTTATTTATATAATCTAAGCAGTTTTACCCGTAACAGAATCTAAGTGGTGTCTGTCTGAACTAAACTACTGAATATGAACTAACTAAAATTCAATGATGGTGGTCGCTCGTTGGAACAAAGTTGCTGATGAAAATATCGGTGTTGGTCACTTTTTGAAACGAAGTTAAGAAGTTAGTAAATTTCAAAAATTTGGCTGTGTTTTTCGTGCATGCAATAAGGTCCTATAATTTACGAATAAACTACCATGTGAACAAAGAGATGAGACAATGAAGAGATAAATGAAACAACATAACAAATTCATTTTATATTGATTATTGTATTCCGAAAAATCTATTACGTATGTTAAAACACTAAATTGACAAGCATCGCTACTCTACTACAGTTCAAAGTGTTAACAATATTCCGTTTAATCAACAAGAAATAAGACTTGATCCCGATTATAAAAGTATGCAATATGTATGCAAGAACCAACAGAGCAATACAAAGTTACTAAAGTTCGAGTTCTCATCTCAACACTGTTTTATCGTATTATTGTGTTTGTAGTTGTGTATTAATTTATTGTGTGAACAAATCTCGTCTTTACTTTCTTCCTTTCTATGAATCAGTCTCAAAATGCTCTCAAGCATGCACGCCAAGTCTCTTACTTGTTTTTGAGAGACGATATTGTATGTTGAATATAATTATTTATTGTAAAAGGTGACGTTTCACTTTTTACAATGAATAAATATATTATGTATTAGACTATATAAATATATTAGAGTGAGCCATTGCTCAATCTAATATCTATACTATTTATCGAACGACAAATTTTCCGTGAAAGTAAGTGAACGTAATGAATCCTTAACAAACGTATATGTTCAAGAACTGCAATTGAATCCTCACTCGATTAACGTTGTTTCCAAATATAGTGATACTACTCTGTACTGTAATACTGTAATAAAGTCCTACTACTATACAGTAGGACTTTATTACAAATTAGGAAGCACTCGATTCTTGTACTCGTTATACAGCTCCAAGAATTCCCTCGAGCACCGGCAATTACGCTACAATATTGAAAACAATTTGTCACGCAAAGCATTTAATGATCTAATCGTATATTTTTATGTAAGTGCAAGATTAAACGAAGTTCGTAAAAGAAAGTTCAGTATTCCAGTAAAAGTTGGCCCAACAAATTGTGTCACATGTGAAAAGTGGCACCATTTGGTCGTTGGACTGGCTTCACTCGTCTTAGTTAAGCCGCTTACTAACTTTCAGCGTGAAACTTGTAGATACGCGGTATTAAAAAAGAACATTGCTCTATAACCTTATGGGAAAACTTCTATGATTTGAACACGCTACTCTATTATTTCGAGTAAATCAATGCTCGAGTAAAAATTCTTTAATAGTGGTTGATTCTTGCATTAAACATATAGCGAGAGTATTAACTACAATGTGAAACTTAATGGTGTATGCCTATAACTATTTGATAAATTTGTCTATTAAGCCACTTGTGGCCCGCAACAAATTACTTAACTATATCAAACAGATGTGTATTGAATATATTACAAAATTTAAATGTAAAATATATCTTGTCCAAGTAAAATACACACAGTTGTTAGCTTGCACAACATATACAGACACATGAATTTAATTTCAGCTGTTTTGTTTTACAATGAGTATTGCACTTGCGTTTACAATAATAGTCTTAAATTAGTTTCCCTAATTTTAAATTGATTTCACTATATCTATGGGATGATTACCTAAGAAATATCATTGTTATAAGCAAGTAGTTATTATTATGGTTTCTTTAAAAAAAATTAGGATTATTACTAAATTCATTTAACTATAAAATCGATCGACACTAATAGATGAATATATAATATATTGTTTTTTTAAGTAAGCATATATTCAAGACTATTATGGTAAAATAGAATTTGTTTTTGCTTGTTTCATCGTTGTAAGGTAAATTCGCCTTTATTCGGTTAAAAATATTTTAATAATTTATTTATTTTACCATATATTTCAGGTAAACTATGTTTCGATGTTTTAGTAGATTAAATACGAAAATACTGGTATAATAATTGTTATAAACGAGTTCCGAGAATTGTAGTATGGTGTAGGTGTCTCATCTGTGAATAAAACGTGGTTCCATACGTGCAAGTACTCACTAAAGAGGCTCTCACTGTACTACAGATAGAGCAGCACTTAAGTTTGTTAAATAGACTAACAAAATAAACAGCGAATTCTGTAAAGGAAAAGGTCCTTAACGGCAAAACCGAAAGTTATCATTGCTAATGCCTTGTTTAAGGTTAGACAAACAAATCCGTATAGCCTAATACAATACGCACGAATATAAATCTTTTCTTCCGAGGGGTAGACAGCGCCCAAATTGTGCTCGCCTCAGTATGCATTACATTATAGTGAGGTCTTCAAAATTTTTTATAAAATAGGCCTCGGCAGAACGATTCTTCCATCAATTAAATTAACAAATTCAGACACCATAAAACTTACATCGAATGCTTTGGTACGTTTATTTTTCAGTTAAAAAACACCATTTAATATCTTGTAGAAACTAGACGGATAAAAATAAATATTCAACTGAAGCTTTAACGGACTAGTTCAGCGTGTCAGCTTAATTCGGACAAAATGGGCATTTGTAACCAATGACAGCTCATTCACGTTCAGAACGAATCACCGGTATGATAATCTCACTTATTTCGGAGTGATTGGGAAAATGGAGCTCTCCTAGTTTAGAGACACTCAATTAAACAAAAATTAAATCAAGATATTTATCTCACTGGGTTATTGGGTTTATGCTTACAATTTTTTTAAGGATCATAATAGTTACTTCAGTGCTCGAGTTAGGTTTCTATTCACCCCACAAATGAACAATACAGACCACAATTCACTTCTCACTACATTGCTTGCTCTTCATTAACAGTGAATTTCTCAATAAATAATTCTATATGCTTATCAAAAATGTAATATTTGAATTTAGATTAATTTTTATTTTATATAATTAATATTGCTTACTAATTTTGTTGACATTTAAATTGATTTGTCAAATGGATGACGTTCATGTTGTTGACGTTATAAATAAAAGTGTTAGTATTAAACAGAAAACAAATATTTTTGCAAAAACATGACTTTATTTACTCAACATCTATGGTAACTTATGTAATGTAATGTAGTACCTATGAGTATGTACTATGTAATGCTGGGTCTCTATCTCAGCTGAGTTATATATCTTGTTTTCTTTTGTATTTGTCTGTTGCTAACCGACAGAATTATTCAAAAGTTAAGACAGAAAACAGAGAGCCAGATTTAACAAATATAAAGTTTTCAATATCTTACTGACTAGTGATTTGAATTGACTAATCACACGCTTATGGTTCCAACACACGAAGAACCAATCCACTCATGTGACCCAATGTTGGACACTGGTTAATGATGGCGCATACCTTAACTACCGCGCGACATCCTGAATTTAGAAGACAATTGTCAATAATAAAAATCAGAGTGTTTCAATAATAAACTCATTAAAGAAATAAAGAAAATTAATAACAAATAATATATCTGTCAAAAATATTCTAGACTAGCTGTTGCCCGCGATTTCGCCGCGTGGAATTCGGCTTTATCACGCACCCCCATATTACCCCTCGGAAAAGTAGCCTAAGTTACTCCTTGTTACATCAACTATCTGCCAAAATCAAAATCGGTCCAGCCATTTCAGAGATTAGCCGGAACAAACAATAGACAAACAAAAATTGGAAAGAAAATTGTTTTGGTATATGTACCGTGTATACATCCATATGTACTTAGTAAAAAGCGGTTATTTTAATATAACAAACAGACACTCCAATTTTATTTATTTGTATAGATATACACGGATTCTCGTGGGGAAAAATGTGCATCAAATGTGCGTTTACATTAACATGATGTCAGGCGTGGGCATATTATGTGTCAAAGTGGCATTTGATCGTTTGAATTATGAGCTTCACTTGTCATATTTAACATAATTGGCGCGACTTTTAATATCTGTATTAAATCACATGTTGTGTGGAAAGGCTTTTTTTATTAATATTTTCTGTACCTTAATTTAGTGTAGGTAATGAAAATGCCATTTAATAAATTGGCAGTCTTCTGGAGTAATCTTACGTCATGTCAAAATTGATTATTATCCTTTATAAGGTTTATTTCTATGACTGGAAGCATAATAATACGGTTGTCTAACAAGAAATTGACGAATTATACATATATTTCCAATTGACAAATATTTTAATATTAATAATTTTTCGTTATTATACTCAAATATAATCGACATTATTGCAAAAACAATATGAATATATAGAAAATATGTGTCATATTAATGTATATTTTATCTGAATATTAAGTTTGACATCCTGAATATATTTCCGTTTATTCGTTGATAATCAATCGTACTATCGTGTTGAACTTATTGTAATTTAAAGGTGTACTTACCTGTACAATATTAGTTATGATTATACCTATCACATAATTATATAACATCTAAATGACTAATTTTCAAAAAATTAATACAATGTAAAAAAAATGAAAAATGTTGCAAATAATCTCTCTCTCTAAATCTTTTTAAAAATAAATCGAATTATTTTTGTGAGTCTATTATATACAGGTTTTATATACAGGGTCACAACTGCACAGCGGATTACGATTAATTATCGGTTAATTGGTATCAAAACAAATCAATTTGAGCTCGCGTTCAATAAACTCCACTCACAACTCTACTACCGTCCCTTTAAATAAGCTCCGGCGCAAAAGTCATTCGTATAAATTAGGAAAAGAGTTGGACCCAGTATACTGCCCTTTGCAACGCCACACAAAACAACTCCAATTATTCAATAATAAATAACCTGGGTAGAAAAAACTAATACTAAATGATAATATTTCACATATAACTTCTCATTAATATTCAAATATAACACCGAATTAACCATAGGTATATAAGAACAAAACAAAGATTAATCTTATTAATTGTCATGGGATAAAAAACTTATATAATATTACCAAAATATAGTGCTTAACTTTAATAACTGATACCTAAGCCTTAATTATTTAGTTATAAACGTGTATACTTTTATTACTAAACGAGAGGTATGAGATCATAATGAGTATCTTACAAATCCTGAATTTTGTAATACTTTTACTATAGCAGACACAACTTTTATATGGTACCTACATTAGAGCTACTTAACTAGACACAGCACACAACTGAAACATTGACTTGATATCCACAAAACAAATTCTATAAAAATACTTTCCAATCCTCGCTTATTTATTGATCATTTGGTTGCTATCCAGACTTAATCATATCAATCACACATAACAAAAAAGAAAACGCCTCACCATGAATTATTAACAATTAATTATTAACAATTCATAAAAACTGATTCACATTTATCAAGGGTTCAATCCCTGGAATTCAGTTCGATTTTTTCAACCAGTGATATTGGATCCTTGGGACTGATTTATATGGAGCTAGATCCAGTGTCACAACTCTGACTGCTGGATTGGATTGGATCCAGTGTTTTGTATACTAAATACATACAGACTAAATATGTTGAAGCTGGTCAAAAAACGATCCGGTATCCGCTGGTTTGCAGCGCTAGATTGAAAATTATTTAATCTAAATCAGCCTTAACAATAACAATTATGATATTGTGGTTACGATTTCATAAAGAAAAACAAAATATTTAAAGATTAAATTAATAGAAAATAGTACATAGTTAGGATCCTAATTCTAATGATTTGCAATCCACGTTAATATATGTTTTTACTGATAAATTAGGCTTCACAATAACGGGCCGTATTTGACTGTAACAACTGATCGGATTTTAGGTTACAGAGCATTTATTTGTATTCAAAGCTCTTTTTAATCGATCAATATTTTTTTTCCGATAAATTTCTCACAGATCTCTCTATATAAGAGCAGTAACACTAAACCTACATTATGTTAAATTAAACTTGAGATCGTGAGGAGTGCGCTGAAAGTGCTCGGTGCTTCTAAATAGAGATATTCGTAAAACTGTGTCGTGTGTTTACAGCTAACTTTTCATCTTTATTCACAAGTCTACGAATATGTGAAACAAACTGCGGCATAGATGGTTTTATTAGCTTCGTAAGTATTTTAGTAAGAACAGATTAGGTTTAATTCAAAACAGGACACTGTTTAATACCGACAAAGGCAAAGCATGTAGAAACGATGTGATTATGTTTATTATGCGTGACCTTATGTTTTGAATAATATTGACGTTTCCAAGCCATTTCTTTATGAATTCTATGGAAATAAAAGCTTTGACTTTTTGACTTTGACTTATTATCTTTTTTATTTTTTATAGGCCATAGATAATAACAATAACATTAATTGTAATTTTAGTTTTTATGACATTGTTTTTATTTATCGTATTAGACATTATATTACTTGTATTTTTAATTTAATTTAGCATAACTTAATTTAATTTGATTTTATTTTTATTTTATTTACTCTATGGACATTTTAACTAACGTGATTTGTCTGAAATAAAGATTATTATTATTATTATTATAGCCATAGCCCCAGTGGCGGTGTTAGTGTATAGGTGCTGATATGGAGTCTTAAGCAGCTTAGTTTAAGCAACCAACTTTTATTTAACTTGTAAAACTAACTGTTTCATTTGCTTTAAATCAGGTAGAAGATTCGATACAAGTAGACACATTAACATTAATACATAGAGTAACATTAATTTACTATGACATTTCCCTATACTCTTCGAATCTGAAATAACAATCGATTATTTGTTTGTTGGCTGACCACAGTAAGCCATCTCCCATGTCGGCATAAAAAGTGTCCGAGTTTGCAAAAATCAGTGTTGTTGATATTTTTATTTATTTTGCATATTTGTTTTATTATGTAAATGTGCTTTTGTAAATCATTATTGTAAAGTTGTAAAAATTTAAAGCAATTCGAGTAGCTAACCCCGCTGGCCGCGCCGCAGTGTCCGTAGATACTGACAGCAGATGACAGCGGAGGCAGGCGGGTGGGGCGCCGACTGCAGCGCAAGCGGGCTGGGGCGGGCGGCGGCGCCCGAGCAACAGTTTGGTCCTTCGGGCCGCCGCGCGAGGCTCCTCGCTAAGCGTCGCACGCTACTCGTGCTCCTAACACTGTCACTCTACACTCTTTACTTTATTGCTCTCTTTGTACCACAGCTCGACGGTTTCAATAAGTCTCTACGTATCACCGTAACTACTATCTAAATCGTCAAACACCATTCGTGCGACGCTTACTTACCTAGACCGAACTAACTTAACATTCTTAAGAGATTAACGTCGCAGGCCCTCGCCATAAATTGACATCGATTTATCCATCGCAGCCCATAAAACGTTTGAAAAAATACATTACAATTAGTTATTTTTAGAAATTTTGAAAGCCAAATATTTTACGATAAATTAGGTACATTATTATTGCTTATCATTTCCTCGAAGCCATCGCCCTATGAGCGCCTTCTTAAAATTTCTCTCGTGCGAAATATACAAAGATGTAGAGAAGTTCATAGAGAAATCATTCGTTGTATATTTCGTGGGCGCCGCGAGCTATGTCGCAGCGGCGTCGTCATCGCGCGTGCACGCCGACTCCTGATGCTTGTTCAGGTAGCTTTTGAGCGCGAACGTCTTGTTGCACAGATTGCACTCGTACTTCTTGCTGGAGGAGTGCGTCTGAAGGTGCGCGCGCAAGTTGGAGCGGTCCGCGAACGCCTTGCCGCAGGCCACACAAGTAAACGGCTTCTCGCCGGTGTGGGAGCGCAGGTGTCCGCGGAGCAGCCACGGTCGCGAGAACTGTTTACCGCAGACGCCGCACACGTGCCCCATACGGTGCGTCAGCACGTGCATCGCCAGCGCAGGCATCGACACGTACGCCTTGCCGCACTCGCCGCAACGCTTCGCCGAGCCTGAGTTGAGGCTGCGGTGCGTCTGCTTGTGTCGTGAAAGATTGGAAGACGTCGCGTAACGCTTGCCGCACTCGTTACAATCGTACTTGCCCACTTTCCCCTTGATGATACAGAGGGTTTCCTCGTTCGAGTCGAGTTCCAATTCTATGGCCGCGGGTGGTACTTGGGTTTGCACCTGGAGGTGTTGCGGCACAGGTTCGATGACGGGGACCTGAACGGAGATGGGTTCTGGGTTGATCGGTACCTCCTCGATGACGGACATGGCAATGGGAGTGGGCTCAATGACGGAGACGGGCACGGCCGCGGGGTCGATGGGACCCTGCAGAGTGAGCTGTGACTGCGGGAGAGTGTGATACTCGATCTGCTGTTGCCCCGGCAGTCCATCCTGATAAGCTATGTAGCTTACTTGCGGATCAACGGTGGTGTACTCGATCTGCCGGCAATAAAAACGTTTGCTCAGAATAACTTCCTTTAAAGCCTAATTAAAAAAATAAACATAATTTTACATATATGTCTACATTGTTCTGTAAAGTCAAAAGTCAAATTCAACTATATTTCCATACCATTCATAATGAAATGACCTGGAAACGTCAATAATATTCAAAACATAAGGTATTGCGTACTAATCGCTAAGTTTGACCCCTATTCAAACCTTATGTGATATAGTCCATCACATAAAGTGCTCCCAAAAAAGGGAGGTCATTGACATAAACTAGAAACAAAAACGGGTCCAGTGTTGAACCTTGCGGCACACCCATGTCAATAGCGGAACCTGTAGACCTGTCACCACTTATGGCAACTTTTTGAATCCTATTAGATAAAAATGACTGTACAAAGTCAATCCATAAGAAAGCGTCTTATGGATGTCGTAATGTTTGAGCTTGCAAATCAAGTTACAGTGATTTACACAATCAAAAGCTTTGGCAAAATCAGGGAATATACCAATCGCAACTTGTGATTTCTCCCAAGCTATAAAGATGTGTTTTAAAAGCATTACATCCGCATCAATCGTGGACCGACTTTTGTAAAGCCTAACTGATTACTATGAAATAAGGTATTTCTACTAAAATGTGTTAGTAATTGATCTAAGATTATTTATGGAGATATATTAAAAACTCCACAGATCATTACATTTTTATTAGTTAACTTCTGTCTTTATTTATTAATATATCCTCCATGACAGATTTTTGGATTGACTTGGTTGGTAAACGCACACAACGATATGCCGCTCCACCTCAACACACGACACCTAAATAGTCCTCTTTATCGACGGATTTGCAATATCTTTTCGCTCCTTATGTTTGATTGGATTTTTAACAATAATCAATGAGCCTCCATGTATGGCTTTTTGTCTTTTGAAAGAACTGACAACATTATAATATAAATTATAAGAGACCAGATCCAATTATTTAAACCAATGTTCAGAAATAAATTGAAAAAATTCAATATGAGTTTTAATTCTAATATTTTGCTGTACATTTGTATACTATGTAAAATAAAGTTAAAATAGACTGAAATAGAGACATGTCCTATATTTTCTAAGAAAGCGTGTATTATAAATTTGCGAGACCTGTAACCTTGAACAATTTCCAGTATAATATTAATCTCGACTGTGATTGGTTGATGTCGAGGCGACTCGTGACGCATGCGCTAAAACGTCACCAATCTCTGTTTACTCGGTAGTTTCCTGCAACCGGTTCTCACCAAATAGTAAAATAATGTTAAATGCGTATTAAAATACTCAAAGAAATAAACGAAAATAGAATACACGATTATAAAAAAAGGATTATTATTCCATAACACATTGAGAAAAAATAATTAAAGAAAAATAATAAAATTTAACTAAATTATATACTTAGTAACGAACATCATCATTCGTTTAAAACAAAATTTGAAACGTAATAGTTGGTTAAATACCTTTAAAAAAAATCGTTACTAGGTTACATAGCCTGCTCTTTAGAAATCACTAAAATTGAAACCAATCCATCTGAAAATGTCCTATGCAGTTTACAACACGGAAAAATAAAAAGTGTCTACAATAACAACACACGTTTAGAATGTCAAGAAAAACAAATGGCTGTAAAACAGCCCATGCAAACAGCCTAGTTACAAATGAAGGTTAGAGTTCCGGTGACGTAGACCCTAGGAGCCACTGCTACAAGTGGCCAGCCACAGGTTGCAGACATTATTCATAATTCTTTGTTTGGCCTCGCACGCGCTTGTCGTTTGGATTCAAGTTACTGGTCACTCGTGTATTTCCCTAGTGCGTCATGTCATCACATATTTCTGCCGTTATAACCATCACAGTGCCTAGAACTTTAGTTATATGACTTATCCGAGCAGATGGCCCATCTTGTAAAGTGGGAATCTCTATTCATAACAGCAATATGAATGAGGTACATCGGTATGGGAAACCCAAGTAGCGTCGCAATGCATCGTTTGTCTCATGTGCCTGAATTTAGTTTTTTCTCGAATGTTTCAAATTAGCCTTGAGGGAATCTTCGCTTTATAGCGTTTGCTGTAGCGTAAGTAAATTAATACACATATGATGTTTGAATTTACCTATTACAATAAAACAAGCATGTACGCAGGTAAATCTGCTCGGTTGACTTCTCAGAGATTATGTAAATGTTATTTGGCTGCAACATGGGAATCCTTCGTTTCAGCACGGTGGACTCATTGGTTACAGACATAAAACTAAATAAAACTTATGACATGTTTGTATCCATATAATTATGGCAATAGAGCACGCGTTTACAGTCTGGTAGATCGGCTCACTTGGGTCATCATGTAAATGTTGGTCGGCTACAACATGCTCGTATACACAGGAAATTTTCGAATTTAGAAAGAAAGAAGAAAGAAAAATATATTTATTCGTGACAGAACAGGCAAAGAACACAACACATTGAGAATGATGATGAACATAAAAATAAAACAAACATAAAAGTACATTATATAATTAGTATGATTATCATATATTATGTCTATGTTTTGTGTCTCAGAGACTGCGGATAGCCACAAAATGACACCCAACTCAGTACTTGCTTGGATACATAATGCACCCCAGTGCTGGTCTTCCGTTGGAGCCAGGAGTATGTGTGAAGTACGCAAAAACAATTTAGAGATCAAATGTATACACGTATGAATATACCTGTTGCAAGGGCACCAGTGTCCGCACTGTCTGGTAGAAGGGCTCACTCGGCGCCTCGTCCGAGATGATGTATATGTTGGTCGGCTGCAGGGTGTACGTGTAGACGGGGACCGGCTCCGGTGGGCGCAGTACGGTGAGCACCGTGGCCGGCGGCAGCGGGGGCACTCCGGCCGCCAGCGACAGCAGTTCGTGCGCTGCCTCCCTTTCCGCCGCTGACCGCTCGGACAGAGGAGCACTGCGAAGTTCTTCGTATTCCGCATCGCCCGCGTTTGGACGAGTTTCTGTCCAATAAAGGAGCATTGGTTACAAAAATGGGTTTGTTTTGAAATACTACTGTTAAATAATAATTTATATTTCATTCAAATGATGTATAATTTTTGTCTTTAGTTAACTATCTGTTTAGCAAACTCGACTATCTTGTATATTCAAATTATATAAAATGTAAATTCTTTATTGGCTATCGTATAAGTTTATTTAGATTTTATTGTGTTAAATTAAGAGTTGTGGATTTTATAATAATAAAAAAAAATACTCTTTAAATGCCATACTGTCATAAATTTGGAATCTACGAAACATTCTTGGAATCTACGCATTCTTGAAATTATAATCTAAGTGATGGCAATAACAGTGACCCGCTTCATTTCTTTTTTTTTTTATTTGTGGCTAATACGGCAAAAAAATTTTTTTTTTTAAATCACTTCAAATCTGATTTCAAAGTTGAACACAATTTACTTTAACTTTCCGACAGACATTCCATTTCCGACTAGTCAAAGCATGTAGAGATTGGAATACTATTCCAATCAATGTCAATCAAATCCTTGACGAATTTTTAGCTGCTACTAAATTTCGTAGCGGGGCTTTAAGTGAATAGATGTAAACTCCAAAAAACGTTATAATATCTTTAGTTGCGAGTGATGTGTCTTATTTTTTTTAACATTAAATGTCTTTTCATTCATTAACTTTATGTCTCAAAATGATGGCCATAATGCATTCCAAATAAATCTTTTACCCGAAATAGTTTTTGGGCAGAATTTCTAGATCGGAGAAAGGGGTCCATCTGATCATTATGCCAGTTTAAAACACTTTGTTGCTGAAATTAAGTCGCTTTAAATATACGAGTACTTTTCAAAATTAATGCGTCTCAATCAATAACCACCCAAAATATCCAATTAAAGTCCTCTCAAACATTATCCAATTGAACAAAAAGAGCTTATATCTGAATAAGTCACGTGAAGGATAATGTGAGCTAAGTGCGCCATTCACTGTAATTGAAATGTTTTTCACACAGTTTAATTTAATTTCTGTAATTGAAATGTTTTTGCGGAAGTTAATTTCAACGGGTAATAAATGTCTTTCCTTTGCTTACAAAAAATTGCATTATCCACTCATAGCTTTCTTTATTTATATTTGTTTATCTTTGATTCAAAGCCGCCCTAGTTATATTTATGTTAGTGAAGGAAATTTCGATACTTATAACCAATTGTAATTATCGACAAATCTAATATCACTGCTGGACTTACGTCCAAAAATTCAACTGCAAATATTCGGTCAAACCTATAAAAAAAAAAAAAAAACACCTACATCTACAAACCCGCCCTCTATATACGATCGCCCATCCTAACTATACGCGGAAGGCAGTTAAGTGAGTTTGCGAACTCTAGTGGCAGCATAATGTAGTTCTAAATTAGAAGCCTGAGTGTTCGCATGTAAAAAAACTCTGTTATTTAAATATGCCATTTTGTCAATATTTCGGGAGTTAATACAATACCAGATATTTTGTCCTGTTAACCGCAAACGTTATTTCCTCATATTATGTATTACGGACTACTTTTTAATCTTTTGTTAGATGTATGATTTTATGACATTTCAAGTTGACGTTTTTCTTGGCGTAGCGGTCCGTGTATGAAAACGTGGCCCACGCGTGGTGAAATGGTGGCCCAGTGGTACTGGCCCTCCCCATTTCCAGTCTGGACGCAGGCCAAAGAGCTTATCTGTTCCGAATGTTATATGCCAAATACCACGTTCCCAAACCGTGATTCTAAAACCTTGTTATAAATCTGAAACTTCGTAAAAACTTTAAAGCTCAAAGATATTCAAAAGCACAAAACGTCAGAAAAACTGGCAGACGCTATATACATTGCTCTTGTTTGTTTAGTCGGTTAATTCATTATGCTACTGAAGTCATCTGCCTATCTACAAAGTGACAAAGATTTTCAGTGGCAGAATTTCGTAGAACAAAAATTAAACTTTGTATGAAGCTTCACCGCCTTTTTTGTACGTAGTAAATACGTGTCTGAAGACTACATTCCGTAAAACCAAGTATTGAGCAAAAAAAAAAACAAAGAAACAGCACCCGCTTACGAAAAGGAAAAGGCGATTGTGCAAGGTAACTAACCTAGCTAATTCTAACACAAGACAAAGTTACTTTGTAGTTGGTTTTTCGCGAAGTAATCATATGATAAATCAATAACATTATCAGTTATTTCCACTCAGTAAGACCGGCAACATGCGTAATTGTGTTAAGTTATCGAGTCAGGTCATTTAAAGGTGTCAATTGCATTGAAAATTCACGTAGCACCGGCCCGCTCGGTTCTGTCCGAATGGGTGACATATTTTTATCGTATATTGCTTGTTTATCAAATAAAATAAAATAATAATTCGCTTGATTTATCGAGACGTTTGATTATTCGCCGTTACAATTATTTACTACAATATTTAATTATTACAATGTCGAGATCGTATTTTTTTTTCGTTTTTTTATGTGATACAGTTCTGGAACGAGCTGACGGCCCACCTGGTGTTAAGTGGTAACCTCGGCCCATAACAAGCGATGCATTTGTTTGCGTCTGGTACTACCTGGACAAGACCCAAGTCGCCCCCATAACCCTGGGACGTGCAGGTGGAATGTCTCATGCGCCTGTAATTTCAGCGGCAACCACACCTTTCAAACCGGAACACAGTAACGCGAATGTGTTACTGCTTTGCGGCAGAAATGGGCATGGTGGCAGTACTTCCCCAGACGTACTTCACGTGAATCTACTACTCTTAAAAAATTCAAGTGTACAATGAGTTTATTGTTTAGAAAATCGATTCTGCAATACATAATAATAGTCTCAAATAGTGAAGAATAACATAATAAGGAAACCGCCATACCATGGCATGAAAATAACGAAAACATGTGCCAAATGCACAAAAGGAGCCTCTTTGAGGTGCATTTTAACTCTTTTGTCAAACTGGTTCGAATGAGCCTATAGTAAAAGTATGACAAATAGTTACACGAAGTATATTTATTTCAACATATATGTTCATATATTCACATATTCATATATTTTATTTCAACCTGAAGGAAGAGTTACCGCATCACTTCAAGGGTGTTATTGGTATCACAAACAAGCTTTACCTCATTATCATAGAAGCGCGAGCGTAGCTTTTAAAATACAAACAGTATTATCGCTAAGCTCACTAGAAACTTACTTGATCGGGGCCTTATGCGACATAAATATGCAAGACTGTATCGCATACGATTAACGCAGCACTCGCGCATCGCAATATCTGGTACTGTTCATTTGATTAATGTACTACAGAATCACAAAATTCATTATAGTAGAAGTAAAGTACAGTGAGAATGAGAATATAGTGTCTCACCGATATCTTATAACTTTCAGTTTTCTTAAAGATTTCTTCTAGAAGGTTAGTTCTGTTTGTCATTTTTAATATCAAATTACAAAGAATGGGAACTTTGAATTTTAAATGATGCAATTTAATACTGAACATTTCTGCAGGTTTATATTGCAAAGTGATATAATTCGGACACAGGGTTAGAAAAAAACTTGTCTAAAATGTATTGCAAAATTTGTATATGATTTCCTAGAACAAGCATTGGAAGTGGACGAGAAGCAAATGTTTAATTCACTGCACAAACTTTTATGCAGAGCTCTACGTGAGGACGTAGTTGTTTAATCAATGCTACGAGGAATGCTACGAGGTACGCTACGAAAATCCTACAAGATAACGGTTAATTACGAACGCGACTGAGACTCAACGAATGAAATTGCGATTAAAAACTATCACGGAGAAATTCATTCACCAAGTTTAGTTTTAATTCCTCGTGGTTTATTTTATTAATTATGTTTATTCCACCTTGATTGCCTGCATGTTTCCTTTCTAAACTTACACTAGCGATAAATTAGCAATTTATATTAGGTACCCCACCATGCAATAATAATATTACATAATATTTTAGTTTCCAGCCAATAAAACAACGCTAACTTCAGTAACTCCTGAATACCTTGAACAGGCCTATTATTAAGCGTCAAATACACGATGACAAACAATTGGGTTCAAATATAATTTGGTTTATGCATAATTAATAGCTTCTCGCCGTATGATGGAGAGGTCGTGGTTAATTATTATTGAAACAACCTCTAGCTCTAGGCACACGGGAGCAGGCTATTAGTTCTATGATCAATATAAGTGCTTATATCTCTACTATTATAGTGTTATAAAACATTTTGTCTGTATTTTATTTAACGATGAATTTTGTGTTTTAATACCTATTAAACATATATAACTTTGCTCAGCAAAACGAAAAAACGACTTTTTTTTTACTTCATCGCCAATTAACGAGAATGATTCTATCTCGTACTTGGATGACAGATTTTTCTAGTTATTTTAATTTAGAAACCAAATTACTGAAATTATTTCATATGAAATGTCTATAGGACCAATCGGAAAGTTACTTTCAGACCAAAAAATTCATTTTCAAATCGGCTTATAAATGGCGGAGATCTGTGGTAACAAAAATAAAAAAACAATCGAAATGATAAAATCCTCCTTTTTCTTAAGTCGGTTAAAACTCATACGTATAGGTAAATAAGAAACAGGAATTTCGAAAACAAATTATGCCAGTACCTTATCACTTAGTTACACGCAAGTAATACCACTTTTACTAGTTAATTCAGAGTGTTAAGATATTTCCCCTAATTTGTATTCCTGCGTGTGGTCACGCTTTTCTAATTATGTCATTACGTTTAGAGGACAAGATTACAAATACATACACACATATACATATAGATTTTCATTGACGTTTCGACGGCTGGTACGGGGGTTTCAAGGGGTGGGTGGTAAGTTCGTTTAATCGAGAGGTTATAAAATATATGTCGCATTTCGTTTAGATGAAACTGACGAGCTAATGAAGTTATCAGTGGCGATATGTTCCATCAAGGTTCACGTAGCCGACATTGCTATGAAAAACGATACGCTGCCTCTTATCTACGAAAGCGTTCAATAAACGCCATTTTTACGGAAACCAGAAACCGATTGGCCTTAAGACTCCATACGGTCACCATACGGACACCAGACGTAATTGGCGAAGAAAGAAGTATATTATTTCTCATGTCATAGAACTCCTTACGGAATGAAATGAGAAAGAATGAGAAACCGTGGTGGTCTAGTGGTACTAACCCCGAGTTTCCGTCTGGAGGTCGCCGGTTCAAATCCTGACGTGCACCTATGAGTTTTTCAATTGGAAGATTTATGTGCACAATACTACGTTCTCAAAACGGTGAAGGAAAATATCGTGAGAATACCGACATGTCCAGAACAAAAAAAACGAAGACATGGTCAAATGCATGAAAGAAACCTCTTTGAAGCGCACTTAAAATCCTTTCACCACACTGATCGGAGAGAACCAGTGACTCGAATAGAAAGAAGGACCAAATGAAAAGGATTATTCGTCATGGTTACGACTCGTATGAGTTAACTGCTCAAAAGTCTGCTATTTGTCAGAAGGTATCGACGATTATACGCTTGAATGAATGTTGACCTAATAATGAAGCTGAACTTCTATTACAGAAGTCACAACGTGATTAATTCGCGCAACAATTTGAACTTTTAAAAGAAAATAAACAATTGTTGTCGGACAATCGTTTATTAATTTTGACGTAATGATTCTTAAATGAGTTACGACAACGTTTCTGGATTCTGAAGCTGCGAACGACTGTCGTAACCGTTCTCACTATATTATCTGCTTCTTGAACTATTTGGCCGGCATGGGTCTAGATTTGATTAGGCCCAGGCTTCAAGTAGTACCTGTGTCCCAGCTGTAACACTTACAATTTGTTTGTTCAAATCTCGATTTTTTTATTTTTTTATTCATTCCCAGTATGGGTTGGTAGTAGTTGTCTACATGCAGTATGGTGTACGGTGCCTCTGATACTCGACTGAGGGTACGCCACGTAGTCTTGATTTGGAACTGGTAAATAAAACCCCATTGTATGATATTATATTTTTAAATTGATGCTGGTAGTTCTGGCTAGCCACAACCAGTATTTTATTACTTTGCAAATTAAATTAAAGAACTTAAAAATATAATCACCCAGAAACAGAAGTTACAGTTGCTATTTATAAACCATACACCTTTAACAGATTGCATTCAAATATTAGTTCAAAAATAAAAGCTTCTTAATTGTTACTTGATATCACGTCAAGTGGTTTCACGGACCGAAATCAATTTTCCCATTTTGAGTCTATTGTTACAGATGGACAATGAAAAGCTGAAAGTAACAAATCGTCGTTCAGCCGAATTTGAATGTGAAATCGATCGCGTTCCACGTAAATAAAGTTCATAGTTGCGTGTAACCGCAGAAAACTCGAGATCAAATTAAGCTTTTGTTCTTAATTTTTGAGTGGTAAGAGAAAATACTACAGATTATCAAATCAAATAACTTCAATAATAATAAGCTTTTAAACGTTCCAACAATATTTCTGTAGCAAACAGATGATCGGAAACCGGTTCCACCAAGTCTCAGAGTGTAGGACGCACTGCGATGTGATTTAAGTCTTCCCATACATTAGTCTCGGAGATCCTAATAAAAAAACTGTAATCCTTAATTATGTAGTCAACGTTACTTATGACATTGGTCGCGCGCACTTACTACTAAGTTGGCGTACTAAGTTTGGCGTGTTCAAACTCGCACTCCACGTTCCCTACACAGAGAATTGTAAACACGTCGAATGCTGCGGTGCGACGCAAACGCGATATTCCACAAACTTTCGTCTTTCGTATTCCGCGCTCAAGTGTGGAATTCTTTGACATGCAAGTTCTATTTTCCTTCAACAACGAAACGAGATTGCATGCAATATGAAAATATGTGTTCACTTTTATGCGAAGGTACGTGAAAGGACTACATTTTTGATATCACCTATTCGAATATATTATACGAAAATAATGATTCAATACTTTGATTTGGTTGCTAGTTTCGCAGATGAATAAAAATAAAACAGACACATAGTCTCCGGTCAGCTACTTTTGAAAAGGTTAGTCATGAAAATGAGGAAGTGATAGAAATCTTATGTATTTCCAGAAAAAACTTCGCTTGAAGACGGACGTGTGTCGCGGCGCAGTTATTGTATTATATACTGTATTAGCCGTTGCCCGCCAAAACGCCGCTATGGGTTCGCAACAACTCATAGCAAAGGAGCTGGCGTTCATTCAAAGTGTCATCAACACGACAATGTATCGTTATATGCCGATGACACGTAACTAGAAAGCCGTTAACACTCAAAAGATCAATTTTGACTTTTAATAGGAAACGATACAGTTCAAAATTATCTAAGACTTTCAATTTTGACTTCTCTAGACTAAGAAACGTTTGTAAATTATAATTAGTTACGGAGATATAAAAAAAATTGTAGGCCGTTAAGTGACGGATATATAACGAATTAAAAAGTGTTCTCTGAACATATCTCAATAACAACAATTTGGGCTTAACGGCCTTTTAGTTAAAGGACGGCAACATGTTGTTAGGCTTAAGTCAGCATTACTCGTTATCTGTAGTGAACTCGGGCGCAGCAGTGCGAGTCCGTGAATCAAGCGATGTGCGAACGGTGCGAAAAATAACAACTGTCCTGCTTTCTCGAGGGTGTGGAGAGAGGCGCTATGCGGTATATTCTTCATGGATAGCAGTAATGATATAACCACATTTACACTCGCATACTGAGTTCTTGTTTAGTTACGATACAACTTTATGAATCAATAGATCAATAGATTTTTTAGTAAAAGTTAAGCACACTTCTTCTCTGTAAGGTGTTCGAAAGACGAATTCTAATGATACACTTTATACTAATGATATACATTAAAAACATTTATACATTCACACTTGTGGACTGAAAGCGATATCCAACGACTACTTGAAATTCGGTTAGTTCTATTTGTTCGATTCATTCTGTTATTGAATCCATCTTCAAGAAATGTCGAGTTGGTAAACTCCGCGATTGAATTTACTCAAGTTTAGCCTGCGGGCATTTGAGATCTGTTATTAAACTTAGACAATCAATGACAACACCGAATTTGACTTTAAATTATATATTAAACAGCATTTCACTTATATTTTTTTCTATATCTAATTAAAATTTTGTTTAAATTATAATAAATTTATCACGGTTACCTATAGTAAGTTTAAACCAGCAAGCCATTGAGTATATTATGCGAACACTGCAGCTGCAAAGTTTTTGCAATGCTGAAGACTTTGTGAACGAATTTTGTCGCAAAATTGTGCAAACGCTTAATTAGAAAAAAAGTTAAATAAGTTTTAATTTTGAAAAATATTAGCCAACTCATCACTTGCCAGTTGCTACACAACTTCACTTACCACGCTGTGGCATAATTAGATTAATTAAGTTACGTAATTCTATTTTCTCCCAGCTCTCGTAATTATATCAGCTACACGTGTCACCAATTTCATAATAGGGAACAGGTCAGTAATGTTGAGGCGTATCTTCGGTAACATTGCTATATCCCTTCGTCCGCCATAACACACCCATATCAAAAACATCGATTATATATTTTATATTTGCAGTGTATTGGCCAATAATGATCGTTTAGTGGTAGGACCGTCCGTTGTGTTTCATAGTAACTCGTTAGGAAGTAGTAGTAGGTTCTTTTTAAGAGATATATTGAAAGTAGGCATACGATATCGTATTGGTGCAGTAAAAAGAAAGAGTTTAAGGATATTAGAACTGAAGAAATAAACATGCTAAGTAAATTTCAGCATAGAATAGTAGGTTGTTGTACTAAGTAAAAAGTAATTAATAAAATAACACAAAACTAATATCTCCCTATCCAAAATGTGTACCATAAGAAATTGGTTGGTTGGTTGAAGATAGTAGGTACTATAATGTACTCATTACTAGAGAGAAGGTGTTGTATCGTTGAAAAGGTAATAAAAATGCTAATTCAGTTTTATTTATTTTATTTTTTTTTTCAAAAAAAAATTCTCAAAAACATGAGATCAAATAACAAATTATTTGATCTCATCAAAACCGTTACAGGAGATAAAATTTGCTGTCAGATTTGTTTGGTGTGTAGGTTCTATTAATATGCTACAAATTAAGCTGTGTTAAGCTCAGGGCTTACACAACTTAGTTATAGTTAGTCTATGCGGTCAAAGCCGCGCTAGCAAAAGCTAGTTGGTTAGAACTTATATTTATAACTCTTCATTCGGTAAATAACATTTCTCGAGGCACGGGATCGACTTAACCAGAGATGGTTTGATGGCGCAATGATTTGCGGAAGGTAGCTGGTTGTAAATTGATTCGGAGGGTCAAAGATCGGGGTCAGTGGCGCTTACTGGAAGACGTCTCGACTAGCAGTAGACTAATATATACGTATATAACGATGATGATACATATTTGGTATCAATGTAAGACTCGCTCGCTGGACGTCGGACCGGCAACACCTCTCCGTGTGCACCTGCGTGCGCTCCGCTCGCAGCTTTCCAGGAAGCCACCCGGCTGCCTGCCCACACCGGTTCGCCGCCTTCCAAGAAGCCAACGGACAATAGGCCTCGCCTGCTCTTATTAGAGCGGCGCGAGTGTCCCATTGTTCGCGGAAGCCGCCGCTTTCCGAGAGAAGCTAGCTTCTCTCCGTTAGCGTGCCGCATTCCAGTCCGTTCTAGGACGACGCCCTTTTCAGGGCGAGGTAATTTCTCTGACTTGAGCGTCAAAACAAAAATCCACGCTTAGTGGTCGATCTGGGGATACCTAACGGTGATAACGAACCAGATTGGGCGCGGACCCGGAGTCGCCTGCTTTCCTCCTTCTGAGGAACGCAAAATCCGGTTGGGTCTGGAACCACCGGCCTTGGGGGCTTCCCTAGTCGACACCAGACAGCAGTAGGACACACCTCCTCTTCCCGTAAGAGAGATTAAGGAGACACACCAATTAGGTAGGACACCCAGGCCACATCCCCCCCTGTCTACCCCGACAGGGAGGATCACTCACCCGACACACCATCCGGTGTCCCCCCGGAATGGATACCTCGGGGTTGAACTTGGAAGCCCTCTTCCAGTTCCTCCTCACGAGGTACCCCCATATCTTGGAGGCATTCTCATGCCAGCCCTCTGCTGCTGCCTCAGCCCCTCAGGCACCCTCCCCGGCTCCTATAGCCATAAAAACTAACAAAAATAATGTCCCCTCCGCGGCCCCTCCGGCACAAAGGGTATCAAGTACCCAAGCTCCCCCTAAAGGCCAACCGGCCACCACCGCGCAGCCCACGCCGATCCCCGACTTCCCAGAGTCGCCCGATCCGTCGCCTACGTCCTCTCCGGAGTATGTAGCGATGGAGGAGGACCTCTCCTCACCCCTCACCCCCATGCCGCAATCGTCTGACGACGATTCTGACGGGGACTTTGTTCCCGTCAAATACGGTAAGAGGAAGAATCCTCACACCAAGTCCTCTCCCTCCGAGCCCCCTGCCAAAGCGGCCGTCCCTCTGACGGCCGTCTCGCGCCCCAACACCCCTCCTTCGGTATCAGCACCGAAAGGAAAGCGCCCTCCTCCAATTTTCCTAGAGCAGAAGGAGCGTCTCCAGACGCTTCTTTCAATCTGCAAGCGCAAGGGCATCACTGTCCTTAGCGCATCTAACCACTCGGACACTATCCGTCTGATAGTGCCCACTCCGGATGACCACCGTCGTCTTACTAAGACGATGGAGTCTCCCCCGGAGGGCTATCATCCATTCCCCCACTGCACGAACAATCGGTTCGATGAGAAACCCCTTGCCGTGGTCATCCGAGGCCTGCCCAAGGAGCTCGGCGAGGAGGCCATTAAGGCCGACCTCATTTCACAAAACTTCCCCGTCCGAGAGGTCCACCGTATGCGTAGTGCAAACGGTCAGGTCCTCTACGACATGGTGAGGGTTCACCTCGACCGGACTCCGGGTGGCAAGGCCATCTTCAAGAAATTGGAGGTGGTCCTCGGTCTCTCGGGTTTGCGCGTCGAGCCCCCTCACCCAAGTCCCTATCCCGCCCAATGCCACCGATGTCAGCGGTACGGCCATTCGGCACGTAAGTGCCTGATGACCCCCCGCTGCGTGAAGTGCATGGGCGTCCACGGCACCGCAGAGTGCAAGCGGACTCCCGACTCCCCTGGCCCCCCGGCTTGCGTGCTCTGCGGGACCGAGGGTCACCCCGCGAACTATCGCGGGTGCCCCAGAGCCCCAAAGGCAAACAAGGCGGTGGTCCGGAGGAACCAGGAGCGAGCTGCTCCTCTGGCCCCCTCCCAACACCCGAAAGCTACCTCCAAGGTAGCCGTCCCG